>JAFJYJ010000030.1:4800000-7200000 GCA_019022615.1 Acacia melanoxylon | reverse complement strand
AACGCATTGATTGACGACGCAGAGACGAAGCACGAAAGTGGAAACTAAGCTTCTAAACAACCATAAAGCACTCCGGCCATTTCCAGTCAATATTTTACCTAAGTCTCAATGGACAAATCGAACAAAGAATGTCAACGGAGTATATTGACCAACGTCGGAAGATTACGAAGAGACAGAGCAACGGATATATTTATTACTCTCAACGGCTCATTAATCTCTCTTCAACAGTCATTAATTGCAATCATCTATAAAATCCAGAAGCATTCAATTATACACCCACCGAAACGTTGTGCATTCAATTTGCAATTTGTTGTTTCATCTGTTTCATTAATATCTTCGGATATTTTGTACTTCAGTGTTTATCAAATATCTACTCATGAGGAGTTTAAACATCATTTGATTATATGTTTAGTTGTCAAATCTTAAGGTTGTGGAACCTTAAGTGTTGGTGTACTATTACAACTTGTAAGGGGGAGTGAGTCCTAGTGAATTAGGATCATCTCGAGTACAGAGTGTGTAATTGTAACCATTTGTGATTAGTGAAATACTCAAAGGATTTGGGGACTGGACATAGGTCGAAGTGTTAGACCAAACCAGTATAAATTTCCTTATGTCTATCTTTCTTCTATGTTTCTGTCTTACTTACGGTTGTGTGTAATCCGCGAAAAGTTTTTGAGATCACCTATTCAACCCCCCCCCCTCTAGGTGATATTCCTACCTTTCAAATAGTACCTCTAACACTGTGTGGCTATGCAATTTGGCATAAATCAAGACATTTCAGGCTTTATGGGGAGAATCAATGACAGCCGTTGACGTATATAAGTGATAATGTAACTAGTGACCTATATATAGTTGTGTCTCTTCACAGGAATTAAACCTTGGAAAGCAAAGGACTCTAGGAAAAAACATATACCCCTATAAAAAAAAGGGCAGAGAGATATGCAAACCCTTGAGTTCATGGGTTTTCATAACCCTGCACCCTTTCTTCTAGGGTAATTTGTTTTATCCTCATCTTTCTTTGCTTTCTAAGCTTAATTATTGAAGAGATACAAGGTATAGGTGAAAACTTACATTATTATATGCATATATAGATCAGGAGTGCGATTGATTCTAGCCACAAAGCCCACAAAATCTTGATCCATCCAAATTGCATGGATACTCGATGTAGGAAGTATTGCTCTATTATATATAGAGAGACAAAAACAAGTAGCTTAGGAACGCTCACATTAAAGAGTTTATGACTGATCACAATGTTGAATTTCTAGCTTTTAACTTGGTGCCACCTTCTCAATAGAAACATAAGAGAAAAACCTTCAATTGAAGCAAATATGGGATTTTAAAAAAACATAACTTCACAACAATAAATTCAATATATCACCTGAACTAGTTTATTCACAGAGCTTGTTCATGTATAACTCTTATCGATACACATGAACTAGTTTATTCGTCACACGTATTGAACTTCTTGAAGTAACTTCCGAAGATATGGATACTTCCAAAAAAAGGAGATTTATTTTCTTTAGGGATCATATCTCCAGAAGCTACTTCAAAAAAGATCAATAAAGTAGAAACATTTAATCAAAGTAATGGGTTGAAAACTTCCTATAACAGGAAATGAACCTTCGATAAGAGCAATAATAGATTTTCCAAAAAAAACATAACTTCACAATAGCAATTTAATGTTACCTTGAATGCTTTATCGCGTCATGACTTCACAAAAGCACCTCAATCAAACAATGAGAACAAAGCACCAAAGGAATGCGACCTCGCTAGAGCTCACGAATGATGAAAACACGAGTTAGAGCAAGCGAAAGCAACTCACTTGGCAGTCGTTAAGACAAGTGTGAAGTATTGACTAGCGCGGCTACTACTGAGAAGTTAGAAGAAGGCTTTTTATGGTAGGGCTTGACTGAAAACAAATCTTGACGGCCATAAAAGACAATAAGAGCACTAGGATTACAATGTTGGAGGCTTTCGTTTGAACAGACTAAGTGTCAAGTGTGTTCTATTTCATACGCTTAAATAGAAGAGCAAGGGTAGGTTTTTTAGGTTGTCATGCCGAAGACTTTACATAATGATTGTATTGACAAAAGCATTATTTATTTGTTTATATTTATTCGGTTCTTTGTTAATAACTGTGAGTTATGTTATTATTTTAATACATACATATATATCACGGTTATTTGTTAATAATTGTGAGGTATGTTTTTTTTAAAATATTTTGGGTAGGTAGTGCCTAGATAATTACTTTTTAATATTTTATAAGAATAAAACCAAAAAAATATCACCCTTTGGTGACTAGCTGCCTGATAGAAGATATGAGGTCTATTGCTAATTTAAGAAAAAAAAAATTAATTCAATTTAAATGAATCAAAAGTTTCGTAAATTTGCAGCAAACCACACATCATCACGCTACTTGTCACCAGAGGAGTGGCTTAAATCATTTGGGAATATGTCAGGATCATGGTAGCCAATTCCATACTCATCAAGAATGAGATTGGTCTTCTTGTTCATACTCAAAAAATATAAGGTCAGCCTCCTCACTGCATGGTCAATGCGTTCTACATGCTCCATCATTGTGTCCACTTGAGGCCAAGGCAGAGGTTGTGGAAGAGGGGAAGGGGAGAAGGAGGTGGTGGTAGTTGTTGAGGAGGGGAAGGAGGTGAAGAGGATGATGACGCTACATGATAAATCCCAATTTTAATATATTTTATCCCGCCTTATTCATTTATTTTGGGGATTATTTTAGGCTAATTTGGAATTATTAGATAATATTTGGATTGTTAGCCAATTTTAGAAAATAATATAAATCAGAATTTATTATGAGATTATTGGGCTTAAATTATTAATATTCTGATTAATATCTTGTGATTGAATAATATTTCTAAATATATGATAGATCACGATTTTATTTAATTCTTGTAGGACAAGGAAAAGCATGTTAGAAGATCCTACGATGCAGAATTGACCTTGGAAGCTAAAAGAAGATCTAATGGTGGAATTTTGTATTGGGCTCCCTAAATTTTAATGGGTTCAAGTTGTTAGTTCTCCAAGAGTGTTTTAATGGTAACTAATCGTTGTAAACAATTTGAGATGAATGATTGAAGCAAATATGTTTTTTTAACTTAAAATTGGATCATATCAGATTGGTATGTCTGCTGTCAGATTGGCTCGAGCCAATGACAGTTAACTCGAGTCAATTCGCCTTTAAACATTTTTTGAAAAAGCTTTTTGACTTGAGCCACAAATAGCTACCTCGAGTCTAGCGTTTAACTCGAGTTAGTATATTGTAACTCTAGCCAACTATCTTGAACTTAACATGTCTTTCAAAACATTCAATTAGTGACTCGAGCCTAATGAGTTTGCCTCGACCCATTCTTTTGACCGTTATTTTCAAATTCTGATTTTGACTCAAGCCTCAATTATCTGCTTCAAGTCTAGGGAGAGGATTCTCTCATAATCCTTTTTCTCCTTTTCTCTCATCAGTCCATCTGGTCCGTTGATTGGGAAGATGAGAGAAAAGTTAAAGTAATACTGTGATTGATTAGATGGATATGATTTTAAGATGATGAGGGATAATGAGAAAAGGATTAGGAGAGAAACCCAACCCCAAGTCTAGAGGTTGACTCGAGCCTCGTTGTTCTGCCTCGGGTCAAAATTCCTCTAAACTTTTGAATGAGCAATTGAATCTTGCTTGAGCCACGTTTCCTATAACTCGAGTCTAAGCATAGACTCAAGCCAAGGTTCTACTGCCTCAAGTCAAACTGTATTGTTTCAGTCTTCTCCATGCTTTGAACGATGGATTGACTCGAGCCAGTATTCATTTGACTCAAGCCAATATGTCTCTGTTTTTCTGGAAAGCTGTAGCGTCTTTCATTGAATCTCTAAGTATATTTCAGATTCTTCATATCATTTATCATTATTGTTCTTAACTGCATTTAATCAGTTTATTAATGAGTTTCAGATTATTAGAATGTGGATTAACATTGTTTTTGGATAAAGCAATCCAATGTGTCAGAGAGCATTTAATGCACTTACCTATTCGAGACACTAATCCAACAGACATAACTCTGAGCATTGGAAAGACGTTTTAGGCAAGAATACTTCATTCCTTTTGTTGTGCACCTTAACGGTCATAATCGCTGGAACAAAAGAATTAAAGAATATTTATGACTACAATTATTCAGACTTTTCGCGCTTCATCTACAACAGACTTCTAAAGAGTCTCAACGGAATTATTTCAACCTTCAACGGTCATAAATGCCAACAACTATAAATACCTGAAGCATTGAATTTGCCAACTACCGAAACGCTGTGCAATCAATTCGACTCAACTACATTTTACTGTTTCATTAACTAAACTAATATCTTCGATATTATTATTGTACTTCAGAGTGTATCATTTTATCTACTCTGTGAGAGAGTTAAACACTTACCAATTTTATTGTTCATCAGTGAAATCTTAAGGTTGTGGAACCTTAAGTTTGGGTGTACAATTACAGCTTGTAAGGGGGAGTGAGTCCTAGTGTAAGAGGATCATCCTGAGTACTGTGTAATTGTAATCATTAAGAGATAGTGAAAACCCAAAGTGTTTGGGGACTGGACGTAGGTTGTTGAGTTTGACCGAACCAGTATAATCCTTCTGTGTTCATTTCTCTTCTATATCTTTTGTTTGTGGTCTAGAGTGTTTAAGAAAAAGAATTTTTATAATCACCTATTCACCCCCCCCCCTCTAGGTGATATTCCACCTTCACAAGTTGGTACCAAAAATCCATCTCTTCCTTCCCATTAAATAACCTAGCCGCAAATCGAGAAGGATGTCCAAGGGAGGAAGACGCAGCCGCATACTGCACACGCACGTGGGAAAAAAACACACTCAGGAAGGAGGAAATTCCATGGAAGCTTAAGCTCTTTAGGAGGCAACTTGGGAGGAGCATGGAGGAAGCTAAGGCCTAGGAACTTACACTTGAAGATCACAAGGGAGTGTTGTTCTTTTTATCTTTTTAATTCAAGATTTGAGATAATTTAGTTTTAAAGGATTTCAAGTTGTGTTAATTGAGAACAATCTAGTTTTAGATTGTAAACATATTTCTTTTTGGATTAGATTGATAATTTGAAATTTTTATGCTTGAGACAATTGCTGAAGTTTTGTTTGCAACCTTTGAATTGTCAATTGAATTATTAATTGAGTTTTCATTATTAATTTAATTGATAATTTGGTTTATCATCTTAATGGTTTAATTGGGTTGATAAATTGTCTAGATTGGACAATTGTAAACAATATTTCTAAAATTATTTTGAAATTAAATGTGATAAGTTTTTAATGAGTTTAATTAGCCACCGCTTATTTCACTATGAGTTTTCTGGTGGAATCAGTGTTATTGAACTTGAAGGTTTCTCATGTTTCAATTAGGCAATTAAATTCATTACCTCCTATATTTCATTAATCTCCATTTGGTCTAATTAATTAATTTGGGCTAAGAAAGTTGACTCCATGTAAATCCTGAGTTGTTCCCTTCTCTGTAGCTGAAGTAAATCATCTTATCTTTTCTTAATTGATTTTCTTATTTGTTAGTAATTTCTTTTCTTAGGATTTTAGTTCTCTTTTCATAAAAATCCCGCAGAATTGCATTTGCATCTAGATTAGTTCAATCATATAGGTTTTAGAGTCATATTCATCTTGCATTTAGTTAGTTTAGTTTCATTTCATTGCATTTTTCATCACCTGAATTCAACTTAAAGAAAAACCCACAGATTGCTCCTTGGGAGAATGACCTAGGTTGACCCTAAACTGCATAATTAATTAGGACCTAGTTTAATTGATTGCTTTAGCGACAAAAGCAACTCATCACTACGGATTTTCTAGCAAGTCTTTAAGTAGGGTGTTTCATCTTGGCGATTGAAAGAACAGATGAGGACAATAAACAAAAGGAAATTTGGAGCTTATATAGATTGGAAGTGACAAGTTCAGACCATCACTGCACACATTGGAAGTTGAAGAAGAGCAGTGTGGTGGGTAATGAAATGGTACTTTGTGCTCATGCTAATCATTGAAGAACGAAGAAGCACAGAGTATTCTCATCATGGGGAAGGGGAAAGGTTTAGATCATTTAGTTAACGGCTATTTAGAGGAAATCATTATGTTGTTTTTAGATATAAAGTTGGAAGACAAATCATTTGTATGTTAATCTAATGTTTCATGATGATTTTACCATAAGAACCGTCAAACAATTTATGACGGTTACAAAGTGCAAATATTATGTATGTACTTGGTATTCTAATAAGTGACGATTGTTACTTAATAACTATAATATATATACCTATTTTAAAAAAAAAAATTGGTGGTTTACAACAGTAAGAAGACAAAGTAAATAAACAAACAAAAATTAAAAAGTTATAGAGATGTTTTAAGAATCTGATGCATAATTATGCCGTCTTTAATACACACTTGAGGAGGAAGTTCATCTTTCAGTTTTTTCCAAATGATGAATCAGAAGTTATTTTGCATTTGTCCATGATGTTTTGTTGAATCAGAGGTTGGCTTTAAGAAGTTGAAATGGACGTAGTGAAGTAAAGTTCATCTTTCGAACATTTATATAGAGAGGGTTTCGTATATTATTGAGCCACCGTGTCTTTTAGTGTTTAGTATCATTATATTTTATAATTGACAGCAGTTAATTCTTAATAACCATTATGTAATTGATATTTTTTTTTAGTTTATTGGTGTCTTCTGTTAATTGCATAATCAACCACAATATTAACTCAGCACCGTTCAGTATGCTTGGAAAAATGCTTTACAGTTCGTAATTAGTAACTGTGAACTATTAATTTTTAACTTCATCTCCCTCCTCTAATGATGAGAATAAGGAAGAGGACAAGGAAGATGAGGATGACAGTTACCACTTCCGTCCTTCTCTTACTGTTCATCCTCCTTTTCCTTATCCTCTTCCTCATTCTCATCATTAGAGGAAGATGGTCGTCCTTATCATCCTATTTATCCTCCTCTTCCTCATTCTCATCATCAGATGAGGGAGGTAAAGGATAGGTTAGAGTATTATCATTAGCATAGGGAAGGGGAAAGGTTTCAAACCAACACGGCTTTGTTGTTTCATGACGGTTTTTGCTTAACAACCGTCATTATTGTGAGACAAAACATGATAGTTATTAATTACCACCGTTATTTATTTCCTTGGACTTCTATTAAGTGACGAGTTTTACTTAATAATCATTATGTATCTCAAGCCAGTGCCTCCACGCCCTCCGCCAATCCATCTATTATGCCGAATGACAAGATGGCACAAGAGAAAAGAGCACTAGGGAAGGATCTTGTTGTCATTAAGGGTCCAAAGCAAATTAAGGGAGAGGGGAGGAAACTTACTATGAGATGGAATAAGAAAGGACAAATTGTGAACTTGTCAAATTTCAAAATTTGACCTTTCTTGTTCTATCACCAATAAGTTTCCTCCCCTCTCTATTAATTTTCTTTCAGTACCTCCTTCATGACAACAAGACCCTTCCCCAGTGATCTTTTCTCTTGTGTCACCTTGTCATTCGGCGCAATAGATGAATTGGCAAAGGGGGTGGAGGCACTGGCTACGGTGGAGGAGGCAACGTGGTTAGGATCCTCAGTACTTAAGTCATTTGTTGCCACCACCAAGTCTTGAGGAGGAGGAAGTGGTGGAGTAGGGGCTAGTGGTGGCAGAAGAGTTCCTTAGGATCTTAAAATGGTGAAGGAGAGAAGGAAGAGGCCGATAAAGAAAAGTAGTAAGAACCACAAGGAATAGTTGAGTTTAAATAGAGGTCTAACATATTGCAAAGAGTTATAAGCTATTACTTATGAAGGTCTAATGGGATTACAAAGGGTTATGATGAGTTATAACATTAAAGGTCCAAATTTTATGAAGGGTTATTAAAGAGTTAGATGATAGTTGTTTCTGAAGATCGTTATGTTTTGTCTTCACTGATATAAGTGTTTGGAAGATGAATTGTTTGTAAGTGTTACATGATGGTTGTTTCTTAAGAACCGTCATCTTTGTCACTAAATAAATGATGATTGTTAGCTACAATCGTCACATTTGTGTTTTCACAAATTCTGTGTCACAATACATAATGGTGTGCATAATTAACCATTACGTTTAAGTATTATATATCCTTCTGCGACCTCCGCCTTGACATACATGACATTTATTAGTTGTAACCGTTATGTATTATGCATTGTAAATGCACAAATTTGTAGTAGTGCACCTTCTGAGATTTATAGAAAACATGGTATAGGGGGAGTGTAATGTCCTAAATTTTGGGCCTAGAGACTTAAGATAAGTCTGTATTAGGTAGATGACTAAGCCAATTTCAGGAAGTGTGACAAATGTTATGAAGGGAATTTCTCCTTGATGTTGGTAGATTAGGGTTCCTGGAAGGCAGTTAGCTTGTGATGTGCCTTTGATTAAGCAAATAATATCCAATGGCTATGAAACTTTTCAAAGCAAAAGTAGACACGACAAGATTTAATTTGATTGGTCATATAGGTCTATTGGATTTGTATATTATTAATTACGAATTTTGAAGTTAGCCATGAAATCTGGAATGTTTTCTGAACCAGTGTGTATTAAATGTTGATTCTGGAATAGTTGAAGTGTAATTGACTATGGGAGATATTTTTCCTTGAAAATAGACTCAATAATGATTACATAGCCTTGGAATCACCATAATTAGATACTTGTACAATGAGTTATAAATTTCCAAAGTTAGATGAAAATTCTGTCAAATTTGGTCAAGGGGCGAAAATGAGATTATGTTGCCACATGTCATATTAGGGCAACAAATGGAAGTTTTAATTAATCATATGCACAAGTGTCCTAAAGTCCAGAGGAATGATTAATAACCCTCCCAAATGAGCCTTAGATTTTGGCCAAGTAAGGAAGAGATGGAGCAAGAATTAAACGGAATTGTCATTGGAAGGTTATAAAGGTAAGTAATCAAAGTTATGTCGTCAAATTAAAAGCCTATATTTTCTTTGCTCTTGTTGCCATATGTATCTTAGGCAAGAAGTGAGGATTTCCAAATGGTCAAAATGGATATGACCATTAATTCAAGACATGCACCCATTTTGGTCAACAAAGAAAGAGAAGGTATGGACTTAATTTTCAGCACATGTGTTTTACAAAGAAAGAAAGAGGAAGTTAGTGATAAGGACTCCAAATTGGCTTGAATAATAAGCCATCTTAAGACACTCTTATCTCTCATTTTCCTTGTGACTTTCGGCCAAGCACAAATGAGGAAACCAATAAAAAGCTTCAAACGGTCATTAATATAGTTCACCTATAAATATAAGAGCATTCAATTCAAGCCAACAACAACCAACAACGATAAATTTATTGCTCACTTATTGCTCATTAATTCTCTTTGAAATATACTGTGATATTCATATTCTTCAGTGTTCATATATCTACTAGACAGTCTGTATTACTCAATTGATTATTGTAAAATCTCAAGGTAGTGGGACCTCGAGTGTGGTTGTCTGATTACAGTTGTAAGGGGGAATGAGTCCTGGTGAAGATTACTCTAAACTTGTGTAATCGTTGAAAAATAGTGGAGATCTCAGAGACGTTATCACGATATTAAGGCCGAACGAGTATAAATCTCTATGCACACTTCAGTGATATCTTTCTAATCATTTCTTCTTGATTTAATTATATGTTAAGATTGCTTTATTTTTTATAATTCACCCCCTCTTGGGTGATATACTAGAACTAACAATATTAGCATATTGTGCTAATTTTGTTTTGCCTACTGAATTGCATATTATTACTTTGATGAATGACATTATACTAAGGGGTATGACAGGAGGTCTACTGGTCAGAGAACTTTGAGATTATGTCTAACGATGATGACTTCAAATTATGCAACCATCCTTGGAAGCCTAATTTTCATGGTATGACATACTTCATTGAATCTGACGTTCTAGTAGCCCCAAATTCATTCAGCTTTGTCCCCATCAAAGACGTTTCTGCCTACACATCATCAAACAAGGGATTGATTGGTTCGTTATGATAAGATGCTCCTGATTGAAATCATTTTATGTTTAGCTAAATTTATCAGCCAAGATATCTTACATAAGCAAAACAATCATTTAGATGTTATAGGTTTTCTACATGCATTTGGAAGCTTGGTTGACCATCAACGAGAGAGCAGTCAAACCAAAAAACTTAATTTCACCATCTCTGATGAAAAGTTAGTGAATGCACTTATCTCAATCCTTTCAGGTTCAAAGTTCATTACAAGGCGCATTTGATTCAAGTGGAAAGTGTTCAATTGTTTATTTCATTCTCATGATAAGGGTCTTCAATAATAGTATTACCCAAATTTATCGACAAGCAATGCATTTGGACCTTTAAGTATAAAAATATATGGGTCATTTAAAATAGATTATTATCAAATAATTACATGATTTGTTATTATTACAAATAAATATTGTTTATTGTGCATACAATAAAAAAAAGTTGCCGACTCATAAAGACTAAATTATATAATAAATATTACATACCTCATAAAGCAATGTTTTAAATCCATTAACTATCCTTTTATGCTTGCAGGAGCTTTAGAAGCTCAAAATGCTATATAAGAACTTTCTCGTACAACGTACGGATAGCAATACATGTTGTACATAAAATCCGTTACATTTTGATATTTTATAGGCATAAAATGATACACTTTTAAATTTTTATGATTTTTTGAAGAAAAGACTCAAAATTTCTGTACTTTTGATTTATTTAAAAAAAAAACCATAAAAAATAAAATAAAATTGTATCATTTCACACTCATTAAATATTAAAATATTACTCATTTTATGTAGAATCTAGTGATTAAAAAAAAAGTGGTTATTATAAGGACATTAGAGAGCATTAAATAGGGGGACGGCACACATCCCCACATAGTAAAACTATAATTTTCATTTTTTTTTTGAATTTGTTGTGAAATAATATAATGATGATTTATTATGATACTTTGAGAATAGTGTTTAAAAAAAAAACTCTAAGGGGAATATCCGAAAAATTAGGACAACTTAATTGAAACCCATTAATATGTGAATCAATCGGATAATTACTCCTCTAGCATATTTATAAGTTATTTCTAACATATTTCATCGCAAGCAAAAAAACCTTAAATCTTTTTTAAACTAGCCTAAATTTTATTACTTTTGTTATTTTAACCCTATTTAATATACATTGAACTCAATGAGAGAAAAGACTACACAATAATAAACTAAGGATGAAATTATACGTTTAGCTGAAAAATCAAATAATCTGAATTATATAAATAGGATATAAAAAAATCTTCTCTCTACCTTATAAATAGGATTATAGGAAATAGGAATATAAATTTAGAAGATAAAATAGATTGAGGTATCATATTTAAAATTAAAATAAATCCCATCTGACTTTTCTTTTATAACTAACCTCTTGTTTGACTTTTATGTTTAGAAATTGAAGTAATATTAAATTATATGATGGAGAGGAGACCGGTGAGATGGCCACCTGAGATTGGCGCGCAATTTGTTGAGTGCACATTAGGTATCTAATAATTAGGTGCCCTTTTGTGCTCATACTTTTATTACATTTTTTTTATACTTTATTTATCTAGATTTAAATTATATATTACTTTCTCAAAATGTTTTTTGTATTCAGATCTTAAATTAATTAATTTTCAGTCCTACATTTAGAAATATTTATGCATAACACCAAAGTAGACTGAAAACTAATTAATTTAAGATCTTGGGTGAAAAAACATTTCGAAAAACAACATATAATTTAAATCTAAATAAATACAAAATAAATAAAAAATGTGTTCATCCCTCTAATAGAGGTATAAGCACATAAGAGACACCTAATTATTAGACACCGGACTCCAATTTGTTAGGCGGCGGCAATTTGCATTCAACCGTACCTCTGCCACTACAGCCACCTTCGTTTGTTTGTTCCCTTCCCTTTCATATTCGATCTTCCTCCTTCCTCACTTCCACTACTTTGTTTTTTTACTAAAAAGTGTAAACTAAATGGGTTGGGGTTGGCTGGTCAAAAAATGGGTTGACTTTGGAAAATTCACCGGAAATATCAAGTCTCGCATTCACATTTGAAAGAAATCAAGATCAACATTTAACAAACAAAACGTAGGTGGAGGGGGGAAGAGAGAGTGCCACGAAGTTGGGGGAAGAGCGACAAGGGGAGGAGAGAAGGTGAAGGGTGTGTTTGGTATGAGAAGAGGCAGTGGTGGAGCCACACTTGCGCCAATGTCCGTAAGTTCAGACACAAACCCTTGAAGTTCAAACTCTGAAAACAGAAAAAACATCGAAGTTCAAACAATAAATAGTGGAATTTTCTTCCGCTATATATATAAACCCCAGCTCTACTCAAACACAAACCTATTATACAAACTTCAGGTCGAACACTACAGAGAAAAGAAGAAGGTCCTGCTGCAATGGCCTCCGAAGCCCCTTATTCAACTTCAGCTTCAATTTGGTCAGTACTCTGATTTTCCCACATGTTTTCGTGCTCTGTTTAACCCCTTCCTTAGCACAAAGCAACTATTCACAGTTCATATTCGATGAAACCCAGGCAGGCGAAGATCGTAGAAACAGGAAAGAAGGTTCTTAATCAGATAAGTTCGTTGGTTTCTGTCATCACAACAAAGATCAAAGATGCCCGAGTTGCTGTTGTCGCTAGCTGCAATAAGGTAAGTACTCTGTTTCTCACTTCTTTTTCTACTTCTTCTTCTCATTTAAGGCTTTCAGCTTATCATTGATGTGGTGTAGGAGCATTGAGGTTGATCTCCTCAAGGAATCACTAGGGATATTCCACAACTGGTTCTCTTGGTTCCTTGTGTCAGTCTTTGCTCTGAAGTTCACAGATACAAGGAAGGCTTTCTTCTCTACAAACAACTCTGTTCTAAAGGCTATGTTTCTCATCAAATTCATTTCGTTTTTGACAACTTTGAAGTTTTCTTTTCTTTCCTTTTTTATATTCTTTTATTTTTTAATGCATTTAAAACTTTTCTTAAAAAAAATTAAGGACGCTACCCCCAAATCCCTCCCACTAATTATGCGGATACAAAAAAAAATCATTAATTTCTTTGAGAAGAGGGAATGGGACCGAGGGAGAATATTAATCAAATTGTAATTAATGAGAAGAATATTATTTTTTTGTTGCAAGTATATTTTTAAAATATTAAAAAGTTTCTATAAACTATTTAATAAAGATGAAAAAAAAAAGTTTCTCTCTCATCTCATCTCTCCCTTCAAACCAAACACAGTTGAAGGGGCTAAGGCTAGAAAGGAGGGAAGTGGCATGGACCATCAAACGGGACTATCATGCAACAAGCAAGAATGGAGATTTTACAAAATGGAAGCTTGTTGTCATGGCGAAGGAAGAAGATGAAGAGGCTATTTAGAAATTTCCCACATGAGAAAATCAAATCCCACTTATGCTTGAAAAACCAATTCTCCCACATTTAAAGGAAAATGTGAGGTTGCTAGAAGATGACTTTCTGGAAGCTACCAAACGCGTTATGTAATGGAAAGTCTTTAATTGCAAAGTTTAATGGAAAAGCAAATTCTAATTCCAAAGTCGTTAAGAAAATAAAATAGGTGGCCAATTACTGTTACGAGGGGGTCAAAGAGTTTGACGCGGACTTGGACGTTGAAAATCAGTTTGTATGATTATGCCTACAAGAATGAAGAAATTCAGGGATTCAGCCCATGATTTATTATTAATGAATATAGCTTGATTAAATATATAATATTTGTTATTAATCTGCTAAAAATTATGTGTGAAAGAGGTGACGAGAACGACAACAACAACCCTTAGGAAAAGACTCCCTCTCTAATTCTCTCCACTTAAAAATAATTATTATATCATTTAATGTACAGTAATATATAAAATTTAAATTTATTAATTAATTTAGATTACATGATTTAAATTTTGAATCATTTCTTATTTACTTTTCCTTCTCAGAAAACTATAAATCAATAATTTAAAAAAATTAATTGATGTTGTATTCAACTGTTGCAATAATAAATAACAATTTTTCAAAACAAAATCATAATATAAAGGGAAGATAATTTTTCCCCCCCATAAAAAACAGCATTTATTCATGGAAACATAAAGCATAAAACCATAGTTTTGAAAAACCAATAGACAAAACAGAAATAAAAATAGTCCAAAACCAACAAAACAGTCTAACAGAGAAACTATATATCATCCAAGATCATCAGCAACAAAAGCAGCATCCTTGTCCAATAACTTCCTCAATTGAAGCTGAGGTCTTCACAACCAATCAGAAGGACACGACCCCTTTAATGAAACCTTAGTCACCCAGTTGGCCACTACGTTTGCTTCCCTTCAGGTGGTTTCCATGTTAAGAACTTATGATCTAAATTAATTAATATTTGAAGAAGAGAAAGTAATCTACCATAATTATTATTAATTATAAGAAGTAGTAACTTTTTTTGGATGATTAAAATTAAGTTCTTAATCAATAGTCTTTTCTTAGATTATATATTAATTTATTAGTCATACTATTTAGTTTGAAGAAAAAATAAAAATAAAAATACTCTAAGCTAATTTAATTAGCTTCCTTAATCTCTCTAAAAAATTCAACTAGCTATTATAATTAGGACAAGTATTATGTAACCATGTTAAAATTGTTAACAAAGTTGTTAAACTTATGAGTTTAAGCAAACTTATGACAATAATGTAAACTCATATCATGAATTCAATCGTAAATTTGTAAGAGTTTACTTTTATCATTAAATATATATTAATAGTATATAATTAAATAATTAAAATATAAAAATGACAACAATTTGATTTAAATATATTTTAAATTCAAATAATTAAAATTAAATCCATCAATATTCATAATTTATCATATTTAATAAAGAATTTTTTATAAAATTCATATATAAAATTGTTATGCTTGATTAAATCAAAAAAGTTAACATAAGTTTAAGAGTGAGTTAACATGACTTTATAAGTTGGAAATGCAAAAATAGTAAATTCAATATATAAGCTCATGAGTTTATCCAAATTTACAACTGATATGAGTTTATTTAAAAAAGTATAAACACTTAATAAAGAACATAAACTCATATCATGAACCTAATCATAAACCGCCAATTCAACTAAGTTTACAACTAGTATAAGTTAAAAAGTGAGTTGACAGGATTTTTTGAAGTAATAAATTTAAAAACCATAAATTTAAAAAGTTAACTAACGAGTTTAACAACAATATATATACTAATTGATCATATCAAATAAATGAAATTATATAATGGTATATCATTGAGATTAATCATGAGCTTAAATAAATTAAGAGTAAGGATAATAATGAAATTAAACGTGATATATAATGAAGTAGATAAAAAGATAACAAAATTTAATTAAATCCAACTAAACTATCAAAATTTAGATTCAAGCACACACTTATAATAAATTTCTAAATTCTGATCAGTCTAAAAGGATTAGCTAGGGATTTTTAAATCTTGTAAATTTACTTCATTGTTTCTCAATGTTTAAGATTTTACAAGTTCAATTTAATAATTTACAAGTCTATATTATTTAGTGACAACAAAACTTTTGCCATAAAGTAGTTGCTAGCGGTCACCAAGGTGGCGATGGATCATCGGTAGAGGTAGCTTTAGGGAAAGAAGGTGTGGCCTTGGAAATAAAAAGAGGGGCAATGTACCCATTTAATAAAATTAAAAAATATCTAATTAATGCTCCTAGACTAATTAAGAATTTATGAAAAGTGAAGTTTCAAATCTGGATTTTGATTTTTTTTTCTTGATTTGTTTGGAATTTTCCTAAAGATCAATCACTTAATAGGAATAGAATAATTATATTAGAAGAATACGTTGAACTTAAAAACTACTAATACATTATAAAATAATTTAGAAATTGATAAATTATAAAATATTTATTTTTTAACAATATAAGTATCAATAAAAATACTAACACATAATTAAATTTATATTCATTAATATTAAGTTCAGGCAAAAAAATCAATACTCCTCCGGTCCCCAATTATAAGAACTAATTGATCTTTTTGGAGAGATTAAGAAAAATAATTAAATTAGCTTAGAATATTTTTTTTTCTTCAAACTAAACAATTTGACTAATAAACTAATATATAATCTAAGAAAATACAACATATAAAATGATTAAGTAACTTATTTAGCTTCTTTAATCTCTTCAAAAAAGTCAACTATGTTGTATAATTAAGGCCGGAGGTAGTATTAATTACTCGTTTTTTTTTTTTTTTTTGTTATAGAAAAATGTTCCTATCGCATAGAAAAATAGATGTAGCGGGGAAGAAAAGGCATAAAGACATGAACATGCTGAGGTGCCGCAGAATCGCTGCAGGGACGGTGCGCCAATCATGCCCAACACGCGTACCAGGTCACTCCGTCACTATTCCCTTCCCACAACCACGTAACCCTCCCAACTTACCTAAATTTCAATTTTGTCCCCCATTCTTTCAATAATTACCGAGTCTCCCCATTTCTCAACCCTACGTTCACTTCTTCGGTTCTTCCCCTTCACACCCCGTTAACACCCAAGTCAACGTAGTAAATATAATCAAAGCAGATACCTTTTCTGTGCCTTTTGGTCTTTTTCTTCACTTTCCTTTCTTTTCCCCTAATCAACTTTCATCCGTTTTTATTGCAATATATTATCAATTTACCAGAAAGTTCTTACATAAGGATAATGCTATTGTTTGTCATAGTGGCTTGATTTTTTAAATTTATTATTTTTGTTTTTCTAGCTTCTAAAATAATGCAAACTCATTTTTAAACTCGGCGCTAGCTGTATATTTAGTTGAATTCTTTATATTTTTACAAAATTAACCTTATCATCCGTAAACTCAAACCCGTGAGTTGGATAATATTAGAGGAGATATTTTCTAGCTTTTAATTTGGCAAGTGCAGTTGAATCAAAATCAGAACATCCAGCCGAAGAGAGAGATAGAGGGGAAGAGCGTGTCTGTCCGCGTTCTTGAGGATAAATGTGTAGTGATAAAGACATGCGAGACTCTTTAACAGAGGAGCTGATTCCCAGGCCCTTTTCTTCAAAATCTGATATTTTTTCCCACCGTTAAAGTTAATAATCGACATCTCCCACATCAAAAGCCTTGTTATATTTATTGTATATCTTTCATTTTCGACCCCTCTCTTTTATATATCGTTAGCACTGGAGTTTCGTGGGACTTGGCGTCCTTCGGTTTTGTCTTTTGATATCTACGGCTTCTTTCCCATATGAGCAGATTCTGTTTGTCTTCAACCTGATCGGATTGGAGGCACTACCCTAATATTTCGGAATTGCGGATGAAAAGTCTCTGAAACTGCGATTTTCTTCGTACTTGGATTGGAGTTTGAACCCTTTATTGGATATAATTTGCTGTACATACAAATACCCACAGTTTTTTTTTTTTTTTAATCCGGACTATATTGATTAGCGAAGCTTCCCTTTGGTTCTGGAGAATGGGCTGTTTCTCGTGTTTCGATTCGAAGGAGGATGAGCAGCTCAATCCTCGGCAACAAATCGATGATCTTACGCAAGCCCATCCACCTGCTTCCTCTCACATTTCCAGATTACCCTCTGGTTAGTCGGTCGATTTTTATTCGATTGTGTTATAAATTGATATCCTCCTATCACTTTTTTAAAATTTGTTATACTATCTAATTGCTTGATCTGATCTGATTATATGCGATTTATCTATCCTTATGAAGGTATGTTGGCGACGATGTTTTCCCCTTTTCTCTTTGTTCATATTTATTGAGCTATATTTCTTTTTGGATGAATTGATTACCTGTTCCATGAAGACTTTCTATGAGATTCTACCCAATTCAGATGCTGTTGTAAAAGTTTTTTCCTTTCTTTAGAAATTTTAGATCTCAATATCCCTCTAATTTCGTGGGCTAATTGGAGTATGTATACTTGGTACTTTGGGATTGGGAATTTCACTTTTTTGATTAACCCAATAGCTTGCTCTGTTGCTCTAACATAATTCGATTTCAATCTATTTATGGCATGGCTAAATTAAGTATAAGCTATATCTAAAAGGCTTTTTGAGTGAAGGTTAATAATGGTTGGTCCTAAGTGAATAGGACTGTAGCTCAATGGAATTGACTGGTTGACATCTTACTCTTTGGTATAATATTGAATTTCAAGATCTCACTGCCTTTGATTGGAGAAATTCTGGAGTTGAAGATACTTATGGATCTGCGTTTCTTTGTTTTGTTGGCTTTTGCAGGAGCAGACAAGCTTCGCTCAAGGAGTAGTAATGGAGGATCCAAAAGGGAACTGCCTGCTCCCAAGGATGGGCCTGGCGTCCAAATTGCTGCCCAAACTTTCACTTTCCGTGAACTTGCAGCTGCAACTAAAAATTTTAGGCAAGAATCCTTTATAGGGGAAGGTGGTTTTGGAAGGGTGTATAAAGGACGTCTAGAAAGCACGGGTCAGGTAAATCTCTCTATTATTGCCAGAGGTTATATAATCAAGATAATGGCGATATGTTTTTTCGGCTTGCCCCGCACCAACTCTTTGATACATTTCTTGCTAGAAGTATCCCTAATCCCATTGATAACGAGTGATTGTTTTTTGCATTAGTTCCTTTGAGTCCTATTTATGATAAGTGCTAATGTCAAATAATATCTCCATTTTGCTTCATCAGAAAATTCCAAGAATGCTGCTCTCCCTTGTTTTCTTTTCAATCCCTCAGTATTGCTGTGTGATTATTTGATTTGGTTGCTTGATTAGAAAAAATATCATAATGTTATTGATCATTGTCCAAGATGTATGAATTTATGTCCATACTACTTTGCAAGCTTTGAATTTTGTTTGTTATAGAGAAAAATGTATATCTACCCTTTGAAACTCCTATTTTTGCATTTTCACACCCAAAAAAGAAAAAATAAACAAAGAAAAACAATTTCATGTTGATGTTAATTTGAATGTTCTGGAAGGCGGACCTTAATCACAAGTTTGATGTGTTTTTGTGTCCCTAAGGCATCTAGCAACTAGTGAGATCTGACATCTTTTCTTCATCTCAACAGGTTGTTGCCGTTAAACAATTAGATAGAAATGGTCTTCAGGGAAATCGAGAATTCCTTGTGGAGGTTCTCATGCTTAGTCTTCTACATCATCCTAACCTTGTCAATCTTATTGGTTACTGTGCTGATGGGGACCAACGTCTCCTTGTTTATGAATTTATGCCATTGGGATCATTGGAAGACCATCTTCATGGTATGATTGTTTAGCACCAACCTCTTAATTATATGATTAGAAATTCTCTGTTATAGTTGACAAATTTCTGTCATGTTAAGAAATCAGGCTGGCATACTTATTCTCTTTATGATATATTTTGATATCCCAGGCGATTCCATTAATCATAGGATAATGAGAATCAATGTTGTCTTATGCTGTTACAACTCATAGGGAGGATAATATTTAGAAATGATTGGAAGTTTAGACTTTGCATCAAAACATTTAGTTTAGATGTTGAAAAATCTAACATATTCGAAAATTACGTTTACCTGTTTCGAAACAAAGAATATAATTGAATAATCTAGAAGCAAATATCTAGACATGACTTTCTCTCATGCAGTAACATTTCTTGTCAATGAGTGGACTGTTCTTGCTGGTAGCCTTAGTTGAGTTCTTGTAGATCAACTTTGTTTTTCTACTTTGCATGTTGGTTCTTTTATCACTTCTCCGAGTGATGAGGAAAATGTTGCTGTTGGTGGCTTTACTCTTTTAAAAGCCTTTTGTTCTGAACTTGCTGATGAAGAATTATCTGTCAGATTATGTCCTAGTGTGGGAAAACCAACCAAAGTTATTTTTATTATAATTTTCTGTACTTCACCTCTCTAATTCATGATCATGGAAGAAGCTGTTAAGAATTTTTTGTTATCCTATTTCAGCTTCGTCAAGGTTCTTTCTTATTCTAATATTTTTATCCCCAGTTTATGCTTATAAAGAAAAGTTTCATTCGTGTTTCTTTTCATAACGATTTTGGGTCAGTCACCTTGATGTATAAAGTTATGCATAACAAGGCATTATGTTCTTAAGTCATGATCACAATATCACATATATTGCAAAAAAAATTTAAAAAACATAAATTGTGAAATTTCGATAGAGCACATAAAATTTGAAGTCCTGATCTCATATCACGAAATTATTGAGCGAAATTTGTTGGTTAACAATCTATCCAGAGATTTGGTTGTTAATAGAGCATAATGGCATCGTAAGATACATGTAGCCTATTCCATCTAGTAGGATAAGGCTTTGTTGTTGTTGATGTTGTTAAATTGTGACATTTTTGTGGCTTTTCTTCAAATACTTGTTTACTAGTTATGAGTAAAGCACCGTGATGATCTTTGGTTGTTTTCCTTCAAATTCTTGCTTATTAGTTATTAGTAAAGCACTGATTTAAGGGTTGTCATAAGTTGAAGTCTGAATTCAGTCTAAGCTTTCTCTCTCTTTCTCTTTCTTTCGTTTCTTTTCTTTTCCTTTTCTTTTTTAATTTGCTCTGGGGGATGGACTAGACTGTTTTGTCTGGCTCATTTCTTATTGTCCTCTCTGTGACCGTCACGCTTGTTAGTATATCTTGGTGAAGGGACTCCTAAAATTGTTTCGGCCTTCTCATTTCTCCATTAATGTACTGAGACTAGAGTATGTGAAAATCGTTAATTGAGTTTTGAAACAGAAAATTGGCAATTTTGGATATAAAACACGCATGTTACTTGAATTTCTTGGCTAAAACACACATTAAGATACTGTCACATCCAGTTCCTCATCTTCTTAGAACAACAACAAAGGCTGGATTAAAACTCTAGTGCCATGTAGAAGCTTATTTAAGAGAGAGAGACCATATTATACTTCCTAGAGTGCAAAGTTCATTTTTAAAATGGGGTAGCTTAATTTTCTATTTTGGGACCGTTGGGCATGGATCAAATGTAATTTAAAGTAACATTATTTTGATAAAAGCCTAACACAATGTGTGGATTAACCTCCCATGCCAGAACCAAATCATTGAATGTACTGCCATGTTTTCAACTATTAAATTAATGGCTAGATAGGCAAGGTTGTGGGCTTATGGCATAATTTATCTTCTGATGACCTGGAAGAGATCCTGAACTTTTGGAAGAGTGAGATTAAATGCTCTGTCTGTTACACCAATGCATTCTTAAACATAAATACAACAGCTGTGGTAACAACTGTATTATTGACTTGTGTGCAGATCTTCCCCCTGACAAGGAACCGCTAGATTGGAACACTAGGATGAAAATAGCAGCCGGTGCGGCAAAAGGATTGGAATACTTGCATGACAAGGCAAATCCCCCAGTTATTTATAGGGACTTCAAGTCGTCTAATATATTACTAGATGAAGGATTTCATCCCAAGCTTTCTGACTTTGGTCTTGCAAAGCTTGGTCCAGTTGGTGATAAGTCGCATGTTTCCACCAGGGTCATGGGAACTTATGGTTACTGTGCTCCTGAGTATGCCATGACTGGACAACTGACGGTGAAATCTGATGTCTATAGTTTCGGGGTAGTCTTCTTGGAGTTGATTACCGGCCGGAAAGCCATTGACAGTACCCAGCCTCATGGAGAACAGAACCTTGTTACCTGGGTAATCCTCTAATCTCTTACCTTTTTAGTTATAGACTCAATGTGTTTGTAACAAATGGAGAGGGAATGTGATGGTTTAATTGTTACTTTTGGGCAGGCACGTCCACTGTTCAATGACCGTAGGAAGTTTTCAAAGTTGGCGGATCCTCGGCTTCAGGGACGGTATCCCATGCGGGGTCTTTACCAGGCGTTAGCTGTGGCATCAATGTGCATCCAAGAACAGGCTGCCACACGGCCCTTGATCGGAGATGTGGTAACGGCTCTATCATATCTGGCCAACCAGGCTTACGACCCTAATTCATCCGGGCACGGCCATAGGGTTTTGGGTGATGATAAAAGGAGCAGAGACGAAAGAGGGGGAAGGATATCCAGAAATGAGGAAGGTGGAGGATCCGGCCGCAGATGGGACCTTGAAGGGTCTGAGAAAGAGGACTCCCCACGAGAAACTGCAAGGATGTTAAACCGGGACCTAGATAGAGAACGCGCGGTGGCAGAAGCCAAGATGTGGGGAGAGAACTGGAGAGAGAAAAGACGGCAAAATGGTCAGGGCAATTTTGACGCTTCCAACGCGTAGTGCTTAATTTACTTGCTTCTCAGTTTCTCACCATGCAAGGTGGAATTTATCGAGTGCCGATTCCTTCTTTTAAGCTGCTCTACATAAACCTGGATACCATCCTCTTGGATACTACTGCCTCTGCATAGATTCTACTGTGTTTAGAATCTTTCTCCGGTCGGCCATTTCCCGTGGCCTTGACGTAATGAGATTTGTTGACACAAACTTTTCTTAATGCATTTTCATCGGTCGTCCTGTAGATGAGCATGTTGGAGAGTGTACATTACTTGCTAGCGAAAAACTATTAGGCCTCCAGAGACATTTGATTAAATTGGAACGGTTCCCCCCAAAAAAATAGCATGTCCTCGTGCAATGATGACATACACAGATTATGAGAAGTTACTCCTTTCAGGCTGTTTGGTATGAGGAAAATGGAAGGGAAAGAAAATTTTTAATGAGTTTGATTTTTTTTGAAAAATATAATGAAACATGTGTGACTCAATGTTGTAAAATTGAGTTTTAGAAACATAATTGGTATAAACAATATGAAATGTAAAATTTTTACTATTTAAGGTTATGATATAAAATTATATTTATGTGTATGTGAAAAAAAAAACATAAATCACTACTCAAAATTGAATGAATAACTTTATATTTAAAAGATACAAATTATATAATTATATAAAACATAAGTCCAAAAAATACAAAAACAGTTTTACAACTCCTGCAATAAACTTCTAAAACATTAAAAGAATAAAGTTTAAGAATTCTAAATATATCAATTAATTCAAATCAAACTCATGATCTTCATCAGTTGCACGTCTCCTCCGCCCTTTTCTCGCTTCTTATAATGTTTCATTTACAAAACTTTAATGTCCAAATAATGATCATCCATGTGCGCTCGTTAAATTCAACTTCAATCAAACCTTTTTCTCATCATAAATGCATTAACATCTAAGTTGTTTACATATTCTCAATCTTCTTTGTTTTCCATTATCCAATCATCATCGGATAGTTTTCAGAGCAAAAAAAAAAATCATCATCGGATAGAAGATTATCAAAATTATATGCTTGGGAGTTTTAATCTTTCTTTTTTTTGCTCAATCTTGAATTCGTCATCTCAAAAACAACATCATAGTCTTTTAATTTGCAGGAAATGAAAATAGGGGTTTTTCCTAATAAAAAAAAACAGTAAAAATGTAAGTTTTTACCGTTTTTACGTGGCATTTTGACCCGTTTTTACTGAAAACACTTTTAATAAAAACATAAGTTTTTACATTTTTACATTAGTTTTTGACAACAATGGTGTGATTGATATCAAAAAATACCTTTAGCTCATTGACTTTTTCATTTCCCCCTCTTAAATGAGTAATATCAATTGAAGGGTGATTTTGGAAAGTTATAAAA
Source organism: Acacia melanoxylon (assembly GCA_019022615.1). Taxonomy (NCBI): domain Eukaryota; kingdom Viridiplantae; phylum Streptophyta; class Magnoliopsida; order Fabales; family Fabaceae; genus Acacia; species Acacia melanoxylon. The sequence continues at coordinate 7,176,355 of JAFJYJ010000030.1, read as the reverse complement.
GTTGTTAACTAACTGGAGCTAATTTTCTTAACATCAGAATTGTCATTAATATGCTTTAAACTAACTTTTTCATTGCTTAAATGAGCAAGGGTACAATGGTCATTTCTCAATTCAAATTAATCTTACCCATATCTCAGGATTTCAATTTAATTTGATGGCTTAATAAAGAGACTTACCTATGATTTTTTTTTCTTCCTTGTAACCTAATACGTCATTCCCTCTTTATCCCGGCAGCTACAAGAAAATGTTTTTCCCCCACTTGTGGTGTCTGTATGTTGAGCTTGCCAAGCAATCTAGCCAGCACAGGCCTTTTTCATGGTGGTCTTTTGTGGTTTCCTTTAAGCCAGATTCTTTGTGTTTGGGTTGCGCGTTAAGTTCACGGACTTAACATCAAAAGCGAACTTAACGCGTTAACCCAAACACACCACGCTTCCGAAACCCTTTTTCTCCAACGCCCATTAACTCTACCGCTAACGCACAACGCTTATCCTAAACGCTTTTTTCCCATTCCAAAACGTATTTGCCCACCACACAATATCAGCCTTACGTTACGTTAGTCCTTGGTCTATGCCTTAAAGATTCCTTTTTTCTTTCCTTGTAAGATTGAGCGAAGACTTATTAGTCAAGTGCTCTTTTATTTTTCCTCACTTTTTAAAAATGTCACCCGTAAAATTGTTGGTCTAGTTGATAAAGAATTGTTTCATAACTTATAAAGTTGTGGATTTAATTTAAAGACCTTATTAGCAGGCAATCTATAAATGTTTTTAAAAGCGTTATCTAAGCCTAAGAGCCAACCTATCTAAACTTTTTTGCACACAAAAAAAGTGATTTTGTGACGCATGTGATCCTTCCCTTTTTTTTTTCTCCCTCCCCCCATTTTCCGCGTATGATATAAGGATGATTCATAATCATCTTGAAGGTCCCTAAGGCTGTGTGTGCCCCATGACCTTCAAGTTCAATGGTGTATGGCAGAGAATGTTTTCACCAAGTCATATTTTGACTATTCCATGACAAAAGTTTCCAATAATGGGAATAACCTTTTTTTTTTTTTTTTTTTTTTGCTTTTTAGGGTTCATTTTTGTTTCTTTAAACAAACCATGTTTATTCAGGAGAAAAGTCAGGTAAGTCAATACACTCTTCTTTGTTATACATATTCCCTCCATAGTTATGTAAGCGTTAGATAACTCATTTATAAATATTAAAAACAATTGTTAAGTTTTTTATTTGTAATAAATATGCATCTGTTTCTTTGTTTTTTAATTTCCTTCTTTAACCGTTTGCATTAAGAAGTAATATGGAAAAAAATTAAAAAATTTGAGAAACAAAGTAAATTGATGTCTTGCATTCATGACTGACGCAAGCCTCCCAATTAGCTCCTACATTTATAAATGAATGGAGTCTATAGATAGAGCCCACTCCTAAATGTAGGATCTTGTTGAGCATCGAGTGTTTGCTTCAATTTTAAAAGTAAGACCCTAATTAATTGTCTCTTAAATTCATAATTTTTTACCCACACTACAGATTTGGGCATTTATAGTACTTAATAAATAATAGTTATAATGAATAAACGTCATGTATGTTGAGATGGAGGCTAAATAAAAATATATAATGTTAAAATATAACGGTTAAATATGTGCACCTCAATGTATTGAAAGGTGGAATTCGCAAAAATATAAAAATAATGGTTATAGTTAATAACTGTCATTTATTTAATAACATGTATGATTATTAAAAAAAATGATATATATGATGGTTCGTACGAAACAAATCATCATATAACAATTACAAACAATTCATCTTCCAACATTATTTCAGTAAAAACAAATACTTAATGGTTATAATAATTAACAATAAAGCATAATTATAAATATAAGGTATTATTAGATATAATATCTCATATTTATACTTTTAAGATAAATACAATATGTTACGATATAATTATTTAATTATATATAAAGATATCTCATATTTATACTTTTATGATAAATATAATAAGTTAGGATATTAATCTAATATATAATATCTTAAGGAGGCGGGAAAGACGGGATTATGGAAAAAAATATTTAACGATACTTGATAGTTCTTCATAAAGAACCGTTATTTTTTTAAAGAATATTTAACAGTTATAAATGAAAACCGTCAAATATTAGAAGGCAGGATTCAAAAAAAATATTATTTTACAATAGTTCTTCACAAAAAATCGTTATATATTCTTAAAGATTACTCATCGGTTAAAAATGATAACTCTCATATATAAGAAGGCGAGATTCTGAAAAATGTCAAATAAAAAGAGGCGGGATTCTATAAAAAAAAATATTTGACAATACATTAAAAAATGCTTATAATTTAATATAAAAAGGTAGGATTTTGAAAAAAAAAAATTGATAATATTGTTAAGCTCTATGTTTTAATGATAACAAAGTGTAAAAAGCTTTTTCATAAGATTTGGAGGATGAACAAAGTATTTTAAACAATAAAAGATTATGTTTTTACAAAATATGTTTGAATGCTCAAGTGACAGAATTTATCAATGGAAGTTGCAAAAATAGATCACTCGAGTAACCACCAAAGTGATGTGATGAATCCTACATAAATCATCATGGTGATCTCTGTGATAAAATGATTTCACAAAAGAAGATCACTCAAGGAACCACTCGCGTGATGTATTTTATCACCGTAGTAATTCATCCAGTGATTAGTGACTGCAAAAAAATTTAGAGAGTAAATCATTCGGGTAAACACTCAAGTGAAGGATTAAAATTCATCACTAGCTACCACACCACTCAAGTGATTTGTTCCAGTGATGCTACTCTAATATGTTTTGAAGAAAATATCACTCGAGTAATCACTTAAGTGACCACCGGAGTGATGAGATAAAGAGCATCACTAGCACAATACTGCAATGATCCTTGAAGTGTTCAGAAATCGAAAAAAAAAGAGAGTATAAAATCCCTCAAGTAATGTGTTAAAACAATATCACTAGCAGAACACTCCAGTGATGTGATCAAGTGATATGTTTTCAAAAAAGAATCACTTAAGTGACCCTGTAATCTTTCATCACTAGCGGATCACTCAAGTGATACACCAAGTGATCTGAGGAGATAACACATCACTCTAGTGATGCATCCAATGCTCTAAAATGTTTTCAAACCTCCAACAATTTTTTTTTATTGACAATGTTTAAATATCAATCATATTTAGAGAAAATTGAATTTCTTTTATTCAACTGAACGTGGAAACCTCGTTAGTATCATATATTTGAAATCTTTGATTAATATTGACCCTACTTTTTTAAGGATTTCCTTCGAGTAAGAAAAGTTTGCTCCATCATCAGACCCTTTGAATCCTTTTTTTACCATCCGATAATAATAGATTTCTTTTTTACCAGATGCATAGTTAATAGAGTATAAAATCAGTCATTTATACTTGTGCGAGAGATAGAAATTAAAATGACCAAAAAACATAATAAGCTAAGGCACGCATTTAAATTACTATGTATTTAAAATTAAAAAATGATGACTATGAATAATCATCGTCAATAAATCACTTTCAGACGGATTTTCTCCTTTCATTCCCATCTTCGTAAGACAGATCCCATAAAAGTGGTTGAATAGATTTTGTTTTTTGTTTTTTCCATCCTCTCGTATGATTGTCTTAAAATTTAAAATAATTATTACTTTTTATTTAAAAAATAATTAAAATTTTAAAATATCTTGGACGACCTTTTCTTTATCTTCCTCATTCCGAGGGCGAAAATGCTGTACAAAGTGTTCAGATTGGTTATTAAGTTGAGTAATAGGGAAAAACACGTTAGCTTCATTCGATGTGATGGCTTTTCCTTTATGAAAAAAAAGTGTGAATGTCTTATACAAAATTTTATTTTGATTATTTAATTTTTATATAATATTCTTTAGTCATTTAAATTTAACAACATTAGTTTCATTAATAGAAAATTTCGATATCAAATGTTAAAAAAATATTTATAAATATTAACATATTAACTTAATTTCTTAAAATAACGACTTATACAAAAAATCATCATTTAGGAATAACAATGTTATGTTTTAAAATAATTTATAAAATTAATAGACCCGCTGAAATTTTAAAAAAATTCAGATAATTCAAGGTGTAATTTTATTTCTTTAAAAAGAATATTAACCTGAGGTATGAGCTGTGACCTTTTTTATAGATAAATATCTTGTCCAAAGTTTTGCCGCAAAGCAAGAAAGGGACTCATTCCTTCGTCGCTTCCTAAATTATTGTCATCGTAATAAGTGAACAACGAAAAAACAATAAGATGGATACAAAATAATTCTCCATTTTTCAATTGAAACTTAATGTATCAGAATAATTAACATTGAATATTGAACTTTCTTTAATATAATATAACACCCCACCGAAGTCCCATCTCCTATGTTATGATGCGTCAAAGAAATGTCTATCAAATGAATATTTACCATATTTAGATATTGGCTCCCACACACACACACATATATATATATATATATATATATATCGTGATAATAACGTAAATTCGTATCGTGAATTCGAATCGTTATAAGAGTTTATTTTTATTATTAAATAATTATTAATTACTTGTGTGTGTTTAAATAACTAAAATATAACAATGACCAAAATTTGATTTAAATATATTTTAAATCTAAATAATTAAAATTAAATCCATCAACATTCATCATTTATCACATTTAACAAAGAAATTTCTTTTAAAATTATATAAAACTAGAAATGTAAAAATGGTAATCTTGGTGTATAAACTCTTGAGTTTAATATATATAGACACACATACATACACGTTAAAAAGAAAGTTCACTCATCACGGTTTTTTTTATCAACCTCTTCTTCACGGCTTTCAAGATATTGAGAATTTTTTATTTTCTTAATACGAGTATTTGTTTAAGTAGGAACTATGGAGTTAGAGAGAGAAGGTGTGGTCGTGGATTATAAAGCAAATACATATATAGGCTATAAAATAATAACACATATATGATATTTTTGATGGAGAAGGTAGGCCTATTAAGGAGGAATGAGAGTTTTTTTTTTAAAAAATAAAATAAAATAATCAATTATATAAAATGAAAATAATCACGCAACTAAATCATTTTATCAAAAGAAAAGGAGGAATGAGTATTAAGCTTTTAATTTAGACTACTAAGATTAAAACTGAAACATTTAATTTTTTTTGATTAAAATATTTTTGATGAGTTAAATTATTGGTGTCTTTCGGGGATCAGGGCACGTGTCAAGACTCAAGGAATCACCACGAAGTATTCACATAGATCATATAACTTGTTAATAATTTTTTATTGTAAGTTTGTAACAATACAATGTGAATCTAAAATAAAGATAATTTTTAAACATCATTTTATGTAAAAAATGATAAACATAAACCACTCTCCCTTTTTTCCCTATGTAAGCCATTTTCTAGAAGATGCTCTTGATTGTTTTTTTATAAATAACTTGATAGTTCTGATAAGTATCTGTATTAAATATTTTTCTTTCCTACACATACTCCCTCCGGTCCTAATTATAGGAGCTATTTACCATAATTTGGAGGGATTAAGGAAGTAAGTTAAATTAGTTAATTATGTGTATTTTCCTAAAATACCCTTACCCAAAATTTAAAATGACATTAAAGAAACACTTATAGGAAGATGTTATTGTAGAGTCAAGCGCACAGCCACTAGACCCAAAGCTATAGTTAGTCGGGGGTATAAATCTATTTCTTTAAGCTTTCCCAAAGTTAAGACGATTAAAAAAAGTTATTAAAAGTCAAAATAAATGTATGCAGCCGTGTGTATGTGTGTGTGTATATATATGTGGCTTATGATTTATTTATCCTATATTAATTTTTTCATATCAAATTGCAAGAACGATATATTGAGAGTAAACTAAAGAAACTTACGTGGCCGTGTAAATGAAACAGGAATCCAAAAACAGGAACCTATCACGCAAACAATTAATTAATTATTGTGGAAGAAGTATTAGTAGGGGTGATATGGGAAAAAATTGACAAAAGTTAAAACTTGCTCTTATAATTAGGATCAAAACCAACTCCAAAATTTACTTTTATAATTAGGACCGGAGGAGTATTAAATAGTGTGACCATAAAAATTAAGAGCCTGTTTGCATGAATATTTGTAAAAGCGGTATTTATTCTAACTCGATTTTGAAAATTGAAATTGGGATAAAATTTAACTAGTACTTGTATAGACTATTTTTTAAAAATTTAATTTTACATTAATTTTTTTGAATGATATATTGAAAAATCATTTTTAGAAGGTATGAAGAAATGTCAAAAGTTAAAATTTAAATGTCATTATTTTTTTTAACAATGTCATAAAAAGTTACTTCAACTTTAATGTGATTTTTTTCAAGAAAAAAAAGTTCATTTGTTCCAAATGCTAAATTAAACATGTTTTTTTTATTAAAAAAATAATAGTATAGTTAATATGAATAATATTAGAAGTTACTTAAATTTTATTATAATTATAATTTTTTTAATTTTTTAATTATATATAAGTTAGTTTTTTTTATCGAAAGGAATATATTGGAGGTAGGTAAAAGGTTCAAGCAAAAGAGGACTGCATTTCACATTTTTATATATATTTGAAATAATTTAAGCTAAAAATAATTTATGTCATTTGAAATTTGAATAGCTCATTAGAAGTACTTATTGTGGCGAGGTGGTGCTTGTTTGGGATCACATTTGGGACTCCCAAAAATGTTTGTTTATGTAAATCGAGATAAAGCTTCTCTTACATACTTACTTCGTATATCATAAATCATAATTAAAAATTTGATTTTGAATGTTCTAATCGTTATTTCAAACAAGCATATATGTTGTTGATTGTGGCAAGAGGACCTAAATGGTCAAATAATCTTTTGGTTCTTAATATAAGGCATAATTGATTTTTTTAAGAGATTAAGTAAACTAAATAAGTTAGTTAATCATATTATATGTCATGTATCATTCGATTATATCTCAATTCATAAGTCAAATAAATTAATTTATTATAAAAAATAAATATCAATACTTTAATATAATTTATTTCACTCTTTTAATCTTTTTAAGAAAATTAATTATGTGAGTATAAAACGAGAAGAGGCTGCAATACACATACATGGTGAAAAGACTAACTACATTTATTTATTTGGATGAGAATGACTACAAATGAATAATGATCACAGCATAATGAGTGACGGCGGTACAAACAGATACACACTTACGTAGGGACCCGGTTCTTACGTAGTGCTAGTAGCAAGCGCAACAGCAAATTACAAAAAAAAAAAACTAAAAAAAAAAAAAGGCAATAACGTTAAATAAGTGACTTCTTCGATTGTTCCTATCGAAGGTTTTGATGTTTAAGGCTTTGAATCATGTGAATGAGCTCATGAGCCTCAAACTGGGCAGTCCTCACCGTCTTCCTCCACCCCCTTCTTCTTATGCTCTGCTCCATCATTAATCTTCTCATTCTTATTGGTCTCTTCTTTTTTTTCCTGTGATAACATTTGATCGTTACCTCCCACCACCACCACGCTCTTCAACGCTGTCACCTCCACCGCCGCCTTCTTCTTCTCCTCCTTCTCATCTCCTGATCCCTTCTTCCCTCCGTTCCTGTACATGGCGTACAGCACCATCTGGATCACCCCCAGTGCAAATCCCAACACATTTGGAAGCTACAGTACCACACACACATATTCTCAGTCACTTAATCAAACAAATATATATATATATATATATATATAAAAATAGTTGGAGTAAATTATAGCGATATTGGTAGAAACTTACAGCAATGCAAATGTCCCTAAGGAAGAGACCGTAGGCGAACCAGAGAACCGCACTAAGTGTGAGGAAAAATGAGAGGTTGAATGGCATATATTCCACGCTCTTTGTCCTGATCACCTGTGCCTGCGCATCAATTCCATATGACAAGATTATTTCTGTCTCCTCTCACGTCAATATCACCACCATTACTGTGTATATAAATATACAATATCAATCATAAACTGACCACGATGGTGAGGGGGGCCGCAAAAACACTGACAGCGATGGAAACACAGATCCAACCCAACACCTGAACGCGGAGGGAACCGTGCACCGCGAACTGGGTCACCACCGCAATCAAACCTAACGCCCCAACGTTCATAGCTCCAAATAGTTTGATGGTTAATTTCTGTTAAGGAGGAACCCAAAATCAGACATTTATATATATATATATATATATAGTGGGAGATATATATGATTGTTTAATTTGATGGGTGAGATATATGTGATGTTATAGTTATATATATATGTACCCTGGCATCTTTGGTGGCATAAATGAGGTACATGGTGATGTAGATGGTCTCCATGACGACCCCAAAAGAGTTGATGGTGATGAGCAGCATCTCGCCGGTCTTGATGAAGGCGTAGTACAGCCACAGCATCGAACTGAACAGCGCCACCAAGTACGGCAGTGACTGGAATCCCTCCGTCGATTTCTTCTTGTATATCGTGAAAAATGTCGGCCTGCCATCGTAATTCCCAGTTATTCATTATTCATTTCCTCTTTCAGAGTTAAAAATACTAGAATTTTCTTCAACACACACATACACGCACAGATATGTATACTTACAGAGGAGCCAGGAAGACCATGAATGAAACCACGTTCCCTGCACAGACACCCAAACAAGAAGAAGTCAGAAACCATAGTTAACTTAGCTCGTAACATTTAGAGATCAGCACCAAATATAAGGGTGATATCAGACTATGCCAGAACCAGAACCGTCTGAAATTATTAATCACGAGAGATTCAATTCATTGGTAACCAACAAGTCTTGATCATAAAGTGATGAATGAAGAAAATTAACTAATGAGGCTCTCACCAAAAGCTAAAACATGATTATCTGAGAGGGACAATTGAAATTAACACGCTTCTGGTTCGGGGTGGTGTGTAGTTGAGCAATAAAAAGTTTCGCATAGAAAGAAAGAAAGAGAGTGGGTGTGAGAGTAATAGAATTACCAAGAATGCCAAACACAAAAGCGAGAGTGTTGTGACCCATGAAAGCCATTGTTGATAGATGAAGCTAATTAAGATGAGTGCCTCTGTGCTGCTCAGATCTCTCTCAAAGAGAGAAAAAACGAGACTTGTTGCTCGTAGAGGCACGAAAGGATTGCTTGGAGCTGGAGCTGGGTGAGGAAGGCGTTGAGGCCATACCCCCTATATATATGGGTGAGATTGTGAGCGAAGCACATTAATTAATGGGAGGAAGGAAAAAAAATTGAAAAAGGTGAAAAAGCAATAATCAAAAAGATATTTTTAAGTGTGAGGGCAGAGAATAAAAATGAAGTGAGGGGGTGTGATTGGGTGAGAGTAGTCATTCGGCCTTCATGAGGCATTGCATGCTCAAGTGGTAGGTAGCTGGCGCAAAACCATTTTTACTGAGACGATGATGGTTACCACGTGTGTGCAAATGTTTTATGTTTCTTTTTTTTTTTTTTACCTTTTTACTGTAAAATTAGAGAGAAGATACAGAAAACATTGTGTTCTCTTATATGACAATCATATTAATGAAGCAAACTATTTTTTTCACCATTCACTTCAACATTGAGGGATTGAGAATTTAATGAATTTTTAGGGAGTTGTGATTGAATTAAAACTATTAAACTTCAATTATTAATTTTAAAAGGGTTAACATGTATCCAGCACCTAAAATAAATCTTCTAAGTAGTACTCAGTATCATAAACTAATACTTTATGACTCACCCAACATGTTAAAGTATTTTTTTCAGTATAGTACTCCCTCCGGTCCTAATTATAGGAGCATTTTTGTAGTGCAATTTTCACTACAAAAGTGCTCCTATAATTAGGACCGGAGGTAGTACCAAGTATCCTAAATTATATTAAATACTACCTCCGGTCCTAATTATAAGACCTAGTTGCTTTTTTTTTTTGGAGAAATTAAGGAAGTTAAATAAGTTACTTAATCATTTTCATTTATAGTGTATCATTAGATTATATATTAGTTTGTTAGTCAAACTAATTAGTTTGAAGAAAAAATAAAAATAAGAATACTCTAAAGTAATTTAATTAGCTTCCTTAATCTCTCTAAAATAGTCAACTATATCTTATAATTAAGATTGGAGGGAGTACTATCATAAAAATATTTTAAGATGTTGGATATACAAAAAATTACTAAAAACTTCAAGATACTGAGTCTTACTGAAAAATACTCTAGATACTGGAGTAGCCACAAATTTATTTAAAACAGTAAATGCTCATTAAAAATACTTCAATATTGCTAGATGTTATTTAACCCTCCTTATAAAAAGGATTAGAAAAAGAGGGAGGAAGGAAGGGAGGAGCGATGCGTTGCTGTCATTCTGTTATGAAATGGAAAGAAGAAGAAAAGGCACGCGCCTTACGCGCACATTAACATTTTAATATCTTTACGGCTTTACCTTCACAAAAATCATTGTCATTTGTTTCCGTTACTTTCATAACGCCGCCGTTTTTGTGGTGGCGTACTTCTAAGGTAATACCTAGCTTTAGTTTCATCATCCTCGAGCAAAAAAAAAAATCCTTGTGAGCGGAGTCCGGGGTGGTAGGGGTAGCCCCAGTTCCCCTAAAATTATAGATTACGACCGAGATTTTTAGAAAATTATATTTTAGCCTTATATAAATTTTAATATTTTCATTTTAGTCCCCATATTTGTTTCATAAAGGGATTAAAATGAAAATATTGAAATATTTGTAGGGATGAGATGTAATTTCATCAACATCAGGGCTCTATTATGTAATATTTACCCCCCGTAATTGCTATTTCTAGCTCCACCTCTACTCGTGACACTTCTTTCTCCCTCATACACGCAGATCTTTTCACTAGCTTTTTTTCTTCTCATCCCTTATGAGTCCATCTGAACAACGGTGGGAAGAAGGAGAGAAAAATCAAAATAGTATTGTAATTTTTCGATTAATTAGATATACATTATTTAAAGATTATAAAGGATAATAAGAGAAATCGAACCCCTCATACACACAAACTTTCCTCGGATAATTAATTCTCTTCTCGTTTGTTTTTTCTTCATGATTAATTAGTTTATATTAGAGTCATCATTGATGGTACTTACTCCCCTCATTTTGGGGGGAAAAATTTTGAAGTTACAAAGTTATGCATGTAGGTCAAGAAAACTAGTCACTATACAAATAATTTAATTGCGCAGATTAAAAAATTTGTTAAGATTAATCAAAAGTAATCAATATATAAATATTTTTTTAAAATACTCTTATTTATAAAGTGACTGAGGGAATAATAATTAATTCAATGATAATGTGATATAACATGTTTAATTAATAAGAGAAAAAAAAACATGAAAGAAAGGTAAGAAATTACATGCATTTTTTAGGATATATAATTAAAGGTTAAGTAGCAAATCCGTCCCGGAAGTATACATTTAGGAGCAATGTTACCCTGAAAGTATTTTTAGTCTCAATGTCGTTCTGAAAGTCTAAAAACATAGTAATTTTTTCATTTTTCGTTAAAAAGTTAAAGGTTAATGTCAATTTTTTAACGGCCAACATTAACTTTTCAACAGAAAAGGGCAACATTACTACATTTTTATACTTCTGGGGCGACATTGAGAACAAAAAAACTTTTAGGATAACATTACGTACTCCTGAGCGTATACTTCCGAGACGGATTTGCTACTTAACCCTATAATTAAATAGAACCATATCATCCCAAAAATTATATTTTATATATAGAACCCGAGGGAGTGCCAAATTATAAACCCTCACTATTTCAACATATCTATCGTATAAGGTTAGATTGAGGAAGCTATTGCAAAGTTTAGAAGCAAAAAAATAATAGTGGTACTGATGGAAAATATCACGAAAACTTCATGATCATTTTATAACGAAAAGTGTACCTTAACTTTCCCTTCAAATTATTACTTCCCTCATCTTTATATAAAAAAAATTAAAGATAACATCTTCCTATTTATACGAGACACTAATAACATATTTGAAATTTTAAATATCAATATTTTTCCTCTCATAAATATTACTTAATCTCATTGTATATATATAGCACCTCTTTTTCTTATTTACTCACTCTCTTTCCCACTCACTCAATCTATATATCTTTCCATAAATAATGGTTTTTTTAAAAGTAAGATACATTTTTATATATTTTAAATTAATTATTTTTTCTTGGCACACGTATTCTTCTATTGGAATCAATGTTGTTTAAGATACTTTCAAACACTAATTGTGACAACTCTCTAACAGAGATTTGAATATATATTGGTTTGCTAAGTTGGTTGTGAACGATTAGTCTCTTTTGCTAAATCCAATCTATGTTGGTATCTAATAAACTTTTGGACCTACATTAAGTTATTTGTATCGATCATATATATGTACATATAAGGGATCAACAAGTACTTTATTACTACTATGTAACCATTATTGTCCCATTTTAAAGGCAGGTAGAGAAGAATTTTTTTTTATCATATTCATAACATTTGTCATTAATTTTTTAAAACTTGTTTTTCCTTTACCGTTCATTAAATTAAATATTAGTGTTTGTTATTTAATTTTAAAGCATGTATATTTAATAGAAGAAAGGTTGTAAACTTACTGTAGGCAAAAAAGAAGTTGTAGTCTTGTTAAATTTTAAACAAAGTTGTAAACTTATTAAATGTTTAAGCATATAGTTAATAAATATTAAATTTTCTCTTAGTTCCAATTAAATATGTTAGAAGTGACTTATATAATAAGTATATAATAAAGGCCACCTCAAACAGAGATATTTGTATGAATAAACTCATGAAATGAGTACTAGGGTTGACACAAGTGGTAAGCGGCTTGTATTGTTTAAATAAAGCCTCAAATTCAAGTCTTGTGAATGCAGAAAAGTTTCACTAGAGACTCATATAACCGGGGGATATAACGCCGGGGGTAACCGGGGGATGTGGGGGGGACTCATGAAATGAAGTGAAGAAAAAACAGCAACTTTCGTGTGCGGGATATTTGGCTTTTTCCATCATTTCGGGGTCGAAGTTAAATCACGTCCGCATCAATTACGTGCAAATGTTTATTAGGCATTTATTAATTTCATTAGTTACATGATCATATGTGTCTCATTACCAACTTGCATTCATGAAAATACATAATTTCATTATTACTCCTATACTATACTCCAATATGCCGCCACCAATATTCAAACTCATCAAAAGAAACTACCTTGCTTTTACACACATAAAACCCATGAACTTAATTAAAAGCTCTTACTCCATGCGAGCTGTTTCATTGGTGAACGTTGCAATTATATGGTAATCACATAGACCCTGAAGCTAGTTTCAATTAGCTGCATGATGCCCCCCATTTCTGCTGAAGAAAGTCAATAAACAATTAATTAAATCTCTGAAAAAGCTACTGATTGGTAATGTTGGTTAATTAAATAATTAATGTTGGGGCATTAAAATTTTGGGGGATATGCTTTTAACGATGGAGAACAAAAGATAACCTGTGTGCTGTGCTGGCTGGGTGGCTAGCTGGCTGGTGAAGGCAAAGGAAAGGTAAAGGAAAGCACTGTGAGGGATATTGAATTTTAGTGTAAGAGAGGAAGGATGGCCTTTAATTAAGTTGATGGTGGAAACACGTCAGTCAAAGGAGGAATAAGAACCATTGATTTGGTTTTTTTTTTTTTGTTTTAATAAATATATTAATTAATTAAAAAAGATTGGGAGCCTCTCAATGGAAAGTGTCCCCCTAAAGTATGGGAAAAGCGCCCCTCCCACAGAATCTAGCATGCGGCGTTCTATACTCATCGTTCATCCCCACCATTTATTATTTTATAGCTTTTTATTTTTTGTACAGAATATATGTATAATAATTTTGTAGTTTGTAGCAATTGGCCATGCTATGTGTACCTAAGCTACATACTATATATATATATATATATATTTTATTTAAAAAAAGTTTATATTACTAATATTTTAAAGGGAAAATCTCCCTCATGTCCAAATAATCAAAAAATTGTTAAAAAAAAGTCACATGTCAAAAAAGGTCCTAAGGCAATTTTTGGTATTATTTCATAAACGTTAACAACTAAATCAGTATAAAATTAACAACTAAATCGGTATACGTTAACAATAATATTCTAACAAATAAATCAATTCACGTTAAAAACGATCGATGACACATTAACAACTATATCAATACAATGTTTTTCGGCTTAATAGGGCCTTTTCTGGCATCTAACTTTTTTTGGGTCTTTTTTCATAATATTTTGGTAACTTGGGCACTAAGGGGGATTTGCCCTATTTTAAAGTGTGGTGCTTATGCTCGTGCGTGTCCAAATTGAGGGGAAGCAACATTTGCACGTGTCTAAGTACTGTAGTAGAGGAACCTAAGGTGATTTAATATCACTGATGAATAATAATAATAATAATAATAATAATAATAATAATAATAATGGTTATGATTTGATACTCCTCCTTTTATTTTATATATAAGAATTTTTTCATTTTATGTCATATCTATAAGAAAAAGTTTATGGTATTTTCCGGAAAAGAAACTTAGAGAATGACATCAGTTAGTTACCAGAAACTAATTGTTAAATGAGGATATTTATGTAAAAATTTATAATTTAAAAATACTTATCTAGCTATATTTATAAGTTACTCCCAATATGTTTCATTAATTTTTTTTTTTTTTTTAAAAACACACACACACACAATGAAACTTTATTGATCATGTCTTAAATTTTAACACTTCCTCCCGTCCTTAATATAAGAGCCAATTAATTTGTTTTAGAGATTAAGGAAGCTAAATAAGTTACTTAATTATAATAAATTTTGTATATTATTAGATTATATACTAGTTTATAAGCTAGTCAAATTAGTTTAGAGAAAAATAATAAATATAATTATTTTAAAAATAATTCATTTAAGTTGCTTAATTTTCAAAGAAAAGTTAAATGACTTTTATATCAAACTCAACAGCTAGTAACATTTCTCTTACCCTTATATTAGATAAATGAAAGCGTGAGAACTGAGAAGTTTAAAAACAATGACTAGGGGTTGTGCCTTCATATAATAAATTTAATCACATTTTTAATTCTTAAAAAATAGTTATTTGTGTCTATAAAAAATATGGATGAAGTATTTTCTATTGCTGATGGATTTAATTCTATTATTCTTTTAAATTTTGAATTTGTTCAACTCACATGAGTGTAGAAGTAAAAATAGGTTAGACCAAGCTAGATTTTAGTTAAATAAACATACGCCTGTAATAAAAATCTAAAAGCTTGGGTATGAACCTGTATATAGGCTTTTTTAGACTCGGACCTAAGCCTTAAAAAGTCCTGACAAAGCTTGAAGCATTTTTAAATGCCTACTTAAAATGTAAACTTTTAAATATTGGAAAAATTGCATTTAAGTCAAACAACAGAAAAATGAAAAAATGGTCCCTAATAATCTCAAAATTGCATTTAAGTCCCTAAAACCTTTTTACAATAAATGTCCTCTGTTAATTTGTCAATAGACGCTCATGGACACCCTGGAATTGTCAATGGATTGCACTTCAACTTGTTAGTGGACCGTACCTCGAATTGTTCACGAGACTTAAATGCAGTTTTGAGATTTCTAGTGACCATTTTTTTTATTTTTTTTTTCTGTTGCTGGGGACCTAAATGTAATTTTCCCTATAATATATCATTGGGGCATTACTAAAATAAACTTATAGCAACTACTATATTATGTTTTAGTGAATGACACAAATCAAATGAAAGATAGTGCGCTAACATTGAAATATTGAGAGAGAGGTAAATGTGTTCAATTGATGAATATAAAGGTTGAGTTTGTGGGTGACAATGAGATGTAAAATTTAAGGTAAAGAATAGGCTCTTTGAAAACTGATTTAAAATAAATTATATATAGCTATATGATAGTACAAATTAAAAAATAAATAAATATGTCAGGCTTGTAGGCTAAGCTTTATGAACATAGACTTGACTTATTTTCCTAAATAGGCTCAGTAATGGGCATGAGTCTAACCTATTTAGTAAATAAACAAGGTTAGGCTTAATGTTTTAAAGCCGTAGGCTGATAAGTGCCTAACCTATTTATATCCCTACATGGGTGTGTGTATATATTTAATTAGTTGATATTAATATTTTATTTTTATTATGAAGCAAATATATATTTTTCAAACTTTATTATTTTAAATGTTTTATAATTTTTTAAAATTGTGTTTATTGTCATGCTTCTTCCTCACGACAAATAATTCCATATTCTAGGAGTGTCACTTCATTTAAACTATGTGTCGAATGAAAATATGACAACTGGAGATGTTTAATCATGCTTGCCTAATGACTCATATGAAAGAATTCACATTTTATTTTATTCTTCAATAAAACCAACCTCTTAATTTGAAAAATCAAAAAATCAGCCAACTATGATTAAGATATTTGTTTTTCTTAAAAATAAATTGTGAATTTTTTCTATGAGTCATCGGTCAACTAAGATTAAAATGATACTCTCTCTAGTCCTAATTATAGTATAACATTTGGGAGTTAGTTTTAGTTCTAATTATAGAACAACATTCTAATTTTTGTTAATTTCTTCCTAAAATACCCCTATTTTATTCTCTTAAATGTGTTTGGTTTTTGGTGATTATATGTATGTGGGTGTGTAAGCTCTTTCAGTCATTGAAACTTTTAAATTATTAGATTTTAGTTGATTTAACGATCAACTGTGGTTAATTTGCTAACACACACACACCCCGCGTGTATGTACGCGCACACGTGTGTGTGGGTGTATTTATATCTATGTCTGTGTATAGATGTATGTATATATGTGTGTGTCTACACACAAATATACATACATATAGACACAGACACACACAAACACACACACATATATATATATATGTGTGTGTGTGTGTCTGTCAATATATATGTGTATAGATATGTGTGCGTGTGTGTACATATATAAAAACACACACATATATAGAAATATGTGTGTGTCTATGTATATAAATGAAAAGTAATCTTGTGATGTGTCATATTGAACATAATAATATTCTTAAATGTGATAGATAAAAACTAAGATATTGTCATTGAATTTACCTCATTTGACTAACTATAAGAAATCAAAATATATTCAAATAAATAAAATAAAAATATCAAATAATTTTTTTTCTCCCATTTACGGTCAGGATTTAACTCCACCATTGAATGATATAGTATAAGAAATAAGTAGTTTGCGTCTAGGTTTTGATTCCTCTATGTTTCTCTTCTTTGCTCTTCCAACGTAATTCTGAACTATTGAAATTTGATAAGAAGAATCATCATGACATCATTATAATATAAACTGTCCACTTGCATTTAGTGGGGGAACAACGATGTTGACATTAACCTCATTCAAGTTGATGAAAATATCAAAATATTATTCAAACACAAGGTTAGATATTTTGAAATAAGAAATTCATAATTATTCACTAGCGATTTTTTTTTTTTTTTCACTATCCTATCTAACCTCTCTCCAATAAAAAAAAAAAAAAAAAAAAACTCTCACACATCACACATACGTCGACTTATATCTTACCTGAGGATTTGATTTTGGTCCCACAACCTCACACTTTATAGAAAAAGATCAAAACATATATATTCAAACACAATGTTAAATATTTTGAAATAAGAAATTAACAATTATTCACCAACAACATTTTTCTCCTTTTTTTTTTTTGGTTTATACTCTCCGATCTTTCCCCTTCTCCATAGAGAAAGAAACTTACATATATACATCACACATGGGTAGCCTTAAATCACTTGAGGATATGATCTCACCAGCTTGTACTTTATGAAAAACATATAGTGCATTTTTCTACTCTAACTTTCAATGTGATTTTTTTTTTGAAAAAAAAAAATCTATAATACCTTTTCAGTTATGTAATACTAACCCTGTTGGTTTCAAATGATATTCTTTTTATGTCGATCATTTTTTTAAAAAATTAAAATTAATATATGCAGCATTTACGAATTTTTTTCAACATTTAAAATTTTAATTTTGTCGCTTTTTTTTTTTTGATGAAACTAATAGTATTAGAGTTAAAGAACTGAATTTCGCTTTATAAAATTAATAACCGATGAAGATGAAATCTTGTACAACTTCCGGTCGTTAATGTGAAACCTACTTAACTAATTTGAGGAGGATAAGAAAGCTAAATAATTACTTAATTATAGCATATAATACATAATTTCTCAGAAATATTATGTATGTCATTTTATTATATATCAGTTTATAAGTCGAGACAAATTAACTCAAAGAAAAATAATAAATATAAATGCTTTAAAAGTAATTTATTTAGAGAAAATACTTAAATCAAGTTCTTTATATCCATTTCATCAAGTTCTCCAATCACATGTGGCTATATGTTCTATTTGGGAATTATTATAATTTATCTATAAACTCATATAATTAAGAAAAATAGAACACATGATCATATGTGATTTGAAAACTTAATGACATGATGTAATACAAAATAAAAGATGAAATATACACTTTTATTATCCAAAGAAAACAGGAGTGTTACCAACACACAGTTAGTCTAATAGTGTAAGACCTTGCTCTAAAGATCTTTTAAGGTTTTGAGTTCAAACCTTAAAGAAGACACCTGTACTAGGAATAATAACAGCCATGACCCTAAAACTAAATTAAAGTAGATCTGGACAAGATATCTTATATCAGGTATATAGTATAAAGAAACAATGAGTGTCATTGAGGTAGTACAAAACTACCGGGGCTGTGCAAGGGATAATATAATGATTACTACTGTAAATTTATTAAAGACTTGCGCACTAAGAGACATTAATGTTGCATATCTGTAAGTAAGCAAATGGAATTGGCCGGGTCGGCCAGCACCAAAAGTAAAAGACGAATCTCCAATTGCTTATTATGTGATATGCTTAAAAGGCAAATCACATCCGCCCAATTGTTAATTAACCTTATTAGTATAGTTACATATGCATGTACGTCAATTAAAAGAACTGAATTTTTTAAATATTAAAATATAATTATTTATGGGAATCTTCATGGTTCCCGAGAAGAATCCATATATTTGCCCACTTTTCTTTGAATAATTTGATTAATTGACTGATTGACTGGTGATTTTATGCCTCCAATGGAATATGGCATATTAATCTGATACCATTTTTTGCTTTTAAAAAGTTATCTCTGGTGCTCTTATGAACACACAAATTAAGGTAATAAAACCTTCTCCACATACACCTTTTAGACCATACAAGTATACAACTGTTAAGTGCACCCCCATTATAATCAATTCCACTGCATAAATTAAATAATAACATTTTCTCATGCATCAGAAATAACAATTTAAAATTTTCTGTAGTACTGTATTAATTTTTAATATTTAAATTTTATGAAACTTATAAAATATTTTTTAAAAATAACATTAGAATTATATGTGATTAGGTCCGAAGGGACTCAATCCCTCATGCATGATTGAGAGTTCAAACATTGTGAATTGAAAAAAATAAAAATCATATTATGAAAATTATTCCCAATTTAACCTAACAATGCTTGAATACAAATTAGTATTATTAGATATTCCTTATAATCCTAAATATAATATACAAATAATTTAATCATGCATGTATGTCAAAATTTGAATTAAAACTTATCAAAGGCAACGTGTAAAAAGTGTGTGTGTGTGTGTGTGTATTTCAAAATATCCTTATTTGTAGAGAGAGTGCATGGGTAAGAGAGAAAATATTAATGTAGTAATTTAAGATGTAACTAATGGGGGTAAAAATCGAAGAATTTGTTTAAAATTTGATACACTCTGTACATGTATCCAATATAAAAGGCCATGTCATTTCCGAAAACGTTCCCTTGGATACATGATAGGAGGGAGTATCATATAATTAGATCAACAAATAAAGTTACATGAAGTTAAATAAAAAGTTAAAAAGAAATAAAATAAAATGTATCAAAATAATTAAAAATGCATAATACCTAAAAGAAACGGCGTTATCTATATTATATATATAATATGACTTCTTATAGATTTTGTTTTATGTTTAAATGTGTGTATAATTTATTTAAAAATGATATATAAAATAATATAACATAAATTGTGGACATTACCAAACATTTTTGTTGTTGTTGGTATTATTATCCGTTATCCAATTCGGGGTTCGTGGCTGCCCATCGTAACACAAGTATCTCCTCTGTGACTCAAGCTCGAGACCTAGAAGGATTTAGCGGGTCTTACATTGCTAGATCAACTATATATTGGCAACTACTTCCTTCGGTATAAACTAAAATCTATTATAAGGAACTTCTTATTACTTCACAAGAACTAATACTAGATGGTTAAGTCACATATTAAGGTGCAATTTTAGCAACAAAGTTTTTTGTTAAAAGTGTTTGAGACAATTAAGCTTTGAATGGTGAAAAAGTAAGTCCAATCTTTTAAAAATGGTGTAATTTCAGCAATTCCGTTAAATTGACTTAAACGTTCATTATAAAACTAGATGGAGAATAAGTGGGTCTCAAATAAAAAAAATATGGGCATTTTAAAATTGCTCTATTTTTAAAAGGCCGTGTCTATTTTTACACCTTTCACAACTTAACTGTGTTAAATGTTAAGGACAAAAAAACTCCATTACAAAAATAACACCTTAACCCTTGAATTTAATTGATTTTTTTTTTCAAAATTTATATATATTTAAAATTATGAATTACATCTTAAGAAGTGAAAGAAGAAAGATGCATCAAATTTTAAATAGGGAGAATCTTAAAAAACATGTAATTAATATATGAGTTCGTGAATAATTATAATAAACACTATTAATTCTAAAATGAGCCGACCTGAGGAGTATATAGTAATTAATAAAGGTATATATATAGCAAATTAAACTGAAAATTAATATAGCTTCATTATTGTTCTTGAGTTTTGCGCGCATTTTTTTTTTAAAATTGTTTCAGACATACCACAATGTCTTGCCTATAGTGGACGTGTATTTTAATGCAAAAATGAAGGTACATATTGGGGGTACAATGAACTAGCTAGCCAACAAGACTGGCACTGAATTGCACGCGGTTACTGTTAATTTATAGTACTTACATTGGATAAGTTATTATTTTTACTCGTGTAGTGCATGAGTATTGGTAGTATAATATGATAATTAAAGAAGGATTATTCAAGTGGGGGAGGGATGCAACAATTAGGCTAAACACTGAGGTGGAAGAACTGAAAAACCTGCACCAAGCATGTAATACCCGGATATTCAATACCCGGATGACTATTAAACATAAATAAATATTTCTTAAGTGTTAGAGGTGAATATGTGGTTTCAATAAATGGCCAAAATTACCTTATTACTTAGGGAAATTACTGTGAAAATTAGAAAAGAAAAAGAGCTAAGGTCAATGAAAAATGTATTTTATAAGGAAGAAGATGACCTAAAAATATTATGATAAATACCATATGATAACAAATACTTGACAAAAACTTGGGAAATGTGTTATCTTTAATTTTAGGAATTTTTGGGAATATTTCCCTGGAAAATAATTGAGCATAAATAAAATATTATTAAAAAGCACTTTATGCCCCTTTATTTTTAATATTTTACATAGGATATAAAATGCCAATGTTAGTTCAATAGTTATGAGATAATGAGTTATCCTAATTTAAAAAATTATCAACAATTAGTAAATGACTAATTAAGTAATTAATGGCTAATTACTTGGATTAAAATATAAGATAAATGAATTAGGAAAAAAATATTAAAAGGGGCTGAAATTCGAAATAATAAAAATAAATAATAATAAAAATAAAAAAATAATAAAAAAATATAAAATGCTTAGAAAAATAAATAAAAAAATAAAATAAAAATAAAATATTTGGAAATTTGTAATATAATAATAATATATATGGTAAAGAGCCAACAAGACATTTGAGAATGGTTAGAAATTAAATCATACACCAAGATATAGGAATTTAGTCTAAGACATCTGGACTTCTTATAAACCAGTGAAATTCTACCTCGGAGTGGACTATCTCCGAAGCTGATTCTGAAACCAACAGAGCAAATAAGAGACCGGGTATTTATGAGAATAGGCAGATAGTAAAAAGTGAACCCGTGGTAAACTTGAGTGTTGTGACAAACCAGGATTAAGGTTTCTTACGACATGACATATTTTGAACCCGTGAATTATTGCCCGGAAAAACACGGCTATCGAAGTCGTTTCATGAATCGACCGCATCCGCCTGAAATGTTCAGCCCGAGAACGGAATACCCTCAATGGGATTAAAAATTTAGTTAACCCGGATATTGTGAATGAGGAAGTTTAAACCTTCGAAACACCGTTGTCGGAATTTTGAGTTTCAAAGAAGATTACGCGATTCGAACACCAATCGTGGAACGATATCGGTTAGTCGGCTAGGATGACATCATCAAATATGATGTCACAAGGGGGGAGAGGTCGGCACATAGGTGGAGGGCCAGATCAATCCGTGTGTCCCAAGTGCGATCCGACAATGAAATCCGATCCAAAACAATTGAAGTAATTCCCACCTTGTCCCTTCCTTTTCCTATAAATAGCCAAGCCCTCTTCACTTCATTTCTCACCAAGAATCTAAAATATAGAGAGAGAGTAGAGAGAAGGAGGAGCTCTTGGAAGTTCTAGCAAGCCGGAGTAAGTTTCTCGGTCCCTAGTCTTAAGCTTCGGTAGTTCTTTCAAATAGATAGAGTAGAAATGCTAGAATTTCTATAAATCTTTCGAATAGTTTTAGATATCATATTTTATGAGTATATATGATATTTATGTTGAAAATATTTTTGGAAAAGAGATCCGGCAAAATTTCGGAGAAATAGAGCGAAAAAATGAAGTTCGGGCGAAATTCCGCCGATTGGCCTAACTAGGGGCAAAATAGTAATTTTCGCCTAGAATGCCCGTTTTGATGCCAAATGTTGATAAACACTATCATTATAGGATATCTGAGATAATCGAGCCGCCGTCGTACCGCCGTCGTCTCACTATTTTTCCCGCTGTTGAATTTCACGTTTTTCAGTAAAAGTTCCGTTATACCGCTAAAAAGGTATGGACGCGTATTGTAACCTTAATCTGATGCTTGTTGTATGCTATATGTGATTGCTGTGTTCATATACTGAGATTCTGTTGGTTTGAAAATGGTGGAATGATGAGTACACGGGTTATGATATTGTTAACACCGTTGAGAGTTTTCCTAGCGCTATGGACACGGCGGTACATCGTGGCACCGGAGAGTGTGCAGACTGGGATGACATACATACTGCGGGGGCTGTGTAATGTTATTGCCCGATATGTGGAGATGTGTTTTTATACCGTGAAATGTTGTGGATATCTCGTCATGCATATACTTGTTTACATAAGCATGAGGTTAATCGTTACACCGAGATCCAATGGGCATTGGATCTCGAATGTTAATATAGCTTCGGGATCTCGAGGAGTTCGGGACGTGGTGAAGGGTAAGGAGCCGGCGTAGGAGGCGATGAAGAAGAATAAATTTGTAGTTTATTTTGTTTAAAAATATTCGGATGATTGTACTACTATGACTACTAGACATATTATTATGAATGTTATTCAGTGACTCTGTTTCCATTTTAAATCGAAAAAATTTCTGACTGCTCAACTCTAATCAAATACGGCAAGAAAACGATTACGAAAACGGGGTGTTACAAAGCGGACGGGATCTGAAGTCCACAGATTTACTGCAATACTGCTTGTTTATACTTTTTCATTGTCTCCTGTTTTAAGGTAGTATCTTTAACTAACCTTACTGAAATTAAGAATATGTGATTAAATCGTTATACTTATACAAAGATAGAATGAATTTCTGATTTTACCCATATTTAAATAGATTATTTTTATATTTGTTTTTGCATTTTCTCTCATATTTAATGATTTTTTATAGGAATGATATTAAAATAAAATTTAATTAATACCACATCATCAAGTGACTTTATATTTTTCAAAGGGAAGCCTTATAATTAAAATAAGAGGGAGTATTATTGCTTCATTCATTCCCTCTATATTATAAGAGACGAATAAGTGAACAAAATGTGGTTAAAGTAAGTTAAATAAAATAGATATGTTTAAAATGCAAATTAATTTTCAATACAAAGTTAGAGAAACCTTATTCTAATTATCAAAAGAACCTTTTTTTAATGTCTCTTGTAAAAATATCAGAAGTCAATGTATCATTTTTTTAGGGGAAAACGATACCAATGTCCCAATTGAAAAAATGATATTAAAAAAGCCTTATAATTTATCAGTAAAAGCTCTTTCACTTGTTAATGACTATTCTTTCATTTGTCATTAACAAGCTATGTGGCTTTACTAATATTATTTTCTTTAAATAGGAACTTAGTGTCATTTCCCCCTTTTTTAATGGTGAAGGTCACTGTAGCAACTTTGAAGCACAATATAGTTAACATAACTTGAGATAGTTTTTCTTCGTCCAATGTTAATTGTTAAAACATAGCAACATTATAAAGAATATATTAACTACTACCTCCGGTATTAATTATAAGAGCTAGTTGACTTTCTTTGTAGAGATTAAGGAAGCTAAATAAGTTACTTAATCATTCCATATGTTAAATATTTTTAGATTATATATTAGTTTATTAGTCAAACTAATAAGTTTGAAGAAAAAAATAAAAATAAAAATACTTTATAATAATTTAATTAGCTTCCTTAATCTCTCCAAAAAGTCAACTAAATTCTTATAATTGTGACCTGGAGGGAGTATCTCCCTATTTTACTTGAATTACAGTAATCTCCTCATTGTTTTCAAAACGTATGTAAACCTCTCTTAAAATTAAAATGTATGTACCAACAAGTTGTTAGTTGAGATGATAAGCGGCCTCACTCCGTAAAGGGGATAACACAAGTTTAAATTCTAAAAAGCGCACTTGTTGGGAGAAATGAAGACACTTTGTGATCTAAGTTTCTAGGGAAGAAACCTTGATTAAATAAAAAATAATAATGTATATTACACAACTTTAGGGCCTATTTGGACCGCAGAATTTACTGAATGAAATAGAATTGAAAATATTACTGAAAGATGTTTGGCATGCACTAAAAAAGAAAATGAGTTGATAAGAAAATTTATGTTTGGTATATGACATTTTTTCCCTTGCTCAAGAAATTAATATTTGAAAGGAAAACAAGAAAACGACCACTGTATATAAGCCCCCCGCTCCAGTCGCATTACCATCAACGAGGAATTCAAAAATGAACCTTAACAAAGAGATAGATCTTAGAGGAAGGAGCTATCGACGGGGGGAAACGCAGCACACTACGTCAACTGTCTCTACGCAAGGTTTAACTATGATGTGCCTATGACCAACATATAATCAAACTGTGGAGAAAAGCATTCTGTTTGCCCTTGTTTTCAACAAACGTAGTAGAGTAATAAGCAAAAGCCAACTGTGCACCTCAATTGTCAACATAAATCCATTCAACATTGAAATATATATTTCATTCATCCATACATATAAGCAACTATTTGTAATTTACTCTACTTAAAACAAGAAGTAGAGGAGGTCTAGTAACACAATATTTAAATAAATTTTGTCTTAACCATAAGCTACCCATAACACGAATCTGGTCAAGGATGACATTTTTACAAGTTCAACCACATGCAGTTGATGAGTAGCTCAAGGTTACACCACATTAAAAGAATATTTACTCTTAACCCTGAGATACCCATTACCCGCATGTGGTTAGAGAGAAATAATTGAACAACTTTAACTACATATGAAGATGAAATATCACCTAAGAGGGGTGAATTGGATGATTTCAAAAACTTTTGCGATTAAGCCTGATAGTTAAAATGACAGAGCAATGAAAGAGAGAATAATAGACACAGAAAATTTATACTAGTTCGGTCCAAACTCTTGATCTATGTCCAGTCTCTAGACACTTTGGGTTTTCACTAACATTTTTTATTACACACTCTGTAACTCTCGAGTAATCCTCTCTCTAGGATGCACTCCCCTTTACAAGTTGTAATCGATACACCCACTCTCAAGGTTCCTATACTTTGAGTTTCTTACAGAACTAATGATCAGATAATAACTCTCTTACTGAGTAGATAAAGAATCACTGAAGTATAAAAATATCCGAAGATATTACAGAGTAATGAATGAAATAGTAATTTGCAATAAATTCGTTTGAGCATAAAATGTTTCAATAGTTGATTCGAAATGAATGCTTCGTCTTATATTTGGTCATTGCAATTAATGACCATTGAGAAACTTTAATGAATCCGTTGTGAGTCATAAATATAGCCGCTAGACATTGAAGCTCATTGTTACTCATAACGTTAATCTTGCAGAGCTGTCGCTGTAAACATTCCTCATTCCTTTTGTTTTTCCCGTTGCGTTGTAGTAGTTAATGCGAAATAGGAATAGCAAAAAAGTCTTTCTAAATGCTCAGAGAATGGTTACCTTGTTGGTGTTTGGTTTTCTCGAACGCATTAAGTGCTTCTGACATAATTAATGTTTTTTGTGATTTCGAAGTCAATCACCGATATAATCATCTGAAACTCATTAATACACTTGATTAAATATAGTTAGGAACAATAATGAGTGATGATAAGTGTTGGTTCTTGTATTTTGATGATCACAATTTCTAAGATATTGAATCCAGTGAGCAAAGATAAGATGATCTAATAAAATGAGTTAAGCATTTTCAGGGAAGAATGCTCGAGCAACATCGGGCAATGGCAATTCCTGAAGCATTTTTGGGAAACATGCTCAAGCAAAGCATACAGTCATGCTCAAGCAACATTGGGTAATACCTTTTCTAAAGGAAGCATGCTCGTGCATACATTCATGCTCAAGCAACATCGATCCAGAAAGACTCTCTTCACCATGCCCGAGCAACATGAGAAAGCATGCTTGAGCTAACAAGGAAATAAGTCATGCCCGAGCGAGATCGGAAAGCATACTTGAGCACCATGCTCGAGCAGGCTTGAAGGAGTTGCTCGAGCAAGATCGAGTAACCTGTCTTCCTGCTTTAAACATGGATTAACAACAGATTTGAATAAATCATACTGTGTCAGACAAGCATTAAATGCGGTTACCAAACCGAGTAATAATCTCGGTTATCAATACTGATCAATGAAAAACCTTCTCTTACATTCCTACTAAGCATTAAATGCTATTTACACAACGGTCAACAGGAATGGAATGAAGAAGAATGTTGTGACTGATAAGGATATTCAAACGACAAAGCATTTATGAAGCAACGGTAAATTAACTTCAATGGAAGTTCTCTGTGCCTAACGGAAATACGAAGTGTCTCAACGGCTAGTATGTTGAGCGTCACAACGGCATTAATTGCAAACGCTATAAATACCGAAAGCATTAAGTTTCACCATCTACCGAAATGCTGTGCAATTAATTCGAGTTAATACTATTCGCTGTTTCAACTGTTTCATCAATTTGTACTTCAGTGTTTAATACTTCATCTGCTCGTAAGGAGTTCATAAACATTTACTTTATTATTGTTTGAATCTTAAGGTTGAGGAACCTTAAGAGAGGTGTATCAATTACAACTTGTAAGGGGGAGTGGAGTCCAAAAGTGAGAGGATCATCCTTCGTTTACAGAGTGTGTAATAGTTCTTGAAAGATAGTGGAATCCCATGTGTTCTGGGGACTGGACGTAGGTCAGTGATTTTGGACCAAACTAGTATAAACCGCCCGTGTCTATTTCACTTCTCTGCTTCATATCTCTGTTTCAATTTTTTACTTGTCTTCGTGTGGGTTTGCAAAATAATTTTGAGATCACCTATTCACCCCCCTCTAGGTGATATTCTATCTTCAATAAGAAGTAATAAAATCATAATCAATGATTTTAAGTTTACGAATACAGTGATTTACTGAAGCACAGATGACAACTCGAGTTAATCAATAACTGACTCGAGTTGATCTTTCAACACTTGAGTCAAGAATATTATCTTCTTATAAAAGCCTATTAGAAACAGAAATAGAGACTGAGAAGATGATTTCGTAAAGCATAACTCGAGTCTAAGGCTACTAACTTGAGTTGTTCACTCGAGTCTGAAGATTTGTTTCACAAACAGAAGACTTTGAGTCATTTTGAAAAATGAGTTTAACCAAAAAATACTTGAGTCTTAAATTGTTGACTTTAATAGATGACTCGAGTGCACAAAAATCATAACTCGAGTTTCCAGGATTTGTTCACAGATAAGTTTGAGAAATACATTGAAAGTGATTTTGAACAAATGACATTTGAGTGCAAAAATGCTAACTCCAACGAGTAACTCGAGTTTGAAACCTTTGACTCTTGAAAATGATATCTGAGTGTGGGAGTTAAGGTTTGAAAAGATAAGTTTTTGTACTTACTAAGTCAACTCGAGTCATATGCTGGTAACTCGAGTTGATACTTTTCATTTAAACATTACGCAAAGTCTTTCACTCGAATCATATACACCTAACTCGAGTCAGTCAAAATTGAAAGCTATTTTGACTAAATTTTTAAAGCACTGACTTGAGTTCTTGGACCAGAACTCCAGTGTGTCTATGACAGACACATTAAAACACTTACTGATTCAAGCTTTGATTGAATTGAAAGTTATTTACTTAATTGCCATTAAACATACACTTAAGTGACTTGAATCATTAAGTCTATTTCCTTTACAATTGTTTATTATCATCAAAACATAGAGAACTAAAAACATACATATGATGAGTGGCTCATGGTTAAACGCAATTAATTTTTTTTTACTCTTAAAAACCATGACATGCCCATCACCCATATATGGTAAGAGTCACTTAGTGTGGAATATTTTCACAAGTTTGTTGTAATGTACCCCATGAGTAGCTTAAGGTTACTTGCGATTTAACTTATTTTACTTTTAAGCATGAACTACCCACTACCTGCATCTGGTCAACACCTCATACTTTCTAAATAATTTTATATATTTAACTAGATGCATTTGATGGGTAGCTCATGGTAAAGCCAGATTCAAATAACGTTTCTCTTATCCATTATGGTCCTACCACCTCTATCTGCTCATATCTAGTGATAGTCAACAATGACCACTTCGCTTTCATCCACAACAGTAGCAAAAACAATGTGTGCATCAAATTCATGGGCAAAATCAACACAAGTATGAGATGTAGTGAACAATTCGCATTAATTGAAGAAATCTGCTTGTTAGCTGTTGATATATGTCATCAGTTGTCGGTCAAGTATGGAATCCTTCCTCTATGGTTTTCCTTTGTCAGTAATGCCAAGCTCTAGTAGGTTTCATATGATCGTGTGCCCATTTCTTAGTATATTTTAAGGGGCAAATATGTATTTTTTTCCTATTTCCCAAAATAGGAGGTGTTAGAATCGACTGACACCTAAGAGGGGGTGAATTGAGTGTAACATAAAAAAATTTAAATTTTTTCGCATATTAATGAAAGCAATGAATATGAAAATAAATAACCAGTTATGCATATTCAATTGTTCATGGTAGAAATACAAGATATTAAGGAAGAGAATATGCAAACAACGATTTATCCTGGTTCAGTCTGATTCATGATGACCTATATCCAGTCCCAAGGCTCCACTTGAGATTTTCAATCTACCATTTTCTTATTCAATCCAAGAACAAGAGGAGCCTTTACAATCCCATAAGTTTAGCTAGACACGTTGTGAAGCCTTTTACAATTTTCACATCGAGTTACTCCCTCTTACACACCTTAAGGATTCAACCTTGATGATAAAGAATTACAATCAATCTTCTTTCTATTAAGATGAACACTGAAGTGTAATACAAATAATCTCTCTCTCTAAGGTAAATGATATAGAAGTTGGAATAACAGAGAGTACATGGGTTGGAGTGTTGGATTCATAATTTGCACATTTTGGATTAGTGTGCGTACTTACTCACTTCTTTGGCTTTAAGTGCTCTTCTATTTATAGTTGATGGAGATCATTTGACCTTTGAGCACATTCTTCCCATTGAGCTCCTAGAATATGATTTTTGGAAGTTACCATTGAAAGTTCTGACATGAAAGATGCTTTATAGCTATTAAAGCTTAAGCTATGTTTAATCACATGTAATCTTCATATATACTTGATTAGTGACGATTAGGAACAATATAATCAAGTTTTATATGAGTTTGAAAGATAATCATGAAATCTGAGATGTTGTATCAAACTGTGCAAAACATCACTCTCAGGATCACTAGAGTGATTCGTCTAGTGATAGGCCGTCACTCGAGTGCTCACTCTAGTGATATTCCTTGGTGCTTAGAAGTTCATAGTGCATCACTTTTTGGTTCACTATAGTGATGTGGAAATGAGTCAATATTGATTGGTCACTCGAGTGATTTGGTTGAGAAAATGTTGATCACTTCTTGAATTACTTGAGTGTTGTGAAAGTGATGACAAGTTGATTCGTCACTTGAGTGATCCTGTTCGAAATTTTTTGATCACTTTCATATAACTGGAGTAATCATTCCAGTGATAGACTTGTTTTAATTCCAAACTTAGTGAATGACCTATCCCGTGAAAGCTCTTAAAACTTACTTTCTATTGGTGATTTTACTTGGCAAGTGTACCAGTCAAAGAAGTAATAATATGATGAGTATGAAAGCGGAGCTAATCACCAAGAAGGGGGGTGGATTGGGGATTTTAAAAATTCTTTTTAAAGCACTCTGGAACTAACTACGAAAACAGAGCATAACAGAGGAGATGAAAGAATAACAAGACACAACAAATTTATACTGGTTCGGTCTCAACTCTTGACCTACGTCCAGTCCCTAGACACTTTGGGATTTTCATTATCACTCAGAATCAGTTACACACTCTGTACTCGAAGTTATCCTCTCACTAGGATACACTCTCCCTTACAAGTTGTAAACTGATATACCCAATCTCAAAGTCCCACGACTTAAGATTCTTACAATAAATGATTTCAATAAATGAAACTCTCTCTAAGAGCAGATAATAATGAACACTGAAGTACAAGAGTATCAACATATACTTTACAAGAGTAGAAAACACCAAGAGTAGTTGAAACTTTGAATGCTTTTCGTTTTCTATAGATTGGTTGTTCTAGAGACTTGAATGCAACTCCTTATATATGAAGAGAGCATTAAATGACCGTTGGATTCATTAATGTGACCGTTGGAGACATTAATGAGTAGATTAGGTTGAAGCTTGGTCCAGCCTCTCTCTTGATTAGTGCTAATCCAAGTGCACATAAGTTTATGGTTGACTTCCTTTGAAATAAATTCATTGGAAGAGAAGCTTCTTGATAGGGAAAGAAAACATTAATCCCTTAGCAACGTGCAGAGAATGATTATCCAAAAGCATGTAAGGTTTTTTGGACTTTGCAATAAATGTGCTAACGTCAATTTTTTCTTTAAGCTAAATCTTCATTTAACACTCTTTAAATCATCTTAAACTCACTAACAAACTGATTAAAAATAGTTAAGAATAGTAAGGAGTGATGATAAGAAGTATTAAGATAAAACATGAAGATTTCGCAAATTCGAGTAGTTTGATTTTCAAACTTAGCGATGCAAACTCAAGTTTGTTCAAGCGAACTGGAGTTTACAATTATTCTTCAGGAACCAAACTCGAGTTTGTTTCTTCCAGAGAAGAATGTCGTGATTTGAGCTTTGAAGATCATTTTGAAAATAGAGGCAAACTTGAGTCAATAAGTGACAAACTCGAGGTTGAGACTTTTGAAGTGAAAATGAGTTTAAGTCCACAAAGCTCAAAACTGGAGTTTCCAAATGGAAACTAGAGTTTTCATAGGCAAACTGGAGTTTCCAAAACTTCAGAGAACTGAGGTGCTCTCGTATGATCTAAACTCGAGTTTGTAAAACCAAACTCGAGTTTCCTTCATAGTGGAAACTTTAAGAGGCTCTCGTAAAGCACAAACTGGAGTTTACTCATCAAAACTCGAGTTTTCATAAAAGTTTGGAAAACTTGAAAACTCTCTGTCAAGCACAAACTAGAGTTTGCAAAAGCAAACTGGAGTTTGGCTTAGTTCAAAAATATTGAAAGCTCTTTGTCTTGAACAAACTCGTGTTTACAAATACAAACTCGATTTTGCCTTAACTTGAAAAACTTTGAGTGCTCTTGTATCACACAAACTCGAGTTTGCTAAAGCAAACTAGAGTTTGGCCAAGTTCATAAAGTTTGAGCTACTCTATGTCAAGTTCAAACTCGAGTTTGACATCTTAAACTCGAGTTTATCTTTGACAGTAAGTTTTTCAACTTACCAAAGACAAACTTCAATTTGAGTTTATAATTGTCAGTTATCATCAAAACACATAGAGAACTAACATGATGAGTATAGTATCATCCCACAGATATTATAACACTATAATATGCATACAAAAGATTGAATAATGGTTGCTTGATTTGGTAAAATGAAAAGATATTTCCATATTATTTGAGTGATGTAAACTACTGAATCTAAAGTTTGACTGTACCTTATCAATAATGATTACAATTGAGAGTAATCAAGATAAAAAAAGGCTAAGCTTTGACTTCCCCCTTTTCTGCAAGTTCTACCTAGAATGCTTCAGCAATGCTATAGCAAGGCTATAAGTCCTACTTATGATATATATATTTCCACTATGTTATGACTATTTTGAAAGGAAATTCTATGCTTGAAATGCATTTGACATGATTGACTATGAAAGATTTCATGAATCAGTGGGAATAAGGGTCGGATAAGTTGAATGTTGCATTTTAAAAGATATTTCGCCTATAGACAAAATAAGGACTCAAATCTGATGTATTTCTGATATGATATAGCAATGCTGTCGCAATGCTACAACATCGTACGAATGAATATTTGAATTATCATATTCTATTTACACTGATCATTTCTTGAAAAAAATGCCAAAGATAATTGGAGGAACTTGGGTCAAACATTTAGCGGGCTCTGAAGTTGAAGAAAGACAAAAGAAGGTTGCTGACTTGAGGAAGATGGAAATCAAAGATAGCAGGAATTTATGAAGATATCCAAACAAAATCCCGCTAAACAAAACAGAATCTATCAAGATAGAATCTTTCGGTCGGGCTCCACAGAAGAGGAAACCCCAACTCACTAACAATGGACTAGATGTGCGACACAAGAACCTCAACATTAAAAGGAAAGATAGTCAACCCTAAAGAGAGAGATGAGAGGGAGATCTGGACACGTCCTAGATTACACCGGAGAAAACACGCGAGGAATTCATCATGTAGAAGGCACGGTAGATCAACTATGACAGAAGGCTGTTGATACAAAGAAGACGTAAAGGCGTTATGTGATAGACGCTACCCTGTTTTGTAAAAACCTTTTGAAAATTGCTCTTTGTTTTAGTTTCATTCTATATATTTCATGAATACCACTATGATAGTCTTAGTTGTATTTTGCTTGTAAGTGATGAACTAACTCTCCTTTGGCTAAGTGATAAGTCATATTTTTGTCATGTATTTCCACAGTGTTATGATTGTTTTACATGATGATTCTAAGCTTGAATGTATTTTATATGATAAAATATGACAGAACTCATTTTAGATACTGAATTGTTGCATTTTAGATACTATCCTGCATTTAGGAAGAAGAAAAAGCTTCAATTTGATGTATTCTGAAATTGCATAACAATGCTGATATTATGCTACAACATCTTATGTGTTTGTTCTAAACCAACATCACAATACTGTCCCAATGCTATAGTGACATAAGTTAGGCATAATTGAAGAAGATGCAGAGGCATTGAGTGACAGACATCCCCTATGTCGTCGACATTTTGATGATTCTCTCTGAACTTGTAAATTACAAGAATGAGTTTACCTCACACAACCATACACATAGTTTTGCATGTTATTCTAAGCTTGAAATTCTATATAAGAATATGAGAGAAGTAGAGTAAAGATAAATATACAGGATTGCAAAAGCTTTTGTATACAGTAGTGGTGGGTTAACTGAAGAACTTTGCTATAGTATGGTTGTAGCATTACGGAAGTTGTTGTAACATTGCTGTAGCATTGCAGTAAAGCAATCTAAGGAGGGGTTGCAAATTAAAGGGAAGTTTGAGCTTAGCTAGTTTAACATATGATATCTCTCCATCATATTCATTCTCGAGTTGTTTTATTAGTCTTATTGAATTAATAGTTCACATAATACACTCATCTTTTTATCTTTTAATCACGCAATTGTGATCATTTTCTTGCTGCATTAGTTGGTATTACAATCTCTGTGGACGATACTCTACTTATCATTTTATTACTTGTTCGGATGGTCCACTTGCCACAAGGGAATTCGACCAACAAGTTTTTGGCGCCGTTACCGGGGATTGATAATCCTATTTATGCAAGTAAGTTATTGTATTGAAAGTTGTGTTTGATTTGTTTTCTTACTCTATCTATTATGATTTTCATGTACCTCTGTTTGTGTTTGAGTGGTACTCGTGTTGCTGATCCTGAATCCTCTGATCCTAATATTGAAAGAATGTACAAGCAAAGGAGAAGGAAGCATAAAAGATAAGAATGCTCTACTGCATAAGCATACATGGCAGAAGACCACAACAATGGAAATCCGAATGGAGATCGTGTCATTCTACCCCTACCAAACGAAGGCAATGACGAGGATCTGGACAGAGCCATCATGGAATTTAGAATTCCTAATCTAAACAGAATTAGCTCTGGGATTGCACAGCCTGACATAACACCACCTCAGTTCGAGCTGAAACCATTCATGTTTCATATGTTGCATACAGTGGGTCAATTTATTGGAATGTCAATTGAAGATCCTCACCTTCATCTTAGAGTATTTATGGAAGTGTGTGATGCTTTCAAAATCCTAGGTTTTCCAGTAGATGCGTTGAGAATTAAATTGTTCCCGTTTTCACTCTGAGATAAAGCAAGGTCCTGGCTCAATACCTTCCTAGTCAACTCAGTGACCGCTTGGAAAGACTTGGGGTGAAAAATTCTTGTTGAAATTCTTCCCACCAACCAAGAATGCCAACCTCAAAATTGATATCACTGGTTTCCAGAAGCATGATGAAGACTCCATATATGAAGTTTAGGAAAGGCTTAAAGATCTGCTAAGAAAATATCCATAACATATACGGGTGCTCATGGAACTAAATATCATAAACATAAGAGATGTGACTCTTTAGGAGCGCTCATAAGAACCCATAGCTTTTACGGTACTCGTAAATTAAAATCCATAATTACTTATTATGGATCCCATAACTCTTAAACTATATCTCATGAGTCTTCCTAATCAAACGATAAAGTAAATACTTATGGGTTCCTTTTCAGGATCTACTCATTAAAATACATGAGGAGTTTTAGGATTACCTTAGATCACTAAAAACCTCAAAATGAATAACGTCCTCTAATGCTGATCCACACGGCTATCTCCCGATTGCCTTGAGAACTCCTTCTCTTTGATTCCTCTATTTCCTTGGATACTTGCTAGGCGACGATAAGTTTGAGGACTCAAGGTTCTTGGGTTTTCTTTATCTCAAGAAGATTAGGATGAGGACATGAAGAACAAGATTGGATTCCTTTTGGAAGAAGCATCTTCCCCTTTTTCTTGGTGCTTGACCGGAGTTACCAAGCCTCCAAAGAGCTCTCAATGTTTCGACTCCCTAGGGTTTCCAAGCTAGCCGCAAAACATAAGACTACCAAAATGTCTTATGTTTTTCACGGTATAAAAACCTACAGTTCACCAAGCTATATCCGAAAAATAATAAGACCCTCATTATCTTATCATTTAGATGATTAAAACCCTTATTAGGGTTAAAGAATAATGGCCCATTAATTGGCATTATCCAATTAATTAAGAAAATGGATTAAATCCATCTCTTGAATTATTTCTTGAAATATTCAAGATAATGGATCATATCCATATCTTTAATTATTGCGTCTTGAATTTGAAATTCAAGATCACCTTTTCATCCAATCTTTTATTCAGTATTTATCCTTTATTTGTTCAATCTTTATTGGACATTTACACACACACACACACACACACATAAATATATAAAGATAATTCAAAATTATCTTTATAACCTAATCTCTTGAATTTAAAATTCAAATCTAAATTATAAAATCAAAATTTGAATTCTAAATTCAAATTGGCCTAAGACCTTATTTGGTCTTCTAACATAATTGGGCTTATTAGTACATAAACTAATTTCCCACTAAGGAACCATATATGGTGCTATTTTGTATATTAGGCTTGGAGTCGCTCTCCAACCTAAATACATCTATTCTCTCGAAAAAAACCCAATAACAATTATTGGCCCAAACTTGCTAATTTTAAGCAATCAAGAATAACCTTAATGTGTGATCCATTAGGCCCAATTAATCACTGACATAAATAACTTTGGACCAATTAAACTCCTTTAATGGGCCCAAGTTATTTAATGACCATATAAGACACTAGAAATGCTCTGTGACCCCAGAATTAATTGAGTTGACCAAGTGATCTACCTTTTTTAATTTGGATACCGTGCCAGCATCATCTCTAACATCGTCATTTACATTTAGTCGAGAGCAAAGATAAAGTATCACCTCTCTTGGTTGACTAAATGTAGCTTTTCATGGAACTAAGAATCTTCTTCTTTTGACTCTAAGATGGATCATGACTCTTCATGATTGCTTACTGTGCATAGATTCTTGAGTAAACTAGAAGTCATCTAAGCCCTACTGGTTCTGTGAACGACTAATCCCTTGTAGGGGACTGTGAGTCCTTTCGACTTGTCCATTTACACTCATGTATTCGAGTCATACCCAAGAGTACACTGTTCTCCCATTTCTCCAGGTGGATAGAGTTGTACAGTCAAAGTATAACCTTAGGACATAGTGTTCGATGACATCCTCAAGTTTAGGACAATCCCCACTACCAAACATTGAGAGACTTTACATATCCAATGATACTCTCTACAATAAATCTTTGTGAAGTTTCTTAACGGGTCAGTTCGATGCTATTTGTTCTCCAACAGATCCACCTACGACATCAGCTAAGGCATCACTATGCATGTATTCCATGAGGTCCGCACATTGTATCTCTGTATAGGTAGATGATATCGTACTAGTCTTATTGAGATCACCAATGCCCTTTCTTGGTGATTCAAGACTAGGAACAAGTCTTAGGTAATAGATATGCAGTGACCTCGAGTCCTCATGATCATGATCCCTATCATTGATCCTCTAGTGTATACATGTTCTATTCCTAGGGCTTTTATCTTTAAATGCATATTCACCTTAAAATAAAGGCGAGACACAAATATGATAAAGATAAAAGGTGCTCATTTATGTAAATCATGAAATACTAAATAGAAAAAGGTGTTCTTCTGTCAAAACGGATTTTCTCTAGGATACATATTTACTAACAGTGCCTATTATTTTGGGAAGGCCATTCCTAGCCATGGGAAGAATGCTAATCGATGTTCAAAAAAGGGGAACTGACTATGAGAGTCAACGAGGAACAAGTAACTTTAAACATCCTGAAGGAAATCCAATACCTCGATGACATTGAAGAGTGTCCATCCGTTGATTTTGTTGATGACTTGGTACAAGAAACATTCCGAGAAACCTACAGTCAGAACCCCTTTGATGAAATTCTAGCATAACATGAAACTCATCAAGAGTCTGAAAATAACATGAATTTTGTTGACGAGAGATATCTGAATAAAGCAAAAAGGATTCCATTTGAATCACTAGAACTTGATCAGAATAAAAAATAGGCAGCCAAACCTTCGATTGAAGAACCACCGGTTACGGACCTCAAACTTCTACTGAACATCTAAAATATGCTTATCTGGGAGAATCTAATAAACTGCCAGTCATGATTTCTCCACACCTCACAAAAGGATAGGAAGCAAAGCTACTATCGTGCTAAAACAATTCAAAATTGCATTCAGGTAGACCATAGCAGACTTCAAAGGAATCAGTCCTTCCATTTGTATGCACAAGATCCGACTGGAAGATTTTTGGAGACACTCTATAGAACAACAAAGATGACTAAACCCTATAATAAAAGAGGTAGTCATGAAGGAGATAATCAAGTGGTTGGATGCTGGCATCATCTATCCTACTGAAATAGTGAATGGGTCAGCTTAGTCCAATGTGTTCTAAAGAAAAGAGGAATTACAGTGGTCAAGAATGAGAAAAACAAGCTAATCCCTACAGGAACAGTTACTGGATGGAAGATATGCATGGAATATCGTAAGCTCAACAAGGCTACGTTGAAGGATCATTTCCTTCTATCGTTTATTAACCAAATGCTGGACAGACTAGCTGGAAAGGAATACTACTGCTTCCTGGATGGCTATTTAGGATATAATCAGATTGTTGTAGTACCGCAAGATCAACACAAGATAACATTCACTTGTCCATATGGAACTTTTGCTTTTAGGAGGAAACCTTTGTTGGAAATTATGCCCTAGGGGAAAATCATTGTAGTTTAAACACAATTGTTATTTAAAGTATTTCTCCTTTTTGTTATCATATTAATTGTCCTAAATGTCCCTGGTCGGTCATCTATGCGGAAGCAAAGATGAAATAAGACCAGTATGACTTTGATAAGGTATGGAGATACGAATCAAAGTCATAGGCACTTGTAAGAGTACAAGGTGCTGGACCGACCCATTATGAGAAAGCTGCATGGATTAAGTCATAAGCTTATCTTATGTATAACCACGTTACAATGCCCTTTGACCTGAGATCATCATGGATTCCTACATGAGAGTCATTGATCTTTGACCTAGTCAAAAGTCACCTTTGATTGGGTGATGATAAAGGCTTCGATCGGGATTAGTGATTTTCATGCAAAGGAATGTGAATGGTCAAGATGAGATTTGTCCCTCACATTTGTAGAGACATATTTCTGGGCCCCTCGATGATTGAGTTTAAGAAATGTATGGCCATACTACATGGAAAAAGAGTTTCCATTTCAATTGTTAGACTACTCAAGAATCGAGAAAGAATGGTCAATAACAATATGATGACACTATCCATGCTTGATCCTTGACCAAATATCGCGTGACATAAGGGACGTGGTATGGTTGTATGATAGGTTGTATCGTATCATCGATCCTCATATGAATTGGGTAGTCATAATGTCTTGCTAGAGGCTGCTTGCGACTTGTGGGCTGGTACAGTATTGGCCCGCTACCAATCTCATGTGGGCCTGCAAGTCGCACAAAAGAATAGCCCAACACGAGCAATAATGTCTATATTCATTGAATCTTACCTATGTCTAAGATTTAATAAATACAACATTTAATCTAGGATGGATATATATATATATATGTATATGTATATATATATAATGTAATTTCAAAAATAATAATAATATTATTGATATAGATAATAATATTATTATATAGTATTTAATTTATTTGATAAATTAAATAACTAAAACAAATAGAGATATCGTATCTTAGATTTAATTTGAATTGAGATATAGTATCTTAGATTTAATTTATAAAGATAAATTAAATCGCAAGCTTTTTAATTTGGATTAAAATAAATAGATTAGATTAGATCTGTTGGAATGATTTAATTAATATTATTTTAATCCAAATTCAAATTTTAAGATTAATTTTGAATATTTTAATACGGCCCTTTAGGGTTTTAGAAACCCTATAAGATAATGATCAAGTCGTATTAAAATTAAGATGAGCCGCGAAAGAGAAACCCTAGAGAAAGAAAAGAGACATAAGACGTTGAAGGCGCTAGCTCGCTGCCGTTGGTATTGGAGTTATGTTCGGTGTGGATACCGGTAGAGGGAGTGGATTCGCTCAGTCGGCTCTTGTTGATCGAACAAGACTCACACGCATACGAAAGGTACGGTTCTGACTAATTTGATTTAAACGCCATTGATAGATTCTCATTGGGATTCATAATTTTATTGGATAAATTTCCTTCCGCTGCGTGTATGAATCCCAACAACCTTTTGGTCTATGCAATGGTCTAGCAACATTCTAGCATTGTATGATGGAAATCTTTTTCGATAATTCATTGAAATATTCATGGATAACTTCTCTGTGTTTGGAAAGTCTTATGATGACTGCCTACTTAATCTGGAAGCTGTCCTCAAATGTTGTGAAGAAACAAACTTGATTCTAAACTGGGAAAAATGCCACTTCATGGTGATTGAAGGAATAGTTCTAGGACATAAGATCTAACAAAAAGGATTCAAGGTAGATAAAGCTAAGGTATCCATCATCGAAATATTGCCACCTCTAACCACAGTTAAAGGAATCTAAAGCTTTTTAGGACATGCTGAATTCTATAGAAGATTCATCAAAGACTTTTCAAAATTGTCCAAGCCTATATGTTCACTACTGGAAAAGGTACACCATTCAAGTTTGATGAACTTGTACAGAAGCCTTTGCTATTTTTAAACATAAGCTCATCACAACACCTGCGATAGTAGTGCCAGACTGACAGCTACCTTTTGAACAGATGTGAGATGCAAGTGATGTTGCTTGGGAGCCGTTCTGGGATAAAGGCCTGCCAAAGTATTCCACTCAATTTACTATGCCAGCAAAAACTAACAAACCTAAGATAAATTACACCACAACTTAAAAGGAGCTGCTAGCAGTAGTATTCACCGTCAAAAAATTCAGAGCCTATCTTGTTGGCACAAAGGTGATAGTCTACGCTAATCACTTTGCTATCAAATATTTGATTGCAAAGAAAGATGCTAAACTATGGCTCATAAGGTGGGTTTTGCTGCTAAAAGAATTTGATCTAGAAATAAAGGACAGAAAAGGGATAGAGAACCAACTTGCAGATCATCTATCTAGACTTGAAGACCATATTCTTGATCAACCTAAGATACCAATTCAATAATTTTTCCCTGACGAATAGCTCTACATTGTTACATGTGTTTCATCACCGTGGCACACAGACATTGATAATTTCCTAGTTACTGGTGAGCTGCCAGAAGAGATGACATATCATCAGAGAAAGAAATTCTTGCATGACAGTCGCTGGTTCTTCTAGGATGAACAATACCTATTCAAAACATGTCCTGATCAATTGCTAAGGCAATGCATACCAGATGACGAGATTGTTAGTATGTAGGTGTCCTAGAGACAATATGTATTTATTCGATGAACACCTTGTACTATTTAGTATTTCATGATTTATTATTTATGTCTCACCTATATATTATGAGGTTAATATGTGTTTAAAGATAAAGGCCTTAGGAATAGAATAGGTGTTCACTCGAGGATCTATGATAGGGATCATGATCATGAAGACTTGAGGACACTACATATCTATTGACTAAATCATGTTCCTAGTCTTGAATCACCAAGAAAGGGCATTGGTGATCTCAATAAGACTAGTACAATATCATCTACTTGTATAGAGATACAAGGTAAGGACTTCATGGAATGCAGGTGTTAGGTCAATTTCCTTGATGGCAAGTGAACCAGTTGAACAAGTAATAAAGAGTAAGTAGAGTATCGTCCCACAGAGACTGGGATACCGAATGATGACACCATATTGCAGAATTAGTTGTGCTTAAAAAGAAAATAACTTTGATCGGTTTGAGAGTTTTGATAGCTATACTAATAAACAGGAAAATAACTAAATGATCATAGTCGTAAGAAGATATCAGTTTTAAGATAGACTGAACTCGAAATCCTTTCTAAGCATATCATTCCCCCAGCTGCCTATAAGCAATGCTATAGCATTCATACTCTACAACTCTAGCAAATGCTACAGCATGAACACCCTATGAAACTTATTCAATTAACCACACCACGCTAATCTACCGAAGTTCTCGCGTCCGATACATACAATCCTAGTCTGTACTTCTCCCATATGTCTATTGCGATTTTTCTAGCCGGATTACCAATACAAATCAAGGTGTTATGGTTATGAGCAGTAGACCCATTCCTGAAGTCTACAATAATAGGTCAAGCCTTGCACCAGCCTGCGTAGCAATCACTGCTTCTTAGATGTCTAACCCCGACTCCCTCTCAGTAAGCTGAGGCCACTGATCTAGCCCCTAGCTCTGGCTTATCGACAAGAAATTGAATTACTGATAAGCAACCGAATATATTAAATTAAGAACTAGCAACTGAGTTCATTCTATACTTAGAAAATCATCCTTGTTCAGCCTCAGGAAGTTAGTTCATGACTGACAAGGGAATCACAAAACATAGTACTACAGAATAGCCCATGATAAAAGATTAACTAGAATTAAAATAAAGAAACAAGAAACAGAAGCTTGATGGATGTTCCGACGGCGTGGAAGAAGCCCTATCACGTCACAACTCCACGTCTTCTTCACTCTGTCTCACTAGAAGGAAGGATGCTGGGTTCTCTTGGGGTCCTCATGCTTCGTGACTTCTCTCACTCTTCTTTCGAGCCTGGCCGTGTATGATTGGACTCTTTACTCTCGACGACTTCTGACCCTTTTTAGGGTTGGCTGTTGTTTCCTTATATAGTCTGGTCTACTTATAGTGTACGTTCAACAATCTGGGCCTTTCCTAATCTGTCAAGGTCCGATCGTATCTTTCTTCCAAATCTCGGTCGATTGATTCTACAGATCCTGCGGGATTCTTCAAATCTTTTAGTTCTGATCCTCCGCATCTTCTATTTCAATACGTTAGCAATCTAACCGTTATCCTTAACTTGCACTATACTTTTCTGAAACAATCTTAACAAAAGATCAGGATATATGCCGCATAGCACTGCGTCACTTACTATGCTATAGCTTCAGGGATACATTGTATTGCACTTCGATAAAGCTATCCTGATGCTATAGCACAACATCGGCTATGTCATACGACTTTCTCATAAAAAAACCTCAAAACTTGCTCTTTCTTAGCACATGTTTAGGATGTAAACAAAATTCATCTTTAAGTTCCTTGTACAATGAATTAATGCCGTTTTGCTCACATTAAATGCAGTTAAGATCATATTCACCATACAATTTAGTCATAAAATACAGGGAAAGACATGACATAAATCATGCTCATCAAATACCCACACACTTAGCTTTTTGCACTCCTGGGCTAAATAAAAGATAGAGATAACAGAGCAAAATATTAACTAATAGCAGTAGCATGCCTATCCCCATAACTATGCCTGTGCTATTGCTCTTAGGTCTCGTCCCTGTCCAGGCAATCACACTGCCCAGCACTAATGACTTGTGGTGCAAGATAACGCTTAGATAAGGAAGTGTTAAGAGACTCTTAGATTTAGTGTGTACGCTCTCTCTCATTGGGGATTTATTTTCCTCTCTTGTCACGCTAACCTAGACGCTTTATAGCCTTATCAAAATTCTAAGATTACTTTTTAGTATATGAGCTTTCATTCGTCAAAAGGGCTTTTTGGGGTTGTAATGTCGTGGATGGCTATGTCTGTATGTGTTAGTTCTCTTTGTGTTTTGATGATGTCTAACAATTGTAATGATATTTGGTTCAAATTACATGTTTTAAGAATGATTTTTGATACATAATAACTCAAGTTGTTAAAACACAACTAAAGTCATGGCTTTTAGCAAAATCAGCTTTTACAAGGTCCATAACTCGAGTTGTCACTAAACAACTCAAGTCATGGAGTGTACTTCAAGCTTTAAAAAGTTCATCTCGATATCAGATTTTGACTAACTAGTATAACTCGAGTTACATGGAGAATAACTCGAGTTGTGTGTAAATCAGAAGACTCCGACTGATATGAGTTACTGATATAACTCGAGTTACTGGGAGTAACTCGAGTCATGATATTGTCAAATGCTTTCTGTATGATATTAGTGTTAATATAACTAGAGTTATCGAGTGTAACTCGAGTTACCCAACTCAAGTAAACTTTCATAACTCCAGTCATCTTCCTTGATAATCTTTTCTGTGTAAACAAGTAACTCGAGTCACTGGTTATAACTCGAGTTAGTTAAAGTTTCAAATCTCCTCTGTGTTAATTCATTTAAATTTAACTCGAGTTATGGGACTATAACTCCAGTTGTATAACTCGAGTCAATACATATAACTCGAGTTATCTGTATCAGAATTTGAATTCAACGTCTTCATAATATGAAACTCCTTGATTAAAGCTTGGGTTCTTGATATTATTGATTACTACTGTTTTTAACCAAGTTTAATCAGTTTGCTAGTGTATTTCAGATATGGTTAACAAGTTTTTAAACTTCAAATTATATAAAGCAAATTCTTGTCAGAAGCATTAAATGCTGAACCAGATACCAAAGCATGAAAGAGGAAATCGACTTCTAAGCAAACAAAAAGCATCCGTGCTATTTCCTAGACATCATTCTAACTGAGTCTCAACGGACAATTTGAATAAAGAATGTCAATGGAGAATAAATGACGAATGTCGGAAGCATACGAAGAAACAGAGCAACGTAATCTCAACGGATATATCCATTACTCACAACGGCTCATTAAGTTCTTCTCATTAGTTATTAATGCTGTCAACTATAAATAGGAGAAGCATTCAATATTCCAACCACCGAAAACTCTGCGCATTCAATTAGTGATTAAAAACATTTACTGTTTCTACTCTAAGAGTTAATATCTTCGGATATATCAATCTTCAGTGTTTATTAATATGCTCTTTTAGAGAGTTCTTTATTGATTATCCTTTCTTGT
Source organism: Acacia melanoxylon (assembly GCA_019022615.1). NCBI lineage: Eukaryota > Viridiplantae > Streptophyta > Magnoliopsida > Fabales > Fabaceae > Acacia > Acacia melanoxylon. The sequence continues at coordinate 7,131,661 of JAFJYJ010000030.1, read as the reverse complement.
AAGAATCTCAAAGTATTGGGACTTTGGGATTGAGTTATTTGATTACAACTTGTAAGGGGGAGTAAGTTCTAGTGAGAGAATTACTCCGTGAGTTACAGAGTGTGTAATAATTTGAGTTAGTTGAAAAACCCGGAGAGTTTGGGGACTGGACGTAGGTCAAGGATTTGGACCGAACCAGTATAAATCCATTGTGTTGAATATCTCTTACCTTTACTCTGTTCATCTCTGGTTTGCATTCTACAAACAGAGAACTTTCGAGAGAAAATTTTAAAATCCCCAATTCACCCCTTCTTGGTGATTAAGCTTATTCTTTCAGTATGGAGATGAAATATGATGATCAATGCTATAGTAGGGTTTTAGACTATTGGAAATTATGCCCTAAGGGCAAATCATTGTACTTTAAATGTTAATGTCATTTAAAGTATTCTCGATTTAGTTATCATTTCATTTGTATGTTTATATTGATAACTGTATCCCTGAATATATCTTATAGATTATCCTAAATGTCCCTGGTCGGTCATCTACGCGGGAGCGAAGATGAAATAAGACCAGTATGACTTTGATGAGGTATGAAGATACGAATCAAAGTCATGGGCACTTGTAAGAGTACAAGGTGTTAGACCAACCCACTATGAGAAAGCTGCATGGATTAAGTCATAAGCTTTTCTCATGTATAACCGCATTACCACGCCCTTTGACCTGAGATCATCATGGATTCCTATATGAGGGTCGCTGATCTTTGACCTAGTCAAAAGTCACCTTTGACCGGGTGATGATAAAGGCTTCAATCGGGATCATTGGTTTTCATGCAGAGGAATGTGAATGGTCAAGATGGAATTTGTCCCTCACATTTGTAAAGAGATAATACTGGGCCCCTCGATAAGTGAGTCTGAGAAATGTATGGCCATAGTACGATGGAAAGAAGTTTCCATTTCAATTGTTAGATTACTCAAGAATTGAGAAAGTAATGGTCAAGAACAGGAAGTTGACATTATCCATGCCTCATCATTGACCAAATTATCGTGTGATAAAAAAAACGTGACATGGTTGTACGATAGGTTGTATCGTATCATCGATCCCCATATGAATTGGGTAGTCGCAATGTCTTGCTAGAGGCCACTTGCGACTTGTGGGCTGTACAGATTGGCCCACGCCAATCTCGTGTGGGCTGCGGTTGCACACAAGAATAGCTCAACACGAGCAAAAGTGTCCGAGATTCATTGAATCTTAGATATGTCTAAGATTTAATGAATACGTATTTAATCTAGGATGAATATATATATATATATATTATTAAATTCAAAAATAATATAATAATATTATTTAATGGAAATTATAATATTATTATATATAATATTTGTTTTATATTTAATTTATTTGATAAATTAAATATCTAAAACAAATTGAGATATTGTATCTCGATTTAATTTTCGAATAAAGATATAGTATCTCATATTTAATTTATAAAGATAAATTAAATCAGTAGGCTTATAATTCAGATTAAATAAATATATTAGATAAGATCTATTTGATAGATTTAATTAATATATTATTTTAATTAGAATTAGAATTTCAAGATTAATTGGATTAATTTTGAATATTTTAATACGGCTTATTAGGGTTTTAGAAACTCTATAATAGAAATTGATCTAGTCGTATTAAGTAGAAGGATGAATTAGAAAAGCTGTGAGAAACCCTAGAGAGAAAAGAGAGAGACGTGAAAATATTGAAGGCGCTAGCACGCTATTGTCGGTGTTGGAGGCTGTTCGTGTGGATACCGGTAGAGGGAGGAGATTCGTAGAGTCTGCTCCTATTGATCGAATAGGTATCCCACCAGATCAAATCGAACGTAGGACGCTCACGAATTTCGCATAGGTATTGTTTCTAACGAACCTTGATTTAAACGCCGTTGATGGATCCTCTCAAGGGATCCATAAGGTTTTATGGATGAGAATCCTTCCGCTGCGTGTACGGATCCCAACACAGACAGGTTTCCTAACTTAGCCGAGTGCCTTAATTGGACTATGTTTCACTTTGCTGCTTCTTATTCCAAAGCTTTCCTTCTTCTTCTTCTTCTTTTTTTGAACTAATAGCTCTTTTGTAGCATTTTTTAGCGGAGGCACTTTGCCGTAGCATTTCTTCACACTCGCCTGTCTAATAAAATTTGCTATAGCATATTCGAATAGGCTCAAAGAGGTGTCAATATGGAGATTGATGTTTTATGGTTTGTGTATGGGAATGAGGGGTGTGACACAAATGCCTTTATCCTACAAACTAATTGCTTAGAAACCAGATAGTTTATCAAAGAATCAAGACAAATCAAAGATCATACATGGGTTAGCAAACATGCACTCCTGAATAGAAACAATCAGGCTCAAATAAATCCTTTCATTGTGGGTTCTCTCTCTTTATTCTTCCTCATCGTCACTTTACCACACACCACGTTAACTAGCATTGTCAATTTCCCAAACCTAACGGTTCGGTTTCCCTTAGGCAATCATGTTATGCTTAGTTCTACAGACATTCATCCTACTGCTATAGGTTTCTGTTCGCTCTAACAGATAATTTTTTTTTAATTTTTTTTTGCCCGTTTGTGCATTAGCTAAATCTGGGTTATTTGAGCGTATTCAAGTATAAATTAGCAGGTGCATATAAAACTAATTATCCCCCCCACACTTGATCGATGCAATGCCCCCATTGCAACAGAAAAGAAGCACAATGAGAACGAGCGGCACTGGGTGGCACGGGGGGAAGATGACATGGATAGAGTGAAGTATTCAAAAGCATCATTCACAAAAAAGTGCCCTGAGGCAAACGCCCAGGGCGACATCAGATAGTCAGTAAAACAAGAAAAGAAAACACAATAGCATAAAAATTAAAGGGAAACTAGGGGCCAGGAGGGGCAGGGGCACAGGTGGCTGTATCCTCCTCGGAGGAGGTGTCGCCCATGCCATTGATGACTGGAATCCCCGAGTGGGATTACGAGAGGGAGAAGACCTTTGGCGATCCACAGTGATGGGCTGCGAGAAGGCGCCTGGGTCACGGTGTATGGTCTTCAGTTCCCTACGCAGTCGGCGAAGACGGCGGAGGAATTTGCCCATGGAGTTGGCGTCCGTGTCTGCGCGCCAGTAGAGGGGCGCGTTGGTAAGGATGTAGGTCTTGTCGGTCGAGGTAGCGGGGCCTATCGACGTCGAAGAGTCGGTGGACCCAAAGGAAGAGGACGACACAGCTATCCAGCAGACGCCGGGTGTAAACTGGTGGGGGCTAATGAGCACAAATTATACCATGTTTTCCTTGTATTTCATGATTGAATTGAATGGTGAATGAAAGCTTAAACTGCAAACAATTCAAGCAAAAAGGCATATATTCATGATATAGAGAACTGAAGGATGGAAACCATTTACATCCTGAACATGTGCTAAGAAGAGCAAATTACATTGTTTTAAAGAACGTATAGCAAAGCTGATACGATGCTATAGCATTCCGACCGCAACTCGAAAGGCAATAAAACGCATCACGAAAGCTATAGCAAAGTAAAGGATGCAATGCTATGCGGCATATTTTCTGACCTTTTTATCTAGCCGATTTCGGAATAGAAATAAAAGATCGAGATCAACGTGTGATTGCTTGACATAATGAAATAGAATATGTGGAGGATCAAAACAGAAAGATTTGAAGAATCCCGAAGGATCCGCAAAATCAATCTACAAACAGAAGATGCGATAGATCTTGACAGATTTGGAAAGCCCAGCTAGCTTAACTTGCGTCACATGAAAGTTTGAATATAAAAGGAAACAACAGGACAACCCTAGAAAGAGTCGGACAGAGCCAACACGAGATTTCACATTCGGCCGACTCAAAAGAAGAGTGAGAGACTTCACTAGCACGAGAATTCTAGGATAACCCAGCATCCTTCCTCGCAGTAAGATAGAGGGAAGAAGACGTGGAGTGGTGACGTGACAGGGCTTCGTCCACGCCGTCGAAACGCCGTCAAGCTTTCTATTTTCGTTTGTTTAATTTCAGTAGTTAGATCATGGGTCATTCTGTTACTATCTTTTTTGTGTTTCCTTCGTTAGTCATGAACTAACTTTCTGATGGCTGAACGAGGATGAATTCTTAAGCGTGTATGAACCCAGTTGCAAGTTCTTAATTTAATAGATTCGGTTTGCTTATCAATAAATTAACTAGTAGTCGATTAGAGGAATCTAAGGGCTATACCTGTGGTCTTGACTTACTGGCAAGGAGTCGAGGCTGGACCTCTGAGAAACAGTGTTTGCTAGGCAGCCGGTGCAAGGCTTGACCTATTTATTGTAGGCTTCGGAATGGGTCTACCTCTCATAACCGACACCCCGAGTATAATGCAGATAAAAACTAGAAAGTTACCATAGGAATATGGAAGGAGTATAGTTAATATCATATGTATCGGATGCGGAAGCTTCGATAGATCATAGCGGTGGGTTAATCGAATAGCTTTGTAGTTAGTAGCTATGTAGCAATTGCGAAAGCATGTGCGAGATAGATGCTATAGCAATGAGTAGAGCAACTGGGGGAATTATGCACTTAAGGAGGAGTCCAAGTCCAGCCTAACTTCTTACTGATATCTTCTTAAATTTACTTTGTTTATATCTGTTATTAGCGTAATCATAAAAAACCTCTCAAACCAATTACATTTACTTTCTGATTGCAACTATCATAGCAATTGAGCGTCACTCTTCGGTATCTCAGTCTCTGTGGGATGATACTCTACTTTCACTTTATACTTGTTCGACTGGTTCACTTGCCATCAAGGAAATCGACCAACAGGGGCATCTGGCCACACCTTGGCGTTTGTTTGACCCTGGGCATTGTTGGATGGTGGGGGTATACTTCGGGCGCTGGAGTTGGAGGGAGTAGAAGAGACGCGAGATGAGAGGATACGAAGAATAGACAGGGACATTTGAAATGTGGACGTAAAGTGTTACGACTCTTGGGTGACGAGTTGGCGCGTTTCAACCCGAAATGGGCCCAGTAGCGGTGGCCCACCAGTAAAAGAAAAGTGCACATAAACAGGAGTATACCAGGGTAGCGTGGGTTATGGGCTGGGGCCAGTGTGCCTGCTGTAGCATTGGCCAGGTTGCATCGCCTCCTACGGCTACTAACAAAAAGAACGAACAATAAGAAGCTGGGCTGCCTCCCAGTAGCGCTTGGTTTAAAGTCTTCAGCCAGAATGCTGTAGCATTTTAGTACTAAGGTAGTGCAGGGGCGCTGCGTGTGCCTTTTCCCTCGTGTCTATCATCCTCTGACGGTAGATGTTCCTCGGCCGGGTCTGTGAACTGTACTGTCTTTAGAATTCAGAAGGTCACTGATAATTGAATATTTTATACACTTCTTTTTATCTCTTGATTAATAATTTAGGACTTCTTAGTTAATAAATAATGGCTTTTATATTTATTTGGGCTTTGGGCCTTTGATTATATTTTAGCCATTTTTATTAATAAAATTCCAGTTTTACATTGCTTCACTATTCCTACCATAACTCTTGAACCAGACATCGGATTTGCCTCATTTTTGTTTCATATTTCAGATGATTCAAAGAGCTACAATTGTTATGAAGACATGAAGGGAAAATTCGGACAAGAGGGCGGTCGATCTTGGAGCCGAAGTCGGATTTTTATTTGGGCTCGAATTTGTAATTAAAGCCCATTCTTTATTATTTTCTGTTTTGGGCCTGGATTATGGATTGGAGCCCCATTTCGTTTTTCCATCTTAGGTTAAGTAAGGCAGCAGCCAGAAACACTTACCATTCACGTTTTTATTCTTTTTGAGGATTAAACGCAGAAGTTTCAAATTCTCTGAAATGTTCTTCGTGTTCTTCGTCTTCTCTTCGTTTTTCCCAGCCATGTTCGGCTAAACTTCTGTGGTTAACCCAACGTTGAGGATTCCATGATTCCTCCAGAGAACTCGTGTTTAATCGGTACTTTACTCGTTTCTGTTTTCCTCTTATCGGATTCGATTTAAAATAGTTCGAATATTAGATTTAATATTCGGTTTGGTTAATCCCAAGGACTGAGTTCGAACTAGGTTAGAGTGTTGCTGTGCGATTGCACAGTGAGATGCCACTATTCGGACAGATTCTAGACGATCGTCTAGTCGAGGGATTTCTGGACGAACGCAGAGATTTCGGTTCGTCCAGAACCAAACGCGAGTTCGTTTATATTTCGTTCAATGAAAGAAGTTTACGGAATCTAAACGTTGGGTTGATCGTTTTAATCTATTTCAATCTCGTTTTAATGCATTTTTGCATATTTTAGATTAGTTTCGTTTAATTTCGTTTTTAATCTGTTTCAAATCAAAAACCCCCAATTTTGTTGTTGTTGTTTTTGTTGTTGCGATCTAAACCCACCGCAAATTCCTTGAGAGAAAGCGACCCAGTTACATTATACTGCAAATCCTTTTCTAATCTGGTTATTTTGGGAGATGACGGCAAATCTCTATCAGTCACATGATCTTCATTTACTTGCATGGTGAGTTCTTGTTTTTCCACATCAATCAAATTTCTCCCAGTAGCCATGAATGGTCTTCCCAGAATGATTGGGACCTCGCAATCTGCTTCGAAGTCAAGAATGATGAAGTCTATTGGAAAGATAAACTTATCAACTTTCACCAGGACATCCTCGATTTTTTTTTCTGGTAGGACAATGGAGCGATCAGCTAACTGCAATGTGACTGTTGTGTTGGATATGATTAGTTTTGATGATGTCTTATATAGATGTCATTCTTTAGAGCAAAAAGGTTGCATACTACATTTATCTTCTACTTTGACTAATTCTTATATTTAATGTAGATGTGAAGGTTAATGATGAGGAATGATCAAGAAAGAAGAACTTGCATTATATGTGATACTGGAAGTCTCTATGATCAAATAGAAGTTGGAATGAAGCTTCATCATATTTGAGGTACAATACAGTATACATGTAGAGAATGATGAGTCCAAGTTAAATGACAAAGAATGATCAAGATGGAAGATGGAAGAGCTTGATGAATGGAATGAGAATATCATTATACAAGTTCTAAGATCGATTCTAGAAGTCTCCATGATCAAATGGAAGTTGGAATGGCTTAATTCTGAGTTAAAACAAGCAAATATGAGGTTCTGGTTGAGCAAACTCGAGTCTCCAAGTATTAAACTCGAGTTTACTACCTTGCTGCAGTGATTTGCTTCTTGGATACGAAAAAAACTCAAGTTTAGGACTCAAAACTCGATTTTGGGACTCAAAACTCGAGTTTGTCACTAACAAACTCAAGTTTGTAGTGTCTTCAGCATCTCTGGACTAGGAAAACTCGAGTTTCCAAGTGAAAACTTGAGTTTATAGCGCTGATTAGCAACTCTGTTCTACTTTGTTTCACGTTCAGTACGGGTGACGTCTTGTAATTTGATGATATGTCCTAAACCAAAACTCGGATTGAGGTGAAATCAGTGTCATATGAAACTAGACTCCTAATGCATCATTTTGATATAAAATTCAAGCCCAAGGAGTTCATATGAGAGAGCTATGAATTTCACAAGTTGGCACATCAATTAACTCCACACAGCAAACCAAGCTTCAATGTTTTGAGTGTATCTCACAAAATACAAATCTGATGGATCTGAACTAGGTGGCATATGAAAGTAGAATCAAAGGGCTTTCCATCAGAAGTTGAACGGACCAAAACGGAGTTACGACCAGGGAGATATGGCCTTCGAAAGTTGACAATCAGTTTAGGACGTTGCAAAAACGCTGGTCAAGAACAGCCTCATTCATCGGATCATAACGAACATAATACAAATAGTTTGGAGCTGATTCTTCTTGCATTGGATTATTACCTCGAGCTTGGAAATGTAAACTTGAGTTTGAGATTAGCCAAGAGTTTTCGAAGTTTTCCATATTTTGGGAAAACTCGAGTTTGACATTGCAAACTCCAGTTTTGACTTGGCATAGTTTTCTCAAGATTTTTCATATTCAAATGAAACTCGAGTTTTGTTTTGGAAACTCAAGTTTTGGCCAAGCAGAGAGCTTTACTCTTTTTCAACGATTTTGAAAACTCCAGTTTGTTTAGAAAACTCCAGTTTTGACTTGACAGAGAGTAGCTCAATTTGAATGAACTAAGCAAAACTCCAGTTTTCATAGGAAAACTCGAGTTTTGGTCTTACAGAGAGCACTCCAAGTTTTCACATTTAGACAAACTCGAGTTTTGATTTGCAAACTCGAGTTTGCACCATCTGAGACTCTTCAATATTTCTCGAAGAAGACAAAACTTCGTTTCCATCCGGAAACTCGAGTTTTGGTCATACGAGAGTCTCCAAAGTTTTCAACTTGAGAAAACTCCATTTTTGATATGGAAACTCCAGTTTTTAGTTTACCATGAGTTTTCAAGATTTTACTCAGTTTGTGAAAACTCCAGTTTGTGTTTCTAAACTCCAGTTTTGCTTTTAAGAAACAGTTGCAAACTCCAGTTTTCTTTAACAAACTCCAGTTTTGAAGTGCCTTGTTTTGAACTCTCTAATTTTGAATTTGTGAAATCTTCATGAATGATTTGTATACTTCATATCATCACTCATTACTATTCCTAGTTATGTTTAATCAATTTGTTAGTGAGTTTCAGATGATCAAAGGTTGTTAAACTGAAGATCAAGGGTAAAGTAAATGCTGATGTCATAGATGGTTCAGAAAATGAAGTTCTAACGGCTAGTTCCATCTGAGTCTAATGGCTATATTTCTTTATCCAACAATCATTGAATCTTCTCAACGGTCATATATTGATCTCTACCTATAAAAGAAGAAGCATTCAAGGTTGATGAGAGAGAGCTTGCACTGTCAAGATGCCAACATTCTGAATCCAACATCTATCTCATACACACTCTGTTTTCAATGCTTACATAGTTCATCATAGAGAGTGAAATTATTTGTAATGTACTTCAGTTTTTATTCATTCACTTTTGAGAGAGAAGATTCATTGTAATCATCCTATCATTCTATTTGAGAGTTACTCAAGATTGGGTGATCTTGAGTGGGAAACCCATTGTATTGATTATAGCTTATAAGGGGAGTGAATCCTAGTGAGAGGATTACTTCGAGTACAGAGTGTGTAATCATGTGGGTGTATTGATTACGGTTTGTAAGGGGAGTGAATCCTAGTGAGAGGATTACTCCAAGTACGAACGTGTAATCAAGTTGAAAGAAGATAGTGGATTGAAAATCTCAAGTGGAGCTTGGGGACCGAGGTAGGTCAAGGATTGGGCCGAACCAGTATAAATCACAGTTTGCATATTCTCTTCCCTTATCTTTTATATTTCCAGTATATGTTTATTTGAATATCTAACTGTTGATTTAGAAAACGTAAAAGATTTTCAAAGTATCAAGTTTTTAATCAGACACCCAATTCACCCCCCTCTTGGGTAATAGCCACATCTTTCATGTTGTGGGCCTTGCTTCCCCAACTGCTAATTTTTTGAAAATGGACATCGACATTAAATTGATACTGGCTCTGAGGTCACATAAGGCCTTCCCTGAGTATTGACATCCAATGGCACAAGGGATTGTGAATCTGCCAGGGTCTTTTAATTTCGGTGGTAGCCTATTTGTTAGCATGCCACTGCAGTCCTGGGTCAATGCTACCGTTTTGAATTCTTCCAGTCTCCTCTTCTTGGACAAAATGTCTTTCATGAACTTCATATAGCTAGGCATTTGTTCCAATGCGTCCACCAATGGGATATTAATATGCAACTGCCGTAGCATGTCGAGGAATTTCTGAAATTGCTTCTCTTGACCTTGCCCTTGTAGTCTTTGTGGAAAAGGCGGGGGTTGCTTGGGCACACTCAGTGGTTCTAGATCACGATTCTGCTGTGATGATGATGCCATAGCATTCCTTTTTAACTGTTGCTCGCGGTCATCTAGTGTGTGGAATAGAGGTACTGTCGTAGCATCGATATCCTGCTCAATTCGCATTGGAGTTGAGTGCTACTGTTCTTCATAGAGGGGCTTCTCGGCACTTTCCTTCCCTTTCCTTGGTTGCCCCAATTTCGGCTCAGTGAATTCAGTAAGTGGTTTGGTTACTCTCATGGGTTCCAGACTCTTGCCGCTTCGGAGCTCTATTAGCTTGACTTCTTCTTTTCCTTGGGTCCTGGGGACTTAAGTGTTACTCGGCAGAGATCCTGAGGGCCTATTGTTGAGAGCAGTCGTTAGTTGTCCGACTTGGTTTTCAAGGTTTCGAAGAGTTACTTGCTAATTCTAAATGATTGCGTTGTTCTTTGCCATGTATTCCTTCATAAGGGTGAACATAGAGTGTTGTGGGTCGAATCACCGCCCCGCTGGCGTGTCTTCTTGCCGGGTAAACCACAGGGGTTTGATGGTCTGTTTGAGTACGATGGACCAGATGATTTCCCTGCTGTTTGTTGACCTTGGGAGCTCCACGAGAATTTGGGATGCTGCTTCCATCCTGGGTTGTATGTGTTAGAGTACGGATTATTGGTGTTACTGCCCCTATTGAAGTTGTTGACGTAGTTAACCGATTCGGGGTTGGCGGAGCACTGCGAGTAGGGGAGTTCTCCTCCACAGTGCACACAAGCTACCTGGGATGGTTGCAGGGATGGACTGCTTGAAGGAAGGGTCAGTCCTTTCACCATATTGGTCAGAGATGATACTTTAGCTATGAGAGCAATCATAATATCCAATTCATGTATTCCAGCAATAGTTCGGGAGGGTGTAGCTCTGTTTGCTTGCCACTGATGGCTGTTCATAGCCATGCGCTCTAATAATTCGTCAGCCTCTTCATAGGACTTCATCAAGATGGACCCGCTGGATGAAGCGTCTATAATTGATCGTGTTTTTCTATCGAGACCTCTGTAAAATGTTTCTAGCTGGACTCACTCACACAGCCCGTGTTGTGGGCACCTTCTGTGGAGGTCATTAAATCTGTCCCAAGCTTCGTATGTAGATTCACTAGACTTTTGTTGGAAATTGGTGATATCCCCTCTGAGTGGAACGTTCTTAGTAGGAGTGAGGAATTTGAGCAAGAATTTACTCCCTAGATCATTCCATAAGGAGATCGAATTGGCTGGTAAGTTGTTGAGCCATGTCCGAGCCTTGTCCCTAAGAGAGAATTGAAACAATTTAATCTGAACGACATCGATCGTGACTCCTGGAATGACAAATGAGTCACACACCTCCATGAAAGCCTTGAGGTGTAAGTGAGGGTCTTCAAATAGGAGTCCTCCAAATTTTCCGGCTGCATTCATCATCTGAATCATGACACCTTTAATTTCAAAGTGTCCCGCATTAAAGGTTGGTGGTGTGTTAGCCGAATTCAATTTGTTTAAATCTGGAATCCTGAATTCCATGATAGTTTTGGTCCCATATGGATTTAGAGGGGGAGGGATCTGATTGTCCATGTTTATCACTTGCAGCTCCCTTTGATCCTGATCATGATTGATAGGCATATCCGCCATGTTTACGGGGTCAAAAAGTTGACATCTTCGCTTCTGCTTCCAGCGCCTTTGCTTGTAAGTACATTCAATTTTAGGATCATAAGGCTCTAGGTTGCTTGAAGACGAGTTACCCATACACTACAGAATGTATCTAAAAATCAAGAAAAAGAAGGAGTAAGCTTTATTTGATAAATCACAACTATTCAACAAAAAGGGCGTCGTCACTATAGATATCTACAATCCCTGGCAACGGCGCCAAAAACTTGTTGGGTTGATTTCCTTGATGGAGAGTGAACCAGTCGGACAAGTAATAAAGAGTAGGTAGAGTATCGTCCCATAGAGACTGGGATATCGAATGATGACACCGTATTGCAGAATTAGTTGTGCTTAAAAAGAAAATAACTTTGATCAATTTGAGAGTTTTGATAGCTATACTAATAAACAGGAAAATACCTAAATGATCGTAGTCGTAAGAAGATATCAGTAAAAAGATAGATTGAACTCAGAATCCTTTCTAAGCATATCATTCCCCCAGCTGCCTATACACAATGCTATAGCATTCACACTATACAGCTCTTGCAAATGCTACAGCATGAAAACCCTATGCAAAGTTATTTAGTTAACCACACCACGCTAATCTACCGAAGCTCTCGCGTCCGATACATACAATCCTAGTCTTTACTTCTCCCATATGTCTATGGGGATTTTCTAGCCGTATTATCAATACAAATCAAGGTGTTATGGTTATGAGCGGTAGACCCATTCCTGAAGTCTACAATAATAGGTTAAGCCTTGCACCAGCCTGTGTAGCAATCACTGCTTCTTAGATGTCTAACCCCGACTCCTTCTCAATAAGCCGAGGCCGCTGATCTAGCCCCTTTCTCTAGCTAATCGACAAGAAATTGAATTACTGATAAGCAACCAAATATATTAAATTAAGAACTAGCAACTGGGTTCATTCTATACTTAGAAAATCATCCTCATCCAGCCTCAGGAAGTTAGTTCACGACTAACGAGGGAATCACAAAACATAGTACTACAGAATAGCCCATGATAAAAGATTAACTAGAATTAAAATAAAGAAACAAGAAACAGAAGCTTGATGGATGTTCCGACGGCGTGGAAGAAGCCCTGTCACGTCACAACTCCACGTCTTCTTCACTCTGTCTCACTAGAAGGAAGGATGCTGGGTTCTCTTGGGGTCCTCATGCTTCATGACTTCTCTCACTCTTCTTTCGAGTCTGGCCGTGTATGATTGGACTGTTTACTCTCGATGACTTCCGACCCCTTTTAGGGTTGGCTGTTGTTTCCTTATATAGTCTGGTCTACTTACAGTGTATGTTCAACAATCTGGGCCTTTCCTAATTTGTTGAGGTCCGATCGTATCTTTCTTCCAAATCTCGGTCGATTGATTCTGCTGATCCTGCGGGATTCTTTAAATCTTTTAGTTCCGATCCTCCGCATCTTCTATTTCAATACATCAGCAATGCCCCAATTCAAGTAAACTACACAAAAGGACACTTTGCCCTCACCACCATACCCTAGACCAAGCTCCAAGACTTTGGCTCCTCCAGCCCCACCCCTGCCCCTATGCAACCTACACTTATTGAATAGTTGCCGGGTCCACCCCCTAGTTTCCCCCACCCTTCAAGCTCTGAGCCATAATTCTTACCTCGACACTCTCATATAGGAGCTTACTACCATTCAAAGGGATTTTGACGCCTTTCTCGCTGACACTTACCATAAGGCTACTAATGCCACAGCCCCTGATGCTCATTCCATCTATCACGATGAGGTACTATTTCCTGACTTTGAGCCTCTATCAGACACTGCTACTAGTGTCCTGCCAGTGCGTCATGTCACTGATATACCCTGCGAGGAGAGCATTACTTCCAATGCCATCGTCCGACCTCACAATGATTAATTACCACCCCTGCTCCGCCCACCTGTCACCCTTGTTGTCCTCTGTTTTCCTCTTGCTTTGTCTTTTCTCTTTCTTTTGTTTAGTCTTTCCCTTTCCTTATACACAAAAAGGGTCCTTTTGTTACGTTGCTTAGCCTTTGTTCTAACGTAGTTGTTGATAATATAATGCCTTAGCTTATTCCTTGTGTTGTGCTCTGTCTGTTCTGTGCCTTTTGATTCCATCTTGTACTTGACCGGGTACTCTCGCTTGTGCATTGCTCTACTTTAGCATTCTTGTTTCCTCTTCTATGCTAGTACCATATCTACTTGCTGACTTGGACACATCTCACACAAATGGTTTCATATTGCTTGTTTTTATGCTGCTCTGTTCTTGTGCTCTACCCCATTTTTCTTCTATTCTTTCTTTTTCCTATTTGTACTACAAACATTGCAACTTTAAAGTGTGGGGGAGGTACTATGCAAACGATATGTGCTGATGAGTGTTACTATAAATGTGTGCTAACTGTTATCTATGTTTGGCATACTTAATCCCGCACCCACACTAGGCAATTTGCAAATTTGGGCTAATTGTAAACTTGAAATTATTTTAACATTCAAGTAGAATTAGTAATATGGCACAATAATTGCTTAAGGTAATGTGTAGAATAGAGTTGTCTTAAGGGATACAACCTGTGTAGACTTGGGAAACTGACGGTATTAGGGTTGATAATGTTTATGACATGGTTGCTGTTAGGAGAAATCCAGAGAATTCGCCACATAGAAGGATTCTCAAGCTTAATTACCTAAATTCAGTATGCATACTATCTAGATCCAGTATTCTCTTTGATTTGTCATAATTCTTAAGATTAAAGCCATTCTGCATCTAAGTGTATTTGCATATGATGGAGACATTCATTCTACACCATTGAACCCATACACAAGCCATCTTCACAATATAACCATTGCAAACTCCTTCAAGCTAGTCATTGTTCTCATGAAGTTCAAATTCAGTAAGTAGGGAAGTTCACTTGACAATGTTGTAGCATATTGAACAACAAATGCAATTGTTGTAAGTCAATTATGCTCTCGAGTAAAATACTGAGGAGTAACCATTAAGTTGAAAAAAAGAGTGAAATAAGGATAAATAGAACAAGAAAATAAACATATTAAAAAAGAGTTTAGGAATGCTTTAAGGCTTTTCTCAATACTTGTTTAAACTTCATGACAGTCTATTCATCTCAATTCTTATATTCCACTTTTAGCCACTCCAACATTACATCCCTTAATGTCCTCTTGATGTATTGAACTCAAGTTGCAAGGTAGAGATTGTAGAACTGTGAGAAGCCTATAGAAAGTATAGACTAGCAAAGGAGTGTGAAATAAAAATTTCCCAATGTGTGAGAAAGCAATAACCACTTGACCCGAGAGTCTCTGGAAGTCTCTTTGCACGAGCAGAGCCATCTATAGAGTTGAGTCTGTGATAGGTAGTGGGATTGTCTACATGGTAAGTTGAACTTGGGATTATGAAAGGAAACATAGCACCTGATGGCATGAGCAATGCTGTATAATTAGTTTTGCTTAATATTTTAGACTTCATTTTGCCCAAGAGTGCAAAAAGCTAAGTATGGGGAGTTTGATAAGTCCTCATTCTGATATATATTTCCAGTGTGTTATAACTGTTTTGAAAGGAAATTATGTGCTGGAAATGCATTTGACATTATTGAATATGATAGATTTCATGCATATGTAGGAATAAGGGTCAGATGAGTTGAATTGTTGCATTTTAAAAGATATCCTGCCTATAGATAGAATAAGGACTCAAATCTGATATATTTCTGAGTTGACATAGCAATGTTGTCATGATGCTGCATCATCGTACATAGGAAAATTTGAATTATCGTATTCTATTATGTACTGATCTTTTCTTAAGAAAATACCGAAGATAACTGCTGGAACTTGGGCCGAACATTTAGCGGGCTTTAAAGCTGAAGAAAGATAAAAGAAGGCTGTTGACTTGAGGAAGATGAAAAATCAAAGATAGCGAGAATTTATGAAGATATCCAAATAGAATCCCACTAATCAAAACAGAATCAATCAAGATAGAATCTTCTGGTCAGGCCTTATAAGAGAGGAAAGCCCAGGTCACTAACAACTGACTGGATGTGTGGTGCAAGAACCTTAACCATAAAAGGAAAGACAGTCAACCCTAAAGAGAGAAACGAGAGGCAGATCATTGAAAGCAGGAATATCACCAAGAGGGGGGGTGAATTGAGTGATCTAAAATTTTCTTCTAAAAACCTCTGAAACTAACTACCAAAAACAGTATAACATAAAGGGATAGAGAAAGATTAGACACACAAGATTTATACTTGTGGTTCAGTTCAAATCCTTGACTTACGTCTAGTCCCCAGACTCTCCGGGATTTCACTAACTCAAATGATTACACACTCTATAACTCTCGGAGTAATTCTCTCACTAGAACTTACTCCCCCTTACAAGTCGTAATCAAATGTCCCAATCCCAAAGTCTCGATACTTTGAGATTCTTACAAAGATTGATAATCAATAATAAACTATCTAAAAGAGTAGATGTATAAATATCGAAGATTTAAATATCTGAAGATATTATCTAATTGAGTAGAAACAGTAAATGCTTACGTCGCTAATTGAATGCACAAAGTTTTCGGTGGTTGAAAAATTGAATGCTTTTGGCTTTTTTAGTTGATGGCATTTATGACTGTTGAAGAGAGATTAATGAGCCATTGAGTGTAATGAATATATTTGTTGAATTCGAATGTTGCTCCGTCTCTTCGTATTCTTCCGATGTTGGCCGTTATTCATCGTTGACATTCTTCATGCTATTTTTCTGTTGAGACTCAGTTATAATGTTCAAAGGAAATGGCCAAAATACTTTATAGTTTCTTAGAAGATCAATTTCCACTTTCGTGCTTCATCTCTGCTAAGCATTTAATGCACTCTGACACAGATTTGCTTTAGAGTAAATTGGTATTTAAACCATGTTAAAATCATCTGAAACTCATTAGCAAACTGATTAAACTTTGTTAAGAATAGTAATAATCAATAATAATAAGTACCCAAAGTATAATCCAAGATTTATAGATTACGAGAATGAGGAATTCAAAAGCAGTGAATACAGACTCGAGTCATCCATTGTTGACTCGAGTTGCTTGACTCGAGTCATGCATATTTGACTCGAGTCACTTATTCATTTTCAAATTAGAGAAGAGTTTTAGCAATACCTTGACTCGAGTCACAATAACTTAACTCGAGTCATCCTTTTCAAAAATTCATTTGGAGCTCTCTGTAACTCACTTGACTCGAGTTATAACTTCTCTGACTTGAGTCATATCAGTTTCTCAAAAAGCTGCTATCGGGTTTGGACTTGGAGAAAACTTGAAAACAGGCCGTGACTCGAGTCATTAAACGACTGACTCGAGTCATCTTTGAACAATGAATATAATTTGTAAAGGCTGAGACATCTGACTCGAGTCACACATGCTTGCCTCGAGTCAAAAGCTTTTCACAAATTGATTTTACAAAACTATAACTCGAGTCATATGACCCTGACTCGAGTCACTTCATTCAAAGATCATTTGGCTTTTGACACAGAGAGGTATGACTCGAGTTATAAGACTCTGACTCGAGTCATATCAATACAGAGAGTTATATTGTTATTGAACCAAGTTATCTTTCAAATTAAAACACTTTGGCTTGAATCAATGACAATCTTTTGGATTTACAATTGTCAGTTATCATCAAAACACATAGAGAACTAACAATCATGACACATCCTAGATTACGCTAGAGAAAACATCAAGGAATTCATCACATAGAAGGCACGACAGATCAATTATGATAGAAGGCTGCTGATACGAAGAAGACGCAGAGGCGTTACATGATAGATGCTACCATAGGTCATCGAAACCTTTTGACAATTTCTCTTCATTTTAGTTTCATTCTTTATATTTCATGAATATCGTTATAACTATCTCCGTTGTATTTTGCTCGTCAGCTATTACCTAACTCTCCTTTGGCTAAGCGACGATGGAACATTGATTTTGAACCAGATTGCTAAGTCTTAATTAATATAATTCAGTTTCTTTAATCGCGTATTTAATGTTGGTCTTATGCGTTAGGTGGCCATTAAAAAGCAAGAGTTGTGGTCTTAACTTATTGGAAAGGAGTTAAGGCTACACTTTATTAAACAATGTGTGTCGGAAGAATAATATAGATTCTTTATGAACTTGTAAACTATAGGAATGAGTTTACCTCACACAACCATATACCTAGTTTTGCATGTTATTATAAACCTGAAAATCTGCATAGGAATATGAGAGAAGTAGAGTAATGAATAAATATACATGATTATGAAAGCTTCTATATACAATAGTAATGGGTCAACTGAAGAACTTTGCTATAACATTGTTGTAGCATTGTGAAAGCTGTTGTAGTATTGTTGAAGCATTGCGGTAAAACAATCAGGGGAAGAGTTGCAAATTAAGGGGAAGTTTGAGCTTAACTGATTTAAAATATGATATCTCTCCATCGTCTTCATTCTTGAGTTGTTTTAATAGTCTTAAAGAATTAATAGTTCACATAATACCCTCATCTTTTTATCTTTTAAGAACTCAATTTTTGATCACTTTCTTGCTGCATTAGTTGGTATTACAATCTTTGTGGGACGATACTCTACTTATCATTTTATTACTTGTTCAACTGGTTCACTTGTCATAAGGGAATTTGACCAACACAAGGTTATAGCAACGATCTTTAGCTAACCTACCTCTTATGTATACAAGTGTTTTCCAACAATCCTATATAATTACTCCTAACCCTAATTTCATCACATGCCTCTAAGAAATTTAAGCTCAAAGTACCATGAAATGCAAGGTATATGGTTGTGTGAGGTAAACCCATGCTTGAAGTTTACTAACTCAGCTGGATTTACAAAATAAATCCACTAACACATTGTTTAATTAAGGTCTAATCTCAATCCCCTTCCAGTAAATTAAGGCCACATCTCTTGCATATTAATGGCCAGTCACAAACAAGATAGACAAATCAATTGCCTACTGTTGGTTGATTTCCTTGATGGCAAGTGAATTTAAGTAGAATATCATCTCACAGAGACTGAGATACCAAAAAGTGACGCTCGATTGCTATGATAGTTGCGCAAATAGAAAGTAAATATGATTGGTTTGAGAGGTTTTTGTATTTATGCTAATAACAAAAATAAACAGAGTATCATAGTTTTGAGAAGATATCAGTAAGAAGTTAGGCTGAACTCGGAATCACCCTTAAGTGCATCAATCCCCCAGTTGCTCTACCCATTGCTATAGCATCCATACCGCACAGCTTCTGCAATGCTATAGCATAGCTACTATCTACAACGCTATTTGGTTAACCCACCACTATAATCTATCAAAGCTTCCGCGTCCGACACATATGATACTAACTATACTCCTTCCATATTCCTATGGCAACTTTCTAGTTAGATCTGCATTACACACTGGGTATCATGGTTATGATAGGTAGACCCATTCCTGAAGCCTACAATAATAGGTCAAGCCTTGCACCGGCTGCCTAGCAAACACTGTTTCTCAGAGGTCTAACCTCGACTCCTTGCCAGTAAGCCGAGGCCACAAATCTAGCCCTTAGCTTCCGCTAATCGACTAGTAATTAATTCACTGATAAGCAAACCGAATCTATTAAATTAAGAACTTGCAACTGGGTTCATTTAACACTTAAGAATTCATCCTCGTTTAGCCATAGAAAAATCAGTTCATGACTGACGAGGGAAACACAAAACAAATAATAACAGAATAACCCATGCTCTAAATACTAAAATAATAGGAAAAACAGAAAGCTTGATGAAGTTCCGACGGCGTGGAAGAAGCCCTATCAAGTCACCACTCCACGTCTTCTTATCTCCGTCTTACTGCAAAGAAGGATGCTGGGTTATCCTGGAATTCTCGTGCTTGTGAAATCTCTCACTCTTCTTTCGAGTTTGCCGAATGTGAAATCTCGTTTTGGCTCTGTGCGACTCTCCGCTAGGGTTGACTTGTTGTTTCCTTTTATAATCAGACTTTCTTGTGCCGCAAGTTCCAGCGAGTTGGGCTTTCCAAATCTGTCGAGATCCATCGTATCTTCTGATTATAGTAGATTGATTATGCTGATCCTGCAGGATTCTTCAAATCTTTCAGTTTTGATCCTCCGCATCTTTTATTTTATTATGTTAGCAATCTACCTGTCGTTCTTGACCTTCATTATTATCCCTAAAATTATCTAGATAAAAAGGTAAAAAAATATGCCGCATAGCATTGCATCCTTTACTTTGCTATAGCTTTCGTGATGCCTTTTATTGCACTTCGAGTTGCTGTCAGAATGCTACAACATAGTATCAGCTTTGCTATACGTTCTTTCTTAAACACAATGTAACTTGCTCCTTTCTTAGCACATGTTTAGGATGTAAATGGTTTCTATCCTTCAGTTCCCTATATCATGAATATATGCATTTTTGCTTGGATTGTTTGCGCTTAAGCTTTTATTTACCATACAATTCAGTCATGAAATATAGGGAAAACATGGCATAATTTGTGCTCATCACCTACCATTAAATAAATTGAATCACAATTAAACTTATGCTTAATATTTTGGTAAAATGGTACAAATCAAGGTTCTATATGAGCTTAGACAAGGAAAGTTTAGCTCATGGCTTTTAGATTCATCACAACTAGATTGAATATAATTCTTTCCATAATAGAAAGAAGAGACGAACTAAAAGAAAGAAAGGGAAAAGTCGAAGATATCAACTGAAAATAGAATATCACCTAGAGGAGGGTGAATAGGGGATTTGAAAATCTTTTTTTTCGAAAAGAACAACGAACAATAAATACAAAGATAGACAGACAGAATGAACACAAAGAGTTTATACTGGTTCAGTCAAACTCGTTGACCTACGTCCAGTCCCCAGACACTCTGGGATTTTCACTAACTCTTAATCTCATATACAATTACACACACTGTACTCGAAGTGATCCCTTCGCACTCGGATCCACTCCCCTTTACAAGTTGTAATTGTACACCTACACTCAAGGTCCCTCTAACTTGAGATTTGACAGATAATCAAATAAGTGTTTAACTCCTCACTGAGTAGATGAATGATAATCACTAAAGTACAAGAATATCCGAAGATATTAAATGAAGTGAATGAAATAGTAAATTGCGATAATGTTGAATTAAATGCGCAGAGTTTCAGTAGGTGAGGAAATTGAATGTGATGAGCTTTTATGTCATCTTCCATTAATGCCGCTGTGAAGCTTTGAATGTAGCCGTTGAGACACTTCAAATTTTTGTTAGGCACAGATGGTTTTCGTTAGGTACAGTCGAACATTGCGTCATTAAATGCGTTCACCGTCGACTTACTTGTGTTCAGAAGTTGATTTAGAATATTTGTCAGAATGGATACGCCTCGAACGAATGATTTCGTCTGCAATGAAGCTCATTCAGTTTGTAGGCTCTGTTTTCTGCAAGCAATAAATGCTTCTGACACACAAAGTGACTTTATCATCTAATCACAATTTAAGCATTGGTTAATCAATTGAAATCCACTCAAAGAAACAATTAGAAATAGCATAAATATGTTAGAGTGAGATTTAAATAGAAATAAATAATAAACCAAAATATTTAAATTTACGATTCCTGTTATGGCGAAGTGATTTAGGAGAAAACTAACTTTACTCGAGTATTAATACCATCTTACTCGAGTAGCAGTGTAAAAATGTCTTTCACAGAAGCTCAGTGCTCGCCCTTACTCGAGTAACATTATTTGGTCTACTCAAGTATTACATCAGTAAACCATACCAGATGCTACTTCACCGCTTATACTCGAGTAGCATTATTTACTATACTTGAGTACCCTACTCGAGTATACCAAGTTCTGTACTCGACTAGCCAATGGTCTTCGCTGAAATAGAGCACTCAGAAAGTTATTAGCAACAGATGCTCAAGTGCTACTATGATTATACTCGAGTAATAGTAAAATAGTGCTCGAGTACACCTCAGGCAGAGAGCAAATTTAGAATTGAAACATGTATACTCGAGTATACAATTCCCTTGACTCGAGTAACAGTAAAACTGTACTCAGGTATACTTCATACAAAGAGCAATTTTAAAGATGAAAGCATGTTTACTCAAGTATTAAATTAACTTTACTTAAGCATCATACTCGAGTAATGTTTTAACAGAGGTAATCCTTGACATGAGATTTCGTGTACTCGAGTAGACTAAACCTCTTACTCTCAAGTAAGCCAATATTCATGCTCGAGTAGTGCTCTGAGCGACTGTGAACTTTGCTTGGAATCAATCAGTACTCAAGTAACCTATTTGGTATACTCAAGTAAGGTCTTCTGATATAGGTTCTGATAGCTCTATCTAATACATTACTCGAGTAGTTATGGATCAATACTTGAGTAACACTCTAAACACTTAAACACACTGTTAGATTGAGCATACTCGAGTAACATGATTCCATACTTGAGTACACTCTTAACTTGGGCAATGTTCATTAATTCAAAAAATTTAACCATTTTCAATATAAAACCTTAAGCACTTCTAAGTCTTGTTATCATCCAAACTCTGAGAACTAATATCAACAGCTCCAGAAGGAACTATGCAGCGTGGTGTATTCGTCCTTCTCCTCTAAAGTTTTCTTCTTTTTAGCTGTTCGTTACTTTTTATCTCAGGATTTTCTCTCATCTTCCAATCGTTGCTCAATTTTTGATGGTCTGAGATTGTCCTTAAGGTTGTCTTCACCTTTCATTTAAGGCTAACGTTGTTGTTCAGAGTTGTCCTCCTTTCCACTAGTAGGTTTGGCTCGTCCTTTTCTAGAAGGCCCAGTAGGAATATTATGTTCGCTTTCTCTCTCTCCAACTTTCCTTTCTTGCCTTTTTCACCTCTTTTAGCTTTTCCCTCTAACACATGGCTCTTTTATATCTATCTTTAGTCTACAAGGCCCAACTTAGTGCCTGGCCCAATTTATGCAATGATTTCTTATATTTTCTCAATAAAGAATTTAATTTACAACCAGAGACGGTACTAGAGATTTTTATCATTTATTATAGTTTTGATGTTGTAACAACACTACAACAATGAAGTGAAAGTAATGCTAAAACACATAAATAATAGTAGTTTAATCCCTTTTCTACCAACACTCAGGATAAGTTATAAAATGAATCATTTAAGCTCTTTTAATCATTATTTCCACCTAATCATATATTAATCATAATTGATCATAACAAGGGCATTTTAAGCATGATAATCTCAATAAAATTCTCAAAAGCTATGGAAATATATGGCAGAATTAAGACTTATCAACTCCCCAATAGTTATCCTTTTGCACTCCTGGACAAAATCGGTTATATAATCCTTCATACCCACTTTAGCAAATATATTCATATGAATTCATTCATGATCTTCGATATGTATTTCCCTTCATCATCTCAAGTTCAACTCTCCATTCAAACAATCCCATTACCCAGCACAAACTCAGCTCTATATATGACTCAGTCCTGGCAAAAAGAATTCAAGAGACTCTCAGGGTTAAGTGTTTAGTTCTCTCTCACCATGGAATATTTCATTTAACTCTTCTCTTCTAGTCTATGCTCTACCATAGGCTTATCAAATATCTACAATCTTAACCATGCAAACATAAGTTTCAAAGCATTAAAAGGACTTTATTAAGGATGTAATGTTGGTGAGGCTAAGATGGAATATCTGGAATGGAATGACAATCTATACAATTCAAACAAGTATGCAAAATGAATTAGTGCAGTACATGTGCTTAATCATGCAAACATAAGTTTCAACATTAAGAGGACTTTATTAAGGATGTAATGTTGATGAGGCTAAGATGGAATATCTGGAATGGAATGACAATCTATACAATTCAAACAAGTATGGAAAATGAATTAGTGCAGTACATGTGCTTAATCATACCTGCTTCTTTTTTTTTTTTTTAAAAAAAAAAAACTAGCTCTCTTCACCTAGCTTTTCGCTTTTCTCTTGAGAGCATCATTTTTAATCGCAATCATATTTTCTTTTCATCATATGCAGCTATTCACACATCGCCATAGTAAATTTTGCATAGACAATAAAAAAAATGAAAATGATGGCCTTTGCAAGGTTAAAGTGTAAAAGTGACTTGTGTTTGGTCATAGGGGTGAGAAATGAATCCCTCAATCATATGCAAGTATTCTTATGCACAAATTGTTCTCAACTAAGAGCTAGGACAAATAATAGAGAGTTATAGAACTAGAGAGTATGCACACAACATTTAATAAATCAATCTTGCTCAAATATCCTTCCATGTGGCTAATTCTCTTGATTTCTCTTACAATAACTATGCCTTATATATTACTAAGCTTAATACTATCAGTTTCCCAGATTCACACAGTTTGTTTCTCCTGAGACAATTTTGTTCAATACATCCCCTCAAATACTCACTGACCATTTGTCTATCTTTACAAGGGTTTTCAAAATTGCCTAGAATTGCAGAATACCCACACACATAGCCTCACCCATACCTAAATGATGCATTGTCCTCAATGTAACCAAAACAAGTAGAAACACAATGAGCACAATAGTTCAACACTCAGAATAGAGGCAAAACAAAACAAAGGCATAGTGAATCCACTTGTGTGTTATGTGTCCAGGTAGCAGACAATGATGCTATAGCAATCTTGACGCAATAGCCATCGCTAGTCTGTCAACTATAGATTTTTTCCAGAAAGAACTAACTATGACAAAGCAGTCTAATAAAATATGTTACAACAATTCAGAATAACCAGGTCTTGAAAATTAGAACAACAAAAAACCATAGAGAAATTTTGAACTACAATATTTTCAAAACAACACAAAAATCTAAACTAAATTGCCCCTACAAAAAAAAATCATAAAAGGAATGAACTTGGAGGGCCAGATAAGGATCTAGCCCTAGCCCTCTTCTATGCTCTCTGTCTCATCTGAAATAGCTTCCTCTTTTTCTTCTTCAGATTCTTCCTTAACATCCACTATTAGGCTTTTTCCCTTCCTCCTTTGATTAGACTTTGTTGCAGCATTGCCTGGTTCCTCAGTTGCTTGCTCTTCTTGTACTAACACAGCATGTGGAAATGTGGGCAATAAGTTAAATTTTTGAAACTATAATCAGAAATTGGCATCATAATAACATCTCTCTTAGCCATATATTTCCAAACTAATTTCTGCTGGGTGAGCAAAGCAGCTAATTGCTTCTGGATGTTAGCAACTTGCTGAGCTAATAATGCTGTAATAATATCCAGGGCTGAAACAGGGGATGTAGCAGTGGATGGATGAGAGGATTCCCCCATGTGTTTGCTACAACTGCTCTGCTTGTTTGTCATCTATTTAGTCGTAGTTGGGTAGATTTCTACAGCAAGTCTGAGCCTTTCATCAGTCATTTTCAATATCACTCTTGCATTTTGGTAAAGCTTAGTGATGAGAGCATGAAACCAAAGATTTCCTGAAGTTGGCTTGAGGCAGGTACAGAGTTCTTGATAGATGATTTCTGAGATGTCTACAGCCTTCCCTTCAAGAATGCAGAAGATCAAAAATGCTCAATCTCATGTTATTATTTGAATATGGGTGGTACGCAGAAGGCGAGATTGGAGGAAGGTATACCAAATCTTGGTATCCGGCTTAAAGCTGGTGCATTTGAACATGTATGCATTTCAAGTGGACATGTCCTATTCCATTTCTTCCACACATAGGCACTTGATGATTTGCTTGAGCAACGTTTTGTTGTTGCTCCTCTGTAGCAGCGATGAATATTCGTCCGCCGTTTCCTTAAAGTTATAGGTGTCTTGGATGGCGCTCGACCCAATACTTACTTGAATGCCTCTGACTGTAACCAAATATAGGTTTTCACCAGGGTAGTTGGCATAGAACTCTCTAACAATAAGGACAAGTGCTTCAAGAGGATGCTTCCAGAATAGGTCCCATTGTCTCTACTTGATTACCAAAAGCACGTGGTTGGGATAAGCATTCTTATGAATTATGTTCTGGCACAAACCCTCTATTGGCTACTAGGGTTTTTCCCTATATGATGGATTTAACCCTTGCTTCAGCCTCCCTAAATATAAATTTGGGGACAATATCCTTAGCAATTGAGGAAACCTTGTATGCAACCCTTTTAACTCTTGACAGTTTTGTGTAGTTTTGGAGAACAACACATGTGATAGATAAGTTGAAGTTGGAGGAATGGAATGCAAGAGGATGAGGGAGAAAGGAAATAGGTCTGTTTATAGACAAAGGAGGTGTGGACAACACGAACTTGGTAATGCTAGGGTGTTTCGACTATGAGGAACATGGCGTATTATTGGAGGCATAGGGTGCGGTCAATTTTGTGGAAATTTGCAGTCATGGTGAGATGGACACATAGGGAGAAGGGAAAAAGGTGTGATGATAGTGGGATTTTAAAGGGTGTGTCAGAGTAGTTAAGGAAGAAAATTGGGATGTTTGACAAATGGTGTGCTAGGTAGCGTCTGGCAATACATTCTGAGGCTTATGAGCCAAACATTGCTAGGACTTAGCCAAATAGGCCCCAAAACTTAAGAGATTATACTAATGCTCTTTGAAATATAAAAATATTGAAAACAAATGTTCAAATATTTCAACTAGTTTGCTAAACTCAGATTTTATATTTGTTGTAGCAATTCTATAGGAATCCTCTTCCATCTTTTAACTATCGTTCCTCATGTTTTAACAATGCCATAGCAAAGTTATTACAATCACCTTCCTTCCTTGAACTTCCAAGCCCCATGTTTAGGCAATGATATAACAATCTTCTACTGCCCTATTTCTCCTCTACATCGGGACGTATATGAAAACTATTGGAGTTTAGAGTTCTTGTCATTTCCTTATCATTCAAATTGGAAATCCATCTCAGATTCATATCGATCCTCTGACTTTATTTGAAAATCAACAAAACAAATTGAAAATTTAACAAACAAAAAAGAAAGAAGATCAAAGCATTAGGCTACCTTCCAACAACGCTTGTTATAGAGTCTTCAGCCTGACTATGTTGTAATCAATTTAATTGGAGCTTTAGAGATTGATGAGAGTCTACTCCTTGTTGAGATATCCTCCCCAATAGTCCTTGACCCTTTGACTATTGACCTTAAACATTTTCCCAGAGTTTGGGTTGCAAATCAAGTGCTTCATGTGGAAAACATAATTTATCAAGAAAGGGCCTAACTACCTAGATTTTAGTTTTCCATGGAAGAGTTTGAGCCTTGAATTAAAAAGAAAGACCTCTTTGTGTAATATCCCAAAATGTAAACAAGGGCTAAATGTATTGAATAGATAATGGAAATTTTTTAACGAACATAAGCCCGATTAGTTTGAAATAATTACCTAGTTCCTTTGCCTAAAAACATAAATGACCTAAGGCCTAATTTGGTCATAAAAAGAGAGGAAAATGGTGTTAAAATGGGACTAATTGGTCAACAAAAATGTGCCGGTATAGGTGTGCACATGACATTTCCAGGACATACATGTGTACCATGTGTTTTTGGAAAAGACACCGGTATGTGGCGTCATTTGACGGGACTTGGTAAGCATGCCACAATCCGGAGTAAAACTAGAGTAAGCACTGATAAAGTAATTTTATTAAAGTAGCTTTAATAAAGTAGGTCATCTTAACTAAGGATGACACAACTTTTGTGTTGGCATCTCTAGAACACGCCACCTAATGCTTGAGTCTGGGGAGTCCACCAGTTCCCATCCCGGTCATGTACTTGACTTCTCCGAACACCAAACACATGAGTTAGGGGAATTCATCAAGCCTCCCTTTCCTTGACAGAAAGTGGCCCCTAATAAGAGAGAGAGAGAGAGAGAGAGAGAGAGAGAGAGAGAGAGAGAGAGAGAGAGAGAAGGAAAGAAGATTATTCAAGGACACTTGGCATCATGAGATTTAATCACATGGATACATATCAACACAAGACCTAATTACATGAGATTAAAGCTCATTTAATACTTCCAAGACCCCTAATTTGTCCAACACCCACAAAATAGAGAAAGGAAGTGAAACAAAGAAAAAGGAAAGAGAAAGGAGCAAGAAGGAACAACAAGAAGCCAGGTAAGTGCTCTTACTCAATTTTTCACCTTCTAAATCACATTTATAGATCTTAAGGCCTTCATTAAAGTCGTTCCCCTCACTAAGAGCTTCATTTATATGGTTTTATTTTCTTGAGAAGAGGTTTTTTATGTCATCTACAAAGTACCAAAGTTGGAGAAATCAAGAACAAGCCCTAGAAAGTGAAAGAGGTAAGCTTAGCTTTTATTTTGGATGTATGTATTGTGTTGATTGGTGGACTTTTGTGGAATCATCTTGTTGCCCTAATTTTTGGCCAAAAAGGGTTTTTAGGGTTTAATGATGTTGTGTATATATTCTTATGGTTATATGATGTTTTGGAAGCATATGAACCTAGTTTAGTGAGTAAATCGTGAATTGGTGAATTGTTATTTTGAAACACAAATATTTCAGTTAGAACAGGGCATGAAGAAGGGGTATGATTTGTCTATTTTTAAGGTCACTGATAATTGAATATTTCATACACTTTTTTTTATCTCTTGATTAATAATTTAGGACTCTTTAGTTAATAAATAATGGCTTTTATACTTATTTGGGCTTTGGGCCTTTGATTATATTTTAGCCATTTTTAATAATAAAATTCCAGTTTTACATTGCTTCACTATTCCTACCACAACTCTTGAACCAGACATTGGATTTGCCTCATTTTTGTTTCATATTTCAGATGATTCAGAGAGCTACAATTGTTATGAAGATATGAAGGGCAAATTCGGGCAAGAGGGCGGTCGATTTTTGAGCCGAAGTCGGATATTTATTTGGGCTTGAATTTGTAATTAAAGCCCATTTTCTATTATTTTCTGTTTTGGGCTGAATTGTGGATTGGAGCCCCATTTCGTTTTTCCATTTTAGGTTAAGTGAGGCAAAAGACCACAAAACGAATTCATTCACATTTTTTTTTACTCAGTTTTGGATTAAAATACAGAAGTTTCATTTTCTCTCAACTGTTCTTCATCTGTTCTTCGTGTTCATGATGAACTTATTCATTTCTTTCCCATTTTCGTTCTGCATAGCTATGATAGGCTAGGCTTCGGTGATTGACCCATGGATTGAGGATTCCATTATCCAGAGGACCCGCGCTTAAATCGGTAACGTAATTCGTTTCTGTTTATTTTAATCGGATCCAATTATAATTGCGGATTAGGTATTAGATTTAATACCAAGATTGATATCCCAAGGACATAGGTCGGACCGGGTTCAGAGAGAACGTTGTGCGATCGCATAGGGAGTTCGGCACGTGTTCGATCAAATGCTAGGCGATCGTCTAGTCGAGGGAATATCTGGACAAATGAGAAGATTTCGGTTTGTCCAGAATCAATCATGAGTTTGGTTATTATCTTTTTGTCTGATAAAGGTTATGGAATCCCAATTCTGGGTTAATCATTTTTGATCTGATTAATCTCATTTTCTTGCTTTCTGTTTTAATCTTTACTGCATTGAAAACAACTCCCCCCAATTTAGTACTGTTCTGTTTTGCTATTACTGATTTAGACCGACTGTGAATTCGTTGGGAAACGACCCAGGTTACATTATACTACAAATCCTATTCTAATCTGGTTATTTTGGGAGATCACGGCAAATATCTGTCAAAATATGGAGCCGCTGCCGGCGAATTTACATCGGTTTCATTAGCAACAGTAGTTTTCGGTGGTTCGGGTGGCTGGACAGAAATTTTTCTGACCCAAATCACTCAAACCATGTCTTATTCACAAGGAATTGGGCATTCTAAACCAGAGTCACTCTTCTTAGGAGTGAGGTCTGACCTATTTTCCCCAAATTCCATCGTTTAGACCACCTTTTCGCTGTTTTAGGTTTCTATTTTGTGATTTCTACTAGAGCATTTTTTTCGGAGTATCTCCGAATGGTCTGGAATTTTGCTATTTGATAGGAAATGGCCTAACTCATAGGACACATTCTAATGTGGTCTTCATAATTTAGCCAAATTCCATCGTTTAGACCACTTTTTCAATTTTTGAAGTTTTTTATTCCATTTTTGGGTTCTCCAATGGTCTAGGAGTTGCCCTGTCCAAGTCCCATAAATTTTAAAAATCATTTGATAGTGTTTTGGACTTGTTTTGGTCAATTTCTAACATAGGTTTTTGTTTTTGTGTCTTTGCTTTTGTGTTGTCTTAGTGTTTTTCTACTTTTCACCACTTCTGGTGGCATTTTCGTAATTCTGCTTTTCTGGTGGCAATTTCGTAATTCTGATTTACTACAAATTCGGCCTTGTGTTTATGCTGCATGAGTACTAGGAGTACTATTAATCCAGAAGACTTGTTGTCATTTGATCCTGAAATAGAAAGAATAATTCTTACTGCTAGAAGATTTGTTAGGCTAAGTCGTGGGATTAATATTGAATTGGACATTGAACTTGAGTTTGATTGTGTCCATTCTGTTGATCTTGACTCTGATAGTACTTCTGATAGTCTTGTTGTTTTCACTGATTCTAGTAGCAATTTTGCTAACTCAGAAATTATGGCAGAAGAGCAAGCAGCTCGTCCTACTTTGAAAGAATTAGCTACCCCTGATGTGGGCAATCAAAATTTGTGTATTCAATATCCTGAACTTGCTGCAAACTTTGAACTAAAATATGGTCTTATCCATTTGTTGCCCAAGTTTCATGGTCTTGCAGGTGAATGTCCTCACAGGCATCTAAAGGAGTTCCATGTGGTATGCGACAATGAAACCTCAAGCAATTGATGAGGACCACATTAAGCCGAGAGCTTTTCCATTTTCCCTGGATGGCGTGGCTAAGGATTGGCTATACAATTTGCAACCAACATCTGTTGGGAGTTGGGATGATACGCAGAAGTTATTCCTAGTGAGGTTCTTTCCTTCCTCAAAAGCCATTGCTATTCAAAAGGAGATAACTAGTGTAAAACAAATCAATGGGGAGACCATGTATGAGTATTGGGAGAGGTTCAAGCGATTGTGTGCAAGCTGTCCACACTACCAGATTTCAGACCAACTCCTAATTACATATTTCTATTTCGGTTTGTTACCGATGGATAAAAGTTTCGTGGATGCATCCGGTGGTGGGGCCTTAGATGGCAAGACACCCGAAGAGGCCCGAGAGTTGATATCTACTATGGTCGCTAATTCTCGGCAATTTGGCACCGGGGCCAATGGTACTCCTGTTTACCATATTCAAACACCTCAGGTCCAGTACAATTCTCAGAGATTGGAGAATAGACTTGATGATTTGACTTCCCTTGTGAGGCGGTTGGCGGTGACCCAGACAAGACAATCTTCCCTCCTCGATTGGGTAGTCATGTGGTTCTTCGACCCTTGTCATTCTACTAATTCTTGCCCTACTTTGCATGATCCCGCTTATCAAGACCGATCGGTAGCAGCGGGTGTTTTTCCAGAAAGCCACAATACCACGAATAATGCTTATTCTAATACTTACAATCCGGGATGGAGAAATCACCCCAATTTTCGTTGGAACCGAATCGAACCAGAGTAACCAATATCGCGGACTGCAGGAATTACCGGCGAGAGACAAGACGACCACATAATTTCCAACAATAGTCTGCACCTCCTTTGCCAGCACCACCTCCTCGACCAGCCATATGTGCACCTCCACAAGCGGCACAACAGCAAGCTAGTAGTAGTGGTTCCTCATTGGAGGATATGATGAAGCAATTTGTCACAGCCAATATGCAGTTCCAATAGCAAACTGACACTTCCATTCAGAGTTTGCAAACACAGATTGGGCAGTTGGCAACATCATTGAATCAGCTTCAACCTCAGGGATACAATACTCTTCCTTCACAAACAATTCATAAACCCAAGGGGAATGTGAGTGCTATCTCCCTTCGATCTGGCAAGCAATTGGAGGAACCTCAACCACCTACAGATGTGACTTCCACATCAGAGAGAGAGTCAGATAATGTGAAGATTGACTCTAAAAATAAAAAGGCAATGCAGGAAGGTGAAGAGGAAGACATCCCCATTCCTCTTCCTTTCCCTCGAGAGCCCTCGATCCAAGAAGTTGGCGTAAAAAGCACAAGAGAAAGGATATACTTGAGACATTCGTAAGAGTAGAGATCAACATTCCTCTCTTAGATGCGATCAAACAAATTCCTAAATATGCCAAGTTTTTGAAGGAGTTATGCACCAACAAGAGGCGAAGGGGGAATGAATGAGTGAGTGTGAACCGAATGTATCGCCCTCATCCAATCTACCATGCCTCGCAAGTGCAAGGATCCGGGGACGTTTTCTATCCCTTGCCTTATTGGTAATTATAAATTTGATGATTGCATGCTAGATTTAGGTGCTTCTATAAATGTCATGCCTGGATCTATCTATAGATCTCTTGGTCTTGGTCCCTTGCATCCAACTGGTGTTATTGTTCAATTAGCTAATAGGAGTAATGCCCATCCTTCTGGTTTAGTTGAAGATGTATTAGTCAAAGTTAATGAATTGATATTCCCCGCTGATTTTTACATCTTAGATATGGAGGATGAGTCTTCTATCGCAGGGTCACCAATCATTCTAGGGAGGCCTTTTCATGAAAACAAACAGGACTAAGATAGATGTGTATTATGGTACTCTTTCCATGAAGTTTGGTGATATTTCGTGAATTTTAATATCTTTGATGCCATGAAACATCCTAGGGAAGAGCATTCCCTTTTCCGTATTGATGTGATTGATGATCTTGTGGATGATGTTCTTGCCGATTGGTGTCTTTGATTATCCCGATTTTTCATCTCGAGAGTGATTACGCCATTTGTGCAAGTGTTGATAATGAATGGTGCTCTGTTTGCACTCATTTGGTTAATGCTGCATTATTTGGTGATTCTGACTTGTTGGGTGATTCTGCATTACTTGTGGATTCTGATATTGATTATGAGTTTGAGCTTCATTCTGATGTGCATCATGATTCTGATTTTGATGAACTTAACTATGATTTTGATGAGCTGAATTCTAATGTTAACATTGAGCAGTATAGACACAGTTCTTCTGCTTCTTTGAATGTGGTTTTAGGCATTTCCAGTGTGATGACATCCGAGTTGTTGCAACAACCACCCAAGCTTCTTCCTTCCACCGAGCAACCACCCAAACTTGAGTTAAAATCCCTTCCGATCACCCGAAATATGCATTTCGGAGGTGGATGAACAGATTGCCGTCATTGTGGCAAATAATCTTCTTCCTGACCAAGAAGAGAAACTGCTAAGCTTATTTAGGGTGAACAAGAAAGTCATTGGGTGGACATTAGCTGATATCATTGGCATTAGCCCTTCCATGTGCATGCATCGAATTATGTTAGAAGAGGACTCTAAGCCAGTGAGGCAACCCCAGAGACGCCTTAATCCCCTTATCCTTGATGTGGTGAAGAAGGAGGTCATTAAACTTCTACAAGCTGGTATCATCTATCCCATTTCGATAGCCGGGGGTTAGCCCGGTCCGGTGGTTCCTAAGAAATCCGAGTCACCGTGGTAGCCAATCAGAAGAATGAGCTCATTCCTACTCGAGTTCGGAATAGTTGGAGAGTTTGCATTGACTATAAGAGACTCAACCAAGCCACTCGCAAGGATTATTACCCTTTACCATTCATTGATTAGATGTTAGAGCGATTGGCTGGCAAGTCTCATTACTGCTTCCTGGATGGCTACTCCGGATACTTCCAGATCCATATTGCTCCTAAGGATCAGGAGAAGACGATCTTCACAGGCCCCTTTGGAACATATGCCTACCGAAGGATGCCTTTTGGCCTCTGCAACGCACCTGGTACCTTTCAGCGTTGTATGGTAAGCATTTTCTCTGAGTTTCTAGAGGACTGCATGGAGGTCTTTATGGATGATTTCACTGTATATGGGTCTGATTTTGATGCATGCTTAGCTAATTTGTCTAGAGTCTTGCATAGATGCATTTAGTCTAATCTTGTGCTGAATTATGAGAAGTGTCACTTTATGGTTGAGTCAGGTATAGTCTTGGGACACATAGTGTCTAGGAAAGGGATTGAGGTAGACCCTGCTAAGATAGATGTGATTACTGCCTTGCCTTACCCTGTATCTGTGCGGGAAGTTCGCTCTTTTCTTGGTCATGCAGGTTTCTATCGGTGTTTCATTAGGGATTTCAGCAAGACTGCCCGACCCTTGTCCAACCTTCTGCATAAGGACACTAACTTTGTATTTGATGATGCTTGCAAGGCGGCCTTCGATCATTTGAAGCGTTGCCTGACTACAACCCTAGTGATCCAGCCCCCTGATTGGTGCATCCCCTTCGAGTTGATGTGTGATGCTTCCAACTATGCGGTTGTTGCTATCTTGGCACAGCGGGTCGATAAAGCATCTCATGTAATTGCATATGCCTCCAAGACTTTGGACCCTGCCCAGTCTAATTACACCACTACTGAAAAGGAGTTGTTGGCTATTGTCTTTGCTTTTGATAAGTTTAGGTCATATCTGCTAGCTAGTAGAGTAATTGTTTTCTCGACCATGTTGCTTTAAAGTTTCTTTTGAAAACGGCGAGATGCTAAGCCACGACTCATCCGGTGGATGTTATTGCTCCAAGAGTTTGATGTTGAGATTCGAGACGGAAGTAGAGCACAAAACGGGTAGCCGACCACTTGAGTCGTATCACCCATTCTCCCTCTCACCCCTCTTCTATTCGAGATGATTTTCCGATGAGCGGCTTCTACAAATGCAAAGTAAGCTTCCATGGTATCTTTGATCTGGTTAACTACTTGGTAGCCGGTGTTTTGCCTGTAGATTCTACTAGGGCCCAAACCTTTAAATTAAAGAGTGAGTCTAAATATTATATTTGGGATGACCCTTATCTGTGGAAATTTTGTAGTGACCAAGTAGTTAGGAGATGTGTGCACGATCATGAGTTTCACTCTATATTGCATTTTGCTCATGCTTCACGCTGTGGTGGTCACTTTGGACCCCAAAGAACTGCTAGGAAAGTGTTAGATAGTGGATTGTTTTGGCCTTCCTTGTTTCATGATTCCCATCCGTTTTGTAAGTCATGTGATAATTGTCATGAGATGCCCCCGAGAACCCTATATTGTTTTGTGAGATCTTTGATGTTTGGGGTATTGATTTTATGGGTCCATTTCCCTTCATATGGTTATACTTACATACGCTAGCTGTTGATTATGTCTCGAAATGGGTTGAGGCAAAAGCCACTCGGACTAATGATTCTTCTATGGTGGTGGATTTTGTTAGGTCTAACATTTTCTGCAGATTTGGCATTCCTAGAGCTATTATCAGTGACCAGGGCTCCCATTTTTGCAACCGAAGCATGGGTGCCTTGTTACGCAAGTATGGAGTGCTTCACAAGGTCTCCACAGCATACCATCCTCAGACCAACGGTCAAGCTGAAGTCTCAAATAGAGAGATTAAACAAATCCTTCAGAAGACCGTTAACTCTACCCTAAAGATTGGAGTAAGCGATTAGAGGATGCTTTGTGGACATATCGCACCGCCTACAAGACTCCAATTGGGATGTCTCCTTATCGGCTTGTCTTTGGTAAGGCATGTCATCTTCCGGTTGAGTTGGAGCATCAAGCCTATTGGGCCATTAAGCAGTGTAACATGGATTTGGCCAAGTCTGGTATGGAACGGAAGCTGCAGTTGCAAGAGTTGGATGGGCTTAGATTGGATGCCTATGAGAGTTCGCGGTTGTACAAGGAAAAGACTAAGGCATTCCATGATAAGCATATTCTGAGGAAAGAATTTTTTGTGAGCCATAAAGTTCTTCTATTTAACTCCCGTTTGAAGTTTATGCCTGGTAAGCTTCGATCTAAATGGGATGGCCCTTTTGAGATCACTAACATTTTTCCATTTAGTGCTGTTGAGCTATGTGATCCACCCACAGGAAGAACCTTTAAGGTAAATGGGCATCGCCTCAAGCAATTTCATGAGGGATCCCAACAACAGCCTGAGGAAGCAGAGATTCTCCTCATTGATGCCACTTATCCTCCTTAAACCCTTGGGGAGTATTCTTCTTTCTTCTCCCTCTATCTCTTTTATTTGTTTTCCTTTTTCTACTTTGCTTTTTGAAAATAAATACGCTCTCTTTCTATGATTGCTACATATTATGAACTTGGACATTTTGGTTTTAATGGATCATTCTGTTTGGTCTCGCAATTCCGACTCTTCGATTGCATGTCTTGGTAGTTGATTTGATGTTGTTGGTTGCCTAAGTTGGTATTGACCTTGTAAGGTTTTGGGCTGCTTGAATGGAATTCATCTTTTACCATTCTTTCTTTCATGTGTGCATCTCGCTCCCGATTTGTGTTCTCTAGAACTTGCTCCTTTTCTTTTTGAAACTACATTTTTCACTTACATGCATAAATATGATAGAAGCTTGTTTTCTTTCTTTTATTTTCCCCACTTTGGCCAAATAGCTTTCCCTTGCATTATGTTTCCTTTGCTAGCCCATTTGTGCCTTTTCGCCTCATTCTTTTCTAAGCCACATTACAAGCCTAAGCGTAAAACCATTTTATTCGCACCTTGGAAATTTATTGAGCATTGGTTTCACCTTGGTTTTGTGTTTAAGTGTGGGGGTTGCTCGGGAGTGCAATAGTTTAAATGTGGGGGAGATATTTGATTTTGTCATTGTGATTATGTATACAGTTCTTCAAAACAAAAACAAAAACAAAACAAAAAAGAACAAAAAGAACAAAAGAAAAAAAAAAGAGAAAAGAAAAGAAAGAAAAGCATAAAAAGAAAAGAAAAGAAAGAAAGAAAAATACATAGAAAGAAAGGAGATATATGAGTAAAATAAAAGTTTTCATACATAGAGAATGATTGTGTTAATCAATGCTCTTTTTAATTTCTTGGGTGCTTAGCCTCTCATTCCATACTATTACCTACCTTCACCCTAACCCCATTACAACATTTAATAATAAGCTCTCTTGATTTGTGCATGCATGTGTTATGAGTAGTGGAGACGTAGAAATTGAGCAAGCTTATGGTAGAACAATTTTCTTGAGTAGAATTTGAGCGATACACTTATTTACCTTAAACACTTGAGAGATTGATTGATTGAGCGCATCATTTGAGAGACCATCTTTTGTGATTAGCATCATTGATTGAGATTACCATGAATTGTAATTTGAGATGAAGGGATTTTGGTCTTGATTGATTGGTCTTTTAGAGCTTTGTGTCCCTTGTGCAATTTTTGCATTGTTAGCAATTGTTAGAAAAGAAGAGTTTCTCCTTTAGGTCTTTTTCTTTGAATTTTGCTTAGGAGTGCAAAAAGATAAGTGTGGGGAATTTGATAATTGAATATTTCATACACTTCTTTTTATCTCTTGATTAATAATTTAGGACTCTTTAGTTAATAAATAATGGCTTTTATACTTATTTGGGCTTTGGGCCTTTGATTATATTTTAGCCATTTTTAATAATAAAATTCCAGTTTTACATTGCTTCACTATTCCTACCATAAATCTTGAACCAAACATCGGATTTGCCTCATTTTTGTTTCATATTTCAGATGATTCAGAGAGCTACAATTGTTATGAAGACATGAAGGGCAAATTCGTGCAAGAGGGTGGTCGATTTTGGAGCCGAAGTCGGATTTTTATTTGGGCTTGAATTTGTAATTAAAGCCCATTTTCTATTATTTTCTGTTTTGGGCCTGAATTGTGGATTGGAGCCCCATTTCATTTTTCCATTTTAGGTTAAGTGAGCGTGACCCACAAACAGAATTCATTCACGTTTTTTACTCGAGTTTTGGATTAAAATACGAAGTTTCATTTTCTCTCAACCTGTTCTTCATCTGTTCATCGTGTTCTTTGTGTTCATGATAAACTTCTTCATTTCTTTCCCATTTTCGTTTTGCATAGCTATGATAGGCTAGGCTTCGGTGATTGACCCACGGATTAAGGATTCCATTATCCAGAGGACCCACACTTAAATCGGTAACATAATTCGTTTCTGTTTATTTTCATCGGATCCGATTATAATTGCGGATTAGGTATTAGATTTAATACCTAGATTGATATCCCAAGGACATAGGTCAGACCGGGTTCAGAGAGAACGTTGTGCGATCGCACAGCGAGCTCGCCACGTGTTCGATCAAATGCTAGGCGATCGTCTAGTAGAGGGAATATCTGGACAAATGCGGAGATTTCTGTTTGTCCAGAATCAATCATGAGTTTGGTTATTATCTTTTTGTCTGATGAAGGTTATGGAATCCCAATTCTGGGTTAATCGTTTTTAATCTGATTAATCTTGTTTTCTTGCTTTCTGTTTTAATCTTTACTACATTGAAAACAACTCCCCCCAATTTGTTACTGTTCTATTTCGCAGTTACTGATTTAGACCGACTGTGAATTCGTTGGGAAACGACCCAGGTTACATTATACTGCAAATTCTATTCTAATCTGGTTATTTTGGGAGATCACGGCAAATCTCTGTCAGTCACAAATGGATTACTTGGGCAAAATTTTGTAGGAATAAGTTGTTGGTTTGATTTTAGAAAGAATATATTTGAAATCCAAAAATTAGAATAACACCGCCAATTAGGGTTTCCTGCGTGGCAGTTTGAACATGATGTCTTTTTAGGTTATTGAATGTTATCCAATGGCCGTGAAAATTTTTAGTCTAAAATATAATTATCAAGATTTAATTTGATCAGTCATTTGTCCATTTGGACAAGTACATTAAGGATTATGAATTTTTGAATTTAGGCAATTAAAATTGGGATGGTTTTGTGGTAGTACGAATTTTATGGAAATCTTGGAGTTTTGTGAGTACAAGTGGTAGTTAGGGGAATTTTTCCCTAAACTTATACTTAATAAAGGTCACATAGACTTTTGAATGACTACAATTGGATATCGTAAATAAAGATATGAATTTTCAAAGTTTATTGAAAATTCTACCATCTTTTAGTTTTTGTACGAAAACAAGAAAGTAAGGGGAATTGGTAGTATAGTTAACTTCCAAAGGTTAAGATAAGAACTTGGATTTGGCATATGTAAATGATAGAATATCACCAAGAGGGGGTGAATTGGAGATTTAAAAACTTTTTCAAGTTTCCTAGAAATGGCGTACTAAAACAGAGTATAGCAGAGAAAGGGAGAAGGAGCTAGACACATAAAATTTATATTGGTTCAGTCACAACTCTTGACCTACATCCAGGCCCCAGACTCTCTGGGATTTTTCACTATCCTTTCAAACAGTTACACACTTTGTACTCGAAGTTATCCTCTCACTAGGATACGCTCCCCCTTACAAGTTGTAAATTGATAACCCAATCTCAAAGTCTCACAATTTTGAGATTTTACAATGAATTATAATCAATAATAAACTCTCTTAAAAGAGCAGATGAATAATCACTAAAGTTTAATGTATCAGAAGATACTTTATAGAAGAGTAGTAAATGCAAGTAAGACTTTAGCGTTTTTCATTTTCTGTATTCTTGTTGTTGTTGAGAATTGATTGCTTCAACTTATATATAAAGGAAGCATTAAATGACCGTTGGAAACATTAATGTGACCGTTGGAGACATTAATGAAGCTATTAGGTTGCAACTAGGTCCATTCTCACTCTTGCTTTGATTTAATCCAGATGCTCAGACATTCTTGTTGACTTCCCTTGAAATAAATCCGTTGGATGATGTCGCTTCTTGATAAGGAAAGAAAACATTTAAACCCTTGGAATGTGCAAAGAATCATTTTCCAAAAAGATGCTAAGTTTTCTGAGCCAACAATAAATGTTCTGACATCACCTTTTGCTTTATGCTTAATCTTCAGTCTAATACTCGTTTGATCATCTGAAACTCATTAACAAATTGATTAAATATAGTTAAGAATAATAGTGAAAGATGATATGAAGTATATAGATCAACCATGAAGATTTCACAAATTTGAGCAAGATGATTTCAAAACAGAGCGTTTTAAACTAGAGTTTGTTTACACAAACTAGAGTTTGTACCTCAAGTTTAGCTTTCCAAACTCGAGTCCCATGAACATCTTCTTTGAAATAGGTTTGAAGTTTAAATGAAGATGTCTCTGTAAGACTGAAACTGGAGTTTACAATATTTTACTCAAGTGTCTAACTTGAGTTTGATTATCTAAACTCGAGTTTAGTTCTTCTTTTGAAATGAGCATCGTGATAGTCTTTGAAAACATTTTAAGATCGCGAAACTCAAGTCATTAAGTGATAAACTCGAGTTTGGGACTTTTTGAATTGAAAATAAATTTAAGTCCATAAACACAAATTGGAGTTTAAAGAAAACATGCTTAAGTTAAATTAAGTTCAAAATTCCTTGAAGGCTCTCGGTCTGGCGTAAACTTGAGTTTACAAATACAGGCTCGAGTTTACTTTAGAAAGAAAACCTTTGAG
The DNA here is from genome assembly GCA_019022615.1 of Acacia melanoxylon. NCBI lineage: Eukaryota > Viridiplantae > Streptophyta > Magnoliopsida > Fabales > Fabaceae > Acacia > Acacia melanoxylon. The sequence goes on along the minus strand of JAFJYJ010000030.1, from coordinate 7,091,824 downwards.
AACTCTTGGCCAAAGATAAACTTGAGTTTAACAACAACAGACTTGAGTTTGTTCAAAATAAGTTTCTTTGAAAAACCCTCGGCCAATCTCAAACTCAAGTTTCCATGTCCAAACTCGAGTCAAGCTATTTTCAAATAACTTGACTTACTCTCTGTCAAGTGCAAACTCGAGTTTGACATCTCAAAACTCGAGTTTGTCTTTGACAGTAAAGTTTTGGTTAAGTTTGAACAAGGTTCAAACAATTTTAACTTAACCAAGACAAACTTCATTCAAGTTTACAATTGTCAGTTATCATCAAAACACATAGAGAACTAACAACATAGACCTCTATAGCTATATGATGGGCTTAGTGCAATAACAATAAAGATAGCCAACCCTAGTATCTTGAGATAATGAAGAATTTGGATCAGTAATGACTCGCCTGTCCGTGAATATGTAATTATATGATTTGATATTTTCCTAGGATGACCAAAAGGACTGAGAACCAATTCAAGAATTGAAAAGACCACCAGGTAGTAATTTTTCTCTCATATACTATGTATGCCTTTGTATGAATGCGTGTACCATTGTGTGGGATGATTTTGTGAACATGAGATAGGCGGTAGGGCCTAGTGGACCAGCAGGTCCTTGGGTCCTTAAACCTATTAATCATTTATATAAGAAAGGCAGAGGCCCAGTTGAATATCGAACACCGTGGGAATGGACCAGTGCATCTTATGATTGTAGTCGATGTTGCATATCATGTTGATCTTTGAATGTCGAATATGTTTTATGTACGTTTAATGGTTGACTACCATATTTAGTGTATGCATTCTATGTGAGTGATTAATCACATTACCGAGATTCATATGAATCTTAGAACTTTCCCCAAATTTAGGATGTGATCAACATAGTGGACGCGACTTTAGCGTCAAGGTGGTAGATACCGACAACTAAAGGTTCCGGTCCTGTTAAGTATTGATGTTGGTTATCTGTTGTTTTATAATAAATTTTTGGATTTTGTAAATATTATGTACAAACCCTGAGGGAATTCCTATTATGTAATCAAGTATTTTATTTCAGTATGTACAAACCCTGTGCGTTATTAATCTGATAAATGTCAAAATATTAAGGGGTTTGACATGTTGTCCCTCTTCAAGCCTCCTTGGAATGAGCTTGCTGTCATGTCATGTTTTAACCCTTTCCTTGTATAATTTAGCATTATCATAAGCTGTAATCTAAATTCGTCCATTTCATTTTGTTGCGCATTGTTTTCTCTCCAAAGAGCCGCAACATCCATATTCAATTTGGAGATTGCACTATAAGCCTTGTGTTCTAACTTTAAAGGAAGGTGACATGATTTCTCAAAAACCAATTGATATAGAGAAACTCCAAATAGAATCTTGAATGCTATTATGTATTCCCACAATGAGTCATCCAATTTTTCTGACCAATCCTTTCTGGTGAGGTTAACTACCTTTTCTAGAATCTTCTTGATTTCTCTATTAGATATCTGAGCTTGACCATTTGTTTGGGGGTGGTATGCTGTAGCAATCCTATGCTTTATTCCATATTTAGCTAGCAAAAGCTCAAATTGTTTGTTACAGAAATGGTTTCCTTCATCATTGATTATAGCCCGAGGTGTACCCAACCTTCTAAAAATATTTTTCTTCATCAATTTTCCCACTCCCTTTAAGTCATTTCTTGGAAGAGCTACTGCCTCTACCCATTTTGACACATAATCCACAACCACTAGTATGTGCTAATTCCCAAAAGAATGAGGAAATGGCCCCATACAATCAATCCCTCAAACATCAAATATTTCTACCTCAAGAATAGGATTTAGTGGCATTTCATGGCGCCTAGATATGTTTCTTGTCTTTTGGCAGCAATCACATTTTGAAACAAATGCATGTGAGTCTTTAAACAATGAAGGCCAATAAAAGCCATATTACAACACATCTACTGCAGTTCTAACTCCTCCATAAGGTGAAGAATGGCATTGAAAAATCCGATATCGTGAAGAAACATTTGAGACATTGAAGTACAATCCATGACTCGAGTTGATAAGTGATGACTCGAGTCAAGGGCCTTTTAAAAACATGATTTTCTTAAACTATGACTGAAGTCATATTTTGTTAACTTGAGTTACTAAGTTCAAAGAACATTTTCTCAAGGACTCAGAGATGTTTTAACTGGAGTTAAAACACTGTAACTCGAGTCATATTGGATCAATTGATTGTTGAGTCAAGATATTTTTAGACTAAGTTATTTTGACCTAAATCGACAACAATCACTTGAGATTACAATTGTTAGACATCATCAAAACACATAGAGAACTAACATTCTCCCCCTTTTTGATGATGACAACACTTGAAATTTTAAAGGGAAAATGAGTTTGCAAGATAACACAGAAGTGAGAAAATGATATCAGAAACAGCTAGCATTTACTCATTGCAACTATATGTTAAATATAAAAACATAGAAATAGCAGGAATTCATTCAGTGCAAATATATGTGAGGTACAAAACACAGAAATGAAAATGCACAATGATAAATACATAAGCTGCAAACTGTAGACACTTCATTTCTTCACATTTTCTTCATTCTTTGCAACTTCACTTTTCTCTTTCTCTCCCCCTTTGTCATCAGGAAAAACGGGAACATCAGAGGCCATGGAAGCATGCAAGACCTGAAGAATAGGAAAGGGTGAGTATATGGTGAGAGAGAGAGAGAGAGTTGAAGGTGCAGAAGGGGATGTGAAAGGTAATGGAGAGTTGGGTCTGGGTGGAGTCATAGAAGGGTGAATGGAAGAGTCTGAGTGCTCATCAAAAAGGTCCGTAATGTGCCCAGAAGAAGTTAACCTCATAGTAGAAGCCTGAGGGGTAGGCATAGGGGCAGTGGGAGGTGCTAAGGGTATATATGGAGTAGTGAAGGAGGGAGAGGGTAGAATAGGAGTGGATTTAGAAGGAGGTAGAGAGAAGTGAGGTGGAGAAGGAATGGGTGAATGACTGGGAGGATTAACAGTAGCCGCATGTTTTGGACCACCCTAGAAGGACCAGCAGCATCCTCTGGCTTCAACACCTTAGAGAGCTTGGAGTCCAAGATTAGGTACAGTGAATGCATGCTCTCAAATATGTTTCCAAGATCCTCAAAATGGCCTTCAACATTGGCCAACCTCTCATCTATAGAGTCTATTTGCTCACTCTGCTCAGCTTGAGTAGTGGTAACCTTCTCTATCAACTTGTTCATCTCATATTCAAGCTTCTCAGAAAGCTCATAGTGTTGAGCTGTCAAAGTAGTCTGAAAAGTCTCAAAGGTTTCTTGCATAGCCTTTTCCACAATATTCTTGATTGTAGCACTAAGGTTGGATGACTGAGGAGCAGGCTGTGACTGAGATGGAGCAGGGGATGATTGGGCTTCAAGTGGCACGAGACGGATGCTGCGGATCTAGAAGGTGCTCTGGACTGCCCCGACCTTCTTTAAAAGAGATTTTCATATAGTTTAAATAGCCTTGACCAAACATTTAAGGTTTGATAGGTTTTTCATAAAGGTCAAGATACCAAATTTTGTTGGTATACAATAGAAGGGACACCAAATTGGGAAAAGGCATTGTGGCAGAATGAGAGGACTCAAATCTAAACCTCTTCATTTCTTGATAGACCCAGTGACCTATGTTAAAAGGTACCTTGTCTATCAGAGAAGCAAAAAGACTATAATCAGTAGAATTAAAATGAGTGAAATTCTTGCCTTTTTGGACTAGATTTCTAGAGTAAATGTACCATAGGGCTCTGTAAGTGGGACACATAGAAACAGGTGAGAATTTAAGTTCACCTACAGGTTCATCAGGCTTGAGGATTTTGAAGAATTTTTCCTTATCATAGGTAATGTGAGGCACAGGTGGAGGATTTTCAATAAACAAAAGGGAATTGATCACATCAGCGAGACAATTATTGATTTGCCCCTAACAGAAGTGACACATTTATCCTCAATGATTTTCCCTTTTTTATCTACCACATTAGCCATAGACATATTATAGTAAAAATGTTTGACTAGTAAGGGAGTGTAAGGGGTATTAATATCTAAGAGATTTTTGAATTGATCTAACCAGGGAGATAGATCAAGATTACACTCAGTTTTCAATTTGATCAAATCTACATAGACTGTAGGACAGAAGCCACAGGAAAAATATTTGTCTTTGAAATCAAGTAATTGGGCATCTGTCATAGGAGTAGGGTTGCATATAAATTCATGGTTTGGAGGTTTGACTAAGTTAGGAGGGTTGAAAACATATTTTTGAGGTTCAGATACCTTAGAACCAAAACCTCCTAGCTTAGAAGTAGATTGAGCTTTAGACCCATGTGTCTCAGAGATAGTCACTGCCTTCTTCTTTTTCATATGAGGAGCCACAACTGGTTCCTTGTCTCGTTGAGTAGCATCAGCTGAATCAATCTCCTTTTGAACAGGAACAACAGAGGGTTCCTCGATTCTGAGCTTTCTAGGTTTCTTGGAAGGAGACTCAGAGACCTTCGATGATAGTTTTTGCGAGCGTTTGGGTCTTGAAGAAACAGGAGGAGATGTTGATACTGTAGCTTCATAATCTGACGATGATTCCTTCCGGGTTTTAAATGATTTAGGAGGCATTGCAAAGGAATTTGGATTCGGAGAAGAGAGAAGAGACAGAGGGAGATGAATCGACTCGGGTTAAGGTTAGCGAGAGTGAAGAAGTGAAGCATACAGAAGTAACTAGGTATATATAGCAGATGACATGACTCGAGTCATTTAATGAGTGACTCGAGTCAGATATGAAGGAAAACTGACCTGCCGCTTACCAGTGACTCGAGTTATGACTTACTGACTTGAGTCATAAGTGGCGCTTTGCTCCCTATCTGGATTATGACTTGAGTTACCTTTGGTGTGACTCGAGATGACTTTGTCTCCAAGCTTCTGGTTGCTTTCTGTATGGATTGTGACTCGAATTGGCTGTGATGACTCGAGTTACTGCAAGACTTCACAAACTCTGTCAGTATTGGAAAATCACATGACTCGAGTTAATGCAGTAAATAGGTATTTATCAGAAACGATGCCTGATATGAATTTTTTACTGATATAATCTTACATAGTCCTGCAAAAATGATAAATAGACACTCCGAAGCTTAAGTCAGTGATTTTGATCATCAAAAACTTTTAACTAACATTGAGTAGGATTAACTTATAGTTCATTGGGATTTACCATTCCCAATTCTCTCCTGATAAACATGAATTGCTCTTTGGCCAGAGGCTTGGTGAAAATATCAGCAAGTTGCAGATGAGTTGGGATGAGCATCACTTTGACATCCTTCTTCTGAACATGATCCCTTATGAAGTGATGTCTAACATCAATATGCTCTGTCCGAGTATGTTGCACTGGATTCTTCGCCAAGCTTATTGTGCTTGTGTTGTCACAAAGGATTGGGATTTCCTTGAGATGAATTCCCAAATCTCTTGAAGTTATTGTTTGAGCCACAACACTTGTGCACAACAACTTGAAGCAGCAATATATTCAGCTTCAATTGATGATACAGATACGGTTGTTTGCTTCTTGTTGAACCATGAGACAAGTGAACCATCAAGAAACTCACATTGGCCACTTGTGCTCTTTCTATCCGTCTTGTATCCGGCATGATCTGAATCTAAATATGCTACTAGATGTTCAGGTTGACCCTTGGGAAACCATAATCCCAATTCTTCTGTATCATCAAGATATCTGAATATCCTCTTCACGTGTTCAACATGAGTCTCCTTAGGAGCAGATTGGAAACGAGCACACATTCCCACACTGAACTGGACGTTAGGTCTGCTTGCTGTCAGATAGAGTAATAAACAATCATTCCTCTATATCTTGTGATATTGAAATCTTTTCCCTTCTCATTAGCATCCAAAGAGGCAGTAGAACTCATAGGTGTGTCAGCTCCATTGCATTCACTTAGACCATACTTCTTCAACAAATCTCTTAAATACTTGGTCTGAGAAATGAAAATGCAATTCTTGCGTTGCTTGATTTGGAGACCAAGGAAGTAGTTGAGTTCACCCATCATGGACATCTCAAATTCTCCTTGCATTGTCTTAGAAAATTCTTCACACATAGATTCGTTAGAGGCACCAAAAATGATATCATCAACATAAATTTGAACAATTAAAATCTCATTTAGCTTATTACTCTTTATGAAGAGAGTTGTGTCAACTTTGCCTCTAAAAAATCATTGATCAAGAAGGAACTTGCTTAATTGCTCATATCAAGCTCTAGGGGCTTGCTTAAGTCCATATAAAGCTTTCTTGAGACGATAAACATGATCTAGATGATTATCACTTTCAAAACCAGGAGGTTGTTCAACATAAACTTCCTCCCCGTATAAAACCATTTAAAAATGCACTTTTGACATCCATTTGATAGAGCTTGAATCTCTTGATACAAGCAAAGGCTAGAAGAACTCTTATAGCTTCCAATCTTGCCACTGGAGCATAAGTTTCTTCATAATCAATTCCTTCTTCATGATTATAGCCTTTAGCAACCAATCTTGCCTTGTTACGAACAATGATTGTTGTTTCATCACGCTTGTTCTTAAATACCCATTAATAACCGGATGGTCTTTAGGTTTAGGTACTAAGTCTCAAACTTGATTTCTATCAAACTGATGTAATTCCTCTTGCATTGCTATAACCCAATCATTGTCTAAAAGGGCTTCGTCAATCTTAGAGGGTTCAATCTAAGAAATAAACGCAGAAAAAGTAACTTCATTCAAAGTACCTTTTCTGGTTCTTACTCCTTGATTTACATCACCTATCACTTGGTCTAAAGGATGATTCCTAATAAACCTCCAAGCTTTAGGTTAAGATTGATCATTGTTTTCATAAACATTTTCGAAAGGCGCTTTCAAAAAAATCTTCTAATTTTCAAGAGTGGCGGGAGTAGTTTTTGAAAAGAATTGATTTCTATAAACATTTTCCTCATCATCATCCAAAGGCTTATTAGATTTGGTTTCACTAAACACAACATGAATAGATTCTTCAACGATACGAGTACGAGTATTGAAAATTCTATAAGCCTTGCTTCTATTAGAGTAACCTAGAAATATACCTTCATCAGATTTTGAATCAAACTTACCCAAATCATCCTTACCATTATTGTGCACAAAGCACTTACACCCAAAGATGTGCAAATGGGCAAGGTTGGGCTTTCTCCCTTTGTAAAGTTCAAAAGATGTCTTCTTAAGATTCTTTCGGATGTATGCACGGTTTGATATGTAGCATGCAGTGCTCATTGCATCAGCCCAGAAGACTTGAGATGTTTGATTCTCATTCATCATTACTCTTGCCATCTCAGTAAGGACACAATTCTTTCTTTCCACAACACCATTTTGTTGAGGAGTCCTTGGGGCAGAGAAATTGTGATCTATCCCACAAGCATCACAAAATTCTTCAAAGGCATAATTCTCGAATTCTTCACCATGATCAGTGGCAAACACAACAAGCTGATCAAAGCTTTCATCTTTTGATGATAAAAATATAGTCAAACAAAATCTTGAGAAGTCATCAACAATGACCAGAGTATAGAGATTGCCACTGATGAGCATGATTTATGCCATGTTTTTCCCCGTATTTTATGACTAAATTGTATGGTGAATATGATCTTAATTGCATTTAATCTGCGCAAAAAGGCATTAATTCATTGTACAGGAAACTTTGGGGTGACTTCTGTTTACATCCTAAACATGTGCTAAGAAAGAAGCAAGTTTTGAGGTTTTATGAGAAAGTCGCATAACATAGCCGATATTGTGCTATAGCATCAGGACAGCTTTATCGAAGTGCAATACAATGCATCCTTGAAGCTATAGCATAGTAAGTGACGCAGTGCTATGCGGCATATATCCTAATCTTTTGTCAAGATTATTTCAGGAAGTATAGTGCAGGTCGAGGATAACGGTTAGATTGCGGATGTATTGAAATAGAAGATGCGGAGGATCGGAACGAAACTATTTGAAGAATCCCGCAGGATCAGCAGAATCAATCTACCAAGAATTGGAAGATAGATACGATCGGACCACGACAGATTATGAAAGGCCCAGATTTATGAACGTACACTGCAAGTAGACCAGACTATATAAGGAAACAGCGGCCAACCCTAAAGAGGGTCGGAATTCATCGAGAGAAAGGAGTCTAAATTATTACAGCCTGACTCGAAAGAAGAGTGAGAGAAGTTACGAAGCACAAGGACCCCAGGAGAACCCAGCATCCTTCCTACTAGTGAGACGGAGTGAAGAAGACGTGGAGTTATGACGTGACAGGGCTTCTTCCACGCCGTCGGAGCGTCCATCAAGCTTTTGTTCTTGTTTCTTTATTTGAATTCTAGTTAATCTTTTATCATGGGAAATTCTGTAGTACTCTGTTTTGTGATTCCCTCATCAGTCATGAACTAATTTCCCGAGGCTGAACGAGGATGATTTTCTAAGCATAGAATGAACCCAGTTGCTAGTTCTTAATTTGATATATTCAATTGCTTATCTGTAATTCAATTTCTTGTCAATTAGCGAGAGCTATGGACTAAACCAGTGGCCTCGGCTTACTGAGAGGGAATCGGGGTTAGACATCTGAGAAGCAGTGATTGCTAAGCAGGCTGGTGCAAGGCTTGACCTATTATTGTAGACTTCAGGAATGGGTCTACCACTCATGACCATAACACCTTGATTTGTATTGATAATCCAACTAGAAAAATTTCCATAGACATATGGGAGAAGTACATACTATGATTGTATGTATCGGACGCGAGAACTTTGGTAGATTAGCGTGGTGTGGTTAACTAAATAACTTTGCATAGGGTGTTCATGCTGTAGCAATTGCGAGAGATGTACAGTATGAATGCTATAGCATTGCGTATAGGTAGCTAGGGGAATGATATGCTTAGAAAGGATTCCAGGTTCAGTCTATATTTTTACCGATATCTTCTTATGACTACGATCATTTAATTATTTTCTGTTCAATAGTATAGCTACCAAACCTCTCAACCAAACAAAGTTATTTTCTTTTTAAGCACAACTAATTCTGCAATAAGGTGTCAACATTCAGTATCCTAGTCTCTGTGGGACGATACTCTACTTACTCTTTATTACTTGTTCAACCGGTTCACTTGCCATCAGCCACCAAGGCTTCTTACTCTTGCTGATCCAACTAAATCCATATGAAATAGTTGGAGGGGTCTGTTAGATGAAATCTCATTTTTAGATTTAAAAGACGATTTAGTCTGTTTACCTTTCTGATAAGCATCACAAATCATGTCATTTTTGAAATTGAGTTTTGGTAAGCCAATGACTAAATCCTTTCTTAGAAACTTGTCAAGTTGAAACATATTGACATGTGCTAAACGCTTGTGTCATAGCCAACTTTCTTCCAAGTTACTGATAAAGCAATTTTCAGAAGTAATTCTATTGCAATCACTAGAGAGGTTTAGAGTGTAACAGTTACCTTCTCTAGGACCCTGAATAAGGCTTTTGTTTTGATATTGACTAAGGGAAGATCATTCTTGCTCACAATCAAGCATTCCTCAGAGTCGAAGATAACCAAGTTATCTTTGTCGTGCTTTGGCTTACACTGAGGAGGTTGTGACAAAGACCTTCTACAAGGTAAACGTCTTTGATTTGAGGTCCATCGTTATTGCCAACTTCACCAATTCCAGCAATCCTTCCGGATTGATTTCCACCAAAAGTCACCTTGCCACCATCCTTGGTCTTGAGAGCAGCAAATTTAGTATGATCTCCCATCATATGTCTAAAGCATCCACTGTCAATCTACCACTTGTTGGATTTTTATGCTCTCAGACAAACCTGCAAATCACAAGAAATCAGGTTTTAGGTACCCACCTTTTCTTGGGTCCTTTTGGGTTAGTCTATGTCTTAGGAATCTTATAAGATCCCTTAGGCACCCATTGATAGTTTCCTACAGGTTTACTCTTTCTTTCCTTTTTATGAAAATAGGAAGAGGTAGTATGACCTTTACGATTGCAATAATTGCAATGAGCAAAAGGATTTGAAGAATGAACAGTTTTTCTAAAATAGTTCATATAAGATTTTTCTCCAAATTTCTTTTTGCCTTTCTTTGTATCAAAATCAGGTTTATAGCCATTTCTTGATCTGTCATTTGTAAATCTTTGTTGTTTTAAGATGACATTTAGCATTTCACTCCCTTGAGTGAATTTTTCAAGTGTTTTGTGAGATATAGATTCTTTTTCTCTAAATCAATGCAATCTTCATAAACACTGTTTTCACAAGAAGCATTTTTGATTTGCTGTTCGAGAGCTATATTCTTCCTTTTCAAAGCAATATATTTTTGGGAAAATCCTTTTGAGGGCCCTTTTTGGCGTAAAAATCCCAAAAAAGGCCCTCAAAATCTGACAAATTTTCAAAATCTTGCGTGAGTTGTTAACGGGGCTGATATAGTTGTTAACGGGGTATTGATATAGTTGTTAATGGGGGATGATTTAGTTGTTAAAAAATTGTTGTTAATGGGGCTGATATAGTTGTTAACTAACAACTATATCAGCCAAATTAACAACTCGTGTAAGATTCTGAAAATACCTGAAAAGGCCCTAAGGCCTTTTCATGTATTGTCAGATTTTGAGGGCCTTTTTTGGGATTTTTACCCCAAAAAGGGCCCTCAAAAGGATTTTCCCTATATTTTCCAAAGAACCTTTTCAAATTCGAATTGTAAGACATTTTATTCAGCGAATAACTCATCATATGAAGGTTGTGATTCATATACCTTATTAACATTTTCATATTGCTCTTCTTCTGCAACAAGACAGACGTTTGCAGTTTCTCCCTCGTCGGCTTCATCTTCATCGAATGAACTATCTCCCCATATTGCTAAGACATAGGCTTTCTTCTTGTATTTATTGAATTTCTTCTTTTCTTTGTCCTTGTTCTTCATTGGGGTCATTCGACTTGATGTGGCCGGGCTTTTCACATTCGTAGCAGATGAGTGGCTTCTTTGCCTCAAACCTGGAGCTACCCTTGTGAAAATTTTTGTATCCTTGGTCCTTCTTGTAGAATCTCTTGAATCTCCGAACCATCATACCTAGCTCTCCATCTTCGTCTTCTTCTTCATCATCATCGACTCCTTAGCTTCTTCGACAGCCTTAAGAGCAATGCCTTTGTTCTTGCCATTGATCTGATCAAGTCCCTTTCCAAACTTGATCTTGCCTGCCACAGATGCCATTGATTCTCCACGAGCTTCTTCAATAGCAGTGACCTTAGCTTCCCATTCCTTGCTGAGAATATTCAGGATTTTTCTCACTTGGACTGGTTGTTCATAATGTTTGTCCAAAGCAGCAAGTTGGTTGATCAGATGAGTGAATCTTAGCTAGAATTCGCCGATGGATTCCCCAGACTTCATACGAAGCAAATCGTACTCAGTCATGAGGGTATTGATTCTATTCTCCTTGATTCCAACTGTTCCTTCATGAGCTATCTCCAACGCATCCCACATAGCTTTAGCAGAAGACAATGTGCATATACGAAAGTATTCTTGTTGACTTAAGGCACTTTGCAGCATAAGAACAGCTTTACTATTGAGAGTCATATTTCTCCTATCATTCTCATCATAGTCTTCTTCTGGCTTTGGGATTTTGAGACCATTTTCAACTATAGTTGGATTGTAGTCGCCTCTCTCAAACACTCTCCATAGATCATATTTGGTAGCCAAAACAAAGACTTTGAATTTGGCTTTCCAGAATGAGTAATGTTCACCACTGAAACCCGGTGGTCTATTGATCGAAGCTCCATCAGGCAATATTCCTTCCATTGGATCTTTTATCAAGGATGTTAATCCTCAAATAGATAACCTGGCTCTGATACTAAATGAAAGACGGAATATCACCAAGAGGGGGTGAATTGGGGATATAAAATTTTCTTCGAAAATACTTTGTTAGTTGGTAACTGAAACAGGGATGAACAGAGTAAGAAAGAGAGATATTGAACATAGACGATTTATACTGGTTTGGTCTAAATCCTTGACATACGTCCACTCCCCAGACTCTTCAGGATTTCACTAACTCAAATGATTACACACTCTGTAACTCGGAGTAATTCTCTCACTAAAACTTACTCCCCCTTACAAGTTGTAATCAAATAACCCAATCTCCAAGTCCCACGACTTGAGATTCTTACAATGATTTAATAATCAATAATGAACTCTCTAAAAGAGCATATGTATAAACACTGAAGATTTAAATATCCAAAGATATTGTTTGTAAGAGTAGAAATAGTAAATGCTTTAAATCACTAATTGGATGTGCAGAGTTTCGGTAGGTGGAGAATTGAATGCTTTTGAAATTTATAGTTGATTGCATTTAATGACCGTTGAAGAGAGATTAATAAGCCGTTCAGAGTAATGAATATGTCCATTGAGTTTGAACGTTACTCTGTCTCTTTGTATCTTCCGATGTTAGCCGTTATTCTCCGTTGACATTCTCCATTTGATTTGTCCGTTAAGACTCAGGTAGAATGTTGACTGAAAATGGCCGGAATGCTTTTTTCTTGCCTAGAAGTCCATTTTCCATTTTCATGCTTCGTCTCTGTTTAAGCATTTAATGCGTCTGACACAATTTTGCTTTATGATATTTTGAAGTTTAAAGCTTGTTAATCATGACAAAACTCATAAGCAAATTGATTAAACTTGGTTAGAAATTACAAGAATCAATAATATGAAGTACCCAAAGCTTAATCAATGATTTTCAAGTTGCGATAGTGAAGATAAGAAAAAGCTGATATTATATAACTTGAGTTACTTACTGATGACTTGAGTCATGTGACTCGATTCATGCAAGCTTAAGCGGAGTCATAGTGCAAACACTTCAAACAGAGAAGAATTCCAAATAAATTGACTGGAGTCATGTACCATTGACTCGAGTTATAATTGCAACTTTCCATATAGAGGCAATTGAAATAGGATGACTTGAGTTATGGAAGGTGACTCGAGTCTCATCAGAAATTTATATCAGTTAAGGTTCTCTGTGATTCATATGACTCGACTTAACTATGAATTCACTCAAGTTATATCAGTCTTGAAAAATCCGATATCGTGAAGAAACATTTGAGACATTGAAGTACAATCCATGACTCGAGTTGATAAGTGATGACTCGAGTCAAGGGCCTTTTAAAAACATGATTTTCTTAAACTATGACTGAAGTCATATTTTGTTAACTTGAGTTACTAAGTTCAAAGAACATTTTCTCAAGGACTCAGAGATGTTTTAACTGGAGTTAAAACACTGTAACTCGAGTCATATTGGATCAATTGATTGTTGAGTCAAGCTATTTTTAGACTAAGTTATTTTGACCTAAATCGACAACAATCACTTGAGATTACAATTGTTAGACATCATCAAAACACATAGAGAACTAATACGGAGAACATGTATGAGTATTAAGAAAGGTTCAATCGATTGTGTTCCGGCTGTCCACACCACCAGATTACTGAGCAATTACTGGTTACATACTTCTATAAAGGTTTATTGTCAATAGAAATAAGTTTGGTGGATGCATCAAGTGGTAGGGCCTTAGATAGCAAGACACCTGAAGATGCCCGAGAGTTGATATCCATTATGACTGCTAATTCTCATCAGTTTGGCACCATAGCAAATAGTACTACTGTTTACTAGGTTCAAGCACCTCTAATCTAGTACAATTCCCAGAGATTAGAAAACATACTTGATGATCTGACCTCTCTTGTGTGGCAGTTGGCGGTGACACAGACAGTACAGTCTTCCCCTTCCCAAATTGGATACTCGTATGGGTTCTGTTCTGACCCTTATCATTCTACTGACTCTTGCCCTACCTTGCATGATCCCGCTTATTAAGACCAATCGGTAGCTGCAGTGGGTGTTTTTCCGGGAAAGTCACAATACCAGCAAAATAGTGTATTTTCTAATACTTACAATCTGAGCTAGAGAAATCCCCCCAGTTTCCGTTGGAACCAGAATCAGAACCAAAGTAACCAATATCAGCAGAGTTCTGGAAATTACCAGTAGAGACGGTAAAGACCACAAAATTTCCAACAACAATCTAAACCTCCATTGCCAGTATCACCCCCTTTGCCAGCCATATGTGCACCTCCACAGGCAAACTAAAACTTCCATTTAGAGTTTGCAAACTCTAATTGGCCAATTAACAACATCATTGAACCAACTCCAACCTCAGGGATTCAACACTCTTCCTTCACAAACAATTCCCAATCCTAAGGGGAATGTGAGAGCTGTCTCCCTATGGTCTGGCAAGCAATTAGAGGAGCCTAAACAAGTTGCAGATGTGAATGAATCCACATCAGAAAAAGAGTCAGATGTTGAGAAGATTGACTCTAAAAACAAAGAGGCGGTGAAGCAAAGTGAAGAGGAACCTGACATTCTCATTCCTCTTCCTTTCCCTCAGAGAGCCCTGAAATTCCGGCTGAACCCAAGAAGGGGCTGAATTGGGTGAAGATTAAAAACTTCAAACTTTAAAAATCTTTTTACGTCTTTTAAATCAACAGTTTGATATTCAAATAAGCATATACTAAAAACATAACATATAAGGGAAGAGAATATGCAAACTGTGATTTATACTGATTCGGCCCAATCCTTGACCTACGTCCAGTCCCCAAGCTCTACTTGAGATTTTCAATCCACTATCCTCTTGTTTAATCCAGGCATAAGAGAACCCTTTACAATCCGATCACACGCTCTGAACTTGGAGTAATCCTCTCACTAGGATTCACTCCCCCTTACAAGTTGTAATCTATACACCCACTTGATTACACACTTCAGACTCGAAGTAATCCTCTCACTTGGATTCACTCCCCTTTACAAGTTGTAATCAATACAATGGGTTTCCCACTCAAGATCACCCAATCTTGAGAAAATCTCAGATAGAATGTTTACAGATAAATCTTCTCTCTTAGAAGTGAATGTATAAACAGTGAAGTACAATAATCGATCATCTCACTTTCTACTGTAAACTATATAAACATTGAGAAACAGAGTGTATGAGATAAATGTTGGATTCAGAATATCGGCATTTCGACAGTGCAAGCTCGTATCTCTATTTGTCCATTTTGAATCCTTCTCCTTTTATAGTTAATGGAAAGCATTCGACCGTTGAGCAATTCTTTCCGTTCAGGATATGATCGTTGAATGTCTGTTGGAAGTAGTCGTTGAGTCACTTTGAAAATGTCCGTTAGAGTTGAAGCGTGAAGTGTCTGTAAATCACCGTCAGTGTTTTTGGTCTTTGCAAGGATTCTTCATTCCTTTTGTTTTGTCCGTTGAGAGATAGCATTTAATGTTCCGGCGGAATATCAGAGAAAGCTTTACATCGATCAGAGAGTTGGTTGCAAGATTATCACCGGTTTTGGCAAACACATTTAATGCTCCTCTAACACATAAATTGCTTTATGCTAATCTGATATTAATCCACATCTAAATCATCTGAAACTCATTAACAAACTTATTAAAAGCAATTAGCAATAGTAATGAGTAATCATATAAGAATATGAGAGCACATTCGATGATTTAAGATTTTCGAAGACGGTGATTTCAAAAG
This sequence comes from Acacia melanoxylon, assembly GCA_019022615.1. Taxonomy (NCBI): domain Eukaryota; kingdom Viridiplantae; phylum Streptophyta; class Magnoliopsida; order Fabales; family Fabaceae; genus Acacia; species Acacia melanoxylon. The sequence goes on along the minus strand of JAFJYJ010000030.1, from coordinate 7,076,243 downwards.
AGGTGATCATGCTCGAGCATGATTAATCTTATGCTCGAGCATCGGTTTGAAAAGCAACATGTTTTATGTCAGATCACGCTTATGCTCGAGCAAGATCCCAGGCTTGCTTGGGCAAGCTTCACTTAGCGTCTAAGTTAAAAACTGTGGATTTTTACTGTTGCTCGAGCAAGTCTTGCTTGTTGTTCAAGCAAGTCGCAGACAGAGGTAAAAGCATTCAGATATCACGCTGCTGCTCGAGCAATCTTTTTGCTCTGCTCGAGCATAGTGCTTGAGCATGGCTGATTTCTGCTCGGGCACAGGTCATCCAGAGAGTAAAGATGAAAGAATAGTTGGTGTTGCTCGGGAAACCTTTTGCCTCTGCTCGAGCATGGTGCTCGAGCAACCCGTTTTCCCTGCTCGAGAAAGCTTTTTTTACTTCTATCAAAGTCGATGTTGCTCGGGCATGTCCAACCATCTGCTCGGGCAACGTCCTTCCAACTGTGAACTTTTGTTACGGGCCCGATGATGCTTGGGCATCATAAATGGTCTTCTCGAGCATGGTGCTCGGGCAAGACTTCTTCTATGCTCGGGCAAGACTCTTCATAGTTGGAATTCTCACTGACACTCGACGCTGCTCGGGCAAGCTCATTTCTCTACTCGAGTATGATACTCGGGCATGTTACTTTCATTGCTCGGGCATTCATGGTCAATCTACTTATGTTCAGAGAGCTCTTTTAGTCTTCTTTCCAATACAAGAAGAATCAGCTCCAAACTCGGTGTATTTCGTCCATTATCATCAGATCAATGATTGTTGTTCTTGACCAGCGTTTTTTGCAACATCCTGAACTGACTGTCGACTTTCAAAGGTCATATCTCCTTTGTTTGAACTCCATTTTTTTTGTTTAAGTCTTGATAGAAAATTTTTTGAGTCTACTTTCATATGCCACTGATTTCAGCTCAATCGGATTTTCGTTTGTGAGATATGCTCAAAATACCGAAGCTAGTTACGGATTGTGATGTTGATTTTTGTTGCAACTTCCAAAAATGACAGCTCTCTCATCTGAACTTCTTTGGGCTTGAATTTTATATCAAAATGACGAATTGGGAGTCTAGTTTCATAAAATATTGGTTTCACTTCAATCGGACTTCTTGTTTGAGAGATATCGTCAAATTACAGTCACCAAAGCAGTGACGAGTAGGTGAAAAACGACCTTGCTCGAGCAGGCATTTTTCTCTGCTCGAGCATGCTGCTTGAGAAGGCATTTTTTATGCTCGAGCAAGAGCGGATTTTATGCCTGATAGGAGCTGGAAATGTACCGTGCTCGAGCATGACTTCAGGAATGCAATTGTAGCTTATTTTAACTCCGAATTGAGTCATTTCAACTTCCACTTGATCATGGAGACTTCTAGAATCAATCTAAGAACTTGAATTCTCATTCCATTTAGCAAGTTCTTCCTTTCTTTCATCTTCTCTTGATCATTCTCCATAATTCAACTCTTTCTTTCTTCTCTTCTCTTGATCATTCCCAAAATCCTTTGATAACTTCTTGCTTCCTTGACATTCTCCACAATTCAATTTGGACTAATCAACATTAAATATAGTAGTTAGTCAAAGTAAGAGATAAATATATTATACAAACTTTTTGCTCTTAAGAATGACATAAGACATCATCAAAACTAATCATATCCAACAAGCCCTTCAATCCAAGAAATTGGCAGAAAAGGCACAACAGAAGAAGTCACAAGAGAAGGACATTCTAGAGACCTTCCGGAAGGTCGAGATCAATATTCCTTTCTTGGCTGCTATCACTGAGCAAGCACCCAATCTAGAGTTGAAATCCCTTCCGAATCATTTGAAATATGCTTATCTGGAGGTGGATGAGTAGCTTCTGGTAATTGTGGCCAACAACCTTCTACCTGATCAAGAAGAGAAGCTGCAAACCTTATTAAGAGCCAACAAGAAGGCAGGTGAACATTAGATGACATCATTGGCATCAGCCCCTCTATATGTATGCATCATATCTTATTGGAAGAAGAGGCTAAGCCAGTAAGGCAACCCCAGAGATGCCTTAATCCCCTTATACTTGATGTGGTGAAGAAAGAGGTCACTAAGCTTCAAAAAGCTGGCATCATCTACTCCATTTCTTATAGCCAGGGGTTAGCCCGGTCCAGGTGGTCCCTAAGAAGTTCGGAGTCACTGTGGTGGCTAGTCAGAAGAATGAACTCATCCCAACATGAGTTAAAAATAGTTTGAGAGTTTGCATCGATTATAGGAGACTCAACAAAGCCACTCGCAAGGATCACTATCCTCTACCTTTCATTGATCAGATGTTAGAGCGCTTGGCTGGTAAGTCTCACTACTACTTCCTGGATGGCTACTCTGGCTATTTCCATATCCATATTACTCTTCAAGATTAGGATAAGACGACCTTCACATGCCCCCTTAGAACATACGTATACCAAAGGATGCCTTTTGGCCTCTGTAATGCACCTTGAACCTTCTAGCGTTGTATGTTAAGTATTTTCTCTATGTTCTTAGAGGATTGCATGAATTTTTTTTTGGATGATTTCACTATATATAGGTCTAATTTTGATGCATGCTTAGCTAATTTGTCTAGAGTCTTGCATAGATGCATTGAGTCTAATCTTGTGTTAAATTATGAAAAGTGTCACTTCATGGTTGAATCAGGTATAGTCTTAAGACACATAGTGTCTAGGAAATGTATTAAGGTAGACCCTACTAGGATAGATATAATTACTACTTTGCCTTACCCCGCATCTTGAGAAAGGTTTGAAATCGCATCAACTCAGGTCATTAAGTGACTAACTCGAGTCAACTCAGTTCATTTGAAAATGTGTTTTCAAATCTATGCTCGAGTTAAAAACAATGGGCTCGAATCAAGGACTTCTGTTGAAAATAAGTTTAAGTCCACAAAATATGGCTTGAGTTAAATAGCACAGGCTCGAGTCACTGTCATTTCATAGAATATTTCATCAGAGCTTATGACTCGAGTTAATCATGACTAGCTCAAGTCACTTTAAGTTCAAAATACTTTGAAAGCTCTCAGTCTTACACTAACTCGAGTTAAGCAACCTGCAACTCGAGCAAGTTGAATTCAAATATTTTGACAACTCTCTGTCTTGAGTTAACTCAAGTTTTGTAACCTAAAACTCGAGTCAATTAGACAAGGCTTTGACAGTAAGTTTCTGGTTTAAGTTTGATCAACTTAAAAGTATTTTGACTTAAACCATTAACTTTATTTTATTTACAATTGTCAATTATCATCAAAACACATAGAGAACTAACAACTTGCTCATCATTCCCTCATTATAAATTCACCTTTTTGGACATCAATGAGTGTTCTCCCTACTGCTAAAAATGGCCTTCCAAGGATAATGGGCACTTCTCGATCAGCTTCAAAATCAATAGCAATAAAATAATTGAGAAGATGAATTTGCCTAGTCTCACCAAAACATCATATATTTTTCCTTTTTGATGAACAATGGACCTATCTGCTAGTTACAGTGTTACAGTTGTAGGTCTTGCCTCTCCCATAGCCAATTGCTTGAACACTAACATAAGCCTTAAGTTTATGATGGCTCCCAAGTCATATAGAGCTCTCGCACAATCATTGTTTCCAATGGCACATGGAATGGTGAAGCTCCCTGGATCCATTAGTTTTGGAGGGAGTTTGTTGAGCAAAATAACACTCTTTCTTCTATTAAAACCACTTTGCCTCAAACTCTCTAAATCTCTTTTTCTTTGATAGAATGTCTTTACGTAGTGGCGAGACCCGGAATTTTTATGACGGAGGGAAAAAATAAAAAATAATATATCATAAATAAAAGTACTTGAAATACAATACAAACCTAATATACAAAATATTGAAACAAATCTATCACATAAAGTAAGATTACTTCATTTGACTCTAATATTCAAAGTTAACGAGTTAATGGTTTTGGTATTTTTGCCCTACCTTTGAGAATTCATGTGTACTTTTACACTTTTGAAAAACATATGGTGTTAGGCGAACCTTGAACAAAAATTCATGGCTATTTTTACACATTCACCCTTATATTTAAAAAAAAATCAGGAGCAGTTTAGTGTAGGTGAAATAAATAAATAGTACGAATAATGGAAGTTTTCTAGAAAAATTTAAAAAATGGTTGTGTATTTTATTTTTACGTTAATTTGATATCTTTTATTGCATTTTTGTTTTATTTGATCGTCACTTCTTTTTTACTAACTCGGGTGACACTATTTTGCTATGAGGACCAAGTTTGAAATGTTGACCTAAAGCTATAAGGGTTTGAAGTGTGAAGGCAAATGCCCTATTCATCATCATCTTCACCATCGTGCACCTTTCCTTCTTCATCAATATGCAATAAAGTGACTTGGCAAGAATCGAGATAGAGACTTTGTTCTTCTTCTTCAAACTTATGTCGACAAAAATCGAAGTGAGGATGGAAGGAACTACGATTTGTTGTCTCTTTCGCTAGAATCTCTTTTGCTTCTTCTCCAATTTGCATTTTATATATATAATATTTTTCCTTAAAATTTTAGAAGGAGGGCGGCCAACCCTAGCCCCGCCGTAGGTCCGCCCTATCTTTCATGAATTTCACATAGCTAGGCATCTATTAAAAGGCTTCCACCAAAGGTATATTAATATGTAATTACTTTGAAAACATCCAAAACTTCTTGAATTGTTTCTCTTGATTTTACTTTTGCAGTCTTTGTGGGAAAGGTGGCGGTGGCTTCACAATTTTTATAATTTTCTGTTCTAGTAACCTTACTACAACATTGGATGCTTTCATCTGATTTCTGCAATTCTATTGTACTTTGTTGTGGCATTGTTGTAGCATCAGATGTGTTATATGATTTTTGCAGTTTTGGAGTAGCTTATTGTGTTGTATGTTCTTCTATAGCTTCCTTATCCCTCTCTGCTTGGATTGAAATGGGCTTGGTATTTTTACTTGGCCTCTTTATTGCCTCTGATTGATCAACTAACCTCTCATTCCTCAATTCTATAGCCTTGACATGCTCTTTTTCTTCTCTTATAGGGACTTTAGTACCAATAGGTAAAGAGCCTAATGGTCTATTATTCAAAACAGTAGCTAGCTACCCAACTTGATTCTCCAGATTTCTTAGAGAAACTTGTTGACTCTGAATTATAGCGTCATTCCTGGCCATGTACTCCTTGAGTAGGATTTCTATAGAGGATTCAGGCGGTGAATCCATAATTGGTTGCTTTGCTAACTGATTGAATCCAAGTGGATATTGAATTCTGTTTGGCTGTAAAGAAGTACCAGCTTACTATCCTTGTTGATTCCAAGAAAAATTTGGATGATGCTGTTGGCTCCTAATGTTTTGATGATAACAAATTGTTTAAAGTTTTGAAACTATGTTGAAATTGGCTTAATGATGTTCTGGATTGACTCTCGAGAGTTGATTGTTTAATTCTCGAGAATGTGCTCAAAAGAATCAGTTTATTCTCTATCGCAGCTAAGTAATTCTCGAGAATGAGAATCTCATTCTCGAGAATGACTCTCGAGAATGGGCTAAGTACTCTCGAGAATGATCGTGTCTAAAGGTAAAACGAAGGAAACCATTCTGCATCTCTCAAGTGATTCTCGAGAATTGGAAATCAATTCTCGAGAATGACTCTCGAGAATCGAAAAATGATTCTCGAGAATGGTCGATGCTACTTACTCGATATCTTCATTCTTGAGGTGATTCTCGAGAATAGGAAGTAATTCTCGAGAATGATTCTCGAGAAGCAAAATGGATTCTCGAGTATGATCGTAAGCTTCAACTCGTACTCTTCTGTTTCTTAGGTGATTCTCGAGAATGAGAAAGTAATTCTCGAGAATGGTTCTCGAGAACCACTGGGTAATTCTCGAGAATGATCATTGATTGCTCAAATCTGCGGGTTGATTCTTCATGAGATTCTCGAGTATGGCTTCTACAATTCTCGAGAATGGTCCGACATCCATACCGAGTTAGTGGCGCAGAACTCCGATTTATTGCAACCTTCTTTGATTGATCCGTTAATTGTTTTTTGTCTTACAATATATCATTCTATATTAACTGTGATATTATTGATCATCTACCTAAGTATTTTACAAGTTCATAACCAAAGTTGACAAGATCAGACGAAGGATATCGAAAATGTTCATTATGACTTTATTGCTGATCTGAGATTTATAGAATATGACATACTACTTGCTATTACTATCTTCAACTATGTTTTAACAAGTTTGCTTGTGAATCTACAGAATTTCAAAGTTTTGTTTAAATTCTTGACAGGCTGGCACATTAAGAATGTCATAGAACAGAGCCGACAAAAAGAATCTTATCATAATGGTGCCCATACAGCAAAAGCTTCCGAATCATTAAACTATGTTGATCTCCATCCAAGAACATGTGAGCCACAAGCTGTAAAGACATTCCACTAAGCAAACATTCAAATATGGCCAAGCAGAAGGCGCGAGTGCACTATTAACGAACATATTCAAATATTCCAACAGACACATTCAAATCCTTCAACGGTCTTCAACCTCAACCAGTACATATACACGAAGGATTGAATTCGACAAAGAACGAACCAGTGCATGCATTGATAAACTTTTCAAATAGTTCAAATTGTATTCTGATTATATCTTCGGATATACTAAGCTTCAGTGTTCATCATTCTATCTACTCTGTGAGAGAGTTTTCTACAACTTGTTTTTACAATTCGTTCAAATTCTCAAGATAGAGGTATCTTGAGTGTGGGTGTATTGATTACAACTTGTAAGGGGGAGTGAGTCCAAGAGTGAGAGGATCATCCTTCGTTTACAGAGTGCGTAATTGTATTTGTAAGATAGTGGAAATCCTAGAGTGTGTCTGGGGACTGGACGTAGGTCAAAGAGTTGGACCGAACCAGGATAACTTCTCTGTATCTGTCATCTTTACTTCTTTACTGCTTTCTTCGTTTATCTATCATACAGAGAAAAGATTTTTGAGATCACCTATTCACCCCCCTCTAGGTGATATTCCACCTTCAGATGCCTCCATCCTGGGTTATATGTATTTGAATAGGGATTGTTGTTGCTCTTATTGTAATTCCACACATAGTTTGCAAATTCTGAGTTGGCTGAGCAGTTAGCAAATATATGCTCCCCTCCACAGTATGTGCAGGATATTAGTGTAGCTTGTTGAGGCTGTGATCTATGATGAGGACCTTTTGTCATTAGCCTTGGGGTCCACAATCAACAATTAACCAAGGATTGCGTATATGCAAACCTAGGATCGTTCTCTCTTTTCGAGGAGCCTTTTATTGAATCCTAAGTAATCTAAATGTCATGCAAATGAAATGGAAACAAGGGGGATTGGGTTTTGGATTTTTAAATTAATAAACTAAAATATAAATGCAATTTAATTAAATGCTAACTAAAATGGAAATACAAATAATGGATGCTCTTGGTAATGAAGAAGTGACTATCCTTGCTCAAAAAGTATGGGAGTTAAAAATCATTAAGTCTTAATTAGAAAAACCTCAAGATATCACTTAAGTCCAATATTCTCAATTAATAGTAGCTCCTACAATCGTAGCTAACTACCACCTCTTAAGAAATTGTTTAAAACCACTTAATGTGTAATTGAGATTGGAATAATGTAAACATGATTCTTTTTGGAATTGAGCACTAATCAGTCCCTCAAATGCACAAATCAACCAAATTAATTAGACAATATCAAGCTAATCAACATAGTCTTTTTGCAACCACAAAGCAATTCAAATACATATAATCTTCATACTACAAATCCAATCTCAATCACAAATATCAAACCAATAGAGACAATAATCATTAATCTCAATTCTAGAATCATACACAATAATTCCTAAATCTAGGTAATTAAATATATAATTCTAGGCTAATGAATTGATAGAAAAAACTCCCCTATGTAGCCCATGAGCTCAAGCACAAATATCATCACCAAGAAGCAAAGAATCAGCCGCTCATTACAATCTGAGAACTCGCCGGAAAATTCATCATCTCGCTTGGAATGGGAATGTTCACGGAAAACTCAAGGTTCTTTGGAAATAACGCTGAAAGATGGAAAACAAAGATCTCCCATCCACAAACTCGATTCTCTCTTTCACGGTGCTTCTTTGTTCAGTCCGCAACTTCTCAAAAGTCGGCTCCGGTGGTGAAGTCTCGTATCCTCCGGCAGTAATGGTGAATGTGAGATCGAAGGTGGGATGATGGCGATGGTCCGTGGCTCCGGCGACAGAGAAAGAAGAAGAAGTTGGTTGATGGTGTCTCCGTTCCCTCACTCTTAAGCTCTCGTCAGGACCCAAGCTCGCGGCCCTGTCAGTGTTCGCTGGAAAATCAGAGGGAGGCCGACGGTGGAAGTATGGTGAGGATGAAGGATAGAGGTCGACGGTGGTGGTGAGCAACGGAGCTCACCGGCGGACTTAGTGGTGTGTGATGCCGCCGGTGAGAGGTGGATGAAGACGATGGGAAAGAAGACTCTCAGCCCTCTCTCCCGCGGCGCTAGATGATTATTAATTCCCCTCAGCTGCGTCTCATTCTCGGGTCAGCTAGGTCTAAAAGTGCCCTAGTCAAAATGCAGAGTTTTGACCAAGGACCTAAGTGAAAAGTGTGAAACTTTTGTAGAAGGGACTTAAGTGAAAACTTTTAAAAAGTTTCTTAGAATGACTAAACTGAAATTTTCACAACTTGAGCCCAAACTTCCATTTTCAAATTTGGTCCAATTTCTTCAAGCACCTACAATTTAAACCAATCAATCTAACATCAAATATTCTCATAAAAATCAATGATTAAGAGTAATTACAATTTATTGACAATTTTACCCTTTTAGTCCTAATTTAAAGTATTTACTCTTAATATCAATTTATAACATGAAATGCATTTTAAGCTCAATACTTAAGACAAAATCCATTAAGAATACCAATTAAATAATGAAAAATCATATCAAATATGGTTATGTAGTCAATGCTATCATTGCATCTAATTCATGCACTCCAGCTACTGAATTAGCAGGTAAAGTGTTCAGCCATGCTCTTACTTTATCTCAGAGTAAGAATGAGAACAATTTAATCCTCAAGGCATCTGCTGGGACTCTTGGAAGTTTGAAAGAGTCACTAACTTCCATAAATACTCGTATATGAAGATGGGGATCCTTGACTGACATCCCACTATATTGTCCCACTGTCTACTACATCTGCAACATGATAGGTTTAAGCTCAAATTAAGGTATAGCTATGTCTAGTTGAGAAATCCTAGAGTTTAGTCCACTAGGTTAGGAATCTCATATGCCATAATGGCCATATCTAGGTCATCATCAGCTACCCCTACTGGAAGAGGTATATAAACTCCATTTGGATTTTTATTTCTTCCTTGTGCTATCATGTCTTCCAATGCAATAGCGAATCTTCTTCTTTATTGCTTCCTTTTACTTTATTTGAAAGTTCTTTATATCTCAGGGTTAAAGGGTTTGAGTTCAGGAGTATGAGAATCACTCATACACTCGTTCCAGCTTCCTCCATGTTGATTGTTTAGATCCTTTTCCTTCAGCACTTGAGTGCTCATGTGCCCCACTCAAGTGCATAACTTGAGTTACCCTTTTTAGTCACTCAAGTTACGTCTGAACTGGTTCGACTTCCTTTTACTTTCTCCCAGCACTCAAGTTCTTTAATGCTCAACTCGAGTGCCTCAGTGACTCACTCAAGTGATGGTTGAACTTAATGGAATTTTGCTCAATTTTCTTGATGTCACTTGAGTTCCCTTCCTATCACTCGAGTGATTGTTCATCACTTTCACAATCACTAGAGTTCCTTTGCAAGCGATCCCTTCTCTATTTGACTATGTTTTTCAGGGTAAGAATAGGGGATCCTGCAAAACAAAATACTAGAAACTTTGATGCTTAAATTACAAATTAAATCATCAAAACAATTCCTAAAATTAATTAGAATAAAGAAATTTCTTACAGTTCATTGGGATTTACCATTCCCAATTCTCTTCTTATGTAGAAAAATTGATCATTTGCTAATGGTTTCGTGAATATATCAGCTAGCAGAAGATGAGTGGGAATGAACATCACTTTTACATCTTTTTTTTTAACATGGTCTTTGATTAAGTGATGTCTCACATCTATGTGCTTGGTTTTGGAATGTTGAACTAGATTTTTAACCAAGCTTATTATGCTTGTGTCGTTAAAGAGTGTTGGAATCTCCTTCAGATACATTCCCAAAGCTTGAAGTTGTTGTTTCAGCCACAACACTTGAGCACAACAACTTGAGGCAATAACATACTCAGCTTCAGTTGATGATAAGGATACGATGTTCTACTTCTTGCTAAACCACAATACGATAAAGCCACCAAGGAACTGACATTGTCTACTGGTACTCTTCCTATCAATTTTATATCCTCCACTATCTAGTCTAAATATGCAATAAGATATTAATTTCCTCCTTTTAGGTACTGTTGGTCAAAATCCCCTTGTGGCAAGTGAACCAGTCGAACTAGTAATAAAATGATAAGTAGAATATCATCTCACAAAGACTGTAACACCGATTATGCAACTAGTAATCGATTGAAAGTTGTGTGATGGAAATAGTTATGATAGTTGTTTTAACTATTAATACTAAAAAGCAAAAGAAAGAAAATGATTGGGAGTCAGTTGAGAAAATCATGTTCAAAATAGGCAAAGCTTGGATTTCATTTTAAGTCGCATTAATCCCTAGATTGCATCTTTCGCATTGCTACAACATTTTACCATACATCTTTCGCATTACCACAACAAAATGCCTATCTCAATGTTATTCAGTTAACGTACAACTAAATTATACTAAAGCGTATGCATCCTGTAAGTACATCCCTTACTCTACTTCTCTCATATTCCTATGGTGATTTTCGGGCTTATAATGTCAATTTAACTTAGGTGTGTTGGCTATGTGAGGTAAACTCATTCCTGTAGCTTACAATTTAGATCAAGCCTAGCACGAGCTCGCCAAGTACACACTACTTAATAGAGGTATAACCTTAACTCCTTTCCAGTAAGCTAAGGCCACTACTCTCGCCTATTAGCGGCAAACTAACAGACAAGACATTCGAATCACAACTAAGAAAACTGAATATATTGAATTAAAAACTAACAATCTAGGTTCATTCTACAACTTAAGAATCCATCCTCACTCAGCTAGTGAAATTTAGTTCATGACTGATAAGGGAAACACAATCAAAAACAAAAGGAAGAAGACCTATGGAAAATAGTAAAGAAAAGTAAAATAGAAAGGGTCGTCGGAGCGTCAACAGCGCAGGGGACATCCTGGCACACGACACCTCTGCGTCTTCTACAGTTCTGTCAAAACTTCTATCTCAAATTGGTTCTTCTGCCGCTCTTGGCAAAATTCTGATCTCTCAACTTGAGTCGGGTCGTACTATTTTCTAATTCTGATTATCGACTCTAATTTTTCCAACCCCCCTTTTTAGGTTTAGCAATCTTTTCCTTTTATAGCTAGGTCCTTCACATCGTACGTCTAGTGAGCTGAGCTTTCCAATTCTGTTAAGTCCAACTCCCAAGATTCGGTTGATTGATCCTTTCTTTAATTTCGCGAGATTCTGCAGATCTTCTATTTGATTCTCCACGTCTTTTATTTACGTCTATGTCAAGCCAACCACCATCTTAAAGTCTGAATCGATTACCTATATTTAATTCCTAAAATATTCTCGAGAAAAGATCAACATAACGCAGCACATAACAATTCATCACTTATGATACTACAACATTATGGTCGCATTATGGTGCTAGTTCATAGAAAGGATCCACAGTGCTATAGCATTATATCAGCTTTGTTATGCGATTTCATAATGTGATAAAATGCAACATTTTCTTCTGCCTACATGCGGGATAGTGTTTAAAATGCAATAACTTACTTCATCTATCCCTTATTTCCATTTGTGCATGATTTCTAACATATTTAATCAAATCAATCACATTCAAGCTCAATTTTACCATGCAAAACAGTCATAACACATAGGAAATATATGGCAAAAATATGACTTTTCAGGTACTATATCCCAAGTTCTGATGTGTTAGCAAGATATCTGAAAATCCTCTTTACAATCTCAACATGTGATTCCTTAGGTTCAGACTAATATCTACGCATATTCTCAACTAAATTGGATATATGGCCTGCTAGCAGTTAGATATAGCAAAGAACCAATCATTCCTATGTATTTTTGGTGATGTTGAAGTCTAGTCCCTTTACATCAGCATCAAGCAACGTTATCGAACTCATTGGAGTATTAGCACCATTGGCGTGATCCATTCCATCTTTCTTTGAGAGTTCTTTAATGTATTTGGTTTGTGAGATAAATATCTCATTCTTCTTCTACTTGATTTGTAGTCCGTGGAAGAAGTTTAATTCTCCCATCATGGACATTTCAAATTAGCCCTGCATAATCTTTGAAAATTCTTGGCAGAGAGAATCATTAGTAGATCCAAATATAATATCATCAACATATATTTAAACTATTAATAAATCATTTTTCTTGTTTTTGTTGAAGAACATTGTGTCTACTTTTCTCTTAACAAATTCTTGCTCAATGAGGAATTTGCGCAGTCTTTTAAACCAAGCTCTAAAAGCTTGTTTAAGAACATAAAGAGCATTTTTTTAGTCTAAAAATATGGTCGGGTTTAGACACATCTTCAAAGCTAGGGTTTGTTTAACATAAACTTCTTCAATAATGTAATCATTTAGGAAGGCACTTTTAACATCCATCTGATAGAGTTTGAACCCTTTGATGCATGCAAAAGCTAGGAGTACTCATATGGCTTCCAATCTAGCAACTGGAGCATATGGTTCCTTATAATTGATTCATGCTTCCTGATTATAGCCTTTTGCCACCAATCTTGCCTTGTTTCTGATAATGATTGTGGATTCATCTTGTTTGTTCTTAAATACCTATTTAGTGCCAATGACCAAATGATCTTTATGCCTGAATACCAAGTCCCAAACTTGATTTCTAATTTTCAAATAGCCCAAGCACTCAATTAAACCAGTCATTAATCTAAACTTATTCAAAACATTCAAATTCTTAAGTCTCCATACTTAAGATTCAACCTCAACATATCATTTGATAAAATTAGTGAATATCAACAATCTAAGCTAACTCATGTAATCATACCGCAAACACCAAAACACACTTTAAACCTAAGCAATTTCCATAAAAAAATAAAAAATAAAATAAGAATCATCTCTAACCATAAACCCTAACTCCAAATCCAACAAAACCAAACTGATTAAACACATAATCTGGTTCATATAACCCATTTAAACTCAAGAGGCTCAATCAAATCCTCACCCATGCCAAAATCCATAATGAACCCTAACTTTCCAAGTTTCATAATATGAAAATCTACTATAGAAGGGTAGAAATCAATATTAGAAAACTTATTTTAATGTTTAGAAGCTTGAAGAAACTCCCCCAATGTTGAAAATCAGAGATCTATCAGAGCCTACTCATCCTTCTCATCCAACTCTTCTATTTTTCGACAATTAAATGCATCTTATTTATTAGCGTTTTCAAGCATTCGGTATGGGTTCATTGTAGCGAACACACGGTGAAAGATCCAAAATGAGGCTCACTTTTATAAAAATAAATTATATTCATTGATTAATGGACCTAAACTGAATCGCCTAGTATTTATCTTTTTTTTTCTTGCAAACATACTATAATTTTGAATTATGATAACTCCATCATTTATGAACATAATTTTGAATTATGTAACTCCTTTATTTTCAGAAGCCCAAAAGACATCACCTTTTGATGAAAATTTGCACTTATCTCAATCATTTCTTTTCCTCCTTTTGTTTGATCTTTTGTTCCTTTTATATATGAGTAAAGGATTTCTCCAGTCACTGGAGATAGAGTTATCTCCAGTGACCCCAAAACTACGTCGTTTTGGATTAATGAAGGGTGTTTATGTAATTTTGTTTATTTTTAATCATATAAATTTTACCGAAACACCCTTTATTAATTCACCTAAAATTACTAACACACCCTTCATTAATTCAAAACGACGTAGTTTTGGGGTCACTGGAGATAACTCTATCTCCAGTGACTGGAGAAATACTTTTCCCTATATATATATATATATATATATATATATTCCTCCATATTTGACTTTCTTAAGATTCATCTTTAATCGAGATAAAGGAAATTTAAGAAATAATCAAATTATTTTTAAATATGATTACTTAATCAATCAATTATGAAAAAAAAGTGAATTAGGAAATAATCATCTATAATGTAGGATGAGATGTCTCTATATCAAAATCAAATAATCAAATCAATAATTTTCATAAATAATAAATAAAATAAAATTTAAGAAATAATCAAATCATTTTTAGGTATGATTACTTAATCAATAAACTTTCAAGAAATATAAAAAAAAAAATTGATTAATGGATTCAAATTGAGTCCCCTAGCATTTATTATTTTGGGGAAAAAACTATAATTTTGAATTATGATAACTCTTTGATTTATGGATATAATTTTGAATTATGATAACTCCTTGATTTAGGACAAAAAACCAAACACTATTCATAGGCAATACATTTAGGACTTTCAATATAAAAATAGTATACACATGCCATTTAAAATAGATTATTATAAAATAATTACATGATTTATTATAATTACAAATAAATATTACTTATTATGCATACATAAAAAAATTGTCCAACCATAAATACTAAATTATATAATAAATAATACATATTCGTAATTCAAAGTGTTACGGTCCAGCCTAATGGCCCAAACGCCTAGGCGGCCCAAGACTAAATATATCATATATAAAGAAATATCTATATATGGGGAATCTATCATATCTTTCATCAAAGAGATAAGATAGATCATACGATTATGATATCAAAGCAAACCCTATATATACAAGGGCATAACACCAAGGTGCACACGTTCTAACTCAAACTTAGTCATTATACGATCACTGTGCACATCCCCACTTGACACATTCCCCATCCCCCCATTGAGGCGAATAGTCTAGTGTGTGTCCAGTGATCTCAATTTTCTCAGGGTATCTACTCCATAGATATTCAGGGAAGGTCCTTTGATCCAAGAGCAAAAGCACTAGCCCATCAGGCTAGACATCTGGTTGCAGACCAGAACATTGGCGCCGACCGTGGGGACTGTAAATTTCAATCCCCATGACCACCGATGGCAAACACAAGAAGTTGCAGTCGGAACACTCAACCTGCAAATCCACAACAGGTTGAGGTTACTCAAAAGAATCAAGCTCAATGCGACACCGGAGGAACCCCAGGAGGGGAACATCTCAGATACGGCATCCTCCCCTTCGATAGTTCCCAAAATTCACAATTTAGCCACAACGGAGATTTCGGTCCAGAATCTCGATGTCGTCCTTCTACAGAAAATGCAGGAATCAATTCTGAGACGCTTAGAGAATAACGAGAAACGCACTAACATCCAGCGCCAAGAAGATCTCAGAATAATGCAGCAGATAATGGAGGATCGATTTAATAAATTCGACAACATAGCGGAAAAAAGGAATCGAGAAGACTCACTGGAAAAACAGGAAAGGACACCTCCATATATAAGCAGTCCGTCTCCCAGTAGACGGACGAGGTCAAAGCATCGGGATACAAGTCGGGTTTTTCGGGAAGCCGGTCAGGGTCGAGCTTGGCTGTCAGCACCGGAGGCAAAAAGATTGCGCCTAGAAAAAACTATACGTACCGAAGGCCGATATGCCGAGAGAACATCTCGGCCTCGGAGGTCGCCCGAGGAGTACAAGATGAAGTATTTGACCGATCTTAACCAGAGCCCTTTCTCTGAGGAAATTGTAACCGCTCCGTATCCAAAACGCTTGGATCTGACGTATCTCCCGAAATATGATGGGAGTCAGGATCCACGTGTCCACCTTGAAACCTTCGAGCTGGGCATGTGGGTTCGTTAATAAAGGGCCCGGTCATCTCACGGATCTTCGCAGCAACGTTAACAGGACCGGCCCAGAGATGGCTCCACACTTTACCCGCCAATTCAATACATCATTTTGAAGAACTCGGTCGAAAATTTGAGTTAAATTTTGCGACAAGCAAGAAGCAGCCGAAATCTCAGTTTACTCTGAGTAAAATAAAGCAGAAAAGGGGGGAGACCCTCTAAAAATATTTAGACCGGTTCAAAGAAGTGGCCCTGCAAGTACGCTCACTCCCAGAAGACGTCCATGTACACTGTATAGTCGATGGCCTGGATCCCTCGTCCCGGTTGGCTAAGAATATCTTCAAAAGCCGAGTCGACACGCTCACGGAATTTCATACCCAAGCTAAGCAATACTTGGACGTAGAGCATATGGAGATAGCCAATGCTATCGGGACTGAGAAACGAGGAAATATGTCACCAGAGCAGAAGGGCCAACTGCGTAAGTCAAAAGAAATCCCCCAATGTACCGGGAACCGAGATGGACGCATTCAGGAACGAAGACCGGAGGCAAAGGGACGATATGAAAGATACGCCCCTCTAAACAACTCTCAATCCCAGATTTGGAAAGAGGTGGCCCAGACCGAGATGAAAAGAATAAATAGACCTCGTCCACCCAGGATCCGATTCACAACTGATCAGTCTAAGTTCTGCGAATTCCACGATGGATAGGGGCATACAACGGATCAATGCTTTGAACTCTGGGACGCCATCGAACGATTTATCAGAGAAGGCAAGCTATGCCAATATTTGATACAAACCCAGGGGCGTAAAAATCTCAAACGCAAGCAAGGAGGCCGAAGTAGAAGTCCGGCCAAAGATCATAAGAAAGAAGAGAAGCGTCGGAAGTCGGCCGACGAGGACGACGAATTCCCAGAAGCACAATTCCATTGTAATGTTGTCAGCGGAGGATTCGGTGGGGGAGGAGATACTATGAGCCAGCGAAAGAAATATTTGAGAGAAGTGCTTTCTGTAAGGGATCTCCCAAAATTCAAGGACGATCCAGCCAAACCAACGCCGCCCCCATTGGTATTTACCCATGAAGAATTAAAAGACGTGGTACCAGGACACCAGGATGGATTGGTGATCACGGCAACCTTGGCTCAATGCCGAGTAAAAAGGGTTTTTGTCGATGCCGGGAGCTCGGCAGACATTATTAGCTGGGACGCTTATAAAAGGAAGAAGATGGATGCCGAAGATTTAAAACCATGCAAAATGACCCTTATAGGCTTCAACGGTGAACATTCACCTCCGAAGGGATATATCGACTTAAGACTAACATTGGGAACCAGAGAGGCGTTCAAATCAGAACGGGTAAGGTTCATAGTCGCCGATTTCCCCTCCCCATACAATATCATACTGGGACGGTTCGAGATAGAGAAGGGGGACCACCGTCCCCACCTCGGATTCAAAGAGGCGAACAAATCCTGAATGCGCAAAACCACATATGAGACAGACGACCGGTTAGCATGGTGGAGCTCGACCTACGGGACGAGCCCGAAATCCCATGTCTAGAACCAGAGGGTGAGTTGGAAGAATTAGTCCTCGAGGGGGATCCCTCAAAAACTATGAAGATAAGAGGAAACATGAATCAGGATCTAAAAGACAGTTTGATCGAATTCCTAAGGCAGAATCAGGATGTCTTTGCGTGGACCTCATCCGAAGTCCCAAGGATAGATCCTAACTTCTGCTGTCACAAACTGGCTATCGAGCCGGGGTCCAAACCAGTGGCACAGAAAAAGAGAAATATCGAAGCTGACAGGCGAGAGGCTTTGGAGCAGCATGTGGAAGAGCTTTTGGGAGCTGGGTTTATCAGAGAAATACAGTATACTACGTGGCTCTCCAACGTAGTCATGGTCAAGAAGCCAAGCGGAAAATGGAGGGTATGCACGGATTATACTAATTTGAACAAGGTATGTCCAAAAGACTCATACCCAATGCCAAACATCGATCAGTTGGTCGACAACTCGTCGGGCTTTCAATTGCTATCCTTTATGGATGCATATTCCGGATACAATCAGATACCCATGCACCCGAATGATCAAGAGAGGACAGCTTTCATGACCGACAAGGTCAACTACTGCTACAACGTGATGCCCTTTGGTTTAAAAAATGTCGAGGCGACGTACCAACGGATGATGAACAGGGTATTCGCTGATCAGATTGGACAAAACATTGAGGTATACATCGATGATATGATCATAAAGACAAAGGATCCGGAAAACCATGTTCGTGATCTAGAGCAGACGTTTAATAAATTAAGAAGGTTTTAGATTCGCTTGAACCCGGCCAAATGCGCATTTGGAGTCCCAGCCGGGAAGTTCCTGGGTTTTATGTTAACAAACCGAGGAATTGAAGCTAACCCGGATAAATGCAAGGTCGTCCTCGACATGCAGTCGCCGAGGACGAAGAAGGAAGTGCAGCAGCTAACCGGCCACCTGGCCGCTCTAACCAGGTTTTTGCCAAGATCGACCAAGAACGCGCTCTCATTTTTTAGGTTGTTGAAGAAGGAAACACAGGGAGGATGGAACACAGACTGCAAGGCAACGTTTGAAAAAATCAAACTATGTTTGGCAACACCACCCGTCCTATCAAAACCCGACCCGGGAGAGACCTTATTTGTATACTTATCTGTGGGAGAAGAAGCTGTGAGTGCAGCCCTGGTGAGAGAAACTGAGGTCGGCCAATCCCCAGTTTATTTTGTCAGTAAGGCTTTGTAGAGCTCGGAATTGCGATACCAGAAGCTGGAAAAAGTGGCTTTCGCCCTGCTTATCTCGGTAAGAAGACTAAGACCTTACTTCCAGGGACACTAGATTATCGTCCGAACAAGCCAGCCCCTCCGACAAATATTACACAAGCCAGACTTGGCAGGAGGAATGACTAGCTGGGCCATCCAGCTATCTGAGTTCGACATCTCGTACGAAGCCCGGCATGCAGTCAAGTCACAAGCACTGGCAGATTTTGTCAGAGAACTCACCTCGACGGAAAATACTGATGAAGTTCAAAACAATGTTTGGAGGGTGTATGTCGATGGTTCTTCGAATTCAAAAGGTAGCGGAGCCGGAATCATAGTTGAAAGCCCGAAGGCGTCTCCATTGAACATTCCCTCCAATTGGAGTTCCCAACCTCAAATAACCAGGCTGAATATGAAGCCCTCCTCACCAGATTATTGCAAGTCAGAAAACATGGAGCACGGAGAGTAAAGGTTTTCACCGACTCTCAGCTCATAGCCGCACAGATAGAGGGCACTTATCAGACAAAAGGTTTGTTATTAGCTAAGTATCTCAAGAAAGCCAAAGAGGTAATCTCCAAATTCGAAGAGGTAGTCGTCACCCACATCCCAAGAGAAGAAAATACCCGGGCCGACATACTGTTGAAACTCGCCAGTACCAAGGGCCCGGGAAGCTTTCAAACCGTCATCCAAGAAACCTAACGGAGCCGACTGTGTCATGACTATTTCAAAGATCACGGATTGGAGAAGACCTATTGAAGATTATCTCGGAAAGAGGGATTATACCCACGGATTCGGTCGAAGCAAAGAAACCGATGCGGGAAGCCGCCGTTTACACGATGATCGACAACCAGTTATACCGTAAAGGTTTACATTCTCCAATGATGAGATGTTTGGGTTCGTCCGAGGCCAAGTATGTGTTGGCCGAGGTACATCAAGGCGTGAACGGCCACCACATGGGTGGTAAGGCCCTGGCTAGGAAAGCTTTGCACGCCGGATACTACTGGCCGACTATGAAGATAGATGCCATGGAAGCAGTCAAAAAATGTGAAAGTTGCCAGAAACACGCCAAGATCATTTGGCCTCCGCCATCAGAATTAAACGGGATCTCATCTCCTTGGCCTTTCTATAAATGGGGAATGGATCTCCTAGGGCCGTTCAAAGCTGCCCCGAGGCAATTTAGGTGGCTCATCGTGGCGATAGACTACTTTACTAAATGGATCGAAGTCGAACCGTTAACCTCTATCACCTCAGCATGAATTCAAAGATTCTTTCGACACAATATTATTTCTAGATTTGGGATCCCAGCCGAGATAGTCACGGACAACGGGATCCAGTTTATAGACAAAGGGTTCCAGGCTATGATATCGGACGTGGATATCGTGCAGCACTTCGCCTCGGTAGAACATCCGCAATCAAACGGCCAGGCCGAAGCAGCTAATAAAATTGTCTTAGACGACCTAAAGAAGCGGATGCAAGATGCAGAATCCAACTGGGTCGAGCAACTCTACAGTGTACTATGGGGGTACAGGACCAGCGTACAAACCTCAACCCAGGAAACCCCCTTCCGATTAACCTACGGATGCGAGGCGATGATCCCGGTAGAGATTGGACTTCCGTCACGGCAGAAGGCCCAAGCAATACAGGAGGGAGGCGAGTCGAATGAAGACGCCCTGAGGACCGAACTGGACTTAATCGACGAGATCAGAGTCAAGGCGCATTGCAAGGAGCTAGCTACCAAACAACTCATCGCGGCAAAGTATGATCGGAAAGTAAGACCCCGTTCTTTTAACAGGGGCAACCTAGTACTTCGTCGTGCAAATGTTGGAAATAAAAATGCTAGAGATGGCAAGCTAGCAGCAAACTGGGAAGGTCCGTATCGGATCAAAGAAAAGCTTGACAAACGGGGCATATATACTAGAAACACTAGGAAGGAGGCACGTCAAAAGAACTTGGAATGCCGACAAGTTGAGGATCTACCATAGCTAGACCTCGGCTAGGACATCGCTCAGACAAGTTGAGGATCTACTATAGATAAACCTCGGCTCGAACGTCCCTCATGATTTAACTTGGTTTATTTTCACTTATTTAAATTTACGTCATTTACATTAGTCGTCTTCCATTAACATTATCAATTCTTTTAAGTTTTATCTTAAAGAAGCAACTCGTGTTGGACTCCTTATTTCAAGTACGTGCAGTTTATAACTTAAGTTTTTACACCGAGGTCCACATACCCGGTTACACCGCGGTCTTTGAGCCCGGTTTCAATTAACACATCTAGATGGCTGACACTAGGGCCGATGTGCCTTGGTTTCGAGCAATATGAACCCACCTGTAAAGGTATTCACAAAATTGACGCGTCAACGCTCGCTCCTTGATAAAGAAGATGAATTGTCATGCCGACCCTGATCAAGTCCAAATGCTTGGCTTAGAGTTTGGGTAACTCAGCCAAATATGTGACATTTTGCCCTTATCTTGGCGATTTAACCCGGACGAGGGAGCCGGAACTCGGTAGTGCGTTGAACAAACACCCTACGTGGTTAACTAAGAAAACCCTACCAAACTTCCCCAGATGGCAAGTCTGGACGCTAAACGCAGATCTGCACTACGACCCTAGCCCGGTCAATTGAGGTTAGCATCTTAGGGTGCTCAATCAAACAGACAAAGTTAATTTGTATAGCTGAACTATGGCAGCAAATATCCAGTAACAATACAAAAGGGCACAGACGCCCAAATAAAATAGAAAAGTAAAAACTAAGTGGCCGGAGCGGATGGGTTGGAAGGATCCTCAGTTTGGACTCCCGCCGAAGAGTGCACCTCCCCATCACCAGTTTGATCTCTCTCATCAAGAAGCGATGTCGAAGTCACTTCGGGAGAAGCAGGAGGGGGATGAGGTGGCCGCCTTGTATATAGGCCAGATGGTGAAATCCCTCAACGTTAAGTGTAACATCGGGGTTCAAATGGCGAATCTGAGCCGGGGCCATTTTGAAGGCATCCTTAGCCATCTCCCCGAACGGTATCGGAGCAATCGGCATAAGCCTTCGAGACTCGTAAGGGCCACCCCGGTCTCCTCCAACTCCTTCGCCGACCCCACGTTGAGATTGCACTACCCGGGGGCCTCAATGTCTGCGCATGGACCTTTTGTAGCTTGACCAGCTCTTGGTTAGCTTGGTCAAGAGCTTCTCGGGTCATCAGGAGCTCCTCCGCGAGCTTACCCTTCTCAGCGTCAATCTCTAGCAGAGCATCCTCAGCTTTCTTTTTCGCTATCTCGGCTTCCTCAAAAGCTTCCTCGGCTTTCTTCTTGGCCTCTACAGCATGGTGCCTCTCCTCCTGAACCTTGGTCAGAGCAGCACTAGCGTTCACATAATTTCTTTTTACAATTTTGGACGCCTGCACCATCCCGGCAGACTTCAGGGTAGCCTTCTGGATGCTCCAAAGCTCAGCCTCATCAACCTCTGTAAGAAGGACAGCGTCAGTGTAACGTCGAGGTAGAAGGAGAGAGACCGCCAGTTCTTCAGTCCGCCCTTTACTCCAAGTAAGCCCACGAGGGAGCTTCGGCAGCGGTGGAGGAGGAGGTAGGGTCAAAGGCGAAGGCTCGGGAGCGATCTTCGATACAACGGGAGGCGAAGTTGACCCGGAAGGCACGGGCGCGGAGGTCGGAAGGGGGGACATCCGTTGATTCGGGAGGACTTTCTTTCACCTCTTTGCCTTTGCCAAGGCATCTCCACCGTCCTGGATCTACGGGGCTCCGGGGCCGACCTCTTCTTCTGACCTTGGGTCGCATGAGTAAGATAACGAGGCAGAGGCTCCATAGTTTGGGCTGCATAAAAGAAATCAAGCTACCATTAGCAAAACCATCCAAAATATAAGACTTGGCTGAAAAAGGAAAGACATAGTCAACAAAAATTTATATACGTAGAGTCGGATGAAGCTCGGCAGGACGAGCCGAGAGAACGGAAGCGACGGTCCGCACTCCATGGCGCAAGATGTACGACGCCAGCTAAGTAACATTAATGACGTCCTCAGGGGAAAGATCGTCAGGGTCAACCTGATAGCTAGACGAAATATTATTATGGTGGTCGTAAGTCCAGTAAAGAGGGAATTTCCACTCCACCTCTTTGGATTCTGACCCTAGAAGGAACCACGGTTGCTCACCGGATTTGGTAGCAACCTTGAAAAACGAGTTTTTGAAGTGCTTAAAAGAATCAGAGTAGGCATGGAAAAGTTTTCTACCAGGGACTCCCTGGATAGAAGTCAGACCTTTTAAGTCCGAAGAGTTTTTGCCAGAACTCGGCGTAAAAGGGACAAAGAAGTAAAAGAAAACCGTGGCAGTACAAGGAAGGGGCTCAAGAAAGGATTTACAAAGTTTCTCGAAGGCTAGCATGAAGCCCCACCCATTAGGATGAAGTTGAGAGGGGCCAAGCGGAGATAGTTCAGGACCGAGATTTGGAACTCGGTAAAAGGAAAGCGAATACCGAGGCGTGTGTGGTATTCGCAGTAGAAGAAAAAGAATGAAGTATTGGTTCCTTCACGAGTAGAGCATATCGGTTCCTCGTTTGATGGGGGACACAGTTATCAGTGTCACCCAGCTCAAGCTTATCAATGTCGTCCTGAGACATTAAGGAATGCGTAGCCAAGACACCATGAGCAACCCAGGCATATTTGCGAACCAGGTTAGGATCAAGACTCCCAGAAGTCGACTCCCCAGTGGCGGAGGGTGTTCGGTCGGAAGACGTAGGTGAACCCATCTATACCTAAAAACATAAATAAAGAAGGTCGAAGTCAGAAGCCTATAATCATACCTGAAGAATGCAAGTCATGCCGAGAAGATAAATTGACAAGACTAGGAGGACAGGGGTTCTGAACGGCCGAGCTAAGAACTAAGTAGGACCAATGTTGGCACGAGCCAAGGGTAGTATTCGCCAGGGAATCCCAGCCGTTAGCAATAAAATACGAGCTGTCTGCGAGACAGTCCCAACAAGGGCCGAGGTATCCCTCAGGCATAGATTCTACCCTGGCACACGGTCTGGGCATGTAGAAATTAAGAGGCTTGATCGGAAGGGCTGGAGGTGTTGGAAATTATGCCCTAGGGGCAAGTCATTCTCCATTTAGTTATCACTTCATTTGTATGTTTATAGTGATAGCTGATTCCTAGATATATCTTATAGATTATCCTAAATGTCCATGGTCGGTCATCTACGCGGGAGCAAAGATGAAATAATACCAGTATGACTTTGATGAGTATGGAGATACAAGTCAAAGTCATGGGCATTTGTAAGAGTACCATGTGCTGGACCGACCCACTATGAGAAAGCTGCATGGACTAAGTCATAAGCTTTTCTCATGTATAACCGCGTCGCAACGCCCTATGACCTGAGATCATCATGGATTCCTACATGATGAGTCACTGTTCTTTGACCTAGTCAAAAGTCACCTTTGACCAGGTGATGATAAAGGCTTGGATCGGGATCAGTGGTTCTCATGGAGAGGAATGTGAATGGTCAAGATGGAATTTATCCCTCACATTTGTAGAGAGATAATACTGGGCCCCTCGATGAGTGAGTCTAAGAAATGTACGGCCGTACTGTGATGGAAAGGAGTTTTCCATTTCACTTATTAGACTACTCGAGAATCGAGAAAGTAATGGTCAAGAAAAGGAAGTTGACATTATCCATGCCTCATCCTTGACCAAATTATCGCGTGACAAAAGGGACGTGACATGGTTGTACGATAGGTTGTATCGTGTCATCGATCCCCATGTGAATTGGGTAGTCGCAATGTCTTGCTAGAGGCCGCTTGCAACTTGTGGGGTCGGTACGATTGGCCCACTACCAATCTCATATGGGCTGCGGGGGTCGCACAAGAATAACCCAACACGAGCAAAAGTGTCCAGATTCATTGAATCTCGATTAATCTAAGATTTAATGAATACTTGTATTTATCTCGGCTGAATATTATATATATTAATATTATATATATATTAATATAATATATATTATATTATATTAATTCGAAATTGAATAATATAATAATATTAAATAATGATTATTTAAATAATGATTATAATATTATTATATAATATTTGTTTAGTATTTAATTTATTTGATAAATTAAATATCTAAAACAAATAGAGATATTGTATCTCATGTTTTAATTTTCGAATAAAGATATCATATATCTATTTAATTTAAATTGAGATATAGTATCTGATTTAATTAAATAGATAGATATCATTTCTCGGATTTAATTTATAGAGATAAATTAAATCGGAAGGCTTTTGATTCGGATTAAATAAATATATTAGATTAGATCTATTAGATAGATTTAATTAATATACTTTTAATCAAAGATTCAAATTTCAAATTTCAGATCTGGATTTTAATTCGGATTAAATAAATAGATTACATTAAATCTATTAGATAGATTTAATTAATATATTTTAATCTAGATTTAAAATTCGAATTTCAAAATTAATGGGAATTTAATTTTGAATATAATACGCTGATCGGGTTTGAGAAAACCTACGGGACTTTTTTTTAGTCGAGCGTATTACAAAAAGCCGCGAGAAACCCTAGAGAAAATTGAGAGAGACGAAAAACGAAAAGGCGCTAGCACGCCGCGCAATCGGGTTCGGGGGATTATTCGTGTGGATACCGGTGAGGAAGACGATTCGAGGAGTCGACCTGCCGATCGAGAAGGTAGCCCGCCGGTTTAAAGAGAACGAGACGTGGACCGTTTTTAGCCGTAGGTAATATTCGATTCCTTAGCCTTAATTTAAACGCTATTGACTGATCCTCGGGACGGGATTCGTAGAAATTTTAATCCGCTGCGTGTAGCGAACCCAACAGGAGGTACATCTCGGTTTACGGGGTTCGACGATCCACTCAGGAAAGGACGAATGGACGGATTTCTAACGGAGCGGGACGGGACCCTCCTAACTTCCCCTCTCGACCCGCCATGGAGCAATCGGTTGGACCATTCTCCCTCGGGCAAAGGGAACCCAATATCCAATGACTCATCGGAGGACGCGCCTCTTCATCATCAGGTTTGAGGTTTGGTTCGGAAAGGATGAAGGAGTAGGCCTAACCATCGTAAATAGACGATGAACCTAGAATAGGTAAGAAAAAGATGCAATAAGGAGCAGAAGTTGCAAAAGCAAACGAAAACTAGACAAAGAAGAGTCCAGCAAAATGGGGGACACAAACCTAACGAGAGAAACTCAGAACCCCACGATTACCCAAAACTTTCACCTGGAACTCACCGAAACAAAACCGGAGACGAAATACTCGCGAAAGAAAAGTAGGAATGACGGATCAAAACCATAAAAGCTGTAGAAAGAAATAAATACGGCAACCGAGAATAGGAGAATATACCTGATTTGAAGGGAGGCTTGAAGAAACTTGAAGAACGGTGAAAGTAGTGAAAGAGGCTTGGTCGCAAGAAAACTATCGTACCGGAAAATAGAGGAAGATGGGAAAGCAGAAGGTCAAGTGATTGGAAAGGTTAAAGAAAGTGGGGATAATGAAGGGAAGAGCAAAACAAAAAGTTCAAACATCAGGGGTAAAAGGGGAAAATTCACCATGTTCGTAGGGGTGACGTGCGACGCGCACTAAGAGCATTAAATACGCGCGAAAACCAACGACGGCGAAGCAGGACGGTTAAAAACCCTCGCCGGTCAAGGATGCCACATGGCGGGGGCAATGATGGAGAAGGCGAAAGGTTTTGTGACCAAGAAACACACCCTAGACTCTTGGTCTTATCTCATACCTCGGCCCATGGGGTAAAATTCTCTCAAAAGTATAAGAATCCTGACAATGTCAGGGATTCGGCACACTTCCATTAAGGACCTCGGATCTAGAGATCGGACCTCGGATTTTTTAGAGCGTAACATCCATGGCCGAGGTTAATAGTGAATCGGTTTAAACCTTCACAAAATGACACACAGCTAAAGGATTTGTAATACCTCGAACTACGTGAGCTCTGATCCCTTTCTAGGGTACGTAGGTCCTAGGCGACATTCCTAGGTCAAGCCCCATCAAGTCAATACTCCAACATGGTAGGCAAACGAGAATATCCTCGACATTGAACCTCGGGCGAAAAGAACCAAGCATGATACATCTCGGCAAATCAAACCCTTGAACTACCGAGCTGGGGGCTGTTGGTTTTGATTAGTTTTGATGATGTCTTATATAGATGCCATTCTTAAGAGCAAAAAGGTTGCACACTACATTTACATTATACTTTGACTAATTCTTATATCTAATGTAGATGTGAAGTTTAATGATGAAGAATAATCAAGAGAAGAGAAGAAAAAGAAAGAAGAACTTGCTCAATAGAATGAGAAAATCATTATACAAGCTCTCGAGATTGATTCTAGAAGTCTCCACGATGATATAGAAGTTGGAACGGCTCAATTCGGAGTTAAAATGAGTGAAAACGAGTTACAAGTTCATTCACGAATCAATTCTCGAGAATGCAATCAATTCCCGAAGCAATTCTTGAGAATGGTGCTGAACATGTGAGATTTGGAAGCAATTCTCGAGAATTGAAAATCCATTCTCGAGAATGATTCTCGAGAATGCTATTCGATTCTCGAGAATGATCGTGCTTCAAAGATACTCTGTTCTGCTCTTTACGCGACCTACTGTAATTCGATGATATCGCACAAACCAGGAATCGGATTGATGTGAAACCAACGGCATATGAAACTAGACATCCAACACGTACTTTTGACAAAATATCAAGATCAAATGAGTTCATATGTGAGAGTTATAAATTCTACAAGTTGGACCATCAATCACCGTCACGGTCCAGACCAAGCTTCGGTATTATGAGTGTATCTCACAAACGGAAAATCCAAATGAGTTGAAACCGGTGCCATTGGAAACTAGACTCAAATAAATTTTCATAAACATCAAGAACGCAGAAAACGAAGATCAATTGAAGGAGATATGATGTTTTGAATTTGACAAAGATGTTCAGGATTTTGCAATCAGCGTTGATTAAGAACAACTTACATTCATCCTATGATAACCGACGAAATACAACAAGTGTGGGACTGATTCTTCTTGCATTGGAAAGAAGGCTTGAAGAGATTTATGAGTATGGGTGCTTTGACAAATTTGCTATCTCTTCGATACGATTCTCGATATGCAGAATCAATTCTTGAGAACCGTCTCAAGGATTCTTGAGAATGCTAGTTAAGGCAGATAACAAAGCAGAGATTTAATATGTGTTCAGTTAAGGACTCTCGAGAATGGTTATTAGATTCTCGAGAATGGTTCTCGAGAATACACCAGCAACTCTCGAGAATGGTCGAGACAGAATCAAAGTAGCATAGTTTCTTCGGTATGATTCTCGAGAATACATAAGCAATTCTCGAGAATGGCTCTCGAGAGTCAGGAAGAATTCTCGAGAATGATCGAAAGAGTGTTGAAGTGCAGCTTGATTTTATGAGTGATTCTCGAGAATTAACACAACAATTCTCGAGAATGCATATCAGTATTCGAAGCCTTCGTTCTGCGTAAATTGTAAATCATTGATTATGGCTTGGGTACTTCATATTACTGATCTATACTTCTCCTAACCAAGTTTAATCGGTTTCCTAATGAGTTTCATTCAAGTATATCCCTTTCGGCGAAGAACGGGGATACTCGAGTATTTGACGGAATGAAAGTGCTGATATGCTCTTGCTGCAACAATACTCAAGTATCCGAGTATTCGAGAAAGTATTGACGAGGAATGAGCATCTCGTCAATTGATTAAAATGAATACTCAAGTATTCGGGAAATAATCGAATGAGGAATGCAAAAGCTTTCTGTATGTTTCTTTGAACATGTGATTCTCGAGAATGAGGAATCAACTCTCGAGAATGGTTCTCGAGAATGGGCAAAGAATTCTCGAGAATGAACGTCTGCTTCATCTGATGCTTTATGAGTTATCTGTTCCTCGAAGTGACTCTCGAGAATTGGGAACCAATTCTCGAGAATGGTTCTCGAGAATCACCGAATGATTCTCGAGAATGATCGGAAGTTGTGCAAAGATCGGCTTTTGATTTTATGAGTAATTCTCGAGTATAGCTACATCGCTTCTCGAGAATGCTCGGACGATGGGGTACCGATGGTTGGACAACAAACATGATTCATCTACAACTTCATTCAAATAATCCAGTTAATTGATTCTATCTTCCAATACATCATTCAATATTATTTGTATTATGATTAATCATCTTCTTAAGTGATTTTCGATGATTAACTACTTTGTTTGAATTTCGATGAGTCAGTAAAGCACCGAAACGGACGAAGCAACGAGCCGACATAATTCAGATTGCCCATAACCGAAAAGCATCTTTTAAGCTTCTCTTCACCCAAGGTGACAACTAAGGAGACATCCAATTGTGGGTGTGCGGAAGGCGCGGGTTCTTCAAATATTCCAACGGACAAATTCAAATACGCAAACGCAACGGCAGATTCAAATCCTTCAACGGTCTTCAAGCTTCAACCAAGTATAAATACTCGAAGGTTTGAATTCTTCAATGGTAGAACAGACATATACACGACAAAGCATTCAAAGCGTTTAAATTCTATTCGTATATATCTTCGGATATTATTGAGCATCGTTGTTTATCATTCATCTACTCGTGAGGAGTTTCAAAACACTTATTTGATTATTGTGTTGTAAAATCTTAAGGTTGTGGAACCTTAAGTGTGGGTGTACAATTACAACTTGTAAGGGGAGTGAGTCCAAGAGTGAGAGGATCGTCCTTCGTTTACAGAGTGTGTAATTGTGTCTGTAGTTATTTGGTTACAACTTGTAAAGAGGGGTAAGTCCTAGTGAGAGGATTACTCGAGAGTTACGAGTGTGTAATCAAGTTACGAGATAGTGAAATCCCGAGTGTGCGGGTGCGGACGTAGGTCAAGGAGTTGGACCGAACCAAGATAAATTCTCTCGTGTCATTTCTCCTTACTTTGTTTTACTACCTTCTTTGTTTATCCAAAGATACCACGAAAGAATTTTTGAGGATCACCTATTCACCCCCTCTAGGTGATATTCCACCTTCATTTGGTATCGAGCGTAGGTTTCTCAGTTGGGCTTAACATCCCGAGATAGATCATGGAAGGAATATTACTTAATGGTGCCTCGATCAACCAACCACCTGGCTTCAATTGTGAACACTATTCATTCTGGAAAGAAAAGTTCAAAGCGTTTATGTTAGCCACGGAGTATGGTCTCGGCAAGTAATAGAGAATGGTGATTATGTTCCCACAAGAGAAGAAGGCGAATTAATGTTCCAAAGGTGAAGATGAGTTCAACGAAGATGACGAAGGAAAATAACTCTTAACGCGCAGAGCCGTCCCGATGCTTCGAGTGCTCTCGATCAAAAGGAGTATTTCCGCATCTACAATCTATCTACGCCAAGGAGATGTGGAATGCTTTGGAAATAGCATACGTGTCTCGCTATATGTAGAGATAACTCCTCGAGATGAAGCAAGTAAGGCGAAAGAAGTTGCAAACATGTGCTTAATTGCGAGGAAGAAGAGCAATGTGAAAACGATGATGAGGTATGTGATTCGGAACCTACCTATGATGAGTTACTTTCGAAATACAATGATTTACATTCGAATATAGTAAAATTGTGAAAGAACTTATTATCTCAAAGAAGAAAATCAAATTGCTAGAAAAACAAGCTAAAGATATTTCTCTATCTTGCGAAAATGTGATTTGCAAAACATGCCCGATCTTGAAACGAGAAATGTTTTTGAACAATCGCATAGAAGTGTTTTTCAACCACTTACGATTCTATTTTGAAAAACAAACATATTTTCGAAAATGATGCTTTGGAAAATCATGTGGGAAGAATAAATATTCAAATGATGATTATTTGAAGTCTAACTCTCATAATCAACACAATACTTGCAAAATTGTTCATAATAAGCATTATTCTATTACTTGCAATTATTGTGGTGAATATGGTCATATTTCTTACACATGCTATATTAGGAGAAATTTGAATGTAAGAAATAAATTTGTTTGGGTTCCTAAAGGACAATCAAGGTCTAATACTAACGATCAAGGACCCAAGTATAAGTGGGTACCAAAATGTCCATCTAGCGATTTAAGTGTGCGGGATAATTTGAAAATCAATGGACATAAGGATACGAGAAAATGAAGAAGAATCCAAGAGTTTCTCATGAACCTAAAAGGAAACTCACAGCAGTTAGGAGAACTTGTGGAAAAACTATTCTTTGGAACTACAAGGTTTAAACATCAAAGGAAGCAATGGATACAAACAAGAAGAATACATTACGCCTCAAGAATGAACTACCATGAAGTACCATTCAACTATCTTGAGGAGAATAAGAAAAGAAGGATCTCTCATGCACAAAGGAAAAGATTCTTGCGATTAAGCATCATGTGAGAAAGTATTGCTTGATCCGAGTATTAAATTCAAAAAGACAAAGTGTCAACGAATGACAAATTGGGTAAGCAAATGCAATCCTTCAAGTACCTAAGACTAAGGTATGAAATGGTAAAACCTCCTATGCTATCTTTTGAAATATTCATTGAGGTTTTATATCTAGTAGTCTTAGGAATGAGCATTGCAAATCATATTTTTGGGTTATCACATCCTGATCTATATTTTGAAAGAGATTGCAATGTTCAATAAGCTTAATTCTTTATGCATACATGATGATTTGAAAAGAAAGTATTTATTTATGCATAAACTCATGATTAATTCATTGTGCTTTGCTGTTCGAATTGACTATATTCATAAAAGCATGTGAATTTAATTTGTGTCCCTACAAGCTAAGATGATTGGATCCAAGTAAGGTTGGATACCAAGAAAGAAAAAGATTTATATGGTTTTGTAGGATCGAGAAAGCTTCTCAAGAATGTAATATAGAGAAATGATCCAAGTCTTGAGAAAGTCAACAAGCAATGCTTGATGATGATCGTCAAAAAGGAAGACATCTACATCAATCTATCTCAATCAAGCAAGCTACTACAAGGACAAGAGGAATTACGGTGATATCTATTTCTTACCCCATACTATGATTGCATATTCTTTTTGGGTAATAAATACTTGTCCATTATTACATTCCATTAGCAATCAATCATTTATGGTTTTCAAAATGTTTGCGATTGCTAAATGGACTCGTAAATGAATTTGTGCATAACTTTCTCGAGTTTATGTTTTTGAAGTGCACAATTCTAAAATATGTTTCAAATTTCAATTCACTATGTTTTGTGAAAATGCATACATATGATTTGAAAACATATCCATACTTTAATTGCATTCAAATGATGTTTCAAAATTGAAAGTTAATATTATGTATTGAATATGCTTCAAATTTGTCTAGCTGATTTTCCTGTCATTCACATCTTGAACTCCTTATTCTTTATTCTCTAACTAGTTAGACCTCATATCTAACAAGTTGATCATCTTTGAGTTTCAAGTTTATCTCTCATATGAGGATACAATCTATGAGTGTTATATCTACCGCATAAATTCTTATTGATCAAGTTATTCCAAGCTTTATGTTCATTAGTGCATTAAATGTTAATGCATTAACCATTAGTGGAATAACCTACTAGGATGATATTCTGGTCTTGAGTCATTTGGACTAATGAGTATTTGCTTCATCATCCACGATTCTAGTGATCTCTTTGTTACTCAAATTCATCAAGCATTTGTCTTCGTCCATATCTTGAGTAACAATATCTCGTATATTCATATTCTTGCCTTGATTATTCATATATTTCTAGATTCAATTCTAAAGGCAAGTTTATCTCACGATCCAACAAAAAGTCATTACGCATAAATATTTCTATCCTACTTAGTCTTGTTGACTAATTATTCTCCTTATGACTTTTGCTTTTGGGATTCAATGTTCGACATGTTCTCAATCAAGCATTCGATATATTCGTAACATGTTGACTTCCACCATGTTTTAGAATGAGCATTGATTTCAAATATGTTTCAAAAATGAATCTTTCATCGAATCTTGATTTCATAATGCATCATCACGGTTTGTAAAGAACATTCAAGATTTGAAACAATTTGCATGTTTCATCTTTGAAATTTTTATCCCATCCATTGATTTCGAAGATTCACATCAATGACATTCTTTTAAAGTGTATTTCCAAATTGTCATTGAGAAATCACATTCTTGGAATCATTCAGCTGTTACTTTATCTGATTCATTGGACTGATTTTATTTGATTGGGTAAAAATTATGCTTTTGATCTTTGATTATTTTACTCTTCACTCAAATATCATATGATTTAATCCTATAAGAGCATAAGAGTTATCTTGTCTAATCTTGGGTAGACTCAAGAATCATTGGGTACCAAAGAGCATATACATTTGATTTGTGCGGGATGCTCTATGGTTAGAATTATAGAGTCTATCGAGAGATGATAATTGTCAAATGCGGATCAGCATATACATTTGATTTGTGCAGATATTCTTGATGTTGTTTTGCATGTTCTAAGTCCAGCGAACAAAAGTCGACGATCTGAAATGATAATTCTCAAGAATGATTTTATCATTCTCGAGAATTGAAAGATAAGTTTTCCCAAGATTTCCTAAGAATTCTCGAGATTTCGAGCCATTCTTGAGAAATATCGGGAATTCTCTAATGTTCAAGCATGTTTGCATTTATCATTCTCGAGAATGGCTATGGCATTCCCGAAAGTTGTAGCACAATGTGTTCGCACGAATTTCTACATGGTATTCTTCATTGCCGATATCATTCCCCGAGAATTAAGTTTCATTCTCGAGAACGGCTCTCGAGAATCATTTGTTGATTCTCGAGAATTATCGAAAGCGGGAATGTCTCGTAGTATAATGTCGTTTTATTCTTAATCGACGCATCAGTTCCCTCGTCTCATTCTCTCTAACTCCCGAGAACAGCTCTCGAGAATCACTTGGAGATTCTCGAGAATCATCAAACAGAGAATTTCAAAGGACCAGAACATGATGTCATTTCATTTATCCTTCTCCGTTTCCCTTTCCATCATCTTCTTTTACATCTATTATAACCATGCTAAGCTAACTGAATTTCATTCACTCCATTTTATTTAGCTCGAGCACACTCTTTTCAAAATGATCATTATGCTTTAAACATATTTATCATCATAAAAAGCATAAGTGATTTCTTCATACCAATTTCAATGAACTTGAAAATTGAGATACCATGTTGTGAGCAAGGATATTTCCACACCTCATAACATTTGGTGTCACATTATTATTTGGTATCTTTAAAAGGAACTTCATTTCTTTTTAATCATGCATTCATTAAGGGGGAGCTTCACATTCACTCATGTTTGATATCTTAAAAGCTCAACTCCTTTATTTGAAGAAAACCCTTTTAAGTTTGCTCATCTGCATTCAATATGCTTTATTAGTTTTGATGATGAGTTAACATTATATTTTCCTTTCATTATCTTATCTAAATATCATATGGGAAGGAATACTTTGATATCTCGATTGCACTAACAAATCTCTTTTGCAAAGAAAGTTTTCAATTTGTAGCGGGAGATTTCGTCATGTGTTCAACTTTCCTTAATGCACTACAAGGAGAAAAAATTAAATTAAGGAAGGATGCTTTGATGTTCGGTCACATTGAAGCTGAGGAAGAGGAAAACCTCTTGAAGCCAGTAGAGACATGTTCAGCAGAATAGCTATATCACGGAACAAGAAAGCAAAAAAAAAAAAAAAGGGGCTTCATCGATCATCCATCATCTGCATAACCTACATGAGCATTTCTAATCTCTATCTTTTTATATTCGGAGAAATTTTGCACATGTTTGGTGTCTATGAGTTTTTGGTTGTGAAAAATGTCTTGAAAACCTCTCCAAAACATTTTCAAACATACTCTTGCATCATGTCAAATATTTTCAAAAAGGGGGAGAGAAATTGTTCTGGTTCATATGGTTAATGAGAGACAAGTCATTTCCAACTTGTTTTCATATTTGCCTATCCATCTCGCATTTCTTCTTTATTTCAACTTTTTGCTAATGACAAATAAGGGGAGAGAATGGCAAGAAAAAATATGTGTTCTAATATATTTTCATATTCATGTATATTTTTCTTAAAGTATTTGCCATCATCAAAAAGGGGAGAATGTTGGTTTTGATTAGTTTTGATGATGTCTTATATAGATGCCATTCTTAAGAGCAAAAAGGTTGCACACTACATTTACATTATACTTTGACTAATTCTTATATCTAATGTAGATGTGAAGTTTAATGATGAAGAATAATCAAGAGAAGAGAAGAAAGAAAGAAGAACTTGCTCAATAGAATGAGAAAATCATTATACAAGCTCTCGATTGATTCTAGAAGTCTCCACGATGATATAGAAGTTGGAACGGCTCAATTCGGAGTTAAAATGAGTGAAAACGAGTTACAAGTTCATTCCTGAATCAATTCTCGAGAATGCAATCAATTCCTGAAGCAATTCTCGAGAATGGTGCTGAACATGTGAGATTTGGAAGCAATTCTCGAGAATTGAAAATCCATTCTCGAGAATGATTCTCGAGAATGCTATTCGATTCTCGAGAATGATCGTGCTTCGAAGATACTCTGTTCTGCTCTTTTTCGCGACCTCTCGGTAATTCGATGATATCGCACAAACCAGGAATCGGATTGATGTGAAACCAACGGCATATGAAACTAGACATCCAACACGTACTTTTGACAAAATATCAAGATCAAATGAGTTCATATGTGAGAGTTATAAATTCTACAAGTTGGACCATCAATCACCGTCACAGTCCCGACCAAGCTTCGGTATTATGAGTGTATCTCACAAACGGAAAATCCAAATGAGTTGAAACCGGTGCCATTGGAAACTAGACTCAAATAAATTTTCATAAACATCAAGAACGCAGAAAACGAAGATCAATTGAAGGAGATATGATGTTTTGAATTTGACAAGATGTTCAGGATTTTGCAATCAGCGTTGATTAAGAACGCTTACATTCATCCTATGATAACCGACGAAATACAACAAGTGTGGGACTGATTCTTCTTGCATTGGAAAGAAGGCTTGAAGAGATTTATGAGTATGGGTGCTTTGACAAATTTGCTATCTCTTCGATACGATTCTCGATATGCGGGAATCAATTCTTGAGAACCGTCTCAAGGATTCTTGAGAATGCTAGTTAAGGCGAGATAACAAAGCGAGATTTAATATGTGTTCGATTAAGGACTCTCGAGAATGGTTATTAGATTCTCGAGAATGGTTCTCGAGAATACACCAAGCAACTCTCGAGAATGGTCGAGACGAATCAAAGTAGCATAGTTTCTTCGGTATGATTCTCGAGAATACATAAGCAATTCTCGAGAATGGCTCTCGAGAGTCGGAAGAATTCTCGAGAATGATCGAAAGAGTGTTGAAGTGCAGCTTGATTTTATGAGTGATTCTCGAGAATTAACACAACAATTCTCGAGAATGCATATCGATTCGAAGCCTTCGTTCTGCGTAAATTGTAAATCATTGATTATGGCTTGGGTACTTCATATTACTGATCTATACTTCTCCTAACCAAGTTTAATCGGTTTCCTAATGAGTTTCATTCGGTATATCCCTTTCCCGGCGAAGAACGGGGATACTCGAGTATTTGACAAGAATGAAGTGCGATATGCTCTTGCTGCAACAATACTCAAGTATCCGAAAGTATTCGAAAGTATTGACGAGGAATGAGCATCTCAAATTGATTCTCGAAATGAATACTCAAGTATTCGGGAAATAATCGGAATGAGGAATGCAAAAGCTTTACGTATGTTTCTTTGAACATGTGATTCTCGAGAATGAGGAATCAACTCTCGAGAATGGTTCTCGAGAATGGGCAAAGAATTCTCGAGAATGAACGTCTGCTTCATCTGATGCTTTATGAGTTATCTCGTTCTCGAAGTGACTCTCGAGAATTGGGAACCAATTCTCGAGAATGGTTCTCGAGAATCACCGAATGATTCTCGAGAATGATCGGAAGTTGTGCAACATCAGCTTTTGATTTTATGAGTAATTCTCGAGTATAGCTACATCAGTTCTCGAGAATGCTCAGACAGTATGGGTACCGATGGTTGGACAACAAACATGATTCATCTACAACTTCATTCAAATAATCCAGTTAATTGATTCTATCTTCCAATACATCATTCAATATTATTTGTATTATGATTAATCATCTTCTTAAGTGATTTTCGGATGATTAACTACCGTTTGAATTTCGATGATGAGCCGTAAAGCACCGAAACGGACGAAGCAACGAGAGCCGACATAATTCGATTGCCCATAACCGAAAAGCATCTTTTAAGCTTCTCTTCACCCAAGGTGACAACTAAGGAGACATCCAATTGTGGGTGTGCGTAAGGCGCGGGTTCTTCAAATATTCCAACGGACAAATTCAAATACGCAAACGCAACGGGCAGATTCAAATCCTTCAACGGTCTTCAAGCTTCAACCGGTATAAATACTCGAAGGTTTGAATTCTTCAATGGTAGAAACGACATATACACGAGACAAAGCATTCAAAGCGTTTAAATTCTATTCGTATATATCTTCGGATATTATTGAGCATCGGTGTTTATCATTCATCTACTCGTGAGGAGTTTCAAAACACTTATTTGATTATTGTGTTGTAAAATCTTAAGGTTGTGGAACCTTAAGTGTGGGTGTACAATTACAACTTGTAAGGGGGAGTGAGTCCAAGAGTGAGAGGATCGTCCTTCGTTTACAGAGTGTGTAATTGTGTCTCGTAGTTATTTGGTTACAACTTGTAAAGAGGGTAAGTCCTAGTGAGAGGATTACTCGAGAGTTACGAGTGTGTAATCAAGTTACGAGATAGTGAAATCCCAGAGTGTCTGGAGTGCGGACGTAGGTCAAGGAGTTGGACCGAACCAAGATAAATTCTACGTGTCATTTCTCCTTACTCGTTTTTTACTACCTTCTTTGTTTATCCAGTATACCACGAAAGAATTTTTGAGGATCACCTATTCACCCCCCCTCTAGGTGATATTCCACCTTCAGGGGCAACTGTTACGGTCCGGCCTAACGGCCCAAACGCCTAGGCGGCCCAAGACTAAATATATCATATATAAAGAAATATCTATATATGGGGAATCTATCATATCTTTCATCAAAGAGATAAGATAGATCATACGGTTATGATATCAAGGCAAACCCTATATATACAAGCGGATAACACCAAGGTGCACACGTTCTAACTCAAACTTAGTCATTATACGATCATCGTGACATCCCCACTTGACACATTCCCCATCCCCCCATTGAGGCGAATAGTCTAGTGTGTGTCCAAAGATTCGAATTCTCTCAGGGTATCTACTCCATAGATATTCAGGGAAGGTCCTTTGATCCAAGAGCAAAAACACTAGCCCATCGGGCTAGACATCTGGTTGCAGACCAGAACACAAAGCAATGCTTTACAACCAAGAACTATCTTTCTTTCTGTGCTTCCAGAAGCTTTATAATCTCAAAATGTTATATATGAACCTTATGGTGCAAGGCATGGATAACAATACTTGGTAGGGATTATTGTTGGTAAAATTATAAAAAACCCTTAATGTAATTATTAGTTTTAAATTGGGATAAATTAATAAACTAATAACAATTATACGTAACCTGTAAAATATTTACATATTATCTGGTGGTGATATTTAACCCGAGGTCTGGATTATTGTTTTTGGGGAGAAAACTCTAATTTCTAGATGTCACACGGGAAATGTGTTCGGTATGTCTTCTGAGCCCAATTCTAAGTGGTATCTAACCTCAGAGGTCATTCATCCTGAGATTTTTTCTGGTTGAGCACGCTTAACTTTGTGAGACACTAACCATCATACCAAAAGCATATGTTGTTAGCAGAGGCACACGCATCACATTTTATATAAGCCCATAAACTTCCCTCATCCAGCCCAATGTGAAACCCGTCACGGTGAGAACGTGACAAGCTCCCCACCCATCCTAGTCCTGGTGATGCCTCATCACCCAGTAGGGGTCCCCCATTCCATCCACAAGGGAGGCCGCCCACCCTAGTCCATCTACACCACTACCTATCACCGGGTGAGGGTCCACCTCCATTCAATCCACGAAGGAACCACCACAGCGGGATGAGGCGAGATCGACTCTAATACTACTGAACGCTGACGCCAAAGAAAAACTTCCTGGTCACCCATCGTGAGATTTTTTTTTCTACGGGATGCTTAACTTTATGAGGCGTTAACCATCATATCAAAAGCATATCTTCCTTCATCCGGTCCGGAGTGGGACCCGTCACGGTGAGAGACCGTGACAAGTAGGCAGGTAGCTTCAATATCCGTCATTCCCGTTGCGATCGTTCACTATTGCGCCACAGAAAATGGAGATTGAGGGATACAAAAGTCTGCAAATTGTACCGCACAATCCAAAATCCTCCGTTGTCTACCTTTACCTCAATCGTCCTTCACAACGCAATGCTCTCTCCTCTGATTTCTTTACCGAATTTCCCAAAGCTCTCCATTCTCTCGACCACAACCCCCAGGTCAACGTCATCGTCCTTTCCGGTGCCGGCCACCACTTTTGCTCCGGCATCGACCTTAATTCGCTTAGTTCCATCTTCAAGGATCATTCATCTCATGACCGCGGCCGCTCTGGGGAGAAACTCCGACGACACATCCTGGGCTTGCAAGATGCCATCAGCGCCATCGAACGGTGCCGGAAACCCGTGATTGCTAGCATACAAGGCGCTTGTATCGGCGGAGGAGTCGACATTATTACCGCCTGCGACATTAGGTTTTGCACCAAGGACGCCTTTTTTTCGGTGAAAGAGGTCGATTTGGCCATCACGGCCGATCTCGGAACTCTGCAGAGGTTACCGAGTATAGTTGGGTACGGTAATGCTGTCGAGCTAGCTTTGACGGCTAGGAGATTTTCGGGTCTGGAAGCAAAGGAGCTGGGTCTAGTTTCTCGAGCTTTCGATTCTAAACATGAATTGGATGAAGCTGTGCGGGATGTCGCCGAGGGTGAGTTACCTTAGCGCGCGTCTTCGTAAATGTCCAAAAACTGTTACTTGAATCTTGTCTACTTAGATTATATAATTATCTAATTGATAGCACTTTTAGGGACACACGCTTCAGTTTTTGAATTGGTTTTAGGATATCACTTTGGACTAATGATTTCGCTTCTTCTGTTACTGGCCGACACCAATGTCAATGTAAATTTAATTATATCAGTTATTTTTCATTCCAATGTGACCTACCATTTATCAGTGTAAGTATGCACTAGCATCCATGATAGGTTATTTTTTTTCCTTTCATTTTTTCTATAGTAATAGATTCAAGTTAACCAAATGTACTTTCAGACTGGTTGGTGTTGCTTTCATCCTTTTAAGTACGTAAGATTTGCTAGATGAGTAATGGAAATCTCATTTAAATTGCGGATAACAATAATGTATTACAATACTAGCCTTATTCTTTCTAGATTTGTGCATGTCATCCTTGTGCATTTGCCATGCTAATTCTCCTGTTCCAGTTTTATCGGATATTCCCAAAGGGACTACCAGCCTTATTCTTTTGGGGAAGATGGAAGACAATTTAGGTTCTAGGGGGCTAACTGGACACATTTTCTCCTGTTCCAATTTCTCTGTTCATGTTTTATGAAAAGTATGGCTTTCTGTTGATGTATTGATTATTATTTAAAGTGTGTTGTGCTTGAGTTCTGTGGCTAATTCTACATATGGTTCTCTGTCTACACATGTAAGTGGATAGTCTATTGCTCAAGTAGTTCAGTGGAAAACCTCTAGGTTGATTGATGCAAAAATAATGTGGGTCCCAAGTTCAATCTTAGAGCCTTTTCATTCATTTAGTTCTGATAAGACTTTATGTTGCCTTGTAACTACATTTTTATTGTGTTTCTTTTATATTGATGATTCCTACTTTGTATCTTTCATCTAAAGTGCAAGATGGGTCTGGCTAGGATATGTTAAGCATGGCTTTTAAAACTTTAATTTCATCATTATACCTAGAAATGACAGCAAATCCACTCTGAATTAGATGAGCGGGGTCTGAATTCCTTGCTAATTCTTCATCCACTGCATTGCTTCCCTTCCTTTCCTTTGCTTCTTTTCTTGTTCTTCTATAGCATCAAGATGCCATTGTTCTGACACCATAATTTGACAATTGACAGCAATTGCTGCGAAGTCTCCCCTTGCAGTCATTGGGACCAAAGCTGTGTTACTCAAAAGTAGGGACTTAACTGTGGAGCAAGGGTTGGATTATGTTGCTACTAGAAACTCTGCAACTCTGTTATCCAATGATTTGCATGAAGCAATGTCGGCGCATGTCCAGAAACGGAAGCCAGCTTTTTCCAAGCTGTGAATGTGTTAAGTGTTGTATATGTTTGGCAATTAGTGACTTTTTAAGAATATTAGTGTTGTGTTTGGACACCAATGTTAATATTTATCTGCAAGTGAACAGCAAGAGTTATCATCATACAATACTTTCCTGTCCTCACCAGAAGTGCTCTTAGGATGTTGAGGGAGAAAAATCATGAGCTTGATGATATCATATCAGTGATTGAGGTGCTGGTAATCTTTTCATCTTGTCTCAGTTTGTTCTTGTAAACACACTTTATTTTGGAACTAGTGATATATGTTCTTCATGTCTATGTTCAATGGTTGTATGCGTACTTATAATATCCAAGTTAATTAAATGCAAGTAATAACTAATTGATGAAGTAGTCATTTTTATGACAATATTAAAAGGTCGCCTATGGTGCCTATGTATATTTGTAGTTGGTGGTTGGAGACAAAATATGAACATGAGCTCTTGGATCTTCATTCTTCCTGGTGACAACAGAAAATATGCATCACTGCCTAATGAACTTCAATAATAGATATACTTATGGAAACTTGATATTTGTTGCATTCATATTGGCTAAATGAGCCTTTTGATGCTATCATTCTGTCTATTCACTTATGTCCTGCCTTACAACACTCCAGTATTTCTCTCAATGCTATCAAAAGTTAAAAGTACTTTAATTTTCCTATACTTATTGGTGGATGCATTGCCATGAAGGGCGAATGCTTCTCTTCTTTTTTTCACCAACATGTTTACAGAAATCAGTGAAAGTTAACATCGATAGATATTTGATTTGGCCATGCTGGAACTTGGTTGAGTTGCACAGAAAGCTGCCTCCCTGTTTCTGGAAACAGATAGCTGTTTTCCTTTCTTTTTTCATGTTATATTGCATATAGTAGTACTAGTGTTATTGTGTGTGTGTGTGTGTGTTAGTAGTGGAGCTTGGTTTTACGGAAAGAAATTATCAATGCTGAATCTTTGGAAGGAAGCTTCTATGTTGGATCTCTCATTGGAAAAAGCACAGTGATTGGCCATGGCTTTTCTGTTGGGAAGTTTTTATTTTACCCGTCAAATGGTTAATTTTCTTGTTGGTATTACTTTTTGGTTATAAATTCAGATGTGAATCAATAATTGTTAGGAAATTCATTTTTACATGTTTTTGGTAGAAACTTTAACATATGGAAGATATGAGAGTTTAGCACGGAATATCTCTGGAGATTTCAAAATTAGAGTGGCATGGCATAGCTATAAGGAGGCTGATGTATTCCTGAAGTCAGAGATTTTCTTAGTTAAGAAATGCTTTATAGTCAAGTGTAAGAACTGACTTATTTCTAGTTGCCTGGAAAGATTTTTTGAAGATTCATGAGTTTCAAGTGAAGATTGACTGTCAATTTATGTAGTGTGTGTGTGTATATATATATATATAGTACTATGTAAATTCAAATCTTTGCTGGTACGGTATGACTCTTGGAAATATTCTGTGCAAGTTTGAAAGAATCGCAATTTCCCCGTCGAAGGCGATGGTGCTGAGCTCTCTTGTACTGATTGGGAAGTGTTAGAATTTTGAAAATATTCTGTGCAAGTTGTAAGAAGCGTTAGTCAATACATGATCCCTTGATTTCTCTTCGCTTTTTTGTCTTTTTCGCCCATTAAGGTATTGTTTGACTAATTGCCTTGTGGCTTACAAAGGAACCTGCTTTTATGATGCCAAATGCAAATACGTCTCTACTTAATAAATTACTTTTAAGGGGTTCATTTTTATTACTCCTTCTAGTTCTTAATTTAAGACATATTTGAGAAGTTGATTTTAGTCTTAAATATAAGATAAAATTGTTATATTTGTCAATTTTTTTCTAATTCACCCTTATTAATGCTCCCTCAACAACAATGGAAAAGGAGAGAGAGGGAATGAGGGAAT
Source organism: Acacia melanoxylon (assembly GCA_019022615.1). Classification (NCBI taxonomy): domain Eukaryota; kingdom Viridiplantae; phylum Streptophyta; class Magnoliopsida; order Fabales; family Fabaceae; genus Acacia; species Acacia melanoxylon. The sequence goes on along the minus strand of JAFJYJ010000030.1, from coordinate 7,033,227 downwards.
AAAAGGCGGTGGCTAAGTGTTTTAGAAAATACATGTTACATTAACCAACTAAACTAATTTTCTTAATCTAATCAAATTAGGTCTATATGTCTTACATTAAGAATCAGAGAAGTATTTTTCTCTAAACTAATTTTGTCTAACTTATAAACGGATATATAATTTAATGATACGCATAGATATTTCAGAAAAATCATGTAACATATGTTGTAGTTTAGTACAATCTCATATCCTTAATATATAGAAGAGCTAGTTGAATTTTTTTGTTGATATTAAATAAACTAAATATATTACTTAATCATAACATGTTATGTTATGTATTATTAGATTATATATCGGTTTATAAGTCAAACAATCTAGTTTGGAGAAAATTGATAAATATAAATACTTTAATGTAATTTATTTAATTCCCCTAATCTCAAAAAAAAAAAAATCAAATGGCTCTTGTAGTAAGAACTGAAGGGAGTAATTTATTTAGATTATTAGTCTTTCCAAATTAGTCAATTAGGTCTTATAATAAAGACAAGAGGTAATAGTATGTGGGTTAAATACCATTTTTACCACGGAAGTATTGATAAAGGAACACTCAGCACCCGGAAGTTTTTTTGGTATCAATTTTGTCCTGGAAGTTTACAAAAAGGAGCAAATATATCTTAAAGTTTTTCTAGAGCAAATTTGCCCAAAGTTAACAAAGAGAAGAACAATCCAACGGTCAAGATCAACCGATCGGCAAGATTACTATGTTTTTAAACTTTCGAGGCAAAAATGATACCAAAAAAACTTTCAGGTGCTGAGTGCCCCCTTACCAATACTTAATTAGGTATGTAATCCATAGTATGTAAATTCAAATGCGTGCTGGTACGGTATAAATCTTATAAATATTCTGTGCAAGTTGCTAGTATTAAAGAATCTTAATTTCCCCGTTGAAGGCGGTGGTGCGGAGCTTCCTCGTACTGATTGGAGGTGTTGGAATATTGAAAATATTATGTGCAAGTTGTAAAGAGCGTTAGTCAATGCGTGATGCCTTGTGGCTTACATAGGAACCTGCTTTTGTGATGCCAAATATCATTATTTTCTCCGACATCCTCCATAACCACACACAACTTAAGTACGTGGCTCAAATTCTCTATTTGCAGTTCACATAATGCTAATCATTTGGATGTTGTGAAGTATCACAGCCTGAGCATCCTTCTTTATAAAGAGTGCCATATTTTTCACTCTATGGGGCCTTCAACTTTATTGTTTTGTCTTTTGGATGATTGGGAAGCAGAATTTTTCATGTGTTAAGATTAAAATTGCAACTGGAGCAAAGAATAACAAAGAAATTATCTTTAACAGCTTTATGTTCAAGACCAAAGGTAGTATGAAGAAAACTGATCCATATTGATGTGGAATTTTTTCCCTTGATTATTGAAAATCCATATTGGTGGTGAAGGAATGTGGTCTTAAAAGATTCTGCATTTTTTCCCAAGACTGTTCACTTGGATGATTGTTTGCATTCAATGTTAGGTATTCGAACTGGTGTGTTTCCCTTGTATTGCATGGAATCGGCTCTTTTTTTCCCCCGACTTATGGCTCCCTTGCATTGCATGGAGTCGACTCATACTTTTTGACTTAAAGAGTTCTTCTCATTAAAAAAATTATTTTTTGGTACAGATATATAATATTACCTTCGATCATGAATCCTATATTTAGTACTGGAGGAGTATTAGAGTGGTTTGTAATGTTGTTGAATTTCAATGTCTCCTGTTGGAAATTGAATGAACTAGATTTTGAACAATAAACAAATGAACTAGATGTGATATAATGAGAAGCATTTCCAAGATGAGGATAACTGTTATGACCAAAATGATTTGAAATTACACTCTTAAAATTTCGAGATAATTATTGGTTTGAATAAATTGAAATTGGTTGAGACTTCATGAATTTTCTTGTAAAGATTTATGAATTATTTGGAATATAGAGTTGGTCTAGTGGTGTAAGGCCTTGCTAGATCTCTTTAAGTCTCGAGTTCAAGTTTTAGATGATACACTTATAGTGGAAGAGGTAACCTCGAACCAAGATGATAATATATAAAAAAGTTGAAGGTTTCATATATTATACAAATTTATTTACATTATAAAACTTTATTGCCTTCATACAATATACCTTCAAATAAAGAATTCTTTTGAATTATTTTTACTCACTCTTTTGAAAATTGTTAGAAAAATCCTCTTGCAACACGGACAATTCTTTCTTTGAATTATTAGGATTGATCTCTTAGCATTTTTTTCCTTTGGGTTGGGGAAAGTTATAAAATATGAAATCAAGAAGATTTTCAAAAACTGTCTTGGGACACCCTTTCAAATATTTTATGACTCCTGACAGGTAAATTCATTAAGTACCAAATCCAAATTCAAGTCATTTAATAATTATCTTGAACTTCTAGAAGTTTAAGTTCATGTTATTTAGATCATAATTAATTTTCTTGAACTTGGAAAGCTCTTCTCATTATTTTATCTAATATAATTTTACTAAGGTTAAATAGTAAATCCACCATGGAAGTATATCCCCATGAACAATGTTGCCCTGGAAGTTTTTTCAGGTTCAATATTGCCCCGAAAGTCTAAAAACATAACAATGTTGCCCTTTTCCGTTAAAAAACTAATGTTGACCGTTAAAAAACTGACTTTGACCGTTAACTTTTTAATGGAAAAGAGCAACATTGTTATGTTTTTAGACTTCTGATGTAACATTGAGACAAAAAAAAACTTTCAGGGCAATATTACTCTTAGGCATATACTTCCGAATTTGCTACTTAACCCTTTATTACTCCTCTAATAATAGTATATTTAATGGATTTTTTGTTGTTACTCCTTCAGACACTCGTTAACTCCATTAACCTCCTTTTGAAACAAGATACATGCTCTTCTAATCCTTTATATAAAAACTATTTAATTAATTTCCGTGGATTAAAAATGGATAAATTATTTAATTATAATAAACATGATTTGTTTTTTTAACATTAGATTGTATATTATTTTATAAGTTGGGTAAATTAGTTTGGGAAAAAATATAACTATATGAAATAAAATGCATAGTTATCCTTCGCCAAGGTACAGGGCTGCTCCAATGTCTTACCTTGGCGGTGTTTGAAAGGACATCAGAGGCACCTCTCAACAAGGTCTCTTTTCCTTCTTTCTTGGCTTGTGTTCATATTTTCGGCTTGCTTTTTGATTACTACACCTAGAAGGTGTCTCGGCAAATTGGTGGGCTTTTGGTTTCTTTGTTCAGTTTGATTCTTCGTGTCTTCATTTCCCATGTGGCCTTCGTTTTAAGATGCTCACGTTTAATTAAATTAGTTGCTCTGTTGCTCTTTCTTTTCAACTCCACTCTGGCAATGAGGTTCCGATTTCAGTACTCTTCAAGCATGTTGGGCGATGCGGTTGAAGTTGTGACGGCGTTGGAGACCCTTGGGCCGTGGCTACACTGTGCAAAGACAAACCATAAGTCGGTTTGGGGTGCGACTTTTTTTTTTCGATATATAAAATTTTAGGAACGAGGTTGAGTTCACCCACGATCCAAAAGCAGAGCGAAATTTCCCTTTCTCCTAGATGATACCGATGTTGGGCAAGACGAGTCGTCTATTACTCTTAGGCGTTAACCTAGACACCTTGAAGTTGGGATACCTCCCCCAGCGCCTGACCAACTTCCATATTCCGGATGCTTAGAGGGGCCGAAGATTTCTATTTTTTTTTTGTCCTTGCTAGATATATTGAGCTTATGTTCTGGGCCTTAGCTTCTTCACCCACATCAAGTGAGTATTTCGGCTACTATGCGAATTGGGCCCCATCGTCTAATGACCCAATTAGATCTCCACTCAGTGTTGAATTGGGCTTAACCTTCTTGTCCTCTCAAGTCCTCTCGGGTTGCTTGAAAACGGAAGGCCATGTCTCAACTTGATTCTAATTCGTAACGGGCAAATGGTTAATTTCTTCCATGACTGTTGGGTTGGAGTAGACTTAAAATTGAAAGATTTTTGTATTAGAACGTTGTCGGAAGATGAGGATTGCTCATGTGTTGGTGACGGGTTAAGGATGGAATGTGGGATGTCAATAGAATAGGCAAGGTTATTAACTCGATGGGCTAAATCGGATTGCCCCTGTCTTAGCTCCTCGGGTGCTTTGGGAATGATTTGATGATTTGGGGAGAGACGAGTGATGGGTGTTTTTCTATTAAGAGCGCTTATTCTCTCGTCACTTCCTTGTATGAGCCAATGGCGGGATAACCTTTTCAAGGATATTTGGAAGTGGAAAGGAGTGGAGCGTATCGGAATTTTTATGTGGAAGGTTCTTTCGAATAAACTCCCATCTAATTTATGGAGGAGCTCTTGGTCTCCCCGCCTCTCCTCTGTGGGTTCTCGTCAAGTGGGAGTGGAGGATGTTCTACACATTCTTAGAGACCGTACTTATGCTCGGGATATGTGGAACAAGGCGATTGTGGATGTGTATGCTACTTCCTTCTTTGCTGCTGATTTAAGGTCTTGGATGAGCATGAACTTAAGAAAGTCTATTGGGTTATTGGTGGAGGGAGTTGGAAGATATTTTTTGGTGTAGCGATATGGAAGCTTTGGGAGTGGCGTAACCGAAGTATTTTTGTTGCTAACTTCTCGAAACCCACTAACCCCGGGCTCATCAAGCTGTCGTGCGGGAGAATTATTGTATTACGAATCATGCGGGTTCTATGGGAGTGAATCGGAAGGCTTAAGTGGGTCGGGTGGGGTTGGTATTACTTTGGGGGTGGACTAAGATTAATGTTGATGGGGCGGTGGTTGTGGATTACTCGCGGCGGGTTGTGGGGGAATATTTAGAAACAAATAAGCAGTTCTTGGCTTGCGGTTTCACTAAGAAAATTGGCTTCGCGGTGCTAATATGGCGTAAGAATGGGCTATTTATGAGGCCTTGCAAATGGCGTGGGATTTGGGCTTGAGACGTTTGATCCTCGAATCGATGCAATGGAAGTTATTCAACGATCCAGGGACCCTACATTCACAGCAGGTAGCTTGCTGCATCTGGAGATTAGAAGCCTTTTAAATCGCCAGTGGGAAGTTAAGCTGAAGGTTATTCCTCGTGAGTTGAATAGGATAGCTGATGTATTAGCCAAGATGGGTATTTCTAACTCTTCTATTTTGTATAATTGTCCTTATCGCTTGAGATCTTGGGTTTGCCAAGAGAGATTGGGATTCATTTCCCCAATGATGTAATGCTTTGTGTTTGTTTGTTGGGCTACTAGCTCTCTTCTTGTTAACAAAAAAAAAACTTGATTCTTTTGGTAAGCGAATTAAACTTGTTACACCAAATCTTGAGGCTTTTGTTGCTCCCTGCTCAGGATTCGCTAGGCCTGCAGTAGCTCTTAAACGTTCTCCTGCTCACTTCGCTTTTTGTGGCAGTATCGACATCATTGGGAACTACTTATAATCCAGACACTAAGTATTCACAACATGGGACATCATAGCTGTAACAAGAAATGTTCCTGAGATGAACATTTAGAGGTAAATTTTGCAGTGCTGCATCCTTTTGCCTTTTGGTAGTACTTTATTGTGTTTGTTCTTTGGTTGTTTTGTACTGTGGCTTCTGTTTTGTTCTGGCTTGATTTGGTAGTTTGCCAAGTTTCCATCTACTTGTTTTGTTCTATTCTACTGATTTAATCAGCTTTGTTAACGCCTGGACTTCTCTATCTTTCAAGTTTCATCACAGTATGTGATATTTCAACTCCTTTGGGAGCCTCTTTTAAAGGATTGCTTTCTGGTTTGTTCTCTGCAGTGAAGATTCAAACAATTCCTACTTTTTGGTTTGTTTTGTTGGAGTGAGGAGTCAACCAATCCTTCAACCTTTAGTTGTTGAACCTAGTGTGGAGCTCAAAAGCTCTTCCATCTTCAAGCCACTACTACAAAAAAACCTAAAAAAACGACCTAAATAAGACCCAATTAACGTCCTTTAACTAAGGGACGTCTCGACTGGGGTAGTTGTTTTTTATGGATTTTTAGCGACCTGAATACAATTCAGGTCGCCTTTTATGAGGCGACCTAAATAAAATTCAGGACGCCTCATAAAAGGCGACCTGAATTAAAAATCAGGTCGTCTAAATAAGGCGACCTGATTTCAATTCAGGTCGCCTTATTAACGCGACATGATTTGTAATTCAGGTCGCCTTATTTAGAGCTGAAAACAAAAGGTCTCCTTATTAAGGCGTCCTGATTTCCAATTCAGGTCGCCTTATTAAGGCGACCTCAATTATAAATCAGGTTGTCTTATTTAAACAAAGGCGACCTTTTTTGAAATTCAGATTTAATAAAAGGCGACCTGATTTGAAATTCAGGTCGCCTTTTATGTTTTTTTTTTTAAAAAAATATAGCTACATATTTAATCTTGCCCGAAAATGCTAACATGAATCAGTAAATATGCCTGACAAATAGCAATGTTCACAGAAAATAGCAATCGCTTCCCTTTGCTTTCGTATTTCTCTTCTTTCGCATGAGATTAATGTATACACATTTAAGAACTTAATAAACGCAAAGACATTACGTAAATATCGTTCACTAGTTCTCTTCTCATCTCTCAAACTTCATACTCATAAATTAGATGACAAACCTATGCCTCCGTATAGACAATCGCTTAGAGTATGTTCAATTGGATTTAAGTTTTGCATTGGCTTCATGCACATCTATCAAGACCAAACGCTATATATATACATGAATAAGTAATACCCACAATAACACCAAACGTGCAAAGACACAAACTAACTAACAATGAGATAGCAACAATGAGATATATATCTCCCAAGTTTTGCATCAGCTAGCTGAATCAGTAATATACCCACAATAACACCAAACTTGCAAAGACACAAACTATCAATGAGATTACAACAATGAGATATCTACCAAGTTTTGCATCGCCCGAGAAACCCACCAAGCAACACAAGAAGGTTCATAGTTCCAAGAAAGTTGGTCACAATTGTTGCAGATTTTGAACAGACAATAACACCAAACAGATACAAACGAACAACGTAGCAAAGAATCACTAACACAATAACATACTAATCATGCTCACTACTAACTAGGCTATGTGTTGAAGAAGATGTCTAGCCAACATGTCTCGAATCGAATCGATGTCATCCCGCGAGTACGGATCCGCATGATCCCCAAAACCGTAAATTGGAAAACAAGGTATAAGATAAACCAATTAAGTGAAGGAAATAATTAACAACTCAAGTACAACAACAAAAATATCATCATTTGAGGATCACGGAGCGATTACGTACATTTTGAAAACCTTGAATACGTCCGGTGGTAACGATGGATTGCATCCAATTCATAACGTAGTATCCACACTCGGTGCTCCCTGGTTGTTGATGGCACTATAAATCAAAAGCAAATTGTTAAAACGAATAAAGGCACATCAAAAGCTACTGTGTCAATGAAATAAATTGAATTGAAACTACTTACCTTCGGTTTAAACCACTTCGGTCCACCCCGCTCTTTTGCTCCAACAAGCCGTCTATACGTCTTGAGGCCCCTATCATTAAAATGGAAATTAATAGACATGTTAAACCAGTCATTTAAAAGAAGAATCGATGATTTAGATAAAAATTTACTTACTCGGCAAACATGGTTTTGATATCCTCGTTTGGATTGCCATCTACCGAATCGAACCAATAACAGGAGTTCTTGACGGACAAACAACACACGGGGGTCCAATGACCACTACAACATATACGTATTAATATTAAATTAAGATAAGAAAGCAATTTATTCACAAAAATCTTATATAGACAAAACAAAAGTACGCACCTTTCATGTATTGGCGCTAGATAACAAGACTTGCCTCCGTCGCCCATTGTTAAACCAACATAAATTGACCTCCTGGGTAACGTATTGCGAGCCGAAGCCGTGCATCCAGGACATAAATATCCATACGAACCCGCTCGCTTTGTGTTGGCGCATATTTCACGGCAAACACTATGAAATGAAATGATAAATGTTATTGAATATATTTAACAAAAAAAAAAGAGTACTGACATAATTAAAGGGTTAAAAAACTTACAGGATTGCAACTTGAAGAAACTGTATATCTAAACAATCCATATGCATAAACTCTTTCAAATCTTTCTTGTCAATTGTTATCGGATATGTCTTTTCTGCACCGACAATGCCCGGAGGCATCTGCAAGCTTATAAGGTCGATGTCCTTGTACAACTCTCGCAAATCATGCTAAGTAGGGAAATAAGCTCGCAGCTTGTTCATGCTATGAAAACATAAAAAACATATTATGAGTGGGTTAGCAATGAAAATCAATCGGGAACTTACTCATCATCAATCAGTAATGTATTTCCTACCATTGGAGGTGTCGTCCCCATCTCAATAAGATGATGCGGCCAAAGGATGAACCATGAGATGGCAGCGCCTAGTGTGGTAACCTCCTCATCATCAATCGGGATGGGCCGTCTCTTCTTCCCCTCTCGCACACTTTTCACAGTCACCCGACGTTGGTCTTCTGGAATTTGCTTGTTATGGTGTGCGGTTTGTTCTGGATAAACAAGACCATCGGCAACAATACGCCGGTGTGGGTCATCCAAATATAGAGTGCAAGGTAGACCTCCCTATGGTGTGTGAGAAGGATCGCCGTGTCCGCCTGATGGAGGGTGAGAAGGTTCGCCAAGATTTACATCTACAGGCTGAAAACTATCTTTGCTGTTGGGCAAGGCCGGGGATTCTTGGGCTGTACGTTCCGTATTTGCATTCTCTTGTACCATAGCTCTCATTTCACCCCGTAGTTGTTCCATAACCTCAGCTACGAGGGACGCTCGAATTCTGGCTTCAAGCTCCTTATGGCTCTCTTCGTCATGCAAACGGGAACGCCGTCCGAAATATTTTGGGACACTCACTCCCCTCGTCTCCCCTCGAACAGCATCAAGGTAATCCAGCTTCCCAATCGCCGTTGACAAAATGTCCTACCGTGTACCTGGCGTGAATGAGCCTTGGCTGCTCTGATGCTCAAGTGAATCATGTACCATAAGATTTTTCATAAATAATAACTAAACTCTTATATAGTATGAAACCACTGAGGCTATTCAATACTTCTAATTTAACTACTTACAATCTTTGAGGCAACCTCGAACATCTTCATTGATGTATTTGTCACCCTTCATTCTCGCAGCTTTCCATTTTTTGTGACGAGGAGGATGCTCAGGGGCCTGGATAGCAGTGGAAGGATCGGATTGGGAAGCTTCCTTCATTCGCTGTAACTCTTCTTCCATCATCTTCCGTTCAAGCTTTCTATAGCCACCTCTAGACAACATATGCGGATACTTATTTTTCGCTTGCCTCTCTCTATTGGCTTGACTTGTTTCCTGCGACACGAAAACAAACAAAACTGAGCGTACGAAGTCAAGTAGATTCAAATTAAAGATAAGATATGACAGAAATGTTACCAGAAATTCAGGATTCTGCCGTGACGCCACAAACTCCCTCCAGTCCTCTGGAGAAATGTAATCATAGGTCATACATGGATCCTCGTTCCTCTTTGGCCCTCGAATATACTTTTTTGTTAGCTTGTTCTTAAAATCTTTCCAACGGAGACGAACTTCGCCCATCCAATGCTTGTTCATCGCCTTAGTGTTAGGGGCATCAAATGTTTGATGCAAAGTGAAAGAGAAGATATGAAAGAAATCAAGTAATAAGACTAAAGATTCAAATGCAGATATATCGAAAGTGAGATACCAAAATCTGTGACCAAATCAACTCCTTCGTTTTATCAGGAACGAACTTCCAAGCAGAGTAAACAATACGCACTTTGCTTCGAGCCAGATAGCCTAAATAGCTAATGAAGCTATCTTCCTCCCTACCGGTTGGATTCATATTTTCATCGAACTCCACATGCAGCCTCTTTTTCTGACTGTCATGACGAGCAATTAGCGAACCCATGTGTGTGCTACCTCTCCCCTTCTCACAACGGGCACATCAACCCTATCACCCGATGACTCGTCTGAGCTAGACATATTCCTGTTCATCAAAGACAAATCATTTATGTTAGATAGGTTATTAAATAATAAACAAATTAATAAAATGAACTAACATGTTAAACGACCACAAAAAGAACATAGTTCTATTTCGTAACTGAAGATCTTACTTTACATGGTTTCCCATATCTCTTCACAATGATCCTTTCTTGCAGCATATTCTTCATCATCTACCAATTCTACTTCACGTGTTGTAGTTGGATTTTTTGTGAAAGGGAGTGTATCGTCAAGGTTTAAGGATTCTTCACCGTACTTCTGTTTTTTACTTTGAAGTACAATGGACATTTTTTTATTTGCAGGGTCTGTAACATAAAACACTTGTTTCGCCTGACTTGCTAAAATGAATGGCTCATCTCTATGACCAAGTCTTTGAAGATCAACGAGACAAATCCAAATTTAGGATCTATTACAACAGCATTATTGCTAACCCACTTACATTTCAATAAAGCAACTTTGAACTTGTTTGTAGCCGATCTCCCATATTTCTTCAATCTCTCCATAATAGGCCATTGATGCTAACACCGGGTTTTTGTCTTTCGAACTAGAAAAGTGCATGGATTCAGCTTCAACCATCACCCTACTATTTTGCACGTAACTTCGTCATCTTGGTCTTTTGTGTAGAAAGAATATCCGTTTACATCGTAACCGCTCCAAGTGATGACCGAAAAGAAGGCCCCCGGACTAACCACTCGATTGTATCCGACACACCGGTCTCGTGCAATACCGTCTCCTGGAACCACTTTATGAATGTCTTCTTTTGCTCATTAGCTATCTCGCATGTCATTCTTCCTTGGATTCATATCCTTCAAAATCTTTTTGTGTTCATCAATGTATGGTTGAACTTCTTCCGTATTATTCAAGATGTACGGGTGTGCTTGCAACACCTCTTCACAAGGCTTATTCTTCAGTTTGATTCCTCGAGTTCCCTTGCTTATCCCCTCGTCATGCCGAGATTGTATCGTCGCCGCCGATAGATAATCTTTGCGTAACTCCATAGCCTCTTCAACTACATATCTCTCAACTATTGACGCTTCCGCCGATAAGGGTTTTTAGAATACCCTTTTAAGATCTTCATGTATCGCTCGAAAGGGTACATCCACCTTAGGTAAACTGGACCGCAGAGTCTTACCTCCTTACCAAGTGCACTATCAAGTGCACCATGATATCAAAAAGCGGGAGGAAATGCATCTCTAGTTGGGACAAAATAATATAACCCTCATTTTCCAATTCATCCAACTTTTCAATGTCAACCACTTTGTTACGTATAGCATTAAAGAAAATGCTCAATCTTGTTATAGTTGACCGCACTTCATCTTTCATAATGCCTCTAATAGCTATTGGTAGTAGTTGTTGCATCAACACATGACAATCATGGGACTTCATTCCCACTAACTTCAAATCGTTCATTGAGACACACCTTCTGAAATTAGAAGAATATCCTTGTGGCACCTTAATGTCATATAGACATCCACACAAACTTTTCTTCTCCGCTTTTGATAGTGTATGAGTTGCTGGCTCCATGTATGCCCTCTTACCATCTTCCATTACTCATGGATGTAACCGTTCTCTTATTCCCATATCAACCAGATCTAGTCTCGCACTAATTCCATCCTTAGTCTTCCCTGGTATGTGCAAAAGCGTACTGACAAGGCTATCACAAACGTTTTTCTCCACATGCATCACATCAAGACTGTGTCTCACATCAAGACTACGCCAATATGGAAGATCAAAGAAAATTGATCTCTTCTTCCATATATTCTTCTCACTCGCCTTCCTTTGCTGCTTACCCAATATGACATTGATATTTTTCACCCGACTATAAACGTCCTCTCCGGTTAATGCCTTTGGAGCCGTGCTCTGCTCCGTTAAAACGCTTTCTTAACTTACGATATGGGTGGAACCGATGAAGAAACCTCCTGTGACCGAGGTAGACCTTTTTTTTTCGTGCTTTAGTTGATGGAAGTTTGTGTCTGCTTCACATATTGGACATGCTTTGTGCCCCTTCACACTGTACCCTAACAAATTTCCGTATGCAGGAAAGTCATTTATCGTGGTAAAAATCATTGTACGCAACTTGAAGGACTCCTTCTTATATGCATCAAACACATCTACGCCTTCCTCCCACAACTTCTTCAAATCCTCAACCAAAGGCGCCAAGTACACATCGATATTGTTCCCGGGTTGTTTTGGTCCAGAAATCATCATAGAAAGCATCATGTACTTGCGTTTCATACATAGCCAGGGGAGGTAAGTTGTATATTACAAGGAGAACCGGCCATGCACTATGGGTGCTTTAAGAGTTCGATACGGGTTGAAGCCATCTGTACAAAGCCCCAGAAGGTTTCTTGGCTCACCGCCAAATTGAGGGAACATTTCATCTATTTTCTTCCATTGCGGAGAGTCGGGGTGCCGAAGATATTTTCCATCGGATATTCTCTCATCGAATGCCATCTCAACTTCTTCGCCGTGCTTCACTAGTAAACAGACGCTTAAACCGTGGAATTATTGGAAGATACCACAATGCCTTCAAAGGTTGCCTTTTTGTTGTCTACTCTCCAGAAACAATAACTTTCTTCACTTTGTATCGTGAAGTTTTACACTTCGGACAATTACTGAGGCCTTCGTACTCGTTTCTGTACAATATGTAGTCATTAGGGCAACTGTGTATCTTTTTATACTCTATACCCATCGTAGACAAGATTTTCTTGGCCTCATACATACAATTTGGAAGTACATTATCATCTGGCAACATATCACACAACAATTCAAGCAGCGACGTGAAACTGCTATCGGTCCACCCACAAGTTGCCTTTAAGTTGACCAAATGTAAGGTCCCAGTCAACCGTGTATACTTAGTACACCCAGGGAACAAAGGTGTCTCTGCATCACTCTGCACGCTATCATATTCATGCGGTTGTGCAAAAGATTCGACCTCAACATCATCAATCATTTTCTCCATTCCATCATCATCTACCTCAACTTCATTTTCGTGGGACGCACCGGTACTTACTTCCTCACCATGCCATATCCACGTTGTGTATCGAAGGTGTATTTCATCACAAAGTAGGTGATCCCTTATATCAGCAATATCCCTTCGACTCCCATTTAAACAATTAACACATGGACAATAATACATCCCATTTTTTGTAGCCACATTCCTTCTAGCAAATTCAATAAACTCTTCCACCCCATTCTAATATTCTTCACTAGTTCTCAACGCATTCATCCAACTATGACCCATTTTATTACCACCTACGACATTTCTAACAACAAATCAAGTTCATAACAAATTCAAGATTCTACCGTGATTTCTTTTAAGAAAATTTCTACAAATTTCCCCCTTAAAACTAAGACATCCCAAAATTTCAATAACAACCAATTTCAGCTTTAATTCAACAAAACTTACTAACTAAAGCAATTCGAACAATATCAACTATTAAATCCAACAATTTCTTCACGTAGTTCATATGGCTAATAATAAAGGATAGACCAAAAAAATTCACGGACTCGATTCAATGAATGTTTAACCAATTCATAGTGAGATTTTGCAATTTATGAATCAAGAGGCTTGAGTGTTCTCAAGAGGAAGTACAAATGGGAACAATCAAAGCAAAACAGAGATTTTTTTTTCTTTCGTAACTCGGTTACTAAACTAAAAAAAAAAAAAGCACCAAAGAGAACCAAAAATAAGTTCTATTCAACTTCTCTTTTTTTTACAAACAAGTTTCGGTTCAAACAAGCTCATAGAACGAATCTATCTTGACAACAAGATCTTCCAATCAGAAATCTCTGTTTTTTTTAAAGGATAAAAGGCAACTCACTCCTTCGTAAAGTTTAGAACCAGAAATGAGGTTCAATTGAAAAGTATTTTCGAGTAAATCAATTTAAACAGAACAATGTACTCTAATCCCATTGTATACCGATACCCAAATGTTAGACAATCAAATTCCAATTAGCTTGCTTTCTACTTTAGGAGTACTTGCCCTTACTGTTGGTACATGAGAGAAAAGGTATGAGATTTGGGGAACCTCAGTAGCAAAATACCAATTCAATATATAATGTCCAAAGTGGTAATAAACTAAGCATGTAAATAGTCAATCTAAGAACAACACCTTACAAGCAAATGCACATGGTCATGGCACAAACTCAAGCAAGGATATTTCATGTTCAAAGGACTAGCTATGGCATACATGGCAAATAAACATTCAAGTAAGCAAACACAAACTATATAAGAGTAATTTTCACTACCTTTTGCTTCTTCTTCCAAGTTATTACCTCTTCTTTCTTGCTCCTCTTGCACTTGCTTTCTCGTATAATATTGGCTCAATTTAAAGCCTAACAATCATACACATATATACATATTAATATATATGATTTTTAGCGTCATTTAAACATGAAACGATTATAATCGAGAACTTTACAGATTCAAGAACAGTATTTGAGTCACCCTTTTAGCGTCTTGAACCATACTTCAATACTTAAAACACTTGTTCAACATTTAAGGACCCCAAAACATCAATTATAAATAATTTTTGGGATGCAACCATTTAGTTTAGCAATAATCATTGTGGCAGCTCAAAAAGATTTTTCTTCAAGAGCATTAATTTAAGAATCCTTAAGCATAGTCCAGATAGCTAAACAATTAGTTATACTATATAACTTTAAACAACAACTTCCCTGCATATCTCAACCTTAATCTACCAATATCATATTTGTAACTGATCTTACATAATTGATCTTCTTTGACATGTATAATAACTCTTCATACAACACTTTAACTTTCTTTTTGTTTAGGTAAGGAATCCAACTCAGCACCTTAAACACATATCTATTACATATCACACTTACACTTCACATACTTTATCATTCAAACTGTCTTTCACATTTATTAAGTATCTAAATCAGCTTTTAGCCTTTAAAAGGTTCATACAACAACATATTATGCTCTGGAAAATATTCACATTTCATAAAAACCATCCTCCTCAAAAACCAAACAATATGCAGTCACTTAATAAATACCTACACAACCTTATAGCACTAATTTCATAGTTTACAGAAAGTTTATACTCTCCTGAACCTCTTATTGAATGAAACAGATGCCACACACCAGAGATACAAAACATCAAATTCGAAAATCGTAACCAGCACCAATCGCACACATGCAACAACAAAAATCTCTAATCTTCCTTCGGACATTATTACAGCCCTTTATCATCGTTTCCCTTACTCAGAGTTGGAGTCCGTACATCCCACCCAATACAAACAAGTGAACAACACAAATCGAAGAAATCGAGAGATGGGAAGGGATGAAGAGGCTTACCTTGGTCGGATTCTAATTTGGATGAAGAGGCCGAACATTCACAGCAACACTAGAGAACGGAGAGGGGGCCGGGGACGTGCCGGAAACAGAGCTGGAGAGCCGACGGACGCCGCGAAGAGAGAAGACGGAAGAGATGGCGGACTGTCACGACTGAGTCGATAGGGTTCGATGGCGATGAGGGAAGATCAGGGAAATAGCGTGGTAGGGTTTTTTAGGGCAACAAGGGAAGCAGAGGGAATTGATGAACTCAGAAATTATAAAGTCGGAACAGCGCGGGCTAGTTGGCAAAACAAAGGGATATTTGGCGACTGAAATGAAATTCGGTCACCACTATTTGAATATTGGTGACCTGAATTTTGTTAAGGTCGCCTTAATTCGAATATTGGCGACCTGAATTTTTTCAGGTCGCCTTAATTCGAATATTGGCGACCTGCAAAACATTCAGGTCGCCTGTATTCAATAATTGGCGACCTGAAATACGTTCGGTCGCCCAAATTGAAAAATTGGCGACTGAATTTATTTTCGGTCGCCAATTATAATAAATATTAAAAGAAAACCCCCACAAAGACCAAACAACTAAATTTTATTCCAAAAAAATCTCATGGCGCCAAACAAAAAAAAATTATTTGAATATTGGCGACCCGAAAGTAAATTCAGGTCGCCAATTTTTTTAAAAAAATTAAAAACAAAACCACCCACGTCGCCAAACAAATAAATTTTATTCCAAAAAAAATCCCATGCGCGAAACAAAAATATTATCATTGGAATATTGGCGACCTCATTTTTATTCAGGTCGCCAATATTCGAATTAAGGCGACCTTAGCGTATTTCAGGTCGCCAAAATTCAAAAATAGGCAACCTGAATTTAATTCAGGTCGCCTTAAGGACTTTTTCAGAAAATTTGTCCATGGCGCCAGACAAAAAATTCTCCCGCGAAACTACTTAAAGCGTCCTGAAATACTGTTAGAACGCCAAAAATCAATTTTACATGTCCTAAACAAATATTCAGGTCGCTGAAGGCTAATTTTCCTTCCATATATTTACAAGAATGCCACTGCCTTCATTTTTACTTTCTATTTTTAAATAAGGACGTTTTTTAGGGTAGTAATATCCAATTTTTGTAGTAGTGAGCTCTTTCATTTATTTTGTTGTTGGCTTTACTTTCTATTATGTATGGTAGACTAGACCTACAATCTATTTGGCAATTCTAAAGCCCCAGTAGATCTAGGCCTTATTATGTAACTCGTTTTATCTTGGGAGAATTCCATATAAAGACGGTTGAATTACCTAAATTCTAATATGGGTTACTAAACTTAACAAATTATTAATTAGGTTATGTAACACAATTAAGGATTTAAGATTTGGACAAAATTACCTTTATATCCCTTAGTTATTAAAAAAAATAAAATTAGAGAGAGAATAATATTGTTTATGCATTACACTACATAAGAACCCTAACAACAAAAAATTCATTGACACCGTCAGAAAATCAGCATCAAAGAAGGTGTTAAATCTTTATTCCTTAATCCTTTTAGTTAATATACGTAATGCAGATAGAATAGCATATTAGTACAACGTTTCTGTGATCAAATTATTCGGACAATCTCATAGATGTCGTTGGGGATCAAACGACCCTTAGGTGGCACGGCTAATAATAATAAATGGATCCGTTTTCACAAAACCATCAAACTTTCTGAAGATTCAAACCTAAGTGAGATCCATGAAAGTGAAGATGAATAATTGGGGAGCCATGAAAGCTGCGGTAGTGCTAGCCATGACCGTGGTTACAGTGGGGCAAGGCGTCCAAGTGCGCTGTGCCAGTTGCCGTATGATCCTGACGGTGGCGCCTGGATTGACAGAGTTCGCTTGCCCTACCTGTCGAATGCCATAGATGCTTCCCCCAGAGTTCATGAGTAGGGCCCACTAGAAACCGTCTCATCGCCCACCTTTACCTCTTCCGTCTTCATAGCAGTCTCACGTGCCGACACACGACATTGATCCCTATAAGATCCAGTTTCCTTGTGCTAGCTGCAAGGCCATCCTCAATGTCCCTCCCGTGCCTTCCTTGTGCCTGCAATGCGGGGTTGACCTCACCATTGAATGGTAGTGTATGCAATAACTTGTGACGATAGCTAATTAGTGAAAGATGCTAATAATGATGAGATAACAATCAGACTGAAAAGGAATTCACAGTAACCTCAACAATACATAGAGGCCTTGTAGCTTTGTATTTATAGAGACTGTTAACCAATACAAATCATACAGCTGTACAATGCTAACAAAATTCTCATAACAAACATGAGAGAGAAGAATCTACCAAAGAAATACACAGCAAACAGATACAGAGAAATAATTATAGACTCTTCTGAATAATACAATTAGCATAAACAATCCTAATCCTGATTAATGCTTAACATTCCCCCTCAAGCGAGAGGGGGTGACAACCACTCCAAGCTTGCTTCTAAAATCAGAAAAAACAAGGATGAGCTAGAGCTTTTGTAAAACCATCTGCAGTTTGTTGAGAAGAGGGAATGTACCGATCTTGTAACTGTCCAGCTAGAACTTTATCTCTTACAAAATGAACATCAAGTTCAATATGCTTAGACCGAGCATGTTGAACAGGGTTAGAAGCCAATGCTTTAGCACTGATGTTACCACACCAGATTACAGGTGACTTATTACACTTTAAACCAAGTTCAGAAAGTAAAGAGCATAACCAAGTAATCTCAGCAGATGTATCAGCCAACGAACGATATTCAGATTCAGCACTAGAGCGAGATACTACTCTCTGTTTTCGAGAAGACCAAGAAACTAAAGATCCACCAAGATACACACCAATGCCAGACAGAGATTTTCGATCATCAACATTAGTGGCCCAATCAACATCAGAAAAACTAGTCAGATTTAAACCATAAGAAGGCCTGATATGTAAACTATACTGAAAAGTTCCCTTAAGATATCTAAAGATTCGTTTAACAGCCTTGAAATGAACATCAGTTGGTCTAGAGAGAAACTGACTAAGTTTATTCACAGAGAAAACTATATCTGGTCTTGTAGTTGTGAGATATTGAAGAGCTCCTATGGCTTCACGAAATACAGTAGGATTAGGCAAAGGAATACCATCACAAACAAAAAATTGTCTCCCAGAAACCATTGATGTGGGCATGGGAGCTGCATCAAGCATGTTGAACTTTCTAAGAAGATCTAAATCATATTTCCCTTTATTTAAATAAATGCCAGAGGAGTCTTGAAAAACTTCAACACCCAGAAAATAATGAAGATCACCGAGATCTTTCAAAGAGAACAAGGTATGCAATTTAGTAACAAACGAACTCAGATAAGCTCTATCATTTCCAGTGACTAAAATATCATCGACATACACCAAGACATAGACAAGTAATTTATTCCTTCGCAACACAAATAATGAACTATCACTCTTAGTATTGCAGAAACCCCATTGAAGCAAAACAAGATGTAATCTATCATACCAGGCACACGGCGCTTGCTTCAACCCATAAATTGATTTATCGAGTTTGCATATGTGATGAGGACGAGCACTATCAACAAATCCCTCAGGTTGCCGCATATATACATCCTCGTGAAGGAAGCCGTTCAAGAAAGTATTATTGATGTCCAATTGTTTAATCTCCCAATCAAAAGTAGTGGCAACCGTAAGAACCGTGCGGATGGTTGTCGATTTCACGACAGGACTGAAAGTTTCTTGATACTCGATACCTAGAGATTGTTGAAATCCCTTGGCGACGATTCGGGCCTTCCGTTTATGAAGAGAGCCATCAGGAAGAAATTTATTCTTGAAAACCCACCGGCAATCGATTATTTTCTGGGTGCCGTTGAAAGACCTGGTTATCACCCAAAAGGGGGGTGAATTGGGTGTTTGATAAAACTTTTGTTGGTTTGAAAATCTTTTCGCAATTTACTGAAAGTAGTTTGTATGACAGTAATAATTCATAAAGCGATAATCAGTCATTCAAACTTATATGCTAGAAATGTAAGAGTTAAGGGAAGAGAATATGCAAACAGAGATTTATACTTGGTTCGGCACAATCCTTGACCTACGTCCAAATCCTCAAGCGACTTGAGATTTTCCACTATCTTCTTGTTTAAGTAGGCACAAGAGAAAGGCCTTTACAACCTCACAAGTTTAGCCGGGCACTTGTGCAGCCGAATCTCTCACTGAGATACTCCTTCCAATCAGTTACACACTCTGTACTCAAAGTTATCCTCTCCCTAGGATACACTCCCCTTACAAGTTGTAAACTGATAACCCAATCTCCAAGTCCCACGACTTGAGATTCTTACAATGATTTAATAATCGAAATGTTCTCTCTCGAAAGAGAAGATGAATAAACACTGAAGAACATTACAAATCTTTTCACTCTCTCTGATAAACTATGTAAACCTTTGGAAAACAGAGAGCAAAATAAGATGAAGATCAGAGTATGAGCATTTTGAAGTTGTAGGCTTGTGTCTTGCTTCTTCTGTCTTGAATCTGTCTTCTTTTATAGGTAGAGATCATTATATGACCATTGGATGAAGAAATATAGCCATTAGACTTAGATGGAAACTAGCCGTTAGAACTTCATTTTCTGAACCAGCTATGACATCAGCATTTACTTTCTCTTAGATCTTCAGTTTAACAGCCTTTGATCATCTGAAACATGTACACACATGATATAAATAATGTTAAGAAGTGTTATAAATCATTTGGGTAATCATCTGGATGTTTATCAGAAGAATCAGGATTTTCGAAACGGTGATTTTCTCGAAAGCATGATGAAAACTCGAGTTTTCATTGTAAACTCGAGTTTTGAAGTTGTTGTGTTACTCCAGATTGCTCTCTGTCTGATCAAAACTCGAGTTTTGGTTTACAAACTCGAGTTTGGAAGATGCTCTGAAGTTTGCTGCTCTCTATAACCCGAAAACTCGAGTTTTGTTCTTACAAACTTGAGTTATGACTTTGTTGAGCCTTCTTGAACAAACCATAGAAATTCGAGGGTCATATCTCCCTGATCAGAACTCCTTTTTGGTTCGTTCAACTCTTGATGGAAAGATCTGTGAGTCTACTTTCATATGCTACCGATTTCAGCTCAATCCGATTTGTAGTTTGTGAGTTACACTCAAAACATTGAAGCTTGGTTTGCTGTGTGGCGTGGATTTATCTGTCAACTTCCATAATTCATAGCTCCTTGATCTGAACTCCTTTAGGCATAAAATTTATATCAAAATGACGCATTGGGAGTCTAGTTTCATATGCCACTGATTTCGCCTCAATCGAATCTCTGGTTTGGAAGATATCATCAAATTACCAGACCTCGCCCAAGCTGAACGTGAAACAGTAGAGCAGAGTTGCGAATAGTCTTTGAAACTCGAGTTTTTACTTGGAAACTTGAGTTTTCCTAGTCCAGAGACGCGGAGATGCTGAAGACACTACAAAACTCGAGTTTTAAGTTCCAAACTCGAGTTTTGAGTTCTTAACTCAAGTTTTCTCATACCGAGAGGAGCAAATCATTGTAGAGAAGTAGGAAACTCGAGTTTTGAGTTGGGAACTCGAGTTTTCTCATCCTGGAGCTGATTTTTGCTGACTTTAATTCCTAATCGAGCCATTCCAACTTCCATATGATCTTAGAGGCTTCTAGCATCAATATAAGAACTTGAATAATGATACCTTCATTCCATTCAACAAGTTCTTCCTTTTTACATCTCCCAACTTGATCATTCTTCATCATTCAACTCTTTCTTTCTTCTCTTCTCTTCTTCTCTTGATCATTTTCCATAATTCGATTCTTTCTTTCTTCTCTTCTCTTGATCATTCTCTGTCATTCAACTTGTACTCATCATTCTTTGCAAGTTCTACCTTCTTCAATATTTCCTCTTCTTCTGATTATTCCCAAAATCCTTTGATAGCTTCTTGCTTCCTTGACATTCTGATATTCTCATTATATTGTGTGCAAGAACTTCTTTCTTCAATCTACTTTCTTGATTAATCTCTATAATTCAACTTGGAATAATCTTCTTCAATATCTCCTTCTTGATTAATCTCTATAATTCAACTTGGATTAATCTACATTAAACACAGCAGTTAGTCAATGTAGGAGATAACTATATTACTCAATCTTTTTTCTTTTAATAATGGCATCTATATAAGGCATCATCAAAACTAATCAAAACCAACAGCCGTCATATGGGACAAGACGCCAAGTTCGATTACGATGAAGGGCGGAGAATTCGTCGGCCATGGCGAGCTTCCAGTCAACAGAGGAAAGTGCTTGCTTCACTGTACAGGGTTCAACAATACGTTTAAGAGAAGAATTGGACTCAGATTGTAGAAGCCCAATAAAAGGATACTTGGGCTTGTGAATGCCACTCTTGGCCTAAGTGACCATTGGGTGCAAATTACCATCCAATGAAGGACCTGAATCAGCAGAAACCGATGAAGAGGACTCAGCTGAACTAGTGGGCTGAACAGAAGAAGTTGGACTGATCGACGAAGAGGCAGGATTCGAAAAATGTCCAGGAGTAGAGTCATTCACCGAAACCACAAAAGAAGAATCAGAGGACTGAGACGAGGAAGGCAACACATCAGAAGCAACCATTGTTGGTGTGATAGCAACAGGAACACTTGTAGTATTACAGTCGGTAGGACAACGGTGGAGAAAACCAGACACAAATGGAAACACTCGAGGATTGAACATCACATGACGAGACGTGTAGATACGTCTAGAGGGACTAAGGCATCGAAATCCTTTCTGCTGAGTTGCATAGCCAAGAAAAACACATTGTTGACTGTGGAAGGAGAATTAATGAGTGTTATATGGCTTGAGACAGGGGTAACACGCATAGCCAAATGGTTGAAACATCTTGTAATCAGGTTCTGTTTTAAGCAATTGAAACAGAGGTGTTGAATTGTGAAGAACAGAGGTTAGTATTCTGTTAATAAGGAAGGTGGCAGTCTGAAACGCTTCAACCCAGTAATGAAGTGGCATGTTTGCCTGAGCTAATAAAGTCAATCCAGTTTCGAAAATATGCCTATGCTTTCGCTATGCCCTTCCATTTTGCTGTGATGTATAAGGGCATGTAAAACGCATCTGAATGCCATGCGAAGTTGCAATCCGAGCAATAGGTTTGAATTCAGTTCCCATGTCACATTGAATAGCCTTAATTTTAGTATTGAATTGATTTTCAACAAGTACTTTATAGTGATTAAAAAGCACTGACAGCCTCTCCCTTATGCTTAAGTGGATAGATCCAGGTGAAACGGCTATGATCATCAACAAAATTAATATAAAAACGATGTCCAGAAGTGGATTGAATAGGGGCAGGGCCCCAAAGATCTGTATGAATAAGATCCAAGGGAGCTAGAGCATGAGAACAAGATGAGGAAAACTGAAGTAATTTGGATTTACCATACTGACAAGCCTGACAAAAATCAAGTTCAGTATCTCTAAACTTGATGTTACATTTATTTAAAATGTGACGTAGCACTTTTAAAGCAGGATGACCTAATTTCTGATGCCATATAGCTAGATCATGAGCAGAAGAAGCAGAACTAAAGAAAGCTTGAGCAGGACGAGCACTACAATCTTGACAGACACCACTATTTGTCACTGGATACAGCCCCTGTCTTGGTGTTCCTTGCATCAGAAGTTGACTTGTCTTTCGATCATTCACAGAGCACCCACAATCATCAAACTCAACAGTGACAAAATTATCATGCACCAGCCGAGAAACACTTAATAGCTTTTTAGTTGAAGAGGTACCACCAAAACATTATTAAGACGAATACGAGCATAAATGTTTTTAGAACCAATAGCCTGGACAGGAGTTCGTTCACCAGTACATGTATTAATATGAAACTTACCAACTGGGGAAGCATGATCGAGATAATCAGTGGAAGGAGAAACATGATAATTAGCTCCACTGTCCAGATACCATGCTGGATCAGCAACATCACCCATGGAGGCATAGTTCGTCTGAGCAGCATCATCATCATCATTCAAATAATAACAATGATTAATGTCGTGACCATGGCGTTTGCAATAATTGCAGAAGAAACGACTGCGATTTCCTCAACCACGAGAAGACGAACGACCACCACGACCTCTGAAATTGCCACGTGAGGCCTCGGAAAGCTCGTGAACCTCCACGAGAAAAATCAGAATTGGGCCAAGAAGAACGAGAATTGCCACTGGGATGCACCAGATTCGCACTAGGTTCAAGACTGAGGCTGTTGAACTGATTAAGTTGCTCTAGTCGACTCTCGAAAGCAAGAAGATGGGCTTGAATATCAACCCAAGAGAGATGAGTTTAGTCCAGCAATTTCACCACAATGGCGTTATATTTAGCATCTAAACCGTTGAGAGTGTGAATAATGAGCTCATCGTTAGGTAATGGAGCTCCAGCAAGAGCTAGCTGGTCAGAAATAGTTTTCATCTTGTTAAGAAATTCATCCATTTTCATTCCTCCCTTCCTGGTACGATGAAGATCAGACTTATACACCATAACTCTAGCTTTGGTAGAGGCTCTGGCAAGCGATCGTGCCTGAGTCCATATTTCTCTCGCCGTTTGACAATGGAGAAGTTGGGTGCCCACTTCAGTACTCATAGTGTTACGGAGCCAGCCAACAAGAAGGCGATCTGTGGAATGCCAGTCTTCGAAATCTGGGTTAATCGTCGTTACAGCAGCATCTGTAAGAAGACGAGGAGGAGGATGAACATAGGGGTTGAGATGTTTCTCTAACCGGTTGCCTTCAACTATCGGAAGAACAATCGATTCCCACAAGAGGTAATTGTTTCGGTCCAACTTGACTGAATTCACTTGATTGAAGGAGTTGAACATAGAGTTGGTTTTAGGGACAATAGTGACTGTGATATTGGTGGATGTGGCAGAGGATTGAGACCCATTGCCGGAAGGTATGTCAGAAGGTGTAGTAGGGTTAGACATGACAAAGAGGAAAAATAAGAACTGTGAAAATACTCCTCAGCTCTGATACCAAGATAACAATCAGACTGAAAAGGAATTCACAATAACCTCAACAATACATAGAGGCCCTGTAGCTTTGTATTTATAGAGACTGTTAACCAATACAAATCATACAGTTGTACAATGCTAACAGAATTCTCATAACAAACATGAGAGAGAAGAATCTACCAAAGAATTACACAGCAAACAGATACAGAGAAATAATTCTAGACTCTTCTGAATAATACAATTAGCATAAACAATCCTAATCCTAATTAATGCTTAACATGATGAACTAGCTTTACTAGGATGGAGTAGATGCACAATATGTGGACATCGATTAAGCTCGTTGGTGTGCCAATTTTGTCCTTCAGTTCTTCCAGATTTACATATATCTTTGGTCAATCTTATGCGTGGAACTTTATCATTTTAGGGGAAAAGTAGGCATTGTATTGATGCTTTCCTCAGCATGTGAGGAGCAGGAACCAATAGAATTGGTATTATCACAGAACTAGCCCTTAGTCTTTCTTTGCTATCCTAGTATAATTTCCCCCTGTTTGTGATTGCCTTGAGACCAAATGCTGAGATAATCTTGTTTCATAATGGAAGAAAGGCCAACATTGCTGGAAAAACTATTGAGTTCATATTGTTAGCTTTCTTAAAAAAATTGTCAGCATTTTGTACAGAAGAGATGTGGCAATATTCCTGTTTCATGTAGATAGTTGTGATCCCCTTTTTGTTTTTTCACCTCTCCTTATCTACAGATATGGACCCAATACACTTCTGAACTTTTCAACTTTTAATCTAGGACTCTTCCATTCTCAATACTGAGCATACAAACTTGGAAGGCCGAGGCTACTTCTAAGGTTGTGGTTTTGTTTGGTGAACAATTCTTTGTAGGATTAATACACGTAGTACTTTCTTCTTTGCAAGAGTTTGGAAACTACCCATCATCTGTTTTTTTGCCTTGTGCATGCTTTGGGAAAATCACATATAATTTTTGCAAAGCGGTAAATCATTGAGGATTTTAAAGAATATGAAATTATTAGTAGAATGAAAATCATTAGTACTTTCTTTTTGCACCAAAGCCTGCATTTCAAAAACGAAAAATAAAGACTTTTTACAGCAGCTTGTAACTTCTCAAGTTCTTTCACATGTTTCTGCGGCAGCTGCCATTGAAGAGCTTGGTTCTCCTCTGACATTCTAGTCCTCCTCTCATGGACCCGAGACGCAATCGGTGAAGGTCTGCATGCAATGTTAAAGTAGAAGCGCTTGTCGTTTAACAGATTTCCCGTGAATCAATCTCTTCAACCTCACTAAACCATTTAGGGCACGCAATGCTCTTCTTGCCTAAAGGCCATAAAACAAGAACTGTTATAAGCACAATGACTCAGTCATTGCATTATTGCTACAATTCATTAATTAGTTTATTTCATCATATAAGGAAGAAAGCCTTTCAGAATGCTTTCAGCATCGGTCATGGTGCTATTAAATTAATAAGCTAAGAATTAATACGGAAATTCAAAAGCTTATCATCATTGATACGACAAAGCTGCATGTTGTTAAAAGTCATACAAAACATGTTTCATTATCCTATCAATTTTCCCTTTAAAAAGGGTATCGATGATATAAATCTGCTAACAAAGTTTAACACACACACAATGACAAGAAAAGCACATCTTTGCAAGTATAACTAACTCAAATAGCAAAACAAGCTCATACCAAATGTCCTCGAAATGCTGTTTGAATTTTGGTAGCTGCCATGGGGAAAAACACCAAAGTAGCAACTTTTAGTAAAAAAATGTACCAAAATAACGTTGTTTTCAAACTATTTACCGGATTAACGTTGTTTTGGTGAAGTCACGGCGCATGGTACGACGGCACTATTAGTGCCGTTGGGGGTTTTGACGGAATCAGAAGTGCCGTCAGGGACACTGACGGCACAGGTTCTTCATGCCGTCGAGACACCGACGACACATAGTGTCGTCGGCGTCCCTAACAGACAATGCGTCGAGATCCCGACACGCGTCGGATCCGACGCATTGTGCCGTCATTGATGTGCCGTCGGTGTCTCTCGACGGCACAATGCGTCGATTCCCGACGCAGTCCCCCCCCCCCCCAAAAAAAAAAACCGAACACGTCCCCCCACCCCCAAAACCATCTGCACCCCCACCCCCAAAAACGCATCTCGGACCCCAACCACCCAAAGATCCCCACCCCCAAACACCGGCGTCCCCACCCCCAAACACCATTTGCGCCCCCCTCCCCCACCCCCACCACCTAGCGTCCCCACCCCCCAAACACCATCTACGACCCCCCCCCCCCCCCCACCACCCAAAAACACCATATGCAACCCCCCTCCCCCACCACCACCCAAAAACACACAACACACACGCACCCCCCCCCAAAAAAAAAACGTTCACACATTCACTTTTTCTTCTCTCGGAAGGAAGGAGGCTCAAATTCTCCACCTCAAGTAACATTTAATTTTTCTGTTATGTTTATTGTTTAATAATCTGTGTAATTGGTTTTTTTTTCTTTAATCTTCCTTATTGGGTTTTTAATAGTTTACTCCTACTTTAGATTTTACATCTGGCAAGGCTGCATGTTATGTTTATTGGGTTTTATTTTCTTTTACATTTCCAATTTTATATTGTTCTTCAATTAGGGAGATTACTAAAAACTGAAGGTTAGAATGTTTAAAAAAATGAAAAAGAGCCAATAAAAACATGATTAATTAAAACTTGAAAACAAAAACAAAAAATCATAGGGTTTTTTTTTTCTTTTTTTATAAAATTTAAAAAAAAAAACTTGTTGCCAAATAATCATGAATTATCAAAGTTTGACACTTTAGGTTTAAAAATTAATTTAATCGATTGGTAATTAAAAAATTTGTATTTTATAAAAAAAGACTAGAAACAATAAAAGAGAGGGGACAAACAAGATGATGATGTTATTTTAAAGGATTTGTTTTGTGCTATAATTATTTTTTGATTTAACCCTAATTATGAATGTTTAACAATAAAACATCAAGAAAAGTTACTTCCAAAACTTTTAATGAATTAGGGAAAATGTATTTAAAAAAATTGTATATGTTATGACAAATATAATAAAGAAAATTTATTCCAATATATTCCTTTATATGTACAATTAGTTAATAGTACTTTATATTTGAGATTAGTGTGGTGCGGATTACCAACTCACACAAACATATCGAAACTTTAATTTCAATATTTTATTTTGTCACAAATATCACAACTATTTAAGCATATTTCAATATAGAACCCAAAGGAAAATTACCTTTTCCAATTTTCTTTTCACTCTATTACCCATATAATTTGAAAAATACTATTTTTAGCTAAATCGAATTAAATAAAATTATGAGAATAATAATTAGTGAATCAATAAAAATATTGCGTGAAATATGTTGTATGTTATTATTTATTGTACCCTAAGATAGATAAAATAAGCTTAAATAGAAAATAATAATTAGTCAAATAATTAACCAACTAATTAATTATTGAGAAAATAATAATTAGTGACTTAATCATGTCTTGTGCTATCGTATATTTTTTTAAGTTAAATGGATGACCAACGCGGCCGCAAAAATATTGAGAGGTCCTGCCTCGTGCAAGGGAGGGACAGGGACTGGGGCACCGCTGACCACGGCACGAGATGGAGGCATATGAGATACCCCAGCTTGGTCCACGTGGCAGAGGTGTATATAGACCTCCCGTAGGGCCCGATATGACCTATACTCTCGTTTCGTGGTTCCCGGAGGAGATGCAAGCGAGGTGCCTCCGGAGGTACATGTACCGATCCCTACTTATCCACAGCCAGAGACAATGTACGCTCCGGAGACCCAGGTTCCGTACTCATATCAGTGGCCTTCTCAGAGTTCCCAGACTAGCTTTCCTACATTCAACCCTTACCACCCTTCCCAGACTGGCACTGAGTGTCAGGTGTCAGGAATCGTGCAAGGATTCCTGACACCTAACACTCAGTGACGTCAGGATTTCTAACGTCACTAAGTGACGTCAGACACCATGACGGCACTGAGCATATGTGTCGTCAGGGTTCCTGACGGCACTTCTGGTTTCGTCAAAACCCCAGACGGCACTAATAGTGTCGTCGTACCATGCACCGTGACTTCACCAAAACAACGTTAGTCCGATAAATAGTTTGAAAACAGTGTTCTTTTAGTACATTTTTTTACTAAAAGTTGCTACTTTGGTGTTTTTCCCAGATGCCATGTCTTCCTTAGACTTTCCACAGAAACGAGACGCACTAGTAAGACTAACAACTGCTACAATAGCCTGAGCAGCAGCACGGGCAGCCTCTGCTGTTGCAGCAGCTTGCAAGAGCCAGAGAATAAGCATACTTGCTCTGCTCATTCTCCGTTCCATTTAATTTAATATCTTCTATGGATGGAAGAGCAGGAGGAACAACATTTTTTTCTCCTTCATTTGGCAAAGCTACTTCCAAGTCCTTTTGATTGTCATAACCTACTTCATTTGACTTCAACTTTTTGTCCTTTTATTTTCAACACCAAAAAGGAAAAACAAAAGGTAGTTGAATTAGAAATTGTCTTGACAACTGATTTCACTAGCAGCGACGTAAAATATATGTTATTCTATTGCCAAAGCATATATTAATATATTATATATATATTTTGAAACCTGATCTTTCTTGGAATGAGGAATGAGAACTTTCCTCACTTAAAACAGACAAGTACAGAAAACCTTGAAAATATAGAAGTCCTATAACTAAATTTGTCAGTGCGATGAACGGCTGATTTCATCATGAATGAACAGAAACAGAAAATGCAAAGAAACCTCCTCCTATAATTATAAGATGAGAACAAAGGGGGCCTTCCCGCTAATTTACCAGAGTAATGAAAAAATTGCAGACAGCGAAAGATGATAATGACCAAAAGAACCAAAAACAAATCCGGAAAGTCCATCTGCAAGAGAAAGTTACAAGATAACAAAACAAATGCATCAGAAAGAAAGAGGACGAAATGAGGAGACAAATTTTGCAATACCTTCAAACAGGGTTCCTCACGCCGACAACGGCGGTGAAAGCAGCAACTTCTCACTATGGCAGCGACCATGGCCACTTCTCACAGCATTGTTCATGCTCCACAGGGCACAACGAGAGAGCAACGATGGTCTTCCTGCCTTTACTTTTCTCTTTTCTTTGGACCATGGGTTAGGGATATTATTGGAAAATAATCAACATTTAAATATTCTAAATTGGGTCATCAACCCAATTAAAGATTTGTTACATTTACCAACCTTATATAGAATTTTCTTATTTCAACCGTCTTTATATGGGATTCTCCTTTTTATCTTTTTAATAAATTGTTTTAAAAAAAAAAAAAAAAAAAAAAAGAGTCATAAAAAATGTGTTTCGGCCTTTGGGACATATGAAGGCTGTAGATTGGAGTCTAGATATCCTTAATGCTTTAAATTGTTTTTAACTCTTATTTCTTTTTTACCAACGTTTTCACTCATATGATTTATAATTTTGTTTATGATTAGGTTACTCGCTAAAACTTGGTACAAACATTTCCAAACAGCACACGAGTTATAAAGATCAACTCGAGTTATTGAGTCATATATGTTCTTACATTCTATAACTCGTTCAAAACTTGTGAGTGACAGGTTGAAATTCAAAAAAAGATTGAAACATAAGTCTGCGTCATTGTTCATCACTCGAGTTGTCACTCATGGTGAAAAGTTCAACTTCTGAGTTTTAATTTAGTTCATCAAGTATTAGGGGGGAAAAAAAGAATCCTTCTTTATAACCTAAGTCATTTTCAAAAATAAATCAAGACATTTATATTTTATTCAACTCGTTTAAAACCTGTATTTAAAAATATTCAAAAGGTAACTCGAGTCTTGATCTCCACTCGAGTCATATCTATATTGTTTCAAAAACCTTTCCTAG
This sequence comes from Acacia melanoxylon, assembly GCA_019022615.1. Taxonomy (NCBI): domain Eukaryota; kingdom Viridiplantae; phylum Streptophyta; class Magnoliopsida; order Fabales; family Fabaceae; genus Acacia; species Acacia melanoxylon. Next base: position 7,002,923 of record JAFJYJ010000030.1, on the reverse strand, counting down.
TCCAACTTGCAAGTTTTATATAGCCTCAAAGTCTCTAAACAGATATTTCAACTCAAGTCAATCTACAGACTCGAGTCATGACTTCCAAATTTTAAAATGTTCAAGACAACCTACAATTTTTGTGCAAGTGATATGCTTAAACTTTATAACCTGCAAGTCCAACCCGAGTAGTGAGAAAAGCAATGAGATTGCTACTCCGTGAAATTGCTGCTTTTTGAGAGTGACGGCAAAGCCAACAATTGGATTAGGGTTTCAAGAATGTTAGAATGAAGTGTTTTGATGATAACAAAATCTTAGATATATTGTTTTGCAAAATAAAGAGTTGTTAAATATGTTACAATTGTCAAAACATCAGTTTCATGAATTGATATGTGTTTCTATCAAAATTAACTTGAGTGACGTTTTCAAATACCTCGAGTCCTGTTTTGTTTAGGCTCTTCATTTAAAACCTGCAGGTTACAGTCACAATATTTCAAAAACTTCGCTTTCACTTGCCTTGTTATTGATCACAACTTGAGTTGCGACAGCTTATAGAGTCAAATTTTTTGAAACCTGCAAGTTCTCTCTATCGCTGAAACGTAGCAGAAATATTTTAAGAAAGGTATCGAGTCACATGGTTCAACTTGAGTCATGACAATTCTACAGTACAACCTATTTATAAATGCCTGTTACTAGTTAAGATTTGAAAAGTGAACAAGGTAAACTCAAGTCATTACTTGTAACTTGAGTTATTCTTGAGAAGTTCATCTTGTGAGTTTTGATATAGTTCAATGAGAATTAGCAAAAATTTCTCTTTATAGTGAGTCATTTATATATTATTCAACTCATTATATGTTAGTATATATATGTATTTATTATATGATATTTTATTTGGCCAATAATTTGGCCACAACTAATTTTTTATCTTCTCTATAAAGATAATGTTTGATTCCTTACTCATTGAGCTGTGAGAGAAAAGTAAAATTCTTGTTTAATATACCTACCAAAAAGGTTAGTATGATCTTATATCTTGTTTTGATTTATAATTGTCGGTTATTATGTATTTGTATTTTCAATGTTATGTGATACTATTTAGTAAATACTTCCTATGTCCTTATTATAAGGCACCAACTAACAATTTTTACAAACCAATAAAAACAGTTAAAGTCTTAAAGTTGTCCTAAAAGTAAGTAACTTTTTATATTATCCATACTAATTACACTAAACTCTAATATCATATTAATTATTACTCCACTTACTACCTTTTTTAATTATGGGTATACATGAAAAAAAAATATTTAATGTTCTGTAGAAATAAGCAAGTTCTTTATAAAAAGTACTAATACACTTGTTTATTTATGCTTTATAATAAGGACTAAAAGGAGTAGTTCAATATTTTTATTTTTATTTTTTGCCTAGGCTAAAAAAAATTCTGGTTCCGCCACTGATTCAACTCATTTGAAACTCGCAAATTACCTCAGTCAGGTTTTGAAATCTTCAAAGATAACTTGAGTCGTGATCTCCATTCAAGTCATATATGTATTTTCTCGATAATCATTCGAGTATAACTTGCAAGTTTTACACAAGTTCAAAATCTTTGAACAAACATTTCAACTCAAGTCATGGTTCATCACTCATATCATCTCTTCCAGATTTCAAAATGTTCAAGAGAACATGCAAGTTTATGCGAGTGATATGTTTGGACCTTATAACCTGCAAGTCCAACCTGAGTCGTGTTCTTTCCAGATTTTAATTTTCATCTCAGTTTTTTCTAAACTCTTCAAAACCCAACCAAACTAAAATTAAACCTTGTCTTTTCTTTCTAAAACATCTTTAATGAAGTTTAGTATGAGTTTACAGGTGATTAACCGAAGACTAAGCTTCAACAGCTATATTACACATCGGATTGCTTTATGTTAGATGATTTTAATGAAAAGCTCAAACTTGCCACCTAGCTGCGTAATGTAGCATCCTAAATTTATATTTCTAGGATTTGATTACAATTACGAAAGAAAGAATTATTTATGATAAATAAAAATTTATCATGTAATTATTAAAATAAAAAGAATATATTCAAATTGAAAAAAAAAATGTTAAATCAAAATTAAAGGATTTATTCAAAAGAAACTGAAAAGAAAATACGAGATCAAAAAGTGAAATAGAAAAAAGAAAAGAATAAGAAAATGAAACAATAAAAGGGAAAAAACTATAAAAAGAAAAAAAAAAAAATCATTTAAGGGGCGCATGGCCCCTTAAATGAAGCAAGTGGTATGGGGTAATATAACAATAAACCCACCCAACATTTCAATCCATTTGGGGTGAACAGTAGAGGAGTCTACGTGCTAATGTTGTCAAAATAGAGTTTGTGTTGAAAGAAAGATGGTGGTAAAGATATAAATAGTAGAAATCACACAAAAATGTAAAGTTTTTACTACTTAAAGTCAAGATACAAAATTTTACACACACACATATATGTATATGTACACATATATACAATACTTATATACACACACATGTGTATATATAATAAATTGTATTTGTGTGTGTACATATTTATGTATGTATATGCATGTAAAAAAAACATAAATTACTATTCAAAATTTAATGAACAACTTTATATTTAAAATATATAAGTCACATAACTATATAAAACACAAATTCAAAAGCGCAAAGTTTAACAACTAATACAATTAAATCCCAAAACATCAAAAGAATAAAATTTAACAATTCATAAATTCTATCAATTGATTCAAATCAAATATACATCAACTTATATGTCTTCAATGTGCTCTTCTATTTCTCTTATAATAAATTCATTTGCAAAACTTGGATTGTTCAAATCATGATCATTTATAGATTCCCTCACTTCAACTTCAATCAAGATTTTCTTATCATGGACATTAATTAACATCTAAGTTGTCTACATCTTCCCAATCTTCTTCATTTTCCACTTTCTAATAATCATCAGATGGAAAATCATCAAAATTATATGCATGAGAGTTTTGACCTTTCTTTTTCTTGCCCAATCTTGAATTGGCTATCACAAAAACCATATCATTCATAGTTTTTTGATTTTAGGGGAATGAAAATAGGGTTTTTTTTATTTTATTTTATTTAAAAAAAAAACTGTAAATACGTAAGTTTTTACCGTTTTTAAATTTGTAAGCGTAGCTTTTATCAATTTTTACTTGAATTTTAATACGTATCATTCTAGTAAAAATGTAAGTTTTTACATTTTTATACTAATTTTTTACAACAATGCTAGGGGCGGCAATTTTTCCTCTCCTTGACGCACAGTAACATATTTGTAGAGCATAGGGAAAACTTTAAGGATAAAATAAGTACTCAAATCTTCTTCTTTTCACCAAACTTCTTTTGTAAAAGTTGTTCTACGTAATTTTATCTTTCTAATGGTAGTAATATTGTTCCGATAAAAAGAAAATTGAGTTAAGAGTTTTTGTCGGTTTTGAGTTTTGTCAATAGATAACTATAGAAAAGTAGGGACAAGTTAATAGTTACTTTTAATCGGTTTAGGTTTGTTATTTGGTTGTTATGAGAATTTGAAATTAATTTTCTATTTAAAAAGTTTAAGATTTATTTCATATATGATATTTTTACCTATTAAATTTTGGATAGATGATTTATTTGGATTATTGGAGGAATGATTAAAGTTTTAATTAGTTTAGAATGTTGAATAAAGTGAAGATTTATGATCTAAAAATTTTATGTTTGGAACCCAAAACTTTAAATTGGGAATTTTGTAAATTAAATTGAATGAAGTTGGTATTACCTTCTATTTTAAATAAGTTAATGGAGTTCAGGCAAATGTTGAATTAAGGTTCAAATAAATAATTGGGATTTTAGTGTAGAATTGGAATTTTTGCATAATTAACTCAAAACTTTAATTTATATAATTAAGTTAACTGTTTAATTTGTGTATTAAATTTGTATCTACATTATGGTGTAGATTAAATTGTGATCCGGAACTGTGAGTTGTGCTTTTGACTTCCAAAGTTCTCAAGGTTGAGCTTGGAATTTGAGTTCTTGTGGTAAACTTAGCTTTGGTAAAAGGTAACCACTTTCTTCTTGTTGTGTATGCTTGTATGATATTTGTAAGTGATTTTTGACTATATAGAATTATAAATTCGCTATTGGTTAGTGATATGAACTATAAATTATATTGTTAATGAAATTGTCCTGTGGGATTTAGTTTTATTGAGAAATGGCTAGTGACATAATGGGCCTGTTTGATTTGGCGGTAGGAACAGTGGCTTAAAAGCTATTTGACTTTAGAAAAAACTCGGTAGGAAAAAAGTCAGGTTGTAAATAATGATTTGTATTTGGATTGATAATGATAGAAGTGGCAGGACCCATGTCAAAAAGCTGATAGCTTTTTGAAAAAGGCTCCATGGTGGATAAGTCTCCACATTGATTTGTGTTTGGCGTCCTAATTTTAAAATAAGTCTCCATATAATTACAAAAATGTCACCGCCTTCTTTTTTACTTTTTTTTTTTAAAAATAGGACGTCTTTTAAGAAAGTAGTATCTATATTTTGTAGTAGTGTGTGTTTTAAACTTGTGGGTTTACATCCTGCTTTGACTTGGATATTTTGTCATGTGATGAAGTATTATTTAGATAAAAGAGTTTGGGCTTGATAGCGAATGTTTATTCTAGGTTTCAAGAAGTCCAAAGCCTAATTGTGATCTTAAATTCTATTAAAGGGTTTTTGTTGTTCTAATCACGATAGTGTTTAGATGAATGGTTTGATCAAATACTTAATTAACTAATGTCATAAATAAAGGATTTAATGATTCTATGAATTGTGTTACATACACATATAGTGGCAATATATAATATTCACACAAACCTTCCCTATTTAGAGTTAGTATAATAGGTGTCATAGAGATAATATGTTTCAACAGATGAACACCTTGCATTTCATTATTTATATATTTGAACATATTTTATCTCTATTATATTTATGTTTCACCTTTATTTTAAGGTTAATATGTGTTTAAAGATAAATGCACTAAGAATAGAACATGTGTTTACTCGAGGATCTATGATTAGACCAAACCATTATAAATATCGTGTGTCTATCCCTTTGGTGATATCTCTATCTCTAATATCTTCATTAAGTTTTGGTTTAAGTTTACAATTTTAAATATCACCCAATTCACCCTTCCTTGGGTGAAAGGTTTGAACTAACATTTTGTACTCTTTTTTCTTCACTCAATTTTTGTCCCAATGAGTTTTTCTTAGTAAGTTTTAATGAGGCACAATATTTATTTATGGACATCAAAAGGGAGTGTTATAAATATTACAATTATGTGTGGATGTCCATAACATCCAACAATGAGGCTTTTGATCTTCCTTCTCATATTGAATGACGCAATGCCATATAACCCCCAAATTAAAGGTCTCTATTATCTATTACCATAACCCCCAATGGTATCATGATGTACCATAATGTAGATTAATTCTCCTACTTATGATATTGTAACTCTTGGAAGGTTGAAGACCTATATATAGATAAGGCTTGATATAAAGAATGATATGTACATGACACACACATATATGTATACATTACATATGTATATACACACACAATGCCATATATGTATGTGTCTATATGTATATATATAGATAAATAGAGTAAAATTAAGAATAGAGTAAAATTAAAAAAAAATCGTGATTTGCGACGGACTTTTTCCGTTGCAAAATAGGGATTTTCCGTCGCAAAACTAGTTTGCGACGAATTTAGTCCGTCGCTAAAAACCTCGTCACAATTGCGGTGGAAAATGAAAATTTCGTCGCAAATTTCGAATTTTGCGACGGAATCATAATTCCATCGCAAATCCGGGATTTGCGACGGATTTGAAATCCGTTGCAAAATGTACTTTTTTAAAAAATCATTAAAAATTAGAAAAATTATTTTAAAAAATATAAAAATTCATAATCATATCATCAATATATTATTTAAATTTTATTTCAAAATCATCATTTTTTAAACTTTAACTAACATCTACAAAATCATATCATCAATATATTATTTAATTATTAACACAGATATTAGTCAATATTAGGAGTAATTAAGTTTTAATACATATAAAAAAATTTGTAGCATTATATAGTCAATATTATATAACTTGTTTAGAGTTACGTGATTTATTATTATTTTTTTAACATTGAATTTATTGGTAACTACAATCACATTAATAAATTTTGTGTTTGTACAATTACTAAAACCAATAATCCAAGATAACATGCGAGCTCTGCTATTTTAATTTTGAAAAATACCAAAGACTTGGTTTATATGGTCCTCCAAAAAAAAAAAGCAAAAGTAGAACAATTCAACTTTCATAAAATCTACTTTCATAAAATCTACTATCATTTTTTAAACTTTAACTAACATCTACATAATTATATCATCGAGTAAGCTCGAGTTTAGCATTTGTCGAAACATGTTTGATTATACCAAAGAATCTCAATCAAGTGTATAAACCACATCAAACATGTCCAAATACAAAGCAACTATCTAAAAATGTTGAAAGTGCTTATAAAATAATCAAATAAAGAAAAATAAAGATTCATATCTTGACAAAGATAGGGTCAAAAATTAAACCAGAAATTTAAAAAAAAAAAAAAAAAACAACAACAACAAAAACAACTCCACTACATATAATCAAAGTATTATACCAAAGAATCTCAATCAAATGTATAAACTACAGCAAACATGTCCATTAGCAACTATCTAACAATATATGATTAAAAAAAACTGAAAAAAAAAAATCAAACTTGCCTAGCAAACTGGCAACGGCGGAGACCGGTTGGGGTGGCGACAGGGGCGTCGTTGGAGACCGGGGGCAACAGCGGCGGCACAACGACAAGAGGTGGAGGACGGACGGTGAAGAGGGAAAACGAAGAGCTAGGGAGGGAGGAATTTTGAAAGTGAAGGAGGAAGATTGGGTTGGGAAATTATAAATGAGTTTGCGACGGAAATACAATTCCGTCGCAAAATCCTTGGTTTTGCAACGGAATCATTACTATTTTGCGACGGAATTTGTACAGAAAAAATTCCGTCGCTAATCAGCTGTTTTCTAGTAGTTTAAAATTAACATAAAACAACTTTAATCATAAATAAATAAATAAAAGGGAAATAAGTACTCAATCCATACAAGGGTTCAAATAATCCTAGAGAAAACAATTTAGCTACTCATGTTCATAACCGAATCCATCTCAAAGCAACAATAGCAAAATAAGAGTTAACTAAAAGAAAAAAGAGAAGAAACCGATAAAACCAAAAGATTGAGCCTCAAATCTCTTCAAGCTTTAATCTCTTAGATCCCAATGGCCTTCAATTTTCCAGCGTCCTCTAATTCAATGCAAACAGCGCTTGTAGTCTTCAAATCATATGCCTCCACGGTTATCTCGTCCTCCCATAAAGATGATGACAGAACCCAAATATAAACATTAAAAATAGTAATTAGCAACTTGGATATAAACATTAATAACTTGCCTAAATATCAACAACATTTTGGGTCACATTTTATCCCAGTCAAACATCGTTGACAACTTGAATGAAGACAACAACTTAATAATAACAATTAGCAACTTGCATATAAATATTGACAACTTGAGCTTCCCAAAACCCCTATCAAGCATCATTGCCTACAACATAAAAGAAATGAACTTCAAAATCACATATTCATACTTGATTACATATTTTTCCTTTTGCTAATTTAGCAAACATTTTAGGGTTTTTAAAATTTAACTGATGATTTTTTTCTTGTTACCCAAAATTAAAGGGGTAAAAAACATTTTTGGACCTTCGAGCCTATCAGTAGTGTCGTTCTTATCAAAATTTATGTGAGTTGTGTTGTATGTTGAGAGGGAGTTTGTTTTTGACTCGGTTCTTTGGATTAACGTCAGTAAAAATAATTTATATTCCATCTGATTTTTGCAAATTGAAGTTAGAGAAAAATTTAATTAGTGTACTTTATGTTTGAATAAGTTTTATCAAAAAGTCAGTCTAACATAAACTAATTTGGATGATATATGAAAAGGTAAATTTGATAAAAATTGTTTAAATGATATATTGAAAAGTAATTTTGACAAAACTTGTTTAGATAATATATTGAAGAATTTCAAACCTGAAGAAAAGTTAAAAATAAAAATAAAAACTACTTAAACTTTAAAATTGCATTTGGGCAAAATGTCAGTTATCTCCGAGCCCATACCAAACATAATTTTTTTTCTTCCAACTAAATTTGAAGAATTTTTTCTGCCTAGAAGTCACTTTATAACTCCAACACCGATGTACTGGGCTATGTTTACAAGGGATTGGATAGGAGAGCAATCGAGGGCCCAATAAAATAGTGGGCCTGTGGACTCCAAGAGACAGGCACACCAAGCTAATGTGGGCTTCACTAAATTACACATATACCATCGTCATTCAACACAACGTTACTCTCTTAGATCTGGGAGTCTGGAACTCTAGGATTAATTGATCGACTCTTTTTTCCTTTTTTTTTTCCTTAAAACAAAAGGAAGAGTACAAATGATAAAATCTCCCTTTATCCCTCTTTGTTTTCAAGATAATAAATTTATAAAAAAGGTTTCTCCCTCTGTGTCTCCCTTGTTATCCAGAATGTCTCTGTTTGTTTCTTGCCAGAAACAGAAAGGCAAAAGAAAAGCCAAAGATGGATTTTGTTTCGCAATTGCCTCTAGCCATTTAGGTTATTTATAGTTTGTGTATGATAAATACAAATGATCATCAATGCATTATATAAAAAAATAGAATTAATAATTATTCTTAATTTTCACCCTTGTATCACCTCACTCCATTCTTACCATTTTGCCTTAGGGCATGTTTGGTTTGAGGGGAGGGAATGGGAGGAGGGAGTGGAAAATAGAGAAATGATCAAATCACATTAATGAAAGAATATTCTTTTTATTGAGAGTATTTTTAGAATATTGAAAAGTTTAAAGGCGATTGTGTAAAGAGGAGACCAAAGATTGGCCCCCTCTCCCCCCTCTCTCCCTCCCCCCCCTCCTCAAACCAAACTAGCCCAAGTAACTTGTCAATGTGACAATTATTACGTCAAAAGAATAAAGTTTAACAATTCTTAAATGATATCAATTGATTTAAATTAAACACATCATCTTGTATCGATTAAATGTCCTCGATGTCATCTTCTTTTACTCTTATAATAAGTTTATTTGCAAAACTTGGAATGTTTAAATCGTAACCATCCATAAGTTCTCTTATTTCAGCTTCAATCAAGCTTTTATCATCATGGGCATCAACATCTAAGTTGTCTACATCTTCCCAATCTTTTTCATTAAAAATGGTAAAAACTTACATTTTTACGCGGCGTTTTACCCATTTTTACTTATAACAGTTTTTACTTGCATTTTAACTCGTATTACTCTGGTAAAAATGTAAAAACTTAAATTTTTATATTTTTATACTAGTTTTTTACAACAATAGTTGACAGTTGTTAAAGCCATAATTGGGTGCAAATAATTAAAAAAAACAAACAAACAAAAAACAAAAGTTCGACAATGACATTATAATTACATAGGGCCTGTTTGGGTTGGCGATATGAATGGGTGGGCAAAAGCCTATCTAACTTTAAAAAAAGTTCGGTAGGAAAAAAGTCGGGTTATAGATAATGATTTGTGTTTGGATTGATGATGGTAGAAGTGGCGGGACACGTCAAAAAAGAAAGATTTTGGAAAAAAAGTTTAGATTTTTGAGTTTTTCCTTAACGGGTTTTTAAGCGTTAGAAGCTTTTAAGTCCCGAACGTCGAACCCAAACACACCATGTTGAACTTTTTCTCTAAAACCCATTAACTCTATCGCAAACGCTCTCCTAACGCTCTCACCAATCAAGCCCATAGACGTTGTGATTAACGCAATAATTAGAGGGTGAATTAATTTTGGAATTACTTCATAGTGTAACTTGTAAGTTTCGTGGAACGGAAAAAGAATTTGTGAATAAGTTCGATTTTGGCATGCGAATTCCCTCTCATCACTCTCCTAAGTATTGAGCAACACAAAAGAAATAAAGAAAGGGAAAGGGGGAAAAAAGAAAAAGAAAAAGAGATTCTAAAAACTGCGGATTAAAGCAACTTTAATTTCCCCAAAAGAGATCTCACCCTGTTTTTAATTATCCAATTCAATTTTTCAGAAGTTGTTATTAAGAATTCACACACACACACACACAACTATTTTTATTCTTGTGCCTTTTTTCCTTTTCCTTTTGCCATACTTTGGAGGGTTGACAATTATGTACCTTCAAGTTCAAGAAACCTCCTTCGTTCAATTCCACAATCAATTAAAGGTTGGATCACTTTTTTTGTTGTGTGTGGGTTGTGTGTCTATACACACATACTCTCTCTCTCTCTCTCTATAACCTCACAAATTTAATAAAAATGTCAACTTTGATATTTATTTAGCCTTTTGAATATGTGCATCCCCACCGCCACCTTTTCCTTCTAGAATTTGTTCTCATTGGACAGAAATATTTTATTTCAATAAAATATTTTATCTCACACATCTATCTCTCCTCTTCTACACACATCATCAATATTGAACAATTATTACATAAATAATTCAGCTTTAATTTTTTTTTTTTTTTTAAGTTGAGAGAGACTTTCTCCACTCTCCAAACTCTGCCAATTATGTGTATATTTTATTATGCATGATTGTTATAGTGTTCGATGAATCAGTATTATCAGATTAATTATAAAGTGATGGTGAGACCAATCTGTATATATTTTAATATTCCCATGCTTGCTTAAAGAATTAAACTTAGAAATTAATTATACAACAAGAACATCTGTCCACATAATATTCCCACACATGCAAGAAAAAGTTGGTGATCATTAAAGGGTATGTAAATGTATGTGTGTGTATGATCATTAAAGGGTTTGTAGCATAAATACCAAATGATGCTTTTTTAATTTTAATTTTTTTCCTCTTTTGGAGGCGTAAAATAGAGGGAATGATGCGTCAATGATTGACGTAAAGGTGAGGTGTGTGCAATATTTTTATTTATTTTTTTATTTGCTTGAGCATTTTGTGATTGTTTGTGAATCACACACTTCATGAACAGAGAAAGAAAAGCTATAGCACGAGAGGGGTAAAGTTGCTGTAAGACATGTCTCATAGTTTGCCTAAAGCTACGGCCAATGCAAGCATATATAGAAGAATCCTTTAGCAATGGCAGCGTGCAAGTAAAAAAATTTCTACTTTCTGATGATCCCTGAGAAAAAGATATTCTACTCTCTTTGGTTTTTTCTTTTCTTCTTGCTAATACAATACTTGGTCCAATAATAAAAACACCGACCACTTTGCCTTTTTTTTAGTGATAAAAATTTATGGTTTAAAACTATAAGAACCAAAATCAAAATAAAAGTAGATTATAAAGATCTAATATTGTATAAGAAGTTCTTACTTCCTCATCAAAGGGAGTGACTTCGATCCTGGAGTTAGTCGAAAGTCTTTGGAGAAGGCATCTTAACTTCCTCGGGTCTTGGAACGTCGAGGTATCTGCGATTAACATTAAGATACTCTGCAGGAGGAAAAACACTTCACCCGCCCTTGGATCGTGGGTACCCATTTCCTAAAATTCTGTTATATATATATAAAAAAAAAAAAAAAAAAAAAAAAAATCTTACTTCCAAGCTTCTTTCATCCTCATCTACTTTCATTTTATTAAGTAAGGGCGACGATGGTTAATTATGATCAGACACAATTTGAGCAAACTTAGTTAACCTATCAGTGTTAATAAAAAAAATTCTAAACATAAATTTTCCTTTTTAAAAACAAAAGAACGTTTGGATAAAACAAATTAATTAAAGCATCATATAATTAAAAATAAATAAATTCACTAAACCGAGAACGATCATGGAGATCAAGGCCAAGGACCTGATCGGACTTGATGCGTGTCTGGTTTATGTTGAAAACAATTAAAATCATAGTTTTCATAATCTTCAACGTGAAAGGCTCAATTGGTTATTCTTCATTTATATATGTTCATTTCTATTGTAGTAGGCTGAATTCCTTCAAGTTAGGTTGGAGTTACTAGGCACAAGCCTGCACACAAATCTTTGTGTTTGGTTTGAAGGGAGGGGAAGAGAGTTTCCGTCCTCTTAATGTAAAAAGTTATATATGACCATGATATGATATGTTTGTGCGAAAACGATGCAAAAAGTTACTCTTTCTGGTTTTTATTATAAAGCATCAACTAACAATTTTCACAAATTAATAAAACAGTTAAAATCAATAAAGTTATCCTACAATTTAAATAATTTTCAATATTACCCCTACTAATTGTACTAAATTCTAATATCATATTAATTATTACTTTCACATATTATCATTATTAATTAGGGTTATACTTGAAAAAATAATTAATGCTCCTTGGGAATAAGCAAGTTTCTTATAAAAATAACCAAATAAACTTATTAGTTAGTGACTTAAAGTAAGGACCACAAGGAATATGTAATTTATGGGCATATCTGACTTTTCACATAAAAAAAAGAGGAAAACTCGTTCCTCAAACCAAACACACCCTAATCTTTTTAATTGTTGTGCGGCGCGTGTGTATAACAAAAGAAAAGTGGAAAAGCTAACACATGGAAAATAAAAGGAGATGCTTGTGAGAGAGGAAGAGAGGGGAAAGGGAAAGAGTTGAAGAATGGGAGATTACCCAAATGCTGGAAGAAAGTGGAGGAATTCCACTGGGAAACATATTTTACTCAAACCACAATAATTGTAGCCTTTGACGCTTCTATGGAAAAAAGCGTTTTTAATTAATTTAAAAAAGAAGGAAAACCCCTAATGACCCCTCAAAAGACAAAACCCACACGCAATCTCCTTTGACCCTCTCACACCACACAAGAGCAAGAGCAAGAAAGAAAGAAGGAAGGAAAGGAGTGAGCCGCAATTAGGCTTACGAAACCGCAACTTTTCTTTGCATACTTTTTTGTATCAAAATGCAAGTGGCCTTTTCTTCACATCAATTTGCTTGTGGCAATCTCAACATGAATTACTACTCTCTCCATTTGTTTAAGATATCTATTCATAGTAGTTCTGATAACGACTTGCAATAGTTTTATTTCAAACAAATTGAGTAACAAGTTTTATATATATATATATATATATATATATATATATATATATATATGCAATTGTAGATTTGTCGCCGTCCATATCGGTACTTTAGTTTTATGTGAGTACTTCAACAAATCAATTGGATTGCAGATACACTAAAAAGCCTACTGTTCATGTAACCTAAAATGAGTCCTAAATATAAGAGTTAGATAACTTATTTATATGAATTAAGAAAATTAGATAAGTTGGTTATTTGTTAAAAAAAAAAACAAGTTTGTATTTTCTTAAAGTACCTCTTTTAATTATTTGTATCGAGAACAACTTTATTGATGGAAAATCTCTTAATATATTCAATCAATAAAAAGAGTTTTGAAAAAAAAAAAAATTAGAGACATAGGATCAAAATGAGCTCTAATTAGTTCTTATATATGGAATTGGACAGATTATTATTTACTAGGAAGAGGATATTTCTTACTCATAATATTTTATTAAAATAGTCTATTTTATTTGTTGGTAAATGTACTCCAAGTGGCTCATGAAAGAAAAATAATTTTATTTAATATTTAAAGGTTATATTGGGTATCCGGGTTTCCAATGTGTTAAAAAGAAATTTGGGACGTGGACAGCAACTTTCCCAGATCCTCACGGAATATCAATTAAGTCTTTGATGTTATATTTGTCAATGTTTGAGGCTCTTGTTTAACTACATCCCTATCCTCCTACGTTTCCCTTTCATTAATTTATTTCTTTTCCATAAATCTCCCTGCCATTGCCGCTCTTTTTACCACTCTGCCACTACCTTCTCTTCCAAGTATAGAAATAATGAAAGGGGTAGGGGAGGAAGAAACTAATTAATGAATTTATTAGTATTTAAAAAGAGAGAGAAAAGGAAGATCTGGAGATGGGGTAGGGGGTTGAAGGTGGCATATTTGGCTGCTTTCCTTAGTCCGACGTGGGTGCTCGTCGTTATGGGGACATGTAGGCCCCACCTTACCCTTTTATTCCTCTCTCCACACCCACCCATCTTCTTTTACCATTCTACCCTTAACACTTTTTTTATTTTATTTATTGATATCATATCAATCTCGATTCTAAAAAGTTTGATCAATTTTTTTTTTTTTTTTTTTACAATTAAAATGAATGATGTAGAGAAAATAATATTTATTAGGAATCACCATAAAAATTATAATTATTTAAAGGGGTTTACACTTCCTACGCGTGATGAAGAAGAAGAAGATTTCTACACACACATAAAATAGTGGGGCCCACATCTTTTTTATATAAACAAAAAATTAAAGTACGGAAATAGTGAGACCCACGTCTTTTTGTATCTATGACATGAGGATACACTTCTCCTACAAAATGAGAAGTGTATTTCCCTTATTTAAAAGTACCAAATATCAAAATTTAAAATTTAAAATACTAAGTTGTCCTCCAGACTTCTCTCCGGTCTTCTCTATGATTTTAGGTTAAACAAGCATGCATCTCACAAACCCAGCTTAGCGTAAAGGGTCCATACCTAACTGCATCATCTTGACTAAAAATTGTAATTATATTTGTCAATGGATTATTTTTATCCAAACCCAGTAAGACAAGGGAAAGAACGACGAAGTTCATAGGAAAGAAAACGATGCTTTCAATCCTTTCTGTTTGTAGCTCAAAGCAGTGTAGTCCTTCCTGGCCAAATTAAATCAAGGATTTGGGGCTTAACATATATATGAATGGAAAGACCAACCCACCCATCTATCCTACTTGATTTAGATTTTTATATCATAAAACGGCTCTGGTGCAATGGATGGCAGAGGGTCCGTAGTATCCAAGGGGCTGAAGCGGTCCGTTAGCCATGAGAATCACTGTTGAGACTTGAGAGGAAGATCTTTAGAGTAAGAAAGGTTCAAGGAGTGCTTGCTGGGGGATTTGTTCTTGAGTCACTTGACTGTAATTTATAGTTAGATTTAGAGCCAATATGCCAGTTTCTCGGTTTTAAAATGCTTGCTTCACACTAAGATAGAGGAGAAATACATGGAGGGTAATTTGGAATTTTTAGTTTTATATCATTGTATTTGATCCTTTTAAATAATTATGATTTTTATAGTCTTTTATAATAAATATTATTTTTTTATGGTCATTAATTTTAAACAAAACAAACCATCATTAGAAACTACATGAACTAAAATCAAAATTTGATAAAACCATATTAACTTTTTTCTTTCCTTTTACCCTTTTATTATTAGGGACGATATTTGGAGAGAGAACAATGGAAACACCCCTCTCCTTGTTTGGATAGGGTTATTTTAAGTGATTTTATACTATACAACCACGGATACAAAAAAAAGCTTTTAAGATTGGATAAAAGAGATCGTCGTAAGGCCTAAAAGAACCTGCCTTATTCCGCGCAGATTAAAAGTAACTTTAAGACAGGAATAAACCTAAACCTTTTAAAGAAACTCTTTTAAACCGGACATATACAACATTAGGTTTTAAAAGTCATACTATATAAATCTGAAATATTTTTTGTTCAGTCCTAAAACTACAAACTCCTTAAATGTATTGCAATTTTTCCTGTAATAAAGTCACTATTACAGGAAAAATTGCAATACATTTAAATCCAAATCCCCTTAAATGTATTGCAATTTTTCCTGTAATAAAGTCACTATTACTATAAACTTGATCGTAATGTTATAAATTTGTGATATGATGATTTTGTCCATGGCCAAAATACAAAATCCCCTTTCCTCCCCCATTGTCTCCATGACGGTGGTTTCCCAAGTACCATTACCATTGTCAATTAAAATCTATGTTGGTATAAATAAATACAAAAATCTAACATAACAAAGTTGAATTGAAGATATGGATCATGTGGAGTGAATAATCTATAATCGATGAAATGATGCAAGGTTCAAACCCAAATTGTGATATCTGATGAAATGGAGGATGTTGAGTTAAAAGTAGAAGGTTAAGTTGACATGGGTATTTGGGTAATTTCGACAAATTCCAATCCACGGTAGCCAGGATTCATAGCCCTGGAATCTCTATTACCAATGATTACAATGCGGATTACAAAAGTTAAATACATTTAAGTATACTTTAGTGGTAATGGGATTGAATTATTATTCACTTGAGGCCCCATTTGGTATACTGTACTGAATTTTGAAGGAATGGAGATGAGATTGAGATTGTGATTAAGACTGAAAATGACTTCTAAAATAATGTTTGGTATGTCATGAGAATAGGGGAAAAAAGTAAGACTCATATCAAACAAAAATTGGACAAAAGATCCAATTGCCCCTCGTATTCTTTCCAAAGACCAAAACAAGCTAGGGAGGAAGGCCATTCAAACCAAATTTGGCTCAAGGAAGTACTTATATTTATGAACCATCAACGCTTTGATCAACTAGCTTGTATTGAGAGTACTTGTATATTTAACTACCAACCTCTCCCATCGTGAGAGTCTTTTCTCTCCCATCGTGAGTGCCAGTCAGGTTCTTAGTGAATCCACTTAGCTCAGTGTTATTTGAACGACAAACAAGTTTATTTTATTTATTTCTTTTCTCTAAGTGTTTTTTTGGCTGTGTGGTATGTGTTCTCATGGAGACTAGAGGTATGAAAGTAGGACAGAGTAGTGGTTTCAGGAGAATGAAATTGGTGGTCTTGAACATGGATAAGAAGGTAGAGAAGTATGGCTATACATTAGTATGGAAGATTATAACTGGTAAAAACTTGAACGTTCCAACTGTTATCTCCATGATAAAGAAGGGGTGGCAGCTAGAGGATGAAATGGAGGTGCACGATCTTGATCGTAGCCAGCTTATCTTCCTTTTTCGGTTTCATAATATCAAAGAGTATGCTCGTATTCTTAAGGGTAGGCCTTGGTCAATTCAAGGATTCCTTCTAAACCTTCAGATCTGGAAGGATTACATGGTACTTAAGGATGCCAATTTTGGGGAGGCACAGTTCTGAGTACAATTTCACGGCCTCCCCTTAGAAGCTTTTGACAACTCCAATGCGCAAATTCTTGGAGATGCAATAGGGGAAGCTGTTATGGGTTGTTCTGCTGTAATCTTGATTTTGTTTCCCTCATCGGTCATGAGCTAATTTCTATTAGCTGAGTGAAGATGAATTCCTAAATTGTAGTATGAACCCAGTTTGTTAAGTTTTTAATTCAATAAATTCAGTTTGTTTAATTGCAATTTATCGTCTTGTCTGTTAGTTAGCCGCTAATAGGCTAAATCAGTGGCCTCGGCTTACTGGAAGAGAGTCGAGGTTAGCCGCTAATAGGCTTGATCCAAATTGTAGACTACAGGAATGGGTCTATCTCACATAGCCAATACACCTAGATTAAATTGACATTCTAAGTCTAAAAATCGCTATAGGAATAAGGGAGAAGTAGAGCAAGGGGTGTCTTTACAAGATATGGACGCTTCTGTATAATTTAGTGGTAGGTTAACTGCATAACATTGCAATAGGCATTTTGCTATAGCATTGCGGAAGCTGTGCAGTAAAATGTTGTAGCAATGCGTCAAATGCAAACTGGGGAATTAGTACGAATTAGGATGAAATCCGAGCTCTATCTATTTTAACCTCTGATTTCTTTCAACCAAACTCCCGATCATTTGTCTATTTTATTTGTTAGTAGTAATAGTCAAAACAATCACCAAAACTATTCTCATCACACAACTTTCAAAAGAAAACTGGATACATAATCGGTATTAACAATCTCTGTGGGACGATACTCTACTTACTCTCTATTACTTGTTCGACTGGTTTGCTTGCCACAAGAAGATTTTGACCAACAAGTTTTTTGCGCTGTTGCCGGGGACTAAAATACCTTTTATTATTGTAAGTTTTGGTTTGACCAGTTGCGTTAAAACTCACCGAACTCACTTTCTTTATTTCTGATTTTCAAGTACCTTTTGTAGTGTATGCACAACTCGTCCTATGCTAATCATGAGTTGTACGATCCTGAGATTGAATGAACCTATAAATAGAGGCGCAGAAGGCAGAGACGAAGCAGTCACCTTATTGACCCTACACACATGGCAAAAGCACAAGGGAATCTAAATTTAGATCGAGAGGAGCAACCCCTACTCCATGGGGGTGACCACATTCCACAACCACCACCACTTCTGAATAACAACAATGTTGACTTAGATCGAGCTATCATGGAATTTGAAATTCTTGACCTGAATAGGCTCAACTCTGACATCACTCCACTATATATTATTGCAGGCCAGTTTGAACTAAAAACTGTCATGTTCCATATGCTAGACGTGGCAAGGCATTTCGATGGATTCTCATCCAAAGAGCCTCACCTTCATCTCAAAACGTTTATAGAGGTCCGTGATGCTTTTGTCATCCTCGGAGTAACCACTGACGCCATCAGAATCAAATTGTTCTCATTCTCACTTCGAGATAAGGCTAAAATGTAGTTGAACACTCTACTAGCCCACTCAATCTCATCCTAGAATGATTTGGGTGGCAAATTCCTAGTGAAGTTCTTTCTCTCAACTAAAAACGCCCAGTTGAGATAAGATATCACCAGTTTCCTATAAGTGCTGGTGAATCCACCTATGAGGCATATGAGCGATTCAAGAATTTTCTAAGGAAGTGCCCACAACACGGACTAGTAGAATGGGTGCAACTGGAGACATTTTACAAAGGCCTGGATGCTCAAACATGGTCCATAGTCGACGCCCTTGCAAGTGGATCTATATTGATGAAGTCTCACAACGAGGCATATGAACTGCAAGAACGAATAGGTATGAACAGTCACCAATGGTCGGCAAATCGACTTCCTCCCACCAAAATTGTAGTTGGAGTTCATGAGCTCGACGCTATGACAACTCTCACTGCTCAAGTGTCTTCACTGACCAACATGATCAAGTCAATGAGCCTCCCTGCCAATACCTCATCAATGTAACCTACCCAAGTAGCTTGTGTGCACTGTGAAGGAGAACATCCTTACTCTCAGTGTCCTGTTAACATGAATCTGTCAACTACGTGAACAATTACAACATGGGTAGTAACACCAGCAACCCGTACTCCAACACTCACAATCCAGGGTGGTGACAACACCCAAATTTCTCTTGGAATCCACAGGGCTAGCAATTTGTAGGTCCTTCAGCAGGACTATGTAATTTCTCTTATAAAATCATATCTAAGCTCATGTCAAATAGGATAAGGCCTTTGCTTGATAGTTGTATCTCTCCAAATCAAGGAGCCTTTATTTCGGGTCGTTGTATACAGGATAATATTATTATTGCCCACGAAGTTTATCATTATCTTTGAAGGAAAAAGGTTGGGGGCAAGTATGAATTATCTTTGAAGATGGACATGAGTAAGGCGTATGACTGGGTTGAATGGAACTTTCTAGAGAATGTGTTGCTGCGGTTTGGTTTCTATGTTGAATTGTCTCTCTTGTTATGAAATGTGTGAGATATGTTAGGATGACCATTTGTTTTCCAGGTGAAGATGTAAGCTACCTTTCTCCAAGTAGGGGCTTACGACAAAGGGACCCGCTATCGCCATACCTTTTCATCCTAGTAGTGGAGGTTTTCTCGTTTATGATTAGTAAGATCCAAGAGGTCAGACTCTTAGAAGGATTAAACTAAGCCAGCGTTGCCCGGTGCTTCTTTGCAGATGATGCATTATTATATATGAATGCTAGCCAGGGGAACTGTAATCAAATAGCAATGACCTTGCATCATTACTGTGTTGCTTCTGGCCAAGTAATCAACCTTGATAAATCTAGTATCTTTTTCTCTGCTAATACACCAGAAGATATTAGAGCTATGGTTGGGAGAACCCTGGGTATTCCGCCACTGAGGATCCGGGTAGGTAACTGGGTATCCCGAGCATTTGGGGGAAGACCAAACATCAAGCATTGGCTTATATTAGAGAGTGTGTTACAAACAAACTCCAGGGTTGGGGCACTCACTTATTTTCTTTGTTGGTAGTGAAGCTATGATTAAAGCAGTCATCCAAGCCATACAAAAATATCCCATAAACTGTTTCAAGTTTCGATTAAAACTTGCAAGGAGATACATAGTCTAATTGCTAATTTCTGGTGGAATGGAAATGCATTTGGAGGTCGGACACACTAGGAGGCTTGGGATTCCCTCATAGTGGGAAAGTGTCAGGGAGGTATGGGCTTTCGGGATTTGATCAATTATGAATGAGGCTTTGTTGGCTAAAACAGCTTGGAGGTTATTGTTGAGACCCAATGACTTGTGGACCAGAGTTCTGAAGAGCGTTTATTTTCCAGAGGAAGAGTTTATGGATGTGGAAAAAGGCTACAAAGATTCGTGGTGCTGGTCCAACATTATTGAGGGTAGAGAATTCCTTAAGAAAGACCTCCAATGGGATGTTAGAACGGGACATGCAATAAGGATTTGGGGTGATAGCTGGGTTCCTGGAGTAACCTTTCCTGAAAAACCATAGAATTGTGAGGATCCGTATGTGACACAAGGAAGGGTCAGTGATCTTATTGTTGAAGGTTCATGGGATCTAGCTCCAATCTCGCAATATTTATCGATGATCTGTAAAAAAATGCCATCTACGAACTCCTATTCCCAATAATGGTTTAGAAGACAAGTTGGTATGGACTAGTGCCAAAAATGGTGATTACACGGTCAAGATGGGTTATCATAGGGGATAAGCGAAACATCCAGTTAGTACTAACAAGGCAGGATCCTTTATTGTTGTGACACCAATGGATAGAAACTCAATTTGGAAGCTTAAGGCTATTCCTCATGTGCAACAATATATTTGGCGTGTGCTCAACAACACTTGAGCTACAAATGCATCTCTCTTTTGTTTGAAATAGTCCTGAGTGAATCTATGTCCCATTTGTTAAGGGGCTGAGGAAAATCTTGAACATCTTTTTTTTCATTGCCCTTAGACCCAACGTGTATGGTTCGGTTGTATGTTGGGGGCCAGATTTGACATAGCCATTGTGTCTAACTTCAAGGACTGGTTGCTTCTGATTCTAGGTATGCCTCGTTGACTCCTCATGACGTTTCATTAATTTGCTAGGTATTGTGGTTTATTTGGAAACAAAGGAATGATAAGGTTTTTAATCATAAAGAACCAAATCCTTTTCCTATCATTGAATTAGCTAGGAAGAGTAATTGTGAATTCTGGGTTTGTTTGTAGAATATACATTCTGATCCTGGTTGTTTGAAAGGGTCCAGTACTTCCTATGTGCATTGGTTTCCTCCTGAACTTGGTTTTCTAAAAGTAAATTCTGATGGGGCCTTTATGTCTGATAAGGATACTGCAACCATTGGTGTTGTTTCCCAAGATTGCTTTGGTAGCTTTAGATGGGGCTATGTGGATAAGGTGAAATCTACCTCTGCATTCATGATGAAGCTTTAGCTCTTAAAAGGGCATTGTTGTTAGCAGTGGACTTAGGCCATGACAAAGCTGTATTTGAAATTGATTGTCTTCCTTTGCTTCCTTGTGTTGAAGCCAAATCTCCTGATTTATTTGATTGGAGGAGTAGAAGTATTGTGCATGATATTATTTGCCTTCTTGGTGACAAGTAATGCTCAAAATGTTGTAATTCCATCTCCAACTGCAATTTTTCCCCGTCTCGTGAAATCTCTAGAATAAAATTTATCAGTAAGATTACAAATATCATCACTATTAAATGATTTGTACATGTTTCTTGGATCTAAAGTTATGCTTAAAGCAAGTAATTCAACAATATTATCATTGAACTTGCTATTTAATTCTTGCAATTCTAGGAGACTTTAAAGAAGGAGTCTCAATATTTGACTATTCAACATTAGGAGTAGATGAGGGCAAAGAATCACTATTCTTTCTCTTAAGATAAACATCAATGGTAGCACTCTTTCCTATAATAATCACCTACAAAGAACATGAATTATTTCATGACCAAAATGATTTTAAAATTATTATTAATATCAAACCACTAAAAAAATATGCAGTTAATTCTATGTTCATGGCAGCTATTGGATAAAGAGGGGCAAAAAGAAATACTGATCTGATTATCCGAACTAGAATAGAAATTTGGTCATTTATACACACACATTAATTACCAAAATAAAACAGTGAGCCTAGTTACCAAAATAAAGTGATAATTTCTGTAACATATAGTATAAACATCATTCAAGAGCCTTACGGAAACATCACTAACAACAACATTTTAAAAAAAATTAAGGGGGGCGGGGGCTACCTCTAGTCCCCCAAGTGTATACCCCCTACTAACAAGGTTGGGTTCTCTTTAGAGCTAGGAATCAGAGTTGACCCTTGAAGGGACAGGGCCGGCCTTATAAGACCCGTAAGTTACTATTCCAAATTTTAACTATTTTTCCTCCATTTTTTTTTCAAAGAAATATAATTAGTAAATTACAACAATTAAAGTTCTAATTTATCAAATAAATGTTGTCAACATTAATATCCAAACAACACGAATCATCCAACAAATAAACATATTCATTAAATCGTATCAAAAGCAAACTATTATTCACAAATAACTCACATAAAACATAAGAAGAATATCACAAAGCAACATTAGTACGATGACTATCATTGTCATCTTTTTGACCACTATCATCAATTTTAAAGACATTTAATTGTGCTTCATTTTAACTAGTAGGCTCTACTTCATGACAATACAATATACAGTGTAATATAAAGACTGTGTTAGATGTATAATGTAAACTCATTCTTGGATATTTACCACAAAGCAACATTAGTACGATGACTATCATTGTCATCTTTTTGACCACTATCATCAATTTTAAAGACATTTAATTGTGCTTCATTTTAAGTAGTAGGCTCTACTTCATGACAATACAATATACAGTGTAATATAAAGACTGTGTTAGATGTATAATGTAAACTCATTCTTGGATATTTTTTTCAATTGTTCTGTTTAAGCTTTTCCAAAGGATAATACATGACAATTACTGTTGCTCAAAATCTGATTTCCAACAGAGAAAAA
This sequence comes from Acacia melanoxylon, assembly GCA_019022615.1. Taxonomy (NCBI): domain Eukaryota; kingdom Viridiplantae; phylum Streptophyta; class Magnoliopsida; order Fabales; family Fabaceae; genus Acacia; species Acacia melanoxylon. The sequence continues at coordinate 6,979,847 of JAFJYJ010000030.1, read as the reverse complement.
TAAGCAGCAATCTTGATATCTTGTCCTCATACATTAATTTAATGATTCTTCTACCCATTTGAGCTTTTTAGTTAGGTGATTTGGTTTGGTACATGAACAATTTAGTTTTCCTAGCATGTGGGCTACTCATTATAAGTTGGTTGGCTATAGCAAATATGAAATTGTAGTGTGTAAGTTACAGAAACAAAGAGGGAAGTAATAATAATAATGAAATAACTAAAAGAGTTTGAAATTAAAGTTTAAGGCAAAATAGGAGGCAGCTACCAACAAGTGAAATAACAATAATGAACCATTAACATCAGTCAATTGAACCATAAACAACTATTAATCATCAGTCAATTTTTGAACCATTAACATATAATAATCTGTATGCATTTGTGCATTTTTTCCAAGTCCAAGCCTCATTCAAAATAGAACATCTTGATTCAAATACAAAACAGAACGAACAGAAAAACAAAAAAGGTTGATTTGCTCATGTGGTTTTCCAGAATAGAATGAATAGAACATATACGTCGCTATATTCGAACCTCATTCAAATAGAACAGATTGATTTGCTCATTCAATTTGGAAAAATAGAACAGAAATATAGAAAATCTCATTTGAACCTCATTCAAACAATATTGGGGAAGTGACGAACAGATCCAAGAATGTGAAGAACAGACCAGATCTGAGATGTGACGAACCTTTGAAATGCTAGAGGGACAATCTGAGTGAACAGAGTAGCGAGCGACGGCTGACGGTGTAACTATGCAAGTAGCGACGACTGACGGTGTGAGTAGTGACTGAGCGAGGAGCGAGATTGAGCTGTGAAACTAAGATTGAGATTAAGTGAGTGTATGAGTGTGAATGAGATTTTTGAAGGAAAAAAAGGAAAGAGAGACTGAGATTGAAATTTTTAGGGTTTTAACTTCTCAACTCTAAAGTCTAAGCAGCCTAGGTAATTTTAAAAAATTAAAAGGGCCTAACAGGCTTGCCCTTTTAAGCCTAAGGCCTGCTAGGGCCAATTTCATTTAACTCCTTTAATTTTCAAGCCCGGTCCTTAAAGGGCTAGAGCTTAAATGGGCCAGCCCGACTTCCCGACTCTAGTTCTCTCTATCCTTTACACCAAAAAGAGGTAACCGAGTTGCTGATTTACTTGCAGTAAATGCTTATAAGGAGGTGTGCCATTTTGGGTGGGTTTTACAACCAACACCTTTTTTGTTGTCACTTCTAATCTTGGATGTTCAAGAAACTAACATAGTTGTGGACATAGGAGGATATACGTTATGGATAAGGGGGCAAGTGCCCCCTTGAATTTGTAACTTGGTTAATTTTTTTCTTGTAAAAGATGTATTTAGTGCCCCCTTGAATTTGTCTCTTCCAATTTTTTTTTTTTTTTGCTAAAGATGTATTTGATAGCATTGATAATAAGGCAATTATGATGGAATTCCAAAAAATAAGGCCTAGAAGGATGACATTGTAATTATTTTTATTATAATATACTTTTGTTATTAAAATATATGTATTTGAACTTATTGAATGCCCACCCTTCATTGTAATTTATATAGTTGCATTTCTAACAAAGACTTAGCCTTGCTTTTCTAAATGACAGGTTTATAAAATAAATGTCTCTTTTATTACATTATCAGTATTTACTTGATTTTTTTGATATTTTTTTTCTTTTTTATCTATATATTCTTTTGTTTTTTTTAATGCATTTAAAACTTTCTGTTCTGGTATAGAACACAAATGTCTAGCTTCAATGAGCTAGGGAATATCAATATTGGATCAATAGGCTCCTCAAGGGTGCTCAAGGGTTAAGCACTAATGAGAAGGCTTTAACTCGATGATATCTATGAGGGAGATACCAACGAGTAAACTCGCATCACCGCGCAAACGTAGGGTGGCGATTCGCCGAGGGTGGGGTGTGTGCACGGTGTGACGAATGATAAATAATGGAATAGAGAGTGTTCTATGTGCACCTGGTGGGTAATCTCCTATTTATAGGGATTACCTAGGGTTTCACTTCCTTGTAGACGAATCCATTGCTCAGGCATTATGCGCCTCCCACGTTCTACTAACGCCTGCTCCACTACTTGTATGATCCTATATTACAGTCACGATGGAGTAGTGGTGAACCATTTACCTGGCTAAATGGGTGTTTTGCTGTGAGTCCTCTCATTGGGCTGCATAACTGCTAGGCCCAATATATGAGTACATAACAGTTGCCCCCAAGCTCGGTACTTCAGGTCTCTGGTGTGCCGAGATTAGCTTATCAACTAACCCCGACTTCGTGTATCCGAGTTCAAGTTTAACCCAATTCTCCGGATTCTCTTCTTGCTCGTCATGCCTGATTGCTCTCTGTCATAAATGACGGGCCCACTTTCAAGCATTTATTCAGCCTTTATAATGACCAAAATTTGTATCGACAAGTGATCTTTGGTCAAAACCGTCGTTATGAACTCGGTCATAACCGGCTATGAACTCCTATCACCTTGCCTATTTACCCCACGTCCTAAGTGACAGGTTGATTTTCTTCAACCATCCATTCCCTTTTTATGATAACCGAGATTTGCGTTGTTAGTTCTGAAACTCGGCCTTAACCGGCATTACGAATTCCGGCCACGTGTTGCCCCCAATCTGGGTTTTCATGAAAAGTTGCCCGCACACGCAGGTATAATTCTGCAAAGATAGCGGCAGCTGTTCACCTACCCACCTTGGGATACGCAATCGCCGCCTTCTCGCAACAATCTTTCTTGGTTTTTGTGCATATTTAATGTTCGCGCCTTTTTCGATCCAGCCATAATTGCACTTTCTCAAAAAAAGGTTTATTTTCCCACTAGAGAGGCAATGATTACCCCCGGCGCTTACACTTTCCCATCAAAAGGGGATTGATTACCCTTGACGCTTACATTTCTCAATTGAAAAGGCATTGATTACCCCTGGCGTTTTCAATATCAAAATTGAAGAGGCATTAATTACCCCTAGCATTTTCAATATCAAAATTGAAGAGGCATTAATTACCCCTAGCGTTTTTAATATCAGAATGCCCATATATACTCTTGTTTCTTCACCTTATTTGCCCCACACACACTTTTCAAACTTCTACTCCTTCTGCTGCTTTCTTCAGTCTTATAGATGAACTGCTATTTCACACAAGCTAAATCGCATATGTCAGGGAAATCAGGTTCTAGCCCTTCATCTCTTCCTTCAAAATTTTCCAGAATGAGCGGGCGAAACGTTAAAAAGAAAAGAACAAATATTGATCATAACGCCGTAGGTCATCTTCGCCAGCGGCAATCTTCAAATATATTTGCCAGTCTTCATTCACATACCCCAAAGGGCATCTGGGAGTCTAGATATATTTGCCAGTCTTCACCCGCCTGGCTGAACCTCAACTGAGATCTCAATCAAGTTCCGTTGTCAAACCGGAATTCGGTTGTGTTTTGACTTTGTATTTTCCTATTAGAGTCAGGAACTCAGTTTATTTTCCTATAAGAATGTTATGTAAACCATTCATTTACTAATGGAAAAATGCTTTTTGTCTTGTGCTGGCTTCTCATTGCTCATTCTGCACCTCACTAACTCTTTATTTATGAATCGCTTATGCATCTTTTGGCCTTGCCCTCATTTCATTTGTTTGCATTTTAAACTGAATCCAATCTATGCGACTTTATTGGAAAATAAATTTAATCCGCACACCAATCCAGATTAGCCATAAAGTTGACCACCACCAATCTGGGTTAGCCTTAAAGAAACCGCCGACCAATATGAGTTGGAGTTAAAGTTATTCGCCCTCCAATCCGAGTTGAGTTGAAGCTAACCGCCCTCCAATCCGGGTTGAGTTGAAGCTAACCGCCCTCCAATCCGGGTTGGAATTCTAAAAAGAAAACTCCGAACGATCTTCGATAAAGCTACAACTGATAGCCACGTGTCTGGGCACGTCACGGTGCTCAAACGTCGCCTATGCGGATTGGCCATTCCTGCGACCTTTGATATCTGTGCGCATTTAATGCTCACGTCGTTTCATTTGAACCGTCAGCAACTTTAGGGTTTTTAACTCTATTGTTGGGGTGTAATGACGTCGCGACCCTTGACTTTTCAAATCCACAACGTCTATATATTGCCTCTTAGTCCTTCATCGTACCACTTTACACTCACGACTACCCTTGCTTTCTGAAAGAATTCGTTTCCTGTCCGAAACACTCTTTTCCTTCAAAGGCCTTCTTGCACTTCTTCATTTTCAACAGGTATTGTCACTGTTTTTTTCGTTTCTTTGTTTTTGCACTATTCTGTCGATCATCTCTTCTTTTCATTCATTGCTACTTTAATTCTCTGGGTAGCCTTTTCATGAATGTTTAATCTTCTTTGAGTGCATTACTGGGTTTTTTTGTGAGTGCGTTTCTAGGTTTTCTGGGTGCGTTTCTAGGTTTCTGGGTGAGTTCTTAGCATTTGTTGCCTTTCTAGGTACCCAGAATGGCCCGTACCGCACCGTATGTATTCAAACCCAAAGAACCTCCTCTCTTCAAACAACCAGAGACTCACATCAATGACACTCCCTTAGATAAAGATAGCGGGCCCTGTTACCAACGAGTATGAGAAACTCAAGAAACACTCCTAGATCAATAAAGTTCTCTTTCTAGGAAACATCTTCCAGTAAAGAAAAAACCAGTAGGAATGAATCCTATCAGTCCTTTGCAAGTAAGAGTAGGCGTAGGAGGAACGTTGAAATTTCACCGCCCTCCTCTCTTGGGCCATCCACCATTCCTCCCAAATCTTCTTCCCGAGTTCCCAAACCGAGCTTGAAGAAAAGCCTTCCTACTTCGGGGTTACCAACTCGGGGCCCGACACCATGTGACAAATGTTGTCACAAAAGTATTGAACTTGCTCGACAAGAACGTTACAGAGATGCTGATCTACTGCTAGATAAATGTCGATGTAACATTATTCCTCCAGCCACTCCGGCTTCTCCCAGCTTTAGATATCCCAGTCGAGCGTCTTTAACTTCTCACCGAGATAGCTCTATTGTCTCAGGTATACATCATTTTCAGATTTTTACCTCCTTATTTTATTTTTAGGTATAGATGGCTTCATTATCACACCATCCCGTCCAATATACGACTGAAGAATCCAGCGCGTCTGCCTCCTCCCAAGTCCAAACTAGTTTAAATCTCGCTGTTAGCATTTGCGTGACACGCATAAAAAACACCCTAACTCCCAATGATGTGCCGTCACTAGGGATTGGGGACGGAGAGGGATATACCATCCGACTTCCCTTGGAGGGTGAATCAATTGATTCCCGCCGTCAACAAAACAACGATCCTCACTTCTTTTTCCTCTACCGGGATGTTATCACCCTTCTTGGTGTGAGATTTCCCTTTACCGACTTCCAAATGCAACTTCTGAACCATCTACATCTCACCCCCTCACAACTTCACCCCAATGGCTGGGCATTTGCCGTCGCCTTTGAGAGTTTATGCGAAGAACAAGCCATTGTCTGTACTGTTCCAGTGTTCATGTCTTTTTTTCTCACCCTTAGAAACAAATTCCTTTCTAGAGGCACTACGAAGTGGTTCGGTTGGACGACACTTCGAAGCATCCGCGATCGTAAGCTTTTCAAACCTTTCATGGAATCGTGGAAAAACTTTAAATCGGCCTTTGTTAAGGTTGTAGCAGGAACCAGGCAAGCACCCTGGTTTGTGCAAAGGACCGAATCTGGGGAGACGGAGGACAGATTTCCCTTATATTGGTCAATACGCCATCATACCCTCAAACCCAAAAACTTTATCCCCAAACCGAAGAGTTTCTCTGATGCTGAAGAAGAAGCCCAACTAAAACTTGTAACACTTTCCGGTTCTTTGAAAGACCCCATGGATCCAGCCGCTTACATTTCCACCCCTCTAATTAGACGTCCTCCGACGACGAGTATGAAACTACACATATATACATTGATCTGCATATCGTGCAATCTTTTATTTTCTTTTGTTAGCCATAATACTAACATTTTTGTCTATTTCACAGCCCGAGCTATGGGGAAACCGAAATTTATGGGTGTCTTTGCAACGCTTCCTGAGAGTGCCGAGGCTAATCCCCTTGCTCCAGCCTTGGGTGGTCCCATGCAATCACCCAACAAGCTCCTACCCATGAAACTGCCGCCATCGGGACCTCACGCAAGCGTTCTGCACCGAAAGATGGAGGAGGGAGTAAAGAGGGTGCCTCCTTAAAATCCAAAGGCAAGCAGACCGTAGATGCTTCGGCTGCTCCAACCGCAGACACTCCAGTTGTGCCAACAATAGAGGTCTCAACTGCTCCGTCCACATCCCTTCAAGCTCAAACAACCTCGACCCCGTCTTCGTCAGTGAGCCAACTCGGTGTAACCATTCTTCCTGAAGGCGTCCTTTGTGAGCAAGGGATAACGCAAGAAATATTAACTGCCACTCGTGCTCCTTCCTGCTTTCATGATTCTACAGGCCTGTCTGACGCTGCCAAGATAGAAATTGCCGACATGGAACTAAAAGGCTACAGAGCCATTTCTGTACTCTGGCCTTTTGCGATCCTTAAAGTCAAATATGCTTCAGTGACCGCTCAGCTATTCCAACTGAAGAAGGAGAGGGAGATCATGAAAAAGGAACTTTCATTCCTGAAGCAAAATGCTGACGTGACTAAAGTCACCGAGGAAAGGGATCGAGCCCGAGATGAATTGCAGACCTCTAAGGCAGAGAAAGACAAGCTACATGAACATTTGCAGTCCTCCAAAGCCGACAAGGACAAGGTGTAGGAGGAATTGCAATAGTCCAAGGCTGAGATGGACCAACTACAGGAGGAAATGAAAGCGCTCAAAACCAGCTTATCCCAAACTGAAGAGAAGTTGGCCATGGCGCATTTGGACATTCATCATCTGGAGGATCTCCATACCAACGACATGCTGCTTGTGGAGAAGGTGCAGTCTGACACAGATCATGTCAAAGTCCTGCTAAAGACGAGAACTTGGTCACGCCAATGTACAGCTCACAGAGTACGCCAGTGCGTCCGTAGAATCATTCGGTAATGCTGTGGCGCAAATCCGAGTTCTTAATCCCAACATCACCTTGAACACCTCTGGACTGAATTTCCAAGCCTATGTCGGCAAAAAGGGGAAGTTGATTCCCCCCGGCGTAAATGAAGATGAAGACGAAGAAGAAGAAGAACAAGCTCCTTCCTCTTAGGCTCACGCCCAGCTTTAGTGGCCTTGCCTTGTAATGAACATATGTTTTCAGGGTCCTTTCTTTTTTGAGGCCCTCTTTTTGCTGCCGTGGTTATAACCCGGCTTGAAATTTTGATATAACTCCCTTATGCTGACAACTATAACTGTTTTAATTGAATGCAATTCGAGTTCTGTTACACAGATTGAATCTTCGCTTAATGCCATATTCAATTTATGTATTTGATTGAGCTACTCCTTTCCATAACTATGGATGTGTTGGTAACCGCATTACTGAAGCCACCCAAAATAGTTTTAACCGAAGCCCCTTCCAAAATAATAGTAGTCCGATTAAATGTTCGACCTTATTTTAATAAAGGCTTAACAACCCGACTTGATTAAGATTGGTACACCGTTTACTTTATTATCTCGGTTGGCTTACCCATGTCGGCCTTGTTTTCGTCAAACATAATTTTTGAAAACTGGTTTCTTCGCCCTGAATTCATATATGTTTCGACTTTCACATGATTTTCGAAAACGAGTTTACTTACCACGGATTCATACATGTTTTTAATGTAGACATGATTTGAGAAAACTGGTTGACTAACCATGAATTCATGCATGCCTTTCATGGACGTGTTTTTAGGATGTTGGTTCCTTGACCATGAATCTATTCACGTTTTATGAGGACATGATTTTCGAATACAGGTTTATTTACCACGGGTTCGTACATGTTTTATGTCGGTCACGATTTTCGAAAACTGGTTTCTTTACCATGAATTCATACGTGTTTGCTCTTCACACATGATTTTCAAACAGATTTATTTACCACGGATTCATACATGCTTTTTATGTAGACATGATTTTAGAAAACTGGTTTATTGACCATGAATTCATGCATGTCTTTCCTGGACGTGATTTTAGAAAGCTGGTTTTTAACCATGAATCTATACACATTTAATGAGGACATGATTTTCGAACACGGGTTTATTTACCATGGGTTCATACATGTTTTACCTCGGTCACGATTTTCGAAAACTGGTTTCTTTACCATGTATTCATACGTGATTTAACTTTGACATGATTTTTAAAAACTGGTGTTGGCACCATGGATTCATTCATGTTTACCTCGGACACGATTTTTGAACACGGGTTTATTTACCACGGGTTCATACGTGTTTTACTCCGGTCACGATTCGTACGTGATTTAACTTTCTCATGATTTTTGAAAACTAGTGTTGCCACCATGGATTCATTCATGTTTCCCTTGGACACGATTTTCGAAAACTGGTTTCTTTACCATGAATTCATACGTGCTTGGATCCAGACTTGATTTTAGAACTCGGGTTTATGTACCACGGATTTATTATCGTCTAACTCAGACACGATTTTTGAAAGCTGGTTCTTAACCATGAATTCCTACGTGTTTCACGTCGACGGTGGTATCGCTATCATGTGATTCCTGAAAAAGGGTTCCTAGACCCAAAATTCATTAGTTATAAAAGGATTGGCATAAACGCCATTGCTACACTACTTCCTTTGGGAATAACCCGAACAAAATCATTACACATAACTTCTCAGCTATAGTATGCCTTAAGCTTATCTGCGTTCCATGTCTGTTTTACGGCTTTCTTCTTCAACGTTTCTAGCTTATAAGCACATTTGCCCAAGTTTTCTGTTACCCGGTATGGGCCTTCCCAGTTTGCTGCAAGTTTACCTTGGCCGGCATTCTTATTACCTATGTTGGCTCACCGGAGAACGAGATCTCCCTTGTCGAAAGACCGGGGTCTAACCCTCTTGTTATACCGATTAGCAATTAGTTGTTTAGCAACCAATTCTCGGCAATGCGCCGTTACTCTGACCTCATCAATTAGATCCAACTCCATTGAAATTGCTCGGCTATTCTCATCTTCCTCATGTAGAGCCTTGATTCTCCTCCAGGAGGGTTCACCAATCTCAACCGGGATCATTGCCTCGCACCCATAAGTCAATCTGAACGAGGTTTCGTGTGTTGCCGACCGGATAGTAGTCTGATGTCCCCACAAGACAGGATCTAATTGTTCTACCCAGTTTGACTCGGCTTCCTCCATCCTCTTTTTCAACCCCTCCACAATAACCTTATTGGCCGCCTCGGGTTGCCTGTTAGACTGCGGATGTTCGACAGAAGTGAAGTGTTGTTCAATATGAAAGTCGGCTACCATCTCTTGGAAACCCTTATCAATGAACTGGGTTCCGTTATCAGAAACAATCTCAGCTGGGATCCCAAAACGGGATATAATATTTCGATGAAGAAATTTCTGCACCCTAGCCGAAGTGATTGTTGCTAGTGGTTCTGCCTCTATCCATTTTGTGAAGTAGTCCACAGCCACTATGAGCCATCGCAGCTGTCCGAGGGCCATCTTAAATGGTCCCAACAAATCCATGCCCCACTTGTAGAACAGTCATGGAGCCAAAATAGATGTTAACTGAGATGGGGGAATACGTAGGATGTTAGCGTGTTTTTGACAACTGTCACATTTTCACACGTGTTCTTTGGAATCTGCTGCCATTGTGGGCCAAAAGTAACCGGCCCGCATACAGCTTTTCCGTGCTAACACCTTAGCACCCATGTGATGCCCATTAATTCCCTCATGAATTTCAGACAACACGTACTCAGCCTTGGTTAAATCAAGGCATTTCATCAATGGGGAGTGAAAGCCTTTCTGATACAACTCATCACCTATCATAGCATACAAAGCCGCCGTTCTTACTACCTTCTTTGCATTTGCTGCGTCTACTGGGAGGATTCCTCTCTCCAGATAGTCAACAATTGGCTTCCTCCAGTCACTTGCCTCTGAAATTATCATCACGCAACTTGGCTCTAACAGATTCTATTGAACAATCGTGCGGTGATTCTCAGGGCTTTTGTGCTTGCCAATTTAGACAAAATATATGCCCTTACATTACTCCTCGTGAGATATGTACCACAGTTACTTTGTCAAAGTTAGCCATAAGCTGTCTAACCTTTCCCAGGTATTTGATCATCAAAGGTCCTTTATGAAGAACCGGCTTAACCCAAGAGGGGGGGTGAATTGGGTGAAGATTAAAAACTTGACACTTTGAAAATCTTTTCGCATTTTCTAAATCAACGGTTTGATATTCAAATACACATATACTGGAAATATAAGAGATAAGGGAAAAGAATATGCAAACTGTGATTTATACTGGTTCGGCCCTTCCTTAACCTACGTCCAGTCCCCAAGCTCCACTTGAGATTTTCAATCCGCTATCTCCTTGTTTAACTGAGCACAAGAGAAAAGCCTTTACAACCTTACAAGTTTAGTCGGGCACTTGTGCAGCCTTTACAATCTCTTACCGAGATACTCCCCTTTCATACTGTAAGCATACAATTACACACTCTGTAAACGAAGGATGATCCTCTCACTCTAGGACTCACTTCCCCTTACAAGTTGTAACTGTACACCCACTCTCAAAGGTTCCACAACCTTGAGATTTGATCACTAAACAGATAATCAAATAAGTGTTTGGACTCTCTCACAGAGTAGATGAATAATAATCACTGAAATACATAATCGATCATCTCACTCTCTACTGTAAACTATATAAACATTGAGAAACAAAGTGTATGAACTATCGACGGTGAAGTAGTAAAATCATTTCGTTGGCTTTGTTGATTCATTCATCAATTGTCGTCACTTCTTGCAGTTTGAAGACATCGCAATTTATAGGTATTTGCGTTTTGACCGTTGCGAGCATTTGACCGTTGGAAGTAGCTTGAAGATTAATTGTTGTGACTCGTGAATATAGCCATTAGATAGATGAAGCTTCGCTGGTCACAATCACCGTTGCTGACTTCGTTCTTCATAAACATTCTTTATTCCATTTGTCTTGACCGTTGAGAGATAGCATTTATTGCGCAGACGGAATACCAGAAGTTGCTTTACTTTGATCAGAGAAGTGGTTCACCGGTTTTGGTAACAGCATTTAATGCTCTTTTGACACACAATTTGATTTATGCAAATTTGTTGTTAATCCATGATAAAATTATCTGAAACTCATTAGCAAACTGATTAAATGCAATGAGTAATAATCTGAAGAGATGAAATTACATTTGATGATTCAAGTTTTCCGAAGACGGTGATTTGAAAACAAAGATGACTTTGCTCGAACAAGATCTTATGTGTGCTTGGGCATCACTTTGAAAAGCGTATTGAAATGCAAGGAATCACCCTATGCTCGAGCAAGAATCTAAGCTTGCTTGGGCAAGCTTCTCATGGATCATTTTGAAGAATAATTTCTTTCTCTGATGCTCGAGCAAGACTTACAACATGCTTCAGGCATCACTCACTAGTGCTCGAGCAAGCCATAAGGCATGCTCGGGCAAGATCCAAACAGAGGCGAGCAGAGCCATTTCAACAATATTGCTCGAGCATGATTTTGCTTCTACTCGAGCATGAGAATTTATGCTCGGGCACAAGTCATCCAGAGGCAAAGAAAAAGAAGTAGAAAGGCTCTGCTCGGGCAAGCTTTACCTCTGGTCGAGCATGGTGCTCGAGCAAGCCTTCATCTCTGCTCGAGCATGACTCTTCAATTTTGTGAATTCATTGTCTATCACGTGGATGCTCGAGCATGCTCTTATGTCTGCTCGGGCAAGCACTTTAACTTGGAGATCTTTGCTCTGAGTCCGATGATGCTCGGGCACCATAAATGGTCTGCTCGAGCATGGTGCTCGGGCAAGACTTCTTCTATGCTCGGGCAAGACTCTTCATAGTTGGAATTCTCACTGACACTCGAATCTGCTCGGGCAAGCTCATTTCTCTGCTCGAGTATGATGCTTGGGCATGTTACTTTCGTTCCTCGGGCATTCATGGTCAATCCACCTCAGAGAGCTCTTTTAGTCTTCTTTACAATACAAGAAGAATCAGCCCCAAACTCATTGTAGTTCGTCCATTATCATCAGATGAATGAACGTTGTTTTTTATCAGCATTTTCTACAACATCCTGAACAGACCGTCAACTTCAAAACACCATATCTCATTCAATTGATCTTATTTTTTCATGGTTTTAATGTTTTTGGAAAGGTATGTGAGTATATTTTCAAATGGCACCGGTTTCAACTCAATTGGATTTGTAGATTGTGAGATACACCCAAAATACCGAAGCTTGTTCTGGACTATGACGTGAATTTCAGTTACAACTTCTACAAATCATAGCTCTCTCATATGAACTCCTTTGGACTTGGATTTTATATCAAAATGGCGCATTGGGAGTCTAGTTTCATATGCCCCTGATTTCATGTCAATCTTATTCTTGGTTTGGGAGATATCGTCGAATTACCGAAGGTTACCAGAAACAGAGCTGAACAGAGGAAGCTGAAGAACATTGTTGCTCGAGCAAGAGCGGATTTTGAGCGAAAATGCACCATGCTCGAGCATGAATTCTTTTGTGCTCAAGCAAGCCTTCAGGAACTCAAATATAGCTTATTTTAACTCCGAATTGAGCCATTTCAACTTCCATTTGATCATGAAGACTTCCGAATCAATCTTGAAACTTGTATGATGATATTTTCATTCCATTCATCAAGTTCTTCCATCTCGAATCTCCATTCTTCATTATTTAACCTTCACATCTACATTAAATATAAGAATTAGTCAAAGTATAAGATAAATGTAGTATGCAAGTTTTTTGCTCTTAAGAATGTCATGTATATAAGACATCATCAAAACTAATCATAACCAACACTTTAGCCTGGTATGTGCCTTCTATTTGGGACGCGACTAGTTGGGAGTCAGTAGAAACATGAACTTTCTTAGCTCCATTCTCTGTAGCTTGTAGTAACTCGGAAATTAAAGCCTCGTACTCAGCCTGATTGTTGGAAGTGGTGAAATTGAAACGGAGGGAGTGCTCCAAAGAAACTCCTTTTGGGCTTTCAATGATAATTCCCGCTCCACTCCCCCTTACATTTGATGACCCATTGACAAACACCTTCCAAGTTGTATCATCCTCGTTGCCCCAGTCTTCTACCGACGTTAACTCCATTACAAAGTCCGCCAGTGCTTGCGACTTGATAGCATGCCGGGCTTCATAAATTATATCAAATTTTGACAACTCGATAGCCCAACTGACCATTCGACCAGCCAAATCCGGCTTATGGAGGATCTATCGTATCGGCTGACTGGTGCGTACCACGACTATGTGGCTCTAGAAGTATGGGCGTAGTCGTCTTGCCGCCATAAGTAAGGCGAAAGCCATCTTCTCCAACTTTTGATATTTTAACTCAGAGCCTTGTAAGGCCCGGCTTACAAAATATATCGACGTTTAGCCATCCTTTCCTTCCCTAACCAACGCCGCACTGACCGCCTCATCTCCCACAGCTAAATATAAGATCAAATTTTCCCCTAGCTTAGGCCTGGATAGGACTGGCGGAGTAGATAGACACTACTTAATCTTCGTAAAAGTTGCTTCACACTCTGCATTCCATTCTCTTGACGTCTCCTTTTTCAATAATTTAAAGAAGGGGAGAGAGTTTTCTGCGGATCTTGGAAAAAACCTGGTTAATGCCGCCAATCTTCCCGTCAACTGCTGAACTTCCTTCTTGTTTCTTGGCTCTTTCATGTCTAACACAGCTTGACATTTATCCGGATTGACTTCGATCCCTCTGTCTGTAAGCAAAAAGCCTAAAAACTTTCCCGCTGGGACACTGAAAGCACACTTGGCCGGGTTGAGACAAATCTGATATTCTCTTAACTTGTCAAATGTTTGCTGCAAGTCTTGAACATGATTTGCCATATGCAAATATTTAACAATCATATCATCTATATAGACTTCCACATTTTTCCCCAACTAGTCTTCAAACACTCGATTCATCATCCTCTGATATGTGGCCCCTGCATTCTTCAGCCCAAAGGGCATGACATTATAACAGTAATTGGCCTTCTCTGTAATGAACGCAATTTTCTCCTGATCTTCTGGATGCATGGCGATCTGATTATAACTTGAGTATGCGTCCATGAAAGAGAGTAACTTGAAGTCAGACGAGTTATCAACCAGTTGGTCTATATTTGGCATTGGGAAGGAGTCCTTTAGACACACCTTGTTTAGGTCCTTATAATTAGTACATACCCACCATTTGCGATTAGATTTCTTCACCATCACGACATTCGATAGCCAGGTAGTATACTGTACTTCTCGCACAAAATCGGCTTCCACCAATTCTTCGACATGTGTTGCCAGGGCCTTTAGTCTGTCCTCGCCAATTTTTCTTTTCTTCTGTGCTACCGGGGTTGACTCTGGACAAATGGCCAACTTGTGACAGCACACATCTGGGTCTACCCCAGGGATCTCGGACGGTTGCCAAACAAAAACGTCTTTGTTGCTTCTCAGGCAATCTTCAAGTTCTGCCCAAACCTCGGGGTCCAGTATCCTGCCGATTTTAGTGACTTGCCCCGGCTTGGTTCCTAGGACGAGGTCCTCTAACTCGCTATTCGGTTCCGTCTTCTGCATCTTTTCCTCCTCGCATAAATCTAATTCAACAAGATTGACCGACTTTCCTTTTCCCCCCTCCTTGGACGCCTTACTCTTTCCTTTCCGAGATGTAATCGTTAGGTCGGCCTTGCTTTCTTTGACCGTCTCGAAGTAACATTGTCGAGACTCTTTTTGGTCGCCCCTAACCGTAACCACCTGATTCCTTCTGTTGACCAATTTCAACTTTTGGTATTTTGAGGACACCAACATGTCCCAATCGTGAATGGTAGGTCGTCCCAAGATGATATTGTATGGGGAAGGAAAGTCAGCTACTATGAATCTGACGCGCTCCGACTTGAAAGCTTCCTTTGTTCCTAAAGTCAATCTTAAGTCAATATATCCCTTGGGGCAGGTATCCTGCCCATTGAACCCGGTCAAGGTCGTTTTGGACGGCTTCAAATCTTTCGGGTCAAACCTCATACGTTTGAATGCGTCCCAAAGGATAATATCCACCGCACTTCCACTATCAATGAAAATTTTCTTTACACAACAGTTGACTACGGTTCCCGTGATTACCAATCCGTCATGGTGACCTGTTGGTACATCCTCTAAGTCTTTTCTAGTAAAACTCTAAAGATAGAATATCACCTAGAGGGGGTGAATAGGTGATTTCAAAAATTCTTTTTCTTAATTCTCACGGAGACACAAGAACAAAAGATAGAGACAAGGAAGAGACTTGAACAAGAGATGATTTATACTGGTTCGGTCTCAATCCACCGACCTACGTCCAAATCCCGAACTCCCGGGTTTTCACTATCTTTCAAATGTAATTACGACTGTAAACGAAGGATGATCCCCTCACTTTCGGACTCCGCTCCCCTTACAAGTTGTAATTAATACACCCTCTCTTAAGGTTCCTCAACCTTAAGTACAACTCACTGAAAGAAATGAATAAGTGTTTGGAAACTCCTCACGAGTAGATGAAATGAACACTGAAGAACACTTAGAAATTAATGAAGTAGTTGAAACAACGAATGAGTCTAAAATCAAATTAATTGCTCAGCGTTTCGGTAGGTGTCCGAATTCAATGGTTCGGCTATTTATAGACAGCCAATTAATGACCGTTGGTGGAGTTCTTCAAGTAGCTGTTGAGACATATGAATGTGGCCGTTTAGACAGAAGAAATTCTCGTTGTAGGTTGTTCCTCTGTCTCTCAATTTGATTCATCAAAGTTGACATTCTCTTTCATTCTTTTTGCATAGCCGTTGTGAGATAGCATTTAATGTGTAATAGGAATGTCAGAGAGGCTTTACTTCGATCAGAACAATTTAGCTTCGGTTTGGATAACTTCATTTAATGCTTCTGTCAGAGCACAATGCTTTATTCTAATCAGCCGGTAATTTGTGACTAATTAATCTGAAACTCATCAACACACTGGTTAAAAGCATTTGGTAATCTTAATAAGTGATAATCCAAAGTAATAAGATAGAATCAAAGATTTCGTAAATTGTTCAGAAACGAGTTTTAAAATAGGGGCAATTATGCTCGGGCAATAGTTCAGGCTTGCTCGAGCAAGGATTTAGGATAAAGTTATAAAGCCTCATACTCGCTGATGCTTGGGCAGGATCATTTTGTTTGCTTGGGCATAGTGCTCGAGCATGATGATATATATGCTCGGGCAAGCTTCTCTATATAGAGCAAAAGTTACTTTCCTTCGATATTGCTCGGGCAAGTCAGAAAGTATGCTCGGGCAACCTTCACACAGAGGCAATTTTAAGAAGCGAATATAAGTCTACTCGGGCAGACACTTTTCTTTGCCTGGGCATAATGCTCGGCAAGCGCTTTTCCATGCTCGGGCAAGGTTACTTTGAGTGGGAGCGGGCTTCTTGCTTGGGCAAGCTTTTCAGTTTGCTCGGGCAAGCATTCTTCTCTGCTTGGGCAAGACTTCCTTGTTTGAGGTTTTTTTTGCTTTCGTCTCGATCTTGCTCGGGCAATATTGTGACCTTTCTCGGGCAAGGTCATGCTTTTCAGTGCTTTCAGGTATTGCTTGAGCAAGCTTCATTTTGCCAGGCACGACGTTGCTCGGGCAAGACTATGACCTTGCTCGGGCAAGGTCATGCTTTCGATGCTTTTAGGTGTTGCTTGGGCAAGCTCACGTGAGTCTTTATTTTTCCTTCGAGAGCCCGACGTTGCTCGAGCAAGACTATGATCTTGCTCGGGCAAGCTCATACTTTCGGATGCTTTTGAGGGTTGCTTCGGGCAAGATTGTTTTACCTTGCTTCTTCCTTCACTGAAGTCCGATGTTGCTCGGGCAAGGTTCTATCTTTGCTCAGGCATGATTACTAAAAATCTAATCATGCTTAATTCAATCCACTTGGAATTGTGATCATCAAAATATAGGAGTTAACAAACTCAATACTGGGGGTTCGGGTTTTGAGGAATCCTTTTTGAACTCCGGGCGATCTCTGATTGAAAGTACCTCTCTTAAGTATTTCTTTCGCTGACTTACTGAGTCTCATCCACCCCCGAAACCTCCGTTAATAACATTCAGTCATACTTGGAGTCCGGGAACTCATCATCACTGCCTGTTGTTTTCTTTCTTTGATCTCGCCTTTTCTTTTCTGGGGGCGGGCTCTTGCTCCTGCCTCCCTAACGCTTGTTATTCTGCCGTCCCTATGTCTGAATGACGAAACGACGAAGCTTTCCTTCACGAACAAACTTCTCAACCGCATCTCTCAAATCCCAACAACTGTTCGTCGTATGGCCATGCTGATCGTGAAATTCACAATACCGGGATTTGTCGAGGTTAGCCTCTCTACGCAACGGCCGAGGTCGCTCAACCTTTTTCATCTCGGTTGCCGACACCTCCTTCCAAATCTGTGCTTGGGAAACCTTCAATGGAGTATATCTATCAAATCTTCCTTCTGATTTGCCTCCTTTTGGCCTGATATCCCCACCACGTCCACGAGACTCCGGCTTACAACCGCTATACTGCTCTTTGCCCTTGGGAGGTGGACTCTTACCCCTTTCCTTCGCTACTTGGCTCAACATTTCCATTTGCTCAAGCTCCAAGTACGTCTTTGACCGATCTCGGAAGTCGGCCAGAGTTTGAGGGCGATGCTTCATCACCGACTTCTTCAGTCGAGACGAACTATTGAGACCAGCTATTACACAGTGTAGGTGTACATCTTCCTTTAAACCGGGCACTTGAAGAGCAGTATCTTTGAAACAATCCAATTACTTTTGTAAGGTCTCGTTAGGCAATTGTTTTACCTGATCTAACTGGAACTCAGTCTTTGGTTGCTTTCTGCTCGTTGCGAAATTGAGCAAAAACTTGTGTTCCATGGTTTTCATGTCTTGTATAGAATGCAACGGCAAAGAATGAAACCAAGTCTGAGCAGCTCCTTAGAGAGTTCTTACAAATAGCCAAGGAATTACATGCCCTACAATCCCTTTCACCCCAATCTCCATTTTGAAATTATTTAAATGGTTCAGCGGGTCCTGACTCCCATTGTACTTCGGAAATTCCCGGGAGTCTTGACCCTTGGGGTAAGTAGCCTCCATAATCTCATCTGAAAACTGGCTCAAGATACTATCTCCGCAGTGCCCTTCCGCAACTATCTTGGGC
The DNA here is from genome assembly GCA_019022615.1 of Acacia melanoxylon. Taxonomy (NCBI): domain Eukaryota; kingdom Viridiplantae; phylum Streptophyta; class Magnoliopsida; order Fabales; family Fabaceae; genus Acacia; species Acacia melanoxylon. The sequence goes on along the minus strand of JAFJYJ010000030.1, from coordinate 6,961,596 downwards.
ATACTAAATGAAGGGGGTGCTGCCTCATCCTTGCTTAAATCCTAGTTCTCGACCGAATGCTTTCCTTTTGCCCGAGACAAGTCGGCTCCAGTAAGTCGGGAGGTGTCCGCGTTCATCTCGGTAGCCGTCATATCACTAACCCAGCTCGACTTACCAGTATCCCGGGCAGTGTTCTAGGTAGGATTTTCCAACATCCTTATACGTTCCTTAAGCAAGAATATTTTTCGGCTTTCTCCTTCAGGGATCTTTTCTCGGTCATCACCGACTAAATCCTCGTCCTCATCTTGTATTCTCAACCTGCTTCTCCCTTTGTCCTTCACGCTCTTCCCAAGCTTATCTCATCCGTTTCTGCTCTTCCTGCCGCCAGATGGCGTTTCGGTGATCCAAGTTTTCCTGGATGAGTCGGATATCTTCTTCTCTCTGAAGTCGTTGACGAGTTTCCATATTCTCCATTCGTTGGATCAGTGAATCCATCATCTTGTGCAACATTCTAGTGTCGGGGTGTTCAACTTGAAACTCACGAGTAGGAGGGGGAAGGCTTTGATGCTGAACCCTTCGCTGCTCTTGCTGAGCAACTAAGCTTGGGTGAGGAGAATGCACTGTATCCTCAATTTTGTCCTCCGTCATCATGTGACGTTGTTAGGATCTGGAGCAGCTGAATCGTGTGCTCCTGACGTAAACGCTGTTGAGGTTCTTCTGGTAGTTGATCTTGCCGGAGCGCCTGACTACGGCTCCTAGTACTTGCGGCCATCTTCAGTGGTCGTTGGTGGTTTTATATGGTCTGGGAATCGAAGTTTATGGATCCCCACGGTCAGCGCCAATGTTCTGGTATAAAACACAAAGGTCTAGCTTCAATGAGCTAGGGAATATCAATATTGGATCAATAGGCTCCTCAAGGGTGCTCAAGGGTTAAGCACCAATGAGAAGGCTTTAACTCGGTGATATCTATGAGGGAGATACCAACGAGTAAACTCAGATCACTGCACAACACAGAGGTGGCGATTCGCCTAAGGGTGGGGTGTGTGCACAGTGTGACTGAATGATAAATAATGGAATAGAGAGTGTTCTATGTGCACCTGGTGGGTAATCTCCTATTTATAGAGATTACCTAGGGTTTCACTTCCTTGTAGACGAATCCATTGCTCAGGCATTATGCACCTCCCACGTTCTGTTAACGCCTGCTCCACTACTTGTACGATTCTGTATTACAGTCACGATGGAGTAGTGGTGAACCATTTACCTGGCTAAATGAGTGTTTTGCTGTGAGTCCTCTCATTGGGCCGCATAACTGCTAGGCCCAATATATGAGTCCATAACACTTTCCTTAAAAGAAAAATTTGGGAGCAGCCCCCGAATCCCCCACCACTAGTGCCCCTTTGAATAATTTTTTAGATCACCCCTAATTGTGGATGATACTTCCCATTCTAGTCTTGTAACGGATGGGGGTTAAGTTAATTCCGTCAGACTTATTTCTTTTCTCTCTAGGTCTTTTGTTCTGCCATGTTTTCGTTATGCGTTGTATTTGGTGTTTTCTTTCATGTATCAGCTGTACTGCCTGATGTTATGATAATACAAGTGGATTCCTTTGAGCGGGAAAAAGAAGAAGAAAAACTTACTTGTAGCGTCTTCCAACACTTTAAGTCATTGTTCTTCCATACTCTAGAATTTAAGTAAATCATCATACCTTTGTTTAGTTTTATTGAAGTGTGTGTATATTCAAATCCAATATGGGTTCGTGGAATGTGCTTTTTTTTTGTTTTTTTTTTTTCCTTTTGTGGGTTCGCATCAGAGAAATAGACGAAATGGTGGTTGAAGGAAAATTTGGCCTGGAATTAATGAACATCGAGGGGTTGGAAGTGATATATTTCCAAGTCTTGCTCCATAAAGTCTACTCATTTTTACCGTCAATGCGAGTCACTATTCGTAATTGCATGAACTCCACTATTTTTTATATATATATATATATATTAAAAAGTTTAGGTAGAGTAGAACCTGGCATGCTCTCTTACTGGCGAACATACCTCCGCGCTTAAAGAAATGCTTACAGTGCATTTCACAAATTGCCCATCAACGAGGCCCCCACATCGACCAACGAGTATCGAACCTTCTCCCTTTTAAGGTGAAGGCCGACGCGCCTTAATCAACTGTGTCAATCTTGATTGGCTCCACTTATATTAGAAGGGAAAAGACACATTGGAAAGTTGATTTCAAAGCAACAATGAACAATTATCACTCCACTCTCTCACCCAACGGCCACCAGAGAAGCACCCTCGAAAAGCCCTTGATGCCCCAGTGAAACCTCCCATCATAGAGAGCACCAACTCTAGGAAAAAACCCACGGGGGAAAAAGAAACAAGAAGACACTACTTCCACGAAGTTATAGATTTGATGTTGGTATTAAATATAAAACTTATTTTACAGTTTTATTTTTTTTCCTAAGTTAACCACATTGGTATTTTCTAAAATTTTCATAGAGGGAAGAAATTAAGAAAAATTATCCGGGTGTTTTAAAAAATATATATCACATTAACTAACTTAACTAACATGTTGATCAATTTAAATTAATTAATTAGGTTTTAAATTAAGGATCATATAATTTATAGGCTTAAGTGGCAAATTTGCACAGGAAGTTTTCATTGAGGAGCAATGTTACCCTAGAAGTTTTTCTTGTCTCAATGTTGCCCCCAGAAGTTTCAATCGTAGTAATGTTGCCCATTTTTGTAAAAAAGTTAACGGTTAACGTCAATTTTTTGACGATCAACGTTAGTTTTTTAACGAACTAAGGCAAAATTGCTACGTTTTGAAACTTTCGGGCAACATTAAGAAAAAAAAAAAAACCTACAAGACAATATTGCTCCTAGGCCTATACTTCGAGGCGGATTTTCTACTTAACCCTAATTTATATAACTTGTTTTATTGGGTCATAACAAATTAGCTCATTTAAGCTGTAATTATTTTTTCGGCCTTATAACTATGTGCTTGTTTGGTTCAACCCAATGCACTTTGCAATGTAGTGCAATGTGATTTAACGACAATGCAATGCAATATTAATTATAGGGTAAGTGTTTGGTTTGATTTTTAAGCAAGGTGTAATGAGTTACTTTTTAATAATTATTTAAAATTAATATATAACAAAAAATCTATTTTACCTTTAACATAATCTTTGTAGATAAAATTGCTTAGAGTCATTGCACTACCTTGTCATAACCATCGCGCTACATCGCCATAACCGTCACACTACCTTGTTAGGGATCATCCAACAGAGCTCTGCATCGTTGCGCTACCTTTGGTTGTCTTCGCCATCATTGCCCCCAATTCTATCCGTCGTGGTTGTATTACAATTTAGTTTAGAAAAAGGAGAAGACTAATCGAAACATTTGAAAATGTAGAATGACTTCTCGGTGGTGGTGTGACGGGTGAAATAAGATAAATTAGACTTTTTCAACCATACAATATGGTGGTAATGAATATTCATGAGTATTAAATGAATTACCAATTTTTATGGTAATCATCATTACTATAGTAAAACATACTACTGAACTAAAGAGCAATCAAATACTCTTCTCTCGTAGTGCCATCATAATTATCATTGTAGGTATCCATTCAATTGAACTAGATAATGCATTTTTGGTTTAAAATAAAATAAGCAAATAATGGGTGTGTTTGTTTTTTTGGTAAACTACTGTCTACATATTTGAATCTAGTGATAAATGATGATAATGTTTCTTTATACAATTTTGAGACAACGCAACATAATTGAGCAACTAATTTATTTATATATATAGTTCAATATGTCAATCGATTTCTTGTAGCTCCTTTTACGAATTGACATTCAATATATTTTATATGGCAACACATTTGTTGACGTTTTTCTCAAAATTAATAGGTGGGCGCTACTAAAACCTAGTTTATTATATTCCCTTGATGTTATATTTTCTATACAATATACAATATAGATATACATATATATATATATATATATATATATATATAAATACACACACATATTAGAAGAAATCCCTTAAAAAAACCTTTAAAATGTCAAAAGTAAAAATGTGTTCCGAAAGCTTTTTTTGCTCGGAGTTCCGAATGCTTTTAATACCAAAGAAGTGTTAGGGTTGGATTCGTCTTTTTCAAAAGTAAAAGGAAACGAAAGAATTATTCCTCTAAGTTTAAAATTAAGAAAAGAAAGGAAGACACATTTTACAAGTTTTGCTAAAGGTTTTCACAATTTTCATAAGAATTTTACAAGTTGCCAATCAAAATTCACAAGATCTGATATGAGTTTCAAAATTTCGGATAAGATTTTCACAAATTACAAATTTGAATTCACAAGATCTGATAAGAGTTTCACAAGTTCGGATAATATTTTCACAATATCTTAAAATAACTTTACAACTTCTTTAGAGAATTTAACAAGTTGCAAATTTTGATTCTTAATATCTAATAAGAGGTTTTACAAGTTCTGATAAATAGTTCACAAGTTTCGTAAGGTTTTCACAAGTTCTAATTTTTTTTTTTTACAAATTCCTTAAAGAATCTTATAAGTTCTGATAAAGGTTTCACAAGTCAAAATAAGGTTTTCATAATTAACTTTCTCAAAGTGAAAATTTGAATTTGAGGAAAAACCATGTCCTAACACCTCTACCACAAATCTTTCATTTTCTTTTAAATTTAAAAACGACGAATCATTCTTTTTTTTTTGTAAATTACAGGCAAGCTATAAAGCTTGGAAAGATGAGGAAAGGACTAGATCATGAAATCCAGTCCTTAAAACATCAATCTAACAAAATAAACTAAGCAAAACAGGCCATCTGGTCTCTGAAAAACATATCCAGGCATCCCCTGGGAACAAAAGGGACAAGAATCATGTCAGCATCAGCAGGAGCATCATGGCCCTGCTTGGCCATATAATCGGCGCATGAAATGTTTCCTCTCGAAGTATAGTGGAGCTCCACGTTCCAGTCTTTGTAGAGCAAGTCTCTAGTCTCCCCAATAATATCTCTAAGGGGGTGGTCAGCATGGTAGTCCCTCATAAGGATGTTGACAGCATCCAACGAATCCGAGTAGAGGACAAATCTCTGAAAGCCCATCTGACGACACAGCTTCAAACCAAGCATGATAGCATGTATTTACGCCGAGCACGGTGAAGGCCCAACGATTTGTGGAACCCCATCAACCAACGACCTTGAGAGTCCCTTATGACGCCACCGCAAGCCGCTTGATGCGATAACGCACGAGCTATCAACGTCAATACGGACAACGTTTTTGGAGGAGGAGTCCAAGCTTTTTCAACATCACCGCCAAGGTTAAAAATTTTGTGCGTTAGTGTTTGATTAGATGTACTCTCCATGAGCGGTAGATACAAGTATGAAGCATCTCCCGGTATTCGCATTTTCGCCTTGGAAGAGAAATCGCATCCGTCGTCCAAAGGACCCAAAGACGCCAAGTCGAAGGTTCTCTCGCGGAGGTATTCTCGAATCGTCCCTTTCCGGATTGTGGTTGGTATTCCACTTGAGCCATTCCCGCACATTTCCCGTAAAAAAGAGAAAAAATAGTTAGGCCTCACAAGTTGTTTCCACGGGCTTTTAGCTCTCTCACGGTCCCGATAACGTGAATCACGTCTTCCTCATTGTTGCAATTGAAAGGACAAAGATTTCCATTAGATAGCCCTCTTCTGGCTCTTAGAGAGTTAGTCACTAGTCTTTCGTGACCAACTTGCCACATGAACATTTTAACTTTCTCAGGAAGCTGCCATTTCCACAATAAGGACCAGAAGCTATTAGCACCTGTCTCGTCATGATCGGAGAGGTAATTGTAGGCAGATTTAACAGAGAAGCACCCATCTTTAGCAAAACTCGCCAAGTGAAGCAATCGGGAAACTATTAGTAGGGGGTTGCATTCTTGCAATAGAATTTATAATTATAGAAGGTAGGACTCCCGCCATCTATTAGTATTCCATCTTCCGTTACTTGACATTTGGTCTCTACCGTCTCATCGATTTATCGTGGATGGATCCCGAACAAAGGTTACGAGAGGGCGGTCAAGAGGAGCCGAGGTCATGCCGAATTTGATTTCGCTCCCATTATTAACTTTTCTACCAATGCCGAAAGAAACTTATCCCGCACCTCAACCACCGCCTTCCAAACGGAAGAAGAGTTCCTCTTTTTAGAAACCTGAGGCACAGAGAAGCGACCGCAATTATACTTGGACCAAAGGCATTGGGCCCATAGAGAGTCCTTTTTAGTCAAGAGATTCCAGCAGATCTTCATAATAAAAGCTTTATTTTGGCGACGGAGATTTTTAAATCCAAGTCCCCCGCTTCTTAGCTTTAGTTACTTTGTCCCAAGCAATGAGATGCATCTTCTTTACGTCCTCTTCTTGAGACCGAGAAAAGTTCCTCGATATCTTGTCAAGCTCATTAATAATACAAATAGGAAGGAGGGTTGATTGCATTTGATAGGAGGGCATAGAGGATAGCACCGATTTAATCAGAACAGTGCGACCAACCATAGTTAAAAACTTGCTTTTCCAATTAGACAGTCTTTGCCTGGTTTTTTGCACAATGTGATGATAGGTGGCTTTGGTAGTCCTCTTGTGAATGATTGGCACCCCCAAATATTTCCCAAGATCATGAGTAATACCAATGCCAAGAAGTTGACTTAGCTCGAGAGCTCTCGTTAAAATTGACATTACTAGAGAAGAACATTCGAGACTTAGCTGGGTTGATTACGTGACCGAGACCTCACGTAAACTTTGCATCACATTACGGACTTCACCATTTGATGAGGAGAGGCCTCGGTGAAAAGAATGAGGTCGTCGGCAAAGAACAAATGAGAGATGGCGGGCTCCTCTCTTGAAGGTGAACGGCTTCCGCCGCCGGGCCTCACATTCGGCTTTGATTAAGTGCCCCAACCTTTCCATACGAGAAACAAAGATATACGGGCTTAGCGGGTCTCCTTGCCTAATGCCTCTGGAGGGGGTAAAACTCGGGCTCTCATCACCGTTCCAGAGGACGGACATGGATGTGGTAGAGAGGCAAGCCATGATAAGATCAATGAGATTGCTGTCAAGCCTCAAACATGCAAGAGTATTCTTTATGAACCCCCAATCAAGTCTATCGAAAGCCTTTTCCATATCAACCTTGATGGCGACAAACCCTTTCTTCTTACCCTTCATTCTCATAGAGTGGATGATCTCCTGAGCAATGATAATGTTATCACAGCTGGTTCTGTTGGCAATAAAGCTGCATTGCTCAGACCCTATGAGGTGGCCCATAACATCTTTAAATCTATTCGCCAAGATCTTGGTGATGATCTTGAAACTCACGTTACATAGGGATATTGGCCGGAATTCCTTTAAGGTAGAAGGGTGGTCAACTTTAGGGATAAGGACAATCTTAGATCTATTAATAGTAGCCATGGAGGGTGGATTAGTAAAGCACTCTTCAATAAACTCACAAATTTTATCCCCAACGGCATTCCATTGCGTTTGAAAAAAGTGGGCTTGAATGCCGTCGGGGCGGGGCCCGGCCTTAAAAGCACCCATGGCGAAAGTTGCATTCTTTATTTCTAATCTGGTGACTCTATCCGAAAGCATGCGCATCTCGCGGGTATGGATGATAGGAAAGTTTGAGCACCACCCGTCGGGTTCTTCACATGAGGATCGCGAGTATATAGGTTGGAGAAAAAATCATGCGCCATTTGTTTTGCCATATTATGGTCTTCAATCCAATCCCCGCCTCATTTTGAATGGCACCAATATGTCGCTTCTTCCTTTTAATCACAACTTGAGGCATGAAAAAACCTTGTGTTCCTATCTCCATGTTGAAGCCATTTGCTTCTCGATTTTTGGAACCAAGAGATTTCTTCCCGAGTAGCCAATTTGTGGTATTCCTCCCAGAGTTGTTTTTCCAACCTAAACGCACCCCGTCCATGATTCATTTTCCGACATCTGTCAATACCCTCCAGGCGACGGATGATTTCTTTTTTCCTCCTGGAGAAGTTGCTAAATCGGTTATTGTTCCAGTCCAGGGCAGATATCTGAAAGTGTTGAAGACCTTGGAGCCAATTCCTATCTCGCCAGGCTTCCTTAGTAATGTCTCGAAATCATTCTCCAAAGTCCATGCAACTGGTAAAAAAGGGTCTCGGAGGGCGAGGAGTAGGGGTGCAAGGTTTAGAACTCACCACCACAACCCTATGGTCAGATTTAAATTTTAGCCCATGGAGGACCGTGAAAGTGGGAAAGCTGTTGATCCATTCAAAATTTGAGAAAGTCCAATCCAGCCTCTCTTTTAAGCCCCGAACGACGAATCATTCTTAACACCTTCCTTTGATATTATGAATATTTGGAGTAACTTTTTTTCTTTTCACATTTTAAAAGTTTTTAAATATTTTCCTATATATATTATCTTTTATGTACGTAGATTAATAATAATATATTAATATGTAAGTTTCGGTCAATCCGTGCAAGATCCAGAGATTGAGTGAAAGAAAAGCATTATGTAAATATTATTATTTAAATTAAACAAGATTGCGTCTTCACTGTTTTCCTATACAAATATTTTTTTATTGTAATTGGAACTCTTCATTAACCTATAAGCACACGAAATGTGTAGTCACTGTAATGGGTGTGAAAGGTCAGCCAAAAACGACAATAGATGATGGATTAAACGGTACGTATTACTGTGGTTACCAGGTGAGGCAGTAAGTTATTCTGAAATTTAACCCTAATACTAATAATAAATTACTGGCATTGACACTGCAAAGACCAGAAAAGCCAGGGTTATTTTTGTAATTTCAAAACCAGAATAAACAAAGTATTTGTTTGTGTTTTGGGGTAACCTCCATAAGAAGGCAAATGACATAAGGTGACTTGTACTGAATTATTAAATGTTTCTGTACTTGTGTGTGAGGAGAAAACGACATTGCTTATGGAATATAATTGTTTTTTAATTTTTTCCCCTACCTGGTTCGGCTAAAACGTTTCGATCACAACTAGGAGGAGCAATTTTGTTCGGTTTAGTTTTGGATTTAAGAATATATTCAGAACTCAAATGGAATAGATTTCTCAAAGAGATTAGTTTAAGCAAATTTTTTAAATTAAAAAATCAAAATCAAAATCAAATTGCGTCAAAGAAAATTGGAGGTTGAGTGTCGTTTACGCCAAATATGTCGTCGCATACTTCTCCTCTCTGTCTCTGTCTCTGTGTCAGCTCCTTTACTATAAAAAAGAAGCCACACTTTCTCCTCTCCGACTCGACTCGCCCCCGCACTCTCTCTCTGTCCTCCCCTTCTGTTTCTCTCTTTCCTTCATTCTTCCTACAAAATATTAATACCCTTTTGCTTTTATCTTTCGAGTCTCTGTAATTTTACAATAAAAATCTCCTTTTTCGTCTAGGGTTCTGCTTTTTGTATGATTCTGTGTTGTGGTATAAGAGGGACGAAGAAGGAGTGATTTGAGTTGTGAAGTGAGAGAGAGTTCCAAAATAATAATGGAGAAGGAAGAGAAGAAGCTGAGTTTTGTGAGAAATGGTGAGCTAAGATTACCACCTGGGTTTCGATTTCACCCAACAGACGAAGAACTTGTGGTCCAATACTTGAAGCGAAAGGTCTTGTCTTATCCATTGCCTGCTTCAATCATCCCTGAGGTTCATGTCTGCAAATCGGATCCTTGGGACTTGCCAGGTTTAATAATTCCCTATTTTCCTCATTTTTTTGGTGTCTCTGTTTTAGTTTCAATCTCTCACTCTAACAGAGAGGTGGCAGCGGGGCTTACTCTGTTACAGGTGATATGGAACAGGAGAGATATTTCTTTAGTACCAGAGAAGCTAAGTACTCTAATGGAAGCCGATCTAACAGAGCAACACATTCTGGGTATTGGAAAGCCACTGGTTTGGACAAGCAAATCCTGACTTCAAAGGGGAATCAAGTTGTGGGCATGAAGAAGACTCTGGTTTTCTACAGAGGCAAGCCTCCTCATGGCTCTAGAACTGACTGGATCATGCACGAATATCGCCTTCATAATGTACTTGATCTCCCTTCACCTCATCTTCTTATAATTTGTACCACTTAAGCCATTCTAATAGAAAAATGACCTCAACTTATACATATATCTAAAATTCAACATGGTATCACAGAAAAAAAAAAGCCTGAGTGGTCAACCTTTGAATTAAACTTAACAAGTGAGTGAGTGCCCGGGGTTAGTGGTAGAAGCTGTGTTTTTTAATGGTAAGTACGTGGGAGGAGTTCAACGCTAACATAAATATGCACAGAACCAATTTTTAAGTTATTTGGATAGAAAGACCGCCTCAATCTACACATATATAAAATTCAACACTTCTAATTTTTTTCCTAACACATATGCTCTGTTTTTCTCCTGTTTTCAGATGCAGAGCTCTGAGGTGGGGATGCAGAGCTGGGTACTGTGTCGCATATTCTTGAAGAGAAGAAGCACAAACGGGAAAAGTGAGGAACAGAGTAGTTTCAGAGTAAGAAGGGATATTATGAACAGTCACAACAAGTCAAGGCCTGTTTTTTATGATTTCTTAGCACAGAGCAAGAACAATAATAAGAATATTAATAACACTGATTTAAATCGCACACCTTCGTCTTCAACCTCAAGCATAAGTGGAATCACCCACCTCTCTTCTCACGAATCTGATGAGCGTGGTGAAGAAAGCAGTAGTTGCAACAGCTTGCCGTCTCTTACAAGAAACCCGTGACTTCCTTTGATTCCTCATCTCTCTCTACCTTACTTTGTCCTCTTTACTGCTTATTGTACCTTGTACTTTTCGATCCTTTCTGTTTTTTTAGGTTATTATTATTATTATTTAGAGTCAAAGCGGATACCGGCATTACCCTGTTTCCTCTAATCTCTAAGAGTAATGAATGGTACTGTTTTTAGTTGCGTGATCTCAAATTCTTGCTTCATCGACACGCCTCTTACACACTGTAATTTTAATCAAAACGTAATAATTACTTAATCTTTCAGATTAACCTCGTACTGTAGTGTGTGTGTGTGTGTGTGTGTGTTGGTTTTTACGAGAACCAAACGAGAAGAATTTCAGAATTCAGAAGTGGGGAAAGTGAAGACAGCTGTCTGGTGCCGAAGGAGTAAATAAAATCAATCTACCGACAAAATATCATGTACAGTTCATTAATAATTCCATAGACATTTTTGATCGAGGAGGATGAGGAGGAAGAAAGAGTCGCTATGTTGAAAATAAGGTGATGAGGGGGGTCCCTAAATTTGAAAATTGATGGGCAAACTCAGACTTTGCAGTAGTTTGCGTATCTTATCCAAATCTTTTCCTATTTCTTCTTAACAAGTTATGTTATTGATTTTAGGTTTAGGGGTATTTTTAGTCTACTAAGGATAATTTTATCGAGCACCGTTCCATTATTTCAATTAATTTTAACGATTAAATATTTTGACGATTAAATATTTTGAGTTGACAATCTATATATCATTTTTATTAAAGTGTAAATTTGTTTGAGAAGTTTTAAATTTAACTTTAAAAATAAAATAAAATAAATGATATGTAAATTTTTAGTACAATTCTGTACATTTACAAAAATGAAATAGATAATATGTACTATATTTGATCAACTAACGATCAAAGTTGATTGGATAGTGGTCAGACAAAATTGCTTCATTTTATAAGCTTTTGAGACAAAATTTTCATTTTATAAGCTTTTGAGACAAAATTGCCCGGTAAAAATGTTTTGAATAAAATTGCCCCTTAATGCCTGATTCTATAAAACATCGCCCAGTAAATTTGTTTGCACAAGGTTTATTTAGAACTACAATTGAACATGCTTACCATAAGCATTATAGACAAGCACATACTCTCCATTCTCCCAAGAAACACTTTATTTTTATTCCCTCTAGTCCTTAATATAAAATATACTTAGGAAGTTAATTTTGATCTAAAATATAAGACATAATTTTTATATTTGTCTTTTTTTTCCCTAATTTATCCTAATTAATTTTTCCTCAACAAAAATTGAGAGGAAATGAAATGAGGGAATTATGAAAGATGAATAAGGCGCTTTAAAATTTATATATATCATATTAATTAATTTAACTAACGTCCTTTATCTAATTAAATTAAGTAAAAATGCCCAAAAGATTCGAAGGGAGTATCTCATAGAAACCAACCAAAGACATTTCTAGTTTCTAATTAGGGTGAAGGAAGCCTTGAAAGACAATTACACATGCGCTTTTACCTAAGAACACTCAAGACTACGTGCTTTTTCGGAGAGCAAAAATGCTCATGAGGTTAGCAAAAAGGTGCAAAAGTCACATCTCTGTTAGGGGAAGATAACATCTGTTAATTTTAACATGAAAGTACCAAAATACCCCTAAAAAAACAAAAGAAACCCTCCTCATTCCCTCTCTCACTCGAGATTCATCCTCAACCCAGAATTCATGGTAAACAACCCAGAATTCAAAGAAATATTGTTAAATTCAATAAGAACCACACACGAAACAACCAAAAATATTGTCAAGAACGCTTTAGTCCGTGTAGGTAATGAAGTTCTTTCTCTAAGCGAGTACACGACCCATTCGACAGATTTCTACAAGATAATGCCCCTTTCATCATGTAGTTAATTCGCTTCACCAGTTGTACACATTTTCCATTGATAAAATCCCATTTTCACTCCAAAAAAAAATTAATAACAACCAAAAGAGGGAAAAAAACAGATCTGGAGAGTGATAGCCAAAAGCTACAGTCACAAAAACAATCATTAAACTACAAGCTCATACCCACCGGAGCGCAGATCTGAGCACTCACAGCCTTCGCTATAGAAGCTCAGAAGAAGGCGAATATCAGGGCTTTACTCAGAAATCGCAATATGCTCGATTTTTCGATCTTGGTGGTCGTTCTTTGAAGAAGTCGACCCTTAGGTTGTCGATCGAAGGTGGGCCATCGCCGGTATAAGCTTGAAGGCTATGGGTGTCGCTGCGGGAGGCCGCTGTCACCGTTGCTCACTTGGATCTGGGGGCCACCGTGGAAGAGGAAGAAAAGGGGGAAATCGTCATCTTTGTTCGAGGATTCCGTCGTCGTTGCTAGAGGAGGCCACGATCGTCTTCACTCACTTGGATCAGTTGTATGGCAGCGAAGAAGATGGCGGAGAGTCAGAGAGAAGCCTCAGATCGATGGAGTCAGAGAATGAAGAATCAGATGTTTTTGGTTTGCTTGAAGAATTAGACGTTGAGGGGCTTTTTTGGTATTTTCAAAATTTTAGTGTGGGCCCGCCGTTAAAGTTGACACCGTCAATTAAAATTGTAACGGAGATGTGACTTTTGCACCTTTTTGCTAACCTCATGTGCATTTTTGCTCCCCTAAAAAGCACATGGTGCTGAGTGCTCCTTAGGTAAAAGCCTATGTGTAATTTTGCTCCTTCACCCTTCTAATTACCTTATTTTATCAAAATGAGGAGTGGTAAGTTGAAGACCTTTAGTTATCTTTTCTCATTAAAACCAAGAGAAGAGGTGATTAAGTTGTTTGAAAATGAAATAAATTTTCAGTTTTTCCGATGTTTAAATAAATAAAAAAAATTTCAAGTTCGTATTACATTCTCTTTTATGCCCTCTAACAGTGAATGGCTTTAAACAAAGGTGCTATTTTTTTTTTTGCTTTAAACAAAGGTGCTATTGGAAACACTTAATTAATACTTGATCAAATGGTTTATAATAAATATTACGTATGGTGCTTTAAATGTATGAGTTAGTGGGGGATTTGTTTTAGTTCAAAATGTAGGACTCTACTCTACTTTGCTTCCCAAATTTATAATTTTTTCTTCAAATTATTCATATTAATCATATTTATTAAATTTTCAATACAAATGATTAAAGGAGAACTTAGCTAATTTTCTTTAAATATGCAAATTAGTCATATAGCTCATGTATACTCCCACTAGTCCTTATTATAAGGCACCAACTAACTTTTCTCACAAACCAATAAAAGCAGTTAAAGTCAATAAAGTTGTCCTAGAATCTAAGTAATTTCCAATATTACCCCTACTAATTGCAATAAACTTTAATATTATATTAATTATTACTTTTACCCACTACCTTTATTAATTAGGGACAGACATGGAAAAACATAATCAATGCTCATTGGGAACAAACTAGTGTCTTATAAAAAGACCAAATAAATTTACTAATTGGTACTTTATAATAAAGACCAAAGGGAGTATATATTTTCATTTGATTAGGGTTTAAAAAAAAAAAAAAAACTTAGAGTGTAAAGAGTTTTTGCTTCTCCCACCAAATGAGTTTTAGAATTTAAACTTGTGTTTTTCCTTAAAAGGTGAAGCCACTTGTTGGTATTGGCTCTTGTATTAATAAAAAGAAAAAGAAGAAGAAGAATGTGTGTGTGTAAACAATTTTCCTAAATGGGCAATAATGATGCGTCTTATAACATGCCAATAATTGATCATGTATGCCTCGTTCATGGAGATTGGAGAGTGGAGAGGTTAAGTTAACCAGACGTGTGGACAAAAATGAAAGGCCTCTTTGCCGGGTTTGAATCTTATATCATCTCTCTATTAAGATTGTAAAAATAATATTGTGTTGCAAACAAACATATAAAAGAGGTGTCTACATGCTTTTCTCAAATAAAAACATGTTTTATTATTATAAACCCAAATGCGTGTTACACAGTTAGGATACAAGTGCCATCCATACACGTATCAATAAATCCATCCAAGTTTGCACTTTAAATAATTTGGCAAGAAAGTTTATCTTTTTGCCATAAATGGAAATAAATAGCAAAAAAGCAACTAATTATGGAGGAGAGGGGCAAAAACCCACCCTTGCCATCAAGTAAGGGGATTTGGTGGATTTAATTAATGACGTTTCGATTAAGTAGAAAGAACTCAATACTTTTCTTCAGCCTAATTTGATCCAATTAAACTAAATGGTTTACATATTTCCATTAGTGTGTTGTAAGAGGCGAAAATTCTTTGTGTTTTAAATCTTCGCAAGGAATTAGTTTTAAATCTATTTGTGGATACATTTAATCAAATAATAAGAAAATAATACTACATTTGATCTCTAGTACAAGATATATTTATTTAATTTGATTAGACTATAAAAGTCAGTTAAATTAGTTAATGCCACATGTATTTTTTAAAAATATCCTAGTCATCTTTCTTAGTTTCATCGTTCCCTCTTCGTCTTGATCATCGTTGAAATAACATTAATATGAGATAAATTAATAAAAGATTGACAAATATAAAAATTGTGTTTTATATATAAAACCAAAATCAACTCTCCTGATAGAGATAGAGGATATATTAAAGACAGAAGGAAGTAGTTGTTTAAACAAGATTGAGGGGTTGTTTGAGTAAGCCACCCAAAAAAACTTCTTATCCAAACTAAGGTTTGGATGTATACTAGCCAAACAACCATATAAAACACAAAATAGATTTTAATCCTAAAATCATCCTTTGTTTGGATTGAAACTCACTAGTAAAACTCTTTTAAAGTGATTAATTCTTTCAAAATCTATTTTTTAAAAGCGAATCCAAATAAACAGAATTCAAAAACTATTAATAGAAAAAATCACGGAATAAAAAATCATTTTTATTTAAATTTGATAATGTTCCTATTTGATCTAATAATACTTTGATGGCCATTTATGGAGAAAAAAAGGGAAAATTACATGCAGGTCCCAAGGAAAAGAAATAATTACAAAAAAATCCCTTTAAAATCATCAAATTACACGTAAGCCTCGGCTTTTTTTTATATTATTTATATTAACAACTGAAAAAAGATAGATTTATAACGGAAATCTTATATTTATAACAAAATTTAAAATCGGGTTATTTACAAATGAAAAAGCCATATTTACAACAACATTTAAATATCCTGGATTTTGAACGTAAAAAGGCATTTACAAAGAAAAATCTATATTTACAACAAGAAACGCGATATTTACAACAAAATTTAAAATATGGTCATTTACAATAAAAAAACCATATTTACAACAACATTTAAACACCTAAATTTTGAACGTTAAAATGCCATTTATAATGAAAAAAAGACTATATTTACAACAAATGTTATATTTACAACAAAATTTAAAATAAGGCCATTTACAACAAAAAAAGTCATATTTACAACCGCCTAGAATTTTTTCCATACAAATAATTACAAAAAAGTTATTTGGGACTTTTGTGTAATTATTTTTGTTCCTTGGGACCTACATGTAATTTTCTCAAAAAAAACTGCCACGTAGACGACAACAACCAAGTGGTTGGCAAAACAAGGGGGGAAGGACGTGGTGCCAAGGGAACAGAGTATTGGGGTTGGTACAGATCATAAGATATCAAGTGGGCAGGCGAAAGATGTAATTACTGTTTTGGTTCTATTTATAAATATATTTTGATCAAATCTTACGTAGATAAATATCTCAATGATTATGGAGTAAATTTTTAACTTTACCCTCATTTATTAATGATACCTTTTAAAATTTATCATGTAAATCTCTCTCATCTTTTTCTCTTTTCAACACTTAGCAATCTCTCTCATCATCATTAATATGAAAAAAATCATACAATCTCATTTATTTGGTTAAATTAAATTTATAAATGAGAATGACCAATTTTTTTAATCAAAATGAACTTATAAATAGGATCGAAATGTGATGCAATTAGTAAATTAGTATTAATAATATTAATATTAAAAGAGGGATAAATAATTGCCGACCAGAGTTACTTGTGAGAGTGGGCTTAGGATCATCAAAGAGAAAGGATGTTGGAGTTGTTCACGTCACCTTTTGTTTATAAGTTATCATTTTCAAGAAGGAAATAAGAGATTGCTGACTTAGGGCATTGCTGGCTGTTGTCAATCACGTGGGCAGCCCCCCGTGGTAGGCCCCACCCCTTTGACACTGACTCTCTCTCTCTAACACAACTTTTGCACCCTAAGGTTGAGGCTCCCCTGATTAGGTCAATCACAGAGACAAAACCCTTTCTTCATCACCTCCCTCCATTGTCTGTATGGCATTTTGGGTTTCTGTCATTGTCAGCGTCATTGAATCTTCCTTCCTCCTTTTATTTTCTTCTTTTCTTTTAAAAGAAAATCAAATTGCTTTGCAGGCTGGGAACGTTTAATCATCCATCAATTTTGACCGCTTCCTCCATCCCAACCCAACTACTTTTATAAATGCTTTCTTTCTTGCGTAAAATACTTGCTCACTATCTCCCACTAATATTCTTAATTTCTATTCATACCCCTCCTCCTTTCTATAAACAAGGCCTACCAAGATAAGTTAATTAAACTGAAAGTTTAAAATAATAAATGTGTCACTAATTCTTTTTCTAAATATACCCTTATTTAAAAAGAGAGTAAATAAAAAGAATGAGTGGTGCGTGTGATAATTAATGTACGTTTTTAATGGGGTAAAAATGGAAAAAGTAACTTCAATTTCAAAAACTATTGCTAATATTATGGACTATCCTATGGGAGAGACTATTACTCATAAAAAGTACTAGAGTAATGGTCAAGAATCAAGACACTTGCACTTCAAAGTTGCAAAGATATTATTATGCTCTTCTTGGAATATTAATTCAGGTGTGTTTGGTTTGATGAGAATGAAGACTTAGAAAACTTAAAGACTCTTCCCATCTCATCCCCTCCCTTCAAACCAAACACACTTAAAACTCCAGCTTTTTTTGTTTTTTTTGTTTTTAAACTAAGATTAAGATTTAACAGGATTATTTAGGACTAGGATACTTTCATCTATGTTCTGTGGTTACTGATTCATATTAAACCAGTAGGGCCTTTGTTACAGATTTCATTTCTTTCTTCGTCCCTTCTAGACCACATGGTGTACCTACCATATCAAAATGTCAGAAAATTCTGTGAAGCCCGCAACATATAGATACTTCGGCTACACGTAAACTATTAGATCCAATCATGTTTCTTCCAATGGGAAGCTTTGTTCATCAATAAGATCATATTCAAATCCAGAAGAAAACAGCATATCTTTAATAGGGGCACTACTCCTATACTCGTTTTTCACACAACCGACAAGAGTCCCCTATTAAAGAGATATGCAAGCAAAAATGTACGATGTTCCTTTCTGAAACTATTCTCAAGCTCTTGATTTTAAAATATCAATGGTATAACCTACAGACTGAATTTGACTTGGTCAGTTGCCCTTGGTAATGTTTTCAGCAGCTTTAATAGCACCGTCAGAAGAAGTGGTTGTTGAGGGAGGTTCTTCAGCGCATGCCTTTAGAACAGCTTCATTCTTCAATAGAAAAAGACAATTTTTCATAATATCAGCCGCTGAGTTGAAAGTAGAGGAAAACTCACACGGTACTTAAAAAGTATAAAAAGGAATAAGGCAGTTTGTTTCATTTTTCTTAAAAAATAAAATAGGGCAGTTTTGAACTGTTGAATTTAGAGGGATAAAACTCATTCTATTAAACTCAATAATTCAAGGAGAGTATATAGGGCCTTTATATAGGCAAACTTAGAGCTAACCCTAAAATATAATCTTATCAAAATAAATTAAATCAAATCAAAATGATTAAGATATATTATCATAAGATATAATATATCCATATCTAATACTAAGATATAATAAACCTAAATAATAATAAGATAATGATTAATCTAAATAATCCCTAATATTCCAACACTCCCCCTCATTCTTTGGAGAGTATCGTCGATCATTCCCAAAATTGCGCTCGAAATCCTTCAAACTTTGTTCTCATCGCTTTAATCTTCAAAATCTTTAGGTTTGTACTTCTTGAGTCTCAGCGGTCCATTTATTTTTGTTTGGGCTTGTACTCTTCTTGAGTCTCAGCGGCCAATTTATTTTTGTATAGGCTTGTACTCTTCTTGAGTTTCAGAGGTCCCATTTATTTAGTTTGGGCTTGTACTCTTTTGAGTCTCAGAGGTCTCATATTTTGTTTGAGCTTGTACTCATTTTTTGGAGTCTCAGAGGTCCCATATTGAGTAGCAAAACTTGCCCAGAAGAATCTCGAGTCCCGTTGTCTAGAAGTCCCAATTGTCCTCTTCCCTTTTAAATCTGAATTGTACCAGATTCACACTAGGGATAGAGTTTGACTTATTTTGCTTCTCAAGTATCTTGCGAAGCAACTGAAATTCTTCCTTGCTCAGGCGACCATCATTCTCAACCGTTGGTTTAGCTGGGGCAAGGTTTTCCATGGAGTTTCCAACATCCTTCTCTATTATGACCCTTCTTCTTGCAGTAGTTGCACTTTTGTTCCCCGTGTGGTCCCTTAACTGCAAGAACGGAGCTTTCATTTTGGCTTGGACCACTTTGATTCAGGAGCTTTCTACTTTCCTCGAATTGTACGAGGTTAACAACATCAAGGAGTTGTGGTAGTGGCTTCAACTCCATGATTCTGCCTCTTATCTCTTCGAAATGATCATTCAGGCCTAGGAGGAAATCATGTATCCTTCCTTCTTCCACAATTCGCTTGTACAATTGTGCACCTTTGAGTCTTTCCCAAGGGTGAACTTCAAACAGATCCTGTTGTTGCCACAATTTTAGCAAAAAAATATAATATTCAGTCACCGACGTGTTACCTTGTCTTAAATAACGGAGTTGTTGCTTCAGGTGGATCAAGGCAGCGGTGTTATCAAGCGAGGAGTAGGTTCTCCGAGCAATATCCCATATTTCCTTTGCTGTGTGGGCAAGCAGAGAGCCCTCACTGATCTCCATGGTTATTGAGTTACACAACCAAGTCATAACTTGGTTATTTTCAGCAAACCATGTGTCAAAATTTGGGTCATTAGGGGTTGGTTGAGGTGCTGCCCCATTAATACATTTCTCTTTTCTCTTACCACGAATATACCTTAATACACTTTGTGACCACTGTAGATAGTTTCTACCATTAAACTGATAGTTAATAACCATACTGTGGATTTATGAGAAATCTGGTGTTATCTCTGTGGTTCTGAAGGGTATTGTTTGGTTTGGTGGTTCTGAAGATGAAGAGTCTTGAGTTTCAGAATTTTTACCGGACATAAAAGCCATGGGAGTTGGACTGGAATTTTGAGGTATTGTACCAATTACAGGAGGGTCCATCGTTCTAGTCAGAAGAGGTCGTCGGATGTCACTATTTTCGACGGCGCATGGGTGTCATGCACCGGAACTGTGAGTGGCGCGTGGGCGTTATGCGTTGCTCGGATGGCCATCGTCTCTCAAGGATCGGCCGATCGGCAGCCTCCGATTCTGTCTGTTGTGGCGGTGATGCAACACGCGTTCCCCCTCACTGTAGATTTGGAAATCGCGCGTTCTCAAATCTGGAAGTTGTGTTCTCAGTCGTTCTCTCTCCTGCTCGCGTCTTCTTCTCTCTCTCAGGCTCGCATCTCCCTCTTTCTCTCGCCTCTCAGGTCTCCTCTATTACGTGAGGAGTAACAATGAAGGTCGAAGGTCGGACGAGGAACTGTGATGAGGAGTAGGTCGAAACAAGCGCTCATGGAGTTTATTGTAAGTCTAAAATCAGACCTAGCTCTGATACCATGTTGAATTTAGAGGGACTAAACTCAATCTATTAAACTCAATAATTCAAGGAGAGTACATAGGGCCTTTATATAGGCAAACTTAGAGCTAACCCTAGAATCTAATCTTATCAAAATAAATTAAATCAAATCAAAATGATTAAGATATATTATCATAAGATATAATATATCCATATCTAATACTAAGATATAATAAAGTTAAATAATAATAAGATAAAGATTAATCTAAATAATCCCTAATATTCTAACATGAACAAAGGTTGATCGTGGCAGGCACTTTCTAATACAAGGCTCCAAATCAAATATCCACATAAGACTGAAGGAACTAGCTCATGTAAAAAAGAAATACTCCTCCAAATATCCACATAAGATTGAAGGAACTAGCTCATGCAAGAAAGAAATACTTCTAAATATAGGATCTAATTGGGGAGTTGATGTTGGTTCTAACTGAAAAACCTATTTCACATGTTTACCAATTTTTTCCCATATTAACCCTATTGATTTTACTTCAACAATAATCAAGTCGGGGAAGGAGGGAGGGAATTACAGAAGATGATTGAGGTGTTTTAGAGAAAAAAAATACTCCCTCTGACTTTAATATAAGACTTATTTGGGAGTTGATCTTGGTTCTAAATATGACATATTTTTCAAATTTGTCAATCTTTTCCTAATCTACAACTATTAATGCTCCTTCAACAATAATCAAGGATAAGAGGGAATATGCGAATTGAAGATGACTAAGGTGTTTTAAAAGATACATGCCTTTTAACTAACTTCCTTAATCTAATTAAATTAGGTAAATATGTTTTATATTAAGGATTGGAGAGAGTATCACATTAACTAACTTAACTAACATCTTTAATCTACTTGAATTAGGTAATTACATCTTACATTTAGAACTAGAGGTAGTAAATCAACATTCATGCAAATATTTTCTTGAGGTGTAGTTATTGCAGCTGAAACTGCTTCGAAAACTCTACAAGAGTATTCTCAAGGTATAACTACTTGAAGTAAACTGTAACCCAACGAATCAGCAAGGTTCCTGTGGGGATGGAGTTCAACACAACATATACAAAACAAAAGTAAAGAAAAAATGTATCAAAAAAAAAAAAATTATTATTCTAACATGTATGACAATAATGATTAACGTATGGATCCCTGGACAAGAAAGAGTATGGTTTTCAAAACCACAGTCATTCATCGGTTTCTTATTCAATGACAAAGAACTCGGGATTTGGAACATGATAGATTGGGTTGATTCACTCCTCTATTTGCTTGAATTTGAGTGTTAAATTGAAATAAAAATTGTATATGGAGTGCATTCTAATTACATGTAGGATTTAACAAAGACAATATGTAATATCATGAATTTTCAGCGTAGAGACTTGAGGATAAGCCTATGTTAAGCAGACCACTAAGCCCAGTTTGGGGGGAGTTTCAAGAATGACGAGAGATAGAAAGACTCTAAGGGACTCTATGATTTAGTTTCCGAGAAGAAAATGGTTCTCCCAATGATTTGAGGGTTTAAAAGTTGTAGTTAGTTGGAGAAAAAAAATTGACGCATGTATTTAAGTACATGTGGTTCCCTAGGGAGCAGAAGGCCACTTGACGGCATTTAGAATGGCAAATACAAGTGTTTATGGGGCCCTAGACTGTGCTTTGGCTCCTCAGGGTAGAGATCAAGCCTCCAGATTATATGGGGGCTCAGTGGGTGTGATTAGACGAATAAAATATGTTGGTAGAGGTGTGTACATGGCATTTTTAAGGCAGGTACATATAGCCTACGTTTTTTAAAAGGAAGAAGAGATATAGGCCATGAGGGTCCCATATGAATGTAGCCCCATTAGATATTCATTTGTCATGGCTCACTTTCATGACTCTAACAAGTCATGTGATTATGTGTCTAGGGCCATGATGTGAGAAAAAAAAAGGCAATGGAAGCAACTTTAATGGTTGAAAACAAAAGAATAAGAGGACCTAAAGACTCAAGGTAGTGAACTTACCATACATGCGTGAATTGATATGTTTGCTTGTGTTAATGTGCAGGATTGCTTTGCTTGCTTATAGCTGAATGATTGAAGCACTGTTTCTATTGATGCTATGGCTATAAGTAAGAGTATGAAGCATTGAGCATGTAAAAATGTCATTATGTTAACATGAGCCTATGTAAGGAAAGCATATCATGCACTAGCATTTATCTTGCATGCATTGTTTGATATTGTTTACTATTGAGATTCCCTCGAATCTCATCCTCCCCCAACCAACCATACAGGTATGTGAATGAGCATAGAAATGAGCAAAGAAACGCTCTAATAGTAATGATGACGCCCCTTAAGAATATTGATGCTTTCGTATGAGTAATCTAGGGACGGGTGTGACACAATACCAATGATGGTGTATCTAAGAAACTAAGCCAAGACTTTCAAGCCAACAGACAGTAACATAGGTAACACAGGCACAAAACTAATCCCAAAAAACTAGGGCATAGGATAAACAGGTAACAAAAAATACATTTTGTGGGAATAGATGCAATTAGAATGTCAAAAAAGACCTGGACTGCTGTGTTTTTACACACTTTTCCCGTCAGACACAATCTTAGATTACATTCTTTGATAATAATCTGTCATTTTTATATTCGAAGCACAATGTAAATCTAGTTTCTGTTGAACTTCTGATTTTCAACACAAATCAATCACTTTCAGTTTAAAAGTAACAAGCCAGAATCACAGTTGGGTCAGCTATCGCTTTAGGGGTAATAAAAAATGTTAGCTAAAACTTTTCCAAATCTACATAGCTGGTTTCAAGTTCACAACTTTAATTGTTTCCTGATCTCTTCATTATCATCGTAACTTACTTTCTTATTTTTTTAATGGGGATTTTGGTTCAGTAGAATACTTTGAGAAATGACTTGGCATGCAGATGTTATTGAGGGCACAAGACAGTTAGTGGTAACGTGTGAAACATCATTCCAGTAAGAATCCAGTACACGGTTTTTACAGACATCAGGTGGAAATAAAATAGACATAATGCTCGTCAATATCTAGCTGCATTGTTGGATATTAATTACACCCTTCAAATTTTAAATAGAAAGGGCAATACATCAATCAACGACAGAGTTTGACCATCAAACATAAATTAACAAATGAATAGAAATGCTCAGCTTGCAATTAATTTAATCCACAAAATGAAGCCAATCACAAAATTGTATTTGGCAAAAGTATAACCTACACAAATATTTAATTAACAGTACAAAAAATTTCATGTGTCATTAAAAGGGTATAAAGTAAATACATCACAATAAATTAAGCAAAGCAGAGAATGAATTTTGAATGTGTTTATTCCAGAAAAAAAATCAATTCAATATATAGAGGATTGATAGCAACATTTCTGCATCACACATGTCAAGTGAAAAAATAGGAAAAATCACTTGAGTATCAGATCGGTACATGAATCCTAGAAATCGTCAAGCAAGAAATTATTAGGAAGATGGGAAGAAATCTCACCAACACTAATCAAATTTTTCCATGTATGCAAAACGACATGTTATGGTTAATCTAATCCAAGTCATGTGTCATTTCAAAGGATTTATGACTTCTTGCAAAAAATAATCCACGTCCAATTTTCAACATTATAGCCATTCAATTTTACCACATAGTTATCTCTTAAGTGAATAAGCAGAACAAACAACTATTAAAGTAGTTGTATAACCAATAGGTGTTGATCTTATTGGAAGAGGCATTGACTGTTTAAGTATGAGTTCTCGAGTTTGGGTCCGTGTGAGTGCAGAAAACGCCTTTGGGAGAGCTACCCCTGATTGAAACCGACATGTTCAAATTTGACCAAGTCAGATGGCCATATCAAAAGAAATTAGTTGTGTATAACTAATATAGAAAATTGGAATCCCTCAAATTTAAGAACTTCAATATGAAATTCAAGCATTTTCAAGTCCTTGAATCAAAATCAACCCAAGAGGAAATAAAATTCCCCAGTGCAGCAGCTCTTCAAATTGAGATTCAAACGATTACAAGTTCTCTAATCAAAGTCAACCAAAGAGAAGAATTCTAGGCCAATCTACTTCAAGCTGCATCAATTGAAGAAGTTTAAAGAGTTCAACCTGCTTTCCAATCAAGCATCCAAATCCATGAACACTAAACTTTGAGGTACTGTGAGAATTCTACATCTAAATGTAATGTCAACTTTTTAAAAGCCCCTGAGTTGAAACCATGTTGAAGAATCGGAGAACTTTAAATTCTTTGATAATGAATTATATTAGAGATAATGTTCACTTCTTCAAATAAATGAATAATTTTGGAAGTGGGCCTCTTCTATTTGACTCATTTAGCCTTTAACCCTAGTTTTACAGCTAAATCCGTCAGTTAAGTTTACTATCTTAATTAGATTTAAATCTAGCATTATCTTAGAGATTACAGAATAATGTTTTTCCTGCTTTATTTTCTGTAATTTATTGAGTGAGTTTTTATGTGATCTTGACAAACTCTCATTAATCATTTCATGTTGCTAAAGTTAGAAGAAATCCAAATTCATATATGGATTCTAACCGAAGGAAAAAATTGCCACTTATCTCAAGAATTTATTCAAAGATGGTGAGCCTAATCAATATTTGTTGGAGCTCGGATGACAGGTGCATAAAATTACCCTAGAGGGCTTGGCTGCTTTTCTAAGCAAAGGGAAGAAGGTCATATAATGGGGAAATTCAACAACCTAAACAGGAATTCCTAATTGACGTAAATAGGACAGTCAAGACAGAACCCCAATCCAAATCTATCTCAAAGAGAGGAGTTGAGACATCACTTAATATGACTCGATTCATTACACAAATTCCATAGTAGAGAAGGCCACCTTATGAACCAAGGTAGCTAAGATAGCCAAATCAGAAGATCGGACAAATGAAAAGCTGATATGTGTAGATAGAAGCTTGCCTAGTAGATAATCTCTACAGGGTTTCTATCATTCCCCCTACCTTTTCTACCTTTTCTGGTGTTTTCATGCAATTCTTGACTTGAATTATAGTGCATTCCCAGAAAAAGTGGTGAATAGGCAAAATCTTCAGTCTACTACACAGAAAATGACGGTAGCCATGTAAAAAAGCATACTAACTCAGACAAACTAAAGACAAACTACATTTACCACATCAAGCTCCGAAGAAATGTTTCACACTAGATAATCACTTATGCCAAACTTGAATTTTATGATGAAAAACTAGGCAAGTCGCAATTCAAAGCGTCAAACACTTTTCAGAGCGAGTGAGTAATAGAATTGTGATAGTAAATATTAAAAATAAAACCTATAGAATAAACAAATGCTCACTAAACCGCACAAATCGAGTTCTAGCAACAACAAAGATTTCAAGCGCATTAATAAGAAAAAATCGAAGAAATTGGGAAGTGACAAAAAAAAAAAGGTTAGGGCACCCCTGAAGTAGCGCGAGCTACGAAGAGAATAAATTAGCAACCGTTCATGAGTAAAACATCAATGTTTCATCAGTATAAATGACGGAGGAAGAACAAGGGACAGAAACTAAGAGATACAAGTAAGAAGGAACATGCCTGCCAGACTCGATGAAGACGTTTCTTAGCATTGGCTTTACGAGTAGAGGTGAGCTTTATTCTCTTCCACACCAGGCCTCCCGAATCATGCTTCTTCACAATCTCCAGCACCCTCGAACCCCAAAATGCACCCGCCATCTTCCTCTCTCCCTCTCTGCCTCGCCGTGGGTTGAGCGATGAAATGAGAAGAGCAACTAGGAATGGGCCGCGAGGTGAACAGATCCCTTGGTAAACAAGCCCTCAGCCCAACGGAAGTTGTGAATTGTGATTGGGGAGACAACTTGATCCACCATGATGTTTAAATGGGTCTGGTTTGGTGTTTTTTGAGTGGGGGATGGAGGGATTTTAGCCCCTCCCCTCATTTGGTTGATCATATTTTTTAGGAAGGGAGGGGAATTTTTTTAAAATGTTTTCCTCCCTCCCCTAAAAACGTCACCCCCTAAATCGGACAGATTAGGAGGGATTTATAAAATTTGGCATGTTAGTGGACAAAAATGTCCCTAGTCTTCTGTTATGCCAGAAATACCCAAAGGCCTCCTTTTATGTTCAACTTAATGCTGCATATAAGAAGGGTTCAATGGTTTGTCGAGATCCAGATGCACTTGTATCTAAATATTCTGACCCCCTAGTATGTAATGGAGCCCTTAGAGTCCGAATGGGCTATGAGATTGATTAGTGAAAATTTTGGGATTAGAATTAAGTTTGGAGTTTTGATAATAGATGACTGTATATATCAAGAGCATGATTAATAAGTACTTTTAATCGGTTTAGATTTATTAGTTGGTAGCTATGAGAATTTAAATATAATTTCTATCTAAAAGAATTTAGGATTTATGCTTTATTTATTTGGATTACTGGAGGTATTGTTGTTTGTTTAATTGGTTTAGTTTTGCTAAATCTCGAACGGTATAAAATTTTGAGTTGGGATTTAGAATTTAGGTTAAAGTTTGATATGATTTTGATTATATGGAGATTTGAAAATTTGCTAAATAAATTAGGTTATACTTATATAAGTTAGTGTTAGGTTAAGAAATTGAGATTTGTGATAATAGGCCTTTTATATTCGAATTTATAATTCATTTTTAATCTATTGGAGGTTATATTGAGGATTAGGTGGATTAGATTTGAGGTTTATAAATAAATGAGAATATTTGAATTTTTAGGTGAAGCTTTTATTATAGGGAACTGGGTATTTTGGTTAAATTGAGGATATGGTGATATTTTGATAATTATAACTAGTGAAAAATAATTTATAAAGAAAGAAAATGAGATTGTAACGATGATTTGAGGAATAAATAAAAATTGTCACTTATTCTAAGAAAACTAAAATGAGATAATAGTTTAATTAATTATTTATTTATTATGGTATTAGTGGTTATTTTTGTTAATTCTATTAATGTATAATTATATATTTATTTTTAGAGTGGACTTGATCTCTTTTTCAAGTTTAGTTTGTGTAAAGAACTGGAGGTAACTACTTTCCACTTATTGTACTTGTTTGTATGATGTTTGTGAGTGATTTTTAATCTATGAAAACTATGTTTTTAATGAAGTTGCCTTGTGGAATTTAATTTTAAAATGTGATTGGTGAGATTGTATTAATAATTTAATAAATCAAAGCGCACTTTGAAATGGTTATTGAGACAAAAAATTATGATATTATATTTTTTTGGATAATGCACATTTGTTATGACTTCTTGAATTGAAATACTATTATCTTAATGATTATTGAGACGATGTATTATTTTATAAAATGTAATACCCTAAAATCATCCTTATGATAAATATCACATTTTAGTAAATAATACCTATTGAAGATAGGTGAATGTGGGACCTCACATAATAAGTTTTAAATACCTTATTTTCTAAGGGAATTCTTGTAAGAATTTGAAAAGAGACGAGTTAAAATCCAGGAAAAATGAATATTATAAGGTAGAAAATAGCCAAAAATATTATGATAAATCTAATATGACAAAGTGAGATATTGACAAAAACTTAGGAAGTATGTTATCTTTAATTTTATGAATTTTTGGAATCAGAATTTTTGGACCCATGAATAGTATTTTCTATTCAAAAATACGTATTCACTATTCATAAATACGTATTTACTATTTATGTGGGACCCACGTCAAATTATTTCCCTCTGCCGACAGACATTCACGTGAAGTTTGAAAAAAATGTCAGCGGGACCCACTCAATAGTAATTTACTATTTGAATAATAATATAATATTCTTTCTCCCACTTCATTCAATAACGCTATATAGAATAGTTGTGAAGATGTGGAAATCCCGGAGAAAATATAAGGACGTATCTAACCCACATAATTTAACCTCGAAAATAAGACCAAATGAAGGTTATTTTTGCTAACACCGAGGAATAAGTTTAGTCCAACTAGGGAAGTCTAATTAGACCATAAATCTCGGTATTTTACTACCATCCAAAAAGTATAATCAAAATTTAAAAGTGTTAGTGATTGGTTTAGTAATCGGAAATGAATTTCGTTAAAGTAGAACTTTATCGATAGTCACATAAAGGTATGGGACCCACATAAATTATTTCGCTTTCTTCACGTGAAGAGTCACGGAATTGTTGAAAAATTGGCTCGGGGAAAATTACGTAAAAGGACCCAAAGGAGAAAATTACACTTAAGGACCCATTTTCCTCCCTATAAATAGAGGCTTCACTTCTTCTCATTTCTCACACCAAAACCATATTCTAGAGAGAGTTAGAGAGAAGGAGGAGTCCGAGAAAATCTAGCGGAGCTCGAGTAAGTTCTTCTGGTCCCCTAATCTTTAGCTTTCGTAGTTAACTTTCGGAGATATCATGTTTAGGGGTGGTACTATTTTCATGTACCGGTAAATATTATTTATCGAGTCAAGATTTTCCGAGTATGCTCGTGGCTTTCCAGACTTAGTCTGATCTGTCACATCAGAAAAGAATTAATCTTGGGCAGTAAATATTATTTACTGACGCAGTAAAAATATTTTTACCGTTACTATTCACATGAATAGTAATTTACTATTTACACAGTAAAGATATATATATATATATGGTATTTATTTCAAGAATATACTGGGAAAAGAGATATGTCAAAATTCTGGAGAGATAGGGTCATAGTAGCGAAGCTCTGGCGAAATTCCGCCGATTAGGGGTTCAGGGGCAAAATGGTAATTTGTACCTAAAATGCCTGTTATAATGCTAAATACTGATAAAAACGATATAATTCGTATAGGATATCTGTATTCGAACTGGCATCGTACCGCGTTATCTTGCCAGTTGTCCGTTTGCACCGCCAAAAATACCGTTTTTCGTAAAACGTACCGAAATCACCGTCAACAAAGGATATCCGAGGATTCCGGAGGCAGATTTGATGGACGGGCGTATTACTATACTTGAATAGTACCGTATACGTGAATAGTCTACCGTACATGAATAGTAATTACTATTCACATGGAAGGAAGGTACGTTCGCGTCTTTATGTAATACTAACTCGATGCTTATTGTATGCTTATTTATATGATTGTTTGTGTTCTGTCTTGAGACTCGTCTCATTTGAAATTGATGAAATCATGAATATACGGGTTATGGTATTGTTAACGCCGTTGAGAGTTTTCCTAGCGCGAGGACACGACGTACATCGTGGCACCGGTGAATAGTGCGATCGGGATAACAAACATATCTGCGAGGGGTCGTGTATTGTTATTGCCTTACATACATGATTATGTGTTTCCTACATCATCGTTATGGGCTTTTGTAGTGATTATTGTGAAAATGTCATGAATACCCGCCATACATATATTGTTTACATAAGCATGAGGTTAACCGATTACCCGAGGTCCATTGGGCTTTGGACCTCGGTGCGAATGAATAGACGGAAAGGGTCATGAACCGGAGGAGGCACTAGTGGATGGAGCCATAGAAAGACGTCGATAGACGGAGCGAGAAGGCACCGGTCATAGCAAATGTGGAAAGAAGTTCAACGAACCTACCTTATGGCAAGAATCTAATAAAGTTACTTCATATCATTTGGTGCTTAAACTAGAAGGGTCGTCTACGTGGTTCGGTCAATCGATCACCCTAAAGCACGGTGAGACTCCCACTAGACCTACCCGGCTGGCCAAATGGGATGATTTAACCGAGTTAGGTCATACGCCCCAAGTCTACTCAAGGCTTGGTTAAAGAGGTGTAGTTACATGTAAGAATTGTAATTATAAAGTTTTGTATTCTTCGTATCACATGAAAAATTCCTTCGGGAGATTTTGTAATATATATCGATATACGTTAGGCATCATCATATGTCCGAGTATTTCATATCGCTTACTCGTGTTATACTTGTTGTTCAAATTTTTAGTACATGCTCTCCGTTTCCGCAAAACGCTAAAGCCGTAGCACCTCAAAACTCTGATAAATTTTTATAAAACCACGTGTCACCGACACGATTTATGCTACGAAATTTGGGGTGTTACATAAATCATCTTTAGAATTTTATATATACATGCCAAGATTATGATGATGTGGAGTGGTGATGGTTGTGGAGTGATGATGAGAGTTGTTGTGTATATAATACCACGTGGTATGTCACCACTCGGTGCACAGTGGATGAATTGATATTTTTAGGGCCCTTGGTATCACCCTTTTCCTTTGGCCAAGTTAAGGGTCAGCCCTTGGGATAGTGACACTTTCACTACTACAAAATAGCCAAAAAAACGTCCTAAATAAAGCCCAATTAACGTCCCTTTTTATAGGGACGTTGGGCGAGAGGGTTAAAAAAGTAATAAGGCGTCCCGAAATTCTTTCCTGTCGCCTTAAATAAGGCGACCTGAAACTCATTTCAGGTCGCCTTGAAACTCATTTCAGGTCGCCTTGAAACGAGTTTCAAGTCGCCTTATTGCTTTTTTGTTTTTTTTTTTTAAAAATCAAGCCCCAATTCTTATTTAATCAAATATCGGATGCACGTTAGAACGCAGAGAGAGTTTTCCGAAAAAACTACAAAGAAACATCAACGGAATCGAAATAAAACAAATCGAATTCGAAGTACGTGGGATCCAAGCCAACAATAATTAATCAATATGGAATATTTGCTTCAAACCTAATAGCGGTTTTCAAACATGGAAATATCATTCTTAAGTGTGAAGCACATATATATATATACAAACCATCCCGGTTTAACAAGTAGTAATATGTAGAAGCGAGATCTAGAACAACAGATCTAAAAATATAAAATTCCGAGATCTAAGAAGAACGACGAGATCTAGAACCCGAAGACTTGCGATGAGCGACGAGCAAAACAACCAAGGTTGCCGGAAGAAACGAGAGGAGGAAGAGCTGCGGTTCGTCGATCCGAGCTCGCATATGTGTTCTCTTTTTGCGGCGTTGAGCTTGGTGGACAACGGAGGAGGAGCTTCGGCATGGTTGCGGCGTGGTGCGAGAGGAGGAGACGCGGTGTTGACGGCGAGCGATGTTGACGGGGAGCGGTGAGCGACAGGGAGCGGTGAGTGACGGCGACTTATCTGAGACGTGGAGACTTTGGCGTGCAAGGGAGAGCGATGATGATGATGCGTGCGAGAGAGAGAGGGACGATTAACTGATGAAAAAGGTGGGAGGATATAAATAAGAAAGAAGGAAAAAAAAAAAAGATATGAATTTTGGCGACCGAATTTTGATTCAGTCGCCAAAATTCTCCAATTAACTGAATTAAATTCGGTCGCCACAATTATTCGATTGGCAACCTAAATTAAATTCGAGTCGCCAAAATTATTCAATTGGCAACCCGAATTTTGATTCGAGTGTCGCCAAAATTCACAAATTGGCGACTTGAATTTTAATTCAGTCACCCATTATTAAAAAAAAAAAAAAAAAAAATCAATTCTCATACCCCATGTTGCCAAAAAAATATATGGAGATTTTTAAATAATAAATATTAATTTGATTTTTCCTTACAAAAAGCAGATTCTTATGATTTTGATTTGAGCTATATTTATGGCGTTTATTTTGTTATTAGTATTTTATAATTATATTTTAATTAAATTTAATAAGCCACTCAAGATATTTCTTTCTATAAATATTAAGTTTTGTAAATATTTTATGCGTATTTGTCATTTAAATGATAATTACTTTTAAATGAATGAATATGAAAAAGTATGGAGATTTTTAAATAACGTATATTAATTTGATTTTTTCGGTTACAAAAAAGCAAATTCTTAGGATTTTGATTTGAGCTAGATTTATGGCATTTCTTTTGTTATTAGTATTTTATAATTATATTTTAATTAAATTTAATAAGCCACTCAAGATATTTCTTTCTATAAATATTAAGTTTCGTAAATATTTTATGCGTATTTGTCATTTAAATGATAATTACTTTTAAATGAATGAATATGAAAAAGTATGGAGATTTTTAAATAATGATATTAATTTGATTTTTTCTCCGGTTACAAAAAGCATATTCTTAGGATTTTGATTTGAGCTAGATTTATGGCGTTTCTTTTGTTATTAGTATTTTATAATTATATTTTAATTAAATTTAATAAGCCACTCAAGATATTTCTTTCTATAAATATTAAGTTTCGTAAATATTTTATGCGTATTTGTCATTTAAATGATAATTACTTTTAAATGAATGAATATGAAAAAGTATGGAGATTTTTAAATAACGAGATATTAATTTGATTTTTCCTATTACAAAAAAGAAAATTCTTAGGATTTTGATTTGAGCTATATTTATGGCGTTTATTTTGTTATTAGTATTTTATAATTAAATTTAATAAACCACTCAAGATATTTCTTTCTATAAATATTTAGGGCCAAAAATTTTATTTTAGGCGACCAACTTCTTTCGGTCGCCAAATTTTTTTAAAAACTCACCCGCGCCAAAAAAATCTCGTGCCGCCAAAATATTTCACAAAACGCGCAAAAAATTTAATTTTAGGCGTCCTGAACATCTTTCAGGACGCCAAAAATTAAATTTTAGGCGTTCTGAACTTCTTTCAGGACGCCAAAAATTTTATTTTAGGCGACCTGAACTTCTTTCAGGTCGCCAAAATTTTTGACCAGCGCCAAAATCCTCTTGGCGCCAAAATTTAGGCGTCCTAAATTAATATTTAGGTCGTCTAAAGTCTCAAAGTGAAGCAAATAATTACGACAATGCCATCGCCTTCACTTTTTACAACCCCTTTTAAAAAACGGACGTCTTTTTGGGTAGTAGTATCTATAATTTGTAGTAGTGTTTCCATATTCAAATGAAAGGGAACCCAAGGTCCGATATGAGTTTTATAGTCTTTAGCCGGACTATACCTCATTATTGGAGAGCTTGGTGCAGTCTTGTTATAGAGACTAAATCTATTACGTTATAGTCCATGGGTTCTGTCAACGGTTATAAGGGTGGGGGGTGATAAGGATTGTCAGGGTATCGATTTGTTGCTTAGCATGTTATGTAACATCCCAAATTTTGGGATTTTAAAGTTTGAATAATGTATGGAGATTAATTATGAAATTTTGGCTTAAAATAATTATGAGAATAATTATTTGGAAATTAAGGTCTATTTTCCCTTAAATTTATTTTAGGAAAAGATTAAGGAATATTCATAAAGAATAATTTCATGCCTAAAACATTATGGAATTAAGGATTTAATGTCATCGTTATTCCAATATTTGCAATTAATTGAGTTAAGTACCTAATTGTAAATAAAGGTTTGGAAGAGGATCAATTAGGTATTAAAAAGGGCCTCATAACATAATATTCACCATAAGGCCATTATCTCCAATAACTCCCTCAGCAGGAGCACGTGACAGTGGAGAGCTGTCACTAAAAGTCATTAGACATACTTCTTCAGCGTGATTAACTCAGCACGCAATATCAGAAGCACCATACTCTTCCAGCGGTTTAAACGCTCACGACAGCATACTCCCTATACGTTCTTATTTAAGCATTGCTACTTGATCTTCATTCATTCAGTTTGCTCCGCTCGAGTGAAACTGAGAGCAAGAGAGGAAGCTCAAGAGAGAAGGAAAGCTGAGAGTGTGAACTGAGAGTGAGAAAGAGAGAGAGTTACGACCGGAGAAGATGAAGGAGCTGATCGTGAAGCTTGAGGAATCATCTAAGATGAGTTCCTTAAGCACCATCCTTTCTATTCTTATAGCTTTAATCTGCTCCAAGTGGTTTAGTTAGAAGAAAAAACGTGATCATGCTCTGTTTTTCTTGTCTGAAACAGAGAATCTTATGTGCTTCTGTCTTATAGTTAAAAGTTTGAGTTTTTCCACAAATTTTTTATAGTAGATAGTAGACTCAATAAGGTTAAAAACGAGCAAAAGAACAGCCAAAACAGACGTGTAGATTGGGAGTCATGATTTTTCAAAGTTTGACATCAAAACTGGAAAACTGTCATTTTCTAGAAATGAACAGTGATTTTCGTGTTAATTTTTAAAATAGTAAATGATCAAGTTTTGTCATGAAATTTTCCAGAAATAAAGTGGACACAACAAGGTTTAATTTGATAGATCACACGCCTTATTCGGAGTTGTATCCAAAGAGATACGAATTTTTGAAATTGACCTATTAAATTTGGAATTTTTCTGGACTGTAGGTCGGAGTATATGGCACTGAATGTGTTTAAGTGTAGGGAAAAACTTAGTGAACAACCTATTTCGGACTCTGATACCCCATCTCAGATTCCAACACCTTATCTCGGACTCTGATACTCTATCTCGAATTCTGATACCTCAGATTCTGATACCCCATCTCAGATTCCAACACCCTATCTCGGACTCTGATACCCTATCTAAGATTCCAGCACCCCCATCCCAGCAACCCCAACTTGAAACCCCTTAACCCAAAACCCCTTAACCCGGAGAAATGATTACAAAGAAAATAATAATAATAATAATAATAATTATTATTATTATTATTATTATTATTATTAGGAAAAGAAAAAAATATTATTATTTATTAAAAAGGGTATTATTATTTTAGGGGTTAATAACCACTTTTAATCCTTTAAAATAATTTGCGTAGTTATTTACTTTGGGACGCACGAAGTGACTAATGATAATGATAAACGTTTATAGGCATACTTTGACACCTCTTCTGATCCCAACATCTTCGGACAAAGTTAAGGATTCAAGTTTGAGGTGGGTAACTGTTATCTTATTAGCTTGTATGTATGTATTCATGTATGACTGATCATGGTTGCTAGATAATTTGCATGTGTGTATCCTAGCTATGGATTGAGGCTGCACGTCTCATAGGGCTACATGTCCTAAAGGGTTGCGGTCCTTGGCCGATAACTGCGATTACGGTGTGACTTATTTACTGTAAATTATTCTATGCTTAACATGTGTTGTACTGTTGTTTATATGTCATACCTGCATATGAGATTAACTGTTACCTCTGAGGTTCATTCATTTGAACTCCAGACCGCATGAAAGAAACAGGTAGTGGATCGCGTTCAAGAGGGAAGACGCAGCTATAAGGGATACAACAGGAAGGATTTTTGTGATAGTATAAATAGTTGGACTGTACTAAGTTGTTTATCATTTGTCTATTTTTGGAATATTGTACTAAGGTACCCCTATGGGATAGATTTGAAACGCTAAATTTTATCCTCATGTTTTCAAACTAAGTTATTTTAAGAAATTTTTATTTCGCAATTAAGTCGTCCAAATTATTTCGATGCCTGTGCGCTTAAACTTTGATAAATAAAGACCTATTAAGTCAGGGCGTCACATGTTATATATGTGATTCATGAAATGAAATTTGATATAGAAATTTATTACATAAATTGTGATTTAGTAAATTTGTAGATTATATATCTAATACTTTGTTATATAAAATATTCCACTTGGCACCTCACGAGCACATATTAGCATTTGTAATAAGCTGGATTGATGATTACAAACATTTTTCAGGTGATGGTTCTTGTGTGGGTCAATCAGGGAAGGCTTCGGAAGCTTAAAATACTTTTGCTAACGGTTGTGCTCCCACCTTTATGGTACATGTTGAATTATTGTATATTGCCACATTAGGGCTCACTCAACATACTCTAATATACTTTGGATATTTTTGCAAATTCTAAAGCAATATTTAATTTGAAAGTATGAGCCTAGTAAAATCCAAAACTTAACTGTGTGCATAAAACATTTTGATAAATGATTTAATCTAGTTAATAATTAATAAATGTCCTTTAAAATGAGGATGTTACTGAAAGTGGAGCTTAATCACCAAGAGGGGGGGTGAATTGGGGATTTTAAAAATTCTTCCAGAAAAGCTCTGTTTTTCGAAGACTAAAACAGAGTAGACTATGGAGTAGAGAAGAATAGCAAGACACAAGGAATTATACTTGGTTCGGTCCAATCTCTTGACCTACGTCTAGTCCCCCGCACTCTCCGGGATTTTCACTATCACAATTGATTACACACTCTGCACTCAAGAGTAATTCTCTCACTAGAACTTACTCCCCTTACAAGTTGTAATCAATGAACCCAATCACCAAGTCCCCCGACTTGTGATTCCTTTACAATAAATGATTTACAATCAATAAACTCTCTCTAAGAGTAGATAATGATAAACATTGAAGCTTAATGTATCAACGAGATACTTTATACAAGAAAACTCAAGAGTAGTTGGAAACTTGAATGATTTTCGTTTTCTATAGTCTTGGTTGTTGAGAGGAATTGAATGATCTTCTATTTATACTTATAAGGCATTAAATGACCGTTGTAATTCTTCATATAACCGTTGGTGACATTCACCAAGGTTCGGTTCGATTTTGGTCTTCTTCTCTCTCTAATCTTCACTTAATCCAGTGGGCGTAAGTTCGAGTTGACTTCTAGTAAATAAATCCATTGGAATAGCAGTCTTTGGATGTGGTAGGTAGGCATTAATCCTTTGTAAGCGTGTGCGAAGATTTCCCAAAAGTATGCAACTTTCTCGGGTTTAGCATTTAATGTTCGACTTTTTGCTTTTGGTATTAAACCTTCGTTAAACATTCTTTAATCCATCCAAACTCACTAACAAAGTGGTTAAAATATAGCTGGGAATATATAAGAATGATAATAGAAAGCATTAAGATCAAACAAGAAGAAATCACAAATTCGTATGATTTGAATTTTGAATACTTGCGCCAATACTTGAGTGAGTTCTTCAATACTTGAGTATTGCACTGTGCACTAATGTGAATACTTGAGTATTCGATGAATACTTGAGTATTCGTCTTCCGAGAAGAAGCACTACATGATTTGAGCGTTTGGACAATTTTTTAAGTAAGACCAATACTCGAGTATTGAAACAAATACTTGAGTATTGAACTTTTTATGTGAAAATAAATTTAAGCCCAAAACCTCAATACTTGAGTATTCAAATCAATACTTGAGTTTTCAAAATATTTGAAAAAGAGCCAAGCTCTCTGTATGCCCAATACTCGAGTATTCAACTCAATACTTGAGTATTGAACTATTTGAAAACTTTGTGAAAACTTTTCTAAGTCAATACTTGAGTATTCAAATCAATACTTGAAATCACTTGGAAATAAGCGAAACTTTATGTCCGGCCAATACTCGAGTATTCAAACCAATACTTGAGTATTGAACTGTTTGAAAACTTTGTGAAAACTTTTCCAAGTCAATACTTGAGTATTCACCTCAATACTTGAGTATTCAAATCACTTGGAAATAGCAAACCTTTATATATGGCCAATACTCGAGTATTCTACTCAATACTTGAGTATTGAATTGTTTTCAATATTTGTGAAGTTTCTGTCATTTCAATACTTGAGTATTCATTTCAATACTTGAGTATTGATAAACATGTGAAAAACTTTTAAACCTTTCTGTTTGCCCAATACTCGAGTATTCACATGTTGAATACTTTAATCATTTTCTGTATGAACAATACTTGAGTATCCATATGAATACTTGAGTATTGACATTTCTGCCTTTTAGATAAAGATTCTCTGTTTGGTCATTACTCGAGTAATCAAACCATTACTCGAGTATTGATCTTTGTGAAAAGAACTTGGAATGCTCTCTGTAAGTTCATTACTTGAGTATTAGAATCAATACTTGAGTAATGATCATTTTTGCACGAAGGAGCCATTCACTGTCAACTCAATACTTGAGTAATGAAACCATCACTCGAGTATTCAATACTTGAGTAATGAAACCATTACTCGAGTATTCACTTGACAACAAGTTCTCTTTTTTTTAACTTATCAGAAACTCATTTTATCTTGCGTTTACAATTGTCAGTTATCATCAAAACACATAGATAACTAACAGTTACAACTAGTCTCTTCAAAATAGCTTTTACAAGATTAAATGGTCGAACTAAATCACTTCCAAATCGTTAGAAACAAAGTTGCTTTCCCTTTTTATACCCAGTTCTTAAACAAGTAATATAGTCATACTATAGGTGAGTAATTGTTTATGACATTTGCAAATGAATAATTGTTAAAAAGTTAATTGTTTAATACACTTGCAAATGAGTAATAATTAAAAAATTAACTTATCTTGTTTAAATGACTATTCCACTTGTTCATAGGACTCTTTAACTTATTAATAATGTATAATACACTTGAAAATATGATATTATTAAGAAATTTATTTATTTTGCTAATAAAAATATTTCACTTGTTTGTAGGATTATTCCACTTGTTTATGAAGTGTAAGACACTTGTAAATGATTAATTGTCAAGAAATTAATTTATTCTTTTTATAAGACCATTTCACTTGTATATGAAGTGTAAAATACTTGCAAGTGAGCAATTGTTAAGAAATAAATTTATATTGTTAATAAAACTATTCCACTTGTTTATGATGTGTAAGATTCTTGCTAACTATGATGTAAAGTAGGTAAGGATATCATATTATTACACATATTTGTTGTTGTATATATTAACTAAAGAGCTTCATTGGCCTAGTGGTCTTGGCCTCCTTTGCTGGGAAATTATTTTTGGGCTGCGATTGGCTAGCAATTGCCTGGTAGCAAAGCCGGATCTCAGGCAACATAAGCTGGTTGCCGGCCGACTAGAGTTTCGGCAGTCAGAAAATGTTGACTTTAAAATAAAAAAATAAGGAGGGGATGTCTTTTCAACATAAAATTTAATTAAATTTTGCCTTATGATCCTCTAGTGATGTTTCAGAATTTATTGAGGGCCGTTTTTCATTAATTAGCTACAGGGGACCTTTACTGAAATTTTCCCAAAGTTGTATTGGACTATTATAACTTGTTTATATACTAGGATATTCTCATTTGGCTTGGTGGATGGAGTTTTTCTTTATATTTGCCTATTTTGATCACATTTTTTAATTTGATCATTTGATGTTTTTTTTTAAAAAAATAAAATCATTTGGCTTGTGTATAGGAACTTTACTATGGAGGATGAACTTAAACCAAAAATAGGATAGGAAAAATTGATGCGTTACTTTTGTCGTTAAAGCAATCAATTAAACCAGGTCCTAATTAATTATGCAGTTTAGGGTCAACCCAGGTCATTCTCCCAAGGAGCAATCTATGGGATTTTCTTTAGGTTGAATTTAGGTGATAAAAAATGTAATAAAATGAAACTAAACTAACTAGATGCAAGATGCAATTGACTCTAAAACCTAAACGAAGATGAAACTAATCTATATGAATTTGAACGCAATTTTTGGGGGTTTTTTGTTATGAGAGAAGAATTAAAATCCTAAGAAAAAGATTATTAAAAAAAATCAAATAATAAAGATTTAATTCAGTTATGATGATGAAGGGGACAACTCAGGATTTACATGGAATTAACTTTCTTAGCCCAAACTAATTAATTAGATCAAAGGGAGATTAGTGAAAGATTGAAATTAATGAATTTAATTAACTAATTGAAACATGGGAAACCTTCAAGTTCAATAACACTTAATTCACTAGAAAACTCATAATGGAATGAGTGTTAGTTAATTAAACTCATTAAAACCCAATCACAATTAATTTCTAAATAATTTTGGAATCTTGTTTACAATTATCCAATTAAACAACTAAACAATTTATCAACTCAATTAAACAATTTAATCGATAAACCCAATTGACAATTAAATTAATAACGAAAACTCAATTGACAATCCAAAAGTTGCAAACAAGAATCCAACAATAAGCATAAAAACTTCAAATTATCAATCTAATAAAAAAGAAATAAGTTTACAATCTAAAACTAGATTGTTCTCAATTAACACAACTCGAAATCCTTTAAAACTAAATAACCTCAAGTTTGAATTAAAAAGATAAAAAGAATAACACTCTCTTGTGATCTTCAAATGTAAGTTTCTAGGCTCTAACTTCCTCCACGCTCCTCCCAAATTGCCTCCTAAAAGATCTCAAGCTGCCATGGAAATCATTTCTCCTCCAAATGTTTTGCAACTCACGGGCATGTACAATGATTTATGGAGATGGAATTAATTGGATGTGAGATGATGATTCAAGGTGTGGGACCGTGAATGGTAGAATGAATAAATCAATCTTGTGTGTGTGGCTGCGTCTCCTCATCGTTCGTGTCTCACATACGTCTATGTCTGGTTCTCGGCTCTCACTGAGAGCGAAAATTGATGAGCTGCTTTTGTCGCTAAAGCAATCAATTAAATTAGATCCTAACTAATTATGCAGTTTAGGGTCAACCTAGGTCATTCTCCCAAGGAGCAAGCCAACTTTTCTTTAGGTTGAATTTTGGTGATGAAAAATGCAATGAAATGAAACTAAACTAACTAAATGCAAGATGAAAATGACTCTAAAACCTATATGAGAATGGGAACTAATCTAGATGCGGATGCAAATTTGGGGGGTTTTTGTGATGAGAGAATAAATAAAATTCTAAGAAAAGAAATTAACTAACTATTAAGAAAATCAAATAAGAAAAGACACAAAAGGTTTACTTTAGGTACGGTGAAGGGGACAACTTAGGAATTGCATGGAGTTAACTTTCTTAGCCCAAATTAATTAATTAGATCAAAGAGAGGTTAAAATGAAATATTGGCGTTAATGAGTTTAATTCACTAATTGAAACATGGGAAACTCTCAAGTTCAATAACACCTAATCCACTAGAAAACTAATAATGGAATGAGCGCTAGTTAATTAAACTTATTAAAACCAAATGACATTTAATTTCAAAATAATTTTAGAAATCCTGTTTACAATTATCCAATTGAACAACTAGACAATTTATCAACTCAATCAAACAATTAAGATGATAAACCAAATAGCCAATTAAATTAATAACGAAAACTCAATTAATAATTCAATTGACAATCCAAAGGTTGCAAACAAAACTCTAGCAATTGTCTCAAACATAAAAACTTCAAATTATCAATCGAATCCAAAAGAAATATGTTTACAATCTAAAACTAGATTGTTCTCAATTAACACAACTTGAAACCCTTTAAAACTAAAGAACCTCAAGTTTGAATTAAGAAGATAAAAAGAACAACACTTCCTTGTGATGTTCAAGTGTAAGTTTCTAGGCCTTAGCTTCCTCTATGCTCCTCCCAAGTTTCCTCCTAAATAACTCACACTGCCATGGATTTATGTTCTCCACCAAACACTATGCACCTCACGGCCATTTAACTGTTGATTGGAGAATTCAATAGATTCAAAGTGTGGGTCCCGTGGCTGGAGAAAGGAAATTGATGACTAATGAATGAAGAACATCCAACAGCAAATTCAATTGTATCCCTGTAGCCTCAGCGTCTCCAACGTGCGTGAGTGCGGTTCTTGGCTCTCAATGAGAGCTTCTCTCTTCTCTTGGCTGCTAGGTCTTTTTATAAAAGGAGGGGAGAGTTTTGGGTACCAACTTGAGCCTATTAAAATTTAAGAAGCCCAATAAAATCCCACCATTAGATCTTCTTTTAGCGTCTGAGGTTAATTCTGCGTAGGATCTTCTAATATGCTTTTCCTTGTCCTGCAAAAATTCAATAAAATCGTGATCTATCATATATTTAGAAATATTATTCAATTACAAGATATTTGATCAGAATATTAATAATTTAAGCCCAATAATCTTACAATTAATTCTGATTTATATTATTGGCTAACAATCCAAATATTACCTAATAATCCCAAATTAGCCTAAAATAGTCCCCAAAATAAATTAATAAGGTGGGATAAAACATATGAAAATTAGGATTTATCAATGAACTTAAACCAAAAATAGGATAGGAATTTGGAAGTTTGGACGAGTCATGGATGTTCTGGATAGATTATGGTAGGAGAATTGGATTTGGAGTTAGAAAATATAATGGCACAAAGAGTATAAAAGATGGTCAAATTAACAAATATAACATATGTTGCAAGGAGGGTGCTAGAAAATGAGGCAAAGAAGAGAATATTTTCTATCAGGCATCAAGTTGAGACAAGGACTAATGGTACAGCGGCAATGGTAATATCATGTTAAGAAGTTTAAAATCACTAGATTTCTTGAAGAACACAATCACCCCCTTTACAACCAAAATACAATGCACTTGTTGGCATCCTAAAGAAACTTTGTAGACCTTACAAGAAAGTATGAGCTTCAACAAAAGGTTACATTTGACTTGATGAGTACATATGTTGGGAGCAAAACAAATGTTATATATACTCGTATAGATGTGCAAAACTACCTAGAGTCTAGAAAAAAAGAAGTTTGAGGTATGGCGGGGTTAAATATTTATTTGAATATTTTGAAAAACAACTTGTACTAAATCTTGCATTTTATTATAAATATCAAATTGATGAAGAAAAACATATCACTAATGTGTT
This sequence comes from Acacia melanoxylon, assembly GCA_019022615.1. NCBI lineage: Eukaryota > Viridiplantae > Streptophyta > Magnoliopsida > Fabales > Fabaceae > Acacia > Acacia melanoxylon. Next base: position 6,918,763 of record JAFJYJ010000030.1, on the reverse strand, counting down.
TTGGATAGATGCTAGAATGTTAATAAATGATGCACATTTTGGTGAGGTTGTAGCTCTAAACACAACATAAGGTACAAATTGTGATCATCGACCCCTTGTAATCTTTTCGGCTTTAATCATTAAGAAATGCAATCATTTATGGAGCATCATTAATGTTTGATGAGACTATTGAGTCTATCAAGTGGATATTAGAAACTTTCTTGGATACTCATATATAGAGCAAGCCTAAAATTGTGGTTACAGACCAAGATCAAGCTTTGGCGAGAGCTTTAAGTGAAGTTCTTCCTGATACAAAACATTGTTTGTACACTTGGCATTTGAATAAAAATGGCATTAACACCTTGGAAACTTGATGAAAGATGGGTTAAATTTTTTGATTGAATTTTGCAAATGCATGTATAAAATAATAGATGTTAACAAATTAATTAGAAGAAGCCTGGAGCCGATTATTATCTTCTTATGCTGTTCATGAAAATAGGTGGTTGAAATAAGGAGAAATGGGCTTGGTGTTATGTGAAGACTTCTCACACATTAGGAATGAGGAGTACACAACTTGCTGAAAGTATAAATGTTGATTTGAAACAAGGGTAAATGTGCAAAAACGCCCATAAACATTTTATAAAGAGCGCAAAATGTAACACTCCAAATCCAACACCCGAAACATGGCCAAAATAATTGAAATACCTCCAACAGGGATGATCAATATCCAAATCATTAAATTGCACAACCATTTCAAATAAAATTCATGATACAAAGTCAAAATAAATTTCCGAAATATTTCAGAGTTAAATACAATATAGAAGTCTTGGGGTCATGACAAATAAAAATATCATAACACAAGCCATAGGAGTATAAAAGAGCCTTCAAAGCTCACTCCATAAGTGCCTTCCCTTTCTCCTTACTAGAATATTCACCTGAAAAATGTTAATATAGGATGAGATTCCATGTCTTAGTAACTACTGAAAGTTTCTACCATACACAAGCAAATTACATATGACAAAAAGCAGGAGCTAATTACACACACACACACATATTTGTATATACCATAATTTCTCATACAAAATTCTTTTGAAAAAGTAATCATCATTATGTCAATTTGTGAACTATACAATTATACAACATGCAATATGCAGCCTCCCTTATATCACCGTCCACCCTTGTACCAAGCTCATTCATTTGACTGGATGATACCAAGCTCACCAAAACTTAAGATACACCCAGTCAAAGGTATAGAACTTAAGTCTGGACTATGGCTCCCTTTCTTAAAAACACAACTAAAGAGGTGCCACATGTCCCACAGCTCCAATGCAATCCCGGTCAGAGGAAAATATGGAAGAAGAGGCCCTGACAAGTACCATCCACTGTGCACTGAGTGGTGACATAAAGAAATCTTATAATTCAAAATCATCCTTACTCCAACACATCACACATACGGCCGCTATGATAATTATATCAATAAAGTATATTAAAATATGCTTCCATTTATATCAAGTATCATCAAAAGTAAACCAAACATCTCATAAAAACCTCGTTAGACCAATCTGTCAGTTTTGAAATTTCAGGGACTAAACTGTCATATTTAAATTCGGGACTAAACTGTAATTTCTGAAATTCGGGGGCAAAACCGTAATTTGTGTTGGGCACAAAACTATAATTGTCGGTTTTTATTATAATAATATTATAATGCATATACATATAATTCAGTCTATATAAAAAATATAATTTATAATCATACATAATTCACAAGTATATGGAAGAATATTCAGAGTTACTGTTATATCCTAGCTTACTGATAATCCTTAAAAGTTACTCCAAATCTCTCAATGAGAGTCTTCTAGCACCCCCAAATAATCTCCACTACACTATTTTCCCCACTCTCTTTCTCTCACACTCTCTTCTGGCCGAACAGTGAGAGCGTGTGTGTGTTTGTGTATTGATGTGTGTGGTGGGGGTATTTATACAAAAATCCCCCACCGCTTTTTCATTAGGCGGGAACGGCGCCCCCCGCTAATTGTGGCACCACTTCCCCTGATGTCAAATGGTAGGCACCTCCTCCCTCAATTTTCAAAAAGGGTGGGGCCCGCCCACCTTTATAATTTTTTTCCTTTTTCCTTTCTTCTTTTTCTTCCTTCCTTCCGTCATTTTTTTTTCTTCTTTCTTTTCTCTCTCTCCTTCAGTCATTTTGTCTTCCAATTTCTCAATATAATATATTAATATAAGACTAATAATAATATTATAATATATATATTTAAATAAAAATAATTTTATTTTATACCTCTAAGTCTCCTCTAAACCTCATAATACTTGACAAATCACATATGAAAATACTTAATTACTATAAAAATTTGGGATGTTACATTTCTCCTCGTGTTTATTAAATTTTGCCTTCGAAATTTGCTACTAGTTCAATTCTTAGTATTAGTTCAAAGGACCATCGTAGTGAGTTTTATTTCTTTATATCATTTCGAAAACTCATATTCTAGAGATTTACTCATTCAATTCTATTCTTATAGATCTTATTTGTCTATCATGTGTCTAAGCTTCTTCAATCTAAGCCCTTAGACTACTTTCCTCTCAACTAGAACTGCAACTAGCAAGTAGTATTTAACCAATTCAGATTTTTAGATCATTCTATCAGTTTCTGTTCCTGTATCATCATAATCACCAATTATACCACTTTTCAATTCACTGCTCAAATAGCGAAAAACATTCTAAATTCATCTAGCAAGAAAAATGAGTACTTCTACAACAGTTTCCTAGCCTCTTCCAATTTTGTTATGCTTCCTCTTCAAACATAGTTCAAATTCAATTCCAATTCTGGGTTCCATCAGGACCCCTTTCAAGAGATAACATAGTTCAAAAGTGACTACAACAACTGGTCTCAAATTCTGTAGAAAACATTTCATTCAAAAATTTGGTTCAGAAAATTTTGAAATACAGCAGGTGCATTGGCAAATCCAAAATTCAATTTTTCAAGCATACTCAGGAATCAGACAACTGTTTTAGATGGTCATAAACTCTGAATACATTCCAGGCTTCAACTCATACTACTCAACTCATTCATAGAACACTCAGTCAATTCTTTCTAAAGGGAATATTATATGATTAAGATCATTTTCTACGTTAGATAAGCATTTAGCAACCTCCGAATACCTCATACACATTAGTACCACATTCTAGTTCCTTAATTCATTCAAATCAATTAGTATCATATTCTAGTACCTCAATTTATTTAACCTTTCTAAAGGGAATATTATATGATTAAGATCATTTCCTACATTAGATAAGCAATTAGCAACCACTGAATACCTCATACACATTGGTACCACATTCTAGTTCCTTAATTCATTCAAATCAATTAGTACCATATTCTAGTACCTCAATTTATTCAATCGATTCAAACGTCTAAAGAATAAATTCAACTATCAAGTTGGATTCTTATGTCATATTTCAGTTGGTAGCAATCCTCTGGATGCCTAACCAACTTTCAGGTTCATCATCCTAATTCTGAAACCTTGACCTTTCCTAATCATCATGCTTCATAGCTTATAACATTCAGGAACTATCCTCAAACATTCCCAAAAGTGACAACTGTCAAATTACAAATTAACTCTCAGAACCTCAATATCAGCTAGGCTGAGATATCATGTTTCCTCAAAAATACCCATAATACATTCTAAAATCATGATTATCTTCAAAACATTCAAATATTATTCTCACAACCTTAGTATTATTCCCAGGGTTCTAATTCAATTCACAATATCACAAAGACATATACTAAACATCATTCGTTCACCTCATAGTTAACTATTATTCATACCCAAATAACATACTAACATTGTAGCATTAATCACCAGGTTTACATTATTCATGCTTTCATGAATTAGAAATACTATCTCAACTCAGATTAAATTCAAGTCTATCCTCAATCTCTACCACATTCATTATAACATTCTCTTGGCATCCCTAAGGATCACCATTTTTCATACCTTTCCAGAAATCTCCCAACACGCGTTCATCCAGAAGGAATCAGTCTTTCAATCATCTCTAACAAATTCATAGAATTTTGCGGGTACTTAGGGAGTGAAGGATGGTCTCCAATTAGATAAGACCAGAACATGATCATTCTAAATCTTCTAAGATCCTTTCTAGTCATCATATTTAATGCCAACATGACATCTCGGATTGGTAGTATACTTACCATGCGGAGTACTGCATGCATAAAAGTCTAAACGGCCCTAAGCTAAGGGTTGCTAGGGTGCACTAAGGTGCGGCGCTATGGAGTACCACATGCACAAAAGTTCAAATGGCTCTGAGCTAGCGAGTAGATTAGGGTATAACGTTGCTCAAATAGAACGGTACTGGTTGTAGCTATAAATCGGGGAAGGCAAAAGTAGATGCTTCACATACTCTCAAACTCCTGAAATATCAACATACTAGTTTACTTTCTTAAATTTCCCTCTGTTCCTATCTTTCTCTTTACTCTTTCATGTTATCATAAAACATGGTAGGTCCAAGCAATTTCATTCCAGTTTCTGACTCATCCAACCGTTTCTTTCTTGAAGCTTCACTAAATAATAATCAGCCTAACATGTTGGCTGACTTATCTAACAATGTACCATTCTCCTATTCTTCTTTACTTCCTTACAATCCTTTAGAAGTGAACGTTCCTCCTTCTACCCCCAATGACTCATGTTCCTACTTCTCCTCCAAGGGTCCAAGATTCTATCCCTACGATTACCAAAATAGAAGAATCTGAAGCGGGTCCATCAAGGCGACCTGTTAAGAGGTGTCGTAATATGGTGGAACTTATGGAGTCTACCAAGCCTTATCAACCAAGGGACCCTGCTTCCAGTCTGGATGAAACAACTAACCCATTTTCGTGTGGTTGCTGCCATGTTATTGAAGAACAGGCTGAACCCAAGAGGGGGGTGAATTGGGTAAAGATTAACAACTTGAAACTTTGAAGATCTTTTCGTGTCTTCTAAATCAACAGTTAGATATTCAAATAAGCATATACTGGAAATATAAGAGATAAGGGAAAAGAATATGCAAATTGTGATTTATACTGGTTCGGCCCAATCTTTGACCTGCATCCAGTCCCCAAGCTCCACTTGAGATTTTTAATCCACTATCCTCTTGTTTAACCGGGCACAAGTGATAATTGAATATTTCATTCACTTCTTTTTATCTCATGATTAATAATATAGGACTCTTTAGTTAATAAATAATGGCTTTTATACTTATTTGGGCTTTGGGCCTTTGATTATATTTTAGCCATTTTTAATAATAAAATTCCAGTTTTATATTGCTTCACTATTCCTACCATAACTCTTGAACCAGACATCGGATTTGCCTCATTTTTGTTTCATATTTCAGATGATTCAGAGAGCTACAATTCTTATGAAGACATAAAGGGCAAATTCGGACAAGAGGCGGTCGATTTTGGAGCCGAAGTCGGAATTTTAATTGGGCTTGAATTTGTAATTAAAGCCCTTTTTTTCTGTTTTGGGCCTGAATTGGATTGGAGCCCCATTTTCGTTTTTCCATTTTAGGTTAAGTGTGGCAGCAGCCACAAACATATTATTATTCACGTTTTTAGCTTTTGGTGGATCAAAATAGGAGTTTTCAAATTCTCTCTGTTCTTCATGTTCTTCGTGTTCTTCGTCTTTTCTTTTGTTTTGCTTAGCCATGCTAGGCTAAGTTTCGTGGTTAACCCATGGATTGAGGGTTCCAAGAATCCATAGGACATGCGCTTCATTCGGTAACGTAATTCGTTTCTATTTATTTTAATCGGATCCGATTATAATTGCGGATTAGGTATTAGATTTAATACCTAGATTGATATCCCAAGGATATAGGTCGGACCGGGTTCTGAGAGAGCGTTGTGCGATCGTACGAAATGAGCTCGCCACGTGTTCGATCAAATGCTAGACGATCGTCTAGTCGAGGGAATATCTGGACAAATGCGAGATCTCGGTTTGTCCGGAATCAATCACGAGTTTGGTTATTATCTTTTTGTCCGATGAAGGTTATGGAATCCCAATTAAGTTAATCGTTTTTAATCGATTGATTGTTTTAATTTGTTTACGCATCTGCATATTTCGTTCTATTTTAGTTTAATTTCATTTTTAATCTGTTTAAATCAAAAAACCCCAAATTTGTTATTATTACTTTTTATTTGTTCTGATTTAAACCCACTTTGCAAATTCCTTGAGAGAAACGACCCAAGTTACATTATACTTTTGCAAATCTTTTCTAATCGGTATTTTGGGAGATCACGGCAAATCTCTCGTCAAAATATGGCGCCGCTGCGGGGAATTTGCATCGGTTTCGTTAAGCAACGGTAGTTTTCGGTGGTTCGGGGATTGGACGAGAAAATTTTTTCGACAAAGATCACTCAAACCAGGTCTTATTCCCAAGGAATTGGGCATTTTAAACAAGAATTGTAACATCCTGATTTTTTTTTTCGAAGAAATTAATTTATGATAATTAAAATTTATCATTTAAGATTATTTTTATAATATAGTAATATCTTAAATTTTGGAACAAGAGAGTTTAGGAATAAGACGAGATAAGAAAGTTACTAGGCTTTTGATAATCGGTATTTTTCATTGCAATCAGGGTAAAAATCATATATTAATTTGAATGGTAGATGATTATGTAGTAGATAAGCATGTGAAATTTGATCGGTAGATAAGTATTTGGTAGATGGACATATGTATGGTAGTTAGATGGTAGATGGAGATGTGAATGGTAGTTATACGGTAGATGGACATAAGAGTGGTAGTTAGATGGTAGATGGAGATGTGAATGGAAGTTACACGGAAGATGGACATAAGAGTGGTATAAAGATGGTAGATTGAAGTAGTTGGGTAGTAGATAGACATGTGATTTTGAAAAATGGTTGAGACCCAAAACTCTATAAATACCTCACTCCTTCTCTTCTTTCACAACACACAAACACTCAAGACTCACGAAATATAGAGAAAGAGAGAGAAGAGAGAGAGTGAAGGAAGCCTTGCGGTAATTTTGGGAACTATAGAGTAACGGTGTAACTACTCGAATATTCTTCCTTATACTTGTGAATTGTGTATGATTATAAATTATGTTAGATTTTTATATAGACTAAATTATATGTATTACGATATTATTATAATACAAACTGAATATTACGGTTTTGCCCCCGAATTTCGGAAATGATAGTTTGGTCCCGAATTTCAAAATGACAGTTTGGTACGATAAGGTTTTATGAGATGTTTGGGTTTACCATGAAATGATATTTTATATAAATGGAAGTTTGTTTTAGTAAATTTTATTTTTATTGAATATAATTATCATGGCGGGCATTTATTTGTGATGGGTTGGAGTAAGGAGGAATTTGAATGATAAGATTTCTTTATGCCACCACTCGGTGCACGGTGGATGGTACTTTTCGGGGCCCTTCTTCCATGTTTTCCTCTGATTGCATCACTCTCCTTAGTTGTTATTTTTAAGGGGAGCCATAGTCCAAATTTAAGCTCTATACCTTTGTGTATCTTAAGTTTCGGTGAGCTTGAAACCATCCAGTCAAATGAATGAGTTTCTATTGGACTTTTCCCGGATGGTGATATAAGGGAGGCAATAATTTCACAATTCGACATAATTGATTACTTTTGCAAAAGAATTTTGTATGAGAAATTATGGTATATATAAATTTTTGAGATTTTGTGATTAATTTGCTCTACTAGGTCAATTTTTTTTATCTCATGAACCCAAGACTTCCGGTATTAAACTGCGAAACATTTTCGGAAATTTATTTTGAATATGTATTATGAACTTTATTTTAAATGGTCGTGTAATTTAATGATTTGGATATTGATTATCCCCGTTGGAGGTAAAATATTTTGACCAAGTTTTCTTGAATTTGAGGTGTTACAAGAATCACTCTCCTTGGGAGTGTGGTCTCGCCCTTTCTATTTTCCCCAAATTCCAACGTTTAGACCACTTTTTCAAGTTTCTATTTTGTGATTTCTACTAGGTCGAAAATCTTTGATTTTCCATGGTGATATGGCTTAGTTTTGCCAAATTCCATTTTTTAGACCACTTTTTTGCAATTTTGAATTTTTTTTTTTATTTCATTTTTGGGTTCCCCAATGGTCTAGGAGTTGCCCCGTCCAAGTCCCATAAATTTTAAAAATCATTTGATACTTGTTTTGGACTTGTTTTGGTCAAATTCCAACATAGGTTTTAGCTTTTTGTGTTTTTGTTTGTGTGTCATCTTAGTGTTTCCTACTTTTTACCACTTTTAGTGGCATTTTCATAATTCTGATTTTCTGCCTTGTGTTGCTACATGAGTACTAGGAGTACTATTAATCCAGAAGACTTGTTGCCACTTGATCCTGAAATAGAAAGAACAATTCTTACTGCTAGAAGAATTGTTAGGCTAAGTCGTGGGTTTGATCTTGAATTTGACATTGAACTTGAGTCCGATTGTGTCCATTACGTTGATCTTGACTCGATAGTACTTCGATAGTCTTGTTGTTTTCACTTGATTCTAGTAGCAATTTTGCTAACTCGAAATTATGGCGAGAAGAGCAAGCGGCTCGTCCCACTTTGAAAGAATTAGCTACCCCCGATGTGGGCAATCAAAATTTGTGTATTCGATATCCCGAACTTGCTTTGCTAACTTTGAATTAAAATCTGGTCTTATCCATTTGTTGCCCAAGTTTCATGGTCTTGCGGGTGAATTTCCTCACGAGCATCTAAATGAGTTCCATGTGGTATGCGGCACAATGAAACCTCAAGCAATTGATGAGGACCACATTAAGGCGAGAGCTTTCCCATTTTCCCTAGATGGCGCGGCTAAGGATTGACTATACAATTTGCAACCAACATCGTCGGGAGTTGGGATGATATGCGAGAAGTTATTCCTAGTGAGGTTCTTTCCTTCCTCAAAAGCCATTGCTATTCGAAGGGAGATCACTAGTGTTAAACAAATCAATGGGGAGACCATGTATGAGTATTGGGAGAGGTTCAAGCGATTGTGTGCAAGCTGTCCATACCACAAGATTTCAGACCAACTCCTAATTACATATTTCTATTCCGGTTTGTTATCGATGGATAAAAGTTTCGTGGATGCATCCAGTGATGGGGCCTTAGATGGCAAGACACCTGAAGAGGCTCGAGAGTTGATATCTACTATGGCTGCTAATTCTCAGCAATTTGGCACCAGGGCCAATGGTACTCCTGTTTACCATATTCAAACACCTCCGGTCCGACGATTCTCGAGAGATTGGAGAATAGACTTGATGATCGACTTCCCTTGTGAGGTAGTTGGCGGACCCGAGACAGTACAATCTTCCCCTCCTCAGATTGGGTACTCATGTGGGTTCTATTCTGACCCTTGTCATTCTACTGATTCTTGCCCTACTTTGCATGATCCTGCTTATCATGACCAGTCGGTAGCTGCAGTAGGTGTTTTTCTAGGAAAGCCACAATACCAGCAGAATAATACTTATTCTAATACTTACAATCCGGGATGGAGAAATCACCCCAATTTTCGTTGGAACCGAGAATCGAACCGAGTAACCAATATCGCGAGTGCAGGAATTACCAACGAGAGACAAGACGAGACCACAAAATTTCCAACAGTAGTCTGCACCTCCTTTGCCAGCACCACCTCCTCGACCAGCCATATGTGCACCTCCATAGGCGGCACAACAGCAGGCTAGTACCAGTAGTGGTGGTGGTTCCTCACTTGAAGATATGATGAAGCAATTTTCCACAAACTCTATACAGTTCCAACAAGAACCGAAACTTCCATTCGAGTTTGCAAACACGATTGGCCAATTGGCAACATCACCGAATCGGCTTCAACCCCGGGGATCCAACACTCTCCCTTCACAAACAATTCCTAATCCTAAAGGGAATGTGAGTGCTATCTCCCTTCGATCGGCAAGCAATTGGAGGAACCTAAACCCAGTTTGTAGATGTGACTTCCACATCGAAAGAGAGTCGAAAAATGTGAAGATTGACTCTAAAAACAAAAAGGCAATGCAGCAAGGTGAAGAGGAAGACATTCCCATTCCACTTCCTTTCCCTCAGAGAGCCCCTCGATCCAAGAAGTTGGCAGAAAAAAGCACAAGAGAAGGATATACTTGAGACATTCGGAAGAGTAGAGATCAACATTCCTCTCTTAGATGCGATCAAACAAATTCCTAAATATGCCAAGTTCTGAAGGAGTTATGCACCAACAAGAGGCGGCGAAGGGAATGAACGAGTGAGTTTGAACCGAGAATGTATCGGCCCTCATCCACCTACCATGCCTCGCAAGTGCAAGGATCCGGGGACGTTTTCTATCCCTTGCCTTATTGGTAATTACAAATTTGATGATTGCATGCTGGATTTAGGTGCTTCTATAAATGTCATGCCTGCGTCTATCTATAGATCTCTTGGTCTTGGTCCTTGCGTCCAACTGGTGTTATTGTTCAATTAGCTAATAGGAGCAATGCCCATCCTTCTGGTTTAGTTGAAGATGTATTAGTCAAAGTTAATGAATTGATATTCCCTACTGATTTTTACATCTTAGATATGGAGGATGAGTCTTCTATCGAGATCACCAATCATTCTAGGGAGGCCTTTCATGAAAACAGCTAGGACTAAGATAAATGTGTATTCTGGTACTCTTTCCATGGAGTTTGGTGATATTTCTGTGAATTTTAATATCTTTGATGCCATGAAACTGAAAAACCAGGCTATCACCCAAGAGGGGGGGTGAATTGGGTGTATGATAAAACTTTTGGAAGTTTGAAAATCTTTTCGCAATTTACTGAAAGTAGTTTGTATGACAATTATAATTCATAAAGCGATAATCAGTCATTCAAACTTATATGCTGGAAATGTAAGAGTTAAGGGAAGAGAATATGCAAGCTGTGATTTATACTTGGTTCGGCCCAATCCTTGACCTACGTCCGTCCCAAGCTCCGCTTGAGATTTTCAATCCACTATCTTCTTATAACTTGATTACACGTTACGTACTTGAAATAATCCTCTCACTAGGATTCACTCCCCTTACAAACGTAACCAATACACTTGCTTGATCACACACTCGTACTCGAAGTAATCCTCTCCATAGGATTCACTCCCCTTACAAGCTGTAATCAACACAATGTGTTTCCCACTCAAGATCACCCAATCTTGAGTATCTCACGAATAGAATGATAGGATGTGTACAATAACTCTTCTCTCTCGTAAGTAGATGAATAAGCACCGAAGTACAATCACAAGTCATCTCACTCTCTATGATAAGCTATGTAAACATTAAGAACAGAGTAAATGATATGAGAATCAGAGTATTAGCATCTTGAAGATGTCAGCTTGTGTCTCTGTGTTTTTCTGCTCTGTGTACTCTGTATATTGTGTGGAGTCTTCAAATCTTCAGGTATTTATGCTAGTTGAAGTTTATGACCGTTATAGATCCGTTCATACTTGAACCAATTTAAAAATACTAGCTATTGGGTTCATGTCTGATGAATATAGCTGTTGGGAGTATTTCAGAATTGAATATTTGAATTTGTCCGTTGAAAGCTTTCAATTGATTGCATCAATCTCGGCAGAATGGGATATCTCCAATTGATATTAAGGCGTTGACACAGATTGACGGAAATCTTTGATCATTAATAGCTTATCTGAAATTAAGCATTGATTGATCATCTCTCTTCTTGAATTCTTTAATGTTTCCTAAAGCAACTCTTAGGTCTTCTGAAATCTCATAAGCAAACCGGTTAAATCTGGTTAGAAATATTGATATGAATCATTTAAATCATAAGCAACCATTTCGCGAAATCAAGCTTAAGCGAAATCAAACTTAGCAAAGTATACTCAGATGCGTTCATCTGTGCAGAAGCTCCAAGCTCGAGTTTACTATAACAAGCTTGAGTTTGGTCTTCATTTAAAACTTGGAGTTTTGCCTCTGTAAGTCTCAAGCTCGAGCTTGTGACTTATAGACTCGAGTTCGGGTGTTCTTCGGGACTCGCTTTGCGCTCTGTCGAGCTAAACTCGAGTTTGTTAACTTATAGGCTCGAGTTTGGCTTTTTCCAAATGTTCATTTCTTCTTTGGAACTCTCGAGCTCGAGTTTGTAACTTCAGGCTCGAGTTTGGACTTCTTCAAAATCAGCATTTCCTCTCTGTAACCCGTAAACTCGAGTTTGCTACTTGTAAGCTCGAGTTGGCTACTTGTAAACTTGGCATGGCTGAGTTTGGACTTTGTTCAGCGAGCTTGCAACTTTGTCAACTTTGAAAGACCATATCTCCCTGGTTTGAACTCCGTTTTGGTTTGTTCAATACTTGATGCAAAGCTCTGTGAGTCTACTTTCATATAACACCAATTTCCGCTCCATCAGAGTTGTAGTTTGGGAGATATACTCAAAACTTTGAGGCTTGGTTTTCTGTGTGGCGTGGATTTCTTTGTCAACTTCCACAATTCATAACTCCTTGATAGGAACTCCTTTGGGCTTGCATTTTATATCAAAATGACGCATTGGGAGTCTAGTTTCATATGCCACTAGTTTCACCTCAATCGGATATCTGGTTTGGAAGATATCATCATATTACCAGACGTTGCCCGTGCTGAATGTGAAATAGAGTTGATCACCTCTGTAAACTCGAGTTTGAAAGTGTGAGCTCGAGTTTGGACCATCCGAGACGCGAGTTACGAAGACACTTATAGACTCGAGTTTGAAGTGCTAAGCTTGAGTTTGTTCATATCGAAAGGCAAAATACTTCAGCAAGGTAGTAAACTTGAGTTTAATACTTGGAGGCTCAAGTTTGCGCATCCAAAAACTCATTTGCTGACTTTAACTTTGAATTGAGCCATTCCAATTTCCGTTTGATCGTGGAGACTTCTAGGACCAATCTTAGAACTTGAATAATGATATCTTCATTCTATTCAGCAAGTTCTTCCTTCTTCCATCTCTCAACTTGATCATTCTTCATCATTTAACTTAGCATCTACATTAAATATAAGAATTAGTCAAAGTAGAAGATAAATGTAGTATGCAACCTTTTTGCTCTCAAGAATGACATCTATATAAGACATCATCAAAACTAATCATAACCAACAGAAACATCCTAGGGAAGAGCACTCTGTTTTCTGTATTGATGTGATTGATGATGCTGTGGATGATGTTCTTGCTGATTGGTGTGCTGATTATCCTGATTTTTCATCTGAGAGTGATTACGCCATTTGTGCATGTCTTGATAATGAATGGTGCTCTGTTTGCACTCATTTGGTTAATGCTGCATTATTTGGTGATTCTGACTTGTTGGGTGATTCTGCATTACTTGTGGATTCTGATATTGATTCTGAGTTTGAGCTTCATCCTGATCCTGATGTGCATCTTAATTCTGATTTTGATGAACTTAACTCTGATTTTGATGAGCTAAATTCTGATGTTAACATTGAGCCGTTGTGTAGACATAGTTCTTCCTTCTTTGAATGTGGTTTCAAGCATTTCCGGTGTGATGACATCGAGTTGTTGCAACAACCACCCAAGCTTCTCCCATCTACGAGCAACCACCCAAACTTGAGTTGAAATCCCTTCCGAGATCACTTGAAATATGCATTTCTAGAGGTGGATGAACAGTTGCCGATCATTGTGGCAAATAACCTTATGCACGATCAAGAAGAAAGCTCTGCTAAGCTTGCGAGGCGAACAAGAAAGCCATTGGGTGGACATTAGGCGACATAGTTGGCATCGGCCCTTCCATGTGCATGCATCGAATTCTGTTGGAAGAGGACTCTAAGACGGTGAGGCAACCTCAGAGACGCCTTAATCCCCTTATCCTTGATGTGGTGAAGAAGGAGGTCACTAAGCTTCTACAAGCTGGTATCATCTATCCCATTTCTGATAGCCAGTGGGTTAGCCCGGTCTAGGTAGTTCCTAAGAAATCTGGAGTCATTGTGGTAGCCAATCAGAAGAATGAGATCATTCCTACTCGAGTTCAGAATAGTTGGAGAGTTTGCATTGACTATAGGAGACTCAACCAAGCCACTCGCAAGGATCATTACCCTTTACCTTTCATTGATCAGATGTTAGAACAATTGGCTGGCAAGTCTCATTACTGCTTCCTAGATGGCTACTCCGGATACTTCCAGATCCATATTGCTCCTGAGGATCAGGAGAAGACGACCTTCACATGCCCCTTTGGAACATATGCCTACCGATCTGCAACGCACCTGGCACCTTTCAGCGTTGTATGGTAAGTATTTTCTCTGAGTTTCTAGAGGATTGCATGGAGGTCTTTATGGATGATTTCACTGTATATGGATCTGATTTTGATGCATGCTTAGCTAATCTATCTAGAGTTTTGCATAGGTGCATTGAGTCTAATCTTGTCTTTGAATTATGAAAAGTGTCACTTTATGGTTGAGTCGGTATAGTCTTGGGACACATAGTGTCTAGGAAAGGGATTGAGGTAGACCACGCTAAGATAGATGTGATTACTTGCTTTGCCTTACCCCATATCTCGTGCGGGAAGTTCGCTCTTTTCTTGGTCATGCAGGTTTCTATCGGCGTTTCATTTTGGATTTCAGCAAGACTGCTAGACCCTTGTCCAACCTTCTGCATAAGGACACTGACTTTGTATTTAATGATGAGTGCAAGGCGGCCTTCGATCACTTGAAGCGTTGCCTGACTACAACTCCGGTGATCCAACCACCTGATTGGTACCTCCCCTTCGAGTTGATGTGCGATGCTTCCAACTATGTGGTTGGTGCTATCTTGGCACAACGAGTCAACAGAGCATCTCATGTGATTGCATATGCCTCCAAGACTTTGGATCTCGCTCAGTCTAATTACACCACTACCGAAAAGGAGTTGTTGGCTATTGTCTTTGCTTTTGATAAGTTTAAGTCATATCTGCTAGCTAGTAGAGTAATTGTTTTCTTTGACCATGCTGCTCTAAAGTTCCTTTTGAAAAAGACAGATGCTAAGCCACGACTCATCCGGTGGATATTATTGCTCCAAGAGTTTGATGTTGAGATTCGAGACAGAAGTGGAGCACAAAACTGGGTAGCTGACCACTTGAGTCGTATCACCCATTCTCCCTCTCACCCCTTTCTATTCGGGATGATTTCCACGATGAGCGGCTTCTACAACAAGGTAAGCTTCCATGGTATGTTGATCTCGGTTAACTACTTGGTAGCCGGTGTTTTGCTGTAGATTCCACTAGGGCCCAAACTCTTAAATTGAAGAGTGAGTCTAAATATTATGTTTGGGATGACCTTTATCTGTGGAAATTTTGTAGTAACCAAGTAGTTAGGAGATGTGTGCCTGATCATGAGTTTCACTCTATATTGCATTTTGCTCATGCTTACTTTGTGGTGGTCACTTTGGACCCCAAAGAACTGCTAGGAAAGTGTTAGATAGTGGATTGTTTTGGCCTTCCTTGTTTCATGATTCCCATCTGTTTTTTGTAAGTCATGTGATAACCGTCGAGAGAGCGGGGAGTATTTCCCGTAGGCATGACATGCCTCGAACCCTATATTGTTTTGTGAGATCTTTGATGTTTGGGGTATTGATTTTATGGGTCCATTTCACTTCATATGGTTATACTTACATATTGCTAGCTGTTGATTATGTCTCGAAATGGGTTGAGGCGAAAGCCACTCGGACTAATGATTCTTCTGTGGTGGTGGATTTTGTTAGGTCTAACATTTTCTGCAGGTTTGGCATTCCTAGAGCTATTATCAGTGACCAGGGCTCCCATTTTTACAACCGAAGCATGGGTGTCTTGTTACGCAAGTATGGAGTGCTTCACAAGGTCTCCACAGCATACCATCCTCAGACCAACGGTCAAGCTGAAATCTCAAATAGAGAGATTAAGCAAATCCTTCGAAGAAGACGTTAACTCTACCCGGAAAGATTGGAGTAAGCGATTAGAGGATGCTTTGTAGGCATATCGCACCGCCTACAAGACTCCGATTGGGATGTCTCCTTATCGGCTTGTCTTTGGTAAGGCATGTCATCTTCCAGTTGAGTTAGAGCATTTGGCCTATTGGGCCATTAAGCAGTGTAACATGGATTTGGCTCAGTCTAGGATGGAGCGGAAGCTACAATTGCAAGAGTTGGATGAGCTTAGATTGGATGCCTATGAGAGTTCGCGGTTATACAAGGAAAAGACTAAGGCATTCCATGATAAGCATATTCTGAGGAAAGAATTTTCTGTGGGCCAGAAAGTTCTTCATTTAACTCTCGTCGAAGTTTATGCACAGTAAGCTTCGATCTAAATGGGATGGCCCTTTTGAGATCACTAACATATTTCCATTTGGTCTTTGTTGAGCTATGTGATCCACCCACAGGGAGAACCTTTAAGGTTAATGGGCACCGCCTCAAGCAATTTCATGAGGGATCCCAAAGAATGTGATGAGAGAAGCGGAGATTCTCCTCATTGATGCCACTTATCCTCCTTAAACCCTTGGGGAGTATTCTTCTTTCTTCTCCCTCTATCTCTTTTATTTGTTTTCCTTTTTCTACTTTGGTTTTTGAAAATAAATACGAGTCTCTCTTTCTATGATTGCTACATATTATGAACTTGGACATTTTGGTTTTAATGGATCATTCTTTTGGTCTCGCAATTCGACTCTTCGATTGCATGTCTTGGTAGTTGATTTGATGATGTTGATTGCCTAAGTTGGTATTGACCTTGTGAGGTTTTGGGCCTGCTTGAATGGAATTCATCTTTTACCATTCTTTCTTTCATGTGTGCATCTCTGCTCCCGATTTGTGTTCTCTAGAACTTGATCCTTTTCTTTTTGAAACTACATTTTTCACTTACATGCATAAATATGATAGAAGCTTGTTTTCTTTCTTTCATTTTCCCTACTTTGGCCAAATAGCTTTCCCTTGCATTATGTTTCCTTTGCTAGCCCATTTGTGCCTTTTCGACTCATTCTTTTCTAAGCCACATTACAAGCCTAAGCGTAAAACCATTTTAGTCCGCACCTTGGAGATTTATTGAGCATTGGTTGGTTTCACCTTGGTTTTGTGTTTAAGTGTGGGGGTTGCTCAGGAGTGCAACAGTTTAAGTGTGGGGGAAGATATTTGATTTTGTCATTGTGATTATGTATATAGTTCTTCAACAAAAAAAAACAAAAAAAAACAAAAAAAAAACAAAAAAACAAAAGAGAAAAGAAAAGAAAGAAAAGCAGAAAAAGAAAAGAAAAGAAGGAAAGAAAAGAAAAGCAGAAAAAGAAAAGAAAAGAAAGAAAGAAAGAAAGAAAGAAAGAAAAAAAAGAAAATAAGAAGAAAAAATGCATAGAAAGAAAGGAGATATATGAGTAAAATAAAAAGTTTTCATACATAGAGAATGATTGTGTTAATCAGTGCTCTTTTTAATTTCTTTGGTGCTTAGCCTCTCATTCCATACTATATTACCTACCTTCACCCTAACCCCATTACAACCTTTAATAATAAGCTCTCTTGATTTGTGCATGCATGTGTTATGAGTAGTGGAGACGTAGAAATTGAGCAAGCTTATGGTAGAACAATTTTCTTGAGTAGAATTTGAGCGATACACTTATTTACCTTAAACACTTGAGATATTGATTGATTGAGCGCATCATTTGAGAGACCATCATTTGTGATTAGCACCATTGATTGAGATTACCAGGAATCGTAATTTGAGATGAAGGGATTTTGGGTCTTGATTGATTGGTTCTAATGAAGCTTTGTGTCTCTTGTTCAATTTTTGCATTGTTAGCAATTGTTAGAAAAGAAGAGTTTCTTCTTTAGGTCTTTTTCTTTGAATTTTGCTCAGGAGTGCAAAAAGATAAGTGTGGGGGAATTTGATAATTGAATATTTCATACACTTCTTTTTATCTCTTGGTTAATAATATAGGACTCTTTAGTTAATAAATAATGGCTTTTATACTTATTTGGGCTTTGGGCCTTTGATTATATTTTAGCCATTTTTAATAATAAAATTCCAGTTTTATATTGCTTCACTATTCCTACCATAACTCTTGAACCAGACATCGAATTTGCCTCATTTTTGTTTCATATTTCAGATTATTCAGAGAGCTACAATTCTTATGAAGACATAAAGGGCAAATTCGGACAAGAGGGCGGTCGATTTTGGAGCCGAAGTCGGAATTTTAATTGGGCTTGAATTTGTAATTAAAGCCCTTTTTTTTTTTCTCGTTTTTGGGCCTGAATTGGATTGGAGCCCCATTTTCGTTTTTCCATTTTAGGTTAAGTGTGGCAGCAGCCACAAACATATTATTATTCACGTTTTTAGCTTTTGGTGGATCAAAATAGGAGTTTTCAAATTCTCTCTTCGTGTTCTTCGTGTTCTTCATATTTTCTTATGTGTTTTGCTTAGCCATGCTAGGCTAAGTTTCTGTGGTTAACCCATGGATTGAGGGTTCCAAGAATCCAGAGGACATGCGCTTCATTCGGTAACGTAATTTGTTTCTATTTATTTTAATCGGATCCGATTATAATTGCGGATTAGGTATTAGATTTAATACCTAGATTGATATCCCAAGGATATAGGTCGGACCGGGTTACGAGAGAGCGTTGTGCGATCGTACAAATGAGCTCGCCACGTGTTCGATCAAATGCTAGATGATCGTCTAGTCGAGGGAATATCCGACAAATGCGAGATCTCGGTTTGTCCGAGAATCAATCACGAGTTTGGTTATTATCTTTTTGTCCGATGAAGGTTATGGAATCCCAATTCGGGTTAATCGTTTTTAATCGATTGATTGTTTTAATCTTTTCGCATCATATTTCATTTCGTTTGTTTTAGTTTAATTTCGTTTTTAATATGCATTTAAATCAAAAAACCCCCAATTTGTTATTGTTACATTTATTTATTCTTTGATTTAAACCCACTGCAAATTCCTTGAGAGAAACGACCCAGGTTACATTATACTGCAAATCTTTTCTAATCTGGTATTTTGGGAGATCATGGTAAATCTCTGTCAACAAGAGAAGCCTATACAAACGCACAAGTTCACCCAGGCACTTGTGAAGTCGAATCTCTCACTAAGATACACCTTTCAATCAGTTACACACTTTGTACTCGGAGTTATCCTCTCACTAGGATACACTCCCCCTTATATGTTGTAAACTGATAACCCAATCTCCAAGTCTCACGACTTGAGATTCTTACAATGATTTAATAATAAAAAATGTTCTCTCTAAAAGAAAATATGAATAAACACTGAGGTACAATACAAGTCATTTCACTCTTTAGTGTAAACTATATAAACATTGAGAAACAGAGTGTATGAACTATTGACTGTGAAGTAGTAAAATCATTTCGTTGGATTCGTTGATTCATTCATCAATCATCACTTCTTCCGGTTTGAAGACATTGCACTTTATAGGTTATTGTGTTTCGACCGTTGCGAGCATTCGACTGTTGGAGATCAGTTGGAAGTAGCCGTTGAAGCTTTTGTTATTTTTTGCCCGTTGAGCTCTAATCCAACTTTAATCATAAAATGTTTAACATTGACTTCGTTAATGCTCCGTCTTGAGTGTTGTATTAATGGTCGTTGTAAAGATCAAGTTTTTTGTTGGAATGTTCAAACTATCCGTTAGACTCAGAAGCTTTCCTCTGTTTTCTGACGTAGCATTTAATGCTTTTGACAGAACTTTGTTTTTCACCTAAACAATGGTTAACAACCTGAAATACACTCAAAATAATGATTAGTATTTAGTCTAAATAGCTTTGAGTGAGATAAGAGAAGGATTGAAGATAACCCAAGGGATTTGAATTTAAAACTTCTCGTTTTACTTAACATGGGATGATCATGCTCGAGCATGACTATCAGTATGCTCGGGCAACCATAAAGGAAATATATTGTAAGAGTAGAATATCATCCTATGCTCGAGCAACATCGAGCTACTGCTCGAGCACTCAACTGTACTTGCTCGGGCATGCCTAGAATGAAGCTTTAAAAACATCAACCATCGCTGATGCTCGAGCAACTAAGACTTCATGCTCGGGCATCATTCTGATCTAGTGTCGCCAATGCTCGAGCATCCCAAAGACAATGCTCGGGCATAGTTGAGACAGAGAGTAATTAGTAGCTTAGGTGCATGCTTGCTCGAGTAGCATAACGTTCCTGCTCGAGCATGCTGCTCGGGCATAATACTTTCTTGATCGGGCACAAATCATACAGAGGCGAAGACTAAGAGACTCAGCGTTACTACTCGAGCATTGCTTTTCCTTTGCTCGAGCATACTGCTCGGGCACAAGTCATTCAGAGTCAAGGAGCGAAGAGTATGTTGATTCTGCTCGATCATGCTCGGGCACAAAGAACGCCTTGCTTGAGTAAGCTTTGTCTTTGAGGCTTTTGATCATGTGCGAATAAGTATAATACTCTCCAATACAAAGCTCAACTTCCAGAATGTAGAGACTTTCAGGAAACAAGAATATTAACAGCACAATAGTCAATTTCCCGTGGGTGTAACATCTTCAATATTGCTCCAAATTTGGCAAACCACCCATGTTCATAAAGCTCTTCAAGTGTTCTTTCCATTGCAAGAATAATCAGCTCCAAACTTGTTGTATTTTGTTCGTTATCATCAGATAAATAGATGTTGTTCTTGACCAGCGTTTTTTGCAATACCCTGAATTGACAATCAACTTCAAAACATCATATCTCCTTCAATTTATCTTTGTTTTTTTGTGAGCTTGATGTTTTTGAAAATTTATTTGAGTCTAGTTTCATATGGCACTGGTTTCAGCTCAATTGGATTTGTAGATTGTGAGATACACCCAAAATACCGAAGCTTGGTCTGCTGTGTGACGTGAATTTCAGTTCCAACTTCTACAATTCATAGCTCCTTGATCTAAACTCCTTTGGACTTGAATTTTATATAAAAATGACACATTGGGAGTCTAGTTTCATATGCCACTAGTTTCACCTCAATCCAATCCTTGATTTAGGAGATATCATCGAATTACCAAACCTCGCCCAAGCTGAACGTGAAATAGAGTGCTGCAAAACGATGTTGCTCGAGCATGACATTTTTGTGCTCGAGCATGACCCTGTTTATGCGAGAATAAGAGCTAGTGGAACTGTAGCAATGTCATGTAGATCATCGAGAAGCTTGAACTTGCTTATTTTATCTCCGAATTGAGCCGTTCCAACTTCTGTTTGATCATGACACTTGAATATTGATATTCTCATAATATTTAACAAGTTCTTCTTTTTTAATCTCCATTCTTGATCATTCTTCACTATTTAAACCTACATTAAACAAAGTAGTTAGTCAATGTATATGATACAAAATTTTTGCTCTGAATAATGGCTTCTTTATAAGACATCATCAAAACTAATCATATCCAACAGTTATGTAGGAACTCATTCAAACAAATGGACTTCAGTATCATAAACTTGAAGTTCATGGGAGGATTGGTATGATATGTCATGCTGTCTTTCACCAGGATGTACAAGGAGGTTCTTCCAGACCTCAAGTGTTTGATTTCAGTAAGAAAAATATCGAAGAAATCAAACATTTCCTGGCAAATTATTGCTTGAACTAAAACTCATTAGGGTATGTCCTGGTGTCAGATCCCTTATCACATATTATGAGGCTCTCTGCGTTGGTTTGGAATGGACTAAAACTCAAAATGAACCCCTCGGTAGTTCATTTCCAACCAATATAGAAAATATATCTGATAAAGGAAAAGAACCCGAGGTTGTAAATAATAACTCCTCAGTTCCCAAATTGAGTAAATCGTATAGATCAAGAGCTGGACAAAGCATTGGGGCAGCATCAATGTCACTGAACGATTTCAGTAACTTCTTCCATTTACCCCTTAAAGAAGCTGCTAAACAAGTTGGTTTGTGCAAAAATGCTATAAAAGGAATATGTTGCAAGGGAAAGGTAGAAGAATGGCCCTACAGAAAGCTTCAAAATCTTATGAAGCGAGTCGCTACACTGAGAGAGACAATGTCTCGTCAGATCTCATCTCAAGAATAATCTCTCAAAATGAAATTGGCAGACTCCAAGATGAGATGGTCCAGGTTTGTGGTGGGGTTGTACCGGCTATTGCTCTTATTGCTGGAAATAATACAGTCTTTTCTTCTTAGCCTTCATATTTATGATTGTACCTAGTTATTGTAATTTTGTTTAGCTCTAATTTCTTTCACTATAAGGAAATAGTTTATCATTTATATTACCTCGGAAATAAAATCCTTAATAACAATAGGAACATGACGTCCACTTACACTACAACGTACTAAACATGATCAATTCAATAACCACCAAATCAATGTAAATGGCAGAATATCACCAAGAGGGGGGTGAATTGGGAATTTTAAAAACTTTTTGATAATCCCAGAGTTTCACCACATAAACAGAGGCTAACAGAGAGAGAGAGAAGAAGAAGATGAACACAAGGATTTATATTGGTTCGGTCTCAACTCTTGACCTACGTCCAGTCCCCAAACTCTCTGGGATTTTTCACTATCACTTCAAATAGTTACGCACTTTGTACTAGAAAGTTATCCTTTCACTAGGATACACTCTCTTTTACAAGTTGTAAACTGATAACTTAATCTCAAAGTCCCACAACTTTGAGATTCTTACAAGAATAATGATTCAGTAATAAACTCTCTAAAAAAGCAAATTGATAAACACTGAAGAATATATATATCAGAAGATATTACACTTGAAAGTGGAACAGTAAATGCAAGTTGCTCGTTTTTGCGTTTTTGATTCTCTTGGTTGTTGAGAATTGAATGCTTTAGCTTTTATATGTTGAAAGCATTTAATGACCGTTGGGAATCTTGATACAACCGTTGGAAGCATTAAAAGAGCTTTAGGTTGAACCATGTGCATTTACTTAATCATTTTGATTTAACCCAGTTGCCCAGACTTTCTTTGTTGACTTTCCTTGAGATAAATCCGTTGGTGATCTAGCGTTCAAAAGAGGAAAGAAAACATTAAAGCCTTTGGAATGTGCAGAGAATGATTTGCCAAATCCGTGGTTAGGTTTCTGAACCCACCATTTAATGCTCTGACATCATAATTTGCTTTATGCTTAATCTTCAGTTTAACATTTGTTTGATCATATGAAACTCACTAATAATTCGATTAAACATAGTTAGGAATAATAATGAAAGATGATATGAAGTATACAATCATACATGAAGATTTCGCAAATCCGGGTACGGTGATTTCAAAACAGAGATGTGTTACACTCAAGTTTATTCAAGCAAACTGGAGTGCATGACTCGGGTTTGACATTCTAGGCTCGAGTCACTGGATCATATTCTTTAAAAATAAGTTTGAATTTGACAAAGATGTCTCTGTATGACTTAGGCTCGAGTTTAAAATGATTCACTCAAGCGCATGACTCGAGTCAGTTTAGAGTTCACTCGAGTTTAGATCTTCTTTCGAAATGAGCTTCGTGATAGCATTTTGAAAACATTTTGAGTTTGCTTTTACTTGAGTCATTAAGTGTCTAACTCGAGTTTAGGACTTCTTTAATTTGAAAATAATTTTAAGTCCACAAACTCTAACTGAAGTTTTCAAGATTAGGCTCGAGTCACTTTAAGTTCAAAATATTGTGAAAACTCTTGGCCTAGCATAAACTCAAGTTAACCATAACTCGGCTTAAGTTTACTTTAAAATGTAAAAGCTTTGAAAACTCTCAGCCAAGCACTAGCTCGAGTTTTGCATTCGAAACTCGAGTCAAGTTAAGTTCGAAAACCTTGAAAGCTCTCTGTCTTGAATAAACTCGAGTTTTGCAACTCTAAACTTGAGTTAAACTCTGACAGTGGGTTACTAGTTAAGTTTGAACAAGTTTCAAACATTTTTAACTTAACCATTAACTTCATTTAGTTTACAGTTGTTAGTTATCATCAAAACACATAGAAAACTAATAATCAAGGCTTAACCTTTGAATCACTTTCCTAGACACCATTGGTTACTAAAAAAAAAAATTCCTCCCTTCCTAAAAAGAAATTTGTCCCCAAAATTCAACATCCAATAAATTTTATCTCCAACTCACCATCTTCTGCTACGCTACTCTAATACAATACCTAATCCCAATCATAATTTAACCTCTATCACAATCTCCAAATCATAAATCCTCATTATCAATTACTTGAATATTTTGGATAAATTCATTTCTCTCCTATCATAAATATCACAAGAACACTAGATAAATAAAATTCAAAACTATAAAGGGAAGTGCACATGTTATGATATTTAATTTGCCACGACCTCTAAAATATTTTAAGAAAACAAACACTTGAAAATTTCAACAAAAGAGCCATAGAATGTTTAGCTCTGATACCAAAAATGTAACACCCCAAATCCAACACCCGAAAACTTGTCCAAAATAATTGAAATACCTCCAATGGGGATGGTCAATATCCAAATCATTAAATTGCATAACCATTTCAAATAAAATTCATGATACAAAGTCAAAATAAATTTATGAAATATTTCAGAGTTAAATACAATGCGAAAGTCCTAGGGTCATGACAAATAAAAATAACATAACACAAGCCATAGGAGTACAAAAAACCTTCAAAGCTCACTCTATAGGTGTTTTCCCTTGCTCCTTATTAGAATATTCACCTGAAAAATGTTAATATAGGATGAGATTCCACGTCTCAATAACTACTGAAAGTTTCTACCGTACACAACAAATTACATATGACAAAAAGCAGGAGCTGATTACACACACACGCACACCATAATTTCTCATACAAATTCTTTTGAAAAAGTAATCATCATTATGTCAATTTGTGAACTATACAATTATACAACATGCAATATGCAGCCTCCCTTATATCACTGTCCACCCTTTTACCGCTGACTGGAGCCATAGGCTAACACATAGTCCAACAGAAACTCATTCATTTTTGACTGGATGGTTCCAAGCTCACCAAAACTTAAGATACACCCGACCAAAGGTTAAAGCTTAAGTCTGAACTATGGCTTCCCTCCTTAAAAACACAACTAAGGATGTGTCACATGTCCCACAGTCCCAATGCAATCCCGGTCAGAGGACAACATGGAAGAAGGGGCCCTGACAAGTATCATCCATTGTGCACCGAGTGGTGGCATAAATAAATCTTATCATTCAAAATCCTCCTTACTCCAACCCATCACACATACAGCCGCCATGATAATTATATCAATAAAGTATATTAAAACATGCTTCCATTTATATCAAGTATCACCACAAGGTAAACTAGACATCTCATAAAAACCTCGTCGGACCAATCTGTCAATTTTGAACTTCCAGGGACTAAATTGTCATTTTTAAATTCGGGACTAAACTGTAATTTTTGAAATTCGAGGGCAAAACCATAATTTTTGCTGGGCATAAAATTGTAATTTTCGATTTTTAATATTATAATACATATACATATAATTCAATCTATATAAAAAAATATAATTTATAATCATACACAATTCCCAAGTATATGGAAGAATGTTCAGAGTTATCTGTTATATCCTAGCTTACTGATAATCCTCAAAAGTTACTCCAAATCTCTCGATGGGAGTCTTCTAGCACCCCCAAATAATTTCCACTACACTATTTTTCCCTCTCTCTTTCTCTCACGCTCTTCTCTGGCCGAACGGTGAGAGTGTGCGTGTGTGTCTTAAGGTGTGTGGTGGGGGGTATTTATACAAGAATCCCCCACCGCTTTTTCATTGGGCAAGAATGGCACCCCCCGCTAATTGTGGCACCACTTCCCCGATGTCAAATGGTAGGCATCTCCTCCCTCAAGTTTCAAAAGGGGTGGGGCCCGCCCACCTTTATGATTAATTAATTTATTTTTTCTTTTTCCTTTCTTCTTTTTCTTCCTTCCTTCCTTCCGTCATTTTTTTTCCTTCCTATCTTTCTTTTCTCTCTTTCCTTCGGTCATTCCGTCCTCCAATTTCTCAATATAATATAGTAATATAATACTAATAATAATATTATATTATATAATAATAATAATAATAATATATTTTAAAAATCTTTATTTTATACCTCTATGTCTCCTCTAAACCTCATAATACTTGATAAATCACATATGAAAAATACTTAATTACTATAAAAATTTGGGATGTTACACAAAATTCCATAAAATTTATTTTGGAGCAAAAATGGCCATAAAATTTTTGAAAATAGGGCTAAAATGCACCCAAATAAGGGGGGGGAAAAGCCTGTTTCAAAATGCTCATGGGCATTTTTGCTCTAAAATAAAGTTTATGGTATTTGACGCTCTTTAGGAAAAGTTTATGGGCATTTTAACACCTTTAACCTTGAAACAATATACAACACTAAATTTAGACATAATTGATTCTTTGACAATTAATTGAAGCTTGAGTTTGATTCTTATCAGAAAATACCTAGGTTGGTTAATCAAAGTGCGCCTATATTGCGCCAACTCGCAACAACTTATACACCAAGTGCCTTGGACACGTTCCAAGAACAATGTGATCTACAATTTGTCGTGAGGTTTAGTAAACATGATGAGAAAGAGCCTTTATTTGTATACATTAGCCATATGATTGATGAAGAAGGGGGAGGGAGAGTTGCTTTTAAGCCTAACACACATAATTTTTTTTGCACTTTGCAGAATTTTTGAGACCATTGGGATATTGTGTTGTCATGTGTTGAAAGCATACGAGTCAAAAGACGTAAGAATTATGCCTTAGCAATACATTCTCAAGTGGTGTTGGGAATGAATTTAGAGGAAATGAGATACAAATGGATCCTAAACTTGAAATCACATGAAGGTATGGACTATTACTGCATAAAATGGTAAGATTAACATAAAAGGCTACTAAAACTCTTGAAGGATTTGATCATGTTTAGAGGTTAATCAATGAAGTAGAAAACGATATTCTTGATAATGATATTGTTGTAGCACCAATTATAGAATTGTAAAATGTGCCCAAGGGTTTTAAAAAGAGAGAAAGAAGAAAAAGAATGCAACATTACAAAGGTTGGAGGGAAAGAAATCTAAGGAAGCACAAACAAGTCGCTCTAGAGGAACATGTATTGAGTTTTAATTTAATTTATATTTATAAGAAAAAAAAGAGTTTTTATTCTTCTTGTATTTATCTTGTGTAGACACGTGAGGCTTCACCATCCAATAAGAGAAGAAAGGTGAACACAAAGAAGAAGCACAAACACCTCATCCAATAGAACTTGTGCAAACTCAATATGCTCTTCCACCATCTACATCTCAACCATTGTCATTTTCAAGCTTGTCAATTGTATGAATTGATAAATTTGTCACTACTAATATTACATATAGCTATGATATCCTCAAGTCATATCCATTGATATTTACAATTGTAAGCACTTGAAGAAAATGACTTCCCATCACTTGAAGCAATATATTTCAATGCAAACAATTCTCAAGGTATTGAAAAGAAAGATGAAAAGAGACATTGTAGAAAAATTATAACCTTTTATTCATTTCAATATTGTCATTTACAAATATTGCATTACATATTTAGGATAAAACTCTCATGTATCTTTTGATTCATATAGGAAACTAAATCAGGAATTGGACTCTTTTGGTGGCTATTTTTTATGGACGCACCAACAATTCATTTCTTGTTACACACTTCTTTTGGAGCTTGGGAGTGTGCATGAGAAACGTTCTTGGAAGCATGACAACTGCTTTGTTTCATTGGATAGCAACCATCTACACTTACAATCAATGTCCAGGAAATTAATTTCCATCATTGCCAATATATCTCAAGTTTTTTTAAAAAGTTACAACAACATTGCATATGCTAAACTTTGCAGCTTTTAACAATATCCAATGAAGTATATCTATTGCACTTCGTGCAACTTTCAACAATGTTCAAAACATAACCATTTTATGTAAGTGTTTGTTGAACTTTCAACAATAAATTTTTGATAGCTTACCAAACGATGTTGTGTTAATGTTCCAGCAATGTCCAAAAATTGATAATTTCAATCAAATTTTAAATTTATAAGTATCAACAAAACAATAACTTTTATCATGGGAATATGCAGCAAAACAATGAAATCTGAAATGGTCCTTTTATCATAATCTTAACCAAGAAACATGTGCACATAAATACATACATATACATACTGCAAAGGGTATATCCAAATTATTCAGCCAGTCCCAAAAGAAGAAGACGTAATCTTCTATACAAAATACAAGAAACTAGAGTTTAATTTGGTTCTTATCTTGAAGAAAAGTTTTAGAGAAATTTGTGCAAAGAAATGTCTCCATGTTACGTTGATAATAAAAACATAATCTGCTCATCATTTCCATCGAGATTCTACTTGATTCTAAATCTCGCGATCCTTGGCTACAACATCATCTAGAAAAACTTGGTTCCTGTAAAGAGGGTAGGTAGCCTGAAATTGTTGCGAACAAACTTTGGAAAGTTAAAATCAAACAGCCAAATATAACCCAAAAACGAAATCATATTTTCCATTTGACGGCAACTAATCTCCTAAATTTTTTGTGAAGGTTGCGACTTATAAGAAAGAAAAATGGCCCTAATTAAATTGTAGGGTTGAGATTATATAAAAATAAATGGCTCAGATCTTCCCCCTAATCTAAACATTGCATTTTAATGAAAAGCTTTGATTTCTCAAAAATCCGCTTAGCATGGCATGCGGATTCATGGGATTACACAATACTACCATCCATTAGTATTGGAAAATCAATTTTGTGATTATTTTTTAAACACATAATTTTCCCTTATGCAGTCCTCTCCTATCAACAATGCCTTCCACCTAGGGATGTGCATGGACCATACCAGGTTGGGTTTGATATCAACTCGAGGTTTGGTTTGGAGAGGACCTCAGGTTGTACAAGATAGCTCACGCTTCAATTTGATCCAACACCAACCCGAGATTTGACTAGACCAAACCTTGTCTAGTGGATTGCCTTGATTGGTCTAGGAGTCCAGGATTGGAATTTGATTTTTTTTTCCTGCTATGATAGGCAAGATTTGAACCTATTAAGCACAATTGAGAACATAAAAAATTACCTATAATTATATAAAACTAATCACAAAACATTAAAGCTCAATCATAAATCCATAATAATCTCAACAACATTCTACAACATTCAAGCTATAATGATACACTCCATGAAAGCATAATCAGTTAAACACATTAAGCCTAACAACAAGTCTATATCACATTACACACAAGGGAACAACAAATGAATGCGATCTAATTTCTATTTTCTGAGCATCCATCATCATTCATTTGTCTCTTCCACCTTTAATAATACTAGTTCCATTTGGCCAAAAAAAAGTGTATGTGTAAAGGAGAAATTAGTAATAATGAACTTTGTAAATTTGAATTGAGGAGCGTAGAATCAAAAAATATTACCTAAAAGATTAATAACATTATGAGTCTCTTGAAAGTTGTCCCATTGAATTAGCATATTGGCTAATTCTGAGATAGATTGCCTAGCAAGTAGCCAGTTTTGGGCACAAATGAGCGCATAAGTCATCTTAGGAGATAGATGACTCCTATAATAATCAACAATACGTCTTCTAATGCTAAAAGTTGCTTTAGAAGCAACGGTAGATACTGATATAGCCTTTGCATCACATGTTATCATGGAAAGCGTTTTAAACTTGGTTGAATTAACCTTCCACCATGTTAATAAGTTAAAATCACCATCATTAGTAGGAATGTCTTCAACTAAACTAACTGAAAGGTATCTATGCAATTCCAATTGAGGATACATTGATGAGATCTTTTCTTTTTGGGATGCCAACCATCTACGACTAAGGACTTTTTTTATCAACATTTGCAATTGAAGTTTTGGCACTACCAAAAGAATTCAAAGTGTCAGCACTATTATACCTACTTGTTTTAGCACCAAATGTTGCAATGTACTCTTCAAATATGTGATACAAAGAGTTTCTTGCCTTGTTTTTCATGGACATACAAAGTTTAGAATCAGGAAAAAGGTTTCTCAACTACATCGTTGATGTAGGCAAGCTTGTATTGATGATCTAAAATCACAGAAATAATCTACAAAGGGCTACCCTTCATATTTATCATACTTCATCTTCACACTTAATGACATCTCCCTAATAAGAGGGTCATTAGACTCAAAACTTGAATCAATGCAATTTGATGGAAACATGTGTTTGTAGTAATTGTTAGTGAGCTAGAAAATAGCAAGGTTACATCATAAATCACTTATAAGAATTTAAAAAAGACATGTGCCTTATTCCAAGCTTGTTTGTTAGGAGGGCCATACCTCTTAGAAGTGTATATTTAAGGATCTTGCCTAGAGTAACCATCCATGTTATTGTCAAGAACTTTCCTAGAGTAATCATCCATATCACGCTTTGAACTTTTGTTGAAGTATGTGAAATAATCTCTATGTTCATCCTCCAATTTTTCAAATTCCTTTTGGAATTTCAAAGGGATATCTACCATCAAATATGTAGAACTTCATCTAGTGTTAACATCTAAGACAAGGACCCACTGGCCTACTAAGCCTTACTGCCTATCTCATTTCACAATATAGGTAACACAATGGTTCACACATGCATATAAAGGCATACATAGTATGTGAGAGAAAAGTTGCTACATGGTGTTCTTTCCAATTCTTGAACTAGTTCCCAGTCCTATGGTCGTCTCAAGCAGATAACGAATCCTATAATTAAACATTCACGGATGACAAGTTATTACTTATCTAAATTCTTCATAATCTCAAGATACTAGGGTTGGTTATCTTTACCATTGGCCATCCATCTTATTACAATTTGCCCAAGTGTTTGACCATATCTCTACCATTGGATTTCAATCTTATCACAATTCAACCCAAGTGATAACTTATGTCTACTATTGGTCAAAATCCTCTTGTGGCAAGCGAACTAGTCGAACAAGTAATAAATAGTAAGTAGAGTTGAAAGCAGAATATCAACAAAGAGGGGGTGAATTAGGTGATTTCAAAAACTTTTTCGAATAAATCGAGGAACACAAGAAACAGAGCAAAGAGCAGAGAATAAGAACACAGAGAAATTATACTAGTTCAGTCCAAACTCTTGACCTACATCCAGTCCCCAGACGCTCTAGGTTTTTCACTAACTCTCAAACACGATTACACACTCTGAATTTTGAAGTAATCCTCTCACACTAGGATTCACTCTCCCTTACAAGTTGTAATCGATACACACATACTCAAGGTCCCTCTACCTTGATATTAAACTAATAATCAATTAAAAGAATAAACTCTCTCATAGAGTAGGTATATATAATCACTGAAGTACAAGAATATTTGAAGATATTAAGAGAATTGAATGAAACAGTAGATCGTAATAAATTCAATTGAGCATTCATTTGTTTAGGTAGTTAGCGAATTCAATGCTTTTCGCTTTTATACCAGCTGCCATTAATGACCGTTGAAAAAGCTTGAAGATAGCTGTTGTGACTCTTCAAATTTCCATTAGACTCATAAGGCTTTCCGTTAGACATAGACGAACGAAGTTTACTCTTTCGAGAATGAGTCGCTTTCGGATCATCGTCATCAGTCTTCATTCGATATGCTCTTGGTCTGGACAGTAGAGACTGAAAAGAGTTGCTTTAGTACTTTCATCGAAATGGGTATCTTCCATAGCAATTATTTGGTCTACTTTGACTTTCATTTCATGTGTGGCTCTGCAACTCATTAATGGTCATTAATGCTCTGACACAATATATCGCTTTTCGATGATTTGTGGTTAAACCATTTGTTAATGATCTGAAACTCACTCAATAAGATTATTAGTAACAATGTAAGTAGTATTGAGTAGTATTTAAATAGAATCAAATGGTTAACCAAAATATTTGAATTTACGATTACTGGAACAACGAAGATATTGAAGCAACTGATAAAAAGTGCTTGAGTAAGCTTCCTTGAGTGCTTGAGTAAGCTTCCTTGAGTGCTCGAGTAAGTATTAAAAATCCTTCACATAAACTTAACGTTCTACTTTACTCGAGTATATATCTGGTCTTGCTCGAGTAACATGCTCGAGTAAGGTCTTAGTAATTCAGAACAGAAGCTTTTAAAACGACTATGCTCGAGTATGCTCTCAGATGTGCTCGAGTATCATCTGAAATTTGCTAAAAATCACACTTGACAGAGTTAGCTTGCATCTGAACTTTGCTGAAAAAAGGGAGGGGTGGAAAGGCATGCACATTAATAACCAAAAGCTGGCAGTTATGATCCATTGTCATAAACTTTGCTACATACCACGACTATTGTAAATATATCAGTTGTTTATATCAATCATTGTAACAAAAATATTTATATGAGGTCAGTGAGGCTCGAACCCTCGACGTTCAGGTATATACTTGGCAAAGGCTCAATCCAGTGGCGGAGCTAGGATTTAATGTTTGTAGGTGCATAATTAGTGGTGGGATTTGGGGGTTCGGTGGCAGCGCCCCTGATTTTTTTTTTTAATAAAGAAGATAAAAAGCAACCTACTCATTCGTAAAGTTTAAGACCAGAAATGGGGTTCAATTGAAAAGTATTTCTGAGGAAATCAATTTAAACACAACAATATACTCTAATCCCATGGCATATAGATACACAGATGTTACACAATCAAATTCCAAAGCAACATACAAGAAATTGTTATTATAGATACTTGAGTTGTAAATAAAAGGAAAGTTTTAAATACAAAATTTTGAATTTCAATAATTCCAAAGAGACTGATAAAATATTGCAAAAAAAAAAAAAAAAAAAAAATTAGAGCTTCAACGGCCTATTATATATATTTTTTAATTTCTCACGCAAAAATTGTTATTATAGATACTTGAGTTGCTAATAGCCATACTAAAGTTATAAACTGCAGCCTTTTGAATTTTTATTTAAAAAAATTAAGGGTGGTTAGGTAATTTCTCAAATTTTGCAACATTTCAAAATTTAAAATCAATCCCTTTGAAATTATTAAGATTCAACATATTTATTTATCTTTTAGCATTTTTTATTAGCCTTTTTCCTTATCAAATCAGGCCCATGTTGTGGTGTGAAAGTTGTCTGAGCCATGTGTGTTTTATCATAGGCCGCCACAAGTCCATGTCTAAAAAATATTTAAGAAAGTTGTCAAAGGCTGGGTTCGAACAGGGGACCTTGTGTGAGACTAGCATTATAACCACTACACCATCTAAACAACTTGTCACAAGATTCCTTCAAAATATATATATGTTCTTAAAATTTGTGTCTGCACTTGCACACACATGCACAAATGTGGCTCTGCCACTGGCTCAATCCATCTGCGACAAGACATGAAATTTTCTACAATTGTCGTAAAGTAAACCGTCGTGGTATCAAACAAATGGATGCTAATTTGACGTCGTTAAATCTACTTTTTGTAGTAGTGACATAAGAGACCGCAACGTGTGAGGCTCCATGATGATGATTTTGCCTCCCTCCTCCTCCTCTGTATATTGATACCGAAGCCTAATCGAACTGAAGAGATGATAATAAGCCAAACCTAATGTGTGAGGCTCGTGTTACATCACTTCTACCTTTTACGTCTCTGGTTTACACAAGTAGAGTCCAACATGGTTTATTTCAACCTAGATGCTTAGTTAGATTTAACTTGTC
Organism: Acacia melanoxylon; assembly: GCA_019022615.1. Taxonomy (NCBI): domain Eukaryota; kingdom Viridiplantae; phylum Streptophyta; class Magnoliopsida; order Fabales; family Fabaceae; genus Acacia; species Acacia melanoxylon. The sequence goes on along the minus strand of JAFJYJ010000030.1, from coordinate 6,885,183 downwards.
AAAAATTACCCGGCTATCAACTACATCATGTTGCCAAACAAATTTAGAAACATTGTTGGCCCAGACAAATAATTTTGGAAAAATAAACTTAAAAACCAATATAAAGAACAAAATGAAACGTAAAAAGTTGTTCCATAACTCAGGGAAACTATAGGGAATTAATTCCCGAGATTAAATCAAATAATTAATTTCATTTGGTTGTATTCTGGTTTTTTAAAATCTATTTAAATTCAAATTTTATTGCAATTAACAGTTATATATTACTAGTAACTACTCCCTCTTGTCCTTATTATAAGACACCAACTAGTAAGTGTATTTGGTCCTTTTTATAAGACACTTGCTTGTTCCCAAAGAACATTAATTATTTTTTCTATATATGCCCCTAATTAATAAGAGTAGTGGATAAGAGTAATAATTAATAATTTAGTGCAATTAGTAGGGGTAATATTATAAATTACTTAAATTTTAGGACAACTTTATTGATTTTAACTATTTTTATTAGTTTGTGAAAATTATTGATTGGTGCATTATAATAAAGACAAATAAAGGAGAAGAAGAGTTTCAATGCTTACTTAGAAAAAAACAAGAAAATAAGGGAGGCAAGGGCACGAGTGTGGTTGTTGGGCTTTGGTTAGATGTTGACCAGTAGCCTGCCTCGTCACTAACTAATTTTATCATTCCCTTACCAGAAAAGGGGGAAAAAACTAATTCACTCATTCTCTTAATTATTTATTTGTTTATTTACTCTCCCTCTTGCGTATATAATAATCAATTTTCACATGTTATTGTACTGCTAAATTTTCTATAACATTGGTTCAAAAATATGTTTAATTGCGTACTTCTCACCTTTTTTTTTTTTTTTACCTTCTGCTTCTCACCCCATGACTACATAATAACTACAAATTTAAGGATATTACTCCCCCTTTCAAAACATAAGAGCCAAATACATACTCCCTCCGGTCCTAATTATAGGACATATTTAACCAATTTTGGGAAGATTAAGGAGAGGGGTTAAATTAGTTAATTTTACTCATTTTTCTAAAATGCCCTCATATAAATTTAAAATGACATAAGTAAAAGTAAATCAACAACTTATACCACATACTTCTCCAACCTAAAATTTTTTTTTCTACACGCTTTTAATTAAAATAATGGTTTTATATATACATATATGTGCGTATATATTTATGTATATTATACACACATATATGTGTGTACATATATTTACACACACATATTTATATATATTTGTATACACACATATATATATTGACAAACATAATGCACACACATAGATACACAAATATACATATATGTATAAACACACACAACATATATATATATATATATATATATATATATGTACACACAAACATATATTGACAAACACACACAAAAATATACATATATGTACACACACATAGATACACAAAGATACATATATGTATAAACACACACACATACATATTGATATATATATGTACACACACATTGACAAACACATACACAAAGATATACATACATATATGTACACACACATAGATACACAAATATACATACATGTATAAACACACACACACATATATCTGTATGTGTGTAAATGTGTGTCTATATATATATATATTGAAAAATTAATATCAGCTGATTGATAAATAAATTTAAATCCAATAATTTAAAAGTTTTACTTACTGTAAAAGTCTACGCATCAACATACATACACTTACCAAAAATCAAATACACTTGAGAGAATAAAATAGGGGTATTTTAGGAAGAAATTGACAAAAATTAAAATGTTGTTTTATAATTAGGACAAAAAAACCAAACTTGCTTAAAATTAAGACCTAACTTTATATTTATTATGAAGTTAGTAAAAAATAGTTTAAAACAATAAATATACAAAATATCTACTTTTTTTTTCCTGAATATACCCTTATTTATGAAGAGCATAAGTAAGAGAGATAGCAAATATAAAAAATAAAATAAAAATAAAGAAAGACAATGTAGGGAAGAAGAATGATGAGAGAGAGTATGAAAAATTTGGAGGAAAAAAAATGCAGAGATAAAAACAAGATAGATCATAGATCTAATAAACAAATCACATCTTCTCACAAATATGATTTTTATTTCTCCCTCAATTTTTTTTTTCACTTTTGGATGACCAGACGGACCGGGACCGGCTTGGTTCAAACCGAAACCGATCCGATTTAGGGCAAACTCGGATTGACCCGGTCAAACCGGAACGGTTCTGGGTCGACCTTTTTTTAAAAAAAAAAAAATCTCCCTCAATTTTTTTTTTCTTTTTTCACTTTTGGATGTCATATGGGTTTGATTTGTATTCGTTTTTTGGTTTTCCTGAAGTTATATTGGTTTCTCTGTTTTCGGTTGGCTCTGTTTAGTGGATGTCAAATGTAGGTTGTAAAGAAAATTGTTAAGAATATCTGAATATGTCACAAGTATTGGAGTATATTATTATTTTGTCACTGATCCAAAGTATTGAAATGATATTATGTCAAATTTAGGTTAGTGTGATAAGAAATTAATTATTTTCCAATTTTTTATACCTCACCGGTCTAGGTCCGGGCTGACCCATTAACCCTTAACCAGTGGTGGACCTAGAAAATTGTTGGAGGGTGGGCACCATCGGGGGGATTCGGGGTTCGGGCGCGCCACTTTCAAATTTTTTTAAAAGCAAAATTTAAATGCATTAAAAAACAAAAGAATATAAAGAGAAAAACAAGGTCAAGTATATTACAATAAAAATAATTACAATGTTATTCTTGTAGGCCTAATTTTTTGGAATTCTATCATGTGTGAAGATTATTGTTGGAGAAATTAATCTACAAGGACTTATGACAGATATCATTCTTAATGATATTAGCAACTTCTTTGATCTTTGTGTCATCTTTTACTTCGCAACTTGCTCCTATAAATTGTTAAAACCTATCAAAGTTTTAGGTATGATACAAATGATATCCATTCATGGTTTAAAGAATGTTGTACTTGATCAAGAATGACAAGAATTATGGTTTATTGAGGCGAGAGTGCAATAGAAGGAAGAAAGGGATCTGCAATTTGCCTAAAACCTAAATTGGTTTTAAGATTTTAGGGAAAAAGAATATAATAAAATAATAATTTTTTTTTTTTTTAAAAAAAGTTATTTTATGGGTGGGCACGTGCCCACCCAACCTAGTACTCGGTCCGCCTTTGCCCTTAACCCCAACCCAAGACTTCGACCCGTCAAATTTTAACGTCTTGTATACAACAAAAACTTACAGGGATGAGCAAACTTTAATTATTTTTCTTAAACAAAGGATGCTTGTTAAATTTTATCAAACAATATGCTAAAATGAGCCACGTAGTTATTTTAAATCGCTGCCCAATGTTTTGATAAAAAATAGTACTCCTATGGTCCTAATTATAAGATATAGTTGACTTTTTTGGAGAAATTAAGGAAGCTAATTAAATTACTTTAGAATATTTTTATTTATATTTTTTCTTCAAAGTAATTAGTTTGACTAATAAACTAATATATAATTTAAAGATATACAATAAATAAAATGGTTAAGAAACTTATTTAGCTTCCTTACTTTCTTCAAACAAAGTCAACTATATCTTATAATTAGGACCTAGAGATAATGTTCTATAAAATGTCAAAAAATATAATATTTTATAAAGCTCCTTATTGTACTATACTATGATATAACTGTTAATATCAATGGTTAATAATAATAGGAGTTGTTGGCTTGTTGCTTTGATGGCGACAGCCAAATAGCCCGGGTGTCAAAAACAAACACGCAGCACGCATGGTAATAGAGAAAATTAAATTATCTGTTATTATGTACTATTTTCTTTGGGATAAAAATTAAAGGATAATAAATGATAATGTGTGTTTTCACATTTGTTATAAAAATTAATAGGGAATCAGACATATTTTTGTCATCAAACTAGACATATTTCTTATTTATTATATTACACAAAATTTAAGACGAATAGAAATTAATCATGACTTATGAATCATTTAATTATTTAAAAATTTATATTTATTTTGATATTCAAATTTTATTAGAAAGTAAGTCATATATTTTTAAATAAACAGCATAAAAAAAATAAAAGAACGTAACATGAAAAAATTATGTGAAAGTGGAGGGGAGTTATAAACTTATAATGCTTATAAATAGATAGGTGACAAAAATTTGATATCAAATGTAATAATTTAATCCTCTAACTTAGTAAGAATTTAATTTAATTTTTTAAATTTTATAAGGCCTTTTTTTTTTTTCAGTTTTTAGTTCTAACATGTTAGTCACAAATAATAATTGTTTGCATTAACTACAATTATTTTTAAACTTTAAACATAATATGTCAGCATTTAAAGATATTTTGTCAATATTAAAAATTTTATTTTTAAAATGTATCAATATTAAAAAAAATACATTATAAAATTAACCAAACAAAATATTGAAGTGAAAGAAGGTGCTTGAAATTGATTTTTATTCGCACTATTAAGCCAGCGGACATTTTGAAAATTCCATCCACCAACCGAATACAGCCTCCATTGGAGGCCCAAAAAATCAAAATATATAAAAATAAAAATGAAAAGCAGAGGCTAAAGACAGGATGGTTGAAATGACTATATCTATTTGGCAATAGATGTAATAAAAATATTGAGCAGAGCAAGGAACTGACTTGAGGGTTTCCCATCATCTGGTTTTGTTCAGTGCGGATCGGATCCCGCCGGTAAAGTGACCCTTGTATATCGGTAGATGTCTGTTAATTTTTCGTCGAAGATCTTGCTTCACCTTCATGGCTTTTAGATTCCTCTCTTCCCCTTTCCTTCACTGAATTGATGTTCGCACATTTTTGTTTCCATTTAATTTGGAAAAATCTAGGCATCCGCTACGGTTTTATTTGCATCGGTGCTTATTCTTTAATCCTTTCGTCAATATTTCATTTCAGGATTGAAAGGTTAAACCGAAAAAATCAATAAGAAGATGTGGAGTGTTCTAAGGCAGAAAGTTTGTGCTGGAGGGCTTCCTGGGGTGGTATGGTATTCTCTATTCTTCTCTTGATTTTCCATGTTCTTACATTTTTTTTCATAATAATACTGGGACTATCCTGCAGTATATTCGCCCTGCTGTTGCCGCATTCAGAAATTACTCTTCATCAGCAAAACAGGTGCTGCTCTATGTTTCATTTTCTTCTCTATACGTACTTGTTTTCTGTGCAATTTTTGTTAGGTACGAAAATCACAATTTTTCTTTCCTTTTCCCTGCAAAAATGGATACCATCTGTTTTATTCTCTTGTAGATGATGGTCAGGGAGGCCCTGAACTCGGCACTTGATGAAGAAATGTCAGCTGATCATAGGGTCTTCTTGATGGGTGAAGAGGTAATGATAGTTACTCATTCATATTCTTCATTTTCTATTGGTTGGCCTTTACTCCATTCATATGCTGACTTTTGATATATATGTGCAGGTTGGAGAATATCAGGGCGCATACAAGGTTATAAATGGGCATACTGGTTTTGATAATATTTCCATAACATGTTGATTTCTGAGTTAAGTTGAGACTTAGTCATATTTCCCCGCTTTCCTTTATAGATATCCAAGGGGCTTCTGGAGAAGTATGGTCCAGAGAGGGTTCTTGATACTCCAATTACTGAGGTTTGTCTGTTACTCAACTTTCTCTTGCTAGTTCCTCCCTCTTTTAATATCCTGCAGTAACTATTGGGAGTTCTTAATTACATTCTATTCCTCCTCTTTTAGTCTTTCAAGATTTATGGTTTCAATATATTGTTTTTTTCCTCACTAACTCCCGGCAATTAAGGGGAATTCTTTAATGCTCATGGTCCTGTTCTTCCTCTAGTTCGAAATAATCTAACTTATCTGATAACAAGAATCCTGAATTTTCTGATATTACTTAAAAACTTACGCGAACAAAATGCTTTCATCTTAATCTTTCAGAAAGCAAGGGTTTTAAATTTTTGGTTTTTAATGAATTGTTTTGAATATACTGACTTTTCTTGGCTCTAAGTCTAACTCTTAAAGATCCCTTCTTTCTGGATAGTTTCATTACATTGATGCATTTCCCATCTTGAAAGTTACAAGAATGCAAATTCCTTAGAACCAAAGTAAACAGAGTGTTTCTAGGGAAAGAATATGATTTATATGTAGCTGGTTGTAATCATTGTATTTTAATGCAGGCTGGGTTTACTGGGATTGGAGTTGGTGCTGCCTACTATGGCCTAAGGCCTGTTGTGGAGTTCATGACATTTAACTTCTCCATGCAGGTTAGAGCTTCTGTAGCTTGATTGTATTGTTTCTTTAATAAATCGAGTGTGATTGGCAACAAAACCTCATGTTTTGACAACAAAGTTTGTCAAAATCTTCCCTCTAATATAGAATATTCAATTTTACAAGTTCTGTAAAGTGGGATTATTACTGTTCTGTAAAATATTGCACTCTTTCAATTTCCTTTAGGGTTTGCCTTCTTTCTTTCTTTCTTTTTTGTTTTCTGTTTTTTTTTGTTTTTTTTTGGGGGGGGGGGGCTGTAAAAAGATTATGCTTTATTTTCATTCTAGTTGGGAGAGATAAGGCTACATACCCTGAGGAGCTTTCTTCTTGAAGCTTTTTAGTTAGTTTATTTCAGAAGGATAATATTGGATTAGAAACAGAAGAAATGCAATATGATGATGATAAGAAATCCTCAAACCAGAAAATATCAAGAAGAGAGAGAGAAGTAAGAGAAATTTTTTAAAATCTGTTCTGAAATAAGATAGACTGAATTGTCATGTTAGATCCAGCATTCTCTCCATCTAGACAAACCATACAGTCTCATGAATGAACTGTACAGTATCCTAGATTGATAGAAGAAAAGGAAAGAATAGATAGAGATGTGGGACAGCTGACATAGATAGAGAGAGTAGAGAAACTGTTAGATGTCGTTTTGTTGTAACACAGCCCCTACACCCGTGGATGATGCATATCATTCCACAACAAATGGTTTGGTAAAATTTGCGGAGGTGCAAAACTGGTATATTAAAACCAATGTCCATTACTTCATCAGTTTCTTGCAGCATGTATGATTTGGATGAGTGGATCAGATGTTAATCCAGCAACTATTGCTAATTAGTTTTCCCTTGGAAACTAATTGCTTAGGTGATGTGTCTTTGTAATTCTGACAGGAGAGTGAAAGGGAAGGACAGAGAGAAAGATAGAGAAGAGAGATAGAGAAATACAAAGAGAGAGATAGAGAGAGAGAGGAGAGTGAGAAACATAAGAATCACATTTCCGTTAACCAAAAGCCTATTACAGTTAGTCCCTAATCCATGTATTTATAGTCATTAGTTGCTAACGTTCATCACTCCTAATTACCCCAAACTAATGCTTAACTACTTGTATTTACTCCCTTAGTTCTTTTTATAAGAGCTCAAAATTTGAATTGTATTGGTCCTTTTATAAGAGCCCGATGAGAATTGTCTGAACATTTGATGACTTTTTTCCATTTTTACCCCTCATTAGTTATATGTATTTCATTAATTAAAAAAGTTGGTGATAATTATACTTACTTTATTTCTCTCTTTAACTTGCCCTTTGTAAATAAAGGTGTACTTGGAAAACAAAGTTTATTTTAGGCATACTTATTATTTTTAACTAATTTTTACTGTTTTCTTAATCCACGTAATTCGGTTATTGAGCTTTTATGAATAGAACTGGAAGGAGTATTACAATGTCATATAATCAGGCTTGTGGCTTGTTTAAGGGTTAATGATGACTGTCAAGTCGATTTTTGGGGGGAACAAGAAGCTGGCAGGAAATATTAATTCAAAAATAGGAAAAGTTTTGCAAATATTTGTAATATTTTGTTTCCACATAATTGCATGTTTTGGATACTTTTGTTTAATTGAGGGATTTGTGCAGTCCTCATTTTCTCTTTTCTATTGGATCTTACCGATAGAGATGTAAATGAATAATTAGATTTATGCTTCGTGTGACACTGTTTTCTTTAAGGGAAAATCCCACTTTCATAAATGGATATTCCTATGTATCATAAATCCTACTTTCGCTTCCTCGTTGCATCTCCTACGTCCTACCTAGTAAGTTTTCCTTCTTGACAGCCCCGTTCGGATTTTTAAGACTCCTCTAAATGACAAGTCTCCTATCCGGACACTAGCTCTCAACTGGCTTAACATGGATGATATTGTGGATCTATGGACCTGATCCAACATTGTCTCTCAAGATTTTGTTGTGGGAATGCTTAGCCTTGAAACTAGATTTAAGTTATTTCTACACTACCAAGATGAAACTTTCTTGTCTAATAAGCTGCATTGGCTCTTTGCAGGCGATAGATCACATCATCAATTCTGCTGCGAAATCAAATTACATGTCTGCTGGGCAAATATCTGTACCCATTGTCTTTAGAGGACCCAATGGTGCTGCTGCAGGAGTTGGTGCCCAACACTCTCAAGTATGGTTCCTTGGGTTTTCATTATATAAATGTCTTCAGTAGCCAGTGGTTTTCCTCCCTTGTGATCTTATTGCAAATTGTTTGGGTTATGGTGTTTTGTTATATCATTCAACCTTTTTCTTATATGCAGTGCTATGCAGCTTGGTATGGCTCATGCCCTGGATTGAAGGTCTTGTCACCATATTCATCAGAAGATGCTCGTGGTTTACTGAAAGCTGCTATAAGAGATCCTGATCCTGTTGTTTTCCTTGAAAATGAGTTGTTGTAAGTTGTCAAATGGTTGGATGCATCCCATGAATGTGAATAGTCGAAATTTTTTTAGCATTATTTCATGTTTTAAAAATGTTTAATTGGACATGAGTTTCATACTGCAGATATGGTGAGTCATTCCCTGTTTCAGATGAAGTTCTTGATTCAAGTTTTTGTCTTCCCATTGGTAAAGCCAAGGTAAATCATTTATACTTGATACATGCATTATACCTTAGAAAGCTTTGTAGACCACCTTTGTTATTTAACACTGTTGTTGCGTGCTTCCTCATTGCTTACTGCATTTTACGTTTAACAGATTGAGAGAGAAGGGAAAGATGTGACTATAACAGCTTACTCAAAAATGGTTGGCTTTGCTCTCAAGGTTCGTTTATCCCTTTGTTCCTTTGACATTGTATTAATGTATTGTCTGCTATGGTTGTGTTCGTATATGCTGAGAGTTATGGAAATAAGATATAGACTTATTTCACTTCTGAATGATAAAGGGGAAAAATGTTATGCATCCATGTAACATGGTTTTTGCATTAAAGAAAAATTGAAACTGTCATTCCAAAGAATGGGTCATCTAAGTAAATTGTTTTACTTGATGTTTAGGCTGCTGAGATGTTGTCAAAGGAAGGGATCAGTGCTGAGGTAAACCTTGCCATAATTCAGAGAGCAGTGGGTTTTCAATTCCTTCTTTTTCTTTTCTTTGGATGACATTATGATTTATCTTCAATATAGGTCATAAATTTGCGATCAATCCGTCCTCTTGATAGATCCACAATTAATGCGTCTGTCAGGAAAACCAACAGACTAGTAACCGTTGAAGAAGGATTTCCTCAGCATGGTGTTGGTGCTGAAATCTGGTTTGTTCTTCTGCATTGACAGTTTTATTTATTGCTAATTAAATGAACATTTTTGCAAATTTGTACATATGTTTTTCCTTATCTTGTGCAGCACCTCTGTTATTGAGGAGAGCTTTGGTTATCTTGATGCACCAGTTGAGAGAATTGCTGGGGCTGATGTTCCCATGCCTTACGCAGCCAATCTGGAGAGAATGGCTGTCCCTCAGGTAATGCTGTTTAAATATTCTATTTACAGTGGAATGCTGTACCTGATTATGTATGTATATTCTCTGTCTGCACATTGATCCTAGAAAGCACTTCTAGTAGAAATAAGTCTGTAGCCACCAATGACATGTCACAGTGGCATGAAATTTTGTCCAAAGGAGGGGAGGCTGTGGGTTCGATCCATGGTGTGCGAGTTGGTAGATGGATGTGTGCAGGCCAGTTGTGTAATTAAAAAGAAAAAGAAAAGATTTAGTAACCCTGCGAATGAGCTCTATATCTAATGAGAAATATGAATTGTTGATTGGTTGCAATTTTTGAGACAGTAGGGAATTTGTCTTTGGTTCCTTACTGATATGGTTGTACAGGTTGAGGATATTGTTCGAGCCGCAAAGAGAGTTTGCTACAGATCAGTGCCAATGGCTGCTACTGCTTGATTTTATTGTTCCAGTTCTGAAATTCTTGAAATCCTGGTTGGTTTTCTGATCACCTTGATTGTCACTGAAAACTTGTATTCCCCTCACAATAAGGCAAAAAAGAAAGATTTAGAGAATGCTGTTTTCACTCATATAGGCTTTGGCATAAAAGATTCTGATACATCCATGAACTGCTATGTTTTTTCAGGGATAACGATGTATACACTGTTTTGCCGTCTCCTCATCTAAGGAGAACGTTAATAACTTGGACGCATTGACACAGGGAGGGGATATTTATTTTTTTGGCAGCTTTGCTGATTTCTATTCGTCAATAATTTAGAAGCAAACTTCTTAGATACTGGAACTTGTCTTTAGTTCCTGGGGCCTCACTTCCTGGAAGGTCTCCCACCCTGATGAGTTTGTTCGCCTGTTTCTTGTATTGTAATTGGGTGGAACTAGAGAATTTTCATTTGATGTGGGTTTTATACCGTGTTGCGCAAGAGAAGAAATGAAAAAGCGCTCTATCACCACTTTTCTGAAACTTTGGCCTTGTTTGGTCGGGGTTTTTCCGGGGAGGAAAGGGTAGGAGAGGAAATAAACGTGTTTGATTGGAAGGTGGGGAGGGGGGCTAAAATCTGTCCTGTAGTGCTCCCCCTCCTCTCAACCCTCCAAAAGTGTGTGTTTTTTTTTTTTTTTTTGGAGTGAGAAATTTTGTGTCTTCTGGACTAAATTACCCATGCTACTGCTCTGATATTCCAAGCTTACCCCTCTACTAAAAACCCTCGTTGCCTCTTCATCATTGTTATACACACTTCTTGAGGTCTTACCCTCCGTTTGGATGCAAAGAAAATTTAGAAAGGAAAATGAGAGGAGAGAAAATAGGGAGAAAACATCATTATTCTTCTTGCATGGATGAGTGAGAACCAAGATTTTGAAACCTGATTGACCATTGAACCGGTTGGGGGTCTATTTATTTATTTATTTTTGTTCTTGTCCGGTCCGGAGCCTTCGGGGCCTAATCTGATGTCGAGGTTAGTGAATTAGGCCAGGGTTTTTTCTGCGTTCACGGGGTTAGTAAATTAGACCTAGACTAGTGAGTATGAAAAATTAAAAATAATTTAATTTCTCATCACACCAACCAAAATTTAAATGTTATATATCATTTCAATACTTTGGATCACTAGTGAAATAATCATATACTCCAATACTTATCACAAAGCCTTTGAACAATAGCAACACCTCTGGACTGAACGAAGAATGAAGCTTTGCAGCTGAATGAAGAGTGAAGCTCTTTAATTGAAAGAAATAGGGTGTAGAGCCAATCCCATTTTCCTTCCCACTTTTCCATTCCCCCATTTTTTTCCTAGGGGAAAACTTCATTCCTCCTATTATGAATATATTTATTATGTGGATGTCCATTTGCGTATAAGAACCCGAAGGTCTATAAATAGAGGTTTTACGTAAACATTTAGACACACTTGAAATGAAATTCTTCCATCTCTAGAATTTCTCTCTAACTTCTCTCTACTTTTCTTCAGTTTTATAACACGTTATCAGCACGAGGCTCTAATCAACTGAGCCTCATTCCTGCGTTGATCATCACTATCAGTTAGATCTGGAAATTTTTAGATCTGGAAATTTTCCAGAACAAGTCTGGGTTTATGTTCTCCATCAAACGTAAAAACCACCAGTCTCTTATATTTTTCGATCTCAACCCGCGGTATTCTCTCATTATAGCGTTACGCATCGCATCTTCCTTCTACCTTCCTCTCACCGGGCCTTAACCCCATTCGACCTCAGCTCTCCAGATCTCAACCCTCACAGCAAACCTCCATCGTCGGCCTTCCTCAGGTTCTGTCTTCTCCGACGGCCTCTTCTCCTTGCAAACACGCCGATGAAGATGATGGAACGGGGAAGTCGGCGTCTTCACCGTTCGACGACGAAGGGAGGAAGACGATGAACGGTGTTTTTCGGTGGGTTCGCCTCATTTTTGTTTTAGATCGACAAGTCCGCCTCCTCCCACTTTGAAGTTCGAACAAGCGGCTTCACTGTTTTTATTCATGTGCTCCACTCTGTTTCTTCGCTCAAGTCGTGCTCTTCTGCTAGCACAAACTCAGTGTGTACCCTTCTTCAAAACAATCAAAATGAGATAACTATTCTTGAAAGTTCGATGGCTTTCAACAAGACATCGAAAGGGCGACGTTCTTGGTTTGATGGTGAAGGATTAATGGAGCTTGAGGATGAAGAAGGAGAAAAGAGGATTACTGCAGAAGAATTATTCCAATCGAAAGTGATGAAGTAGCAGGTACTCTATTTTTCTTTTGTGTGGCCGACAAGGTTGACTGATTAATTTCAAGTTTAATCGGTTAATTTTTTTTAAAAAAAATGGAATGATTAAAGAGGTAGAAAACGCGTAAGGGGATAGAAGTGTTGAAATTAATATGCATATGGTCCCTACATGTTTTATATTATATTAATAGATTGGATTCATTATTAGATTGCTTGTGTGTGAATGTTGGCATGGATGATTTTCTGAGGTGATATATTGATTAATTCGTTTGCCATGTTATTTAATTAGTATTTAAGTGATGGGGTAGGTATATGATTTACATATGAATTTATTGTGTTTTCCGAATTATTGCTGCCCACACTTACGCATGCTTGAACGAATATGAGAGAGATGAGTCTTTATATAATAAAATAACGTTTGGATTATTTGAGTGGAGTAGGTGTTTGATTCACATGGTCCTTGTCTTTGTATGCTTAAGTTGAAATTTAATATCTGTGGGTCCTATATTTAAATATTTATGTAAAAAAAAAATTGATTATTGTTAATGCACATATGCACCGAAAATTTTGGGGTCCTATGAAGAAATTTTGAAAAAGACAAAAGGTGATTTAATAGCCTTGTAGATTCACACAATTAATGTAACAGACATGAACAAAAACCACTGGACCCACACCTTTGAATTAATACACTTTTGTATCTTGAAATTTTTAGCAATAGTGACAACTTATTCGGTGCAATGTTTGAATTTGTTTTCGAGCTCCATATGTTTTGCATTGAGTCATCCAAAATAAATTTTGGGTATCTCCAAAGAAAATAAAAATATGGGTCCAATTAATAATTCTTTTGTGACCATGTTGAAAACGGAACAAGAAGTCATGAAGGTAGTATCATATACCTGTTATTTGTGCCTTACTTTTTGATTTAATTTTATTTATCTTATAATGACTAGAAACTATTGTTTGTCTAGAAGACATGAGAATTGAGAATTGAATGGCCAAGCCACGAACACGAGATACAAATTTGCCTGAAGAAAGTTATAAATTGGCTTGAAGCCACGAGACAAATTTGAGTGGAACCAGATCCATGATTTTTTGTATGACATCATTATTTGGCATTAAAAAGACTCCTTGATTAAATTAAAGGGATCTTTATAACCACCGAAGATAGTTGTTCTTCTAAAAAGTTATTATAAATTGGTGTATCTAATTTGCTCCTGCAATAGCAATTTTGAAAAAAAAATGCATGTGGGTCCCACGTATAAATATTATATTATTATTACTATTACGGGCACTATAGTGTTGTATGATACTATTCTTAAATACGGTATTTTTATGAATACTTTTTATCCGTGCTAGGTGCTTCAAAATCAAAACTTTCGTGGCAAAATTTGTATTGATTAATATTAAGGCCTTGAAGGCTTATGTTTCAAATATTGTATGATACATATTTTAATAGTTTTGGAAAAGTATTGTTCGTAAGACAATAAATTGCGAGAGATTTATGTTATAATATGTATAAAGGCTTACAGTCCTGGAGACTAATTATCATATTTTGAGAAACTACTGTTTAGTCTATATATCTATATGGCAATATAAATTTCACAGAAGATTCTGGAGGAGTTAATATTTTGTTACTCGAAGGATCAAAATTATGTATTAATTACTCTACCAAGTATTAAAGAAATTTATTGAATTTCATAGATATCTACAGAAATAGATATAGAAAATACATGCTTTTGTAAACCAGAAGTTTACATATAATATTACAAACCAAGTTTGTTAATGAGAACCAAAAGCCAATGTAAACTAGAAGTTTACTAACAATGAGATATCAAAGAAGCAATGAGTCAAAGTAGAAATATGACCATATTTATTTTGAAGTCAAGGCTCAAGATAAAGATTAAACCCAAAAGGTATGTTATCAGTATGATTCTAAGTTAATTTGATTATGAATATTTTCATATGTGGTGGATAATGTATATTTTGCATATATATAAGTCAATTAAAGTATATTAGTCATGAATAATCTGATTATTTAGTGATGCAATATTATATGTTTATTCCTGAAGAATTAACATAAATTCTTCCTTTCAAAGTTTAAAGAATTTGAAAGTGATTTTGAGATATAAATATAAAGAAAGTATGTTTATATAACTCACACTTGAGGAGAGATTGTCAGAAAAACAAGTGTGAGTTAGAATACAAGTGTGAGCTAATATTTGAAAAGTTATATAGTTCTCACATAATGTTTGACCTCCCAAAATGCATGTCGGATTTTGATCAATATGTTATTGAAATTGAAAAATTTATGATTGTTCGAGATATATGTTACGAAAAAAGTTTACTGATCCAAATAATTTTATTGTTGGCATGACTTGTTTGATCATCCGAGTCATTCAAGAACCGAAGATTCTTCATAAATAACCAACATATTGTTCAAGAATAATTATGTGATGCTTGTTCTCAAATAAAAATGACTATGTGAATTTCATAGGTCATGATTGGTAATGGATCTCTGGAAATATATCAAACAGATCTATATGGGCCCATTGCAAACCAGAAGTTTGTAAGAACGCAACCTGAAGTTGCAATAATGTTTGAATAAATTAAGCGCGCTATTTCCAGATTATACGATCCAGAAATCATGAATTAAAGCATCCATAAAAAAATGGATTAATGCTTATGAGAACATAATAGTATGTTGTATATTTGATATATATATTGCAGCATTTATATAAGCCAACAAAATTCTCCCTGTAAATTGGTTTTGGTCGAAACCGAGACAATTCCATCCGGAAAGTTTTTGAATGTGCAATGTTTATAAATCCACCATAATACACATAGATGGATATGGAAAGAAAGTTGGGATAAATGTTATGTAAGGACCTCCTTCTTCTTGTTTGTCTCTAAATGGAACAGAATGATGTTTCTAATGGTAACAAATGGATTTAGGAGACTTACACTGCATGATTTGTCAATTGTGATTTAACATTGTTTTCCCAACATGAGGGGGAGAAAATAGGCAGTTGGGAAAAGAAATTAGCTGGAATGAATTATTATTAGCTCATTTTGATCCTCGTACAAAATAATGCGAACTGGAAGTTCAAAAGATAATTCATTTACAGAGTTTAGCTAATAAAATGCCAGAAGCATTTACTGACCCAAAGAAAGTGACAAAGTCACACGTCCCAGCTGTTAATGCTCCTATTCGAATTAATGTCCCTGAAGGATAACCTATTATGAATGAATATATAGCACGCCTGAAGCGTGAAAGGTCCATCGGTTCCAAAGATAAAAAAATCCTCGAAAAAGAAAAGGAGCTAAGAATATAGATGATCAAGTTGAGAATAATTAAGGAAAATTAGTAGCTCCGGAAGAGCCATCTCCCGAAGAGATATTATCTCCGAGTAGAGATATCTCCGAAGAGAATGTTGTAGTCCCGGAGAAGAGATCCGGTACACGAAATATGTGAAAATTATGAGATCTCAATAAATTGTTATGAATAGAATCCGATGGGACCGAAATGAAGTCAACGTTGACATCTTTGCTTATAATATAGCATATGATGTAATGAATGATATGAGGATCCCGAGCCACAATCCATTAGTGAGTGCCAACAAGTGAAAGTATTGGCCCCTATGGAAAGATGTCATTATTGCGAAATTAAAATATTGGCAAAACGAAAAGTATTTGGACTGCCGGTCCATACAACCGATGATGAAAGGCCGGTGATGCAAAACCGAGTTGGATACAAATAAGTTTTTGTACGAGAAGGTATGAAAAGGGTGAAATCACAAGATATAAGGTACGTCATGTAGTTCAAGGTTTTAAACAAAGACCTGACATTGATTTTTGAAGAAACATATGTGGATGCAAATACTTTTGTTATTTGATAAAGCGTAGCAGTAAATGAAGGGCTTGGTGCATCTAGAGGATATTATAACTACATGTTTACATGATTCACTTAATAGTGATATTGATATGAAAAGTCCCCGAAGGACTCAAGGTGCCGAAGCACATATCCTCAAAGGACTCAAGGTACCGAAAGCACATGTCCCCAAAAAGACTTAATGTGCTAGAAGTACAAATCCCGAAGGATTCAAGATGTTAGAAGCATTTAATACAAGTTCTCTAGAACAATATTTAATTAAGTTATATAAGTCCCTTAGCTTGAAGCTATTAGGGCGCATGTGGTATAATCGTCTCAAAGAATATTTGATGAAAAGAAGGGTACAAAAATAACCCAATATACCCATGCATCTGCTTGAAAATATCCAGAAATGAATTTGCACTAATTGCCGTTTATGTTGATAATATCAACATCACTGTAACTCCTGAAGAGCTTCAAAAGACAAATAATTGTTGAAGAACTAATTGGTCCAGAAGTACCATATCTTAGTGCTATTTGAGTACTATTGCATAATGCTTATTAGCAAGATATAGTTTTTCTTCAACACAAAGACATTGGAAGCAATTTTGGCATTAGAAGAAGCAATATTGATACTGTCGTCATCAGGAGGAATCATCAGGAGGAATAAAACTGATGTCATCAAGAGGGGGAGTCCATACTCTCGTACTTTCTTTGTACTCTTTTCCTCATCTAGGTTTTTGTCCCACCGGGTTTTTCTAGAAAGGTTTTTAATGAGCGGCAAAGATTCGAAAATCTTATGTAATTAAGAGGGGGAGCTTCGATACACGTTGTACTCTTTTTCCCTTATCTAGGTTTTTGTCCCACTTTGGGTTTTCCTAGAAAGGTTTTTAACGAGGCAACATAAGAAAGTGTATTGACGGATGATGTACTCTTTTCTTTAGCTAGGTTTTATCCCACTGGGTTTTCCTAGTTAAAGTTTTTAATGAGGCACATTCATAATGGACATCCAAGGGGAGTGTTATGAATATATTTATTATGTGGATGTCCATTGCATAGTAACCCTTGAAGGTCTATAAATAGAGGTTTTCTGTAAACATTTAGAACACACTTGAAATGAGAATTCTTCCATCTCTCTAGAATTTCTCTCTAACTTCTCTCTACTTTTCTTCAGTTTTATAACACCTCCCTCATTTTTCACCCTTTTTTCCTTTCCCATTTTCTCTCCGTGCAAGAAAAGCCTTAGTCTTGACATCTTTGGCAAGCTTGTGTGCTCTATTTTACTCTCAACATTTCTTGTATTGGTTGACATTGTGCATGGAGAACAACGACAGTTCTTTCCAGCTCGCGTTGCAGACAGACAAAGAAGGATTTTTTGCTTATTGACATGAGCAGTGACACGGTGGAAGTGAAATGTGTGAGAGCATCCTGTTGTGAAAATTGACGTCGTTTGTCCACAGCTTTTACATTCTGCAAACAGATTCCACATTTACTCTGCATAAACGAAAAAATAATAATAAAAAATTCCAAGATTCCAAATAGTATTGCTGGAATATTTTAGAGGGAAAATATCAGTGAAGTCCTAAGGAAAAAAATATATTATCAAAAATAATCAAAAAAGTCATTAGGGGTTTTTTTTGATATTAATTACAAAATTCCAATATAAAAAAAGTCTCATTGTCAAAATGACTTTTTATGTTAAAATAACTTTTCCTGTGTTTAAAATTTCCCTATGAAAATATTGTTGTCAAAATGGCTTTTTGATGTTGCCAAAAATTTTCCAGGGTCCTAAAATTGTACATGCCGGAGGAAAAACTCGAAAAACTTTTCATAACGGAAAAATCATTTTGACAAGAAAAGCTATTTTGACAACGATATTTTCATAGGAAAATCTTTACAACAGAAAAACCATTTTAACAACATGAAAAGTCATTTTGACGAGACTTTTTTATATTGGAATTCCATAATTAATATAAAAAAAGTCCCTAGGGAATTTTTTGATAAGAGATTTGAGGTTGAGAGTTTTTTGATATTTTTTTTCTCTTCCTTGGGATCTCAATAATATTTTCCCTATTTTAAAATGAAAAAATATGTTTTTTATAAAGTCATATTCTTATAAATTAAGGGATTTATACGGAGAGTTGTGTAAGAAATTATAATACTAAAAGTCACTAAATTTATGTCTCTTTAATTCCTAAGGACACATGTGAAAGTTTATAATCAAATGTGTGGTAACCATTACTTGGTCAAAGGATGTGTTGTGTTTATAAGAAAACTCCTACATATAAGATTCATAAATCTAACAAATTGTTATGACTTTTAATTGAAGAGATGTCGTTTCAAGAGACATCACTTCAAGGAAGCACTACTTCAAGGGCATCACTTCAAGAGAATGGATTGGAGAGCTTCTTGGGGTAGTTTTTACCGGTTCTCATACTATTGTGTTTTGGTGATAACAAGTCTTGATATACAAAGCATAACAGAAAGTTGACTTGATGATTCAGGTCATTCAAGTGAGTTTCCAAGCATTCGAGTGATAGAACTATGTTTGAAGGAAATTTGAATCAACAAGTCACTCAGAATGAATATTTGCCACTTCAAGTTATCAAGGAAGATCAATTGAGTAGCAGTGGATGCACTTGAGTGATTATCTTCACTTCTAGAAATTATGCAAGTCACTTGATAAAATTATTAAGTAATGCAAGATCACTCGAGGATGGGGTAAGCATTCAAGTGATTCGACATCACTTGCAAACATTTGCAAGTGACACACAAAGTTTTTGAAAGTTGGAGCAAATCACTCTAGGGATGTTTTGGTGCTCTCTGAGTGATATGCTCAAGATCACTCGAGTGATGCAGTGATCACTAAAGTGATGTACTCGCGAGTCTCAACGAGGCATTTGCAAGTGAAACAATAGTGACATGATGGTAATAGAAGATCACTTGCAAACTCTTACAAGTAATCCATAAAATCACTCGAGTCACATGGTAATGTCAAAGCTTTTTCAAAACAATAGAAGATCACTTGAGTGGTAGTTCAATCACTCGTGTTAGTTCTCGGTTTTATGTTTTGACAATAACAACTTGAAAAAGGAAAAGGTTTTAGTTAAGTGAAATTTGAAGAGTTGAAGCAAGATTCCTTGATCAATTGTATCATGGTGTTACTCGAGCATAACAAAGTGAGTGATCTTTGCTCGAGCAAGTAAGTGATTGCTCGAGCAACGTACTTTAATCACGTTGCTCCATTTAGTTTCAACATTGCTCGAGCATGGAACTGTTTTTACTTGAGCAAGGACTTTATATTACTCGAGCATCAATGTTTTGATAAGCTAACCTCTTGCCTTTCAGTTTGTTACTCGAGCAACTAATAAGTCTTACTCGAGCATAACACTCGAGGAAGAAAATATTGTACTCAAGCATATGTGTTTTAACAACTAATCCCTTGTCTTTCACAGTGCTTGCTTGAGCACTTTACTTGAGCAAGCTTGCCTTATGCTCGAGCATGCTCGGTCCAGTACCCTGAAATATGAAGGAGTTAGATACTATTTACACAATTGAATCTTTACTCGAGCATAGTGCTCGAGCAAAGGTAATTGCTTACTCGAGCATATGTGTCCTAACAACTTATCCTTTGTTTTTCATAGTGGTTGCTCGAGCATGTTGAAGCACTTACTTGAGTAAGGTTATTTGTAAAACTCTTTGTGAAAATATTTAAAGGTTGCTCGAGCAGACTAAGATTATACTTGGGCAAAGAACTTACAAAGGCTTCAAATACTTCGTCTTCTTTGCCTTCGTAAATTCAAAATATATGATTAACATCTGATTACATTTGAACACAACTCATTATTATTGTCAATGCTATTAAACATATTTGTCAATGAGTTTCAGATTGTAAATGAAAGGAATTCATGCAAATCTTCAAAATGCAACAAACATGTCAGAGCATTTTAATTGTGTTATAGAAAATAGAGCACTAACAAGGAATGGAATTCAGAGAAGGTCAAATGATTATAGCTTCAAACACCCATTCTATAAAAAGCGACAACGACTCTTCCTTAGTCAAATACACATACTAAAGGCATGTCGTCCAAAGATTGTCAATGACAATACGAGGTTTGTGTCTAACGGAAAATTTTTTGTCTAATGGAAGGATTGAAGTCTCTTAACAAATAGCTTGAAGCTTCACCAATGGTGATTAATGGCATTTATGTATGAATACGAATAGCATTCAATACGGAGCTAACAACCAATGGCAATATCATTTATTGGTCAAGTTATTGCTCATTAATACTTTCTAATATCTTTTGATATTCAATTATTTAGTGATCATATATCTACTCTATAAGAGAGTTATCTTTATTCAATTGATTGTTGTAAAATCTCAAGGTTGTGGGACTTTGAGTATGGTTGTTCGATTACAATTGTAAGAGGGAGTGAATATGATGAGATTACTCTAAACTTATTGTAATCGTTGAAAGATAGTGAAAACTCATAGAAGCTCTAGGGACTAGACGTAGGTCATGAGATTAAGACCGAACCAGTATAACTTTCTGTGCACACTTCGGTGATATTCTTCTAAGTTTTCCTTCATGATTTAATTAGTCGTTAAGATTGTTTTAAATTTTTATAACTCATCCAATTCACCCCTTTTGGGTAATTCACTGCGATTAACACACCCCTCTCTTGGGTGAAATCGTTGACACTAACATTTAGTATCAAAGTCTCGTCTTCTTATTTTAGGACTTACATCATAAGAAGGATCCTATGGAAAGAATACTACTAAATGGAGCCTCCATTAGACAAGTGAAAAGAATTGAATAAATATTGGCTCCAAAGACCCCATTGGAATTTGATGACAATGTAAGAAGTTGGTAAATCTCAACAGCAAAGCTATTCTAATGATTCAAAGTGCACTGAATCAGAAAGAATACTTTAGAATATGCAATCTCTCTTTTGCCAAAGAAATGTGGGAAGCACTGGAGATTGCTCATGAAGGAACCTCTGAAATTAAAGAAAACACTCTTATCATGGAGAATGACCTTCTTCGCAGGAAATCTGAAGAAAGTATTGAAAGTGGAATATCACCTAGAGGGGGTGAATAGGGGATTTCAAATTCTTTTTCTGAATTATACGAAGAACAATAAATATAGAGACAGAGACGATTGAACACACATGAGTTATACTGGTTCGATCCAACTCTTTGACCTACGTCCAATCCCCAGACGCTCTGGGATTTTCACTAACTCACGATCACAAATACAATTACACACTTTGTACTCGAGATGATCCTTTTACACTAGGACTCACTCCCCCTTACAAGTTGTAATCGTACACCCACACTTAAGGTTCCACAACCTTGAGATTAAACAGATAAAATGGATAATCAAATAAGTGTTTAACTCCTCACAGAGTAGATGAATAATAATCACTGAAGTACAAGAATATTCAAAGATATTAAATGAATTGAATGAAACAGTAAATTGCAATAGTGTCAAATTGAATGAGCAGAGTTTCGGTAGGTAAAGGAATTGATGTGATGAGCTTTTATATCATCTTCCATTAATGTCGTCATGAAGCTTTGAATGTAGCCGTTGAGACTTTTCGAACTTCTGTTAGGCACATATAGTTTCCGTTAGGTACAGTCGACCGTTGTTTCATTAATTCGTTCACCGTCGACGTACTTGTGCTCAGAAGTTGACTTAGACCATTTGCCAGAATGGGTATGCCTTGAAGGAATGATTTCATTTGCAATGAAGCTCATCCCGTTTGTAGGCTCTATTTTCTACAAGCAATAAATGCTTCTAACACATTGAATGGCTTTTCGACTAATAATGGTTTAAGCATTAGTTAATCAACTGAAATCTACTCAATAGATGGTTAGTAATACCAAAAACACATTTGAATAAGATTTAAATAAGAAATAGTTGATAACTCAAAACATATAAATTTACGATTAGTGTTACAACGAATGATTCTAATAGCTAAAGGTCCATACTCAAGTATCAATACTATCCTACTCGAGTAATCATATGAAAAACTTAGACAAATGTTCAACTAAACAATCATACTTGAGTAAGAAGGTATCTTTACTCGAGTAATATCGCAGCATTTCATATCAGTGGTTTCTGCAATGCTCTTTACTCGAGTAGCGTTGTGTGTCTACTCGAGTAGTCTACTTGAGTAGATCAAAACATCTGCTCGAGTAATATCAGTTTTCTGCTAAAACAATATACTAAGTGAAGGCATTAGTAACTGTTACTTGAGTATCATTCTCCGCATACTCGAGTAGTATAAGAATAGTACTCAAGTAACCATCAGACAGAAAACAAATATATGATTCAAATATGTATATTCGAGTAGTCAAGTCCTTTACTCGAGTACCTTAATCAAGTAGCACATAGGTTGTACTCGGGTATACTTCAAATAGAGAGCAACTATGAAATATAAACAACAATACTTCAAGTAACGACATACCTTTACTCGAGCAATGTTATAACAGAGGTAGTGACTTTGACAAAAGACCCTTGTTACTCGGGTAGATAGAAGTTCTTACTTGGGTAACATACTCGAGTAACCCAGTGGTACTGCTCGAGTAATGATGATAACTTCTCTGGACTTTGCTCGAGTAATGATGATAGCTTCTCTGGACTTTGCTATGAGTCTTCAATACTCGATTAATACTCTTAACATAGACAATATTTATTGATTCAAAAAACCTTAACCACTTTCAATATAAAACCTTAATCTCCTAAGTCTTGTTATCATCAAAACTCCGAGAACTAACAAGTATAGCTGAGTTCAAACTCAAATATACGCACTTGATTAATCAACTTGCAACATTGGGAAGAACGTATGGTCAAAATTCCCAAGTGAGAAAAATTCTTAACATTCTCACTAAGAAATGGGAAGCCAAGTTCACAGCAATCGAAGAAGCTAGAGGCGAATCAATGAGATTAGTTGCTGCTTTATTTGGAAGTCTTTTTGAGTATGAAGGAAAGATGAAATTCAAAAGAGAAGTAGAGGAAATTAATGATAAAAAGAAGAAAGGAGTAGCGCTCAATGCCCTAAAAAAAAGATCCAAAGGAAGGAGAAGAACCCAAAGAAGATAAACTTGGAATGATAGTAAGAAGATTTAAAAAATTCTATAAAAATGATCAAGGGTTCATAAAATTTCACAAAGGCGGTATGAGTAGCAGAAAAGAGGGAAGAGACTATGTCATCTACTACGAGTGTGATATACCAGGACACATCAAATCTAAATGTCTGGTTTATCTAAAAAACAGACAAAAGAAGAAGAAGAATCACTTAAAAAAGAAAGGATATGTGTCAGCTATTTGGGGAGATAGTTTATCAAGTGAAGAAAGTAAAGATGAGAAGATTTCCAACATTTGTCTAGTGGCACATGAAGAGTCTGATGGTAAATAGGTAAATGACTCTAAACCTTCATATGATGAACTTGTTGGATATGATTAGTTTTGATGATGTCTTATATACATGTCATTCTTAAGAGCAAAAAACTTGTATAATATATTTATCTCTTACATAGACTAACTACTATAATTAATGTAGATTAGTCCAAGTTGAATTATAGATCAAGAAGGAGATAAGAGATTTCAGAAAGAAGAATTTAGAGAAAATGTTAAGTTCAAGAAGAAGAGGAGATATTGAAGAAGGTAGAACTTGCGAGAAAATGATGAGTCTAAGTTAAACAATGAAGAATGATCAAGAGAGAGATTGAAGATGGAAGAACTTGCTGAATGGAATGAGAATATCATTATTCAAGTTCCTAGATTAATACTATAAGTCTCCATGATCAAATGGAAGTTGGAATGACTCAATTCGGAGTTAAAATAAGCTACAGTTGCATTCCTGAAGTCATTCTCGAGTACAACAATGTAATTCTTGAGTATGGTACTATTCATGCAAAAATTTCAGTCATTCTCAAGAATCATCATCATTCTCGAGAATCATTGTGTTTCAAATTATACTGTTCGACTGCTTTTTTCACGTTTCACTTGGGCGATGTCTGGTAATTCAATGATATCTCTCCAACCAGAAGTTCGATTGGGGTGAAACCAGTGGCATATGAAACTAAACTCCCAATGCGTCATTTTGATATAAAATTCAAGTCCAAAGGAGTTTAGATGAAGGAGTTATGAATTTCACAAGTTGGCACATCAATTCACGCCACATAGCATACCAAGCTTTGGTATTTTGAGTGTATCTCACAAACGACCAATCCAAATGTTCTGAAACCAGTGCCATTTGAAACTAGACTCACATATATTTCCAAAAACATCAAGATCACGGAAAATGAAGATCAATTGAAGGAGATATTATATTTTGAAGTTGACGGTTAGTTCAGAATGCTGCAAAAAAACACTGGTCAAGAACAACCTCCATCATCTGATGATAACGGACGAACTACAATGAGTTTAGAGCTGATTCTTCTTGCATGGAAAGAAGGCTTTAAAGAGTTTAAGTATTTGAATCAGAATTAACTCACTTGCATCTCCATGTGTAATTGATTCTCGAGAATGGATCAAGGATTCTCAAGAATGGTATGATAGATCCACCATCACAAGTCTTCTCTGATACAATTCTCGAGAATGAGTAAGTGATTCTTGAGAATGGTTCTCAAGAATGGGTAAGTTAATTCTCGAGAATACACTGCTTAATACGTTAAGTGCTTTCTAGTTGTATTATTTTCAAACATTGATATGTTGATATGATTCTCGAGTATTAACAAAATGATTCTCGAGAATGCTTAACTGCTTATGATTAAAAGCACTCTGAACGTATTATTCTCGAGAATCAATAATATGATTCTCGAGTATCATCGAGACATGCTCTCTGGAAAGACTTTTCTTCGATAGCTCTCAAGAATGATATGAACAATTCTCGAGAATATATATCGACATTTGAAATCTTCATTCTCGTAAACTGTAAATCATTGATTATGGCTTGGGTACTTCATATTACTGATCTATACTTCTCCTAACCAAGTTTAATCAGTTTACTAATGAGTTTCAGATGATTATATGAAGAATTAACAACATATTACAAAAAGCAGATGATTACGTCAGAAGCTCTAACGGCTACTTCCAACAGACATCCAATGGTCATATTCTAAACTGGAAGAATAGCTCAACGGTCGAATACTCGCAACGGTCGAAACACAAATACCTATAAATTGCGAAGTCTTCAAACCGAAAGAGGTGACTGAAAGAAGGAATATCACCAAGAGGGGGGTGAATTGGGGATATAAAATTTTTCGCAAGAATCCTCTGTTTAACCGAATGTAAAACAAAGATAAACAGAGTAGGGATAAGTGAGATTGAACACAATGGATTTATCCTAGTTCGGTCTAAATCCTTGACCTACGTCCAGGTCCCCGACTCTCCGGGATTTTCACTAACTTCAACGATTACACACTCTGTAACTCTCGAAGCAATTCTCTCTCTAGAACTTGCTCCCCTTACAAGTTGTAATCAAGTATCCCAATCTCAAAGTCCCAATACTTTGAGATTCTTACAAGAAAAGATAATCAATGAGAAACTCTCTAAAAGAATAGAATAATAATCACTGAAGCTTAATATATCTGAAGATATTCTCTCTGTAAGTCGAAACAATAAATGCTCTTAATTACTAATTGAATGCACAGCGTTTCGGTGGTTGGAGACTTGAATGCTTCTCCTATTTATAGGTTGGTAGCATTGATGACCGTTGAGAGGAATTTAATGAGCCGTTGTGAGTAATCAATATATCTGTTGTAAACACTTACTCGTTTCCTCGTATTCTTCCGACATTCGACCGTTATCCTTCATTAACATTCTTTATTCGATTTGTTCGTTGAGAACCAGTGAGAATGTTATCTGGGAAGAGGCCGTAATGCTTTTGGTATGTCCGGAGGTTTATTTCTTCTTTCGGCTTGATGTCGGGACTGCATTTAATGCTTCGACACATATTGACTTTTCGTGATTTCAAGTTTAAAAACATGTTAGAAGTATTTGAAATACACTAGCAAACCGATTAAACTTGGTTAGGAATGATAAGAATTAATTACATAAGATACCCAAGCTTTAATCGAATGAAAACCAGAATGCGCAGAAAAACATATTCAAATCTGATATGAACAACTCGAGTTGCTTCACATAACTCGAGTTATATTTAGTTCAGAAGATATGCGCATGAAGAATGAACTTGAGTTATCCCGAATAACTTGAGTTGGCTAACTCGAGTTACTATGCCTAACTCGAGTGACTTCGAGAATCAATTATTCGGAAATTCTTCGCAAATGGTATAACTTGAGTTATAGTAATAACTGGAGTTGTCCAACTCGAGTTTTATACTCTAACTCGAGTTTCTTTGGAATTCAAATCAGACAGAAAGTTTTCACAGAAAACATAACTTGAGTTATTGCGAATCGAGTTGTCCAACTCGAGTTTTACTTGAATAACTCGAGTTTCGTTTGAATTTAAATCATTCGGAAAACTTTCGCAAATAATATAACTTGAGTTACAAAAATAACTTGAGTTGGGCAACTCGAGTTATACTCTGTAACTCGAGTTTTTATACTTCGAAAAACAGACAGAAAGTTTTTAGCACTTGGACAACTTGAGTTTTTCCTTGTAACTCGAGTTATATCAGATACCAAAAATTTGATATTGCGATGAGGCTTTTGGGAACTGAAGTACAACTTATAACTTGAGTTGTTTAGTGACAACTCGAGTTATCCTTCGTTTGATCTGATTTTTCTTAAGTGTAAAACTTGAGTTATGATAGGCAACTTGAGTTGTTTTCAACAACTTGAGTTACGATTTTTCAAAATCATTTTACAAGAAACTCGGTGCAATTTGTCTAAACTTAATTCTTCACAAGTTAACCCATTGATCATTACAATTGTTAGACATCATCAAAACACATAGAGAACTAACAGTGACGATTAACAAACGATCAACAAAAACAAAATCTCCTTCTCAGTCAAAATGCCTTCTGACGTTTATCTCATTTTCTCTCTGTTTTCTCAGTGATCATATAGTTTATTAGAGAGTAAGATTATTTGTAATGCACTTCAGTGTTCATCTTATCACTTTTGAGAGAGAAGATTATTTGTAATCATTCATTACAAAGATTGTATCCTTACAAATGGGTAAGGGAGAGTATCTCGGTAAGAGATTTGTAAAGGCTACAAAGTGCCCGGCTAAACTTGTGGGATTGTAGTGGTTCTCAAGCACCTGATTAAAGCTTGATGGAGATAGTGGATTGAAATCTCAGGAGGAGCCTGGGGACTGGACGTAGGTCATCGTGGATTGGGCCGAACCAGTATAAATCATAGTTTGCATATTCTCTTCCCTAATCTCTTATATTTCCAGCATATATGTTTGAATGAGTGAGTATCGCTTTATAAATTATTACTTGTCATACAACCGCTTTCAATAAGTTTCGAAAAGATTTTCAAAGTTCCTAAAGTTTTTATTGAACACCCAATTCACCCCCCCTCTTGGGTGATAGCCAGGTCTAACAAAACTACGTTCTGAATATAATGTATTACATTCACAGTTTAGTAAAATATTCAAAGAATTAGTAAGCTCTAAAAAGAGGGTCAAGTTACTTAAGCAACAACTCAAGGAAACACCAGTGAATATTTGTGAAACTTGCCCTGTTTTGGAAAAGAAAAACTATAAACTTAACAAGACACTTGAGAAATTCATCAAGCATAGTGAAATATTTAAAGTGATTTTGAAAGCACAGAGATTTACAAATGATAGATCTGGTATAGGATATAATCCAGATTTGGGTAAGTAGAAAGGGAAAAGGAAAAAGGGCGATAAAACATATCTAAATTACTTCCATCATTATGTGCATACATCTAATCCCTTTACATATTGTAATTACTATAATAGAAAGGGGAATAATACATCTTGCTTTCATAGAAAGAAGAAACCAATAGGCACCTACAAATGGGTACCTAAAGAATCATATGTGT
The DNA here is from genome assembly GCA_019022615.1 of Acacia melanoxylon. NCBI lineage: Eukaryota > Viridiplantae > Streptophyta > Magnoliopsida > Fabales > Fabaceae > Acacia > Acacia melanoxylon. The sequence goes on along the minus strand of JAFJYJ010000030.1, from coordinate 6,856,838 downwards.
TAGTAATTTTGGGTGTTTCCTGACGTTCAAGCGTAAACTCATGAAATGGAAAAAAAAATTGTTCTTTACTAATTGTAGCGAAATCTAGAATTTATAACCGTAACTTTTTACGGTACTCATGAGAACCCATAACTCTTTACGATACTTATAAGTTACTTAAAAGTGTAATTGTTTAAGCAATGAGTTAATATATGAGAACCTGTAACTCTTTAGGGTGCTTATGAGTTATTGGTTTATATGTTTTGATGATAACAAGCCTTGAAAATGAATAATGTTTTGAATCAATGAAAAGTACCAAAGACAGAAGCTTACTCGAGCAAGTGTAAACTTACTCAAAAAAGAGCTTGCTCGAGCACATAAGTCACTGCTCGAGCAGACTTCTTACTCAAGCATGTCCAAAATGTTACTTAAGCATGTATCACACTAACTCTCTTGATTGAAAGCTTTGCACGTCTTTACTCGAGCAAATCCTGAAGTTTACTCAAGCATATTGCTCGAGCACAAGAAAAGTCCTACTCAAGCAAGATGGTTACTCGAGCAAGTTGCTCGAGCACAAGTGAAAGCATACTCGAGCATGATTAATATTGTGAACTAAGTCCTTTGTTTTTCAAGGGTTTACTCGAGCATGACAAGCGTCTTGGTCGAGCGCATGATCTTAAGCTTATTGTTATCTAACTTTCACAAACATTACTCAAGCACAATAAAGAGCGTACTCGAGCATGAGCATTTTTGTACTCGAGCTTATGTGTTCTAACATGTTGCTCTTTGTGTTTCACAAACATTGCTTGAGCATGATAGACCTCTTACTCGAGCACAAGTAAATATGTACTCGAGCACACTATTCTAACACCTTCTCTGTTGCAGTTCTCAGAGGTTACTCGAGCACCTTATGGGACTTACTCAAGTAGGTCCAAATGTTTACTCAAGCAAGCCGATGGATTGACTCTTCTCTCTGTAAGTATTTGAATGTAGGCATGGAAATAGGTCAGGCCAGGCTTTGGCTAAATAGGTCTGAGCCTGTAATGGAGGCAAAAGGCCTAAGCTTGAATTCAGACCTTTTTTTAGGCTTAGGTCTAAGCCTTCATAAGACCTTGTAGAGCTTGAAGCGTTTTTAAAGGCCTATTTATAATATAGGCCTTTAAGTAGGCCTCATATTCTAGGAATAGGCTTTGTTCACTTTGAGCCTATCAAAATCTATATAAATATAGCTTGAAATTAGAACATAATGAAAAACAATATGTTATTTATATGACATAAATATAAAAACGTGTAAAAAGGTCAGGCCTGAAGGCTTACAGACTAGGCCTTAACAAAATAGGTCTGGCCTATTTACACATTTAAGCCTGGCCTTTTTAACAAATAGGCTAGGCCAGACCAGGCCCTAAACAGGTTAGGTATAAGGCGTCTTATAGGGGCCTAGCTTATTTCCACCCCTATTTGAATGTTGCTTGAGCATACAAGAATAGTACTCGAGCACAGTTCCTACAAAGACTTCGTCTTGTTCGTGCTCGTAAATTCAAATATATATATGATTTCGTTTGAATACTACTCATTATCATATATAATGCTATTAATCATTTTACTAAGTGAATTTCAGATCATTAACAAAAGGTTTTCGTGCTAATCTTCGAAAAGCAATGAATGTATCAAAGCATTAAATATGTTACAGAAAATAAAGCACGCATAAGGAATGGAATTTAGAGTAGGTAAAATAATCATTGCCGCAGACAACCATTCTGGCGAAAGTAATAGTGGCACCTCCCATCAAGAAGAGAGAATTGATTGGTTTCCAAAGGCTATAATCATGAAGAGGGAATTGATTATGAGGGAACGTATGCTCCAGTGGCTAGATTAGAAGCTATATGAGTACTCTTGGCCTTTGCATGTATCAAAATATTCAAGCTCTATCAGATAGATGTTAAAAGTGCTTTTTTAAATGGTTTCATTCAAGAAGAAGTTTATGTTGAACAACCTCCTGGTTTTGAAGATACTTCACATCTTGATCATGTCTTTCATCTCAAAAAGGCTCTATATGGCGTTAAACAAGCTCCTAAAGCTTGGTAAGAAAGATTGAGTAAGTTCCTTCTTGATTAAGGATTTGTCATAGGAAAAGTTGATACAACTCTCTTCATTAAACACAATAAGAAAAATGATCTTCTAATTGTGCAAATTTATGTTAATGATATTATATTTGGTGCTTCTAATGATTCCTTATGTGAAGAGTTTTCTAAGACTATGCAGGGAGAGTTTGAAATGTCTATGATGGAAGAACTAAACTACTCTCTCGGATGTCAAATCAAACAACAAAAGAATGAAATCTTCATCTTCCAAACCAAATATCTCCAAGATCTTCTTAAGAAGTATGAGATGGATCGGTGCAATGGAGCCGATACTCCAATGAGTTCAACAACTCTCCTTGATGTTGATGTCAAAGGCAAAGATTTCAATATAACCAAGTATAGAGGGATGATCGGCTTATTACTATACTTGACGGTAAGTAGACCAGATATCCAATTCAGCGTGGGAATATGTGCAAGGTATCAATCTACTTTGAAGGAGTCTCATGCTGAGACAATTAATATTCAGATACTTTGCAGACATAGAGAAACTTGGAATTTGGTTTCCTAAAAGTCGAAGTGAATATCTTGAGGCTTATTCAGATTTAAATCATGCTGGTTACAAGAATATAGAAAGATTGGATAATGTGAGTTCCTTGGTGGATCTCTTGTGTCTTAGTTTAGCAAGAAACAAAATAATGTCTCTCTTGTCATCCACTAAAGCTGAGTATGTAGCTGCTTCAAGTTGTTGCGCTCAAGTACTTTGGCTCAAACAACAACTTCAAGACTTGGGAATCTATCTAAAAGAAATTCCAATTCTATGTGACAACACAAGTACAATAGGCTTGGCCAAGAATCCAGTTCAACACTAAAGAACCAAGAAAATTAATGTAAGACATCATTTCATCAAAGATCATGTGTAGAAGAAAGATGTCAAGGTGTTGTTCATTCCTTCTCATTTACAACTTGCTGATATCTTTACCAAGCCCTTTGGTGAAAAGATCAATTCCTATTCATCATAAGAGAATTGGGTATGGTAAACCCCAATGAGTTGTAAGCAATCTCTTCCTTACTAGTCAATTTGAAATTTAATTTGACAGATCATTACTAACTTTAGTATCAGAGTCTCTATAATTTTGTTTTGCAAGATATTATGTTTCTTCAACTCAAAACAAAGAAAAACATAAAGCTATGATGCTCAAGCAGACTCTCATATGCCCAAGAAATATCGTGGAGACTTACACTGAAAAAGGGCAAAAATTAGTATCTTACTCGAGCATAATAGTTATATGCTTGAGAAATATAGAGATTTAGTTTTTTGTGTGCTTGCAGGTAGGTTTGCTCGAGCAAGGATCAAGCTTGCTCGAGTAGCATGCTCAAGAAAAGAGTCAGGCATGCTTGAGCAAGGCACATGAAACTGCACAGACAAGGGCGTGCTTGAGCAAACCAAAGGGCATGCTCGAGCAAAGGGTAAGTTGTGCTTGAGCAAAGTCGTGAAGTAGTACTGGTGTTGGCCACAGATCAAAGCCTGCTAAAGCAAACTCATAGATATGCCCAAGCAACCTTTCAACAAACTGATAAATGCAAACTTTGAAAGCCCAAATCAACTCACAAAGATTAAATCTCTCTTTAAAGGGGTTCAAGTGTTCATAGAACACACTTGAAGTAAGGTATTTTTGCATTTTTAGCAATCATGCTCAAGCACATTAGTGTTTGCTCGAGCATGGCCCCTGGCAATACTTTACTCGAGCAAACTTGTATTTGCTCGAGCATAGTTAAGCATGCTTGAGCAACATTGGGTTAAAATCAGGTATTTGAGCGGTCACCGCGTTTCAGTTCTCTCACATTGTTTCCTATCCACCGTCTCATCTCTCTCAAACTCTCTCAAAACCCGTTAACTCCTCATCTCAAATCCATTATCATTTGAACGAATCATTTCGATTCCTCCCAATAGATCCCTCGAATCGACATTCTCGACCATTACCCTTCTTCTTTCCCTCCATAAATTCCCTAAAAATCCCGGATTTTCAACCACAACAGTCAACAATCTCTCTTCCCCCACCATGCCTCTCCCCCTCCCCCGATCCCCCTTCACCCCCCCCTTATCTCTCTCATTTTGAAGTTCAATTTGTGAGTGGAATGTAGCCAACCTTTGAATATGAGTTTAAAGGCCCCATCTTTTGCCACTTTCCTCTTCTAATTCTCCATAATCATCGTTCTCTAATTGCATCTTCTCAAAATCACTGGATTCTTTTTGATACTTCAATTGATGATACCTATTTTGAACAAAGTTTGTAACTTTCATGAAATCTTAAATCGTTGTTCTCGGTGAGAATTGTTTCTGGTTGGTCGAATTGGTACTTGTCCAAGCTCCCATTAGGTATGTGATTGTATAAGAGGAGGAGGTCACCTCACCGGCGACACAATCCCAGAAGTTGAACGAGATTCTAGTGACGGTGCCGCCCAATGCTGGTGATTTCTGAGATTAACTCCCTAAGGCCCTGTTTTGATTCATGGGAAATTTGTTTCACTGCAACTTGGGTTTTCGAACTTGGGAGTGTTCCTTTGTACACTCGACCAAACCCACCTTGTCTGAGGAGCTCCTTATCCTTAAAACCTCTTGTCACTTTCTTGAGCCCTTGGTAGGAATATATGTGGGGTCTGATTTCTAGCTCCCAAACTTCTATTATGAGAGAGATGAAAGGGTGGGGGGAGTGGAGCGGGGAGAGAGAGAAGCATGGTGGGGGAAGAGAGATGGGAGGTAGGTGTGTGACAGTAATGGAGAAAGGGAGAGAGAAGGAGAGTTTTTGGAAAATTTTGCAGAGGAGAGAGAGGGTGTAGGAGAATAAGCACAAAATAATGAACGCTGCTTTTCTCTAATTCCCTAACCATCTGCTCTCCTTTTCTACGAAACGGCGCTAGTGTAAAAAACCATTGTCGCTCTCTTTTTTAAAAAAGATAGCATTCACTATCTTGAGTATTTTTTCAGTACCTTGAAGTATTTTTTTCAAGATCCTAAATTTTTTTCCCAAGATCATGAAGTATTTTTTCAAAGTATCGGTCGGATCTTGAAGTATCTTTTTAGTACTAGTCGGTATCTTGAAGTACTTTTTTTAGTACCAATCGGTACCGAGATATTTTTTCAAGATCCTAAAATATTTTTTCAAGATCATAAAATATATTTTCGCATTCGCCAAGATATCCGAAGTATTTTTTTAGTACCAGTCAATACCCTGAAATATTTTTTCAAGATCCTAAAATATTTTTTCAAGATCATGAAGTATTTTTTCAGTACAAATTAGTATCCTGAAGTATTTTTTAGTACCAGCCAGTATCTTGAAGTATTTTTTTTTAGTACCAGTCAATACCCTGAAGTATAGGATCCTTGAAAAAATATTTCAGGGTACTGACTAGTACTAAAAAAAATACTTCAAGATACTGACTAGTACTAAAAAATATTTTAGGATACTGATTTGTACTGAAAAAATACTTCATGATCTTGAAAAAATATTTTAGGGTATTGACTAGTACTGAAAAAATACTCAGGACGGTAAATGCTATTTTTTTAAAAAAAAAAAAAAGAGTCAACAGTGGTTTTTGCACCAAAATGACGTCGTTTGGTAGAAAAGGAGGCCAACGGATGGTTAGGAAATTGGAGGAAAGCCGCGTCCCAAAATAATGGGACCCGGCTTTCCTCCAATTCTCTTGAGATTTGTTGCCCTCATTTTCTTCCAAACGATGCCGTTCTGGTGTAAAATAGCACTTTTCAAAAAAAAAAAATACCATCCACCATGCTGAAGTATTTTGTTAAGATCATGAAGTATGTTTTTAGTAGCGAAGATCATCGAATATCTTTTTAGTACCCGGTCGGTGCCACGAATATTTTTAGGCTCTTGAAAAATATTTCATGGTATTAACTAGTACTAAAAAAGATGTTTCGAGATAATCGGATGGTCAAAAAAGATACTTCAGGGTATTGATTGGTACTAAAAGGATACTTCATGATATTGACTAATACTGAAAAAAAATACTTAATGATCTTGAAAATTATTTTAGGATCTTGAAAAATATTTTAGGGTACTGACTAGTACTTAAAAAAATATTTCAGGATATTGACTGTACTAGAAAAAAAATAGTTCAAGATATTGATTGCTACTAAAAAAAAAAATTCATGATCTCCTAAAATAATTTTAGGATCTTGAAAAATATTTTAGGATACTGACTGATATTTAAAAAATACTATAAGATGGTGAGTTCTATTTTCCAAAAAAAAAAAAGAAACAGTGTGATTTTGTACCAAAACAGTACTGTTTTGAGATAAAAGGACGAGAGCACAGGATATAAGGGAGAGAAGCCGCGTCCAAAATAATGGAGGGAGGGAGTACGGACAAATAGGCTAATACATAGGATAAAAAAATTTGACATGTGATTATTTTGGTAATCAATGCACAAATTACATGGTGCACCCGACTAGAGCCTTTGAGATCGGGTCGGCCTTTCCAAGGCCCGAAGTTCTATTTAAAATTTTAACTATTTTTCTTTCGTTTTTTTTCAAAGAAATATAACTAGTAAATTACAACAATTAATATTTTAATTTATCAAATAAATGTTGTCAACATTAATATCAAAACAACACGAATCATCCAACAAATAAGCACAATCACTAATTCAAAATCAAAAGCAAACTATATTCACAATAATTCACATAAAACATAAGAAGCGTATCACTAAAATGACATTAATACGATGACTATTATTGTTGTCATCTTCGTCACTATCATCAATTTCAACGACATTTGATTGTCATCATTTGAGTAGAGCTTTGATTTATGAGTAAGAATATAATGAATTTCTTCTCCCACATCAGCAACACATCCATAATCTTTATCTCGCAATAAATAATAAACCAAATCATAAAATTAGAGTATAGTTATTATGTATATTGTGTATTTGTACTTAAATAGATAAATAACTCTATAACAAATATAAAATACATATAAATTAGTAAATTACTATCATATGTGAATCTATACATCAAAAAAACAATAATAATAAATTAAAAGGGCCTACAAAGCCGGTCTTTTTAAAGCGTTCTCGCGCCCATATAAAATAATCCTTCAAGGCTTATTTCATTAAGTTCCTCGAATTTTCAAGCCCGACCCTTAAAAGGCCAGGCTTCAAAGGACCGGTTCGATAAACTTGACCCAATTTCCCAACTCTACACTAGGCGCATACAAGAATTTCTCCTCCGATTTAACCATCGTCCCCGAACTTCTTTGGCAGGCAAAATCCTAACACGGAACGGAACCAAACTTGTATATCCGTTTCAGAATATGGAATAGTAGAAATGAATATACATATGTACGGATAGCTGTTTTATCGAAGGTTGATGGAACTTCTTTGAAACGTCACGCCTTCGATAAGAAAGCGGTCAAATATTTCAAGACTTCAGAGTCGTTCCCGCACTTTTTGTAAATCACCATGAAAATTCGCTGAAAAGACATTCTCCAGGAACCACAACCAAAAAAAAAGAACCCCCCCCAAAAAAAACACCACATCCACATCATGTCGTGCCGCGTGGAATGTTGTAAATTGTCAGGTAAAATTGAAATGTGAACTTGAAACAATTTTTAAACAAATGTAATTTTTTTTTTTAAAAAAAATCCTATATTTTAGAGAAATTAAGGAAAATAAATAAATTACTTAATTATAACATATATAACATGATCTCTATAAAATATTTATAATATTATAATATCTATCAATTTATAAATTAAACAAATTAATTTAAAAATAATAATAAATTAAAGAGATAAAATGCAACATGGTCTTATAGGTAAGATTTACTCCCAAATTAGGTCCTACATTTAGGATTTGAGGGGTATATTTTTGTTCATTTTAAAATGTTCAATTTTTTCATATAATATAAGAAAAAAAATTTTTTGAAATTTATTTAGTATTTAGTACATTTGTTAATTCCTGTTTGAGTATTAGGTTTGAAATAGATGGGAAAATTTATAACTGGATTTATTTTCTTCCACCCATAACGTAAAAATTGAGACTTTTGTCTTTCTTTTTTATAATGAGTCTTCTTTACTTTTGGTTATGTATGGGAAAAATTAACCTACACATGAATGATTCATTTTGCGGGTAATAAAAAACGGAATGATTCATTTTAAGAATTGGTTGTGTCATGGATTTATATTTTGGGCCCATAAGAGACATGGCCCAATAAAGGCATATGGTGGCTAAAGCCTTTCACAGGCAGGAGAGACACTAATTTCCCTATAAACCTAGCACTAATCGACCAAATAGTGTAGTGGAGCGGACGCTTCGGTAGTGGAGCGAGATCTGTATCAGAACGTGGAGGTGCATGCGGTGAATGGAACGGACGTAGAACCAAGAGAGCAAAACCCTTGGTAATCTCTATAAATAAGAGATTACCCATCGCGACACACATTTTGCTCATATCCTTTTACGATCTTTGTTATCACATACACGCGCACACACCCCATTTCTTTTGGCTCACCGTCATTCTCGTGTAGAAGACAATGATCGGCGATACTTTTTAGTGTCTTTTCCTCAGAAAAGCACCACCGAAGACTCATCTTCTCTTCCCGTATTATTCATATACTTACCTGAGATCATTCAGATCCTATATTAACCAGATACTAACCTAAAGGTTAGACATTTGTGTTTGTAGAACCGAATAGTTGAGAAAAAGATAACACAAATTACTTTCACAAGAAACAAAAACCAAAAACTTGGGAACTAAAGCAACAATTTACTACTCTAAAATCAAACTTTTAAATGGATAATTCATTTTAAAAATTGCTGAGGCTGCTATTTCCATGCTTAGCTTTGAGGGAAAGCGTCAATCGCTTTTCGTTGAATCGTCAATATTAAAATGCGAAGATTTCATGTTATTTATTCTTTTAATTTTAAAAATTTTGTTTTAAATAAAAAAAAAAACATTTTGTTTTAAAAACTTTGAATATCAACTGTACATTTAAACTATATTTGAATATTTCAAATTTTATTATCGTGAAAAGCAAGCATTGAAACCCAACCCTTTATTTATTGATTAATTTTTTTGGACAAAATTTATTGATTAAAATTAATATCTTACACTCTTAAATTTACTATATGGATGCAATTAAATATAGAAAACTAACTAATATATAACTTATATACAAGATTAAAATTAAAAATCGCTTAAACCCTGAGCTTAACCCTATACGCATGCTTTATTTTTTGGTTCAAATATGATGAGTCTTTAAATTTGACATGACTTAAGACATTTTCAAATACTTATTTAAACTATAGGACTTTAGATAGACTCAAAAGCCTTTATTTCTAAAAACATATATAATCCATCAAACTTACTTGAAAGCAAACATCATGTTTCAAATATACTTTGAAACTATAAAAATATTATACATGATTTAATAATTTAAATAAATTTAATTTAAATTCACAATAAAATAACAAAGCTTTATTCATTATAATATCTCATACAAAACTCAATACAATTACAAGTTAACAATAATGCAGATAGGTTGATTATTATTCCGGCAAAAAAGAAAAAGAAAAAGATGGACTGTTTATTACAAATAATGCTTATGAAAATAGACTTGACTTTTTTATTAAATATGTTATGTTAGACTCAAAGTATATTATATGATACGCTCCTGATAGGGCCTACTTCCATCTCTCTCTTAATCTTACACTGGCATATGAAAATTATAAAAACAATGTAAATTTAAAACAATTGGTACTAAATTTAAAAGGAAAATATTGGTCAAAAAAAATAATTAAAGCGAAAAGTATCAAGTGTTTTACCCCTAATGAAAAAGCACTTAATAGCAATTTAGAGATAAACTTATTATTTATTAATACAGATATATCCGTATAATTAGATTGCCGCGTCTTCACATGGACTTGATTAATGTCCCAAGGAGATAGACTCCAAAAATGAATAATTTAAGAAAGAATAAATAAAAAGGCTCTTATTTGAATCAGGACGTGTTATTGACTTTGACTATTCCATTTCGGCCAGTTTTGCTTTGATCTGAACCAATAATGGGAAGAATATGTTGAATTCCTATTTCATTAATTAATTAATTTTATTAATAATTAATAATGGGGCGGGTCTGTTGTTGTGGCCTCTTGCAGCGTTGTTGCCGAGACCAGAAAGAATGCGGTTTTGAAGAAAGGAATGGTTCCATTCGGAGGTTCCCAACTTCAACCTGGTCCATTGCGTTCGGTGAAGGAATTTTCATCAGAGAAGGAAATCACAAAGTGAGGATTTTGATTCCTTTCTGTCACGATGAAGAACTCTCTGAAGAAATTGCGAGGTCTTGGAATTCACAAGCATCATCATCATCTACATCATGATTCCAAGGGCAGTAGAGACTTTCAATCTTTGGCTCAGTTGGATGAGCTCGCTCAGGCTGCCCAGGTTCGAGTTCGTGCTTTTCTTTTCCTTTCTGTTTTTGGTATGATTCCCCTTTTTGTCTGATTTGTTCATCATGTATTCCCAATTTCACCATCATATGGCCTTCTCTGGAATTCAGCGTCGAACCCAGTTCACTGTTAATGTTTTCTTTCACTAGGACTCTTTTTATATTATAGTCGTCGCCAGAAATCAATGCAATTAGTTTCAAATTCTTCTCAGAGATGATGAAATATCAGTTTCAGGGCAGAAACCAATGAATGAATTCAGTGAATATTGTTGTAATTTTGTCTCTTTTGATACTAAAACTTGAGAAAGCGTGCAATTGAGTCATCAACCTGACCGATCACCAAATTTAACCTGGGCTACTTGAAATTATGCTGCATGTTACCCTTTCAGTTTATTGATTAGGCAATATTGTCTATTTTGTGATCAAATAAGAGAGAAGTTCTATTTCGTCACTCTTTCAGGACATGCAAGACATGAGAGGCTGCTATGATAGCTTGCTTTCTGCGGCAGCAGCTACAGCCAACAGTGCTTATGGTATTTCAAAGATATTCAATCTTTATAGATTTATAGGTGCTAAAGTTGCATATTACTAATTCAAGAAACCTACCAGAGCGAATAAAGTCTTAATGATTTACTTTGATAAAATGTGCACATCAGATTCAATGCTTTAATACCCCGCCAATGGTATCTAACTATCTATGGTATTCTATTTTCTCTTTTTCATGCAATTTCACATGATTTCCTCTTTTTACAGAATTCTCAGAGTCCCTGCGGGAAATGGGCTCTTGTCTTCTCCAGAAAACTGCATTGAATGATGATGAAGAAAGTGGTACAGTCAATGATACTTGTCTAAGATTGCATCTTGGTTTCTTTATCAAAGAATTTAGTGGATAGGTATTATCTTGCAGGGTGAAAACTAGATAATATTTTGGTATTTTTGTCTTATTTAGTTCTATAACCTGATTTTGGTTTAATCAGATTCTACTTTTTGACCTGTGTGTTACTCATGGCTACAGAAAATATTGAAAGCAAGTCTGTCTGGTCCATTATTTGATTTTTTGCATGGTCCTTGAAAGTTTAGAAGACTAATTATATCAGTTTGAACTCTAAGTGCAGTTCGTATTTCATCTAAAAATATCTTTTTTGTCTGACATTTATCTAAACATTTATGTTTTGTGTGAATACTGTAGAATTAATGCGATAACATGTGATTTTTATTCTTCAATCTTGTAGAAAACATAGTTATGTGTTGTTTTGCAAATAATTCACAGTGATGGATTCTCCAATGATGTAATATAAATATTTATGCAGGTAGAGTTCTGCTAATGCTGGGGAAATTGCAATTTAAGCTGGGGAAGCTTGTCGATAACTATGTGAGTCTTGGTTGCATATGTAGAATGGAAAAAAAAAAAATAGGACTTTTTTCTTATCTTTTTTGAAATGATTGTTTTGCTTATTTCAGCGTGGTCATATAATCAAGACAATCACAACTCCATCAGAGTCTCTAATGAATGAACTTCAAACTGTTGAGGTTTGTTCTTATGAATCTTTACATTGATGGCATGCATAGACTTTTAATAGAGAAATATTTAATGCATGTATCTAACCATCCTTAACAGGGTTTTTTGGTTTCTTCTCTCTTTGATTTCTTTTATCCTGTATTTGACCCATTTTATAATTCTGGCTCAGTTAACTGTAAAGTGTTAATGTTTTTTTAATAGTTTTGCTTGTTAGTGGAAGATATATAAAGTCCCATATAATTAGAAGTGTGACCAGGAGGTCGCACATCCTAATCAGACCAGAAATTATCTGAGCTTCTTATATATCAATATAGAATTTCAAGTTCACTTGGGTAAAGGGATATGCAAAATAAAATCTGTCTATTTCATAATATTTCATTAGACTTAAGCCTCTCCAGTGGTTCTGTGGACTCCTGAATCTTGACGTTGCTGATCCGGGATATGTGTTTGGTGTTCCTTGGAAAAAGAGCAAGTTCAGGGAAATCCTCAATTGAGGTCTTTCTTCCCTCTTTAGTATGATGAAATAAAATAAATTTTTTAATATTTCATCAGGTCTCTCCAGGTGTTCTTTAGACTGCTGAATCTTGATGTTGCAGATCTGGGATATGTGTTTAGTGTTCCCTGAAAAAAAAAAGAGCAAGTCCAGGGAAATCCTCGATTGTGGTCTTTCTTCCTTCCTTATTATGTTAATTTATCATCTGTTCAGGCAAAGCAATTATGGTAGCACCACAGGAAAATTGACAAAAATAAAATGATTTTAACATCTTGTAGTTGCATGTGGGAATTGGGAAACTATTGTTTTTGGCCCATTTGAGTTGCATGTATTACCATGTCAATGCTGTTTGAATTTATAACTTTGTTATTGCTATAACCAAAGAATATTTTACTTTAATGCTCAAAGTTTCATACACCTAGTGATAGGTTTAAAAGAATCAAGATAGGAGACTAGAACCAGAATCTGAGTTCTAGGGAAAAGAGAGACAATCTAGAGCAGAATCTGAACTCTAGCCAACACAACAATTCTCAATATCATATATTTCATTCATAATCTTCTAGAAAGAGAGTACAATATATTTATAGAGTCTTTCCCTTGCCTAATGATACGTAAGTCATAAATAATTTGTGTTAGGGTTAGGAATTAGGAACTAGGGCACAATATTAATCCTATGAGGCCTTAGAACTGATTAGGGATAATAGTAACTAGTTAAGGGTAATAGCGGCATATTACTAATCCTATAAGGCCGTTAGTATTAGTGCATTAGGATCTGATTTGTGTAGTGTATTGCTGTCATGTTGTATTTGTTATGGGCTATTATGGGCCTTGCTATGATTGAGTCTAAGGCTAGCCTATATAAAGGGGAGTGCCTAGCTTAATCACTCATGTATGTTGATGTTAATGTGTATGAATGGAATGAGCAGTGCAACAACACTTGTTTCATATGTGTTTCTCTCCCAATCCCCTAATTCTCTACAACCTTCACAACAGTGGTATCAGAGCCGGGTCATCCTCGGTTCACTTCTGTTACACTCTGAAGTTCTTGCTCAATTCTGAACCATTCTCCTCTTCTCAAGATTCAGATTTGTTGACAAGAACACATTAAGAAAATTGAAAAAAGATAGTCAATTTCAGTTCAAGAACCAAAGTCAGTTATGGGTTCTTTAATTAGTTAGTCATCTCTATTGCAATTTCAATTCTGGGTTCACCAGAAAATTCAAAGAAAAATCAAGGAAAAAACTCAAGACTTTTAGTCTTGACACAAAAAGAAATATAATCAGTATTTCTGGCTTTGTTCGGTGATTAGGGAGTCAAAGATCATATGATTCTGTCATTCATCCTAATCAATTGCTTCGTCAGATTCTGAGTAACCATTATCGGGCTCTGGGTTGCATCGCACGTTGGGTTCAACAATCATCTCACCATCAACGATTACTCCTGCATTGTCAATTCCGGTCGTGGCACCAATATTTCGTCCGATTGTTGGCTTGCTTTGGTTCATTTGCGTCTGGTTTGGTGCTGAGTAATTCACGTCATCGTTAACTCTGGAGTGAACGGCATCGTCGGTTATTAGTGACTTGTCATCTTCGATTGCGGCATCAACAGTCATCTCCGATTGCGTCATCAATTCTGAGTTAGGAAATCGGCTAAGCGTCGGGTTTGATTTCTGTTCGGCCGCAATTCTTGATTTTTGTCGGCTGGTTCTTCATTTTGGATATCAGCGATTGGGTTCAGTTTTGGTGTATCGGGAACTCAAGAAAAGAATCGTAAGTTTCAAAACTGGATTCACTAAAAGACAACACCGACTGAGTCTGAGTATCTTGCACCGTCAGCAATATTGAAGATTGCCACGTCGAGCCATTCGGAGTATCGCACGAGTTCGAACTTGAAAACAAGAAAACCCAAGAGTTTCAGTCTTGCCTCACAAAAAGATATTATTTCATTGATTCTGGGCTCTGTTGTTCGAATTTTACGTAAGTTGAATCAAATATCAACAGTAATCACCACCAACAGCGTCGCACCACTCAGAGTCTATTTTTCCGATTCACGTCAGTCCCTGGTAATGTGGTCGACTGCATCGGGCATTCTGGAATTTGGTTTAGGACATCGTCGCTGAATCATCATCATCGTCAAAGTCTGGCTGTCACCTCTGGATGCATGTCATCGTCAAATTCTGGATTCTGTACGCGTATCATCGAATATAAATCAGGTTCTGAGTTCTGGGTACCATCGGTGGTGACGCATTATCTTGATTCTGCATTTTTGTGATTTAGTGATTCTTGGATTTACGTCAAAGTCGGAATTCTAACTGTATTGCGTCGGGTTTGGAGTTGGTATTGGGTCTGGTATCATCGTCGCATAGGCGATTGCTTCTGGACCTCTGGTTCATCATTTCCAATTACTGGTGCGGAAATATATAGTGTCGGCAATCCAGACAAGTCAATTCCCAAGATTTGCGACTAGTTTTCATTGAGTTCGTTGATTCTGAATATTGTTTGACTTGGGACTCTGGGTCATCATCGGCAGCGTCATGTCATTTCTGGTTATTGACTGCCGCTGCTCTGTTTCAACAGGCTCTGCGTTATTTTTCCTCAGCATCGGGTATTAATTCTTGTTCATCCAAATTCCTTAATTCTAGTCGATTGGTTCTGAGTTGGCACCGTCGGCTGAGTCTTTCTCGCATGCCTCTGGCTTCACGTGAAATTAATTCTGGGTCCTCGTTTAAATTCTTGGTCGACTGTTTCGGTGATCTCCAAGATTGCTCCTGTCATCGTCTGCCTCTGTTTTTCTGGTTTTTGGTCTTGTTCACGTGAAGTTGGTTCTTTGTGGTTCTTTGTCTCTGGTTTCCATTGTATTACAGGTCTAATATTACTGTTGCATCATTCGATACTCCTGGTTCTGCATTTCCGCTTCTGGTTTGGGGTCTAAATAATTCTGATTTCTGGTTTATGAGTATTTCTGAGTTCTGGTCAAATTGCTTCGGATTGCTGAATTTTTGAACCTTGTATGGTTAATACAAGAGCTCAGCTCGCATCAATGGCTGACCCTACCGAAACTCGTTTTAAAGCAATTGAAGATTCCTTGCAACGCCATGACGATACTCTACAACAACATGGAGACCTTTTACATACTATCACTGCTCAATTGGCTACTCTTGTTGCTCGCCAACCAGAACAGCCCCAAGTGGCTGGACAAGGACTTCATGAACACCAGGAGCCTCAACGACAGCGAAACGAGTATACTCCTCCAACCCGATCGACCAAATTTGATTTTCCCCGATTTCAACGTCAAAATTTAGAGGGATGGCTTGACCAAGGTGAAAAATATTTTGAAATTGATGGCACACCGGAAGCTGGGAAGGTTTGAATGGCTAGTGTCAACCTTGATGACCAGGGTTACTTGTGGCATCAGTCCTACAGGCATGAAGAACATGGGCGTAACATTGCTTGGGCCGAATACCGTCTTGTTCTTTTAGCTCAATTCGGACCACCGTTCGAATCTCCCATTGGAGATTTCAAATGCCTTTATCAAAAGGATTCTGCTCAATTAAAGACAATGTTTCAGGTGACAGAGAAGCGTCGTGGACCAGCAATGAGGGTAAGTGCGAACGAGACAACTCACGTGAATGTGGAGTGTGAGGGAAAGAACCAGAGAAGCAAGCTTGAGCGACTTGGAGTTGTCAATGCAAACAGCCTCGCCGGCGCCACCAAAGGACAAAAATGCGATTGCGGCAGATGGAGTTTATGGGTGTGTGAATTTCGACTTGCCTGAAAAATTTCTGGTTATTGTTAGTTCTCTGCCGTCGAGTCATTCTCTATTGTCGCCAACTGTTTCTGCAATTTCGGAGTCAATTGTTTCTGATGGCAGCGTACCATTGAGCATCGATTATGCTCTCAATTTAGGAAGTATGAACCTGTGTATGTGGCAAGTTCAAGAGTTCACACGGCTGGGTTTAATTGAGTTTGAAAAATCTAATGTCCAATTGTCTTCCATCTCCTTCCAAAAGGATTTTGAAGTTACATGTGGGTTTCTCATGCTCAATGACCAAATGGGCTTTGACACTAGCAGTAAAGGCAGGGGCCCAAAGTGGGTTCTCCCATGGATCAATTTCAATTGGCCTACTTTGGTTAAAATCTGTTCTATTCCTGCACATTGTCTGGTTGGGATGTGGTTTAGAGGCAAGTTAATTATAATGCTTTATGGAAGAATTTCTTCACTGAGTAGGAAGAAGAGGAGAATACTGAAGATCAATATGAGAGACAAGTTCTGGATACAAGAGTTCAAGCAACGGTTTCCTTCAAAGAGCAGCAAAAGTTCCAGACTTCTATAGCTTAGGCTTCAGTTTTGTATTTTGGAGGTTTATGTTTGTGTTTTGTTGTCAATCATCCTTGAGGGCAAGGATGTTTTGGGGAGGGAGTATTGATACGTAAGTCATAAATAATTTGTGTTAGGGTTAGGAATTAGGAACTAGGGCACGATATTAATCCTATGAGGCCTTATAACTGATTAGGGATAATAGTAACTAGTTAAGGGTAATAGCAGCATATTACTAATCCTATAAGGCTGTTAGTATTAGTGCATTAGGATCTGATTTGTGTAGTGTATTGCTGTCATATTGTATTTGTTATGGGCTACTATGGGCCTTGCTATGATTGAGTCTAAGGCTAGCCTATATAAAGGGGAGAGCCTAGCTTAATCACTCATGTATGTTGATGTTAATGTGTATGAATGGAATGAGCAGTGCAACAGCACTTGTTTCATATGTGTTTCTCTCCCAATCCCCTAATTCTCTACAACCTTCACAACACCTAACTATAACTTCCTATCATAACTTCCCTAAACAGATAAGATAGAATAACTTCCCTAAACAGATTATAACAAACAGATTCCCTAAACAGATAATAACTAAGAACTACTCCTAACTTCTCCTAACATGTGTCTTTCTTTAAAAGAGGACACATGGAACCCTAACACCTAGTTTGGTGGTGTGATAATTCTGGCTGCATGAACCGTGTGTTGTGTTGTTGATTATTAATTCTATGTGTGGATTTAATTTAGTCAATAAAATTTTCCCCTCTTCATGTTGAAGCAGGAGATGAAGCGACAATGTGATGATAAAAGGTATGAAATGATATATTGAATTTATGTGTGTCCTTGTATCTGATATATGTTGATTATTTTGGGTAAATGATCAACAGAGATGTCTATGAGCAAATGATTACAAGATACAAAGAAAGAGGCAAGTCTAGAGCTGGGAAGGCAGACAGTTTTACCTTGCAGCAGTTGCAAACTGCTCATGATGAATATGATCAGGAGGCAACGTTATTTGTTTTTCGGTTGAAATCTCTGAAACAAGGACAATCACGGAGTCTTCTCACACAGGCAGCACGTCACCATGCTGCTCAGGTTTTGCATTCTCTTACTTTCTTCTTGTGAGCTGAGAATTGGACATGTTATATTGATTCTCTATGTTCTATATTATGCCCAAAACAGTTGCATTTCTTTAAGAAATCACTTCAGTCTCTTGAGACTGTGGAGCCGCATGTAAAATCTGTAACTGAACAGCAACACATCGATTACCCCTTTAGTGGTCTTGAAGATGATGATGGAGATGATGGAGAATATGATGATGAAAGTTATGATGAGAATGATGATGGGGAGTTGAGCTTGGATTATGGGCACAATGAACAAGACCGAGATGTTTCTACACCACAAAACTCAAAGGAGGAGGTAACCAGAAATTGCAATTTTCTTTAACCCTTCCTTCTCCCTTAAAGATGTACAGAAAAGGCATTTAATGAAGATCAAGTAACTATCCCTAACAAAAACTTGTTGATATGATTAGGCAGGAGATTTATAACACGCTGGGGGTTCAAATGTTATCATATTCTAAAGAGTACATATGTAAAATGAAAGCTGTGGGTAGGAAAGTTACAGGCAGCATGTGGAGAACTTTTACATCCTAAATTTGTTTGAAAATGACTTATCACATAATGTGCATGATTAAATAGTTTAGGGGGAATGCTGGATGGAAAGTTTAAGAAAGCACCTCTAAGGAAAACCGTTGGAAATTCAATTTTCTGGTCAATGCTCTAAAATGATACTGTTGTTATCATTTAAGGAATTTTTTTTTTTTTTTGGTGGGGAAATATTCTGGACTTCGCCATATATACTTTAAATGTACTTTCAATCTCAATTTCAATTCTATAAATTTGTTAAAGTCGCCTGATTTAATCACGTTTTGTAAGTAGCTTTTTATACTTCTCTTCAGTTCTTCCTGATAAAACTTGAATTTCCTCAAGATACAACAGTAGAAGCTTTTATGGTAAAAGAGAAAAGAAAAAAAAAGTTATTTACAGGACTGGATATATTTCATGAGTTGATGTCATATATATGTCACCAAAGGTTTTTAAAGCCTTTGGAGATATGATGTATTTAGTCTCCTTTTAACTCACATACACATTTTGTGAAATGGTACATGTATACTCACATATATTTGAGTAATATATGTTGTACTCCTTTGCAGGAAAAGTTAGACAAGCTTAACAGGAATTCAGTTTCCTTTAGGTTTAGGCCAGAGAGCCAATCTGCCCCACTTTTCATTGATAAACCTGACTTTAGTGAAAAACTAAGACAGATGCCGCCGTCTTTATCGAGGAGGTTCAGTTCATATGTGCTACCTACACCAGTTAATGCTATGAGTTCTAGCTCTTCAGGATCAAGCAATCTAACACCTTCTGCAATGCATATAAATTCTAATGAGCCTACAAAGAATTTGTGGCATTCATCCCCGCTGGAACAAAAGAAATATGGAGAAAATTTTGGAGATGAGAAATTTTCTGGTTCTACTGTTGCAAATGCACAATCTGTGCTCAAGGAAAGTAACAGCAATATTGCCTCCACAAGAGTGCCACCTCCTTTAGTTGACGGCCTTTTATCTTCGACTCATGATCCTTTTCATGTTCACTCTAAGAAGATTAAAAGACATGCCTTTTCTGGTCCATTGACTGGTAAACCATGGCCCACCAAACATGCTTCTTTAGAATCTGTTCAATTGTTTTCTGGACCTCTTTTGCAGACTCCAATAGTACAGCCTTCCTCATCGCCTCCAAAAATATCTCCCAGTGCTTCTCCTACTTTTACATCATCACCTAAAATAAGCGAGCTTCATGAGCTTCCAAGGCCTCCGGCTGGTTTTTCATCCAATTCTTCAAGACTGGTAGGTTTGATGGGTCATTCAGGTCCACTGGTGTCGAGAGGTCCAAAGCATTCTGCTGCAAATAAATTGGTTACCTCAAATAAAAATGCTGCATCTCCTTTGCCAACACCTCCTCAAGCCATGGCTCGTAGCTTTTCCATACCTTCTAGCAGTGCAAGAGCTGAGGCATTACACGATCCAAGGCCACTTGAATCCCCTAACAGATCATCCATTTCCGAGGATCATCTCGCATCACCGCCAGTAGTGTTCACAAGCAGTCAACTGTTTTCTGATGATTCTGATACTGTCGCTCAGGGCGTCTAGATTGGAGGTAATTTTAGCCTTGTATTCTTTATTCCTTTGGCTTTGTCCTTGGGTCTCTCTCTCTTTTTACCTAGAATATATTAAACATATAAATTATCAAATCTAGACAATGTGGAAGGAGTCTCTATAAACGTGTGTGTGTGTATATATATATATATATATGCACGCGTGTGTATACCATATAACTGCCATAGCCTTTGGAAGTTGCCAATTTTATGTGGAATAAAACAGAGATAAGGGTAAATACCTAATCCTCTAATTTCATTATTTCACACACCTGAAAGGGGTAGGGAGCTTGGCCCAAAAGAGGCTGGTGGATCAAATAGTGTTGATCAATTTCAACACTAATTGTTCAATTGTGCATGTGGTGATGGAAAAACTTATAATAGGACTTGGTATGGCTGTGGTGTTTGCAATTTATGGTAAAACAAGTAGAAACACAGTTGATATGTATTTCACATACTTCATTTGACTATTCA
The DNA here is from genome assembly GCA_019022615.1 of Acacia melanoxylon. Taxonomy (NCBI): domain Eukaryota; kingdom Viridiplantae; phylum Streptophyta; class Magnoliopsida; order Fabales; family Fabaceae; genus Acacia; species Acacia melanoxylon. Next base: position 6,836,300 of record JAFJYJ010000030.1, on the reverse strand, counting down.
CATTTTAGGTAAAGTGTTTGGCATGGATTTTCCTCCTAAACTGCTTATGCGTTGGATGAACTGTATTTGATGGGAAAAAATCACTTTTCAGATAAAAAATTTCCCTACAGAAATCGCGGACATTGGAGCTCACTCACATCTGACCAAAATTAAGATTAGAAATCATGTCTATCCGAAATCAAATTTTCACAACTCCAATCTATATACTATAGTTAATAGACGCAGGAAAATACTCTTTTAGTCCTATTTATAAGTCATTTCCAACATGTTTTACCGGAACTAAGAAAAACCTCAAACTTTATTAACTATACCTTCAAATTTAACAACTTTACAACTTTATCCTTATTCAATATATACTCTACTCCAATAGTATAAAGTGAACACAATAATAAATGAAGGGTAAAATTGTACATTCGTATAAAAAATTTAATGATATGACTTATAAATATGATAGAAAAAAATTAACTTCTCTCTTAACCTTATATATAAGATCATAGGAGTATTAAGTAAAAGATCATTGATCATAGAACTTGTGCTTGCTAATGTTTATAAGCTGTCATGTGACTACTGTATGTTCATCCAACATTAGGAATCTTCATAATATTTCTGGGTTCATATAATTACATACGAGTTGCTATATACCTTTGAAACTTTAAATATATATTTTGTCTTTACTCTCTCTTTATTGGGATTGTCTGATTTGAATTATTAATATTATTCATTAAAACAGGAAATGACTCGTGCAGAGTAATTCCACTCACGTACGAAGATAGCTCTGTTTAAGACCTGGCAAATAGAGGCTTTAGGGTCCATTTTTGTTCATCAATAGTTTTTTGTGAAATTGCAAATATGTAAATATTCATGTATGTCATCATTTTTGCTCGGCCTCCCCTCTAAATGGTGGAAATAAAATGCTCATGGGTTGCATACTTGTGTTGTTTGAATTGTGTATTATTATTTCCTTTATCCAATATTCAAAATTAATTGCGCCTCTCCTTTTCACCTTGGAAATCCTATTGTTGTCTTTCTAATCCCTCGCATTGAGTCTGCAATTTCTTTCTTTTTTTTAAGGGAAAAAGATAAGAAAATACATCTTAAATTTCAAAATCCTAAAAAAGTTATTTCCTATTAAAATGCGTTGTAAATTGCTATACTTTTGTAGTTAATCTCTATGCTCTTGTGGATGACAAAATTGATTTGAGATTTTGAAGTTTAAATGATATTTACTCATCTTTTTCTCCCTTTTTTGTTGGAATTACAATGAGCCACCGAGGAAATAATTTACTTATTTAGTCCAATAAGAAGTGAAATGTTGTCATTTCTTACCTTAGAACTTGTCATTGCATGTTTCTCAATTGTTGGGACTTCTTGATAATTAAATCCCTTCCATAAGGCCTTATAATAACAAAAACATCAATACAAATTATCCCGACAGTTCTTGATTAAGGTGAAATTATGGGAGATGACTTTCCTCCTTTACCTCTAATATCCGCTGCCGTCCTATACCTTGAAATGCCACCGTTTTGAAGCACAAAGCAAGCTGGTACCTCTTTCTTTTTTTTTTAAAAAAAATTATTTAGATACTGCCTGGTACTAAAAAGATACTTTATGATACTGACTGGTACTGAAAAAAATACTTCATCATCTTGAAAAATTATTTTGGATCTTGAAAAAATATTTCAAGGTACTAAAAAGATACTTCATGATACTGGCTGGTACTAAAAAAATATCTCATGATCTTGAAAAATTATTTTAAGATCTTAGAAAAATATTTTAGGATACTGACTAGTACTAATACTCAATGGTACTGAAAAAATACTTCATGTTGTGGAAAGATTATTTTAGGATCTTAAAAAAATATTTTAGGGTATTTACTGGTACTAAAAATATACTGTAGGATATTTTTTTCAAGATCCCAAAATAATTTTTTAAGTATCAATTATTTTTTCAAAGATCGATTAGTATCATAAAGATCTTTTAATACCAAATAAGATCTCGACATATATATTTTTTTAAAAAAAAAAAAAAACAAAAGAGGCACCAGCTTGTTTTGTGCTTCAAAACGGCGACGTTTTAGGGTATAGGAGGGCAGCGGATATTAGAGGTAAAGGAGGAAAGGCATCTTCGAAATTATGGGGTCTAATTTTTCAAAATGGTAAGTGGGTGAGACCTTTTTTTTTTGTTCTAAAAAATATTGGTATTTCCAAGATCAAAGTATAGCAGCAGTGCAGCAAAAACAGACAAACAGTACAACTACAAACTATTACAAGAAGAAACACAAACATCCTCTCCTTATCTTTTTTTCCATTTTCTCTCATTAGCTCACCTATGGTCTTAATACTAGTGTGTTCTTGTCGGTTTTGATATGATATATTGAATTTTTTGCATACTTAGTGTTCTGGTGTAGAACATAGATATCTAGCCTAGTAGGCTAGTGCTTTGATATTGGATCAGTAGAATCCACCCGAATATCTATGAGGTAGATATTCCGGAGAGTATGGGATCACTGTACACAGGTTAGGCTCTCGCCAAAGGGGGTGCTGTGTGTGTATAGTGTGACTGAATGTAAATAGTTCAAGGTTTAGAATGTATGCACCTTAAAGGTCGACCCCTATATTTAAAGAGAGTATCTTCGGTCCGGTATCTCGGATCTATCGTGATCTATGGCCGTTATATCATATCCAAGATATGGACTCCGATATACCCGATATTATAAATAATAGTGGGATTTCCCAATATTATAGGAGGATCCATGATTGGGTCTATTCCTTAGTGGGCCCGCTCGGTATTGGGCCTGATTGGGGTCTGTAACAGTTGCCCCCAGCCCGATAGTTCAAGCTTTTGAGCTATCGGGATGTATTCTGCCATCAGACCGGGTTACACTGCCGAGGGCCCCATCCGATTTAATGACCCGAGGTCTAATCTCAAAGGTCCGAGCTGGTACCAGGGTGCTAAATGATCCTATGGTCATGTCTCTCGGGTCTAGGCTAAATGTCGTGGTACTCTATGGTCCGAGGTACTCCAGGATCCGATGTGTCACTTGTTGTGTCGCTGTATTCCGAGGCCAGCGTCTTTCCGCATTCGCCATCATTGCCCCCTGACACCTGTCTTCTCTGGATAGGCTCGGGAATGCAACCGCCTGGCCTTGCCGTCAGTGGTTTTTGTGTGCATTTAATGCCCCTATTGTGAGTCATATGTCACCCCTATGAATAGGGTGAATTGTCCCTTCTACCTTTGTCGCTTTAGTGCCAATTCGTATTTCCCTCTATTATTCTCACTTCACTCTTCATCTGGCATTCTTTCTCTACTTTCACGACTCTTGTTATTCCTTGTTCCGGTAGTTCTCCTGCAACTTTCAGGTTTTTCGCTGCTTTCTCAATCCTTCGAGCATCTCTTCTTATTTAGGTATGCCCTCTTCTTCTTTGATACCATTTTATAGTTTGGCGGTTTTTTCCATTATCCCTTTTGCTGCTCTTGTAGATTTTGGTTTATTGGTGATGAGTTCCGGTGAGAGTTTCTGGGTAGACATTGGGTCCTGGGTTCGCTACTTTAGACTAATATCCCCCATCCTCGTAGGCATGTCCCTGTTTGTTTTGGCTTCTTTCTGCGTCTTATCGACCTTTGTATGCCTATTCTAGGTTCCAACTTTTGCATTTGATGGATAGGATTAACCCTTCGTCCTTTTCGAACCTAGCACTAACCCCAGAAGAGGAAGAGGCGTTACGCGCCCGTTTCCCTAAGGCCAGTTACTGGATATTGGATTCCCCTTTTCCTGAGGGGGAAAGGTTGGGCACCTTACTCCATGGTGGTTCGAGTAGGGGAAGCGTTGGGGGTCCCGTTCTGCCTCTGCTGGGATCTCAAATGTTCGTCCTATTCCCAATCGCCGAACTCCGTAGGCCGAGGTGTTTCCGAAGCCATGCCGGTCCAACCTCTCAACTATTACGAGCCCCTTCCGCGTGGCAGGATGGAATCCCTCCCCGAGGGATACCTCGACCCATGCTGGATTGCATCACCTCCAGCTCATATTATATCGCGAGCGGCCAGGATTGCCTGGCAAACGCTACTCTAGGCTCCTGGTGACATGAGTCCTCCTCAGTCCCTAGCTCGGTCAATAGGAATCCGATTTGTCCCGGTGCGGTCAATTTACCTCCTCGTCATAACTTGCACGCTTCAGGTATAATGATGGGATTCTGATTTTAGTTATATTGTTGTTTTAGGTATAAATGGGGTCACCGTCATCATCCGATCAGAAGCCCTCTGTCACTGGGGAGTCAGCTTCTGGGAGTCCCTTCAAGTTCTACTCCGAAAATATCTTGTAGTCCGTACACACCCTCCATTTACCGCTTGGTTTTCATGACCATGACCACGTTTGATAGCCATGTGGTGTATTGTATTTCCTTGATGAACTCGGCGTCCAACATTTCGTCGACGTGTTGTTCCAGGGCTACTTGCCTGTTTGACCCTTGTTTCCTCTTCTTCTGTGCAACCGGTGCTGATCCCGGCCGGATCGCGAGCCTATGGCAACAAAACCTGGGATCTATCCTAGGAATTTTTGCCGACGTCCAAGCGAATACATCTCGGTTCTTCCTTAAGAAGTTCTTCAGTCGGTCGTTCAGCTCTGGACTCATGGTTCCACCAATCTTGGTGGTCTGGGAGGCCTCGGTTCCTAGTATGAAGTCTTCGTGTTCGCCTTCTGGCTCTGGCGGGGGACCTCAGGCTTTTCTTTTAGGTCAAATTCACCATGCCTACGGGCCGTCCTGCCTGTATTCTTCCCGCCGCGCCTACCTTCGTCTCGCCTTTTTGTGCATCCGAGGTGGGGACGACTGACTGCCTTCTCCTTCTCGGATTGTCTCGAAATAGCACTGCCGAGATTCTTTTTGGTCTCTAAGGACCGTGACAAACTTGTTTCTGTTGTTTGCCATTTTTAACTTCTGATGCTTTGTGGATACTAACATATCCCACTTATGGATGGTCGGCCTGCCTAGTATGATATTATATGGGGACGGGAAGTCGACAACGATGAATCTTACCCACTCTGACTTGAACGCTTCTTTGGTTCCCAGTGTTAACCTGAGGTCGACATACCCTTTGGGGGGTGAGTGCTCGCCGTTAAACCCTATAAGGGTTGTTTTACACGGTTTTAGATCCTTTGTATCAAGTTTCATCATTTTGAAAGCATCCCAGCTTATGATATTTTCCGAACTGCCTGCGTCCACGAAAATCCATTTTACCCGGTAGTTCATCAGGGTTTCGGTGATGACCAAACCATCCTCATGGCCTGGAACTACGTCTTGCATATCCTCATTAGTAAAGGCTAACGGTGGAGGCGTCAGTTTGCTATTGTCTTCTTTGAATTTCTGGATGTTCCTGACGGAGAGGATCTCCCTCAAATATTTCCTGCACTGACTTGCCGTGTCTCCTCCGCCGTCGAGAGCTCCGCTGATGACGCTCTAATTGAACTCGGCCTCTGAAAACTCCTCGTCATCACTATGCAGCTTTCACCGCTTTTCATCCTTCTTCCGGTCCTGTGACGGGCTAGGACTCCGGCTCCCATGGTTTCTTTTTTTATTTTTCCGACCCTGTGTTTTGATTACATACTGGCGCAATCTCCCTTCTTGTACGAATTTTTTGATCGCGTCTCAAAGTTTGTAGCATTGGTCCGTTGTATGGCTTGGTCCGTCGTGAAACGCACAGAATTTGGATTGATCCGTGGTAGTTCGATATCGGAGGGGTCGAGGTTTTTCTACCCTTTTCATCTCGGTCAGCGATACCTCCTTCCAAATTTGAGAATGTGCCATATTCAAGGGGGTGTATCTGTCATACTTCGCCTTCCCTTAAACTCTTTCCCCCTGGTCCTGTTGTCTCAGTTTTGCCTGTTGGAGTCTTCTCTTTCAGGTGGCCCTTTCCCCGTGGGGGTGTATCTTTGCCCCGGTTGTTCCCATCCGCGTTAGCTAACTCCATCTGTTACACATCTAAGTACTGTTTTGACCGCGTGTTGAATTCCGTGAGGGTATAAACTTTATTTTTTAAGATAGAATTCCCCAGCCGGGATGATGGATCCAGTCCATCTATAAGACAATATACGTGTACGCTCTCCGGGAGAGATCGCACCTGCAACGCCACCTCCTTGAATTTGTCCAAATATTTCTGGAGTGTTTCATTGCGTCGTTGCTTAATCTTGCTAAGGGCGAACTGGGACTTGGGCTGCTTCTTACTTGTTGCAAAGTTTAACTCAAACTTGGTTCCGAGGTCCTCGAAACTTTGAATTGAATGGGTTGGAAGCGAAATTAGCCATTTCTGGGCCGGTCCCCTTAACGTGGCAGCAAAGGTTAGGCAATGACCGGACCTCCAATTTGTTGTACGAACATGAGTAACTCGAACATATCCAGGTGGGACCTCGGATGTTGTGTTCCATCATATTTGGGCAAGTCTACCAGGTCGAAATCCTCCGGATAAGGTTCGTTTGCTATCTCGTTTGAGAAAGCACTGCTGTTGCGGCCTACCACGTATCTCATCTTATACTTTTTTGAGGAAGTCTCCTGCCGAGGTGGTTTCTCACGACCTCGGTCTTCATCTTCATCCGGGGTATCCTCGGCATGTGTTTTCTTCTGAGAGGAAACTGGCTTCCGGGTTTGAGGCCACACCAAATTCGTTTGTGGAACAGTTGTGCCGGTTTCTTGTTGCGTGGATCTCGGCTGCCCACTGACTGTCTTTCCTTTTCTAGCTTGTCCGTCCTCTCGGTTACATCTATGTATCATCGCCGCTAGCTGATTGCAGCGATCCTCCATCATCTGATGCATCACCCTAAAATCCTCCTGACGTTGGAGGTTGGTGCGCTTCTCAATATTTTCCATTTGCCTCATCATTGAGTCCTGGGTTTTCTATAGAAGAATAAAGTCTGGACTCGAGGCTGGGACTTCTTGCGCCGTCGCGCCCCGAGGTTTGGCCGTCCCTGCAGGGGAGGAGGCCGTGTCGGACACGTCGTTCCCCTCATTCGTAGCATTGTCTTCCGAGATATCCTCGGGCAGCAGCGGGTCCTGCGTTTGTTGCTGTTGACTCGCCTCAGCCTGCGGTGGATTTCCAGGCTGAGGGTTCCGACTGCTGCTTCTGGTATTAGCCATCGTCGGTCACGGGGATCAAAATTTAACGTCCCCACGGTCGACGCCAATGTTCTGGTGTAGAACACAGATGTCTAGCCTAGTAGGCTAGTGCTTTGATATTGGATCAGTAGACTCCACCCGAATATCTATGAGGTAGATATTCCGGAAAGTGTGGGATCACTGTACACGTTAGGTTCTCGCCAAAGGGGGTGCTATGTGTGTACAGTGTGACTGAATGTAAATAGTTCAAGGTTTAGAACGTGTGCACCTTAAGGGTCGACCCCTGTATTTATAGAGAGTACCTTCGATCCGATATCTCGGATCTATCGTGATCTATGGTCGTTATATCATATCCAAGATATGAACTCCGATATTCCCGATATTATAAATAATAGTGGGATTTCCCAATATTATAGGAGGATCCGTGATTGGGTCTATTCCTTAGTGGGCCCGCTCGGTATTGGGCCTAATTGGGGTCCGTAACACTTAGTATACTCTATAGTCTATACCCTAAGGAACGAGATATGGAAAAAAAAAAATCATCAGGGAATTTTGCCTGAAAGTGTAAAAAATGAAGTAATTTTACCCTGACTGTTAACCGAATTGATTTTAACTGTTAGTTGATCAAATATACTGTACTAACAGTTCACATGTCATCCACATTATTTTTATTAAGGTGCAAATTTGTCTTTGAAGTTTTAAATCTAACTTTAAGAAATACTAGTATTATAAAATTATATTAATTTTCTCAAATATCATTTTTAATCATTTGTATTAAAATTATTTCTTAATAAAACTCTCTTAGTGTGTGGAGCGAATAGAGATATTTGAAAGAAAACTTATAAATTTAGGAAACAAAGTAGATTATTGTCTTACTTGATTTTTTTTTAAAAAAAATCTTCTTTAGATAGCGCAGAATAAATTTTCCTAATTAGCTTCCTGTATTTAGGAACAGAGCCAGGAGCAAAAGGAATGTTAAGGAAGTTTAAATCTTTTATTTCAGGGCAATTTTACACCATAAGTTTTCATGCGGAGCAATTTTTCCTTGAAAGTGTGAAAAATAGATCAATTTGTCTTATCGTTATCCCGGTTAATTTTTACTGTTAATTGACCAAACATGCTAAGTTAACAATACACATTTCATCTACATTAGTTTTGTTAGGGTCTAAATTTGACGTTAGTTTTGTTTGGGTCTAAATTTGCCCCAAAAGGTTTAACTCTAACTTTAAAAAAAGATGAAGCAAATGACACACATACTTCCAATGCAAATTTATACTTTAACAAAAATAACGTGGATAACATATGAAATGTTAAATCAAAGATATTTAGTTAACGAGAGTAAAAAATAACTGAGCTAATGGCTAGGGAAAAATTGCTTTATTTTTTGCGCTTTCAGGGTAAATAAAATTGGCCCTCGATGATAATTTACAAAGCAAAATTACCCATTAACCCTAATTTCTATCATGTTTCGTACCACGTTTTTGACTTGGTATAGATTATTGTACTATGTGGTTAACCACGTTGCAAGAGAAATCTACATATCCTGAAATTTAATGGATATGTATATTATATAACGTTCCTTAATATAAAATTCATTTTAATAAATAAATAAAATTATAAAGTGATCATCCAGGAGGCATAAGCTGTACATCAGAATAAGAACACTCATCCAGGAGGCATTAAATTACAAGCTTCAAACTAATTTGTTTGACATCAGTACATGGCACTATAAAAAAGAATAATACTAGTTTTTTGAGAAGCGAAGCGAGGATTGAGCTATGGAACAATAAGATGGAATCTTTTTAAAAGTCAAAATGCAAAAGGCACTTGTTCGTATTGGGATTGATCGAAGCAAGTGACTACTATATCATATTATATTAATTATTAATTAATATTATTATATAGATCGGGAAGCATATGAGGGAATGAGAGATTTCCTTTACACTAGAACAAACAGGGAAAAAAATAAATAAAGGTGTGGTTATATTATCAGCTAGAAGTCCATTAATTGCAGCTTCCTGTAATGTCATATCTCACGAATCCCATCAATTCTGGTCCTTCCAGTCTCGGATTGTTCTTGAAACTGCATTATTATACAACTTTTGTTAGTTCATAACAGAGATAGATATATATACACAGTGCAAAAGATACAAAGAAGCTGATTTCTACAAAACAAAGACTGAAAATACTAAATCAATTCAAACAAACATGATCATAAATTTTAGCTGTGAGCTTGGATTCACCTTTGTTCGGAGAACTTGGAAAAAGAACCAGAAGTTGGGAAGGTGCCACACAAATCATTGTTTGATAGGTCTCTGCAACAAGAGAGAATATATAATAAATCACTTTGTAGTTATTTGTAGTCTCAAGGCCTTTCTTTGGGTTTGTACTTTTTTTAGTCTTAGAGACACAGGCCTTTCTATCAAAATGGCTTAAGAGAAACTCACAGGATCTTAAGGTTTCCCAGTTTGGTGAGTTCTCTTGGTATTCTTCCACTCAGCTTGTTGCTGTTCAGTCGCCTGCATAATAATAAAACCAAAAAAAAAAAAAGTTTCAGCAGATTAACGATTATTGGAATTAGTCATAATATAAAGCACGATTAGTTAAGACCAAACAATACACGTACAGGAATTTGAGATTGGAGAGCTTAGAGAGACTTGGAGGGATTTTCCCAGTTAGGTTATTGTGATAAAGATCCAAGCTCACAAGACTTTTGAGCCCTTCAAGTTCTTTTGGTATGGGACCCTCCAAGTTATTCATATACAATTCTCTGAAAAAAAAAACAAAAAACAAAGAAAGAAAGAAAAATAGAAAACACACACGATCATCATCATCTTCTTCTTCAAAATTAAACCAAAACAAAGGGCCTGTGATTCTGCTTAATGCTTACAGATACCGAAGGCGTTCCAGCTTCCCAAGCTCTGCAACCAGGCGACCAGACAGTTTTGCATGCCCCAAGTCTCTGTATTACATAACACCACAGCAAAACACAATTTTAAAAATCTATTTACCAATTTATTATTCTTTCCTTCTTTCAAGCCTTTGTGTGTGTGTGTGTGTGTGTGTGAGAAGACTGAGTCGGCCTAGCAGTGTAAGGCTTGCTAGATACTCTGTATTAGAAAACCTAGAGAAGACCTCTATATTAGAAGCGACAGCCACAAACCTCCTAACTGGATTAGTTGGTTGCTTGGATATGCCATATACCAAATGATATGATAGTATAAAAAAAGAGAGAGAGAGAGAGAGAGAGAGTGGGAGAGATTTATTTACAGGCGTGTAACTCGCTTGTCAGCATCACAGGTAACATGAAACCAAGTACAAGGATCCACTAGAGTGGGATCCCAACTCTGAAGCACGTTGTTTGGATCGTGCACAGCTCTTCTGAAGGCGAACAGAGCATCCCCTGTTTTTGTTTTCAACAACATAAACACCATTAACAACACAAAACAAGAACAGAGAGAGAGAGAGATTGTTTACCTTCTATATTCGCATTTACTGGAGCAAAGGGGTATGATAGAAGGAAAATGGGAAGAACATGAATGAGAGCCCAAAACTCCATTAGAGAGAGACTCAAGCAAACTCTAAGTTGTGTGTTACAAGTTAGTTTGTGTGTTACAAATTCTTCTCTCACAAGATGGGTGCCTTCCTAGATTCTGTATTATGGCTAAATTTATAGAGCCCATAAATGTAGGGTGGAGAGTGCACTAGTTCTTCAAATCTTTCTTTCTGTTTGCTCCAAGAAAAAAAAAAAAAATCTTTTTTTGGGGCATTTTGTTTCCACTAAAATATTTTAATCTTCTCTTTAAACGATATTGTCTTTCCCATTTAAATATTTTATTGCTTTCAAGTTTCAACTTCCACTTTAAACTCTGGCCAAAAAAATAAAATAAAATCCACTTTAACCAGAGTCATAGTTTAAATTCCAATAAAAAAAAAAATAACCCTTGACATTTGTATTATGCAGCACTTTAATCTTTAATTAAAAACGCTTTATATGCTCATATCAGAATTAATAAAAAAAAAAACCAACAAAAATGGAATGGAAGTTGTTTTTAATGAACATTGCACTTTCCATCGCCAAAAAAGAATTTGCACTTTCAAGTATTTGGAAAAAAATAAATCTCTTCAGTGGTGTTTGGTGTAAGGAAATTAAAGTTTTTCTTTTTAGTTATATAAAAACATAACATATGTAATATCAATTACATTGAAATTATTACTACCTTTGATCATAATTATAAGAATACTTTTGTAGTGCAATTTTTACTATAAAAACGTTCCTATAATTAGGATATTTAATATTAACTGTTCTTTTCTCCAATATTTTTTGTTTAGAAATATAAAAGAACAATTTTGTATTACAAGCACAAATAATGAAAAAGGAGAATCTCTGCTCTAGGTCTAGGGTGTAGACTGTAGAGTGTAGACAATATCTTTTAACAATGTCGGACCAGATTCCATCACAAAACAACTCTCTCGCTCACACACGCATTACCTTTTTTTTTTTCTTGGGAAAAAATTCTTTATGTTTTTAAATGAGGGAAAATAGCAGCATCTAATTGAATTAGAGCTAAGATTAAATTAGCAATTATTATTATAAAATCATAAAATGAGTACCCATTGGCTTGCTTTCTTCTAATAAAAAAAAAAAACAGTACTTTCTTAATTATTTGTTCGTCCACCATAGTGTTACCATTGAGAAGAAATAAGAATTTGAATATATTCTTAGATTCGGTGTTTGATGTTTGGTTTGTTGACACTTGAAAAGACAAGAAGAAGAGACAAGTGAGTTTAGAAAAATAAAACAAAATTCCCTCAGCTTTACCAGAAAAATTGAACAGTGATTATGAATAGTAATAATTCCATGCAACCTCAACGTAGGATTTAATTTAGTTTAATGAAGATTCCTTTGATCCTAAATATAAGACTTAATTGATTTTTTTGGAGAAATTAAGGAAGCGAATTAAATTACTTGAGAGTATTTTTATATTTTTTTTCAAACTAATTAACTAATATATAATCTAAGGATACACAACATATGAAATGATTAAGTATTTTATTTAGTTTCCTTAACCTCTTCAAAAAAAAATCAACTAGGCCTTATAATTAGTACCGTATAATTTAAGGAAAAAAGGAAATGGTTAAATTATATGTGATTGAATGTTGAATATTAAGGGTCCGTAATATTGTTCTTTTAATTTTGCCATCATGATCTATTAAGGGTCTGTTTGGCACGATTGGTAGGGAGAGAAAATTTTTATAAATTCAATTTAATGAAAATAAACCAGCATGGTTACAAAATTTTAAAGAAGAAAAGATGAAAGATGAAATAATAATAAAAATTAATTAAAGGCTTTTAACAACACTTCTCCACATTTTCTTTTACGTCTCCTTCCCTCCCTTCCATTTTCCTCGTTCCAAACACAGTCTAAGTAGTGTGTGAAAAAAGTTATTTAAAAAAATTGCCATTGTGAAGTGGGAATTTAGAAATTGAAATGAAAGATCAAGGGTTGAGATTGAATCTTAAAAGTAGATAAATTGAACAGTGATAAATAGTAATAATAGTTGGAATTCGAAGCAGATATCCGATCTGGGTATAGCGGAATCATTATAATTTTTAAAAGTGGATGTTAATTCGAGATGACAAGATGGATCGGGTAATGGATTTTATGAGGAAGACTTTTGATTTGAACTGTCTTTGACGATAAGGTATGATGGAAATCCGAGGTGGTTTTAAGCAGTGATTATAAATAGTATCAGTTCAGTAGTGATTATTACAGGCAATGTCCAATCTTAAGTATAGTGGAATGAATATAATTTTAAAAATAAAGAATATTAATACTTGTATTAAATGGTAAGAAACTTAATAACAATTAAATTATTTCGTCACTCTTATAATTATACCTAATTTTTTATCAGATGAATATATTTTTTACTAGGTCCTTAAAGTTTATACTTAGTTATAGATATTAATTCATATGCTCATAATTTATTAATTAGGGTTATGTGAATATTGAGTATTGTATATGTAAGATGTAAATATGAAAATAGAGATCAATATCTATTATATATATATAAAAAAAAGAGACACCAATATTTATAATTGAAGAAAATCCAGTAATCAGAAAAAAGAGAGGAAACTATGAAGATCCAATAAAAAAAGGGGGGGGGGGGGGGATCTACACAAACGTAATTAAAAATGAGTTAAAATTTTAAGGACATGATTATTGTTTTTTTTTTCAAAGAAAAATGCTAAGTCTTGCGAATAAGGAAAAAAACATATTAGGAGAGTTTGTTTTAAATTAGGGCTGATTTAACTTAAATCATATTTAGTTAATATTAATAATATTGATATGCTTGCTTGTTTGTAAAATAAAATTAAATAAGAAAACTGCCACAGGAAACGAAAATCTAGAAATGAAGAGACTAGAGATAAAAAGTGTTGGAGATAGAAAGTATGGAACAGCGATAAATATTGGGAAAATATCACTTCGGTCCTAAAGAAGAAAAAAAAAATTTAAAAAAGTCACAATTGCAAATCCGCTTTTCATGTTGTCAAAATTTTTCAATGAAAAAATTGTTGTCAAAATGACTTTTCATGTTGTCAAAATAATTTTTCCCGTTGTTAAATTTTTTTTTCTAGTTTTTCCTCTCGTTGTGTAGAATTTCAGAAATTTAGAAAAATTTTGACAATAGGAAAACTATTTTAACAACATGAAAAACCATTTTGACAAAAAAAAAAAAATAAAAAATTTTTAACAACACGAAACGTTAATTTAACAACATGAAAAACTATTTTGACAACGAGATTTTTTTAATATTGGAATTTCATAATTAATATAAAAAAAGTCCCTAAAATTTTTTTTGATAGAAGATTTGATGTTGAGATTTTTTTGATATTTTTTCTAGTAATATTTTCCCATAAATATTTGATGGGCTGAGGTATAAATTTAGTCAAGAAGTACTTTTCAAACGCTCATGACACCAAAATGTTTCTCTGATGCAAAAATATTTATGCGGATTGCACCAGTAGCCAATTAAAGTTTAATGTTAACAAATATGTCAGGAATAAAAATGGTGTAAAAATTATACATAAAATATTTAAAATGGTGTACAAATTTTTCGGCCATTTAGTCAACTTGTTGACTACTTTAAGAAACAATCTCCACACACTTGCAAAACGTTTTTCTCATAGGGTACTATATGCCATTGTGAGGTCTTCTACATTATGCCAAACTTGCAATAAACATTTGATGACCATTGCTTACTAATGATTTGGTGATAACATTCGTGTATGAGACATTTTATAAAATCTTAGCAGTAATTGATATTTTTTAAATATCGCTAAATAGATAATTAAGAAAAAAGAGAGTGAGAGATAAGAGCATTTAACAAATTGGATTAAAAAATAAATAATAGACCTTAATGAATTTTTATAATTCATGTGAATTTGGTAAATTTATCTTATACAAATTAATGTATCAAATACCACATAATATATTGAAAAAAAGAGTAAAATACACTCATATCCTTTGCATTTTGTCTTAATGTATAAAGACATGGACTTCTCTCTATTTTCAAAATATTTATTTAAGTTAATCTCATCAACAATAATTTAGAACGGTACTTTATACTAAAATTTATATTAAAGAAATTTTATGACTAATTTACCGTCCATCATATTAATTAAATCCTTAATTTCAACTAATATTTTTTAATAATATAAGAATTTTATTTTTTTAATTTTAATTTTAATTTTTACAAATATTTATTAACTTAATTGTTTATCATATCGACTTATCAAGACAGGAATTTAAAGTAATTTAGTTAATGCAAAAAAAATAATTCTTTTAAAGAATACATTCTTGGTGAAATGTGTTTATAAATGTTTGTAGTAAAAATGTATTTAAAAATTTATATAATTACTCTAACTTACTTCGTTTATACCATCGTATGAATAAAAATATGTATTTGAAAAAAAAATAGTCATTAAAAAAACTAAATAAATAAGTTTGAATGAATGTGGTGAAAAATTAACAAAAATTAAGTTTATAATATAAAAAATTAATAAATTTTACAACATATCATAAAATTTGAAAATACTTGTATTATAATTATTTTCTAATTGTATAAAATTTTAGTTTTGAAAATATAAATGTTGAAATAATTTGTATGCTAAAGGTGCATTTTGGTCCAAACAAAAATTTAAGAATCAAAGTCGCGGGTTCACATTAGATGCACATCTCTTATGTGCACCTTATGTGCTTGTCCCTCTATAAGAGGGATGAGCACATTTTTATTTTTATTTTTTATATATACTATTTATTTAGATTTAAATTATATGATCTTTCCTGGAATGTTTTTTGCACCCATCTCATATTAATTAGTTTCAGTCCCGCATACGAAATATTATCCCGTAACACCAATATCCCGTAAAATAATTAATTTGAGATACTTTGGGTCAAAAAACATTCCGTCCGAAAAACATATAATTTAAATATAAATAAATAATATATATAAAAAATTAAAAAAAATTAAAAAAATGTCACATCCCTCTAATTAGAGGGATGTGTATGTAAGGAAAGCACATAAGGTGACGAAGGGAAGATTAGTTATGAATCACTTACACCATCTTCCCTTATGTGCTCCCCAAAGTTGCTCATTTAATCCTATTTATAATGCCTTCTATCATGTTTCACACGGATTAAGAAACATTTTAAACATCATTAACTCTATTATAAAGTTGAATCACTTTTCAACTTTATCTTTATTTGATATACACTATACCTCATTATAACAAACCTCATAATAGCAACGTTAACACAACAATAAATGGGATAAAATTATATATTCATACAAAAAATTTAATAAGGTATAAATAACACAAAAAAATTTCTTCTTTCTACTTTATAAAATAGGACTAGAGAGATAACAATTAACTAACCGTAGGATGATATGAATGAAATTTTAAATATATAAAAGAATTTTCAGTAATGTGCATTTTAATTTTGAGAAAGATTTATACACTTTTTC
The DNA here is from genome assembly GCA_019022615.1 of Acacia melanoxylon. Taxonomy (NCBI): domain Eukaryota; kingdom Viridiplantae; phylum Streptophyta; class Magnoliopsida; order Fabales; family Fabaceae; genus Acacia; species Acacia melanoxylon. The sequence goes on along the minus strand of JAFJYJ010000030.1, from coordinate 6,820,170 downwards.
ACGAGAGATTTTTGTAATTTAGATAAAATATACTGATGATAAGTGTTTAAAACTACCACTAGAAATTTTCTTGCCATGTTTATGTAAAAAAAAAAAAAAAAAAAAAAAAAAAAAAAAAAAAAAAAAAAAAAAAAAAAAAAAAAAAAAAAAAAAAAAAAAAACTACCACTAGAAAATGGGGATCCAAAAAGTGGAATGAGAGATGAGGGGTTAAGATTTAGGGGTTCAACTTTTGGCATGTGAATAAGATCCTCTCCTTTTCATGGTTTTTGGCTTGGGACGGCTCAATTAATGAAATGTTGGGTTTTGCTCCTCTTTCGTGTTGCTTTTGTCTTAGTGGGTTTTGTTTTGTGGGACATAATTCACACCCACAACACACTAACACTTTGCCTTTTGCCTTTGTCTTTGCCTTTTGTAATCTTACACACACACAGACATTGCAATGATCTCCTCATTAAAAGAAGTGACCAAAAAAGACGAAATGAGAATTCAGACTTTGACCACACCCCTTATAATTTTGTCTCACTGTTTCATCATTAACAGACCAAAAAGTTAACCCCATTTTTCTTACTTCTTCTGCTTCTTCTTCAAATCAAAAAGCTTTTTCTAGTTTCTCTATACGGACAATTGAGTAAGTAATCAAACACCTCACGAGCTCTCCCTTTAACAAGACGTTTGGTTTAGTTGTTGAACTTTGACCCTCTTACTATAGCTATTTCAAAACATTAATTAATAAAGTTGTTGCCCGATCACTTTTAACTTATCTGTACTGTACTTTCAAATTAGGAAAAATCCGTTTGAAATCCTAAGAGTTCAAGAAACTGTCAAACAAGTTCTACATAAAATTCTGATATTAAAAAAGTTTCATTGAAAACTCTTTTGGTAAGTGATTAACAATTTCATCTATTAGTTTCAATAATTTTTTGAAACATTTTTTACATTAGAATTTTCTGTGGGAATTTTTTTGACATTTCTTAATCCCTTGAGATCTTAAAGAGATTTTTCTAAAAACGCTATTATTTAACCTATAGTTTCTTTCCATTTTAAATTCAGTACATGGGTTTTTTTTTTCCTCCTTATTAAATCATTTAATTTTATTATGTTAGCACAAGTAGCTACAAGGATTAATACTACTAACAGAGTAAAGTTAATAGGGGCTAGCGTTGTTAAAAAGTAATTTTTTTTTTTAAATAGATATCAAATTAAAAATTGAAAGAAACTACAAATGCCTCAAAAATAGTTTCCCCAAAAATTGTAAAGGCAAACCAACCAAGCACTTTAAAAAGGAAGATGTGAGCTGTAAAAGTGGGAAATAATAATGGATTTGACGTTATTTGAGATTTTTAAAGTTGGTACTAAACTTGAATAATAATGGTGAAAGAGAATTGAAGGGTTTGAACTCATGGAGCATTTGTATGCAGTCAAGGCTACATCTTCGCGCCATGATTCCTTTCAAATTCAATCAGTCAATCACTCTTTCTTTTGTGGTATCTGGAAAGTGACTTTTCGTTTGTTTGGTAGGGTCTTGCATATTTATGCTATTTGGACTTATTCCATAACCAATTGGATTTAATTTACTCTCTCCATCCAATTCTTACCAGATTGTGACCAAACAAAAAACAAAAATTCTTACCAGATTCATTTCTCAAGGACACGTTTGGTACATACAATATATTTTGAAGGGAGGGAATGAATAAAAGAAAAATGATCAATTGGAAAAAATAATAAAATGAAAAATACCCGATATACCCCTATTTCATGGAATAATTGCTAGTTCACATTCATCAACATATAAGATGAAGGGTTAGAGTGATAACTATCAAAAAATTGGTAAAAAAATCATTTGAGATTATTTGGACATATATATAAAGAAAGTTATTAGAGTCTTGATGAAGATGGAAGGTCAGATAGTATGGAAATTTCTAAAATGAAGTAGAGGAAGACAAAAATAAAAATAATTCTATCAAATTATTAAAGGAGGCCTTTAGTTAACGATTTATCTATAGATTTGTTTGATTGTTGATATAGCAAAATGTCAATATGTGATCATGTAACTAAAACCCCACCTTGTGGAACACTACAAAAAAATCTGTGTTAGCAGCAATTATGATATGTGACTTGTAAAAGATGTAAATGATGCTAGGAGAGAGAGTGTTAATCAGTTTTCTCTCCCTCGATTCTTCCCTTCCTGTTCCTCTCCTCTCCTCTTCTTATATCATCTATAATTTCTATAAACCGCTTAACAATGTTGACGTTGGGATCCAGAAGTGTGAGCGTTATTTCCAGTTGGATGGAACTCTAGATGAATGGAAGATCCCCATGGCCAGCTGATTGCGCCTGTGGTTAGTGCTTAAATTAATAACTAAATTAACCTCTATAATGTAGTGGTCACGTATCTCAAGGTGGAGTCAAGCTTAGCTTAAGAATTCCTTTTAATTATTAACCTGATTAAGAGAGAAAAACAGAAGAAATTATTGATTTAAGAAAGTGAGAAAGTAAAAACGCAATAAGAGATAGAGTAAGAAACTTTTACCAATTTGATGAAGCTTCTCAAGGATTGATGAGTGGCTTGTTAGAATTAGTTGACACCCAACACTACTACAAAAAACGTCAAAAACGTCCTAAATTTAACCCATTTAACGTCCTTTTTTTTAGGGACGTCTCGTGAGGGGTAGTAAAAAAAAATACTTTTTGGCGACTTGAATTTAATTCAGGTCGCCTTATTTTTGGCGACCTGAATTTAAATTCAGGTCGTCTTACTGCTTTTTTTTTTTTTGAAAAAAAAAAAAAAACACAACCCGATGGCTAAAAACCGCAAAGGACCTCACAAAACTGGAAGGAAAAACGGGAGATGGAGACGAGTAGATCCAGTAGTGAAGACACGGTGAGAATAACAAATCACAACAATGAATGAAAAAAAGATTTGGAGTAGATCCGGAAAAACAAATCGATCTAGAACAACAAATCACAAAAATGAAAGAAAAAAGATTTCTACACCGACAAATCACAACAACGAACAAGGATAATTTCTACACTTACATCTAAGATTCACACACAAAATGTAGAAATTACAATATCAGATCTACACAAGAGACATCCAGATCCAATCACGGTCACTGCCGAAATCACACCACAATTTTTCCCACTAGTATTAATATTGTTCTTCTTGGCAGCTTTGGGTTCTTCACCCTTAGCGCCGAATTTGGGGGCCTTAGGGTTGATGGAGTTGAGCGACAGATCAAGATAAGAAGGCTTGGAATAAATACCCTTATTGAATCATTGAGCGGCGTATTCGCCGATTTGAAGACCGAAGACGAAGGCGATTGCTTTGAATTGCCGAAGGATTGCTGATTGTTCTCCATGGTCGGGCTTCAGCTAACACAACTCGCACAACTCAGTCCGCAAACGAAGAAAGCAGAGAGCTGTGCAGAGGGGGAAGATTATTATTAAATAAAAAGGTGGGAGGGAGTTGTGCGAGTTTGGCGGGGACTTGAAAATTGAATCTGAAAATAACCTGAAAAAACTTTTAGACGACCTAAATTATTAATTAGGTTGTCTATAGTATTTTCCAAAAAAAATTTAGACGACCTAAATTATTATTTAGGTTGTCTTAAGTATAAAAAAAACTTTTAAACGACCTAAAGTATTATTTAGGTTGTCTAAAGTATTTTCCAAAAAACTTTTAGACGACCTAAATTATTATTTAGGTTGTATAAAAAAAAAAACTTTTAAACGACCTAAAATTAAAAAATTTTTTTTAAACGACCTAAATTATTATTTAGGTTGTCTAAAGTATTTTCCTACCAAAAAAATCCTAAATGGCACCAAATATTACATTTTAGGCGCCCTAAAATATATTTAGGGCGTCAAAAAAACTTTTAGACGTCCTAAATTGTTATTTAGGTTGTCTAAAGTATTTTCCTGCGCGAAAAAAAATCCTAAATGGTGCTAAATATTACATTTTAGGCGTCCTAAATTAATATTTAGGTTGTCTAAAGTCTCAAAGTCAAGCAAATAATTACGACAATGCCACCGCCTTCACTTTTTACTTCACTTTTTTTTAAAAAGGACGTCTTTTAGGGTAGTAATATCTATATTTTGTAGTAGTGCAAGAGGGGGTGAATTGGATGTGAAATACAAATTTAAGAAAGTCGAAAAACTTTTCGCATCTTGGTGAAAGCAATATGTATGAAAGTAATGAATTATAAATCCATAGTTAGTTATTCAAACAATATATACTGGAAACATAAAATCTTAGGGAAGAAAAGATGCAAACTGTGTTTATCCTAGTTCGATTCAATCCACGATGACCTACGTCCAGTCTCCAGACTCCTCCTGAGATTTCAATCTACTATCTCCCTCAAGTTTAACTGGATATTTGAGAACTACTACAATTCAACAAATCTGATCTGGAACTTGTGAAGCCTTTACAATTCTCGCATTGAGATAAGAACTCTTTTTTACACACTGTAAGGATACAATATGTTTACCAATTATCGTAATACTGGATTTTAGCAAATCTGGAATTTCTGAGATAAAGGAAAATTAATGAATATTTGAATGAAGTAAATTCATGAGATAAAAATGTTACAGAAAATTGTTATAATTATAGAGTAAATTGTCAAAAAAGTTCCAGGAAAATATGATGAACAGAATGACTAAAAATGATATAATGGTGATAAAAACAGGTAAAATATTATGATAAATACGAAAGATCATGAAAAATTATGAGAAAAATATGGAAGTGTTATCCCTAATTATGAGAATTTAATAAATTATTTCAGAGGAAATAACATGAAGAAAAATTTAAAAAGCATTTGAACCATAAAGTAACCCGATGAGGTAAACATTTTTAATATTTTACATAGGATATAAAATGACAATATCGGTATAAAAGTTTGTAAGATAAAAATATACTGTAAATTAGTAAAGATAAATATATGAAGAAACCCGATCCTGAAAAGATCACTAAACAAAGAAATTAGGCCGATTAAGCCTTAACGAAGGCAGTAAAGGGAATTTTGGTAAAAAATATTATATTTTTAAAAAAATGGAAACAATTATAGAAAAATAAATAAATCTGAATTTTAAAATTAAGGGGCCGAAATTATTGGTATTTTTAATTAAAAATAATTGTTTAAATAATTAAAATGATAATTAGAATAAAATAATAATATAATGCGGTGAGTCGGCTTATAGGCGAAGGGAAAAGTTGGAAATAAATTCTACAGGTAAACCAGAGGTAAAAGTCTTTTTCAGACTGATCAAATTAAGAACAAGTGAATTTTTACACGAAGAAAGAATTTATCGAGACGTTGATTCCGCAACCGAAAACCCTAATTTCAAATAAGACGAAAAGTTGATCGAGATAGAGTAGAGTCGGATAGGCAAAGTGAGAACCTATAGAAACAATTGCGTATTTTCAAACACAGGATTAAGTTAGACAACAACTTGGACGTTTTACGATTACGAATTATTGTCCAAGTTGGTTCTATCGGAAGTGATTTACGTAATCCGGACGCGTTTGTCCGAATATCTTTCGACGCACCGAGAATACCTGGATATGATCAAAAAGAGGATCAAAATAGATAATATGAGAGAGGATGAAAAGATCTTCAAAGTTACATACCGGATTTTTGAGTTTCGCAAATCGCGCGAAACGGACCGATCGGGTAGCTTTATCGGACCGGAGGCCATAAAGCAAGATGACAACTCATTCTTTGACTTTTTGGGCCAAAGAGGTCGGCCAAGACCTTGAATGGTCAAGATTGCATCTTACAAAACCCTAGATCCAACGGCCGAATCATTTACGAAGACTTTTTGGAAATTCCCACATTGTCCCTATTTTTCTCTATAAATAGCAAGCTCTCTTGCTCTCATTCTTCACACCAAAATTCAGATCCTAGAGAGAGGTTCTAGAGAGAGAAGCTCTGGAAAAATTGTGCCTTAGCTCCGAGTAAGTTCTTCGTCCTTAGTTTTTAGTTTAAAGTAGTTCTTTCGGTAGTTATAGTAGAACCGTTGTTTTGATCTAGGAAGTTTCGAATATATTCCTATGCTTGTTTTTATGCCTCATTGCATTGAAAGATGCCTGACGAGGTAAAAACATAGTGGGGATAATTTTGAAATGGAATACGGTCAAAGTAACGAAGTTACGCGAAATTCCGCCAATTAGGGGTAGTAAGGGCAAAATGGTCTTTTTCACCTAAAATGCCTGTTATGCTGCCAAATATTCATAAGTGTGTTATTATTCTGATTAGAATACTTCGACGTCGAACATTGCCGAAATTTCATCGTTCCGCTGTTTGCCGCTGTTGAGCCGCTGTTTCGCTGTTTTTACGTACGGCCGTCAAAAAGTACCGTTTTTAGCCGGAAGAGCCGGATATCTGCAACTAAGGTACGGACGCGTACTGTAACCCTAACTCTATGCTGCTCATATACTTTTGCGTTATAGATACGTTCATAGACGAGGTTACTGGCTGAGAATCGTCGGAGATACTTACGGCTTTACCCACGGATTATAGTATTGGTAATGCCGTTTGAGTTATTCCTAGCGGCGAGGACACGTTGTGGCGTGGCACTGGATATGTGCAGAACTAGTCGAGAGAGACCTTACATACGCTTTGTGCTTATGTTCTCATCCGTATTATTGATCATACATCTGCCGTTTGCTTTTGTGATGATATCTTTGTATTGAAATGAATATCCGTTGTACGTATACTTGTTTTATTTGAGCATAAGGTTAACCGTTACTCGAGATCCATATGTGGAATGGATCTCGCAGTAGCATCGTGGTCAAGAGGACCGATGCATGGAGATCGAGGCAAGCGGCCGGAGTAGTAGCCAAGACGTGTCTACGTTATTTTCCGTTTTCTTTAAGTTCCTTTAACTTTTGAGAATTCTCGGATGACCGTAATCCAATACATTTACACTATGGTCCATATTTTGAATGTAATGTAAATTACTTACTCGCTCCAATGCTCTACTCGACTACTCTGCGTGAAATATTTGGAAACGTTTTAAAAAAAAAAAAAAAAAAAATATTCCGCCGTTTTCAAATGGGATGTTACATTTTTGGTATCGGAGCGTAGTCCCGGCATTGATATGACTATGTTATTACGGACGTATGGTAGGACGTTAAGGCTAGTCTATGTGGGTGTGGCCAATCGGTCGCCATAGAGTTGGTGAGGTCCCCATGATAGACACTTATCGGCGTTACATTTCGGTTAACGGAGTTATGTTCAAATTAGCCTTTTTCAAAAACTTTGAGCACTTTTTGGAAAATGAGTATTGATATGACCTAGTGCAATGTGTAGAGATGAACAGAGACAACTTCGATTTCTCGGACATCCAAAACCTCGACAATGAAGAAGCCACCCTTGACGATTTTCATTTCGTGTTAGGAAGTAATACGGCCTTAACCCAACTATTAGAATCATTTTACTTGTTTGCGGAACGGTCTACAAACACTTCGAAGGAAAGGTATTTGACCTTCCTTCACTTGGTTCAAAATTCTCAAAACCAGAGGAACCCACATTCGCACTGAGACCGGTTAGATCCACTCTCTTCTCGTTTCCCCGTGACCCGTTTTTGGGCTAGACTCACTAACGAACTGCTGACGAAGGCCCTATTGCGGACGCTCGTATTTATCTTCGTTATCGAAAAGCATAGTGCACCACACATGTAGAAAGAGCGAGACGGTGTAAGAAAGTCAGTGGAACCATAGATAGAGGCTATATAGTATTGTATTGCTTTAAAACTCTCTAAATGCCCCGAGAGATTGTGAGATATTCTGTTAGAATAAAAGGGATTGTAGAATTTTGTATAGTTTAGGATATGACCAACGTCGAGGTCAACTTGTACAAATAAGATGCATTAATAATATATGTTGTTTTGTGTGCTTATTTACGTACTAATTCCCTTATTCCTATCTCTTGTTATAAATAAAAAGGTATAAACCTAAAGAATGGCGAACCTAAGAAATAGGGGTCGTGGACGAGGCCAAACTAGAGGTAGAGGACGTGGTCGAGGCGAGACGACCTCAAAGAAGTCCAACACCCGAGCCCGAGAATAACCAACCCGAGCAGACTAAGCTGCAAGAAGTAAAGCAAATGCTGCAAGAGCAAAGAGCTCTTATTAACGTACTTACGGAGGAAAGACAAGCCGAAATCAAAGAAACGACACGATGAAGAGGCGGATGAGTCGGAGGGATCTCGATCACCTTCGCCGAATAGAGCTTTGGTAGTTCTACCGCAACGCAATAGAGAGGTGGAAACCATGCAACATTGGGTAACTCAATTACGTAAGTTGAAACCCCGGTTTTCCGCGGTAAGACCGATTCCAGTGGACCGGCCGATGAGGTTAGATAAGATCTTTGTGGTCTTAGACTGTCCCGAAGACCGCAAGGCCCAAATTGGCAATCTACAAACTCGAAGGAGATGCCGACCATTGGTGGAAGACCGTGGCGGTGACATTGCGGGCACGCGTTTGCCCCGTGACTTGGGAGAAGTTCTTGGAAAAATTTAACGAACAATATTTCCTCCTCGTTACAAGTAATAAAAGAGTCGGAATTCTTACATATTCGACAAAACCATGATGAGTCATTCGAGGATTACTTCGCCGATTCACCAACCTATCTCGATACTCGTCATATCCGAAGACCAACGACAACGAAAACCGGAAGGCGAGTCGATTGGTAGATGGTCCGAGGTTTGAGATTCGGGAAAAGCTGGTGTCACAACAATTTCCGGATCGATTCAAGCGGTTGAATCATGCCGTCTGTCGAGCGTAATCGAAGGAGCTCGGGAGGATCGAACATCTCAACAACAACAACAATGCAAACCGTGGCGGATCAAGTCGCGGAGGTTCCTCTCGAAAGAGACCGCACCATGGAACAACTCCGAGGCGGAGGCAAGAAGCCGTTCCAACAAGGGCAACAAGGTTATCCCGGTCAAGTAGGGACCCAAACTTGCCCAAAGTGCGAAAGGACCATCCGGATCCAATGTGATGGGAAGCCGATCTGCTACAAGTGCAAAAAACCGGGCATATCAGCCGAATCGTCCGGAGATTGCAGCGGTGGCAAGACCGCCATGAACCAAGGCCGGGTTTTTGCGCCGATCGACGCGGAGGCGAGAGTCTCCAGAGATGGTGCAAGGTACTATTATTATCAACGGAAATCAACTGCAAGCATTGTTTGATACGGGTGCTAGTCATTCGTTTATTTCCTATGATTGTGCAAATCGTCTAGGAATGCATGCCTCTAGATTGTCTTATGATCGATAGTATCTACACCACTTGGCTTGAAATCCTTAGCTTCGATGCATGTATTAATTGTACCGTGAGCGTTGATGGACGAGTTTCGAAGTGGACCTTATCCGACTGCCACTTCATGGCATAGATGTCATACTCGGGTTAAATTGGCTAGCAACGAGCGGTGCGATGATCAACTGTAGCAGCAAGAAGATAACGTTCTTCGATTCACCTAGCGGAGATAAAGTTGATGTGAGCCTGAATTTTCTCTCTGCTACGGAGGCTGACAGATGCATGAAGGAGGGATGCCAAGCATATTTGATCTTTTTCTCGGTTAAAGCCGACGAGCTTTCACTTAAGAACATTCCCGTTGTAAACGAGTTTCTGACGTGTTCCGGAGGATCTCACCGAGCTACCTCCTACGAGAGAAGTCGAGTTCACCATTGAATTGATGCCTACGGGATCAATTTCAAAGGCGCCGTATCGTATGGCTCCAAATGAGATGCAGGAGTTGAAGAAACAACTTGAAGAGCTATTACGAAGGGGTTCATCCGACCCGGTGTATCACCGTGGGAGCCCCGGTCTTTGTTCGTAAAGAAGAAAGATGGAAGTTTCCGACTCGTATCGACTATCGTGAACTCAACAAAGTAACCGTCAAGAACAAATATCCACTTCCCGGATTGATGATCTTTTGGATCAATTATCTGGTTCCACCGTATTCTCAAAAATCGATTTACGTTCGGGATATCATCGTTGCGAGTCAAAGACGATGATATTTCCAAGACGTCTTCGGAACCGAGATATGGGCATTATGAATTCCTTGTGATGCCTTTCGGATTGACAAATGCACTGCGGTATTCATGGATTACATGAACCGTATCTTCCGACAACACCTAGACCAGTTTGTGGTGGTGTTCATCGACGATATTCTCGTCTATTCCAAAAGTAGAAAAGAGCATGAAGAACATCTGCGCTTAGTATTAAACATGCGAGAGAGAAGCGGCTCTACGCAAAGTTGAGCAAATGCGAATTTTGGTCGCCTAAGTGAGATTTACTGGGCCATGTGATATCTAGCGACGGAGTTCTTTGTTGACCCGAGCAAGGTGGAAGACGATTACGGACCTGGAAGAGGCCGGAGAGACAAGGAGATACGTAGTTTTCTAGGTCGCGGGATATTACCGCAGATTTATACGGGATTTCTCGCGTCTTGCCCTACCATTGACAAAGCTTACGAGGAAGAATCAACCCTTTGTATGGGGGAGATGACGCGAGGAGAGCTTTCGAGATCGAGGGAGAGGTTGACTACGGCACGGTATTGATCATCCCGGATCCGATGAGACATATGTTGTCTACGGTGATGCCGGTGGGCAAGGATTGGGTTGTGTCCTAATGCAATTGGGCGAGTGGTGGCTTATGCCTCTCGTCGGTTGACCGCCGCACGAGTCGAACTATCCTACACACGATTTGGAGCTTGCTGCCATCGTGTTCGCTTTGAAGATATGGAGGCATTACCTATACGGTGTGACCGTAGAACTATCTTGTGACCACAAGAGCACGAAGTATCTCTTTGATCAAAGGAACTGAATATGAGGCAACGTCGTTGGATGGAATTGCTGAAAGACTACAACCCGGAGATCAAGTATCACCCGGGGAAAGCAAACGTCGTTGCGTTATGCTCTAAGCGGGAAGAAGGTGCAAGTATCATACATGATGATACAAGAGCAAAAATTACTTGAAGATTTCGAGACTGAATCTTTCAAACCAAATCTGCATGAATTTCAACGCACCAAGTGACGCCTACCTTGCAAATCTTTTTGTGAGTCACGGGAGTACGACTTTGAGAGATGAAGTTGATGAAGCTCGAGACAAGATGATTGGGCAATCTCCATGCGGGAGAAGATCTTTCAAGGTGAAACCCAAGACCACGACCTTTCATCGAGTGGATTGGTCGACACAAAGGGCGCGTTTACATACCGCGGTTGATGAACGAAGCGGAAGATGCGGATGAGGCTCATAAGAGTAAGTACACTCTACATCCGGGAATGGTCAAGATGTACCAGAACTTGAAGGCCGAAGTTTGGTGGCACGGAATGAAAAGAGACGTAACTCGATACGTAGGCGGGGTGTCTAACTTGCCGGAAAGTAAAGATTGAACACCGGCGACCCCCGGTCTTCTCGCAAGGACCGGAACCGCGAGAATGGAAATGGGAGAATGTGACCATGGATCTTGTGGTAGGTCTACCTAAGATCGAGCATCACGATACCATTTGGGTGATCGTCGACCGATTAACCAAGTCGGCACATTTCATACCCATTAGCATCCACTACTCTCCGAGAACGATTGGTTGCAATCTACATCAAAGAGATCGTGAGACCGCACGAGTCCCTAAGAGTATTATCTCGATCGGGATACTCGATTCCAATCCCGCTTTTGGCAAGCACTACATGAAGGAATGGGTACCAAGCTGAAGTTCGGTTCGGCTTATCACCCTCAAACCGACGGTCAATCGTAGAGAACAATACGAGACGTTTGGAGGATATCTTTGAGCATGTGCCCCGGATTTCAAAGGAAATTGGGACGAACACCTCTCACTAGCGACTTCGCGTATAACAATAGTTATCATTCAAGCATACAAATGGCTCCGTTCGAGGCTTTGTATGGGCGAAAGATGCCAATCGCCTTTATCTTTGGACGAGATGCGTTTGAAAAGCAGTTGCTTGGACCGGATATGCTAAAAGACACCTCCGAGCAAATCGCTCTGATAAAGAAGAGACTCATTGCTGCACACAGTAGACAGAAGAGCTATGCAGATAAGAGGAGAAGACCGTTGAAGTTTGAAGTCGGAGACCATGTGTTTCTGAAATTATCTCCGATGCTTAGGTGTCGCGAACACGAAGAGAAAGAAGCTTAGTCCGCGTTACGTTGGACCATTTGAAGTGTTAGCCGAGCGAGGACCAGTTGCGTATCAACTAGCGTTACCCCCGAACCTGAGTAATCTCCACAATGTTTTTCACGTGTCACAACTGAAGAAATACCTACTAGATCGAGATCATGTCATAAAGTACGATGATGTTGAAGTACGGCATGATAACACCTTTGTAGTCGAGCCGAGCAAATTCTCGAACACCGGGAGAAACGACTTAGGACTAAAACTATACCGAGCGAAGGTGGTGCGGAAGGGTTTGTCACAAAACGAGGCAACTTGGGAAACCGAGAGTGACATGAAGGAGAAATACCCGAGTTTATGGCCCATAGTCTAGTTAGTGTAGATTAAATTTCGAGGGCGAAATTTTGTTTAAGGGGAGAGAAATGTAATACCGGATTTTATCAACTGGAATTTACGAGATAAAGGAAAATTAATGAATATTTGAATGAAGTAAATTCATGAGATAAAAATGTTACAGAAAATTGTTATAATTATAGAGTAAATTGTCAAAAAAGTTCCGGAAAATATGATGAACGAAATGACTAAAAATGATATAATGGTGATAAAAACAGTCTAAAAATATTATGATAAATACTTGAAAGATCATGAAAAATTATGAGAAAAATATGGAAGTGTTATCCCTAATTATGAGAATTTAATAAATTATTTCGTAGAGAAATAACATGAAGAAAAGTTTAAAAAGCATTTCGAAACCATAAAGTAACCTTTGATGAGGTAAACATTTTTAATATTTTACATAGGATATAAAATGACAATATCGGTATAAAAGTTTGTAAGATAAAAATATACTGTAAATTAGTAAAGATAAATATATGAAGAAACCTGATCCCGAAAAGATCACTAAACAAAGAAATTAGGCCCGATTTTTTGGTAAAAAATATTATATTTTTAAAAAAATGGAAAAAATTATAGAAAAATAAATAAATCTGAATTTTAAAATTAAGGGGCCGAAATTATTGGTATTTTTAATTAAAAAGAATTGTTTAAATAATTAAAATGATAATTAGAATAAAATAATAATATAATGCGGTGAGTCGGCATATAGGCGAGGCCAGGGAAAAGTTGGAAATAAATTCTACGTAAACCAGAGGTAAAAGTCTTTTCAGACTGATCAAATTAAGAACAAGTGAATTTTTACACGAAGAAAGAATTTATCGACGTTGATTCCGCAACCGAAAACCCTAATTTCAAATAAGACGAAAAGTTGATCGATAGAGTAGAGTCGGATAGGCAAAGTGAGAACCTATAGAAACAATTGCGTATTTTCAAACACAGGATTAAGTTAGACAACAACTGGACGTTTTACGATTCGCGAATTATTGTCCGTGTGTTGGTTCTATCGGAAGTGATTTACGTAATGCGGACGCGTTTGTCCGAATATCTTTCGACGCACCGGAGAATACCTGGATATGATCAAAAAGAGGATCAAAATAGATAATATGAGAGAGGATGAAAAGATCTTCAAAGTTACATACCCGGATTTTTGAGTTTCTCGAAATCGCGCGAAACGGACACCGTCGGGTAGCTTTATCGGACCGGGAGGCCATAAAGCAAGATGACAACTCATTCTTTGACTTTTTGGGCCAAAGAGGTCGGCCAAGACCTTGAATGGTCAAGATTGCATCTTACAAAACCCTAGATCCAACGGCGAATCATTTACGAAGACTTTTGGAAATTCCCACATTGTCCCTATTTTTCTCTATAAATAGCAAGCTCTCTTGCTCTCATTCTTCACACCAAAATTCAGATCCTAGAGAGAGGTTCTAGAGAGAGAAGCTCTGGAAAAAATTGTGCCTTAGCTCCGAGTAAGTTCTTTCCGTCCTTAGTTTTTAGTTTCCGTAGTTCTTTCGGTAGTTATAGTAGAACCGTTGTTTTGATCTAGGAAGTTTCAGAATATATTCCTATGCTTGTTTTTATGCCTCATTGCATTGAAAGATGCCCGACGAGGTAAAAACATAGTGGGGATAATTTTGAAATGGAATACGGTCAAAGTAACGAAGTTACGCGAAATTCCGCCAATTAGGGGTAGTAAGGGCAAAATGGTCTTTTTCACCTAAAATGCCTGTTATGCCAAATATTCATAAGTGTGTTATTATTCTGATTAGAATACTTCGACGTCGAACCGTGTCGAAATTTCATCGTTCCGCCGTTTGCCGCGTTGAGCCGCTTTATTTGTTTTTACGTACGGCCAAAAGTACCGTTTTTAGCCGGAAGAGCCGGATATCTGCAACTAAGGTACGGACGCGTCTGTAACCCTAACTCTATGCTGCTCATATACTTTTGCGTTATAGATACGTTCATAGACGAGGTTCGTTGAGAATCGTCGGAGATACTTACGCCTTTACCCACGGATTATAGTATTGGTAATGCCGTTTGAGTTATTCCTAGCGAGGACACGTTGTGGCGTGGCACTTTGGATATGTGCAGAACTAGTCGAGAGAGAGACCTTACATACTTGCTTTGTGCTTATGTTCTGTCCATGTTATTGATCATACATCTCGCTTTGTTTGCTTTTGTGATGATATGCCGTATTGAAATGAATATCTCATTGTACGTATCTTTGTTTTATTTGAGCATAAGGTTAACCGTTACTGAGATCCATATGTGGAATGGATCTCAGCTTTAGCATCGTGGTCAAGAGGACCGATGCATGGAGATCGAGGCAAACGGTGGAGTAGGCCAAGACGTGTCTACGTTATTTTCCGTTTTCTTTAAGTTCCTTTAACTTTTGAGAATTCGGATGACTCAGTAATCCAATACATTTACACTATGGTCCATATTTTGAATGTAATGTAAATTACTTACTCGCTCCAATGCTCTACTCTGACTACTCTGCGTGAAATATTTGGAAACGTTTTAAAAAAAAAAAAATTCCGCCGTTTTCAAATGGGATGTTACATTTACCACTCAAGATCCCCTAATCTTGAGTAACTCTCACAAAGATAAAATGATTACAATGAAAGTATACTGTTAGTTCTCTGTGTTTTGATGATAACTGACAATTGTAAACTAAATTGAAGTTTGTCTTTATTAAGTTGAAAAATTATTGTCAAAGGCAAACTCAAGTTTAGAGTTGTCAAACTCGAGTTTATGTCATACAGAGAGCATTATAAATTTTTCAAGTTAAAGCAAACTCGAGTTAGTTTTAGCAAACTCAAGTTTGTGTTAGACAGAGAGTTTTCAATGTTTTTGAACTTAACTAGACTTGAGTTCAATTTGTCAAACTCGAGTTAGTGTTTGGCCGAGAGCTTTTAAAGTTTTTCATCATTTAAGCAAACTCGAGTTTGAAATGTCAAACTCCAATTTGCGCTAGTTTTCAAAGATTTTACTCTTTTATGAAAACTTGAGTTTGTTTTATTAAACTTGAGTTTGTGGTAGGTTGAGATTTTCTCACTATTTTGAACTTAAGAAAACTCAAGTTTCTATTTGAAAACTCCAGTTTGAGCTTTGTGGACTTAACTCTATTTTCATTTCAAAAAGTCTCAAACTCAAGTTTGTCACTTAATGACTCGAGTTTGCTCCTATTTTAAAGTGTTCTTCAAAGTTCAATCACAATGTTTACTTGAGAAAGAACTAAACTTGAGTTTGTGTTTCTAAACTCGAGTTTGAACAAACTCCAGTTTAAAGCACTCCGTTTGAAAATCAACTTTATCGAATTTACGAAATCTTTATATATGATCTTGATACCTCTTTATCATCACTCATTACTATTCTTAACTATGTTTAATGTAATACCCTGAATTTTGGACCCTGAAAACTGAGAATAAGCCTAAAGTAGGCGGACGACTAAGCCCGGTTCGGGAAGGGTCACAAGAATGTCGATAGATAGGAAGCCCTTTAAGGACTAACTAACTCAGCTATACGGGTTAGTAGACCTAGTATGTATAAGCCGTGAAATTAAAATGCCAATGGAAAAAGGGGTACAGTAGACCTATACGGTGTTAATCAGTTGGTAAAAATGCCATTTAGCTATGTCTTAAGGTATGAGACAATTAGCTGAGCAAAAATGTGCTAAAATAAGTGTGCACATGGCATTTCCTGGTCAGGTGAGGATTTCCTGCGTTTTTGAGAAAAAATGAAGAGGAAAAGACACTGAAAAAGACACATGCAAAAAAACAAAAGTCAATGTAATGATTACTTTGGGACACGTGTCACCACATGGTTAAAAGAGGAAAAAGTAGGGGCAAAATAGTCAAATTCTTATCCCTTAAGCATTAATTTCGTCCACCCAGGAGAGAGAAGGAAAATTCAGATGATTTTATCAATACTCAGGCCCAAACACAAAGTGCGGGTCCCACAGGATGTTAACTGATAAAAAAGAGACCGATAGGGATTGGTTAGGGGCTTCTTTCGGATTAAATGAAACAAATGTGGGGCCACATAGGAAGGCAAGATGGCGCCACATATGAATGGTTAATCAGGGAAAAATATATGAAAAGTTGAAGAAAAGTACAAAAGAAAGCACCCTTTTAACCAGCAGGGCCCAACAAGAACCAATGGATAAAAGGATAAATCAGATAATTGGGAAAATAAAATAAAAAAGTAAAAGGGAGCAGATTTGTGGGCCCAAGATGGCGCCACCTAGCCCCTTGGAATTATCTAGAGTGCTTGGGGGAAAAGAAAGAGAAAATAAAGGAGTTCCGGGCCAAAACTGGTAATTTACATAAATTCCGGGCAAAAATAGGTAATTTTCACAAAAAGAAAAGTAAAAATCTGCCATATGTGGAGGGGGTTGTGCCACATGTAAATATTCTAGAGAACCTTGGAATTTCTTGGAGATAAAGTCAAAAAGCCTGATCCAAATTATTAACCAATGGACAAAAACTTACACTAGTTAATCTAGTGTTACCAGATGAATTTTACCACTTTTAAAAAACTTGGACTCTTCATTTTTGGCACCCTAGGGGCGTGCCCAGCTGAAGGAAGAGGAGAGACCAGAAATTTTCCATACTTAGAGCAAGGATCCAAGAACACCAAGCCGACCACCGATTTCAGGTAAACACCGAAAACTCAACTCTTTGAGGTTCAAAGTTGAGATTTTCGTCCATGATGTTAGGGCTTGATGTTGTGGTTTTATTTTGGTGTTTTTGAGGGTTCAAATGATCTTGGAACGTAATTTTGAATAGGTTTAAGTTAAGGTTTACGTTTCCGAACTCAGACACCGAAAACACAAAAGGGGAAGCTTGCTGCCAGTTCTGGAAAATCTGGGCAACGAAGCTTCAAACCAGTTCTAAAACTAGTAAATGAAGTCTGATTAAGCTGAAATTATACAGGAATAAATTAGACATCTTAAGGTTCACCGTGATATATACTTTTGTGTCTTTTGGATTTTTCTACTAGGATAAATAAATTGGTAAAGTTGGTCCAGAAAACAGCAGAGTAATTCTGACCGGAGGATAGAAATTGAGCTACACGAAAAAATATGAGTACTTTTGGATTCTGGAAATATTTTTCCTAGAAAATATACATCTTAATGGTTCATATGGCACTGGTTTCGTACAAAAATGAGTTTTTTGGAATTTATTAAAAATGTTTGAAATTGGGACAGAATTTCTGGAAAATTTGTGAATGGCTCGGTTTTGATGAAAAATGCAAGGGTATTTTTGGAAAATGCTAAAATGAGGTCTTTTGGTCTTTTTCCAAATATGCATACAGAGCATGTTGGGGTTCGAGTCCCTAACGATTGTGTTCCCAGCACTGTGGCTTGGTCCGGGGTCTGCCATATGTGGCGGCTCAACGGAGACAGGGTTGTGAATCCGATAAATCTGGGGCCTGCCTTGATAAGGTGGCTCGACGGTACGAAGAAAGATTGTTTTGTATGTTTATGTTTGCCTATGCGGTATGTTTGGCATATTATATGTGATTTTGTTTGTGACGTGGCTGCATGCATACATTTTACACGTTTAGTACATGATTATTGACAGTTACTCTGGGGCCATTACCGGACTCTAGACGCTTCTGTAGCTACAGGGAATCGAGCTTGAAGCGAATTACCTTTTTGGAGAGGTAGGGCCCACGGTGCAGATGAAGAATAGGGAATGCCTTGTCATATTTTGTACTAAACCTTTTTGGGATGACTGTATATTATTGATATTTACTTTTGGATGATTGTACCATTAACCCTTCAAGGACTTTTACTTTCTATTCATTTTACTTTTACCAGTACGGTAGTTGTTCAAACCGGTCATATGCTCTGTTGCGCGTGCTCTGATGTATAATCAAAATGGACTAATAACCAAGGAAAGGTAACAGTTTAAAAGGAATCCCTTTAACCCGCCACTTGAAAGGGCGAGACCGATATGGGTGTAACATTTAATTAGTTTGTTAGTAAGTTTTAGATGATTAAAAGTGTATTAGAATGAAGATTAAGGTTAAAGCAAAAGGTGATGTCAGAACATTTATTGCTAGTCCAGAAAACTTAGCATCCTTTTGGCAAATCATTCCCTGGACTTTACAAAGGTTTAAATGTCTTCTTTCCTTCTATAGAAGCCACATCATCCAACGGATTTATTTCAAGGAAAGTCAACAAGAATAACTGAGCACCTGGATTAACTCAAGGCTAGAGAGAGAATGGACCAAGTTGCAACCTAACAACTACATTAATGTCTCTAACGGTTACATTAATGATTCCAATGGTCATTTAATGCTTCCAACATATATAAGCTGGAGCATTCAATTCTCTACAACAACCAGAATACAGAAAAAAAAAGCTATTAAATTTCATATGCATTTAGTGTTTTCTACCTACTTGTAAAGTATCTTTTGATACATTGTACTTCATGTTAGAACCGGTTGTCACCCAAGAGGGGGTGAATTATGTGTAAGATAAAAACTTAGGAACTTTGAACATCTTTTCGCGTCTTCTAAATTAACAGACAGATATTCAAATAACATATACAGGAAATATAAGAGATAAGGGAAGAGAATATGCAAACTGCGATTTATACTGGTTCGACCAATCCTTGACCTACGTCCAGTCCCTAAGCTGCACTTGAGATTTTCAATCCACTATCTTCTTTCAACTTGATTACACGATTTGTACTCGAAGTAATCCTCTCATTAGGATTCACTCCCCTTACAAGCTGTAATCAATACACCCACTTGATTACACACTCTATACTCGAAGTAATTCTCTCACTAGGATTCACTCCCCCTTACAAGCTGTAATCAATACAATAGGTTTCCCACTCAAAATCACCCAATCTTGAGTATCATTAGATAAAATGATAAGATGATTACAATGAATCTTCTCTCTCTCAAAAATAAATGAATAAACACTAAAGTATAATACAAATCATTTCACTCTCTGTGATGAGCTATATAAGCATTGAGAACATATAAATGTTGGATTCAGAATATCAGCATATGGACAGTGCAAGCTCTCATCGTTATTTTCTCCGTCTTGAATGTGACTATACTTATAGACAATATTAGTTCGTTGAAGCATTGGTCCATTATAGAATATTACCATTGTAAGTTTTAGTCCGTTGGAGAACTAGCCGTTGAAGCTTCTGACGTCATTATTGTTAGAACCAACTGTCACCCAAGAGGGGGGTGAATTGGGTGTAAGATAAAAACTTAGAAACTTTGAAAATATTTTCGAGTCTTCTAAATTAACAGACAGATATTCAAATAACATATACTGAAAATATAAGAGATAAGGGAAGAGAATATGAAAACTGTAATACCCGGATTTTAGCAAATCTGGAATTCTTGAGATAAGAGAAATTAATGAATATTTTGATGAAGCAAATTCATGAGTTAAAAATATTATAGAAAATTGTTATAATTGTCGAGTAAATTGTCGAAAAAGTTACGAAAAAATCGATGAACAAGAATGACTAAAAATGCAATAATGGTGATAAAAACAGGTCTAAAAACATTATGATAAATACTTAAAGATCATGAAAGATTATGAGAAAATTATGGGAGTATTATATTTAATTATAAGAATTTAATAAATTATTTCGTAGAGGAAATAACATGAAGAAATGTTTAAAAAGCATTCCCGGAACCATAAAGTAACTTTATGGTGTAAACATTTTTAATATTTTACATAGGATATAAAATGACAATGTCAAGTATAAATTTTGTGAGATAATGATATACTGTAAATTATAAAATTATCAACCATTGGTAAGAGAATGATTAGATAATTACTATCTAATTGATTCAGTAAAACAAGAGAAATATAGAAAGTTAAGTTTATCATTAATTAAGAGATTAAGGCTGGTAATTAGCATAAAATATAGTTATTGATTATGATAAAAATATTAAGGAAAATTAGTAAAGATAAATGTATGAAGAAACCTAATCCTAAAAAGATCACTAAACGAAGAATTTAGGCTGATTAAGCCTTAACGAAATGTAAGGGGGTAAAACAAAATTTTTGGTAAAAAATATTATATTTTTAAAAAATGGAAAAAAATTATGAAAAAATAATTAAAACTGAATTTTAAAATAAAGGGGCCGAAATTATTGGTATTTTTAATTAAAATGAATTGTTTAAATAATTAAAATGATAATTAGAATAAAATAATAATATAATGCGGTGAGTCGAACATAGGCGGCCGAGGGGAAAAGTCGAAATAAATTCTATAGGTAAACCAGAGGTAAAATTATTTTCAAACTGATCAAATTAAGAACAAGTAAATTTTTACACGAAGAAAGAATTTATCGAGACGTGATTTCCGCAACCGAAAACCCTAATTCCTAATAAGACGGAAATGCGATCGGATAGAGTAGAGCCGGATAGGCAAAGTGAGAACCTATAGAAACAATTGCGTGTTTTCAAACACGGGATTAAGTTAGGCAACAACTGAACATTTTACGATTCGGCGAATTATTGTCCGTGTTTGGTTCTTTCGGAAGCGATTTCCGTAACCGGACGCGTTTGTCCGAATATCTTCCGACGCACCGGAGAATACCTGGATATGATCAAAAAGAGGATCCAAATAGATAAAATGAAATAGGATGAAAAGATCTTCAAAGTTACACGCCCGGATTTTTGAGTTTCTGCGAAATCGCGCAAAACGGACACCGATCGGGTAACTTCATCGGGCCGGAGGCCATAAAGCAAGAGTCATCATTGGATGACAACTCATCCTTTGAATTTTTGGGCCCTTGGACGTCGGCCATGAGCATT
This sequence comes from Acacia melanoxylon, assembly GCA_019022615.1. Lineage (NCBI taxonomy): Eukaryota > Viridiplantae > Streptophyta > Magnoliopsida > Fabales > Fabaceae > Acacia > Acacia melanoxylon. The sequence continues at coordinate 6,798,832 of JAFJYJ010000030.1, read as the reverse complement.
GGAGGGCCAAGATTGCTTCTCCCAAAACCCTAGATCTAACGGTCCAGAAACAAAGCAGAAAATTCCCGATATGTCCTGAATTTTCTCTATAAATAGCCCTCCCCTCTTCTTCATTCTTCACACCATTATTCTCTCTTCCTTGGCCGAAACTTAGAGTGAGAAGCTCTGCAAAAATTCTGCCTAGCTCCGAGTAAGTTTTTCTATCCTTAGCTTTTAGTTTCCGTAGTTCTTTCGGTAGTTATAGTAGAACTGTTGTTTTGATCTAGGAAGTTTCAGAATATATTCCTATACTTGTTTTTAAGCCTCATTGCATTCAAAGATGCATGACGAGGTAAAAACCTAGTGGGGATAATTTTGAAATGGAATAAGGTCAAAGTAACGAAGTTACGCGAAATTCCGCCAAATAGGGGTAGTAGGGGCAAAATGGTCTTTTTCACCTAAAATGCCTGTTATGCTGCCAAATATTCATAAGTGTGTTATTATTCTAATTAGAATACTTCTGACGTCGAACCGCTGTCGAAATTCCATCGTTCCGCTGTTTGCCGCTGTTGAGCTGTTTTACGTACTGTCGTCAAAAAGTACCGTTTTTAGCCGGAAGAGCCGGATATCTGAAACTAAGGTACGGACGCGTACTATAACCCTAACTCTATGCTGCTTATATACTTTTGCGTTATAGATACGTTCATAGACTGAGGTTCTGTTGAGAATCGTCCGAGATACTTACAGCTTTACCCACGGATTATAGTATTGGTAATGCCGTTTGAGTTATTCCTAGCGCGAGGACACGTTAGTGGCGTGGCACTTTGGATATGTGCGAGAACTAGTCGAGAGAGACTTTACATACTGCTTTGTGCTTATGTTCTGTGTATGTTATTGATCATACATCTACTGTTTGCTTTTGTGATGATATGCTGTATTGAAATGAATATCTGTTGTACGTATACTGTTTCATTTGAGCATAAGGTTAACCGTTACCTGAGATCCATATGTGGAATGGATCTCAGTTGTAGCATCAGGGTCTGGAGGACCGATGTTTGGAGATCGAGGCTAGTAGCTGGAGTAGGCCAAGACGTGTCTACATTATTTACCGTTTTCTTTAGTTTCTTTAGCTTTTGAGAATTCTGGATGACTGTAATCCAATACATTTACACTATGGTCCATATTTTGAATATAATGTAAATTACTTACTCGCTCCAATGCTCTACTCTGATTACTCTGCTTGAAATATTTGGAAACGTTTTTTTAAAAAAAAATTCCGCCGTTTTCAAATGGGATGTTACACAAACTGAGATTTATACTGGTTTGACCAATCCTTGACCTACGTCCAGTCCCCAAGCTCCACTTGAGATTTTCAATCTACTATCTTCTTTCAAATTGATTACACGCTCTGTACTCAAAGTAATCCTCTTACTAGGATCCACTCCCCTTAGAAGCTGTAATCAATACGCCCACTTGATTACACACTCTGTACTCAAGGTAATCCTCTCACTAGGATTCACTCCCCTTATAAGCTGTAATCAATACAATGGGTTTTCCACTCAAGATCACCTAATCTTGAGTATCACTCAGATAAAATGATAAGATGATTACAATGAATCTTCTCTCTCTCAGAAGTAAATGAATAAACATTGAAGTACATAATTGATCATCTCACTCTCTATAAACTATATAAACATTGAGAATCAGAGTGTATGAGTTATTGAACTATCGACAGTGAAGTAGTAAAATCATTTCATTGGGTTCGTGGAGTCATTCATCAATCGTCATTTCTTTCGGTTTGAAGATTTTGCTATTTATAGGCAATAAGATCATTTAATTGTTGTGAGCATTTGTCTGTTGAGTAATTCTTCCCGTTGGAATATGACCGTTGTGACTTGCTCAATGTTACTGTTGTGAGCTATGATGTAATCATTCATTTTTTGATAATCTGATGTTAATCCACATTCTAATAATCTGAAACTCATTAATAAACTGATTAAATATAGTAAGGAACAATAATGATAGATGATATGAAGAATCTAAAACAATCTTAATGAATTAGAAGAATTGAACATGATGATTTCAAACTAAGAGAAATTGACTCGAGTCAATCTTATCCTGGCTCAAGAGTCACCTTGATTTTGATAACGAAGAGAAGAAGGAAATCAAGATGATTAACTTGAGTCAAATATTACTGGCTCGAGTCTAGGATCTAACTCGAGGCTAATAATTTTTGGCTTGAGTCAATCTTCAATTGATCACTTAGCTCCGATGATTCTTCAACACGAGGCAGAAAAGATGTGGCTCGAGTCTATGTCCAAATTCGAGGCACCAAAATCCTGGCTCGAGTCAGATGCGATAAACCACTTGAGTTGTTTTCGAAAGAGACCTTGCTGACTCAAGGTGATAAGTGATGGCTCGAGTCAAAATCATTTTTAAATATAACGGTCAAGATTTGCTAGAGTCAATTGTCTCTAGCTCGAGTCAAATGAAATATAATTTTGAAATCATTTTAAGTTTTGACAATTGGCTCGAGTCACAGAATATGCTGACTCGAGTTTTAGTCCTAAACTCGAGTCTGACTTTTGGTGGGTCGAGTCAAATATCCTTCTCGAAAGTGCTTTGCTCTCGACTTGCAATTGGCTTGAGTTAACAAAGCCTAGGCTCGAGTTGCGTTAGTACTCCAAAACTTGATTTGCTCTTTGTGTCAAGTTTGCTCGAGTTGTCATCTCCTTGGCTCGAGTTGAGAAGTTCATTCCAAATTTGTTAAATCACATATGCCACTTTAAGTATTCTTTCTAATGCAAGAAGAATCAGCTCCAAAGTCATTCTTTGTAGTCCATTATCATCAGATGAATAGAGGTTGTTCTTAACCAACATTTTTGCAACATCCAGAACTGACAGTCAACTTCAAAACATCATATCTCCTTCAATTGATTTTTTTTGTGATCTTGATGTTTTTGAAAAGGTATTTGAGTCTAATTTCAAATGGCACCGGGTTTATCTCAATTGGATGTGTAGATTGTGAGATACACCCAAAATACCGAAGCTTAGTCTGCTGAATGGCGTAAATTTCAGTTCCAACTTCTACAATTCATATCTCCTTAATATGAACTCCTTTGGGAATGATTTTTATATAAAAATGACACATTGGGAGTCTAGTTACATATTCCACTAGTTTCACCTCAATCATATATCTGGTTTGGGAGATATCATCGAATTACCAGATCTCGCCCAAGCTGAATGTGAAACAGAGGTGAACATAATTGCTGAAAATCACTATTGGCTCGAGTCAAAAAGTGGTCTTCCTAGCTCGAGGTGATAAGTGTAGACTCAAGTCAATATAATTTTTGAATATAACAGTCAAGATTCTAGCTAGAGTCAACATACTCGGGCTCGAGTCAAATGTCCTTCTCAAATCACTTAACTCTCAGCCTTGCCATGACTCAAGTTTTGCATTCCCTGGCTCAAGTCAAATGCTCTTCTTGAAATTTCTTTGCTCTCTAGTTGCAATTGGCTCGAGTTAACAAAACCTTGGCTTGAGTTGTGTGAGTACTCCAAAACTTGATTTGCTCTCCGTGTCAAGTTTGCTCGAGTTGTCATTTCCTTGGCTCGAGTTGAGAAGTTCATTCCAAATTTGTTAAACCACCTATGCCTTTTAAAGTATTTTTTCCAATGCAAGAGGAATCAACTCCAAACTCATTCTATGTAGTCTGTTATCATCAGATGAATGGAGGTTGTCCTTGACCAGCGTTTTTTGCAATATCCAGAACTTACTATCAACTTCAAAACATCATATCTCCTTCAATTAATTTTTTTCCTATGATCTTGATGTTTTTGAAAAGGTATTTGAGTCTAGTTTCAAATGACACATATTTCAGCTCAATTGGATGTGTAGAGTGTGAGATACAACCAAAATACCGAAGCTTGGTTTACTGTGTGGTGTGAATTTCAGTTCCAACTTCTACAATTCATAGCTCCTTGATCTGAACTCCTTTGGGCTTGAATGTTATATCAAAATGACGCATTGGAAGTCTAGTTTCATATGCCACTGGTTTCACCTCAATCGGATCTCTGGTTTGGGAGATATCATTGAATTATCAGACCTTGCCCAAGCTGAACGTGAAACATAGGTGAACAGAGTTGCTGAAAATCACTATTGGCTTGAGTCAAAAAATGGATGGCTCGAGTTTTGAGTCAAACTCGAGTCTATGATTTCCTAGCCCGAGTCAACTCCTATCAGATGCACAAAACACTGTAGAAAAATGTTCTAACTCGAGTCTAGACTTCCTGGCTCGAGTTAGCTCATCCCGAAGCTTGATTTTGCTTATCTTAACTCGAATTGAGTTATACCAACTTCCATTTGGTCGTGGAGACTTCTAATATCAATCTAAGAACTTCAATAATCATATTTTCATTCCATTCAGCAAATTCTTCTTTCTTTCTTCTTCTCTTGATCATTCTCCATAACTCAACTCTTTCTTTCTTCTCTTCTCTTGATCATTTTTCATAAACCAACTCTTTCTTTCTTCTCTTCTTTTGATCATTCTTTATTATTTGACTTTACATCTTCTTTGATTCTACATTAAATATAAGAATTAGTCAATGTATATTATACAATCTTTTTGCTCTTAATAATTGCATTTATATAAGACATCATCAAAATTAATCATATCTAACACTTTAGTGATTATTTCATCTACTCTTTTAGAGAGTTCATCATTGATTATCAATCTTAGTAAAAATCTTAAAGTTGTGGGACTTTGGGGTTGGGTTTATCAGTTTACAACTTGTAAGGGGGAGTGTATCCTAGTGAGAGGATAACTTTTGAGTACAGAGTGTGTAACTGATTTGAGTGATAGTGAAAATCCCAGAGTGTCTGGGGACTAAACGTAGGTCAAGAGTTGAGACCAAACCAGTATAAATTCTTCTGTGTCTTGCTTCTCTTCTTTCCTTTGTTATACCCTGTTTAGCTGTCTGTGTTTGGGTGTTTCAAAAAGAATTTTTAAAATCCCCAATTCACCCCCTCTTGGTGATTTCCTCTATTTACATTCATACTTATCTATATATGAAGTAGATAATAATTATCACTGTAGTACAAGGTGAGAGTATGATTATAGAGCTTTGGTCGAGTAAGATTCTGAGTATTAGCATATCGACATTGTAGGCGTAGGCTCTTGTTGTCGTTTATCTTGAATGTCTCTCCTTTTATAGTTGATGAATAACATTTGACCATTGAGCATATTCTTCCCATTAAGTATCTTAGAATATGATTGTTGCATGTCCGTTGGAAGTAGCCGTTGAAGCTTCAAACACAAAGTTGCCTTTTTGCCGTTGAGCTCTAATCCAAGTTTAATCATCTGTAATATTCGTATAAAATTGATTAGTAATGATTAGAAGAAATATAATCAAGGTTTAGATGAGTTTGTAAGAATATCAAAAAAAATCTGAGATTGTGATTAAAAAATATGTGAACAATATCACTAGAGTGATCTTGCAAGTGATTCATATCACTAGGTTGCATGAGTTATCACTCGAGTGATCTTTACTTAGAATATTTCAACACTTTCAAATCACTTGCAAGTGCCCTACAAGTGATCATAGATCACTCGAGTGATTTTCCAAATCACTGTGAGTGATCATGCATCACTCCAGTGATTCTCACATCATTTTCAGATCACTTGCAAGTGCCCTGCAAGTGATTATGGATCAGTCAAGTTTTTTCTCAAATCATTGTAAGTGATCATGCATCACTCGAGTGATTTCCCAAATCACTACGTTCCACCAGTGCTAGACAGTGGGATTGTTTACACGAGTAAATTGAACTTAAAACAATGATAGGATACATGGTTCCTTAGACGGGAGTGAAGCTGCAAGGTTGTTTTTACTCTATCTTTTTTATCTTTGTTTTGCCTAGGAGCTCTATAACTCGAGTGAAACATGTAGAAATCACTTTTGGGGTGCAACACGAGTGATAATAAAGTGTGACTCAAGTGATAATAAAGAGTGACTCAAGTAAAGATGAAATAGCTTCCAGATGAGGTATTTTAACTTCGAATTAAGTCATTCCAACTTCCATTTGAACATAGAGACTTTCAATATTAAAGCTAAAACTTGAATATTAATATTCCCATTATATTTTACAAGTTCTTCTTTCTTTAATCTCTTATCTTCTTATTAATTATTCTCCAAAATCTTTTGATAACTTCTTGCTTTCTTGACTAATGTCTTCAATCTATTTCTTCTTCTTCCTCTTGATAAAGCCTACTCAATAACATCTTTCTTAATCTTCTTCTTGATTATTATCCATAATACAACTTGATATCTTGTAATATTTTCTTGACTAATCTACATTAAATATAGCAGTTAGTCAATATATGAGATAAATATATTATGAAAACTTTTTGCTCTTAATATTTGACATCATCAAAACTTATCATTTCTAACATGGCTATCACAGTCCAAAATGATAAACAGTGTATAAGTGGGTACTAAGTCATGTATAAAACCCTAGACGAGCGTCATAGGTCATAATTATATAATCAATAATCATACCTAAAACAAGTTTACCATTAAATATCCATTTCAATATCTCTTAGCATGTGAATTCCTATAATAGTTATATTTTGTTTTCCCTAAACAATAATAATCAAACAATATATTCTCTAATGAAGCAAGCAAATGCTATGCCTATTATGAGAACTAGTGCTATCCTAATAACATATTTGAACTACATAAGCAATCATAACAAGAAAAGATAGGAACTCAAATTATAATCAAATCAAGAATCACACATTAATCCATAAAACCATTCAAATGAAATTGGAAACTAGATGTAAATAATTTCAAAACCTTGAACTAGGAAATCATAAAAACTTACATATGAAAGATTAAAACCCTAATACACCTCCTTCTAACAATTAAGAACATGAGACTCAAGCCACTACATCTGTCCTTGAGAATCAAAGAAAACTAGCCACACATCGGACTAAAATACACCCTATCAATAAAAGAAAATAAGAGAGATGTGTGAGTGATGATTATTAGCATCTTGGGTCTTTTTATAGCCTTCTCGATATTCCTTGTTGAAGTAGGAAGGGAAGAGGAGGATCTTGATAAATCTTTATCCTTTTCTTGCATTTGTATTTGACAGATAATACAGGATTGATTAAAACCTAATTCATTTGAATTAAAAGATATAATTTTGAATTTGAATTCATCAAAAGGATCATGGGAATGACATGAATATGATGGAAATAAGGAAAGGAAAAAGATTTGAATTGAAAATATAGAAAAGATAAAAGTTTATATTCAAATATATGGAAGAAAATGATAAGATTTAGGGTTTGTGAAAATATAAAAGGAGAAGAAGATATGGGTTAAACAAAATAAAAAGAATTAATTAATGGAGAGAAAAATTGGGAAGATGACATGAATTAGGTTAAAGATAGGATATGATAATAAGTGGGGGTGATAAGGGGCATGGTGATAGGTGGATTATGGTTAGAGTTTGAACAGATCAAAGGGAGATATTTTGGATATAGGTGTGATCACATTTTTGGTGGCTTGGAGGGGAAGAAAATATGAATTAAAATAAAAAAAATAATAACATATAGGAATTAAATTGGTCAACCTTTATTGTGACGATGACATGTGGCGCCATGAGAATTGAGATATGATTGTGATATCTTTTGGATTTTCATGAAATATCTCTAATGAATTCTCACGGTGACATGTGGTAACTTGAGGTGCAAGGCCTGGTTGACTTGGTCTTCATCCTCCTAAGTAACTCCATATGATAGCTTGTAAGAGAAGAAACCATGTAAAATGACCCTCGTGCCCTTTATTAATGAGGTGGCGTCTTCTTATGACTTGGAGATGAGCTAATCTTGGGAAATCACCTTCCTACCCTTTATTAATTGTAGGTAGCCACGTTTTTGCTCTTGACGGGTCAAGGAAGGGAAAAAGATACTCTCATTGGCACCTCCCTCATTATCCCTCATCATCCCCTATCTGGATCGTCCAATTTTTGATCCAGTCATCCAGAGAGGCCTTCTAAAAGACCGCATGTATAATTAAAATATTACATTATAAGTAAATTTTAATAAATATACGAGATTAAACATAATAGTTTATTAAAAAATATATAATTATAAAATTAATTAACTTTGTAAAACGTTAATCAATTAATAATATGACAAAAATTTGAAAATATATATTTCAGTTATTTTTTAGTTTTAGACAAGATATGCGATTGAATGATTATTAATATTTTGGTCAAAATGATGGCTTACTGTTGTTATTTAATAGTCAAATAACGGTTGAGTGGATGGAAGTTGAATCTCAAAAGTAGAAAAGGGGTTTATACAACATATACTTTGATTTTAAGAGAGGTAAGGCAGAGCAATGGGCGGGTTGGGCAGCCCATGCCCAAACCCATAGCCCGCCCATTTAACTTTAAATGGGTATGGGTTAATTCATACCCGTACCTCAACCCATTTAAACCCATGTTAAACGGACTAGCATATAAATGAGCGGGCTGACTGAGTTTTGGGTAACCCATTTACATTCGACAAGTTTATTTTTTTGGAGAAAAATATTTATAAGCATAAGTATCCACCCAAATTTATCATTATAAATTCTGAAATATTAATCTTCAAAATTCAATAATTATAATTCACACAAAAGAACCTAAATTTAGACAAGTGTTATCATAACATAATTTTGATGTTCAAACTCCAAGGGGGGAAATGGTCAAATAGGGAAATGAGGAATGGGTATTTCATGACAATGTGACGTATTATTTTCCAAGTGTCCATATAGTTAATAAAAATATATATACATAACTAAATGGGCGGGTATGGACAAATTTAAGGTGCGTATCACCCACCCATTTAAATCTTAAATGAATGGGTTTCAACCCAACCCATTATGGGTCTTTTTTGGGTGGGCTCAAAATGGTCTAATTGTTGACGTTATGGGCGGGCCACCGGGTTGCGGGTTAAATCTTTCGGCCCTAAAGAGAGGCACATATATGTTCTTAAAATAAAAAGGATATCTCCGTAATTTAGAGCAAATAGAGAGGGTGTTGATGTATTTTAATCTAATAAATATTATGATAATGGTTATTAGTTTAATATTTAGAAATAAATGTCCCATTGTAAAATTTATTAGTAATAATTTCATTAATTGTTTATATAATATTTGAGTATAACTTTTTTATTTGATAAAAAATAGTTGCTTTCTCCCCCCCCCCCCCCCAAAACAAAGGAAACGATAGTATTGAAACCATATGAAGCTACAATGTCTCGTGAACAAAAATAAAACAACCTAAACAAACAGAAAGATGATAGAAGCTCCAGAAACTAGTTACTTCTTCTGGTCCTAAATATTGGACAAAATTTATAATACAAATTGCATTACAAACTTTGACATATATTTAAGACAGAAAGTAATAATAAACAAGAGAAACAAATGTTTAGAAGCACTTCAATAAAGCAAGGACATATCTAAATCATCCTCTACACCATGCGCCAAATAGGCCTGCATCTGGGACGAAGGTCAAAATACCCAAAGTAAAGGGCAAGACTCTTATGATGAAGCTTTGATAATGTCCCCGGCTACCAAATCTGCTTCTACGGGAACACATCTGCAAGAATGGTTCCTGACCAAATTCCTTAAAACAAGAGTGTACAACAACAACGTTCATCACATTAGCAACTAAAGCGTCAGGCTGCATCTTGACAGTGCAAGAACCCTATCAAAGGGAAATGAAACCCTCGCTAATCTCTTTTTAAGTCTTAGCTCAAAGGGTTTATTAAACTTATCACGCATGGTTCAATTCTGATTCAACCATAATGAAATCAATGAACCATTGAACTATTAAACCTTATACCGGTGCTTGACTCGATATAATTTTTTAAATAATGGTATTTTCCACCATGATCAATCAGAACGATCACCAATCTATAACTTCGGTCAAATATACGATCCGGACAACAAATGCAATTTGAAATTGAAATTTAACTTATCAGATCCCACTATCAAAACAATGTCCACTTAAAACCTAGCTGCCAATTCAATTTAATAAGAGTGGGAATTCATAATTTGACAACGCGAAGATAAAGTAACACGATCGCTCTATGTTTGCATCTCTAATGACCACTACCAAAACAAAGCACCAAAAAATAATAAAAATTTATATGCACATATATAAAGTAGAACACGTATTTACAAAAAGCAGACATGGCCCCATAAATTGTTAACCATTAGGAGGTTCGCCCACGTCACTAGCCTTTACAAATCGGCCTTTGACTCGTTTCCGAGTGTCAGCTCTCATCTTCCTAGATTCATATCTTATGTGCTTCTCGTACCTACAAAATAAACTCCCATATTCAGAAAATAAATAAATAAATAATGAAAAATTAATATTTTTGTCCTTATAGTTTTGACTTAGTTGAAACTCAATCATTATATTTTGATTCGGAGTAGATTAGTCCCTATAATTTTAACTCAACTGTAGCTCAATTCTTGAAGGACTCACTGCAACTCAATTCTCATCGTTTTAATCATTTTATAATTTAGCCCTTAACCTTTAGTATACATATGATTTTATTTTCTAGAACTTAGGGGCCAAGTTATAAGATGATCAACACTTTATACTTTGAATTGTAGTGAGTCAAAATTTAGAAACCAAGTCAAAATTATAAAAACTGAATTGAATTGCAGTAGCCAGAGTGTAATGATTAAGTTACAATCGAGTAAAATATATAGGAAACAACAGATTAATTTTCCCTTCATTCAACAACTTTATTTTTTATTTTCGATACGACAAAGACTGATCGCTGCTCACCCACCTTCGAGTTTTCTTTTTCTCTTTGTAACGGAGCATTGCGGTGCCCCTGTTTTGGGCCAACAGGTCCATGTCAGCCTTGCTTCGTCCTGCTTTTCCCATATTGTTGTCACCTGCGACAAGCAAAGGAAATTCCCCAATCTGTGTCTCCTTCACACTACAATTACCTTTGTGCTTCCCAGGAGCAGCAGCTGCATTATTCCCAGATTGCTTTCTTGTTGGTCGGTTGCTGCTCTCTGTTGTTGTTGGGTTATTTGACAGGTCCTGCATTTTCATGAAAACTCATCTTATCAAGACTGAATAGAACACTCTAAGAAAGAAAACCATCTTTATAAACCCATCTTCAATAATGACTTGGTAAGCTTAAAATTCAAATCTAAACATCCAAGAAGAAAATCGTCATTAGGGGTAAGCTAAAGCTTCCAGAACCTCTCACCAAGAAATATGTGTTTTATGCCACTAGGCTATGTGGTTTTTGGCATTTCTCAATCAAATACTAATATGTTGCCAAGAAACATATTTCGCTGGCACCAGCAACAAAATCACTCGTGCTGGCGGCATGCAGGGGATTAAAAAATTTCACATGTTCGAAGTAAACAACTAATAATAAAATAATGCTTCTTTATGAATAAATTTCTAGAATGGCACAAGGACACTAGAAATAGTTTCATGTCATGTCCACTTAACTTGAGAGAAATAATTAGATTGGTTAAAAAATGAGCAACAACTGTAAGTCAATCATACGCCAGAATGATAATGGGTAATTAAGAAGGGGAAAGTGAGGGTAGGCAGTGAGAGGGTTTACGTTATATGATGCCGCCATATCATCATATGCGATATTCATATCGTACATATCTTGCAACAATTTTGTGTCGGTCATGGATGATTCTCTGATAAGTTCACTAAAATTCTTGGCTAAAAATCCACCAGCACTTGCTACATAGGCTGCTTCAAGTGCACTTGATTCTTCCTGATCCCTTAGTCGTCCAGAATTGAAATCCCATATCTGCAAAAAGGCAGAAACTCAGCTAGACATTTTTTGCCTCATAACAAAAAGTGGTTTGACAAAAGAGTAAATTAATTAAGGGAACAGATAATTAACTCATATTAGGGAGGGTGACTGAGGCATCATTTTCATTACTCACAACAAGAAGAAAAACCTTTGATGCTATATACTACCTGCGGGCCTATTGGAATCATCAATGTATAGGCCTTCAATAAAATTATAAGTTATAACATGTAAGAGAGATACTTTAAATGAGTCCACTATGTGAAATACTACTAAGTTGGAAGCAAGATCAACTTTCAGTAGAAAGTAAGAAAATGCAATTCTCCAATTCAGAGCATTCCCAATCCTAGCACATCCAGAAATACCCTTTTGCACGACACATTCGAATCTATATACATTTTACGTAATTAAATATATGTGGAGCAGTAAAGTAAATAGTAAAGGAGAAGTATACGGATCGTGAACAACATAGGTCCCAAAGCAATTCAACCTGGACAGAGTGCTTGCCGCAATTATTATGCCCCAATCTATCGCCTTCATTGTGATGCAACTGCGAAGGCATCATAAACGGAGAATTAACTGGTTCTTGTTGCTGCAATGGTTGTTGCTGAGAAGCAGTAATCGCCGGAAATCCTTGAACCTCATTTCCCATAACAAATGGTTGCCGGCCATAGCCGGGGCTCTTTCTCGGTGCTTCAGGAACCAAATTCTCAGCCTCATTAGCAGCACTTGGCCTTGCTAGAATAGCACCACAGCTACCGCTGCGGCCACCGGCAATTTCAGCGCCACCACCGACAACATCAACAACCACAGAATCCCTCTTGAGCAATTCAACCAACTGCTTGTGTATAACCTGTTTCTGCTTCCCACAGCAAAGAGTCTGTTTCTTTGTAGCATTACAGGCCGCGGCCTGGAAATCCGGGGACAGGCAAAGCATACTGGTTTCCCTTGGAACCATGAGGTCATGAACTTGAAGAGGAACGCCATCGGATTTAAACAGGCAGGACTCAAGTGGCGCATACAAATCCCGATAATCACCCCAGTTTTGAATCAAACAAGAAGAAGAAGGAGATTGATCTGAAGTCTTACTCTCAAAATGAAACCCCCAAAGCGAAGCGAGTTCACATGCGGAGGGACACCCAGTGAAACCCTCAACAGGGGTACGGTGGTGAGAGGCGGCAACGGAGGAGAAGGCATGAGCGTCCCAATCGCAGTCTCGGCAGAGAACAAGGTTGTCGGTGTTACATCGGACGGCGACGGGCTCGGAGGTGCAATTATCGCAGATCTGAGAGCGCAAGTGCTTGCGAGAGAGCAAGTTTGCAGAATGAACTTGTTGATCGCAGAATAAACAGAGCTTGGCCGAGTCAGCTCGGCAGTAAAGAATTGCTGTTTGTTGTGTACAGAAATCGCAAGGAACGCTTTCAGGGCTCTGCGATTTGGGGCTAACCATCTTCTTCGTTGATCTGTAATGGCCTTACTTTTAATGTATTATATTTATAGCTTTCCTCATTATTGGAAACCTTGAAGAAGGAACAGCTCTTACTGGCATTGGTTCATGTTTTGCTTTGCTTTGTTTGCTTAGTGCAGATGGAGGAGATCAGAGGGAGGGAGAGAGTGTGTTTTATTTACTCAGCTGTCCTTTTTGAACAGTCAGAATGGGAATAATAGAAAATATGAAACACGGGAAAATGCCAAAATGGACAGCTTTACTATTACGGGAAAGATGGGACCCCATTTAGGCAAAATATCAGGGTGTCTCGTTTCTTTCAAACATATCCCAGAGACCTTTTTCTTTATATAGGTAATATCCTTTCCACCTTTTTTTAAAAATAAAGTTAAATGTATACCGATAAAAAGATTGTATCAGTAACAACATGTCAAACAATTACATGTAGAGGTGGGAATCGGTCCTTGAGGGTGAGGGTCTAACATGATCAGTCTTATCGGGTTCGAAATAAGAAAAATATCTATTTTTCAAAGTTTGGTATGAGAGATCGTGTAGTACTCTACAAAGCTCAAGTTACTATTCCAAATTTTAACTATTTTTTTAAGAAATATAATTAGTAAATTATAATAATTAAAATTTAATTATCAAATAAATGTTGTCAACATTAATATATAAACAACACGAATCATCCAATAAATAAACGTATTCACTAATTTGTAATCAAAAGTAAACTATTGTCCACAAATAACTCACATAAAATATAAAAAACATACCACTAAGCAACATTAGTATGATGACTATCATTGTCATTTTCTTCGCCACTATCATCAATTTCAAAGACATTTGATTGTGCTTCACTTTGAATGATATTGAGTGAGATTTTAGAAGGGGAAAAAAAGGAACGAGAGACCAAGATTGAAATTTTTAGGGTTTTGACTTTTCAACTCTCAAATCTAGGCAACCTAGGTAATTTAAAATAAAAGGGCCTAACGGGCCGGCCCTTTTAAGCCCAAAGCCCTACAGGGTCGGCCCTGCAGAGCCAATTTCATTTAGTTCTTCTAATTTTAAGCCCGGCCCTTGAAGGGTTAGGACTTAAACAGGTCAACCTGACAGGCTCGGCTCAATTTCCCGGCTCTAATTACATGTCAGTCTAAACTATAGCAGTTCCTAAAGAAGCTGAAATTTCATGCCATAAAGATTACAAGAAAAACTAACTTGCTTAAAAATAAACTTATAGAGGACCTCCTAAATATCTTCAAAAATCACATGAGATGGTACTCTGTTAAATCCATTGAGAGGGAGTAAAACTCGATTAAGAGAGATGATCTACAAGGTTTGCCTTTGAGATTCTTGAAAAATCAATGAACTTATGATCCAAAGAAGGCATGCTATGCTCTAAGACATAAAGGAGCAAATAATGGAAATCACGAAACCTTCTTCTATTTAAATGAAATTAGAGTTTGACCTTGGAATCTAATTCAAGCCCGACAAATTTTCCTTGTGTGATGCTTATATTTGTTCATAACAATAATCCATCCAATTTGTGAAATGCTATCCACATTTTGATGAAAAACGATGGAAGAAGAAGATACCGAGGCCAAGAATTTGACTCAAATGCAAGTGTTGCAAATGCTACTACATGCTTAATTTCTTTTATAGATGCTGATAAAGGATCAACGGAAGATTAATTGTGAACAGTGAGATTCCTTTTCATCTAGATAATAACAACCGTTTTGATTATTTCAATTATCAAATGAGAGTGCCCATCATTGTGCAGCATCTGGAGGTTCCTTTTCACCCAAAAGGTGAATTCATTAAATGTATTAAAAGGGAACCTTATAGATAAACCTCCAAACCAAACTGCAGTAGCAAATGGACAAGAAACAAATAAGTGATCTAAAGCACATGTGCCTAAGATATCCAGATGATGAGAACTTAGCACATCTTCTGATGGAATAGCATGATTGAGTAGTTTCTAGAAGGAAAGCATATCTTTCATCGGTAACGAAATAGACCATAGAAATTTCCAAAATGAGTCCGATGAGTCTGAAGAGAAGTTGGTCTTAGCAGGGGGAAACCAATTTTTTAAGAGTACAACCCTGATGCATTTTTACTCCAAATAAGTCTATCCTCAACCTCACAAAAGAAAATAGGAATACCAAGGATTCTGTTAGTAATATCATGAGGATAAATACCACGAACTAGATTCTAATTCCATCTTATAGGGCACCAGCTAGATGGAAGATGCAACAAAAGATCAGATACTTTATGGAATGAACTTGCATTTGTAGATCCCATTAGTGGCAACTTTTTAACTAGGGGGGTTGAATTGGGTGATATTAAAAAAAAATTAAAAACGAAGGTGATAAACAGATAAATTGAAGAACAAAAGTTAGAAAAATATCACTGAAGTATGCACAGTGGATTATACTAGTTCGGCCTTAACTTTCTGATATACGTCCAATCCCCATAGCGTCTTTGAGATTTTCACTATTGTTCCAAGATTCCACGGGGTCTTGGTACCACAATAAAAAAGTAATCCTCAACAGCAGGACTCACTATATCTTACAAGTTGCAATCCAACAACCAATATCAAGGTCTCACTACTTTGATATTTTACAAAGATGGAAAATGGTTGTAAATGACTCTCTCACAGAGTAGATATATAATCACTAATGAACAATGAATATCAAAAGATATTCCAAAGAAAGTATATGAGCAATAAATGAGCAGAAGATTCAGAAGATTGATATAGGCTTAGTTGGTTGCTTCGTATTGAATGCTTGGCTATTTATAGATGAACGCCATTAATGACCATTGTGAGCATTCAAACTTACTGTTAGAGACAAATTGGAGTCATTGGAGGAATTCAAGATTCAGTCGCTTTCATCTTCGCTACTATAAATGCTTCACAGGAAATCCCTTTAGTCTGCTTTGAGATTGCTTTCGTGTGCTCTGTCTGTTGTGAGTATTTAAACTTCCCTTTAGAGACATATTGGAGTCGTTGGAAGAATTCAGGGTTTAGTTGCTTTCGTCTTTGTTGCAATAAATGCTTCAAACGAAATCTCTTTAGTCTACTCTGAGATTGCTTTGTGTGCTCTATTTCCTGCTATGCCTTTAATGTTCTCAGACAGGAAATTGCTTTCGTGCTTCTAGAGTTAATCCATGATTTTAAACATATGAAACTCATGCACAAACAAGATTAGTAGCATTGATAAGTATTATAAGTGATAATCAAGTATAAATAGTTGTTAATCACAATATGTGAATTCTCAGAGACGTGAATTAAACAATAACATTCACTCGAGTGCGATTCCAGAATCACTTGAGTGTGTATCCATCACTAGAGTTCTTTTGTATGGGTTACTTGAGTGATTGATAACTTGATTCGAGTGTCTTTTGTTTTGTTTGAAAATAACTTCGACTTTACTAGTAACTTGAGTTCATGCTGTCGAATATCATCAATTGATCTCAGCAATCCTGGAAGAAAATCACAAAGTAATTTTGAAACTGTCGAATAACACAAACATCCTTTCTAACCTTCTAATATAATTTAATTATCGCTTGAACCTTGGAAGCATGAATGTGATGATCAACAACAATTTTCAAGAACAGATAGTGTTGTCTGCAGAAATCAAGATGGCTCTCAGTATAGGCCGGAAGAAGCATCTAGTAGTAAGGAATATTTCACTCACATGCACCCAAAAAAGCAATGACTAATAAATAGTACAAACCAAGTAGCAAAGACCAATAAATACACTATCAAAGATTAGTAGAGGGATGGTTAGATTTCCAACAAGATTGTTGCCCAATCTGCAAAAATTTAAAAAAGTGGAGAAAATAAAATAGTTAATCGATTCCTTAGAGTAGAAAGCTTATACCACTATGAGCAATGGGTCTGGGAAGGTGTAGCAGAAAGATATCCAATGATAAACCATATTCAAAAAGTTACAATATGAATATAATTGAAATACAAGGAAACTTAAATTATAGTAGCTAACAGGTGAGAAGAAACCATGTGAGAAAGCCCAAAAACTCAATCGATTAAGTGAAGTCCAGATTCCTCTCTTGATCTCGCGAAGATCTTTAATCATCATGAGAACCCTAGCAGAGTGAAAGTTCCAGGCCTTCAAGCTTTGATTCTTTAACACAACTATCACAAAATCCAATTAAGCCACCACTAAACACAAGTAGAGAATAAAATTGTCGAAAGCCCCCTCAAAATCAAAGAGATAACCCACAAGATCACTGTATAAATTAACAGCAAATGTCACGGGTTGGGTTTCTCTCATCCACATTTTCTCATCATCCCTCATAATCTCCAAATCATGTCCGTCCAATCGATTTGAAATGTCACAATAATGGTTTGACTTTTCTCTCATCTTCCTAATCAATGGCCTAGATAGGCTGATGAGAGACAATGAGAAAAAATGATGAGGAGAGGATCTACTTCCAATATGATTCAACAACACAATCAATTAATCAAAAGTACAACTCTCAAAACCTCTAATCAACACTTACATTTGCTCAACCATACCCAAACCATCAATTCTTCACTATCCACCCAAATTCCTTCATCTAACACAAAATTCTTCACTTCGACAACCCACTTAACTATCACTTTAAACCTCCATATGCTCATATGTAACATTTCCCCAATTTACACTTAGAATTTTCAACCACCAACATACCCATATGAGCACAGAAATCAATATCAACAATTTAAACAAATTAAATCTTTAATCTAACTCATATAAACATAACCCAATCATTAATAACACGTTGCATAATTACAATATCAATTTCCAACAAAACCTCTTCTCTACCAATGTAACATCCCATTTGAAAACGGCGGAATTTTTTTTTTTTTTTTTAAACGTTTCCAAATATTTCACGCAGAGTAGTCAGAGTAGAGCATTGGAGCGAGTAAGTAATTTACATTACATTCAAAATATGGACCATAGTGTAAATGTATTGGATTACGGTCATCCGTAATTCTCAAAAGTTAAAGGAACTTAAAGAAAACGGAAAATAACCGTTTTCGTTTCGTAAAAAAATCCGGTATGTAACTTTGAAGATCTTTTTCATCCTCTCTCATATTATCTATTTTGTTCCTCTTTTTGATCATATCCATTCTCCTATATGCGTCGAAAGATATTCACAAACAATTTAAACAAATTAAATCGCAATTGTTTCTATAGGTTCTCACTTTGCCTATCCGACTCACTATATCGCCTTTTCGTCTTATTTGAAATTAGGGTTTTTGTCATAAACAACGTCACGATAAATTCTTTCTTCGTGTAAAAATTCACTTGTTCTTAATTTGATCCACGTTTACCTGCCAACTTTTCCCTCGGCCAATTTATATTATTATTTTATTCTAATTATCATTTTAATTATTTAAACAATTCTTTTTAATTAAAAATACCAATAATTTCGTCCCTTAATTTTAAAATTCAGATTTATTTATTTTTCTATAATTTTTTCCATTTTTTAAAAATATAATATTTTTTTACCAAAAATTCCCGTTTTACCCTCGCTCTTACCAAATTTCTTCGTTTAGTGATCTTTTTAGGATCAGGTTTCTTCATATATTTATCTTTACTAATTTACAGTATATTGTTATCTTACAAACTTTTATACCGATATTGTCATTTTATATCCTATGTAAAATATTAAAAATGTTTTCCCCATCAAGTTACTTTATGGTTCGAAATGCTTTTTAAACTTTTCTTCATGTTATTTCCTCCGAAATAATTTATTAAATTCTCATAATTAGGGATAACACTTCCATATTTTTCTCATAATTTTTCATGATCTTTCGCATTTTATCATAATATTTTTTAGATTTTTATCACCATTATATCATTTTTAGTCATTCATCGATTTTCCCTAATTTACTCTATAATTATAACAATTTTCTGTAACATTTTTATCTCATGAATTTACTTCATTCAAATATTCATTAATTTTCCTTTATCTCGAAATTCCGCATTTGCTAAAAATCCCATTTACATTTCTCTCCCTTAAACAAAATTTCGCCCTCGAAATTTAATCTACACTAACTAGACTATGGGCCATAAACTCGGGTATTTCTCCTTCATGTCACTCTCGGTTTCCCAAGTTGCCTCGTTTTGTGACAAACCCTTCCGCACCACCTTCACTATCGGTATAGTTTTAGTCCTAAGTCGTTTCTCCCGGTGTTCGAGAATTTGCTCGGCCGACTACAAAGGTGTTATCATGCCGTACTTCAACATCATCGTACTTTATGACATGATCTCGATCTCGTAGGTATTTCTTCGGTTGACACGTGAAAAACATCGTGGAGATTACTCGGGTTCGGGGTAACGCTAGTTGATACGCAACTGGTCCTCGCTCGGCTAACACTTCAATTGGTCCAACGTAACGCGACTAAGCTTCTTTCTCTTCAAAACACCGGTTCATCGGAGATAATTTCGAAACACATGGTCTCCGACTTCAAACTTCAAATCTTTCTCCTCTTATCTCGCATAGCTCTTTCCGTCTACTCACGGCAATGAGTCTCTTCTTTATCGAGCGATTTGCTCGAGGTCTCTTTTAGCATATCCTATCAAGCAACTGCGCTTTTCGGGCGCATCTGTCCAAAGATAAAGGCGATTGGCACTTTCGCCCATACAAAGCCTCGAACGGGGCCATTTGTATGCTTGAATGATAACAATAATGGTCTCCGTCGGCCTCTTCCCGCACTTACCTTGCTCGGGTCAACAGAACTCCGTCGCTAGATATCACATGGCCCGTAAATCTCACTTCCGCCGACCAAAATTCGCATTTGCTCAACTTTGCGTAGAGCTTCTTCTCTCTCGCATGTTTAATACTAAGCGCATGTTCTTCATGCTCTTTTCTACTTTTGGAATAGACGAGAATATCGTCGATGAACACCACCACAAACTGGTCTAGGTGTTGTCGGAAGATACGGTTCTTCATGTAATCCATGAATACCGCAGTGCATTTGTCAATCCGAAAGGCATCACAAGGAATTCATAATGCCCATATCTCGGTTCTCGAAAGCCGTCTTGGAAATATCATCGTCTTTGACTCGCAACTGATGATATCCCGAACGAAATCGATCTTTGAGAATACGGTGGAACCGGATAATTGATCCAAAAGATCATCAATCCGGGAAGTGGATATTTGTTCTTGACGGTTACTTTGTTGAGTTCACGATAGTCGATGCGAGTCGGAAACTTCCATCTTTCTTCTTTACGAACAAGACCGGGCTCCCACGGTGATACACTCGGGTCGGATGAACCCCTTCGTAATAGCTCTTCAAGTTGTTTCTTCAACTCCCGTGATCTCATTTGGAGCCATACGATACTTTGAAATTGATCCCGTTTCAATGGTGAACTTCGACTTCTCTCGTAGGAGGTAGCTCGGTGAGATCCTCCGGAACACGTCAGAAACTCGTTTACAACGGAATGTTCTCAAGTGAAAGCTCGTCTCTGCCTTTAACCGAAAAAATCAAATATGCTTGGCATCCCTCCTTCATGCATCCGTCGCTTGACTTTTCTCTCATCTTCCTAATCAATGGCCTAGATAGGCTGATGAGAGACAATGAGAAAAAATGATGAGGAGAGGATCTACTTCCAATATGATTCAACAACACAATCAATTAATCAAAAGTACAACTCTCAAAACCTCTAATCAACACTTACATTTGCTCAACCATACCCAAACCATCAATTCTTCACTATCCACCCAAATTCCTTCATCTAACACAAAATTCTTCACTTCGACAACCCACTTAACTATCACTTTAAACCTCCATATGCTCATATGTAACATTTCCCCAATTTACACTTAGAATTTTCAACCACCAACATACCCATATGAGCACAGAAATCAATATCAACAATTTAAACAAATTAAATCTTTAATCTAACTCATATAAACATAACCCAATCATTAATAACACGTTGCATAATTACAATATCAATTTCCAACAAAACCTCTTCTCTACCAACAAACCCTAGCTCCAAATCACATACAACCTCAAAACTACCAAAACTTTAGTGATCAAACACTTAACCTAGTCCATATAACTCTTTTAAACCCAAAAGACTTGGTGAAATCATCACCTATTTTAGAATCACCAAAAATCCCATTATTCAACTATCCAAAACTCTGAAAAATCAAGAGGAAAATGTATAAATCAAGTCTATATCACTTACTTTGGTGCTAAGAAGCTTGAATCTACACTTAAATAGTTGCAAAATGATGCCCTAATTCGATTTAGGGTGTAATCACTTGGTCTCTACTAGGGCATGGTTTTCCAACTATTTGAGTGTAGATTCAAGCTTCTTAGCACCAAAGTAAGATGGTGTTGGTAAATTGGTGAAAATGATGGACCTTAAATCAAAGACGTATATTACGTAGAAGGACTCTGTCACAACCTCCTCAGTGTTAGCCACAATGCAGACAAAAACAATTGTATCATTTTTGATTCAGAAGAGTGTCTTATTGTCAATAAAAAGGATCTCTAGATAAATAAAGATCAGCTAAACATTCTCTTCAAAGCATCAAGAGAAGGTAACTGCTATACCATGAACATGCCTTATAGTACTTCTAAAAATGTTTTGTTAGCAACACGGATGAGAGTTGGTTGTGGGATAAACGATTAGCACATGTCAATATATACATATTGGACAAGTTGCTTAAAAAGGAATTAGTTCTTGGTTTACCCAAACTTACATTTGTAAATGAAGCAAATCACCAAGAGAGGGGGTGAATTGGGGATTAAAAAAATTCTTTTTAAATACTCTGTAAACCAGACAACGAAACAAGGTAAAACATAGGAGGAGTAGAGAAGAATGACACAACAAGATTTATACTGGTTCGGTCTCAACTCTTGACCTACATCTAGTCCCCAGACACTCTGGGATTTTCACTAACTCACAAAATTAGTTACACACACTGCACTCGAAAGTTATCTTTTCACTAGAATATACTCCCCCTTACATGTTGTAAACTGATAATCCCAATCTCCAAGTCCCACGACTTGAGATTCTTACAATAAATGATTTCAATAAATAATCTATCTCAAAGAGTAGATGAAATAATCACTGAAGTACAATATATCAAAAGATACTTTACCATAGATAGAAAACAGTAAGAGTAGTTGAAACTTGAATGCTTTTCGTTTTCTTGTATTCTGGTGGTTGAAGAGACTTGAATACTTCAGCTTATATATGAAGGAAGCATTAATTGACCGTTGGATAGATTGACGTAACCGTTGGATAGATTGATGTAACCGTTGGAGACATTAATCTAGATGTTGGAGGCAATTTGGTCACTTCTCTCTCTACTATTGAGTTAATCTAGGTGGTCAGATCTTTTTGGTTGACTTCTGTAATACCCGGATTTTAGCAAATCTGGAATTCTTGAGATAAGAGAAATTAATGAATATTTTGATGAAGCAAATTCATGAGTTTAAAACTATTATAGAAAATTGTTATAATTGTCGAGTAAATTGTCGAAAAAGTTACGGAAAAATCGGATGAACAGAATGACTAAAAATGCAATAATGGTGATAAAAACAGTCTAAAACATTATGATAAATACGAAAGATCATGAAAGATTATGAGAAAATTATGGGAGTATTATCTTTAATTATAAGAATTTAATAAATTGTTTCAGAGGAAATAACATGAAGAAATGTTTAAAAAGCATTCCAGAACCATAAAGTAACTTTATGGTGTAAACATTTTTAATATTTTACATAGGATATAAAATGACAATGTCAAGATAAAGTTTGTAAGATAATAATATAATGTAAATTATAAAATTATCAACCATTGGTAAGAGAATGATTAGATAATTACTAGCTAATTTATTCAAGTAAAACAAGAGAAATATAGAAAGTTAAATTTATGGTAAAATCCTTAATTAAGAGATTAAGGCTTTGGTAATTAGCATAAAATATACTTACTAATTATGATAAAAAGGATTAAGGAAAAAATTAGTAAAGATAAATGTATGAAGGAATCTAATCCTAAAAAGATAACTAAATAAAAGAATTTAGGCACGATTAAGCCTTAACGAAGGCAGGGGTAAAACATGAATTTTTGGTAAAAAATATTTTATTTTTAAAAAATGGAAAAAAATTATGAAAAAATAATTAAAACAATTTCGTGTTTTCAAACACGGGATTAAGTTAGGTGTAACATCCCATTTGAAAACGGCGGATTTTTTTTTTTAAAAACGTTTCCAAATATTTCAAGCGAGTAATCGAGTAGAGCATTGGAGCGAGTAAGTAATTTACATTACATTCAAAATATGGACCATAGTGTAAATGTATTCGGATTACGATCATCCGTAAATTCTCAAAAGTTAAAGAAACTAAAGAAAACGATAGATAATGTAGACACGTCTTGGCCTACTCCACCGCCGCCTCGATCGCCAAACATCGGTCTTCCGGACCACGATGGTACAGTGAGATCCATTCCACATATGGATCTCGGTGTAACGGTTAACCTTACGCTCAAATAAAACAAAGATACGTACAACATATATTCATTTCAATACGGCATATCATCACAAAAGCAAACGGCGAGATGTATGATCAATAACATGGATGAACATAAGCACAAAGCGGTATGTAAAGTCTCTCTCGACTAGTTCTGCACATATCCAAAGGCCACGCCACTAACGTGTCCTCGCGCTAGGAATAACTCAAACGGCATTACCAATACTATAATCCGTGGGTAAGCTGTAAGTATCTCTGACGATTCTCAACAGAACCTCAGTCTATGAACGTATCTATAACGCAAAAGTATATAAGCAGCATAAATTTAGGGTTACAGTACGCGTCCGGACCTTAGTTGCAGATATCCGGCTCTTCCTGCTAAAAACGGTACTTTTTGACGGCCGTACGTAAAACAAATAAACAATGCTCAACAAATGGCAAACAAATGAACGATGGAATTTCGACAAATGGTTCGACGTCGAAGTATTCTAATCAGAATAATAACACACTTATGAATATTTGGCAGCATAACAGGCATTTTAGGTGAAAAAGACAATTTTGCCCCTACTACCACTATTTGGCGGAATTTCGCCAGAACTTCGTTACTTTGACCTTATTCCATTTCAAAATTATCCCCTCTAGGTTTTTACCTCGTCAGGCATCTTTCAATGCAATGAGGCTTAAAAACAAGTATAGGAATATATTCTAAAACTTCCTAGATCAAAACAACGGTTCTACTATAACTACTGCGAAAGAACTACGGAAACTAAAAGCTCGGGACGGAAGAACTTACTCGAGCAAGGCGGGAATTTTTCCGAGCTTCTCTCTCTAGAACCTCTCTCTAGGTTTCGAATTTTGGTGAGAAGAATGAGAGGAAAGGTGCTTGCTATTTATAGAAGAAGGGAGGGACAAGGTGGGAATTGACACAAAAGTCTTAGATCGGATTCCGGCCGTTGGATCGCATTTTTGAGGACAAAGCAATCTTGGCCATCCATGGTCAAGGCCGACCTCTTGGTCCCAAAAAGTCAAAGGATGATGTCACCCGAGATGGTGACATCTCGGAGCCGACTCTTAGATAAAGTTCCCGATCGGTGTCCGTTTCGCGCGATTTCGCGAAACTCAAAAATCCGGCGTGTAACTTTGAAGATCTTTTCATCCTCTTTCATATTATCTATTTTGATCCTTTTTTTGATCATATCCAGGTATTCTCCAGTGCGTCGGAAGATATTCGGACAAACGCGTCGATTCTGGAAATCGCTTCCGATAGAACCAACTTCGGACAATAATTCGTTTGAATCGTAAAACGTCCGGTTGTTGCCTAACTTAACCTCGTGTTTGAAAACAAGAAATTGTTTCTATAGGTTCTCACTTTGCCTATCGGCTCTACTCTATCCGATAAGCTTTCAGTCTTATTAGGAAATTAGGGTTTTCGGTTGCGGAAATCAACGTTTGGTAAATTCTTTCTTCGTGTAAAAATTTACTTGTTCTTAATTTGATCAGTCTGAAAAGACTTTTACCTCTGGTTTTCTTGTAGAATTTATTTCTAACTTTTCCCCTCGGCCCCGCCTATAAGCTTTCCTCACCGCATTATATTATTATTTTATTCTAATTATCATTTTAATTATTTAAACAATTCATTTTAATTAAAAATACCAAGAATTTCGGCCCCCTTAATTTTAAAATTCAGTTTTAATTATTTTTTCATAATTTTTTCCATTTTTCAAAAAATATAATATTTTTTACCAAAAATTCCCGTTTACCTACCCCGCTTCGTTAATGCTTAATCAGGCCTAAATTCTTCGTTTAGTGATCTTTTTAGGATTAGGTTTCTTCATACATTTATCTTTACTAATTTTCCTTAATCTTTTTATCATAATCGGTAAGTATATTTTATGCTAATTACCAAATTAATCTCTTAATTAAGGATTTTACCATAAATTTAACTTTCTATATTTCTCTTGTCTTATCAATCAATTAGCTAGCAATTATCTAATCATTCTCTTACCAATGGTTGATAATTTTATAATTTACAGTATATTATTATCTTACAAACTTTATACTGACATTGTCATTTTATATTCTATGTAAAATATTAAAAATGTTTACACCATAAAGTTACTTTATGGTTCTGGAATGTTTTTTAAACATTTCTTCATGTTATTTCCTTTGAAACAATGTATTAAATTCTTATAATTAAAGATAATACTCCCATAATTTTCTCATAATCTTTCATGATCTTTCAAAATATTTATCATAATGTTTTTAGACTGTTTTTATCACCATTATTGCATTTTTAGTCATTCTCGTTCATCCGATTTTTCCGTAACTTTTTCGACAATTTACTCGACAATTATAACAATTTTCTATAATAGTTTTAAACTCATGAATTTGCTTCATCAAAATATTCATTAATTTCTCTTATTTCAAGAATTCCAGATTTGCTAAAATCCAGGTATTACATTAGGCAACAACTGGACGTTTTACAATTCAGCGAATTGTTGTCCGAAGTTGGTTCTACCGAAGCGATTTACAGAATCGGACGCGTTTGTTCGAATATCTTCCGACGCACCGAGAATACCTGGATATGATCAAAAAGAGGATCAAAATAGATAATATGAAAGAGATGAAAAGATCTTCAAAGTTACATGCCCAGATTTTTGAGTTTCTGCGAAATCGCGCGAAACGGACACCGATCGGGTAGCTTTATCGGGCCGGAGGCCATAAACCAAGAGTCATCATTGGATGACAACTCATTCTTTGACTTTTGGACCCCTTGAATGTCGGCCAAGACCTTGGATGGCCAAGATTTCTTCTCACAAAACCCTAGATCTAACGGTCCAGAAACAAAGCAGAAAATTCCCGTTACGTCCTGAATTTTCACTATAAATACCCCCTCCCCTCTTCTTGAAAATTCACACCATTCTTCTCTCTTCCTTGGCCGAAATCTTAGAGTGAGAAGCTCGCAAAAATTCTCCGCCTAGCTCCGAGTAAGTTCTTCCGTCCTTAGCTTTTAGTTTCCGTAGTTCTTTCGGTAGTTATAGTAGAACCGTTGTTT
The DNA here is from genome assembly GCA_019022615.1 of Acacia melanoxylon. Classification (NCBI taxonomy): domain Eukaryota; kingdom Viridiplantae; phylum Streptophyta; class Magnoliopsida; order Fabales; family Fabaceae; genus Acacia; species Acacia melanoxylon. The sequence continues at coordinate 6,771,989 of JAFJYJ010000030.1, read as the reverse complement.
TGATCTAGGAAGTTTCGAATATATTCCTATACTTGTTTTTAAGCCTCATTGCATTGAAAGATGCTTGACGAGGTAAAAACCTAGTGGGGATAATTTTGAAATGGAATAAGGTCAAAGTAACGAAGTTACGCGAAATTCCGCCAAATAGGGGTAGTAGGGGCAAAATGGTCTTTTCACCTAAAATGCCCGTTATGCTGCCAAATATTCATAAGTGTGTTATTATTCTGATTAGAATACTTCGACGTCGAACTGAATGTCGAAATTCCATCGTTCAACTTTGTTTGCACCGTTGAGCCATTGTTTATTTGTTTTACGTACGTAGTCAAAAAGTACCGTTTTTAGCGGAAGAGCCGGATATCTGCAACTAAGGTCCGGACGCGTCTTGTAACCCTAAATTTATGCTGCTTATATACTTTTGCATTATAGATACGTTCATAGACCGAGGTTGTTGAGAATCGTCGGAGATACTTACGACTTTACCCACGGATTATAGTATTGGTAATGCCGTTTGAGTTATTCCTAGCGGCGAGGACACGTTAGTGGCGTGGCCTCGGATATGTGCGTAACTAGTCGAGAGAGACTTTACATATTGCTTGGTACTTATGTTCTATCCATGTTATTGATCATACATCTCGTCTATTTGCTTTTTTTGTGATGATATCTTTGTATTGAAATGAATATCACGTTGTGCGTATCTTTTATTATTTGAGCATAAGGTTAACCGTTACTGAGATCCATATGTGGAATGGATCTCACCGTAGCATCGTGGTCGGAGGACCGATGTTTGGCGATCGAGGCAAGCAGCTGGAGGAGGCCAAGACGTGTCTACATTATTTATCGTTTTGTTTAGTTCTTTAACTTTTGAGAATTCTTGATGACTGTAATCCGATACATTTACACTATGGTCCATATTTTGAATGTAATGTAAATTACTTACTCGCTCCAATGCTCTACTCTGATTACTCTGCTCGAAATATTTGGAAACGTTTTTTTTTTAAAAAAAAATTCCGTCGTTTTCAAATGGGATGTTACAACTTCCCTTGAGATAAATCTGTTGGAGAAGAATGTTTCCATAGAGGGAAGGACGACATTTAATCCTTTGCAAAGTTCAGAGAATGATTTGCCAAAAGGATGCAAGTTTTTCTAGTCTTTCATTAAATGTGCTGACGTCACCTCTTGCTTTATGCTAAATCATCATTCTAATATACTTTAAATCATCTGAAACTCACTAACAAACTGATTAAACATAGTTAAGAATAGTAATGAGTGATGATGAGAAGTATTAAGATCAAACATGAAGATTTCGCAAATTCGAGCAATTTGATTTTCAAACAGAGCGACACAAACTCGAGTTTGTTCGAGCAAACTCGAGTTTGCAACTTTTCTTCAAAACCTAAACTCGAGTTAATAAACTCAAACTCGAGTTTAGTTCTTCCGAGAAGAACATCGCTATTTGAACTTTGAATAGCATTTTGAAATAGGAGCAAAACTCGAGTCAATAAGTGACCAACTCGAGTTTTGGACTTTGATAATGAAATACGTTTAAGTCCACAAAACTTAAAACTTGAGTTTTCAAAACCAAACTGGAGTTTCCATAAGTTAAAAATATAGCAAAGCTCTTTACTTGCCACAAACTCGAGTTTCCACAAATGTTTGGAAAATTGGAAAACTCTCTATAAAATGCAAAATGGAGTTTGCAAAAGCAAACTGGAGTTTTCAAAGCTTCAGAAATATTGAGATGCTTTCTGTAAGTTCTAAACTCGAGTTGACAGTAACAAACTCGAGTTTGATATTCCAAACTCAAGTTTGGTTAAGCTTAAAAACATTGAAAGCTCTTTGTCTAGCCAAAACTTGAGTTCGTTAAAACTAAACTCGAGTTTGCCTTGTCTTGAAAAACTTAGAGTTCTCTCTAAATGGTATAAACTCGAGTTTACAAATCCAAATTCAAGTTTGTCTAAGTTTAGAAAACTTGAGCTACTCTTTGTCAAGTCCAAAGTCGAGTTTGACATCCCAAACTTGAGTTTGCCTTTGACAGTAAGTTTTCAACTTACCAAAGACAAACTTCAATTTGAGTTTACAATTGTTAGTTATCATCAAAACACATAGAACTAACAACATTTTAAAATGATTTGATCTATGATGCTTATCAAAAGGGTAAACAGAATAAATCCTCTTTTAATTTAAAGAATGGAATCATGGATGATCGATGATGAGAACAATTTATACCATGTTTTCCCTAAATCTTATGACTGAATTGTATGGTAAATACAAGCTTAACTGCAATCATTCTAAGTAAAAAGGCATTAATTCATGAATATAGGGAACTAAAGGATAAAACCATACACATCCTAAACATGTGCTAAAAGAAGAACAAGTTACAAGGTTTTATGAGAAGAATGTATAGCAAAGCTGATACTAGGCTATAACATTCTGAAAGCATATCAAAGTGCAATACAAAGCATCTAGGAAGCTATAGCAAAGTAAAGGACGCAATGCTATGCGGCATATGTTCTAATATTTTGTCAAGATTGTTTCAGGAAATATTGCGAAGTTCGAGAAAAGACAGGTAGATTACTGATGTAACGAAATAGAAGATGCGGAGGATTGAAATTAAAAGATTTTAAGAATCCTGCAGGATCAGCAGAATCAATCTACTGCGATTGAAAGATACGATGAATCTCGAAATAACAAGCCAACCCTAAAAGAGAAGAGTCGTAAAGAGCCAAAACGAATTCCACATTCAGTTAGACTCGAAAGAAGAGAGAGAGAATTCACGAGGCACGAGAACTCTAAGAGAACCCAACATCCTTCCTTGCAGTAAGACGGAGAGAAGACGTGGAGTGGTGATGTGACAGGGCTTCTTCCACGCCGTCGGAACTTCGTCAAGCTTTCTGTTTCCTTTTGTTTAATCTTTTGATCATGGGTCATCTTGTTGTTATCTGTTTTGTGTTTCCCTCGTCAGCCATGAACTAAATTCCATATGGTTGAACGAGGATGAATCCTTAAATTTTGAATGAACCCAGTTGCTAGTTTTTAATTCAATAAATTCAGTTTGCTTATCAGTGATTTAATTACATTGTTGATTAGCAGAAGCTAAGGGCGAGATTTGTGGCCTCGGCTTATTGGCAAGGAGTTGAGGTTAGACCTCTGAGAAACAATGATTGCTAGGCAGGCTGGTGCAAGGCTTGACCTATTATTGTAGGCTTCAGGAATGGGTCTACCGCTCATAACCACTACACCCCGTTTTGTAATGTTGATCTAACTACAAAATTGCCATAGGCATATGGAAGGAGTAGAGTTAGCATTAGAAGTATCGGACGCGGAAGCTTCGATAGACTATAGTGGTGGGTTAACTGAATAACGTTGTAGGTAGTAGCTATGCTATAGCATTGCGGAAGCTATGCAGTATAGATGCTATAGCAATGGGTAAAGCAACTGGGGGATTGAGATGCTTAAGGATGATTCCAAGTTCAGCCTAATTTCCTACTGATATCTTCTCACGACTATGAAACTTTGTTTACTTTTGTTTGTTACTTAGCGTAATCACAACAACCTCTCAAACCAATTATATTTACTTTCTGTTTCTCACAACTATCTTAGCAATTGAGCGTCACTTCCCAGTATCTCAGTCTCTGTGGGACGATACTCTACTTACACTTTATTACTTGTTCGACTGGTTTACTTGCCATTAAGGAAATCGACCAACAATCAACCACTCCAACTTCTCTATATGGACTTAGTTGGACCAGCATGGGTTAAAAGCCTTGGTGGCAATTTGTATACCTTGGTCATAGTTGATGACTTCTCTAGATTTCTTGGACAATCTTTCTTTCATTAAAAGATGAAACTTTTGATTAGTTTATTGTTTTTGCCAAGAAAGTGCAAAAAGGGTATGTGCATTTTAGGAATAAGGACAGACCACAAAGGACAATTTGAAAACCAAGTCTTCAGAGAATACTGTGATACAAATGGTATTGACCATAATTTCTCAGCTCCAAAAACTCTTGAACAAATTGGTGTTTTAAAAAGAAAAAAAATAGAGTTCTTATGGAGATGACAAGACCAATGCTGAACGAAAAGAATGTGTCACAAGTATTTTGGGCAGATGCAATGAGAACAGCAGGTTACATATCATATAAGGCCGACATCAAAAAGAAGATTGACAAGTCTCCTTACGAGCTCTATAAAGGAAGGAAGCCAAACATTGCTCATTTGCATATATTCTGTTGTAAATGCTTTGTACACAACAATGGTAAGGAAAACTTAGGAAAGTTCGTACCTAAGTCAGATGAAGCTATATTTCTTGGCTACTCTAATATAAGTAAAGCTTATAGAGTATATAACAAACGCACTCGTGTTGTTGAAGAGTCTGTGCATGTTGTGTTTTCTGAATCTGATCCTTTTGCCAAACACTTAGATGATGAACCTGAATTGATTCGTCTTACAAAATATTGTTAAAATCGAGATCCTATATAAGATTGGGATGGGGTGTGAAGATTGTAAATCGTAGGATTGACACGGATCGTAAGATCCTATTACCTAAGATATAAAGTTATATTCGACTATATATATGCATGTAAAATAACTAACATCAATTGTAAAACTCAAACATAATATAAAAGGTACAATAACAATAGAGTTGTCAACTTGGCAATATATAAAATAAAACCAAAACACCAAAAGTAAGAAAGAGTTCAACATCTCTAATTTAAATAAAGTCATTCAAGTTAAAATCATCAACGGCTATATCCTCTTCCACTCCTCCTCCAACAAGTTCATCAACACAATCAGGAATGTCCAAATCATTCAAGTTAATAGGTTCCTTTTCTTCAACTTCATTCAAGTCTTCTTCAATTGGACCATTCAAATCAAATTGATTTACTTCTACATCTTCCAAATCTTCTTCATTTTCCACTATCTAATCATCATCTGATTGAAGATCATCAAAATTATCTTCAACAGGTTTTCTATGTTTCTTCTTGGCCAATCTTGAGTTAGTCATCATAAAAACAACATCATTCATTGTCTTCTGCTTCAGATGATTTCTTTTCTTTGTGTGGACCTAAACAAACACAAAGCAATTAGTACACTACTCATATAATATATTACATGTTTGTAACGGAATACAATTTATACTTAAAATTACTGAATTAATCAAATTATACCATCTTAAAGGCACTCCAATTTTGCTCACACCCAGAGGAACTGCATGTCAAGCTTAAGACACGAATAGCAAATTTTTGGAGCTCTGGAACTTCATCCCCATAAGATTCCCACCATGCTGCTGGACTTTTGGACTCAACTCCCTTCCTTGCTAATGGAGACCCTAACAAACCTCATCGATACTTGAAGTTTTCAAGTTGCTCATCAATCACACTTGCACCATCAAGATCCCCCATCATCTTTTGTACACAATCATATATTCCAAGTTTTAATTCAAGATCAACTTTAAATGAAGGTGAATAATGAAGTTTGGGGTTAAGGAAATAGCTTGCAGCATGCAAAGGCCTATGTTGTTGCTTGTCTCATCTTGCATCAATGACATCCCATATAGGCTTGTAACTAAATAATGAAAAAATAATTAGTTTTAAAACAAAGAATTGAAGTCTTGTTGAAACAAATTTTTAATTAAAATAAAACTTACACTCTCACAATTTTTGGACACTATTGAAAGCTTCTTGAATTTTCTTTTTAGCTTGATCCATCTCCTTATAAATGAATCCAATGCCTGCCTTCTTATCTGAATCAACTAAGAAGCACTTTCATAAGAGGAAGAGCGCCCTTCAAGCAAATGACAATATTTTTCCAAAACTCTTTGTCCATAATCACATCTTCAATACACTTTCCATCCCTTGACTTTGCAAATCGACTACCCTTCCATTCGTTGGAGTTAAACATTCTTATTAATGGAAGTTTGTACTCATGGAGGAATCCTAGAGTCAAGTAAGATGTGGCAAAGCGAGTCATGGTAGGTCTTATCAAATCTTTACCTTTGGTGAAGCTCTGTGATAAAGTAATGAGAAGAGTCCTTGAATAGAGATAAGTTGTAATTTTTTTTGCCTTTGGAATTGTTTCTTGATGAACAAATATCTTCCTCTCTAAATCCTCCAACATTTGATCAATGCAATGTGTTGCACAAGGTGTCTAATACAACCTTTTCCTTTTCTCCATCGGCAAATTTCCCGCAGCCTTATAGTTTGCGACATTGTCAGTCACAACTTGGACAACATTTTCTTTCCAACCCCCTCAACTACTTTATCAATCATCTTAAAAATTTTCTCAGCTATTTTGGTGATGTGAGATGCATCAATGGACCTAAGGAACACATTTCCTATAGAGCTATTCATGCAAAAATTTATTATTGTTCTCCTTCTTTTACCCATCCATCCATCAGTCATTACTGTGCATCCCGTTTTCCTCCATTCAGCCTTGTGTTTTTCAATAGTTGCCATTGTCTTATCATAATGTTGCTTCAAATATTTTACTCTACACTCCTGATACGATGGTGGCTTGAAACCTAATCCATGTCTTGAAATAGATTTACACATCTTCTTGAATTCATCACAATTTTGAACATATGTCAAAATATGCCTCCTCTCTCACATTCTTCTTAAGTATGGTGTTGATAGTTGTTTGAGTAGTTATTCTACTTTTCTTGAAAATATTAGACCCACCACCACCTTCATCCCATTTTCTTTTTTCAATTTCACAACCACTCTCTTCTTCTTCTAGTTGTGTGAGAGTCCTAGTATTTTTTTTATTAATTTCACTTGCAATCCGGCTACAATATTCAACATTTCTTTATGTACTTCTTCCGGCACCGCTCTACATGCTCCCACATCTTTTTGTGTCCTCGCCAAAGGATGCTTCAATCGGTAAATACCTCCCTTCACTACTTTCTCACAGTATTTGAATTTTACTTTTCTTACATCTCCTTCAATTGGAAAGCCATGTTTCCATCCAATATCTGATCTATTCCCATGAGCATTTTTGTGTAATTGAGTTCCTGAACTAGAGGTGGGAGCAGCTTGAACATTGCTATTACTAATAGCATCACTTGAAGCCATACTTAATAAACAACAAAATCAATATTTTATATACCAACTAGTGACCCACAACTTTTGAAGTCCCCAAATTTTTGTATAACAAAACAAAAATTGCAATTGAAACAAAGGCATGCATCGAATAGCACATTTTAGTATAAAAAAAGAAGAAGCAAAGATGTTATATAATATAATATTAATATTAGAAAGCATGGGTCATGCAATCAAATAGCACATGGCAATTTTCAACGAAAAATAAATAATATTTTGGCTAGCATACTTATAAAATATAAAAAAAGTACCCATACCAAACAAAAGTTAAAAAAAGTAAAAAACAAAAAACAAAAAGAACCAGCCAAGCAAACAATGATTTCATTAACTAAAGTCCAACGAGAACAGTGAATCAGTTTACACTTCACATGCGTCCAGCAAGAATAAGATTTTGTGGTTTCATTATTTTATTCATTAACTATTCAATGATTTTTTTTCTTATCTAACAATTTCTTTAGACTTTAGAGAGAAGTTAGAGAACACTGAGTACACATGTGTCCAGAGAGAATAAGAAATATAGCTACGCGCGACACGTCTACACCGAGTATTATAGCAGATAGCTCTCCTCCAGTATTCCTAATTCCTAAAGTCCTAATATTTGTTCTTACCAGAGAATGGAACTGTGGAAGTTCATCTTCCTTGAGCGGTGGAGGTGTGGGGAGGGCTCGTGATCCGGAATCATCTCTAGCTACAACAGGGTTCTGAAAGCACTGCAGTAACAGGGCTTGTAAGTTCCAAAATTAAGGTTATGAACTGAAACCATTTTTATTCAATTTTGATTTTTGGGTCATGGTCTCATTGGTATTTATTTGGGCTTATTTTTCTAATTTAAAAAGCATAACAGGATCGTTATTTCTGTCGATCCTAGCGATTTCTACGATTTCCCGTCGATCTTAACGTTCCAACGCAATCTGTGATTTCTGTGGATAACTGGATCGTGTGGTTTCTGGAAATTGTGATTTCATGCAATCCCACGAGTTAAAACACAATTTTCATAATAGTGGTCTTAAGGAATCCTAAATCATCTCAAAATCTCCTTCTTTATTGGAAAATGAAAATGAGAATAATCTTGATCTTGTTGATCAAAATCAAGATGATCAGGGTCAACCTAGAGCCTAAAGATATAATAAGAGCCATCCAATAGATCAAGTTATCAGAGACATCAATGAGGGAGTAAAAACTAGGAGTAAAGTCCTTAATGAAGTCAACTTCTTTGCCTTCATTTCTGAGATTAAACCCTCTAATATTGACGATGCCCTTTCAGACAATGATTGGGTTATAGCAATGTTAGAGGAACTAAATCAATTTGAAAGAAATCAAGTTTAGGACTTTGGTATCCAGGCCTAAGGACCATCCGATCATTGGCACCAAATGGGTATTAAAGAACAAACGTGATGAATCTGCAATAATTTCCAGAAACAAGGCAAGATTGGTAGCTAAGGGCTATAATCAAGAAGAATGTATTGATGATGAGGAAACATATGCCCCCGTGGCTAGATTGGAAGCCATATGAGTACTCTTAGCCTTTGCCTATATCAAAGGATTCAAACTCTATCAAATGGATGTCCAAAGTACCTTTCTAAATGGTTTCATTCAGGAAGAAGTCTACATTGAACAACCTCCAATTTGGAAGATACACATCATGATCATGTTTATCGACTTAAAAAGGCTCTCTACAGTCTCAAACAAGCTCCTAGAGCTTGGAATGAAAGACTGAGCCAATTTCTCCTTCATCAAGAATTTGTTAGAAGAAAGGTCAACACAACTCTCTTCATCAAGCATAATAAGAAAAATGATTTACTAATTGTACAAATTTATGTGGATGATATTATATTCAGTGCTACTAATGATTCATTGTATCAAGAATTCTATAAGATTATGAGGGATAATTTGAAATGTCAATGATGGGAGAGCTAAATTTATTTCTCAAACTTTAAATCAAACAACAAAAGAATGAGATATTTATCTGCTAAACCAAATATCTCTGAGATCTTCTCAAGAAATATGGAATAGACCAATGTAATGGAGCTGGCACTCCAATGAGCTCAACAACTATCCTTGATGCTAATGTTAAAGGGAAAGATTTCAACATAACTAAATATAAAGGGATGATAAGCTCATTACTATATCTAATAGCAAGTTGACCAGACAGACAATTCAGTGTGGGAATATATGCAAAATATCAATATGCTCTAAAAGAATCTCAAGCTAAGACAGTCAAAACGATATTCAAATATCTTGTGGACACAAAGAAACTTGGAATTTTGTTTCCTAAAGGATGAAATGAATATCTCATTGCCTATTCAGACTCAAATCATATAGGTTACAAAATAGGCAGAAAAAGCACAAGTGGACAATGTGAGTTCCTCGGTGGTTTTCTTGTGTCTTGTTTTAGTAGGAAGCAAAACACTTATCTTCCATTGAAGCTGAGTATGTAGCTGCTTCAAGTTGTTGTACTCAAGTGCTTCAGGACTTAGGAATTCACCTCAAAGAATTTCCAATCCTTTACGACAATAAGAGTACAATAAGCTTAGCAAAAAATCCCATTCAATACTCAAGAACCAAGCATCTTGATGTAAGGCATCACTTTATTAGAGATCATGTTCATAAGAAAGATGTTAAAGTGTTGTTCATTCCCGCTCATCTACAACTTGCTGATATACTCAAGTATAGTACTTAAGAAACATCCATGACTACTCGAGTATGAAGCTAAAGGAACAATTGTTACATTGAAGCAAGGATGGCTACTCGAGTACAAAACAACTTTACTCGTGTATATTCAAGTAAGCCATTATGTGCTCAAGCGTAGAGCAAACTGCATACTTGAAACACTGTAGCAGGAGAGACGAACAAAGGTGTACTAGAGTACATCTCAAGCGCACTCAAGTAAAGTACTCGAGTAGGCGCTATGATACTCGAGTGCTCTCTCAGAGAAGTTGAAGCATTCTTATTCCTGAAGAAGAGAAATCAACTATCACAAGATCTATACTCAAGTAGGGGTTTAATACTCGAGCAATCTTTTAAATCTCAATCAAATGGGTTTAAGTGTTCACAGAACACACTTGAAGTAAGGTAACTCTTTACTTTGCTATTCTCTTGTGATTACTCGAGTATGGCCACCGTACTTGTTGGTCGAATTCCCTTATGGCAAGTGAACCAGTTGAACAAGTAATAAAGAGTAAGTAAAGTATTGTCCCACAGAGATTGTGATTCCGCAAATGATTTCAGTTTCTAACGCAAGTTGTGTAAAAGTAATGTTGGTTTGGGTTGTTTTGCTATTACTAATAATGAGAACTAAATAAGTGATTAGGAGTTAAAGGAAGGTATCAGTTTAACAATAGGCTGAGCTCAAATTTCATCCTAAGTTGTGTCATTCCCCCAGTTTGCCTATAATGCATTGCTATAGTAAGTATGTTGCACAACTTCCGCAATGCTACAACATAACCACCTTTCACAACGTTTTCCAGTTAACCCACCACTATCCTATACAAAAGCTTCCACAATATTGTAAATACAGTCCTTGCTCTACTCTCATATTTTTCTATGGTGATTTCAAGTCTAGTATATCTGATTAGCTCTAGGTGTTTTGGTTAGGAGCGGTAAATCCATTCCTGGCATCTATAGTTTTAGGTCGAGCCATGCACGAGCTCGCCCAGCAAGCACTGCTTAACAGATGTCTAATCCTAGCTCCCTCTTGGGCTATCAAGGACCACTGGGATAACCCTTAGCGTCTGCTAATCAGCTATGATTTAAAACACTGTTAAAGCAAGCTGGATGAATTGAATGAAGAATTAACAAACTGGGTTCATTCTACAACTTAGGAATTCATCCTTACTCAGCCAAAGGGAATTTAGTTCATGACTAATGAGGGACACATAACACAGAGTACTATAGAATAGCCTGTAACAGAATTGTAAAAGTAAGAAATAACAAAGGAAACAAGGAGCTCGTTGAAAGGTTGACGGCGTAAGAAGTGTCCTATCACGCGACGTCTTTACGTCTTTTACAATTTGTCTTGCTCCAAGGAAGAACTCGGTCTGATCTGCTGTCCTCTTGATCTGTCATCTCTCTCGTTCCTTCGGCGTAAGTTTCAGTTGGATAAGAATTGGTTGACTGCTTTCTCTCACGGCTTCCGACTCTCCCTAAGTTTTCCCGCGCTTCGTTTTATAGTTAGGTCTCCTTGATCGCACGTCTAGTCAGTTGGGCCTTCCAAATCTGTTGGGTCCAAGATCTTAGATTTGGTTGATTGATCCTTCTTTTGATATAGCGGGATTTTCTGAATCTTTCTTGCGATCCTCCGCATCTTCTGGATTTAGCTTCAGTCAATCACCGTCTCCACGTGTGTCTCGATGACCTGTCTTAATTTCCCAAAAACTTGCGCGGGAAGGTTAGAATAACTTAGCGCATAATTCTACATAATTTATGATAGTATAGCATAGTGATCGCATTGTATTACTGGCGTAGGTGCAGGTATACGATATGCTATAGCATTCTATCAGCTTCACTACGAAACCATAAAGTGGTCCTTTTCTTATGCACATGCACATGATAATGACATGAATGCAGTAATTTATAGGAGGAATCCCCTATTTCCCTCTGTACATGAAATCTCAAGTATTCTGTCAGATAGTAAACAATAAGGCTCAAATTCAGAGTTCAAAACAATCAAAACACATAGGGAAAGCATGTCATAATATCACTAATTAGTACTCGAGTACGTTAGTGAGTACTTGATAACCTTGGAATTTATGATGTTTTAATTGCAAAAAGGAGTTACAAACTCTATCATTGTCATGTTTTAATGGATTAAATTAGTTAAATATGTAGTTTCATCTTCATAATTAGTTTATAGAATTTATTTGTATAGATCTTGGTCATATTTGGAATTTTGTTCAAAATTGGGCTTAAATCACATCTCTTTTATAATTGGGTAGTGAACACTGTTTGGTATGTTGATCATAATTTGAGTTCTAGACCTCCAATTGATCTGAAATTTATCTTTTAGGAACGCTGAATGAAAGCCCTACAACTTATATGAAGAGTCCAGAAGCTAAATGAGACGTTTAGAGGACCCAATTGGGCTTGGAATGCAAGACAAGGTGTTGTGACGGACTCTGGAATAATGTACAGTAATGGATCCATAACTTGGGCAACCAAACTCCAAATTAGGTCCGGTTTGAACGACTGAAACGCTAACATCCAGGGCTACATTTCATATGAAGACAGTGTGGCCCAATTCCACCGAATTCGTGGTGTAAAACAGGCTGTAAATCGGACACGGTTTTGGAGCTGTAAAGTGATTCAAAGATGCTTCCAAGTTGGCCACTAAGAAAAGTGACGAATTTGAGTTGTAAAGTGCATGGATGAGATGCTCCTAGCTGCCTATAAATAGAAGAGTGTTGTGAAGCTGAAAACACACTTGGAGAAGAGCTCTCTCTCCCTTAGGTTCTTTCTTTCTTAAGTTTCATATCTCCTTCATCTTAAGTTCTTTCTTTTCTTGCTCAAAACCTCCTATATGGATGGTTCTTACATCTTGTTTATGCTTCTTATGTATTATTTTCCTTTTGTTCATTTGAAGTCCTACATGTGATGGTTCTACCTCCTACATGGACGATTAGTTGTAATCTTTTCCTTTCGATTGTTATAATTTAATGTTATGTTTCGTTCATTTTAAGTCCTACATGCGATGGTTCTACCTCCTACATGGACGATTAGTTGTAATCTTTTCCTTTCGATTGTTATAATTTAATGTTATGTTTTGTTCATTTTAAGTCCTACATGCGATGGTTCTACCTCCTACATGGACGATTAGTTGTAATCTTTTGTTTTCGATTGTTATAATTTAATGTTATGTTTTGTTCATTTTAAGTCCTACATGCGATGGTTCTACCTCCTACATGGACGATTAGTTGTAATCTTTTCTTTTGAATGTTTTAGTTTAATTTATTGTTCTTCATCTTTTTTCCCTTTTGTATGCTTGGTCATGAATAGCATGAACTAAGTATCTTTCTAAGGTCATGTATGAATTCTTTATGAAGTTTAATTGAAATTCTGTTTTTAATTACATAATACTTGTTTTGGATGAGTTTCTTTAATTCATTCTTAATGCCTTTGTTAGTTTGATCATCTAATTAAGGAATTGAAAGATTAATTAGACCTTGGGAAAGGCTAGTTAATTCTAGGTTCAATTGATTAAAGAACATAAGGTACTAGCAAGGGAACTTGACATAGGCTTTATGCAATCATAAAGAATTCTGGACTTAATGCAAGAATTAATTCTAATGAGCATGGGAACATGACTTTAGGATTGAGGATTAGGCTAATTTGACTTACGAATAAGCAATTAGATTAAAATCTAAAATTCGATTGACATACTCCAATTCATGGGTTAAGTAATTAAATTCTACCTTAAAAGAAGATTATGTCTTAATCTAGCTTTTGGTAAAGGAAGAACAATTAAATGGATTATTGATGACATACATGACCCTAGGCTTTTGTTAATTGTTTTCTACAAAGTTTGATTCAATTTCTTTGTCATTTTATTTTCTTTTAATATGTTCATCCAAAAACTCATATGGTTGCATCAACTTTAAATTCAAGTAAATTGGGTTGGTAGTTGGAACTTTGGTCCTGTGGGAACGATATTTTATTACTCCGGATACTTGCCGGTATTACATTGATAGTGTATACTTGCATTGGTTACCCACTCATCAAGTTTTTGGCGCCGTTGCCGGGGACCAAAATTGTCCCAATATCAACTATCTTTGCTTGTTTTATAGATTGGTGCTTGTTTTATTTTAATTGCAATTTTTTTCTTTACTTGGAGTTATTCCTTTTTCATTTAACGTGTTCTTTACATCCTTGTGTTTTGGTTATTATTGTTTAGTATATTTTGCATAAGGTGTCTGAGCTTGAATTTTGTTTCTTTAATTTGGTATTGTTATTCTTTTTATAAAGTGCATAATTTTCTTGTGTTAAAAAAAACAAAAAAAAATCCCATTAAATTGTGTGTACTTACTTGGAAATTCATTTTCTGCAAAATTTCAATTGAAACTAACTAAACCTTTCCAGTTCATTTCTTCTTGACTTTCGGGTTCTTAAGAACTAATTTCTTGATTAAGGTGTATGCAAGACTCAAATCTTCTATTTGATCAAGAAATAGAGAGGACGTTGAGACGTTTGAGAAGAGAACAAAAGGCTTTGTTACAAGTTTCTTCATCTACGATACAACCGAACACGAAAATATTGCAATGGCGGAAGAAGGCGTGAATCGTAGAAGTGTGGGAGATTTTGCTATCCCAAGGGTTAGTGAAATTGCTTCCAGCATTGTCAAGCCAAGGGTGGAAGCCAATAACTTTGAAATCAAGCCAGCTATTATTCAGATGGTGCAGACAACTGTACAATTTTATGGCCTTCCTTATGAAGATCCGAACTTGCATCTAGCAAGCTTCTTGGAGATATGTGACACGTTCAAATTCAATGGCGTTACGATGATGCCATTAGACCGAGGCTCTTCCCATTCTCTCGAAAGATAAAGCAAGAGTCCGGTTGCGATCACTTCCCCGGAGCCATCACCACTTGGGATGAACTAACTAAAAAATTCCTGGGCAAGTATTTCCTCCCGCAAGAACAAAGAAAGTCAAGAAACGACATCACCTCTTTCCAACAAGCGATGGTGAATCACTCTATGAAGCATGGGAGCGGTTCAAAGACTTACTTAGGAAGTGCCCACATCATGGCCTTCCGAGTGGTATCCGATCCATACATTCTATAATGGGCTACGGGGATACGAGAGGCATTGTTGATCTTTGCTGTTGGGGCTCTAATGGCAAAATCTGTGAATGATGCCTACAATATTTTGGAGAACATGGCTAATAACAATTACCACTTTGGAATGGAGAAAGGAGTAATACCAAGAAAGCGAAGCGGGAATTCACAAACTTGATGCATTATCAACACTTTCCGCACGGGTAGCTTCTATGAATAATCGGCTAAACAAGTTGACATCCGCCAATGTGCAAGTAAGTAGTCAGTAACTTATGTGGAGGAGGGCACCTTACGAGAAGTGTGCTATGAGTCGGGGAAAGTGTGCGATATGTTGCTCATCAAAATAAGCAACAATACAATCCGCACTCAAACTATTATAATCCGGAGTTGGAGGAATCACCCTAATTTCTCATGGGGAAATCAAACAGTGCACAACAACCACGACCTCCCTACAATCCTCCTGGATTTGTAGCACCCGTTCAGCCACAAGAGAAGAAAAGCAATCTTGAAGATATTCTAGCCCAATTCATGACAAGAACAGATTCCATCTTGCAAAATCACACGGCTTCTATCAAGAACCTAGAGGTGCGGGTAGATGATTGCTAACTCTCTAAATGTTAGGCGGCAAAGGTACACTTCCCAAGAATACGTAAGATCCTAGGGGTAAGGAAACTTGCCAAGCCATTTCCCTCGAAGCGGTAAAGTGTTGAAAGGTGCTTGAACTGCCGCAACTATGAAGTCCAAATAAGTGAAGAAGCTGCAAGTAACAATCAAAGTGAAAGTAAGGTGAAAGTCAAACCAAGCCACCATACCAACTCCAAACTTTGAACCCGAAGGAAAGAATCTCAACCTCCTTTTCCTCAACTGGGTAAAACCTAACTCAAAGGATAGGCAATTTTCTAGATTTTTGGATGTATTCAAGAAATTGCAGATCAACATCCCATTTGCAGAAGCTTTAGAAAATATGCCATCTTATGCAAAATTTATGAAAGAATTGTTATCCAAAAAGAGGAGATTGGTGGAAAACAAACTAGTTGCACTTACTGAGGAGTGCAGTGCAGTTTTACAAAAGAAGTTACCACCAAAGTTGAAGGATCCAGGAAGCTTCACCATACCTTGCACAATAGGCAATCAGTTTGTGGGTAACGCCCTTTGTGATTTAGGGGCTAGCATCAATTTGATGCCCCTAACCATATTCAAAAGACTCGGCCTTGGGAGATCAAGTCTACATCTCGGTTCTTCGTTAGGCGACCGAACATTGGCATATCCAAAAGGTATAATTGAAGACATCCTTGTTAAAATTGATAAACTAATCTTACTGTGATTTCATCATCTTAGACATGGAAGAGGACAAAGATATTCCTATCATTTTAGGAAGACCTTTCTTAGCCACTGGAGGAACGTTGATAGATGAGAAAAAGGGTGAGTTGACTATGCGGGTTGAAGACCAACAGGTTACTTTTAATATTTTTAAGGCAGTTAAATTTTCTTATAACTGTGAGAATGTTTTCTCTATCGATGTGGTTGATAATTGCCTTAATGATTTAAAAGTAATGACTCTTCCTCTAGACCCTTTACGAAAGGCATTAGAAGAGACAAGAGTCCTTTGATGGTAAGGATTTTGAATTTTCTTTAGATGACTTTTCCTTTCCTTGCGAATAAATTTTTTGAAACTTTACATGTTGAAGGTAAAGAGGTAAGTGAACCACCCATTACTCCTAATGATGTTCCTAGTCTTGATTTAAAACAACTTCCATCACACCTCTCTTATGCCTATCTAGGAGAGGATGCTTCTTATCCGGTTATTATTGCGGTGACTTAAATCGGTACAAAAGGAAAAAACTGTTGAGGGTGTTAAGGGAGCACAAGAAGGCAATAGGATGGACTCTAGCGACATAAAAGGTATAAGCCCTTCCTACTTTGCATGCACAAGATCATTTTGGAAGAAGGAAGCAAGCCTTCAATTGAAGCACGAGGCGTCTAAACCCACACATGAAGGAAGTAGTAAAGAAGGAGATAATCAAATGGTTAGATAATGGGATCATCTATCCCATATCCGACGGTTCTTGGGTCGACCCGGTACAATGTGTGCCAAAGAAAGGAGGCACAACGGTGGTGAAGAATGACAACAATGAGCTGATTCCTACAAGGACGTGGACGGTTGGCGTGTATGCATGGATTACGGGAAGTTAAACAAGGCAACCGGAAAGATCATTTCCCTCTCCCATTCTTGGATCGATGCTAGACGGGATAGCCGGGTATGACTTTTCTTGTTTTCTTGATGGTTATTCGGGTTACAATCAAATAGCAATTGCTCCGAAGATCAAGAGAAGACAACTTTTACACCGCCCCTATGGTACATTTGCATTTCGAAGGATGCCTTTTGGTCTTTGCAACGCCCGCCACATTTCAAAGGTGTATGATGGCAATCTTCTATGATCTTATAGAAGACATAATGGAGGTATTTATGGATGACTTCTCTGTCTTTGGTTCTACCTTTGATGCATGTTTAGCAAATTTGTCCAAAGTGTTGCAACGATGTGTAGAAACAAACTTGGTTTTAAATTGGGAAAAATGTCATTTTATGGTACGTGAAGGGGTGGTGTTAGGCCACAAAATTTCAAAAAAAGGAATTGAGGTAGACAAAGCTAAAATTGAAGTGATTGAAAAATTACCCATTCCCACTAATGTGAAGGCCATTAGGAGTTTTCTAGGACATGCAGGTTTTTATAGGCGTTTTATAAAAGATTTTTCCAAAATCAGCAAACCTCTTTGCAATTTGTTGGAAAAAGATACAATTTTTAAAATTGATGATGATTGTATGCAAGCCTTTGAGACTCTAAAGAACAAGCTTATTTCAGCCCCATTGTGAGTGCTCCCGATTGGAGTGCTCCATTTGAACTAATGTGTGATGCGAGTGATTTTGCAATTGGGGCTGTTTTGGGTCAAAGAAAAGACAGAATTTTTCATGCAATTTACTACGCTAGCGAGAACTCTTTCGGATGCTCAAAAGAATTATGCAACAACGAGAGAAAGAATTACTAGCTATAGTATTTGCATTTGATAAATTCCGAGCTTATCTCATTTTGGGGTCCAAGGTAGTTGTCTACACGATCATTACGCCATTAAATACCTGCTGTCCAAGAAAGATTCTAAACCAAGGTTGATAAGGTGGATCCTCTTGTTACAAGAATTTGATTTGGAAATCAGAGACAAGAGGGGATCGGAAAATCAAGTGGCTGATCACTTGTCAAGATTAAAGGGAAGCAATGAAGACAAGACTGAACCTGTGCATGGATTCTTCCCAGATGAACAGCTCTTTGGAGTTGCCACGTCAATCCCCTGGTGTCAAAGAACAGGTAATATATCAAGGAGGAATGAGATGCCCCAGCATAGTATTCTTGAAATTGAACCATTTGATGTGTGGGGAATTGACTTCATGGGACCTTTCCCATCTTCCAACAATTGCAAATACATTACGGTGGCGATTGACTATGTTACCAAGTGGGTTGAAGCAGTGGCTCTTCCTACCAATGAAGCACACCAAGTGATCAAGTTTTTAAGGAAGAATATTTTCACAAGGTTTGGTACCCCAAGAGCCATAATCAGTGATGGCGGTTCTCACTTTTGTAACAAATGGTTTGAGACACTATTAGTGAAATACGGGGTCAAGCACAAAGTGTCTACCGCCTACCACCCTCAAACTTGTGGTCAAGTGGAAGTATCAAATAGGAGATCAAGAGAATTTTGGAGAAGGTGGTACGACCGACAAGGAAGGATTGGGCTATAAAGCTAGATGATGCTCTTTGGGCTTACGAACGGCTTACAAGACTCGTCCTCGGTACATCTCCCTACAGTTAGTATATGGTAAGGCTTGTCACCTTCCGTGGAATTAGAACATAAAGCATATTGGGCCATCAAACAACTTAATCTTGATCCCACTATGGCTAAAGAACATAGACTCCTTCAAATTGAATGAATTAGATGAGATCGGGAAGGATGCCTATGAAAGTGCAAGAATCTACAAAGAAAAGACCAAAGCATGGCATGACAAGAAGATTGCTCCACGTCACTTTGAGGTAGGCCAAAAGGTATTGTTATTCAATTCAAGATTGAAATTGTTTCCAGAAAACTCAAATCAAGGTGGAGTGGTCCCTTTAAGGTAACAAAGGTCTTCCTTATGGTGTGTGGAATTGGAAGAGGAAAGTTCCAAAAGAACCTTCACTGTGAATGGCCAAAGATTGAAGCATTCTTTGGAGCAAAGATGTGCACTGAGTGAGATTTCTCATTCATCCCGAAATCCGTAAATATGGGTAACAAGTCTGCTAAAGACTATAAACTTAGCATGTGCACTATTGTCTATAGATAATTTGCTGCTAATTTTGGTTGTGTTTTCCATTTAAATTAATCAAAAACAAAAAAAAAACAAAAAAAAAAAAAAAAACAAAAATATTGTGGTGGTTTGATGTTCTTTATTTTCTATTTGCGGTTTACGGATTTTATTTGTTGTTTGTGCGGGAATTGTCATCATGAAAACCTTTGGTGGCAGCCCTTACATTAAGCTTTGGGTGTCCTCTCGGTTTGGGGAGTCTCTTTAACCCTTCTCTCTTATTTATGGTTTTCTCTTCACGACCTATTCACTTTACATATTAGACAACATTGGGGACAATGTTGGTTTTAAGTTTGGGGGTCTTTTTTGGAAACATGTATTTATTTTCTTTAAGGATAGGGTTTAAAGACTTTTTCCCAACAAGGTTTGATGTTTTCATGACTAGGCATTAGATATTTTATTATAAAACAAAAAACAAAAAAAAAATCTTTTAAAACATGACTTGAATGAATTCTAAGGTAGATATTGTGGGATTGGAAAATAAGAATCATGTGTTACTAGCAATGCAAAATGTGAATGTCACATATGCTATTCTTGAGTGAGTATGATCATATGTTTGAATAAACAAGTCACTAAATTTCTTGAGTAGTAGTTTGTAGATAATGATCTTGAGGATAGTATAATTGATTCCCATAGCCGTGAGGGATTGAGCTTCATATACTTATATTCTTTCTTGTGTGCACCTCACTACTTTAGCACTCTAGAACTTGTTCTTTTTTTCTCGTTTGAGATGGCAAGTATTACATGCATACTCGAAATGATAAAAGGCAATTTATTTCTTGTATAAACCAGTTGGCCAAATAGCCCACCTTGCATTTTCCATTGATTAACCCTTTTGAGCTTGATGCCATGTTTGTTCTTGTTATTAACCATTTTCACACAACCATTCCATACATATCCTACCTCACAGTGGAAAATAGTGTATGCTACAGAAGGTGAAGGTATGAACTTAATTAATGAATTTTGGAGTTGTATGATGGTTATGATCTATACGTGAATATATCAGGACAAAATAACAAAGGAGGGCTAAAAAAAAAAAATTATTATGTTGGTGGTACTGGTATTTCAAAAAAAAAAAAAAAAAAAAAACAAAGAGAAGAAAAAGAGAGGAATGAGGAAGAGTGAAGGATGAAAACAGGTTTATATGAGATATAATTTGGATCTCGATCGATGATTGATATGCTCGTTTTCCATTGTTAAAGCTACTTATCCATAAAATATCCTTCCCTAACCTTAGCCACATTACAACCTTTGAAAGACCTTTTGATTGGTTTATGCATGTATTACAAGGCGAAGTGGAGAATTAGAATATGAACAAGCCTATGGTAGTGTTATTGGAATGATGGTGGATTGAGTGAAATACACACCCTAAAACACTTGAGAGTTTGAGTGGATTGAATATCCAAGTGAGGGGTTTATTTATTCCAATTTACTATTTTCCTCTTGATAACTCTACTTTCTATTAATCTGGAAATTAGTGAAGTGTTGATACAAGCATAATGTATTACTCATTTTTGAACCGTGCTTTCACCGAACTATCTTATTTTCCTCATTCACATTGATCTTCACACCTTCTTGTTTTTAAGCTACATATGTTATCTTGAATTAATTTGCTTGAGGACAAGCAAAGATCTAAGTTTGGGGGAGTTTGATAACCTTGGAATTTATGATGTTTTAATTGCAAAAAGGAGTTACAAACTCTATCATTGTCATGTTTTAATGGATTAAATTAGTTAAATATGTAGTTTCATCTTCATAATTAGTTTATAGAATTTATTTGTATAGATCTTGGTCATATTTGGAATTTTGTTCAAAATTGGGCTTAAATCACATCTCTTTTATAATTGGGTAGTGAACACTGTTTGGTATGTTGATCATAATTTGAGTTCTAGACCTCCAATTGATCTGAAATTTATCTTTTAGGAACGCTGAATGAAAGCCCTACAACTTATATGAAGAGTCCAGAAGCTAAATGAGACGTTTAGAGGACCCAATTGGGCTTGGAATGCAAGACAAGGTGTTGTGACGGACTCTGGAACAATGTACAGTAATGGATCCATAACTTGGGCAACCGAACTCCAAATTAGGTCCGGTTTGAACGACTGAAACGCTAACATCCAGGGCTACATTTCATATGAAGACAGTGTGGCCCAATTCCACCGAATTCGTGGTGTAAAACAGGCTGTAAATCGGACACGGTTTTGGAGCTGTAAAGTGATTCAAAGATGCTTCCAAGTTGGCCACTAAGAAAAGTGACGAATTTGAGTTGTAAAGTGTATGGATGAGATGCTCCTAGCTGCCTATAAATAGAAGAGTGTTGTGAAGCTGAAAACACACTTGGAGAAGAGCTCTCTCTCCTTAGGTTCTTTCTTTCTTAAGTTTCATATCTCCTTCATCTTAAGTTCTTTCTTTTCTTGCTCAAAACCTCCTATATGGATGGTTCTTACATCTTGTTTATGCTTCTTATGTATTATTTTCCTTTTGTTCATTTGAAGTCCTACATGTGATGGTTCTACCTCCTACATGGACGATTAGTTGTAATCTTTTCCTTTCGATTGTTATAATTTAATG
Organism: Acacia melanoxylon; assembly: GCA_019022615.1. Classification (NCBI taxonomy): domain Eukaryota; kingdom Viridiplantae; phylum Streptophyta; class Magnoliopsida; order Fabales; family Fabaceae; genus Acacia; species Acacia melanoxylon. Next base: position 6,750,167 of record JAFJYJ010000030.1, on the reverse strand, counting down.
TTATGTTTCGTTCATTTTAAGTCCTACATGCGATGGTTCTACCTCCTACATGGACGATTAGTTGTAATCTTTTCCTTTCGATTGTTATAATTTAATGTTATGTTTTGTTCATTTTAAGTCCTACATGCGATGGTTCTACCTCCTACATGGACGATTAGTTGTAATCTTTTGTTTTCGATTGTTATAATTTAATGTTATGTTTTGTTCATTTTAAGTCCTACATGCGATGGTTCTACCTCCTACATGGACGATTAGTTGTAATCTTTTCTTTTGAATGTTTTAGTTTAATTTTTTGTTCTTCATCTTTTTCCCTTTTGTATGCTTGGTCATGAATAGCATGAACTAAGTATCTTTCTAAGGTCATGTATGAATTCTTTATGAAGTTTAATTGAAATTCTGTTTTTAATTACATAATACTTGTTTTGGATGAGTTTCTTTAATCCATTCTTAATGCCTTTGTTAGTTTGATCATCTAATTAAGGAATTGAAAGATTAATTAGACCTTGGGAAAGGCTAGTTAATTCTAGGTTCAATTGATTAAAGAACATAAGGTACTAGCAAGGGAACTTGACATAGGCTTTATGCAATCATAAAGAATTCTGGACTTAATGCAAGAATTAATTCTAATGAGCATGGGAACATGACTTTAGGATTGAGGATTAGGCTAATTTGACTTACGAATAAGCAATTAGATTAAAATCTGAAATTCGATTGACATACTCCAATTCATGGGTTAAGTAATTAAATTCTACCTTAAAAGAAGATTATGTCTTAATCTAGCTTTTGGTAAAGGAAGAACAATTAAATGGATTATTGATGACATACATGACCCTAGGCTTTTGTTAATTGTTTTCTACAAAGTTTGATTCAATTTCTTTGTCATTTTATTTTCTTTTAATATGTTCATCCAAAAACTCATATGGTTGCATCAACTTTAAATTCAAGTAAATTGGGTTGGTAGTTGGAACTTTGGTCCTGTGGGAACGATATTTTATTACTCCGGGATACTTGCCAGTATTACATTGATAGTGTATACTTGCATTGGTTACCCACTCATCAGTACTTGAGTACGGCCACCTAACTCGAGTATCATTAAGTATAGTCGAGTATGAGGTGTTAAAATACTTATATCAGTTCAGTTGACCTCTCATTTTCTCAGTTCGTTATCTCTCTGTCCCTCAACTCTTCACAAACCTCCACATCTTTCTTAAATTCCCTTCACAAAATCCGTCAACATTTGACCGTTTTCGTTCGATTGTCTCCAATGGACTCTTTATCTTTAAATTCTCAATGGTTTCCCACCATTATCACCACCTTAAATTCCCTCTCTCACTCAGATTATCTCAAATGCCCTCTTGCTTCTATCTTTCGAGACCTAACCTATAGATTCTCCCAATCGTCATTTTTGACTCTGGTGAGCAAATAGTCTTCAATGGCTCGGACTAAGAATCCCAAAGCGGATTAGGCACTCAAACACCGCCAAAGTTTCCTCCTCGAAACTCGCCTCCTCAATTACCAACAAAGAAACCCCGAACCACACCGTATCGACTAAATGTTCAATCTTCTTAGCCTCAACCGCGAGCCAAAGGTATTGTTGTTTGAGAGCCTTATAGACCTGTTACTCACACTCAAATCTCTTATTTGTCTTTTGGGAAAGGCAAAGGAAAGTCATCGAAAGTGGATCCTTATGAGGAAAGTCGTTCGAAGGAAAATGTAGAGAGATTGCAGAGACAATCTGAGCCTTCTCAACCATACAAACCTGTCACTAGTGCCACAGGTATTCAGGCTAAAATGGGTGCATCTAGTTTTGTTGGTCCATCTTATTCTTAGTTACTTGAGGCTCTTCAGCCATTGGTTGCTCCACCAAGTTTCATTACTACTCCATTTACTATTTCTGATCAGGCCAGTTTTGATTTCCGCTACGGCGAACATTCCTTTTGTCTTACTGTATATGTTATTTTAAAGAGTTTGAGGATTGAGTGTAATGTGGACTTATCACCTTGGTTAAAATAGTATGAACCCTTATTATGCTTGAGAACCCCTTATTGTCCTAAGGTTTTTAAAGCCTTCTATTTTCATATGCGGATTGCTGATAAGAATGATAATGTTATAGAAGAGATTCTTGAGGACCTTAATACTATCTTAGGACTTGTGGATATCCCTAAAGAAATTATATGATCAAGAGATTTTTAGTATCCTCATACCTGACTCTCCAATGGGAACCCTGAAATTCAAACCTTCTTATATGAGTAATCTTTTCGGGTTTTCTGATATATCTATAGTCGGAATATGGTTCAGAAAGGGCAAAGCTTCACTCACTTCATCACCAGAAATTATGCTATTTTTGCTTCCATGGTCTCTTAGGAGCCTCGAGACTTAGGAAAGTAGATTATGGCTGAGATGCGACAGTTTCATTTTCATTCATCTGATAAGTCAATCATTCCTTCTCCTAATATGGTTTCCCATATCTTGTCCCTAAAAAATATTTACTACCTTATAACAGACGAGAAAATAGTGAGGCCCCACATATTAAGACAAAATCATATAATCAGGATAAGGATCTCATTTACAAAGGGTACCGGGAAGCTTAAGAGTCACTTCATCTTCTAGAGCAGACGAGGCTCAATCATCTTAAGCCGGATCACCTACTGCTTATGGTCCTCCTCCTTCATTCTTGGAGCCTCTTTAATGAGGCTATACAGTCTACTACACACCCTTGATTCAGTCCAACGGTGTATTTCATGCATCGGTTAAAGATAAGTTGACATCTTGGGCTCATACCAATATTTCTCTGATTAAGACTTTGGAAGCCAAGTTGACTCACCTGTTGTTGAGATGAATGACAAATTCAAGACAATATTTGATCAGCAATATGAGCAAAACATAAAGATATTTTAGTTCGAAGCAGCCTTGCAATCTATTGGAGTCAATCTGTACGATCTCATCTGGCTCCTTTTGCACCTTCCAGTTCCACGATAGCACTTGAGTCTGCTCCTATCTCTCAACCTTTACCAAATATACCTACCATCATCCCCGAGTCTACCACCCCTTCTGTACCTCCCTTACATATTCCAATATTTCCTTCTACCTTCGATGACCCTACCTTGACTCCTCACTCCGACTTATCCTCCCCTACCACACTACTACCACCTCAGCCTTTTCATCCTCCAGTTCCTTCTTCTAATATCACCTTTCCCTCCTTTTCGGCTGATGACAAAGGGGGAGAGAACTGAGATTGAATGACTGAGGCCGATATCTATCTATTTATGTTTCTTTTATGCTTTCATATTTTAATTTGCTTCTATAATGACACTTTATCTGTACTAACTTTTGATTATTAGTACAAGTGGTTATTTATGTAATTCTGTGCCTATTATATTTCATAATGTTTCATTGCATAACATATTATTCTTTGGAGATCTCAAATCTTTTTCAAAATAATTTCAAAAATGGACAAGTGTTGTCATCATAAAAAAAGGGGAGAATGCTAGTTCTCAGATTTATGTTTTGATGATAACAAACTGGAAAAAGGAAAAAGGATTTAGTTCAGTGAGAAATTGAAGCTTGTACTCGAGTAGATCTCAGCATACTCGAGTATAAGCTTACTCGAGTAAGTAAGTGATTACTCGAGTAGGAATTCCTGGTACTCGAGTATTGTTGTTGATCAACAAGCTTCAGTATGTGTTTGAGAAGCTTACTCGAGTACCGTATTGGTAGTACTCGAGCACTTAAAATTATATACTTGAGTATGTGTGCATTACTCTTGAATCTAATTTGTTGTCTAGAGAATGTACTCGAGTATTGATACCCGAGTATCCTAATCGAGTAAGGGATATAGTTACTCGAGTAAGTTCGATTTAACACAATGCAATGAGTTTCTTTCAGGTTGTTACTCAAGTACAAAGAACCTATACTCGAGCACTTTACTCGCTAGATGCTAATACTCAGAAGTATATCTCTCAATGCATTCTGGAAAGTATTCAAAGAATACTCGAATATATCCAAGGATACTTGAGTAAACCAAGTTGATACTCGAGTAATGTTCTTTTAGTTCTAACAATACTTTGTCTTCTTCGTCTTCGTAAATTTAAATTCTCTGGTTATCATTCCATAACATATGATTATTACTCATTATTGTTCTCAATGCTTCTAAACATGTTTGTTAGTAAGTTTCAAATGATTAGTTGATGGATTACGCTTAGATGATCATAAAGCAAAATTTGTGTCAGAAGCATTAAATACAGTTGTAGAAAACAGAGCATACAAGGATTGGAAAACAAAGCAGTTCAAATGGTCATGTTATCAACCACCCATTTCAGCGAAAGCAATAGTGACTCTTCCTTAGTCAAATACAGATACCAAAGGCATTTCATATGAAGATTTTTGACAACAAAACGAAAGCGACATATCCTCAAATTTGCCAATGACTCTGATTTGTGTCTAACAGAAATTTTGAAGTCTCATAATGGATAGTTTGAAGCTTCACCAACGGCAATTAATAGAGTTCAACTATGAATACAAAGAGCATTCAATTCAGAGCTACCAACCAACCAAAATGATCAAATTTATTGCTCATTTATTGCTATCAATACTCTATCAAATATCTTCTGATATTCAATTCTTCAGTGTTCATATATATACTCTATGAGAAAGTTTTTATCATTCAATTGATTGTTGTAAAATCTTAAAGTAGTGGGACCTTAAGTGTGATTGTCCAATTATAGTTGTAAGGGGAGTGACTCCTTGTGAGAATTACTCTAAGGTTGTGTAATCGTTGAAAGATAGTAAAAATCTCAGAGAAGATATGAGGATTGGACCTAGGTCATGAGATTAAGGCCGAACCCATATAACTCTCTATGCACACTCAGAGACATGCATATATTAGATTATCAACTGACTTTCTTTCTTAAGTATCTTCTTTTATTTCTTTTATTTCTTTCTTTATCATTTCCTTTTTCTTGAATATCTTTCTTGAGGTAGATGGCTTGATTCTTTGATTCTTGAATATTTAATTTGAATATCAAGAAAGGGTAAGTAGGTGGCGTGCCGCTTGATGCCTCTTGGTGAATATGATTATTTGAATTTAGTTTGTATAAGATGATTATGAAAGAGATGAAGAAGGGGCATGTTTTTCATGAATTCAAAGAGGAATAATTAATTATTTTTTAATTTTTAATAAAAAAGAAATAGTATTTTAATACAATTTTCCTATTGAATTATAAACTAATTCAACTCTTGAAGATGATAAAGACATGTGACAAGAGGAGATAATTTCTTTAATTTGATTCGTCATTATATTTAACTAAAGAGGAGATATTGTATTGGAGGATAATGAATCTCTTTCTTAATTAAATATAATGGCTTCACAAATTAAAGTAAGCAAAGAGTTAAAGACCTTAAAAATCTCCAACATGTCCTTCATTAATTGAGGTGTCACCTGCTTCACTACCATTAGGGGTGTTCAAAATTCGAGATATCTCAATTTTGGTTCCTGTTATGGTTCTTGGAGAGGCCGCAATTTGCATCTCGATCCTGGTCCCTCCTAGTCCTGGTAGTACTGGGATGGCATCAGAAAATCCCAAGTTTTTTTTTTAAAAAATAAACTTAAGAATATCATTATATTATTTTAATTCTCCATGGTCTATGGTTTAAAATGATGATTTAACAACTAATAAGGCCATAATAATTACACAAATTAATTTAGAGTTGAATAATGACATTTCATTATCATCATTTTCGTTAGGGATAAGTATCAATTTTACCACGGATGTTTTGCCCATGGAGAACTGGTCAGTCAAAAGTTTTTTTTGTCTCATTTTTACCTTAGAAGTCTGAAAAATGTAGCGTATCTGTCCTACCATCACAGAAGTGCCACGTTGACCATTACAACTACACATGGTTGCAGATGAAATGCCACGCAAGCTTGGAGGTTAACACATAGCTTGTCCTTTCCCATAAATGAAAGCTATATAGAGTCCAGAAAGGCTGAATGAAATCTATGTTCATGTACGTCTTGGAAATTTTGGAACACACACTCTATTGAAACATACTAACCTATGCTTTTCACTCTGCCGAGCTCTGCTGAGATTGTGGCTACCCATGTCAACCATCTGTTCCAGATATCGCCATGGAAGCGATTCCTGAAGTTGAGAGTTTTGAATTTGAACCCTTGTTGAAGCCAAGATAAATTTCAGAATCATAAAAAAAGGATACAATCAGCTGACTTTTATTATTTTTATCATTAAATATTAACTAGTGTGACATGCTCATTGCTTCCTGTTGCTGTGTTCATAGTCTGTTCTTGGAGTTAGCAGTTAAATGACCATAAAATGCTAGTGAAATGTCGATTGAGAGGCGAATATACAAGCTCACAACATACTTAATAGAGGAGAGGACATGAAATGGCTTAATAGAGGAGAGGACAGGAAATTCGAAATGAAATAAGAGTAGAAGAAGATTATTTACGAGTATATTGGTATGTACATTGAGATTTAGATTTAGAAAGTTATGAGAGAGTGCATGTAGTGTATAGTGTATACCAAAGCTCACAGAGAAATTGAAATAAAATTGGAGATTCTTGTTCCCAGCTTTCTTTTCGACTTTAATCTGAGGTGGGTTTTAAACCAAATTTGCAGCGGAACAAAGGCTTTGGTCTGATTCCAGTTCAACATATTATGCACATACAATAATCGATATCAATATATCAACATCTACATTACGTATATGAAATAAAATTTATAAAAAGTAATATGATATGCATGCCATCACCAAAATTCTCACGACTCCCGCTCCAAGACTAGATCAATAGCTCTTGCTGCAAATATGATAAATCAAGCAAAATCTACAGAAAACAAAAAAATGAGGTTCTTTTCTTGATTTGTTCTATAGAAATCGAACTCCCCCAATTTGAATTATAGTTGGAAGTTCCTACGACATAATAGATCGGTGACTCTTGAAAAAAGAAATGGGAAAAATTTTCAATTGCTTAGCTCCACCGACTGAAACCGTTGCTCTTTGTTATGGCGGCAATACTCAGGATAGAGGGCCAGATCTATCACCGTCTGTCCCTCAACGCACCATCGGATCTCCATCTTGTTATCCCTTCACTTTTTTCTTGTTTCAATTCCGTCACAAAGCTTGCTTTGAAACACGATCGTAGATCTGTGAGAATGGGGGCCTTTGCCAAGAACTACAAGAGTTTGAAGAAGCTTTCCTATGGATCTTGCACTTTTGGATCCAAAGCTATGTGTAAAATTCCAAGCTTGCGTGGCGCTTCATCCACAACCATATGTAATTTTAACGATCGATGGGGCAATTCGGTAGGGAAAATATGCTACATTTTTCAGACTTTTAGGGCAAAAATTAGACCCAAAAAAAAAAACTTCTGGGTAATAATATTTAAAGAAACTTTCGCTAAGAAATTGGTACTTGTCATTCTTCGTTATTATCTTTATACTATATATAGTTAGGATTATTATCATGATATAAGATGTTTAACTCCAACGAAAGATATGATACACATCTTATCAAAAAGTAACTTAATTTGTGTGTAAAAATAAAAGGATACCTTAATTTACAAGGTTAAACATAAAAAAAAGGGATTGGGACTGGAATCAGGACCTCAAGGGTGATTCTAGTTCCCATCCCAATCCTAATATGTCCCCGTCTTAGTCATCCTGGTCCGGTCACACCCACAGGCACACTTTGAACACCATTAACAGTCGTCAATTTTTTTTTTTGGTATAAATGCAGGCATAGCCATTTAAATTAAACGAGAGAGGTTGGGGAATTAATTCCCTTGCAATCTTGTAAAACCAAGCTCCTTAAGGAAGGAGGACATGAATCAAGGAAATTAGACTTTAAATGACAATCTTTCGCTAGCTAGTCAACAACTCTGTTCTGAAGACGAGATATAAGACTGAATTGAAGGTCCCTTGAACGCCTAGAGAAAGCTTGAATCTGCAAGACCAATGAACTCAAAGAACTTTCTCCACCATTTTCCATCAAAAAATTATACAGATTTTTTGAGTCCGTTTCTACAATAATTTTTTGAAGGTCCAAGTTCCATGCTAATTGCAAACCTTTAAGCAAGGCCCATTCCTCCACTTCGTGTGGTTTATTGATTAAGGGCCCGTTTGGATGAACTTTTAAAAAAGTGTTTTTTTTAAATCTTTTTTTTTAAGCTTTCCAAATTGGAGCTTTTAAAAAAAGCAAAGATTTTAATTTTTTTTTTTGTATTTCTTTTTTTTTAAAAATATCATCTAAACATATAAATTAATAAAACAAACATTTTTTTTAACATTAAAAAAGGTCTTTTTTATCAAAAAGCCCATCCAAATGGGCCATAAGTATATCACCATTTTAAGGTTCATACGCCAAAAATGACATGTAGTTGGACTTAGGGTATTGATTTAAGGCCCATTTATAGTCTTAAGGCCTTGAAATTCATAGGTCTCTGCACACATGCGTCTTTTCAACATTTCTTTGGGTCCATCATCATTCGAAAAATGCTAATACCCTTTTCGGTATGCTAGAATTGGAGCCATGGATATGGAAATGGAATTAAATTATCTGACATTTTAGGAAGCATGGAATCTTCTTCCATGGGAAAATCAATTCCAACAAAAGTCATTAAATTGAATTCCATTAAAATAAAAGCTTAGATTTGTAATTCCAACCCCCCTCATGATTCATTTTGCCCCTTCCTTCTTTTGGCAATTTGATGGCTTCTCATTTTCAATAAATTTGAATTATATTTTGATATATTTGAGAAGTCATCAATACTAAATTAAAGATATTTTCATAAAATTTTAAGATATATCACTCTAGGTGCATCATTTATGGGACTACAATTTAAAATATAAATTTCAATAAAATAATGATATTAACAATAAATAATAACAATTTAAGATTCTGAAGAAAAAAATAATAATAAAATGGATTAAGATGAGGAAAATATCTTTCAGCTCTGATAATGATTATTATTATCATTATCCATTCTTTTATTATTGTAGTGTTTTTATCTTTTCTTCCTATCCTGCCATAGGACACGCCACCGTTTTTGGAAATGAGAAGGGAAGACCTAAATGGAAAGTGCAAAATGACGAGAAATAAGAAGGGGAGGTGTGACATTTCTGAGGAGAGAAAAACATAGGGCGGCCGAAAGAACCAGCAAAGACCAGACCTTGAACATCAATCCGTCACAACTCACACGCATGCATTTACTTTCATCGCTGGCGACATTCGCCCTAACTCCATTGTCGCTAGTGACATTCGCCATTATGCAACCTACCATTAAAGTTTGACCTGAGATAGAGGAGCAGTAGCTGACAGATTTAAACAGAGTATTTCGAGCTAAGATCGGTGTGAGACAGAAAGGAAATCGGATGCCATGGTTTCACCACCACGCATCTTCACCGTCGATTTCCACCTGTTCTCTGACCACATTCACAACATCACCACTTCCCTCATCTTTCCGGAGAGTTTCTGTAACTTCCGGGCTTGGATCTCCAGTTTTCTGATGAGATAGATTCGATTCTCTCTCTTTAACGTTGTTCTACGTCAGATTCTCTTTCTACCGGAATCTTGCTATTCTTGGTTTAACTGTTTTTTTTCCTCTCTATGAATTCGAACTCTGAATTTTTATTTGCTGAGATCACTACTACAAAAAAGGGTTATTACTTCCCTAAAAGACGTCTTTATTTTATAAAAGGAAGTTAAAGGTGAACGTAGTGGTATTCTTGTAATTATATACTCATATTCTAAAATGTGGCGTCCTAAAATATCTTTTAGGACCCGTTTGTTACGCTGAAAGAGGGTGCTCGAAAGGGAAGATAAGAGTCTTCCCAAGGCAAAAATGTGTTTGGTTGGCTGATCTTCCGTCGAGCACTATTCCCGCCACTTCAAATCTTCCTTCATCCATTGAAATATGCATTCCCTCCAAAAGAGGCGGGAATGTAAAAATCTTGCGGAGAGTGAAATTGTCGGACAAAAAGGCCCCTTGAAAACACCGTACCTATTTATCAAAAAGCACGAGGACGCGAGTTGGAGCCGACGAAGTTGCCGGCGAAGAAACTTGGAAAACACGCGGGTGTTTTTCGGCGAAGAAAAAGTTGAACCCGGGGAATGCAGCCGCATTTGAGGTGAGTATACATTCGAAAGGAAATAATCATTTGCCGCTAGGTTTAGGATAATTTGGAAGGCATGTTCATTCGAAATGGGGGGGCACACAATTTTACACGGACACGGTTTATGTGCTTCCACGTGGGGGACGAGAGACAAATACGAGTGTGAATGGTATTTTTGTTGTTGTGTATTAATGAGATGCGGAGACATTGTTTTAAACGATTTACACAAAGTGTGAATGAAATTGCAATGATATAAAATATGTTGTTTGTTTGTGCACAATGTGCTGCTGTTCTATGAATGATGAAATGTGGGGAAAAAGAAAATGAACATTACGTTCGAACTAGACAGCCTAGTTCGAACGTAATATGTGGGACGTTTTAAATTCAGTGTCATGTTGGGTCATAAGTAGTCGTTTAAATTGAGCTGATGGGATGAAAGATGCAAATTTTTGAATGTTAAACAATGGTAGTTTGTAAAGAGGAGTAGTGGATTACTATAAAAAGGAAATTGGTGTGGTTGAAAATTGTGTAGGTATGGAGCCACGTAGACGGGAAATGGTTGGATTGTTGGTCAGGTGCTTAACTTTGCTACTAGCAAAGGAGGACCATGGTTGTGACGATGATAGTAGGCGTGGGAGCGTGTAGACCGAGACACTTACCGAGATGGACGTTTAGACTAGATTTCCATGCGAAGAGAGCGAATTTGAGGGCGATGATATATAGTAGTGACACCACTTGCTTCAACCAAATTAGGATGTACCGTGCAACGTTTGATAAATTGTGTCACATGTTAGACACAATCGGCGGATTGAGAGCAACTAAACATATGCTAGTTGATGAGCAAGTGGCTATGTTCCTTCACATATTGGCCCATCATGTGAAGAACATAGTAATTCAGTTTGAGTTTGGAAGGTCAGGAGAAACCATAAGTAGATACTTCAAACTAGTGCTCAATGCAACCATTAGACTTAAATCATTGCTTTTGAAGAAACCAGAGCCAATTCCGGAGGACTCAAATGATAATCGTTGGAAGTGGTTCAAGGTATGTTCATGATGTTAATTGTTAAACCTTTTTTTCCCATTTCAGGGGTGCCTCGGTGCATTGGATGGTACGCACATACGTGTTCAAGTCCCCGCGGCACACAAGGGAGGTACCCGAAATAGAAAAGGAGAGGTAACAACCAATGTTCTTGGGGTATGCTCACCGGATGGGCAATTCATATTTGTTTTCCCCGGGTGGGAAGGCTCAGCTGCGGATGGGAGGGTTCTGAGAGATGCTATAAGGAGACCACATGGGCAAAGAATACCGCTAGGTACTGATGTGCTGGTGTGTTAGTTGGGTTAAATTAATTTATACGTTTGTTCGTTAACATTTAATTTTTTTTGCATAGGGAACTACTACTTGGTGGATGCAGGGTACAGTAATTGCCAAGGTTTTTTGGCTCCTTATAGAGGTCAAAGGTACCACCCGAATGATCAAGCGACAAGGACATCAACCACAACTAACGCGAGTGTTTCAACATGCGACATTCTGCTGCCCGAAATGTCATAGAAAGGTGCTTTGGCGTATTAATGTTACGGTGGGCAATATTGAGGAGCCCATCTTTTTATCCAGTCAGGCTGCAAAACAGATACATCGTTGCTTGCTGTTTGATACATAATCTCATTCGTCGGGAGAGTGTTCAAGATCCCCTTGATGAGTAGCTTGAGTCCTTTGACATGGAACCTGCAACGGTTGAGAACACGCCTATAGTTCCTATGGAAACTAGTGATCTCTGGAATAATTATAGGGAACAAGTTGCAAATGAGATGTTTGCTGACTTTGTAGCATAGAGATGAGGAATAATGTAGTACACACATATTGCTAGGAGTACAAAAATTTAATTCCATATGGTTATGTTATAAACAACATTTTGTTGCTATGTCAACTTTAATTTCAATTTAACTTTATGTTTTCCTATTTTTGTATTGTGGTGTGGTTTGTTGTTACTTCATTGATATCTTAATATTAATGATACTTGCAATTTTTTCTCTTAATCAGTGTTTTTTAGATGGATCCATCTCAACAATTAGGTGGTTCGAGGATGAAAATGTGGAGTGCCGTTGAGGATAGGCTCTTGGTCGAATGCCTTGTTGGGTTGAGGTTGGACCAAAAGTTCATGGCGGACAACGGCTTCAAGTCCGGATATGCGAATGCTTTACAGACCATGATGGAGGCCAAGCTACCGGATGTGGCATAAAAGCAACTCCCCACATCACATCCAGACTAAAGACATTAAAGCGCCTATGGCAGACGGCATATGACATCATTTACGGGCCTAACACCTCTGGATTTGGTTGGGATCCAGAGACCAAACTCGTCACTGCAGATGATGATGTTTGGGGAAAGTATCTGAAGGTATTGCATTTCCCACAATTGTGTTGAAATTGTTACATTAACTAATGCAACTGATGCAAGATTGTCTTAAATTTCTTAAACTCACCTAGTTCTTAACCTGCAGGCTCATCCTAAGCACAAGGAATTTCGAACAAAACCTTTGCCAAACTTTGACTCTCTTTGCATGGTTTGGGGAAAGGACATGGCCATCGGTGATGAAGGAGAGTGCCCTGGGGCAATGGAGGAACAGGTTAATCTTGAAGATGACAACCTTCCGGATACCCCACAAGCTGTTCCTGATGAATCTGACGTGTCACATACAAATAATGAACCTGTTACCACTCCAATAAATACAACTGATGCATCATTGGGTCCAAAGAAGAAGCGCAAATTGAACAACGCAGAAGTCATGGCTGAAGCATTGCGAGATACAGTGACACAATTGGACAAGACCATAGGTACTGCATTTGACAAGCTAGGCAACATGATGTCAATGCAAGATAAGGAAACTGAACTTGCTGCCAAAGAAGATACGTTGTTCATGGAGCTACTGCAAGTTGAGGAGATAACTTGGAATGAGAGAAACATTGCCCATATGAAGATCCTTGCGTCTGAGAAGTTTCTGAAGGCATTTGGATCGATTCCTCCAGAGTTTAAGCTTTCTTGGATCTGAACCTTGCTGAATCAGTAGACCATGTAGCAGCTGTACAAAGGAAGACATGTTGTGGTGTAAGGGTGTTGAGTACATAGCTGCCATTTTTTGTTTTTTCTATTTTTTGATTGGGCTGGGGTAAGTCAGATGTGTCGGAAATTTGTGGACACTATGATATATGTATGTCCATAACCCCACACACAGGTTTTTGGAGCTGTTTTTTGTATATGCCACCTTCATTAGCAATAGCGCAAACTTTTCACCATGTTCAAAGGGTTTGGGAAAAATGAAGATGGCATAAAGTTTGTGTCTATGTATTGTAATCCAACTGATGTATTGTCAATGTATTGTGTATATGTATTGTAATCCAACTGATGTATTGTGTATATGTATTGTAATTCAGGCCATTGTCACTATATTATCAATGTATCAAGGTGGTTCACTGTTGCATTGAAATTGTAGTTTTGGTTAATACTGTACCTGCTTCTTGTAACAAAAACAGAAGCAAATATTTGCGTCTATCAAATATTGCTCTAACTAAAACTGTACCTGCTTCTTGTAAAAAAAAACAGATGTAATAGCATGTCCAGCATTCTGTGACATTTTAAGAGTCAGCATGTTGCCGACTGTCAAAGTTTTAGTTCGAACGCGAAATTTTTCATTGACTTACATTCGAACGTTATCATTTAGTTCGAACGTTTAACAACAGCGGTTTATCCCTGGGTAAGTGGTTAAAATGTTTTTTTACGTTTGAACCAATTGATTTGGATTGAACATCCGCAGTGACAGCCACGAACTCGTCTGACTCAATTAATAAATGCAGAATAAAATGTCCAATCAGCCCTTAGCCCTAATTTAGGGGAGATCGAATGTCAGCGAAATTTTTATTTGTTTCCCCCCTTCGTCTCTGTCAACTTTCATTCCCCCTTTTTTAACACTGGGTTTAAACTTTCCAAATGGTTAATGAACCTCTGTTATGCTCTGTTGCAACATTTCTCTGTAGCCTCCATTAACACTACATAACTGTAATTCCTTTGTCCCATTGTGTATCACATAGTCAGTGTACGGTTTAGGCTACAGCATTCAGGCCTTTCGACGATCAATCTCTTCGACTTTAAGGTTTGGGGAGAAAGCAAGTGGATTGGCAATGGCGAGGGTGAAGATGACAGATGATCGGTTGTCGGCTTTGGGAATAACAAAGGAAGACGTGAACAAGTACAGAGAACACAAGGCGAAGCTTCGTCGGTGCGGGAGAGCAGCTAGTTCGAAGTACAACTCATCTATGTTCGGGGAAGATGAATATGAGGCAGCGGCCAAATGGAATCACGACCTTGACGCAAAAGAGGCTAAGAAAAAACAACGAGCATCAAGAAGGAAGCAACATGTGAGTGCTTCGTAGGGTTTCGACCCCTTCTAATAGTGGCTCTGGTTCATCCCCTCATTCGTCCAAACAATCTTCCCCCAAACCAAAAAAACAGAGGCGGGGAGGCACAAAAGGGGGGAATCAAACAGTGGTGGGTAGTCAAGAGGAGGAAGGAGATGATGAATCTGAGCATGTCTCAGATAATAACTCGTCTGACGAAGAACAGGAAGCAGAGAATGAAGAAGGAGATGGAGAGGATGAAGAAGGAGATGGAGATGATGAAGAAGGACATGGAGAGGATGGTGAAGGACATGGAGAGGATGGTGAAGGAGTGTCAGATAAGTCATTTGATGGGGAAGAAGAACAAGAGGATGACAATGTGGGGATTGATCATGTTCGGGCTAAGTTGTACAAGGAACTCAAGAGGTAACACAGGACAAAGCTTCCTGAGGCAAAGCTTGATTACAACAACTCAAAACTGGAGGAGTATGATATCAGGTTAGTTGGGAAAAGTATATGTAAAATGAGTAGGATAAATTTTGACACGTTCGACTCTGATTTTAGATTTGGTCTAAGTGGCATTCTTAGGCCTTATAGGGGACTGCTTGAGTTGTCATTGCCATATTGTGATCCACCTGCAATGTCTGTTTCTCAAATGTTCGTCCCTATGGACCTCCCTAGTTCAACCAGAGCTTCGCCTAGGAGCTCCACTGCTAGAAGGTCCCCAGCTAAGAGGAGGAAGAAGAATTAAGGGACACTTTGATTGTTTTCTGTTTTTTGGCTTGTTTGCATGACTGAGGGGTCTTTTTGTAGGTTGGGTAGTTGTTTTCGGACCTCCTAAACCATTGCTTTGTCTTGGTTTTCTTCTTTGTGACTTCTGTCGAATTGACTGCTTTCGTTCGAACGTAGTATTCGATTGTTTGTGTGCTATTAATGATTAACATCGATCAACTCGATTTAATTGACGTATGTTTTGGCTCATTCGACTGTGACCTTGCCCACTTTATGGTGGAGTTTTTTTTTGTAGTTCCTTTACTGTTTAAGAAGCATTTGAGAAGGCCAAATTGCTTCAATTTATTTAATTTCACGTATACAAAGGATAGTGGTATCATCTATGTTCATTTGACACCGTGCCTTATGTTACTTTCATGTACGGCCTTTCGATTAATTTTATGCGGACTTGACTCGGCCAAATTTCCTTACGGTTTTTTCATTATATCACAACATACATCGCTTATGTGCCTCTCATTCCTCCTCTCATGTACACCTTTCGATTATTGTTATACACCATTTTGAAAAGGCAAATCCCTTTCTTTTCGATTCCTCCTCCTGCGTCACTTGACGATGCCAAATTTCATTTCTCTTTAATTGCTTTCCCACAGCTTACATTCAACGAAAAGAAAAACAAATTGCTTCCATCTGTGCATGATATTTGTATGTTTTGTATTGCTCTATTATCAAAATAATATCTTGTTATACATATTTTCAACTATTCTTCTTCAACCTCACAACCGCAATTTTTTCCGGTTTGTGTCGCCATTTTAACTTAACTCCACTTTCATTTTAATCAAATCGCTTTCTTTCCGGTTGGTGTCCTTAATTTATTACATGAAGCGATCGTTTTTCTAAACGTGTGTCTCACCTTCCTGAACCTCTCGATCAATTTGCACCGGTTATAAACCACATATGTGAGCTAGAAATTCAGCTTGTCGCCTCTGGATGCCAGTAGTAATTCCAATTTCATCTCCCATTCATTGCAACTTCCATTTTATATCTCCACCGAATACGCAATTTGGGTTAGGGATCGATGATGTTGCACTGTTCAAACGCAGAACTTCTGTGTTTCAACTTTTTAATTTTTAAAAAATTTAAGGGCATTTTGGGAAATTCACCTAATCTTCCCACTTAACAAACACTCAATTCTTCCTACCAAACATTTCATTTTCCATCAACTAACTTTCATTCCCTAGTGTACCAAACAGCTCACATTTTTTAAGTTCCCTTCTAATCTTCCATTCCTTTCCTTTCCTTTCCTTTCCTTCCTCAAATCTTCTCTGTAACAAACGGGGCCTTAGAACGTCTAAAAATAAATTAAGGCGTCTTAAAATAAGTTCAGGACGCCTAAAATTAATTTTTTTGCGCCAAAAATTAATTGTTTAGCGCTTTGGCGCTATTTTGGAAATTTTTTTAGCGCCAGCTAAAAGTTGTAGGAATAATTTTTTTTTGGCATCCTGATAAAATTTTAGGACGCTTTAAAAAATTTTGTGGCGTCCTGATGTCTTAAATTGTTTGGGGTCTTGATATGCTATCAGGACGCTCTAAAAAATTTTGTGGCGTCGTGAATTATCATCAGGACGCCTTAATTGAATTTTTTTGGTGTCTTCATAGTGTATCAGGACGCTTAATTTTTTTTTTGTGGTGTCCTGATTAACATTAGGATGCCTTAATTGAAATGTAAGGCGTCTTGATAGTATATCAGAACGCCTTAATTGAAATATAAGGCGTCCTGATAGTATATCAGGACGCCTTAATAAAAATTTTCGCATTCTGAATACTCTTTCAGGACGCCAAAATTGCCTTTAATTGCAAAGCCTGCGTCCGACAGCTATTTTCCCTCTTTGCTTCAATCGATTCAACCCCTTGAATGTATTTCCCTCTCTGCTTCTCCATCGATTCAACCCCCATGAATGTTGCTCGCTCTTAGTTTTTCTTCCCCCGCCCGTTCTATCTAGGCTGGTCCCTCATCGAATCCTCCGTTGAATCCTATTGACTCTCAGTCCCGTTGCTCGATTCACGTCGAACCCAAACCCTAATCACGGCGACAGTCCATCTCTCCGTCTTCCCTCTTCGCGGCGAGGAGGTAAATTGTCTTTGCCTTTTTCCTCCGTTACCATACTGGTTGGCAACTATCAGTGCTTGCGATTGTTTCCCTTTTCTCTAACTATTGTATAATATTAGCACAAAAATTCAATTCATGTATTGCAACTACCTTCGATTAGGTGATGTATATAATAAGAGTATTGCAACTATCAGCCTGTAGATTTCGTTTTCTGATAACCTATTTGATTGACAGATTTCATGCCACGTGCTTCTAGTATTCAACAATTACTTGATAAACGAACAATCTGGTTTTCAATGTTCTTACTTATACGATAGTTTTAGACCTGAGTCTTTACTGTAGTGTCTCCTTTTTTGATTTAATCTATCCTTTTGGGAAGTCTTGTGAACAAGAAGAACCCTTTCTTGTTTTTTTTTTTTTTCCAGTTTGGATGTTTGCATTAGCAATTTTTGATGTGTTGTTTGATTTCATTTTGCTCTGAATTAATCTCACAGTTATTAGCTTTTCATTAAAATGAATTAGTATGTCCAAGTTGACTCATCTTTCTTTTGGATCGTGCCTTAATATATCAATCGTACTTAACTCAGCTCTACAATTCTCTTTAGGTATTTAGCTCTTAAACTTAGCTCCGCTGTCCTATTTGTCTATAATGTGACTAGTTTACATTTTTCTTTTGGATTAATGTTTGGTATACTAGCATTTCAAGTCTTCGTAAGAATTGAGGGAAGGAGCACATTTCTTAAGGAAATGGAATTCTTGCATTTTACAATTCACTTTCCAATTTTTACTCATATCTGGCAACACTTTGATGTTGTAATTTTTTATTATAATATGTGCTTTTGTATTTGATTTCAAACTTGTGTGTCTGTCAATGTTTCTAGATAACCTATGTTTTCTATACAACATTT
The DNA here is from genome assembly GCA_019022615.1 of Acacia melanoxylon. Taxonomy (NCBI): domain Eukaryota; kingdom Viridiplantae; phylum Streptophyta; class Magnoliopsida; order Fabales; family Fabaceae; genus Acacia; species Acacia melanoxylon. The sequence goes on along the minus strand of JAFJYJ010000030.1, from coordinate 6,731,901 downwards.
TCATTTGGCTTCCATGATTTTGGTTTTCCGCTTCTTTGTTTTCCTTTAAAATGCTTTAGTATGAGTTCTTTGTAATCATTCCTTGGAGCTTTTATGGTTTTCAAATATACAAGGGGTTGCTTGAATCTCCAAGGAGTGTGAAAAGTACAAGAATATTGTATCAAAGTTGCTGAATAGTAACTATCTGGTTTAAATCTAATTTGCTTTAAATCTTAGAAAATTAAGGTTCTATTTTGTTTCCTCTAGTTTATGGGGTTGCATTTAATAAAAACATCACCTTCACTATTGTAGTTTTGTTTCCTTTGGTTTATGGGGTTGCATTTAATAAAAACATCACCTTCACTATTATAGAATATAAACGGTTAATCTTTAATCTATTCTTCTTTAGCTGTCAACAGTTTAAGCCTTTGGTTCAATTGCTTCCCATATTTCTTTGTTTGTTCTTTTGCTGTCATGAGGTCTCTGTTTTTAAAAGTTTGTCTCTTATTTCCTTACATTTATTGGTAAATGTCAATGTATTTATAGACTTTGTGCTCCTTGAAGGTGGGACCATTTGTACTACTTAGGTAAATCACGCCAGGGGCATTTCGTCATTTTTTCCCCTTGTTTTTTAGATATTCACCCTGCATGTAGTCTTGATTCCCTGTCGTCAATCCTGGTATGCGCTCTCATTTTTTGTTGCATGATTCCATTGTTGTGCTTAATAATTTATCTTGTGATGAAAAATCACGCGTACATGGTCTTCACTAGCTCTTCCTACCGATCATGCTAAATATAGTTATGGCATTTATCTTGTATGCATATTTGAGTTATCGTCTAGACATGCTAAATGTGTTTTAAATCAGCTTTTTCTTCCTTCCATTTGGCTGATGTGAAATTCATTCTTGGTGGCCAAGAATTTTGACTTCAAATAGCCCTTAATTAACTTGAACTACTCTTTTACTTTGTCTTCTCAAAAGTCCAATTTATCTCCCCAAGTTGCCACTTCTCCTTCTATGTTCCTTTGTTTTTTGTATTAAAACATGTTTTTTGGAAATTTTCCACAATTGCATTAAAACATGTTTCTTTGAAAGTATATTTCATCAATTTTAGTTATATGGAAATTTGTAGTGTTAAGTTTTCAGTGATTACTTCTTTTTTAACTTTAGGAAGCTAATAACCCTTTTGAGTACAGTGACTTGATCACGACAACAACCCACAAGAGCTTGAGGGGTGTTAGGGTAGGTATATTTAATCATGTTCCTTTTGTCATAAAATTAATCCCTCTCATATGTTAGTTTGAATAATTCTAATGTTGTCTTTATTGTTGTTGTCTTTAGGTTGAATAGAGTAAATAAATTTCAAGCATAAGAATTTAAAGTTGAGGTAATTATAGTTAAACATTTTTGTTTTTGTTTTGTTGATGTGCATTGAATTAGGTAAACTTTGTTGTATGAATAAAGATGCTTAGAAGTCCATAATTTATAGTTTTTGACTTAGACAATTTAGCTATATTTTTATATTTTGTATTGATGAAACTATTGGAATTAATAGCTGATGTTGATTTGAATTTCCCTAGTTAGTAAGTTTTGTTGAGTGTTGTTGAAATTGTTATGAACTTGAGTGTTGTTGGAAATGTCTTAGGTGATAATAAAATGGGTCATAGTTGGATGAATGCTTTGAGAACTAATGAAGAATATGAGAATGATGTGGAAGAGTTTATTGAATTTGCTAGAAGGAATGTGGCTAAAAAAATGGGATGTATTATTATCCATGTGTTAATTGTTTAAATGGGGTTCGACGGGATATTGTTGATATAAGGGATCACCTAATTTGTGATGGAATAAACCTTCGATACACAACGTGGATATGGCATGGTGAGGAGATAACTACTAGTGCGTCCCACGAAAATGAAGTTAAGGTAGATGATGATGGAATGGAGAGAATGATTCATGATGTTGAGGTCAAATCTTTTGCACAACCGCATGAATATGATAGCGTTCGGAGTGATGTAGAGACACCTTTGTTCCCTGGGTTTACTAAGTATACACGGTTGACTGGGACCCTACATTTGGTCAACTTAAAGGCAACTTATGGGTGGACCGATAGTAGTTTCACGTCGCTACTTGAATTGTTGTGTGATATGTTGCCAGACGATAATGTACTTCGAAATCATATGTATAAGGCCAAGAAAATCTTGTCTACAATGGGTATGGAGTATAAAAAGATACAGAGTTGCCCTAATGACTGTATATTGTACAGAAATGAGTATGAAGGCCTTAGTAATTGTCCGAAGTGTAAAACTTCACGATACAAAGTGAAGAAAGCTGGTGGTTCTGGAGATCAGACAACAAAAAGGCAACCTTTGAAGGCATTGTGGTATCTTCCAATAATACCGCGGTTTAAGCGTCTCTTTACTAGTGAAACAACAACGAAGAAGTTGAGATGGCATTCTGATGAGAGAATATCTGATGGAAAATACCTTCGGCACCCAGCTGACTCTCCGCAATGGAAGAAAATAGACGAAATGTTCTCTCAATTTGGCAGTGAGCCAAGAAACCTTCGGCTGGGGCTTTGTATAGATGGCTTCAATCTGTATCAAACTCTTAGTAGCACCCATAGTGCATGGCCAGTTCTCCTTGTAATATACAACTTACTTCCCTGGCTATGTATGAAACGAAAGTATGTGATGCTTTCTATGATGATTTCTGGACCAAAACAACCCGGGAACAATATCGATGTGTACTTGGCGCCTTTGGTTGAGGATTTGAAGAAGTTGTGGGAGGAAGGTGTAGATGTGTTTGATGCATATAAGAAGGAGTCCTTCAAGTTGCGTGCAATGATTTTTACCACGATAAACAACTTTCCCGCATACAAAAATTTGTCAGGGTACAGTGTCAAGGGGCATAAAGCATGTCCAATATGTGAAGCGGACACAAACTTCCATCAACTAAAGCACGGGAAAAAAATGGTCTACCTCGGTCACAGGAGGTTTTTGTTAGGATCCGTACACGCAGCGGAATTAAAAACTTTACGAATCCCTTCTGAGGATCGCTCAACCACGTTTAAATCAAGGTTAAAAGAATCCGAATCATACCTATGGTGAACCTGTCCGCGTCTCGTACTATTTGAACTGGTGGGCTACCTTCTTGATCAGTAGAAGTCGACTCTACGAATTGCCTTCCTCTACTGGTATCCACACGAATAATCTCCGAACACGACTGCGGCAGCGTGCTAGCACCTTTGAACTTGCGTCTCTCTCTCTCTCTCTCTCTTTTTGTTCTAGGGTTTCTCACGGCTTTCTAATAAGTTCGACAAAAGTCCCGTAGGTTTTTCTAAACCCGATAGGCGTATTATATTCAAAACTAATCCGCATTAATTTTGAATCTGGATTAAAAAAAACATTAATTAAATCTATCTAATAGATCTAATCTAATCTATCTATTTAATCCGAATTAAAAGCCTTCTGATTTAATTTATCTCTATAAATTAAATCCAAGAAATGATATCTATTTAATTAAATATGAGATACTATATCTCAATTTAAATTAAATAGATATATGATATCTTTATTCAAAAATTAAATGTCGATACAATATCTTTATTTGATTTAGATATTTAATTTAAAAATAAATTAAATACAAAACAAATATTATAATCTCCATTAAATAATACTATTATATTATTTTTGAATTTAATTTATATATATATATATTATATATGTTTATCCTAGATTAAATTCAGTGTTTATTAAATCTTAGACATATCTAAGATTCAATGAATATGGACACTTTTGCTCGTGTTGGGCTATTCTTGTGTGCGACCCTGCAGGCCCACATGAGATTGGTAGTGGGTCAATACTGTACCAGCCCACAAGTCGCAAGCGGCCTCTAACAAGACATTGCGACTACCCAATTCATATGGGGATCGATGATACGATACTACCTATCGTACAACCATGTCACGTCCCTTTTGTCACGCGATAATTTGGTCAAGGATGAGGCATGGATAATGTCAAATTCCTGTTCTTGACCATTACTTTCTCGATTCTCGAGTAGTCTAATTATTGAAATGGAAACTTCTTTCCATCGTAGTATGGCCATACATTTCTCAGACTTACTCATCGAGGGGCCCAGTATTATCTCTCTACAAATGTGAAGGACAAATTCCATCTCGACCATTCGTATTCCTTTGCATGAAAACCACTGATCCCGATCCAAACCTTTTTCATCACCCGGTCAAAGGTGACTTTTGACTAGGTCAAAGATCAGTGACTCATCATGTAGGAATCCATGATGATCTCAGGTCATAGGGCGTCATGACGCGGTTATATATGAGATAAGCTTATGACTAAATCCATGCAGCTTTCTCATAGTGGGTCGGTCCAGCAGCTTGTACTCTTACAAGTGCCCATGACTTTTATTCGTATCTCCATACCTCATCAAAGTCACACTGGTCTTATCTTATCTTCGCTCCCGCATAGACGACTGACCAGAGACATTTAGGATAATCTATAAGATATATCCAAGGATGAGTTATCAATATAAACATACAAATGAAATGATAACTAAATGGAGATGACTTTCCCCTAGGCATAATTTCCAACAGACCTTCTTGATAGAGTTTGTAATTCCTCTTCCAATGACCCGGTTCATTGCAAAAGTAGCAGAGACCCCATCCTTCGGAGGCTTTGCCTTCTTGGCTGCAAGCTTAGATTCGGGCCTATTTGACTCATTAGTCTTACCAGATGAGCCTTTATCCCATCTTTTGCCCTTACCTTTCTTTTTCATACTCTTTCCTTTCTGAACCATCAAAACAGTGCTGGGCTTCTTCTTAATGCTTTGCTCAGCTGTTTTGAGCATCCCATGTGGTTCAGAAATTGATTTCTCCATGTTGTTCATATTATAGTTCATGACAAACTGGTCATAACTGTCCGGGAGTGAGTTCAAGATCATATCTGTAGCTAACTCCGGGCTCATGGGAAATCCCAGCCTCTCAAGGTGATCAATGTAGCTTTTCATCTTCAAAACATGAGGGCTAACTGATGCACCTTCAGCCATCTTGCAGGAATATAAGGCCTTAGTGGTCTCATACCTCTTTTGCCTTGGTTGTTGCTGGAAAATTTCCTTGAGATGTACAATCATCTCGAGAGCCTTCATATGTTCCAGATCCTTTTGGAGTTCTGGAACCATGGTGGCAAGCATCAAGCATCCTACATCTACAGAGTCATTTTGATGCTTCGTGTAAGCATCTTTCTGAGCTCTTGGAGCATTAGTTGCAGGCTCATCAGGAATGGGTTGATCAAGGACATAAACCTTTCTTTCCTGCTTGAGAACAATTCTCAAGTTCCTGAACCAGTCAAGAAAGTTTGTCCCATTCAGTTTGTCCTTCTCAAGGACTGATCGCGGTGAAAGTGTTGCGGTGTTACGATTCGACATGAATCTACAATTAAAAGATATGCAAAGTCAGTTAATAATCTCCCACTGAATTAACAACCCTCATTATAATTAGTGGGCTAAGATCCATATTTGGCTTAAATTTAAGTCCGCTTTGGCAGGACGCTTAAAATCAAGTTATTTAGGTAGGCAACTACTTTGCCAATTACATCACATGTAACTCTTAGATCTTTATGGGATTTGATCATCATATGATCTGGCATGTTTAATCCCATCTAATGCCTTGAGATCCAAAACCGTTTTGATGATCTCAATTAAGTCAAGACAATAATGAATGTTGAGTATCACCATTACTCACTCTTGTCTCACCAAGATAACTCAAATGCATCCACTTTGGTGGAACATACAAATGGGCGATCTAGGTTTTGACAAGTATTCATTAATTGACGGCATTACGACTTAAGATTTTATTTAGAGGGTATTTATTTATATGTTCTAATTAATCCTATTAATTCTACTTATATGAATGCAATCGCGATTGTATCTCATATAATCTCTAAACTAATCATGCAATGATCAAATCAGAACATAATTAAAAATCGTGACACAACATGGCTCAACTAACCTAAAGTCCTCTCAAGCCAATGAGAGGACTTCTCTAAATAAGAAAAGAAATACATCAGGAGAAACCTCGTTTCAACATACGAGGGGAGTGTGATGAGAAGAGAATGTACATCAAGAATATTTAGAGAGAGGCATGGCTCGCAGGCCATATTTAAAAAAATTACAACACTTGTAAAACTCTAGAGCCATGTTGTTCACCATACCCAAACAACATTTGAAAGGTAAATTACAACATATTTTAATTCATACAATTATGAAATAAAATATTATTCATGATTAAAAATTCTCTAATTTATATTATATTATATAATTATATAATATAATATCATGATTTAAATTCTCGCTACAACAATCGGCCGGTCTCTACGGCGGTCCCGCTAACCGGTTAGCGGGTGGGGTCAAGGGCAGTGCCCCCAGAGCTTTTGAAAACGTCATGTTGTTTTAGAAAGTTTGTTTCATAAAAAATAATTTCAACCCCCAAGAGGTGTTATCTGATCATGACCTTCGTGTGGACGAAAGAGTCATCCTCAACATGTTGATTTGAACGTCCGAACGTGGTCAAGTCGAACCTGACCATCGTCGAATCTGGACAGCTCAGAAAAACATGGTTGAAGGACGAACCCTAATGTCCCTTGCAAGTCCAAACACGTTCGACCCAACGTTAACTAACGTCGAGCATGATCTGCGTTCTCTGAATGTTTTAGAATGTGACCAATATGCAAACATTACAGGTCATCCAAGAATCACCGACGTTCGATTGTCATCGAGCATGTCTGACGATTCCAACCCCAACGTCCCCAGTGTAATCAAGTTTCCAAACTTTTCAGAAACACGACCTAGGCGCGAGTGGACCGACGATTCAGCGTGATCGTCCTCCGTTCTAAAAAATTTAGAACCGGCCGCCATCTCGACTGGCTATTCGTAGAAACCCTAATGCGAACTAGCATTTAAATGCACATCAAATTCGGTTAAAACATACATATATCTCATATAATCGCATGTAGAAAAACCCCAATTTAAACGCTCGGTTGAGTTGGCTCTGATGCTACTGTTGGGATTTTTACACCAACGGAATCAAAAACTTTACGAATCCCTTCTGAGGATCGCTCAACCACGTTTAAATCAAGGTTAAAAGAATCTGAATCATACCTACGGTGAACCTATCCGCGTCTCGTACTATTTGAACTGGTGAGCTACCTTCTCGATCAGTAGAAGTCGACTCTATGAATCGCCTTCCTCTACCGGTATCCACACGAATAATCTCTGAACACGACTGCGGCAGTGTGCTAGAACCTTCGAACTTGCGTCTCTCTCTCTCTCTCTCTCTCTCTCTCTCTCTCTCTCTTTTTGTTCTAGGGTTTCTCGCGGCTTTCTAATACGCTCGACAAAAGTCCCGTAGGTTTTTCTAAACCCGATAGGCGTATTATATTCAAAACTAATCCGCATTAAATTTGAATCGGATTAAAATAAAATTAATTAAATCTATCTAATAGATCTAATATAATCTATTTATCTAATCCGAATTAAAAGCCTTCTATTTAATTTATCTCTATAAATTAAATCCGAGAAATGATATCTATCCATTTAATTAAATATGAGATACTATATCTCAATTTAAATTAAATAGATATATGATATCTTTATTCAAAAATTAAATGTGAGATACAATATCTCTATTTGTTTTAGATATTTAATTTATCAAATAAATTAAATACAAAACAAATATTATTTAATAATATTATAATCTCCATTAAATAATATTATTATATTATTTTCTAATTTAATATATATATATATATATATTTATCCTAGATTAAATTCAATGTTTATTAAATCTTAGACATATCTAAGATTCAATGAATCTGGACACTTTTGCTCGTGTTGGGCTATTCTTGTGTGCGACCCTGCAGGCCCACATGAGATTGGTAGTGGGCCAATACTGTACCAGCCCACAAGTCGCAAGCGGCCTCTAGCAAGACATTGCGACTACCCAATTCATATGGGGATCGATGATACGATACTACCTATCGTACAACCATGTCACGTCCCTTTTGTCATGCGATAATTTGGTCAAGGATGAGGCATGGATAATGTCAACTTCCTGTTCTTGACCATCACTTTCTCGATTCTTGAGTAGTCTAATAATTGGAATGGAAACTCCTTTCAATCGTAGTATGGCCATACATTTCCCAGACTCACTTATTGCGGGGCCCAGTATTATCTCTCTACAAATGTGAGGGACAAATTCCATCTTGACCACTCACATTCCTCTGCATGAAAACCACTAATCCCGATCCAAGCCTTTATCATCACCCGGTCAAAGGTGACTTTTGACTAGGTCAAAGATCAATGACTCATCATGTAGGAATCCATGATGATCTCAGGTCATAGGGCGTCGTGACGTGGTTATATATGAGATAAGCTTATGGCTAAATCCATGCAGCTTTCTCATAGTGGCTCGATCTAGCAGCTTGTACTCTTAGAAGTGCCCATGACTTTGATTCGTATCTCCATACCTCATCAAAGTCATACTGGTCTTATTTCATCTTCGCTCCCGCGTAGATGACCGACTAGGGACATTTAGGATAATCCATAAGATATATCCAAGGATTAGTTATCACTATAAACATGCAAATAAAATGATAACTAAAGGAAAATGACTTGCCCATAGGGCATAATTTCCAACAGACTCCCACTTGCACTTGGCGCAATCATTAATTACTCTAATTCCCATTGCCTTAACATGACGCTCATGTTTTGCTTGTGCAAGCGGCTTAGTAAGAGGATCAGCAACATTGTCTTCTCCTGGTACTTTGCATATTTTTATATCACCTCTATCATTGATTTCTCTCATAAGATGAAATCGCCTGAGTATATGCTTGGTCCTTGATGTGACCTAGGCTCCTTGGTCTGCGCAATAGAGCTGCTATTGTCACAGAACAAGTCTATTGGATTTCAGATGGTAGGAACCACCCCTAATTCATTAATGAACTATCTAACCATTGTGAAACAGAGAGTATATGAGTTAAGCGTTTGATTCATAATGTTTGCTTTTTGACGGTGCAAGCTCGTCTTGTTGTTTGAATGCTTCTTCTTTTATAGCTAATGTAGAACATTGAGCAATTCTTCTAGATTTGAATATGACCGTTGTGAGCATATATGACTGTTGGAAAATATTACCATTGGGATATTCAAGTCGTAGCATTTGAAGCTGATGAACAAGTTGAGCATTTTAATTCATTGAAGAACATTACAGTTGAGTATTCAACTTCGTTTCTTCAAGTTCCACGTCTTCTCTGCCATTTGTGAATGTCTGTAGCAAACTTCATCAAACTATTCAATTTCAAAAACCGTTTCGACGATTTTGGCTTCGTCCAGCTTTGATGTCAATTCTTCATATAATCATCTGAAACTCATTAACAAACTGATTAAACAAGATTAGGAATAGTAATGAGTGATGATAAGAAGTAATGAAATCACAATCAATGATTTTGTGATTTCGGACATAGTGATTTTCTGATGTAGGGATGTTGACTCGAGTTATTCCAAGTGACTCGAGTTGCTTTAAGTGTCAGATGCTTTCTGTTTGGATTCTGACTCGAGTTGTTGTATGTGACTCGAGTTGCGCAAATGTCATTTCCTCTTTGTCTTCAAGTAACTCGAGTTATCCTTCGTGACTCAAGTTGCCAAGGTGCTCTGATTGTTCTCTGTGTTCTTGAGTGACTCGAGTTGCCTTAGTATGACTCGAGTTGACTTTGTCTCCAAACTTCTGGTTGCTTTCTGTCTGAATGGTGACTCGAGTTATCATGCCTTAACTTAAGTTAAAAGCTCATCAAAATTGGTTGCTTCCAAATTCTATGAAACACTTGTTGAGTCTAGATTCATATGGAATTGGTTTCATTTCATTTGGTTGTGCATAGTGTGAGCTATATCCAGAAAATCAAGCCTATGCTGAACTGAATCCAGAGTTTCGAGTATCCACTTTTGAAAGCCATATCTCCCTAGTCTAAACTCCATTTTGTATGGTTAAAATCTTGATGGAAATAATTGAGTCTACTTTCATATGCCACTGATTTCAACTCAATTGGATGTGTAGATTGTGAGATACACACAAAATATTAAAGCTTGGTCAATAGTGTGGCGTGATTTTCAGTCCCAAGTTCTACAATTCATAGATTCTTGATCTGAACTCCTTTGGGCTTGAAGTTTATATCCAAATGACGAATTGGGAGTCTAGTTTCATATGCCACTATTTTCACCTCAATCCGATTTCTGGTTTGGGAGATATCATCGAAATACCAGACCTCGCTCAGCTGAAACGTGAAACAGTATAACGGAGGCGCGAAAAGCACTCATGACTCGAGTTATTAATGATAACTCGAGTTACTTAGTGATGACTCGAGTCATACCAGTCCAGAAACCCAGAAACACTGTAGTAAAGTGGTTAACGAGTTGCAACCTCATGACTCGAGTTGGATCATCTTGAAGCTCCCTTTTGCTTATTTTAACTTCGAATTGAGCCATTCCAACTTCCATTTGATCGTGGAGACTTCTAGAATCAATCTTGGAACTTGTATAATGATATTCTCATTAAATTCATCAAGTTTTTCCTTCTTTCATCTCTCATCTTGATCATTCTTCGTAATTTAGCTTGGACTCATTATTCTCTACAACTTCAATATCTCCTTCTTGATTAATCTCTATAATTCAACTTGGATTAATCTACATTAAATACATCAGTTAGTCAATGTAGGAGATAACTATCTTACTCAATATTTTTACTTTCAAGAATGACATCTATATAAGACATCATCAAAACTAATCATATCTAACACATTCTATCTGAGAGTTACTTAAGATTGAGTGATCTTGTGTGAGAAACACATTGTGTTGATTACAGTTTGTAAGGGGAGTGAATCCAAGTAAGCGGATTATTTCGAGTACAGAGTGTGTAATCAAGCGAGTGTATTGATTACAGTTTGTAAGGGGGAGTGAATCCTAGTGAAAGGATTACTTCGAGTACAGAACGTGTAATCAAGTTGAAAGCAGATAGTGGATTGAAAATCTCAAGTGGAGCTTGGGAAACACATTGGACATAGGTCAAGGATTGCCGAACAAGATAAATCACGGTTGCATGTTCTCTTCCCTAAACTCTTATATTTCCAGTATATGCTTCTTTGAATATCTAACTGTTGATTTAGAAGTTGCGAAAAGATTTTCAAAGTTCATAAAGTTTCATCAGACACCTAATTCACCCCTTCTTGGGTGATAGCCAGGTCTAACAACGACTATTACAGCAGTTGAGCGTCACTTCTCGGTATCACAGTCTCTGTGGGACGATACTCTACTTACACTTTATTACTTGTTCGATTGGTTCACTTGCCATCAAGGAATTCGACCAACAGATGCTCATCATCCAAATCATCAAAATACAAAATTTGTTCAACAAAAACTCATTTACAATGTCAAAATCAATTTCCAAAATTATTTCAGAGTTAATAAAATGCGGAAGTTTTAAGATCATGAAAAATACAAATGACATAACATGAGCTATAGGAGTAAAAAAGAGACTTCAAGACTCACTCCATATGTGTCTTCCCTTGCTCCCTAATAATCTCCTAAAATAAATAAATAAAGTAATCATAAGATCCAAAGATCCCTATAACCATTGGTTATTTAGAAATATACATGCAAACCAAGATAAAAAACATACAGTTTCAAAATCAAGTTCAACTCATAATAATTTATTGATATTATCAATATAAAAAACCTTTCACAAACTAGTTTTCGATTTGGTTATCAAAATCCCCTCCCAAAAAGTTTCCAAAACTATGGAACATCATTTCATTTTCCAAACTTCTTTCACAAGAGATATCACATAATGTACTCTACAATTATGCAATATGCAATATGCTTCCCTTATATCACCGTCCATCCTTATATTGCTGACTGGAGCTATATGCTAACACATAGTCCAAAAGAAACTCATCCATTTAACTGGGTCATCCCAAGCTCACCAGATCTTAAGATATACCCTACTAAAGGTATAGAGCTTAAGTTTGAACTATGGTTCCCCTCCTTAAACAGAACTAAGGACGTGTCACATGTCCCCAACTCCAATCCCGGCCAAAGGAAATGATGACTTCTCATTTTTTTTTTGATTTGAGATATATTTTGATATATTTGAGAAGTCATTATTACTAATTTTATTGAGATTTTAAGAGATATCTATTTGGATGCATTATTTGAGGGATTTCAATTTAAAATAAAGGTTTTTGAGTTTAGGAAATAAATAATAATAATAGGAAGTTTTCTGAAAAAAAAACTAAAAAGAAAAGAAAAGAAAAATTATTTTTTATTATTATTATATAACTATTTTATTTGTTTTCTTTCACGGAGATCCGAAACAATTGATATTGAATTAAATAAGAATTGAATTGGGGGATGGGCCCACAACATGGAAATCAATTGAAAACCTAAAAGAAACAAACTACGAGGCGGACCGGAGGATTGACGAATTGGAAACGAATAAAAAAAGAGGAATACGAGGCGGCTATTTTGGACTCTCGCAGAGACGTACATAGCACGATTGGAATAGAAAAACAGAGACGCACAAACCAGAGACGGGAGACAGCGGATCAAGGAGGAACGAAGAGAGCGATGGTCAGTGGAGTGAGGACGGAAGGAACTCGGGTGTGCCTTCGATATCTCTTATTTCTTCATCTTTTTGACTGTCAAAACCAGAGGAGGAGTTCAGCGATGCTTTGAACATATGATCCTACCTGAGCCAGCCATTAACGAAGCAACTCCTTTAATCTTCAAGTCAATATTTCAGTTTAATTCCTCTATCTTCCGGTGATTTTCATATGGTTCCTTCTCTGAATTTTATTGGTTTTGCTGTGCTGATCTGGATTTTTGTTTAAAGCCATGTGTGGCTAGTTTGTCTTGCAAACTAGAGTAGCTATGAACTTATAGGTGTGGATTAGACTTTGTTTTTATTATTTAGTTATAATTAATAATTTTGGTTACTTAATTTGGTTTAGATTTATCTATTTAGTGTCTGATCATCACTGAATATGAATTTGAGAATTAGAATTTACCTTGACGAAGGATATTTTAATTAGGCTCTTAGATTAAGTAATATAGGATTAAATTACGATTTAATTTGCGATTAGGATAGACATATACCTAATGGCCCCATATAATTGTTGAGGAGTGTGTTCGAGATTTATTGCCTCTTGAGTAATTATGTTAGACATAACTAATTTTACTCAAGAGAGGGTTGTAAGTGGATTGACATGCACTTATAACTATTTATACTCGAGATTAACAAACTTGATATTAAGTCTAATTAAATTAGTGAAATCAAGGTTTACGAAGCTAATAAGGGATTAGTGACTCTGGGTTGCTCATTTGATTATTGTTGTAGTTGTTTATTTTAATTCTAATTTTAATTTCTTTTCTCTTAATTAAATTCAATTTGGTTTTCTCAACTTAAACAAAAGTGTACAATTAATGCTTAATCAAGTTTGTGATACAAAGTCCTCGTGTGAACGATATCTTTCTTATCACTTTATTACTTGGTACGGCCCGTATACTTGCGAAGTTTTAGGCTATAAAGTTTTGCCCTACCAGGAAAACATAGAAGTAGGGGCCTTGACAAATACCACACATTATGCACCGAGTGATGGTATAAAGTGATCTCATCATAATTTTTTTTCCTTACTCCAACCCATCACAACTCCATAACTATGCATATGCATCAATGACAAACAATAACAATATTGGCAAGTATATACAAGTTTCAAATCATGTGTATAGTTCCAAATAGGATTTATCAAATAATTTATTATCAATCATCTTCAAGATGACAAATAACACGATCTAAAATGTTAGTTCTCTATGTGTTTTGATGATAACTAATAATTGTAAACTTAAATGTACTTAATGGTTAAGTTAAAAATGTTTGAAACCTGTTCAAACTTAACCAGTAACTTGCTATCAAAATTAAACTTGAGTTTAAAGTTTCCAAACTCGAGTTAACACTAGACAGAGAGTTAGTCAAGTCATTTAGACTTAGGTTGACTCGAGTGTCTAAATGAAAACTTGAGGTTGAGCTTGGCCAAGAGTTTCTCAAAGATTTTATTTTTAAAGTAACTCGAGCCAATCTTGGTCAAACTCGAGTTTATGCTTGGCCGAAAGCTTTCAAAGTTTTTAATATTAAAATGACTCGAGCCAGTCTTAACTAAACTCAAGCTAGAGCAAGGCCAAGAGTTTTTCACAATATTTTGAACTTAAAGTGACTCGAGTCTGTTATTGAAAACCCTAGTCAGCTTTTGAGGACTTAAACTTATGTTCATATTAAAGAAGTCCAAAACTCGAGTTAGTCACTTAATGACTCGACTTAACTCGATCTTAAAACGTTTTATGCTATCGCGAAGCTCATTTCGAAAGAAGATCTAAACTCGAGTGAACCATAGTAAACTTGAGTCATGCACTTGAATGAAACATTTTAAACTTGAGTTTCAATTATACAGAGACATCTTCATTTTAACTTCAAATCTATCGTCAAAGAAGATGATTATGTGACTCGAGCCTAAAATGTTAAACTCGAGTCATGCACTCCAGTTTGCTTAAACAAAATCGAGTGTTAAGTGTCTCTGCTTTGAAATCACCTTGTCCATATTTGCAAAATCTTCATGTATGATCTTTCTACTTCATATCATCTCTCATTACTATTCTTAACTATGTTTAATCAAGTTGATAATGAGTTTCAGATGATCAAATGAATGTTTGAATAAAGATTAGCCATAAAGCAAAAGATGATGTTAGAGCATTAAATGTTGGTCCAGAAAACTAAGCAGGAATTTGAAAATCATTCTCTACACATTCCAAAGGCCTTAATGTTTTCTTTCCTCATCTAAACGCCAGATCATCCAATGGATTTGTTTCAAAGAAAGTCAACAAAGAAAGTCTGGGCATCTGGATTAAATCAAAGTGACAAAGTAAATGCACCTGGTTCAACCTAACAGCTCTTTTTATGCTTCTAATGGTTGTATCAAGATTTCCAACGGTCAATAAATGCTTCAATCATATATAAGCTGAAGCATTCAATTCTCAACAACCAAGAGAGGCGAAAATGCAAAAACACTCAACTTGCATTTACTGTTCCACTTTCAAGTGTAATATCTTTTGATATAAATATTCTTCAGTGTTTATCAATATGCTCTTTTAGAGAATTTCATTTCTGATTATTAAATCATTGTAAGAATCTCAAGTCGTGAGACTTTAAAATTGGGTTATCAACTTACAACTTGTAAATGGGAGTATATTCTAGTGAGAGGAAAACTTTCGAGTACATAGTGTGTATCTGATTGAAGTGATAGTGAAAAGCTCAGAGAGTCTGAGGACTGGACGTAGGTCAAGAGTTGAGACCGAACTAGTATAAATCTCTTGTGTCAAGCTCTCTCTCTCTCTCTGTATCTTTGTTTTACCCTGTTCTTCGTCTGTTTATTGGGTGTATCGAAAAGAATTTTTTAAATCCCTAATTCACCCCCTTTTAGTGATATTATGTCATTTACATAAACATATAACGTTATTTTAAAATCATTTATAATAAACGATATTTTCATCATAACACATAAGCATGCTTAAATAGTTTTCAAAATAATTATATATATATATATAGTTGACAAGTATAAAAAAGAATAACTAGAGTTAATTAGCTCTACTCCAAAACTTATAAAAAATCACATAAAGATACTCCAAAACTCTAAATCCAACACCAATGTAGAGTGTGAATTGTAACCATGAGTTCTAATAGACACAAGCATGCTTGAATAGTTTATAATCTCATAAAGATAATTTTAGTCAAATATACAATTCTAAATCAAGCTCTCCATAGGTACAACAAATCCCAAAACAATTATATATATATATATAGTTGACAAGTATAAAAAAGAATAACTAGAGTTAATTAGCTCTACTCCAAACTTATAAAAAATCACATAAAAGATACTCCAAAACTCTCAACGAAAATCCAACACCAATGTAGAGTGTGAATCTGGAGAGATGGTTTATTAAAATAGTTTATACAAAGTCCTCATACCCATCCAATTTGTCCGCTTTCAACAATCCACTTTCTAACTTCAGTTCTTATCTTTTCTATTCTTTTTTTCTAATTCAATTCACTTGTTTTTCTCGAACCATCACGCCACCTGTGTCAGTAATGATTTTACTTGTAGTAATTATGCATGGCAATTTGATCTGATTGATTACGTATGATAGGAATGAGCTACTTCATCCACTTCTGTTTGGGGGTGCACCTTGAAAACTGTGGCGGCAGAGGATTGAGATCTTAAGGAACGAGAAAATAAGATATTTATAAGTGAAAGTATTAGGGTTTGACCCTCTTATAAATAAAAAATATTATTATTATTATTATTTTAAAAAATAATATTTATTTATTCTCTCTCTTTTTATTTACATATGTATTAAATTTTTATTATGATATTTTCCCTACATATTTTCTTTTGTTTATTGTTTTTATTAATATAATTTATTATTGTTAATTAATCAACTTTAATATTATTTTTTTCTAATATATATTTATTATTATTACCTAGATCACAGCTGACTCTTTAAGTCCCAAAAATCAAGGGTGTAACACCCGTGTTTTTGATAGAGCCCTAAGCAAGACATCGATCGCATTCTCCCTCAACGACAACCCCTTCGATTTCTCTTTCCTTAGCCACGTTCTCCCTCTGAAAGTTGAAGAACATGAGTCTCAAACTACAACTCCTTCGATCTCCTTTTTCTTCTACTTCACGATCTTTTGGTTTTGAAATCTGGGTGAATTATTTTTTGTTAGTTTTGAAATGTGGACATTTGATTTCTTGAGGTGACTACAAATTTTGGGGTTTTTGGTTGAATGTTAGGTTCTTTATGCTGTAAATGGATTTGATTTTATTGTGGCAGTCCTCTTGGATTTCGATTAAAACTGAGCTTGCTCTCGAGGTTGATTTTGATAGCCATATTACCTGTAGGGGAGAATGAATTTTTGGAGGAAGGCATTTTATTTTTTTGGAGGGAATTTTGGTATTTTTATATAAATATTCTATGTACGTACCAAACATTATTTTAAACTCATTTTCTTATCAATTTTCATGACCATATTCATTTCCATTTCCATCAAAACCAATTTTGTGTACCAAACGGCCCCTTCTGCTAATTTTTGTAGCCTTACCCTGTGAACTTGATATGTGGTAATAGTTAGGGTAATTTGGGATTAGGGTGATGATGTCTATGAATAGGATGGTTAAAGGATATATGGGTTTTGTCCAGAAGTGAATTAATATTATTGGTTTTACTCTCTTCTCCCCATCTAATGCTAAAAAAGGTATTAGAGCCATGGCACCATCGGAGATTCGATCTACTAAATTTCTTGAAGACCTGGAGCGACGCCTAGATCTTCAGCAAGGTCTTCTTGATAGTATCAATGATCATCTGGACCAAAATTCTTGAGAGATTACTGAGCTCAAGAATGCTACTTCTCAATTTGGTGGGTATACGCAAGACATCCTTGCTAAGGTTTCTTCTCTTCCGCTAATATTGAACCTAAAGGAATTGAGGAAGAAATTGATGAGATTTTGAAACTTACCATTGTTCTTACTAAGACAAAGGAGGTCACTAATTTGAACATGGCCGATGCTAATTCAACCAAGAATAAATCCTCTGAATGCGATGATTTCGCTACAAATATGACTTGCAAGACCCTATTCAATGAATCCAAAGCAAATGAAGAAGCAAAATGTGAAGCAATCGAGGAGAAATCCAAAATTCAAAGAATAAAAGATTCGATGACTGGGAAGTATGATCTTATCAACCAAGTAGTGACCCTCAACGTTGCAATTGCATCAGAGCAAGTGGAGCCTCTGTTAAGTCACGATGGTGACGACTGATTTTTCCGCCATAGTTTCTCTATTTTGGTCATTGACAATTATTCCAAGCAAACTAGTTGCTACACTTCAAATGTACTTGAATTGTGAACAAGAACACACCTCAACTCCTCTCTGAACAAGCATTTTCTTTGATGCATGATTGCAATGCCATTCGTTGCTTGGGCCAGTGATTTTGGGGCGTCCTCATCCCCATTCTTGCACGCACTTGCTCTAGTTCCCACTGTCGCTCATTTTACTATCGTTTGATGTCGCATCAACTGATCCGACAACTTCGCCTACTCACCTTTTAACTTTGGCTCCAATTTCTTAAACTCTAGCATAGTTATTGTCAAAAAGATTGTAATCAAAGGAGTGGAAATGAGGCATCCCAAATTATTTAATAATGATACGGTGATTATTCATGGCATTCACAACCTTCTCCTCACCATTGTCTTCGCTTTCTTGCGATGAAGAAGGAATGTTTTTGCATCTAATAATCAGGGGCGCGATTCTACGACTCCGTATGCAGGGCTTCAATGACATAGTCCTCAACTCACCTATGCAAATTGCACTGCATTCATTAGAACTATTAACATCATTCATCAATCGGGGGAAATACGAACTTGCAACTAGAAATAGGATCTCAATTTATGGAGGCCAAGAGAAATCCAAAAAGGAATTGGGTTGGGGAGGTTTGTTTTTGGGTCATGTAGTACTATTGAAAGGACGGATAAGGTGAAGCCTTGTAAGAGGTCAGATTTTTGTTGGGTTTTTACTGGATCTTGTCTAGCTGATTGTGTTTCCCATAAAGCCATGGGTTTTCGATTTCTATTGGTGTTTCCAGATTCATCTTCATCTGTATATATAATTATCAAATGATCATATGTTTTAATAATTTTATATTAGCTCCGTAGGTTTATTTCTTGTGGGCGCAGTCAAAAGTCAACTATAATTGGGCTTAACATAGGAGCAACTAATGCTATTTTATCAGAATGAGACTTGGAATCGTCAAGCATATATAGATCCAAAATCAATTACATGGATGTGGGCATATAGTTTTTGAAGTTTTAGTATTGGATGCTTCTTGGCTTCCATGGATTTTGTCAATGGGCCTCTTGACAGAAGGGATACTGCAGCATGTTAGGGCGTTTGAAACCCATTAATTTTGTTTTCAAATGATTTTTCTTTTACAAGTTTTAGAAACTTATGGTCTAGTAAAAAACATAAACATAAACAGATGAGAAAAAGTCTTATCCTATGTAAATGTTCTATTTTTTGCGTCTGGTATTGATCCTTAAGGACAAGGATCTTTTGTTGGAGGCATATTGATATGTGGTAATAGTGAGGGCAAGGGTAATTTGAGAAAAAGGTTAGGAAGGTTAAAGGATGTATGGGTGTTGTCCAGTAAATTCATATTATTGTTTTTACTTTCTTCTCCCCTTCTAATGCAAACAAACTTCGGAATATTGAATCAAAGCAACAAAGTACTTTTCATCCGCAAAGATAAATTCATTAAAGAGAAATTATAAAAGCAATCGAAAAATAAGCCCTTTTTTACCATTTATTTAATTTAATTACATGTATTATAGTTTTCCTATAATTGTTGTGATTTAATCCAATTATTGTCATAAAAATCCCTATAATACATATAAGGGTAAATATGCAACAATACACATAAGCTTATACCCAAGGTGCAGCCAACACCAAATGTTTTTTGTAGGAGCAAAAATACTCATAAACTTGTAAAATTGGAGCAACAATCACAGTACCGTTAAAAGAGGCTAACAAATGTTAATTATCACTTGAAATGACCAAAATTCCCCCAAGCCCCAACCTTTATCTCCCAACATCTCTAGCAAGTTAGAACACATTTGATTCATCCTCTTCACCTTCAAAAATTCATCATCAATGATCATCAATAAGAAAATGAACAAAGTATAAAAAACAATTAGGTTGGCAGAAAAAAAAAAAAAGCTCAACCAGATTGAGATCAAGTTAAGTTAGTATGACTTCCAGATACCACAAGCACACCTAAGACCACTAAGTTTCAATTCCATCTTCATTGAGGTACGATCGTGCTTTAACGTTACACACCGTCGATTCAAGAAACCCTAAACACCTCTATCTGCTCGCATCTGCTGCAATCCGGAAAAATCACTGGGATTGGTGAGATTGGTGCCAAGAGTGGCCCTTTAATCAAAGACATGTATCTTGTTGAAGGTCTCTTCCATAACCTCCTAAGTGTGAGTCAAAGCGCTGATAAGAACAACTGGATTATCTTTGACTCAGAAGAATGTCTCATTGTCAACAAAGATTATCTCCCAATTGATAAAGGTAAACTGAAGGTATTATTCTAAGCTCCTCATGAAGGAAATTGCTACACATTGGACTTCCCTAAAGTAAACTCTGAAAAGTGTTTTGTTAGCAACTTAGACGAAAGTTGTCTTTAGCATAAGCGTCTAGCTCATGTCAACATGTTTCAACTAGATAAGTTGTTAAGAAAAGACTTGGTGATTGGTTTACCCAAACTTTGTTTTAAAAATGACATGATTTGTGATTCATGCCAACGGGGTAAACAAACTAAATCATCTTTAAAAAAAAAACCTAAAATCTAGACAAACTGACCTCTTCAACTACTTCATATGGATTTAGTTGGACCTGCAAGGGTAAAGAGTCTTGGTGGTAACTTATATACTCTGGTGATTGTAGATGATTTCTCTCCTTTCACTTGGACTATTTTCTTATCTTCTAAGGATGAAACATTTGATCTATTTGTTGTGTTTGCCAAAAAGGTGCAAAATGAGAAAGGTATTTGCATTACGACCATTCGAACGGATCATGGAGGTGAATTCGACAATCAATCGTTCGTAGAATTTTGTGAAGCCCACGGAATTGATCACAATTTCTCTGCTCCAAGAATACCACAATAGAATGGTGTGGTGGAAAGGAAGAACCGTGTGCTCACTGAGATGGCTCATGCCATGCTAAATGAAAATCAAACTTCACAAGTCTTCCGGGCAGATGCAATGAGCACGGCTAGCTATATCTCCAACCGAGCCTATCTCCAAAAGAAACTCAATAAGACTCCTTATGAACTATACAAAGGAAGGAAACCGAATTTGGCTCAATTTCATATTTTTGACTGTAAGTGTTTTGTACATAACAATGGTAAGGACAATTTAGGAAAGTTTGATTCCAAATTAGATGAAGGTATATTTCTCGGATATTCTAATAGAAGTAAAGCATATAGAGTTTTTAACAAGCGTACTCGTATAGTTGAAAAATCAATACATGTTGTGTTCTGTGGATCTAAATCTGATGTATCTCTGGATGATGATGAGGAAGTTTTTGATAAAAAGAAATTCTTTTCAAAAACTACCACTGCCTCTCTTGAAAACTCAGAAAATGTTTTTGAAAATAATTCTCAAAATACCTTTGAAAATTTTGATCAATCTCAGCCTAGAGCTTGGAAGTTCATTAGGAATCATCCTTTGGACCAACTAATAGGAGATGTAAATCAAGGGGCAAGAACCAGAAAAAGTACCTTAAATGAGGTCACCTTTTCTGCCTTCATATATGAGATTGAGCCCTCTAAGATTGACGAAGCCCTATTAGACAATGATTGGGTGATAGCAATGCAAGAGGAGTTACATCAATTTGATAGAAATCAAGTTTGGGATTTGGTACCTAGGCCTAAAGACCATCCGGTCATTGGCATTAAATGGGTATTCAAAAACAAACGTGATGAATCCGCAATTATAGTCTGTAACAAGGCTAGATTAGTTGCCAAAGGCTATAATCAGGAAGAAGGAATTGACTATGAGGAAACGTATGCTCCAATGGCTAGATTGGAAGCAATACGTGTACTCTTAGCTTTTGCTTGTATCAAAGGATTCAAGCTCTATCAAATGGATGTGAAAAGTGCCTTTTTAAATGGATTTATTTAGGAGGAAGTGTATGTTGAACAATCTCCTGGCTTTGAAAATGATCATCATCCATATCATGTTTATCGCCTCAAGAAAGCCTTGAATGGTCTTAAACAAGCTCCTAGAGCTTGGTATGAACATCTAAGTAAATTTCTTTTAGACCAAGGCTTTGTTAGAGGAAAAGCAGACACAACACTTTTCATCAAAACTAATAGGCTTAAGGAACTTCTAATTGTACAAGTATATGTAGATGACATAATATTTGGTGCTACTAATGATTCTCTCTGTGAAGAATTTTCCAAGAAAATGCAGGGAGAGTTCGAGATGTCCATGATGGGGGAGTTGAACTACTTTCTCGTCCTGCAAATCAAACAATGGAAGGATGAAATATTCATTTCACAAACAAAATACCTTTGTTATCTGTTAAAGAAGTTTGGACTGGAGAATTGCAACGGAGTCAACACTCCGATGAGTTCAACTGCCTCTTTGGATGCAGATGAAGAGAAAGGGAAGGACTTCAACATAACCAAATATCGGGGAATGATCGGATCGTTGTTATACTTAACTGTGAGTCGGCCTGATATTCAATTCAGTGTGGGAATGTGCGCAAGGTTCCAATTCGCTCCTAAAGAATCACATGTTGAACATGTAAAGAGAATCTTTAGATATCTCTCGGATACAAAGAAATTGGGTCTCTAGGTTTCCAAAAGGTCAACAAGAATTCCTGGTTGCATATTCAGACTCGGATCATGCTGGATACAAGAGTGAAAGAAAGAGCACAAGTGGACAATGTGACTTTCTTGGAGGTTCACTCGTATCATGGTTTAGTATGAAACAAACTACGATGGCTGTATCCTCGACTGAAGCTGAGTATGTTGCTACCTCAAGTTGTTGCGCTCAAGTCCTATGGCTAAAACAACAACTCTCTGACTTGGGAATTCATCTGAAGGAGATACAAATCCTCTGTGACAACACCAGCACAATAAGCTTGGCAAAGAATTTGGTTCAATATACAAGAACCAAGCATATTGATGTAAGACATCATTTTATTCGTGATCATGTTCAAAGAAAAGATGTCAAAGTAATGTTCCTTCCTATACATCTTCAATTGGCCGACATCTTCACCAAGCCGCTGGCAAAAGAACAATTCAACTTCATCCGTAGAGAATTGGGAATGGTAAATCCCAACGAATTGTGAGTATTTCTATTCAAATGATTTAATTTAATAAAGTACTTACTGACTTTAGCATCGGAGTCTCTAGCTCAATTTATACAGGACACTCTGTTTTGATTATCATAAACAGAGGCTAACAGAGAAGGTAATACTCGAGCAAAGTTACGCTTTCTGCTCGAGCAACAACGAGACTCTGTCAAATGAAACCATGAAATAGAACCATGCTCGAGCATTCCCATAAGTCATACTTGAGCAACAGCTGGGTCTACCCAATATTGAAGGCTCTTACTCGAGCAAGGTATAGGAACGTGCCCAAGCAATGGCGGAATGAGAGTAATCATCTTGATGGTCGCTACTCGAGCACCCCTGAAAGCCTACCCAAGCAACAACGAGATACATGAAAAGCGAATTGAAATTAAAGAACGATGCTCGAGCAACCTCACTTAGTTGCCCGAGCATACGACGCTGATGAGCAATTTTGTTTCAAAAAGCAGAAGTCTTAATCTCATTATTCTATTATTTCATTCTCATTCATGCATAAAGTATTCACAGAACATACTTGATGGGAGGTAAGTTTAAGTCATTTGGGTTAGCATTAAAATTAAAATTGCATGTGTTCATCCATTCTCGAGCAAGGCTAGAAATAAACCACCTTTCCGAGCACTATCGAGGATTGATTTTTTTTTTTAAACACAAAACCTTCAAAACCCTAGCTTCTCCTCTCCTAAATTCTCCCATCCATTTCATCTATTAGTAAATTGTCGTTACTATTTCAACCAAAAATTTATTCTCTTTTGACGTGACCGTTAATTCCACCGATTCATCTCCTTTAAATTTCCTCATTTTCCCGCGAATCCATTCTCATCTCCATCGACATTATCTCCTTCAATTTCCTTTTCTACTCAATCGATGGCTAATTCCAGCAATAAGTCCCTTTCTAATCCACCTCCAGCGAAGAAATCAAGGTTCTATCGACCCAAGGTGGCCTCATCAGAAAATTCCCAAAAGCCGTCGAATGTAAAATCGTCGTCGATTTCTAAGAAGCCATCGACCAAGGGAGTAACCATTCAAGAATCCTAGAAGCCAACAACGCAGTTTCAGACTGGCTCTCTACCTACGGGAAAAGGGAAATGCACAAAGTCGTCATCTCCAACACATTCTGATGATTCTGAGAAAACACTCGACGAGGCTCGTTCTAAGGCACAAGAAGATCGTCCTTTAAATCCCAAAGCATCCATTAGTCAGAAATCTCAGGCCTCAAGAAGCAAAAATCAGAAAGCTTCATTCTCACTAAAATCCCAAGCTTCCGATAGTAAGAGAGAGCAAGTGGCGACAAGTCGCCCCCCAGATGGACAGTTGCCTAAACCTTCACCGGTTATGATAACTGGGGATATAGCTATTGATGATCATGCCTTATTTACTCGCTATTACGAGTCTAGACCTTTCTGTCCAATCGTCTATGTTGATCTAGCACACTTCATGGAGAAATGCAACTTAGATCTGACAGACTGGCTTCTTCAGTTTATGCCACTCCTCGGTATTAGCAAGCCATTTTCTCCTCAGGTTGTTTGTCTCTTCTACCACAACATGTATCTTCAACAGAAGGTTCACAAAGGTGATGATGACGTCTTGGTTACCAAGGTTCGGGGTCAAGAGATCAAGCTTACTGCTCATGATCTCAATGTCATTCTTGGCATTGTTGATCCTCCAGAGGATCCTCCAAAGTTATCTCCAGCAGAGTGTCATCAGATTCTCCTTCCTCATATATCATTGGAAGCCGACAAGAAAGTCAATGTGACCCCTGCAATGATGAAGGATGAATACAGAATGCTTTGGTATGTCTACAGCCGGAGTTTGGTTCAGAAAGGGCAGAGCTTTACTCACTTCATCCAGAAGGATTTTGAACATTTTGCTTCATTAGTCGCCAAGGAGCCACGAAATCTTGGCAAATGGATTCTCGATGAGATGCTATCCTTCATTTCTGAGGCCAAGGTAAAACTTTGTGCCACCATACCTTACCCTCCGTTGGTTTCTCGCATATTGGAGTTCACAACATATGGTATCTCTCGGACGATGAGTGTTGGTCGATTTCCTTGATGGCAAGTGAACCAGTCGAACAAGTAATAAAGTGAAAGTAGAGTATCGTCCCACAGAGACTGAGATACCAAAGAGCGACACTCAATTGCTATGATAGTTGCAATCAGAAAGTAAATATAGTTGGTTGGAAGGTTTTGGATGATTACGCTAATAACATAAATAAACAAAGGAAATCGAAGAAGATATCAGTGAGAAATTAGGCTGAACTCGGACTCCTCCTTAAGTGCATAATTCCCCCAGTTGCTCTACTCATTACTATAGCATCTATATTGTACAGCTTCTGCAATTGCTACAGCATAAGTACTAGCTACAAAGCTATTCGATTAACCCACCGCTATAATCTATCGGAGCTTCCGCATCCGATACATATAATATTAACTATACTCATTCCATATTCCTATGGCAACTTTCTAGTTTTTATTTGCATTATACTCAGGGTGTACTGGTTATGAGAGGTAGACCCATTCCTGAAGCCTACAATAAATAGGTCAAGCCTTTCACCGCCTACCTAGCAAATACTGTTTCTCAGAGGTCTAGCCTCGACTCCTTGCCAGTATGCCGAGACCACATATCTAGCCCTTAGATTTCTCTAATTGACTAGTAATTAATTTACTGATAAGCAAATCGAATCTATTAAATTAAGAACTTGCAACTAGGTTCATACACGCTTAAGATTCATCCTCGTTCAGCCATCAGAAAGTTAGTTCATGACTGACGAAGGAAACACAAAATAGATAATAACAGAATGACCCATGATCTAACTACTGAAATTAAAAAACTGAAAATAGAAATCTTGACGGCGTTCGGACGTCGTGGATGAAGCCATGTCACGTCACCACTCCATGTCTTCTTCCCTCCGTCTTACTGTGAGGAAGGATACTGGGTTATCCTGGAATTCTCGTGCTTAGTGAAGTCTGTCACTCTTCTTTTGAGTCGGCCGAATGTGAAGTCTCGTGTTGGCTCTCTGCGACTCTCCCTCAGGGTTGACTCGTTGTTTTCTTTTATATTCATACTTCCGTGTGACGCAAGTTAGGCTAGCTGGGCTTTCCAAATCTGTTGAGATCTATCGCATCTTCTGTTTGTATATTGATTCTGTTGATACTGCGGGATTCTACAAATCTTTTCGTTTCGATCCTCCGCATCTTCTATTTCATTATGTTAGCAATCTACCTGTTGATCTCAATATTTTATTTCTATCCCTGAAATCAGCTAGATAAAAAGGTCAGAAAATATGTTGCATAGCATTACGTCCTTTACTTTGCTATAGCTTTCTTTATGCCTTTTAGTGCACTTCGAGTTGCTATAGGAATGCTATAGCATAGTATCGGCTTTGCTATACGTTCTTCCCTAAAAACAATGTAACTTGCTCTTTCCTTAACACATGTTTAGGATGTAAATGGTTTCCATCCCTTAGTTCCTTATATCATGAATACATGCCTTTTTGCTTGGGTTATTTATAGTTTACGCTCTTATTTGCCATACAATTCAGTCATGAAATATAGGGAAAACATGGCATAATCCCACTCATCAAATACCCCCACACTTAGATTTTTGCACTCCTGGGCAAAAATAAAATAAAGCGAACGGAGGTTCATAGTCATAGTCCTCTTGCCTGTATAACCCTTCCTTACACCATTGCTTTCAGTTAACGTTCCCCTTTCGGCAATCCCACTGCACAACACTAACGGCTCAAGATGCGTGGTATTGCTTAAATGAAGAAGTCTAAAAAGGCTCTCAAGTTCTGTGTTTGCGCTCTCTCTCCCATGGAATTTTAATTTCTCTCTTGTCATACGAGCCCAGAAGTTCCATAGCCTTGTCAAAGTTCTAAGATTGCTTTCTAGCGCTTGAGTATTCGTTCGTCAAAAGGACTTTGTGGGTTACGAGGATGAGGATAGGTAGGTGTTTTAAGATGGGTACTGTTGGTGTATGCTATAGCAGGTTTGGTATATCAACATCTTGACTTCAGCCGAGTGCTCTTCCTTGTATTTCTAGCTGCTCTTTGTGCCAAGCCCTTTTTTCACTTTTTTTATAAACAAGCAGCCTGTCAATAGAGCACTCTGCCGTAGCATATTTCATATGTTTCTTCTAATTCCTTCTGTCAACTGTATTCTGCTATAGCATACCATTATGGCTGAGTGGGGTGGCAATATGGAGATAATGATAACTGGTTTGTGTATGGAGTTGATGGGTATGACATGAATGCCTTTCTCCTACGAACTTCAAACTCAGATGTCAAATAGTGTATCAAAGAACTAAGACAAATCAAGGATCAAACATGGACTAGCAGACATGCACACTTTTGAAATATAACAATTAGGCTCAATCTAGTCCTTCCATTGTGGTTCTTCCCTTTAAACTCCCTCACTATCACTTTACCCCGCATCAGATTAGCTAGCATTGTCAATTTCCCAAGCCTAAAGGTTCGATTTTCTTAGGCAATGATGTTATGCTTAATTATACAGGCATTCCTTCTATTGCTACCAAAATTTTGTTCATGCTCTATCTTGCAATTTGAAAATTTTTCAGTTTGTGCCAAAAACTAAATGCAGAGTATTTAGGATCAGACATACACAGAATTAGCTAGCAGATCACATAACTAATCCCTCCCCTACACCTGAACGATGCAATGCCCTCATTGCCGTAGTAGCAGCAATGGAGCGATAAGAAGTAAGTAGGCGCGTAATAAGGGGGCGGGGGATAAGAAAGAGCAAGAGAAGCAGATTAATCGAGCATCATTCACAAAATAGCCCTAGGGCAAACACCCAGGGTATAAGAAAGGTGTCAGAAAAACAAAAGACAACAACAAATAATCAAGGAAAAAACAGAAATTAAGGGGCAGGAGGAGCGGGTGGTGCCGGAGCACTGCTGGCTGTATCTTCCTCGGCAGATAAGCCGTCCAAGGTATTAACCACTGGGATTTCCGGGTGAGACTGAGAAAGAGAGAGAGAGTTGTCGGAAGATGTCGGCGGTGAGCCTCTAGGTATGCCTAAGAGTCATGCTAGAGTGTTTTAAGCTCTTTGCGTAACCGCCGAAGGCGGCACGGAAATTTGTGCGGAGACCTTTCATCTTTTCCCAAGCGCCAGTAAAGAGGAGCGTAGGTGAGTATGTAAGAGCGGTCAGAAGAGTCTATTGTGCCTGACACCGAGGAGGGTTCCGTAGAGGAAGCAGAGGATGAGGAGACATTGATGACAATGGGTGGCGGCGCTTGTGGAGGAATGCAGCCACGTAATTGACGGACGTAGGCCGGTGGAAGCAGTCGGCCAGTCGTGCGGCACACTTGACTCGGACCATGGTGGGTTTGTGTGTGGGGAATGAGAGAAGGTCGGTGGGACTATGAAAAGACGCGGGAGTAGAGGATGAAGACACTAGACAATGTGAAGGTGCACTTTGGAATATGAACCGTTAGGACTTGTTGGACCATGAGTTGAACTTAGAAGGCCCTCCTTGAGTCCAAAGGGGTGGCCCGGAGTCGCCCAAAAATATATGCATGCATACGATGTTCGTTTGGTGAGAAGAAAGGCGTACCTGACTAGCGTCTAATGGGCTCTCCCCGTATTGCTATTATGCCTTGCAGTACGCCATAGCATGGCTACACTGCTCCGTTCTGCTGTGGTGTGAATGACTCACAAATTTGGGCTGCCTCCAATAGCGCTTGCTTTAAAGTCTTTAGCCAGACATAGTGCTTGTTACTCACGGTGATCTGAGGTCAATAGCCGTCTTGTCTCTCAAGACTGGATCCGACCAGTAGTGTTTAATGCTTTGACCGTTGACCATGAAGATGTTCCCGGTTGTTGGATTTCGGAGCTCAACTGCGCCGTGTGATGTCAGGGCATCGATCACAATGGGGCCTGCCCACCTGGATTTCAACTTTCCTGGGAATAATTTCAGGCGAGAGTTGTGAAAGTGGAGCTAAATCACCAAGAGGGGGGTGAATTGGGGATTTTGAAAATCTTTTCAGAATAGCTCTGTTTTTGAACACTAAAACAGAGATAAGCTAAGATGAGAGTAGAAGAGCAAGACACAAGGATTTATACTTGGTTCGGTCCAATCTCTTGACCTACGTCCAGGTCCCGGACTCTGGGTTTTTCACTATTTCAAAAGATTACACAATCGTACTCAAGAGTAATTCTCTCACTAGAACTTACTCCCCCTTACAAGTTGTAATCAATGAACCCAATCACCAAGTCCCCGGACTTGTGATTCCTTACAATAAATGCTTTACAAGAATGAAACTCTCTCTAAGAGTGTATTATGATAAACACCGAAGTTTTGTATCAAAAGTCACTTTCACACGGAAGAACTAGAAAGTAGTTGAGAGCTTTGAATGATTTTCGTTTTTCAGCGGATGTGTGTCTTTTTTGGGAAACTTGAATCAATCTCTTTTTATGCTCGAGAGATCATTTAATAACCGTTGCCAACTTCATATATCCGTTGAGGGATTATTCTAGCTGTTGGAGGCAATTTGCAGATTTGAATATTTTGAAATTTGGATCTTCAATAGTGTGGACATTGTATAATGTTGTCCAATGTTTTAGATGATGGATGCTAGCTTTTGTCTTGGAAAATGGTTGTGCTACTTTCCGGGTTGTAATCCATTTTGCT
This sequence comes from Acacia melanoxylon, assembly GCA_019022615.1. Lineage (NCBI taxonomy): Eukaryota > Viridiplantae > Streptophyta > Magnoliopsida > Fabales > Fabaceae > Acacia > Acacia melanoxylon. Next base: position 6,702,164 of record JAFJYJ010000030.1, on the reverse strand, counting down.
TTGAAAGAGATATAATAAAATATTGCAACTTTGTCAAAGTAGTTGATTTAATGTTTATCAAACAATCTTTGATCTTCGAAAATCTCATGAGCAAAACTGGTTAAATCTGGTTAGGAATAATGATACGATATATATATAAATCATAAACAACCATTTTACGAAATGATCTAAACCATGAATCAAAAACTGAACAATATTATGTCAAATGCGTTTTTCTGTACTGTCATTCCAAAACTCGAGTTTTGTACCAAAACTTGAGTTTTGGTCCTTTATCGTGAAACATCACATTTGTCCAAAACATCAAAACTTGAGTTTTGATATCAAAACTGGCAGTTTTAAAAACATTGAAAACGCATCAACCTTTTCAAAGCTGCCATTGGCCAAAACTCGAGTTTTGAATCAAAACTCGAGTTTTCACTTAGATATGAAAACTTGAGGAATTCGCGCCAAGTCAAAAACCGGAGGTTTTGGGCAAAACTGCGATTTTCAAAAACTCGAAAAACATGAATGCTTTCGTCGATCAAAACTCGAGTTTTGAATCAAAACTCGAGTTTTCACTTTTACGTGAAAACTTTGCCAAACTCAAAACCGGAGGTTTTCACCAAAACTGGAGGTTTTGAGATCCGTCTAAAACCCGAATTGTTTCTCGTCAATTCAAAACTCGAGTTTTGACATCAAAACTCGAGTTTTCACTTGTTGGTGAAAAACTTGGAATATTTCAAGTTAATTTGAAAACCGAAGGTTTTAGCCAAAACTGGAGGTTTTCAAAATCTCAAAATGTAGGAGACTTTACGTGAGTCCAAAACTCGAGTTTTAGAATGAAAACTCGAGTTTTGACTTTATCAAAATTATTGAGAAGTCTCGTGTAGTTAAAACTTGAGTTTTGAAAGAAAATCAAGGTTTTGCTTTGATCGAGAATTGGTTTCTTCTTCGTAAGGTCAAAACTCGAGTTTTGAATCCAAAACTCGAGTTTTGCTTTGATAGTAAGTTTTTTTTTTAATTTACAAAACAAAACTTTATCCTTTGCTTACAACTTGTTGGTAATCATCAAAACCTTTAGAGAACTAACATTCTCCCCTTTTTGATGATGACAACAAATGTAAACAAACGTAATTTGATTTTGAGGTTAAATTTGCGAATATCAATAGATTGCATTTTGAAATTCAGAATTGTAAAGCCGAGAGAATGAATTTACACAAAAATGACGGAGATGAGCAACGAAGCACGAAATCACAAGTTGTATCTCATACCCAAAGTTCAATCATAAATTGCACTGAAATACAACTAACAAACATAACTATAACTTAATCTCTCAATTGCTTCTAACTTTGGTCTTGGCCTGTCGCTTTCTCTCCCCCTTTGTCATCTTCAAAAGAGAGTGGAGCCGAGAGAGAGGATTCATGGAGAGTGAGTATGGGAGTAGGAGGAGGTGAGCGGGGTAAAGAACCTCGGTAGATGGGGTGGTTGGTGATGGTTCGGGATGAAAGGGTTCGATTCTTTGGGGTAGTGGGAGATGGAGAAGGAAGAATCTCGGTGGTCAAAGGGGTGGATGCGAGGAATTGAAGAAAAGATTGGAGTGGAGGGAATAGGTGAAGAGGTGGGAATGCGAGGACCGGTGAAAGTGAAGGAAGGGGATGAGGAACCGTAAGCGGGGCTGAAGTGCTTGGACCGGCGAGGTACTAATATGGAGATGCTTTAAAATCTTATCCACTTTTTCACTGAGATCCACGTTGGAGACAAGCTGAGTAGAGAATTTGGCATCAAGATCCTCAGCCTTGCTTTTGATTTCAGCAAACTGTTCAGCAACCCCTTTAATCTGAGTCTTCATTTCTTCCCCGAGCATCCACCATTTCGTGGTTCCCACTTCGACTTCACCACCGGCTTACCAATTTCGAACTCTAATCGATTGACAAGGAAGCAAGTGCCTTGTCCACAATATTTTGGATTCGGAATCAAAATCTGCAGCCATGATGACGAGAAGCCGGAGGAGCAGATTGAGCTTCCCGAGCTTGGGAGTGTGCTCTAGCTTGTGATGCTCTAGGTTGAGACCTTGAAGGTGCACGAGATTGCCCAGATCCCTCAGCTTCAAAGGTGATGTGCATTAAATTCAGTTGAGCTTTCCCAAAGAATGGAGGGTACTTGAGAGTGCTGGCAGCACCTACATACCAAATCTTGTGATAGAACATAATGACCGAGATTAATGAAGGAAAAGGTATGTGAGAAAGCCTCCGACGAGCAAACTTGAACTTGGTCATTTCTTGGAAGATCCAAAGGACCGAGATTGAAAGGCACTTTATTGACAAAGGCGGCGAATAGAGGGTAATCTTTTTGAGCAAAGTGGGTATAATTTCCACCTTTCGGATGAAATTTCGTGAATAGATATACCACAAGACTCGATTTGTATTGGACATTGACCCGGGGTTGAAAGTGAGCAAGTGAAGTTGATCTTGAGGAAATGGCTCATTGGGTCCGAGGGTCCCAAATATTTCCGATTGCTATAGGAAATGTCGGGAATAGGAGGTGGATTGTCAATCTTTAAGATATTGTTGAGAATGGTAGGAGACAAAGTGAATTTGACACCCCTAACGGTAGTAGTGATTCGTTCCTCAACTATGTCACCACTAGAATCCAATACATTGTCATATTCCATATTAAAGTAAAATAATCGACAAGATTGGTAGCAAAAGGAGCAGATATAGAAATGAAAGTCTCATACGGTTTTAGCCAAGGAGATAAGTCCAAATGACATTCCTTGAGAAAGTCCGCAAGAATGACAAACAGCCACTACGGGACAAAATTCTCTTTTCATATATTGTTCCTTGAATTTGTTGTTTTGTTCAACAGAAAGACCATCAGAGATGATTCTAAAACCTGGAGGTGGGGAAGGATGAAGATAAATATCTGATATGGCATTGGCCATGATTGGAGAGGCTGCTGCTTCTTGGTGATTAGAAGACGATGAAGGAGCTTTGGATGAAGATTGACCGGGTTGTGATACAGAAGCTCTCTTTGTTCTTGCGTACGTCGTGACCTTTTTCTTTACGGCCGAGAATCTTCGGAAATCTTCTTTCCTTTGCCCTTTGGTTCAGGTTCCTTTCTCTTCGTTGCTTGCGATGATACGGTCCCGAAATGACACGCCTTTGGACTTGGAGGAACCAATGGGAGCTTTCTTTTTCCCTTTTGATAGAGGCGAATCGGAGGAAGGAATTTCCGAGGCTAATTCCTCGATTGAGCGATCTACCCCTTGATGAAGTCGCTTGGGTACCGCCTTCGCCCTCACGGGTCGGCGAGGTGGAGGAGGTGGAGGTGGAGACCATGATTTTGAACCTTCGTTGCTCGAATCAGTGTCGGAATCCCCAAGAGAGTGTGATTTCGAGGCCATGAGAGATTTTTGAGTAAGGGTTTAGGTTGAAAGATGAGAGAATCAGCAATATGAGAGAAACCCTAGATAAAACTTGAGTTTTAGGTCGAGTTTTGAAGAACTTAAAACAGTGACCTATATATATATATAACCTTGACAAAACTCGAGTTTTCAATTCAAAACTCGAGTTTTGATAGTCACTTAGCAGTTAATCTGGATGACAGGTGTTATGTGACCCTTTGAGTTTCCATGGGCCAAAACTCGAGTTTTCACTTCAAAACTCGAGTTTTCAAAAAAAAAAAATTAATCCTGACTTAACAAAATGAAAACTCGAGTTTTGATATCAAAACTCGAGTTTTCACTCTTCGACAAAGGAAACTCGATTTTGAATTATCCCGCATACAACATGTCTAGACACTCCGATGCTCAAGTTAGTTCTTTATCATCAAAAAAAATATAGCTAACATTTAGATAGAGAGAAATACTCACAACTCATTGGGATTGACCATTCCCAATTCTCTTCTAATGAAATTGAATTGTTCTTTAGCTAGAGGTTTTGTGAAGATGTCAGCAAGTTGAAGATGTGTTGGGATGAACATAACTTTGACATCTCTCTTCTGAACATGATCCCTTATGAAATGATGCCTCACATCAATATGTTTCGTCCTTGTATGTTGAACTGGATTTTCGCCAAACTAATCGTGCTAGTATTATCACATAGTATTGGGATCTCCTTCGAGTGATTCCCAAGTCGATAGTTGTTGCTTGAGCCATAAAACTTGAGCACGGCAACTAGAGCGGCAACATATTCAGCTTCGGTGGATGATACGGCCACACTTGTTTGCTTCTTGTCGAACCGGGAAACAAGTGACCCACCGAAAAATTCGCATTGGCCACTTGTGCTCTTCCTATCCGTCTTATAGCCGCATGGTCTGAATCGAATATGCCACCAAATGTTCGGGTTGACCTTTGGGAAACCATAAGCCAAGAGTCTTTGTGTCGGCAAGGTATCGAAGATCCTCTTCACATTCTCGGCATGAGATTCCTTGGGAGCTGATTGAAACCTTGCACACATACCCACACTAAATTGGATGTCTGGGCGACTTGCTGTGAGATAGAGCAATGATCCTATCATTCCTCTATATTTCGTTATGTTGAAGTCCTTGCCCTCTTCATCAGCATCCAGTGAGGCAGTGGAACTCATTGGTGTGTCAGCTCCATTGCAATGATCCATCCCAAACTTCTTCACGATCATTGAGGTACTTGGTCCGAGATATGAAGATTCCATCTTTTCTTTGCTTGATTTGCAGACCAAGGAAATAGTTGAGTTCTCCCATCATGGACATCTCAAACTCTCCCCGCATACTCTTAGCAAAATCTTCACACAAATCATCATTAGAAGCACCAAATATAATGTCATCAACATATATCTCGGACAATTAAAATTTCACTAAGCTTATTACTCTTTATGAAGAGAGTTGTATCTTTGCTTTTCCTCTAATAAATCCTTGATCAAGAAGGAACTTGCTTAATCGCTCATACCAAGCTCTAGGAGCTTGCTTAAGGCCATATAATGCCTTTTTGAGACGATAAACATGATCTGGATGATGATCATCTTGAAAACCAGGAGGTTGTTCTACATAAACTTCCTCTTGAATAAAACCATTTAGAAAAGCACTTTTTACATCCATTTGATAGAGCTTGAATCTTTTGACACAAGCAAAGGCTAGAAGAACTCTTATGGCTTCCAACCTTGCCACTTGGAGCATAAGTTTCTTCATAATCAATTCCTTCTTCTTGATTATAGCCTTTAGCAACCAATCTTGCCTTGTTACGGACAATGATTGCTGATTCATCTCGTTTGTTTTTGAATACCTATTTGGTGCCAATGACAGGATGGTCCTTGGGCCTAGGTACCAAATCCCAAACTTGATTTCTATCAAATTGATGTAACTCCTCTTGCATAGCTATTACCCAATCATTGTCTGAAAGGGCTTCATCTATTTTAGAGGGTTCAATATGAGATATGAATGCGAGAAAATTACTTCATTTAAAGTGCTTGTTCTGGTTCTTACCCCTTGACTTGCATCACCTATTACTTGGTCCAAAGGATGATCCTTTATGAACTTCCAAGCTCTAGGCCGAGACCGATCGGATTTTCGAGATTGTTTTGGGGATCAGCCTCAAAAATATTTTCAGATTTTCAATAGATGCAGGAGTGGTTTTCAAAAAGAATTGATTTTTAAAAACATTTCCTTCTTCATCATCCAAGGATTTATCGCTTTTGGATTCACAAAACAACATGCATTGATTCTTCAACAATTCGAGTACGAGTATTAAAAACTCTATAAGCTTTACTCCTATTTGAATAGCCTAAAAATATACCTTCATCTCGCCTTGGGATCGAATTTTCCCAAGTTATCCTTACCATTGTTGTGGATGAAACACTTGCATCCAAACACATGCGGATGAGCTAGATTTGGCTTTCTTCCCTTGTGCAATTCATAGGAGGTTTTGCCCAACTTCTTCCGGAGATATGCCCGATTTGAGATGTAGCGGTGCTCATTGCATCGCACCATTGAACACTTGAGAAGTGTTGTTTTCGTTCAACATAGCTCTTGCCATCTCGGTAAGAACTCGGTTCTTTCTCTCCACAACTCCATTTTGTTGAGGAGTCCTTGGGGCCGAGAAGTTATGATCAATTCCCATGTTATCGCGAACTCAGCAAATGCATGGTTCTCGAATTCTCCTCCATGATCGTTCGAATTCACGAAATAGAAAGACCTTTCTCGTTTTGAACCTTCTTGGCAAAAACGACAAACCGATCAAATGTTTCATCTTTTGAAGATAGAAATATAGTCCAAGCAAATCTAGAAAAGTCATCAACTATGACCAAAGTATATAGATTGCCACCAAGGCTTTTTACTCTAGCTGGTCCAACTAGATCCATATGAAGCAGTTGAAGAGGTCTATTAGTTGAAATTTCATTTTTAGATTTGAAGGAAGATTTGGTTTGTTTTCCTTTTTGACAGGCATCACAAACCATGTCGTTTTTAAAATGAAGTTTTGGAATACCAATAACCAAATCCTTTTTGAGCAATCTGTCAAGTTGGATCATATTGACATGAGCTAATCGCTTGTGCCATAGCCAACTATCATCTAGATTACTAACAAAACATTTTTCGAACCAGAACCATTTCTAGAGAGATTAAGTGTATAACAATTTCCATCTCTAGGAGCTCGAATAAGGCTTTTGATTTAATATTTTCTAATGAGAGAACATCCTTGCTTACTATCAAGCATTCCTCGAATCAAAGATAACTAAGTTACCTTTATCGGTGCTTTGGCTTACACGAGGAGATTGTGGCAAAGTCCTTCAACAAGATAGACATCTTTGATTTGTGGTCCTTCATTGTTGCCAATTTCACCAATTCCAAAGAATCTTTCCAGATTGGTTGCCACCAAAGGTCACCTTGCCACCATCTTTGGGCTTGATTGAAACAAACTTAGATTGATCTCCCGTCATATGTCTTGAGCATCCACTATCAATGTACCACTTGTTGGGATTTGATGCTCTTAGACAAACCTGCAAGACAAAACGGATCAAGTCTTAGGTACCCATCTTTTCTTGGGTCCTTTGGAGTTAGTATGTGTCTTAGGAACCTTGTAGGATCCCTTAGGCACCCATTGATAGTTTCCCATGGGCTTACTCTTTCTTTCCTTCTTATGAAAACAGGAAGAGGTGGTATGACCCTTTCGATTACAATAATTGCAATGTGCAAAAGGATTTGAAGAATGAACAGATTTTTTGAAATATTTCATATAATTCCTTTCTCCAAATTTCTTTTTGCCTTTCCTTTTATCAAAACTTGGTTTGTAACCAATTCCCGATCTCGTCATTTGTAAATCTTTGTTCTTTCAAGATGACATTGAGCATTTCACTTCCTCTAGTGAATTTCTCAAGTGCCTTGGTAAGATGTAAATTCTTTTTCTTTAGATCAGACAATCTTCACAAATAACATTTTCAAAGTGGGAAAGCTTTTCAACTTGCGTTCAAGAGTTACATTCTTCTTTTTCAAGGCAAGATATTTTTCTGCAAGTTTTTCAAATTCTTTGAACAACAATGTATTCAGCAAACAATTCATCGTAGGATGGTTTTGAACTGAATACCTCATCATTGTTGTCATGTTGCTCTTCTTCTTCAAAGAACTAAGCAAATGTTTGCTTTGTCTTCCTCATCGCCTTCATCTTCATCGGATGAGCTATCTCCCCAAATAGCCGAGATATAAGCTTTCTTTTTGAATCGGTTGAACTTCTTCTTTTCTTTGTCCTTGTTGTTCAAATTGGGGCACTCGTTTGATATGACCAGGCTTTTCACACTCGTAGCGAGATAATTGGCTTCTTTGTCTCGGTCTTTGGAGCTACCTTTGTGAAACTTCTTGTATCCTTGATCCTTACGATAGAATCGCTTGAATCTTCGAACAATCATGCCCAGTTCTTTTTCTTCGTCTTCCTCTTCATCATCTCGTCTCTTTAGCTTCTTTGATAGACTTAAGAGCTATGCCTTTGCTCTTACTATGGATTTCATCAAGTCCCTTTCGAACTTGATCTTGCCTTCATATTCGATAGGCTACCAAATAAAGCCGCTACGATTGCATTGATGCGCCATGAGCTTCTTCAATGGCGTAACCTTGGCTTCCCATTCCTTGCGAGAATGTTCAAAATTTTTCTCGACTTGAACTGGTTCATCATAGATTTTTCCCAATGCAGCAAGTTGATTGATCGGATGAGTGAATCTAAGCCGGAACTCATCAATAGATTCCCCGACTTCATACGAAGGAGGTCGTACTCGATCATAAGGGTGTTAACTCTATTCTCCTTGACTCCAGGTGGTTCCTTCGTGAGCCAACTCCAATGCGTCCCACATTGCTTTAGCGAAGTCTTGGAGCATATTCGAAAGTATTCACTCGACTTAAGGCACTTTGGAGCATGAGAATGGCTTTGCTTTTAAGAACAATCTGCTTTCGGTCATTCTCATTGTATTCTTCTTCTTGCTTTGGAGTTTTTACTCCATCTTTAGTAGTTGAAGGAACATAGTCTCCTTTTTCAAATACTCTCCGAGAGACCATATTCGAAGCCATTACGAAGACTTTGAATTTGTTTTTCCGAGAATGAGTAATGCTCTCCGGTGAATCCCGGTGGTCGGTTGATCGAAGCTCCATCGGGTAGAATACCTTCCATAGTGATCCTTCTCGAGATGTTAATCTCTTCGGAGAGACAACCCGGCTCGATACCAAATGAAAGTGGAGCTAAATCACCAAGAGGGGGTGAATTGGGATTTTGAAAATCTTTTCAGAATAGCTCTGTTTTTGAACACTAAAACAGAGATAAGCTAAGATGAGAGTAGAAGAGCAAGACACAAGGATTTATACTGGTTCGGTCCAATCTCTTGACCTACGTCCAGTCCCCAGACTCTCTGGGTTTTTCACTATTTCAAAAGATTACACAATCTGTACTCAAGAGTAATTCTCTCACTAGAACTTACTCCCCCTTACAAGTTGTAATCAATGAACCCAATCACCAAGTCCCCAGACTTGTGATTCCTTACAATAAATGCTTTACAAGAATGAAACTCTCTCTAAGAGTGTATTATGATAAACACTGAAGTTTTGTATCAAAAGTCACTTTCACACGTAAAGAACTAGAAAGTAGTTGAGAGCTTTGAATGATTTTCGTTTTTCAGCGATGTGTGTCTTTTGGGAAACTTGAATCAATCTCTTTTTATGCTCGTGAGATCATTTAATAACCGTTGCCAACTTCATATATCCGTTGAGGGATTATTCTAGCATTGGAGGCAATTTGCAGATTTGAATATTTTGAAATTTGGATCTTCAATAGTGTGGACATTGTATAATGTTGTCCAAATGTTTTAGATGATGGATGCTAGCTTTCTCTTGGAAAATGGTTGTGCTACTTTCCAGGTTGTAATCCATTTTGCTTTGAAAGAGAGATATAATAAAATATTGCAACTTTGTCAAAGTAGTTGATTTAATGTTTATCAAACAATCTTTGATCTTCTGAAAATCTCATGAGCAAACTGGTTAAATCTGGTTAGGAATAATGATACGATATATATATAAATCATAAACAACCATTTTACGAAATGATCTAAACCATGAATCAAAAACTGAACAATATTATGTCAAATGCGTTTTTTCAGATCTTGTCATTCCAAAACTCGAGTTTTGTACCAAAACTTGAGTTTTGGTCCTTTATCGTGAAACATCACATTTGTCCAAAACATCAAAACTTGAGTTTTGATATCAAAAACCGGCAGTTTAAAAACATTGAAAACGCATCAACCTTTGGGCAAAGCTTGGCCAAAACTCGAGTTTTGAATCAAAACTCGAGTTTTCACTTAGATATGAAAACTTGAGGAATTCGCGCCAAGTCAAAACCGGAGGTTTTGGGCAAAACCGCGATTTTCAAAAACTCGAAAAACATGAATGCTTTTCAAAAACTCGGGAAAACATGAATGATCAAAACTCGAGTTTTGAATCAAAACTCGAGTTTTCACTTTTACTCGTGAAAACTTTGCCAAACTCAAAACTGGAGGTTTTCACCAAAACCGGAGGTTTTGAGATCCGTCTAAAACCCGAATTGTTTCTCAATTCAAAACTCGAGTTTTGACATCAAAACTCGAGTTTTCACTTGTTGGTGAAAAACTTGGAATATTTCAAGTTAATTTGAAAACTGAAGGTTTTAGCCAAAACTGGAGGTTTTCAAAATCTCAAAATGTAGGAGACTTTACGTGAGTCCAAAACTCGAGTTTTAGAATGAAAACTCGAGTTTTGACTTTATCAAAATTATTGAGAAGTCTCGTGTAGTTAAAACTTGAGTTTTGAAAGAAAAGCGCGGTTTTGCTTTGATCGAGAATTGGTTTCTTCTTCGTAAGGTCAAAACTCGAGTTTTGAATCCAAAACTCGAGTTTTGCTTTGATAGTAAGTTTTTTTTTTTAATTTACAAAACAAAACTTTATCCTTTGCTTACAACTTGTTGGTAATCATCAAAACCTTTAGAGAACTAACAAGTTGTACAGAATACCTTTTGGCCGACTTCAAAAGTGCGCGGATCGATCGGGCGATCGTGCCATCGTTTTACCTTTTCCTTGTAAAGTTTTTCATTCTCATATGCTTGCGAGCGGAATTCTTCCAGTTCATGCATTTGTAACAGTCGTTTGTCGCCTGCGGCGGTGGAGTCCATGTTCAGCTGTGCTATTGCCCAATAGGCCTTATGCTCCAATTCCACTGGGAGATGACAGGCTTTCCCGAACACCAGTTGATAGGGTGAGACCCCTAATGGTGTTTTATATGCGGTACGGTATGCCCATAAGGAATCGTCGAGCTTATTAGCCCAATCTTTGCGATTAAAATGAACGACCTTTTCCAAAATACGTTTCACCTCCCTGTTTGAGACCTCTACTTGCCCATTTGATTGAGGGTGGTAAGCTGTAGCGATTCGATGACTAACTCCATATTTAGCAAGTAGGGCCGAAATCTGGCAACTGCAGAAATGAGACCCTCCATCACTGATTATGGCTCGAGGAGTACCAAATTTTGTGAATATTTGTTTCTTCAAGAACCTGCTAACAACGCTGGAGTCATTTGTTGGCAGAGCGACTGCTTCGACCCATTTAGATACGTAGTCAACGGCAACTAATATGTACTGGTTGCCCTTCGACGGAGGGAAAGGGCCCATGAAATCGATGCCCATACGTCAAATAATTCAACTTCTAAAATAGGTGTTAGAGGCATTGCATGCCTTCGAGATATGTTCCCAGTCCTTTGGCATTTGTCACATTTGGTCACAAATTGATGGGCGTCCTTGAAGAGGTAGGCCAATAGAATCCGGATCGAAGCACCTTAGCGGCCGTACGAACACCTTCATAATGCCCCCCCTAACGGGAGGAATGGCAGTGTCTCAAGATATCTTCTGACTCATCTTCCGGTATGCAACATCAAAGCATCTGGTCAGGGCATTGTTTGAACAGGTATGGCTCGTCCCAGAAAAACTTCCTGTTGTCATACAAGAACTTTTTCTTTTGGTGGTACGTTAAATCTATATGGACTTCCCTCGTGACTAAAAAGTTCGTGATGTTTGCATACCATGGTGTGTGGATGCATTCAATGGCGTAAAGTTGCTCATCATGGAAGAATTCCTGAATTGGGATGCTCGGCTTATCTGAAGGGGGTGCTTCCAGCCGTGAGAGATGGTTTACTACTTGGTTTTCTATCCCCTTCTTATCGCGAATTTCTATGTTGAATTCTTGAAGTAGCAATACCCATCGGATCAGTCTTGGTTTAACATCCTTTTTCGCTAATAGATATTTGATGGCAGAGTGGTCTGTGAAGACTATCACCTTAGTGCCTACCAAGTAGGATCAAAATCTTTCAAATGCGAAAACCACTACCAACAGCTCTTTTTTCGTAGTGGTGTAATTCATCTGGGCACTGGATAGAGTTTTACTTGCATAGTGGATGGAGTAGAACATCTTATCATGTCTTTGACCCAGTATTGCTCCAACTGCTGAATCACTAGCGTCGTACATGAGCTCAAAGGGTAAGTTCCAATCAGGAGCTAATATGATTGGGGCGGAAGTAAGCTTCTCCTTGAGAGTTAGGAATGCTTCCCTATAGGCTGTGTCGAAATTGAATGGAATGTTGAGTTCGAGTAGTGTATATAACGGCTTGGAAATTTTTGAGAAGTCTTTAATGAAGCGTCGGTTAAAACCAGCATGTGCCAGGAAGCTCCGGATTCCCTTTACTGTTGTAGGTGGTGGTAACTGCTCAATAATAGCTATCTTTGCACGATCAACTTCAATCCCTTGCTTAGAGATTTTGTGCCCCAGTACCACTCCTTCTGTCGCCATAAAATGACATTTCTCCTAGTTGAGCACCAAATTTGTTTCTTCACAGCGTTGAAGAACTAACTCAAGGTTTTGTAGGCAGTCATCGTATGATTTTCCAAATACTGAAAAGTCATCCATGAAAATTTCTATGGATTTTTCTACAATGTCGGAGAATATTGCCATCATGCAGCGTTGAAATGTGGCTGGCGCATTACATAGTCCGAACGGCATTCGTCGGAATGCAAAGGTACCATACGGGCAGGTGAAGGTGGTTTTGTGCTGGTCTTGGGGTGCTACAGCAATCTGATTGTATCCGGAATAACCATCCAAGAAGTAGTAGTACTCCTTGCCGCCCAAACCCGACTGTCCAAAGATTTGATCAATGAATGGCAATGGGAAGTGGTCCTTGAGGGTGGACTTATTAAGTCTCCGGTAGTCCATGCATATTCTCCATCCGGTGACCGTGCGTATGGGAATCAGTTCATTCTTGTCATTTTCCACCACGGTAATTCCTCCTTTCTTGGGTACGCACTGTATGGGACTAACCCATTCATTGTCAGAGATGGGGTAGATAATTCCTGCATCCAACCATTTGATAATTTCCTTCCGCACTACTTCCTTCATAATGGGGTTTAACCTTCTTTGTTGTTCAACCGAGTTTCGGCATCCTTCTTCAAGGCGTATTTTATGCATGCATAGGGATGGACTGATCCCTTTTATGTCAGCTATTGTCCACCCGAAAGCTTTTTTGAGTTTGGTAAGCACCGCCAGAAGTTGGGTTTCCTGATCATTAGTGAGATGTGCGGAAATAATCACCGACTAAGTTTGATTATCTCCTAGATACGCGTACTTTAAGTTGTCTGGCAGAGGTTTGAGATCCAAAGTTGGTGGTACATCTATGGATGGTTTAACCAAGTGCTTCCGATGTTGGTCACTTTCTAATGATTCGAACATAGTGCTTTTTACCAAGTTGAGGTGGCTATGATCCTTTCCACTTAGTATTGCTGCCTAATTGACATCCTCATCAACTGCCGCTAGATCTAACTCTCCGGTTTTCCTGCCATATGATTCTTGAAAGGCTTCCTGTATAATCTTGTCCCTTGTACCTAGTGCAGAGCATGTTTCTGTATCATCCAAGTGTTGCATTGCCTTGCATAGTTTGAAATTGACTTCCTTGTTACTTATCTTTAGTGTAAGTTCCCCTTCATGCACATCCATTAATGCCTATCCTAGAGCCAAGAATGGCCGTCCCAGGATGACTGGCAATTCGTACCCATCGTCTCGATCATATATAATGAAGTCCACTGGGAACATTATTTTTCCGATTTGGATCAGGACGTTGTGGATTTCACCTATCAGGTAGATCATGGTTCTGTCCGTTAGCTGTAAGTTTGTCGTAGCAATTTTTTTTCTCCGGTGGTTAGACATCAGTCGTGGCATTAGACTTATTGGAGATCATGGATCGCATATTGCTCTTATGGCGATTTGATCGTCTATTGTGCACGAAATCTCAGGAGGACCTGTTCCTTGCAGTGTAAGCGATTTTTCTGGTCGGTAGAAATTGCTACATGTCTGGGTCAACAGAATGATCTAAAGTCCCACCAGTTCTTCCTTCTAGGATAAGGTGTCTTTAAGGAACTTCACATAAGTAGGCATTTGTCCCACAGCTGCTATTGGTGCCATGTGCATGTGGAGTAGTTGTATTAGCTCTAACAACTCTTGAAATTGCGGACTGGAGGTTTGTGGGGGCGTTGAGCTTGTCCGGTAGTTACGTCCTGTCCTGTTGGCTCAATAGTACCACTCCCTAGTAACTCTGGTATGTGTTTGCTGGTCTCCACTGGTGGAAAGTATGCTGTAGCATTATTCATCAAGATATTATGTCATGGCGTTGCAACTGTCTTACTGTGAAGTAATGGATTTGGGCATTTCTCAGTAAGCACTGTAATTTGTCCGAGTTGACTTCCTAACTTTTGAAGGATGAGCTGCTGGCTCAAAATTTCTAAGTTATTTCTCGCTATGTGGTCCTTTAGATTGTCAACAAGGTCCCCTTTTTGGTCCAAGCTCTCCTGGCAGTAGTCTCAGGTTAATGAGTTTTGGAGATTGGTTTGTGCGACGGTCCTGATTAAATCTTCGATGGCCTTGGTCAAAACTGCCACCTGGCAGTTAGTGCGTCTGACATGCTGATGCTGGCGACTTCTCTATGTGTGATCCTACTGTTGTCAACCCACTGATAACCTTGTGTTGTTATCCTTTCCAGCAGTTCACATGCTTTGTTGTATGGCTTCATGAGAATAGATCCGTTTGCGTAGGCGTCCACAAATGAACGTGTGTCGCCATTCAGCCCACTGTAAAAGGTTTCCAACTACGCCCATTCTTCCAGTCCATTTTGCGGGCATCTGCTCAGCAGATTCTTGAATAGGTCCCAAGCTTCATGGGCCAGTTCTTCTGGTTGCTGCTTGAAGCTATGTCTTTCCTTAATTGTGCATTCCTTGTTGGTGGAAAAAATTTAAACATGAACCTTTTCATAAGATCTTCCCAGGAGGTGACTAAGTTAGCTGGTAAATTGCTGAGCCACTTTCTAGCCTTGTCCCGTAGAAAGAAATGGAACAGCTTGATTCGAATGGTATTGGTCGTGACTTCTGGGATGATGAATGAGTCAGAGATCTCCATGAAGGTCTTGACGTGCAGGTGCGAATCTTCGGATGGAAGTCCTCCAAATTGCCCGGCTGAATTCAGCATCTGAATCATGACACCTTTGATTGCAAAGTGTCCTGTATTGAATGTTGGCGGTGTGATGGCCGAATTCAGTTTGTTTAGATCTGGAAATCCAAATTCCATTATGGCCTTGTTTACATCTGGGTTTGGAGGTGGAGGGGCCTGGTTATCCCCGTTCATCAGTATCGGCTCTCGTTGATTCTGCTCTAGGTTGATAGGCATATCTGCCATGCTTGCTAAGTCAAAACGTTGACTTCTTCGCTTCTGCTTCCTGCGCCTTTGCTTGTAGGTGCGTTTTATCTTAGGATCGTAAGGCTCTAGGTTGATTGAAGGTGAATTGCGCATGCACTACAAAATGTATCTGAAAATCAATAAAAGAAAAAAAAATGAGCTTTTTATTACGTAGATTACAACTATTAAGCAAAAGGGGTATCGTCACTGAGGGTATCAACAGTCCCCTAAGAATCGCGCCAAAAAACTTGTTGGTCGATTTCCTTGATGGCAAGTGAACCAATCGAACAAGTAATAAAGTGAAAGTAGAGTATCGTCCCACAGAGACTGAGATACCAAAGAGCGACGCTCAATTGCTATGATAGTTGCAATCAGAAAGTAAATATAGTTGGTTGGAAGGTTTTGGATGATTATGCTAATAACATAAATAAACAAAGGAAATCGAAGAAGATATCAGTGATAAATTAGGCTGAACTCGGACTCCTCCTTAAGTGCATAATTCCCCCAGTTGCTCTACTCATTGCTATAGCATCTATACTAAACAGCTTCCGCAATTGCTACAGCATAAGTACTAGCCACAAAGCTATTCGATTAACCCACCGCTATAATCTATCGGAGCTTCCGCATCCGATACATATGATATTAACTATACTCATTCCATATTCCTATGGCAACTTTCTAGTTTTTATCTACATTATACTCAGGGTGTACTGGTTATGAGAGGTAGACCCATTCCTGAAGCCTACAATAAATAGGTCAAGCCTTGCACCGGCTGCCTAACAAACACTATTTCTCAGAGGTCTAGCCTCGACTCCTTGCTAGTAAGCCGAGACCACATATCTAGCCCTTAGATTCCTCTAATCGACTAGTAATTAATTTACTGATAAGAAAATCGAATCTATTAAATTAAGAACTTGCAACTGGGTTCATACACGCTTAAGGATTCATCCTCGTTCAGCCATCAGAAAGTTAGTTCATGACTGACGAAGGAAACACAAAACAGATAATAACATAATGACCCATGATCTAACTACTGAAATTAAACAACTGAAAATAGAAAGCTTGACGGCGCTCCAACGTCGTGGATGAAGCCCTGTCACGTCACCACTCCACGTCTTCTTCCCTCCGTTTTACTGTGAGGAAGGATGCTGGGTTATCCTGGAATTCTCGTGCTGGTGAAGTCTTTCACTCCTCTTTTGAGTCGGCCGAATGTGAAGTCTCGTGTTGGCTTTGTGAGACTCCCCTAGGGTTGACTCGCTGTTTCCTTTTATATTCATACTTCCGTGTGACGCAAGTTAGGCTAGCTGGGCTTTCCAAATCTGTCGAGATCTATCGCATCTTCTGTTTGTATATTGATTCTGTTGATACTACGGGATTCTACAAATCTTTCCGTTTCGATCCTCCGCATCTTCTATTTCATTATGTCAGCAATCTACCTGTTGATCTCGATCTTTTATTTCTATCCCTGAAATTAGCTAGATAAAAAGGTCAGAAAATATGTCGCATAGCATTGCGTCCTTTACTTTGCTATAGCTTTCTTTATGCCTTTTAGTGCACTTCGAGTTGCTGTAGGAATGCTATAGCATAGTATCGGCTTTGCTATACGTTCTTCCCTAAAAACAATGTAACTTGCTCTTTCCTTAGCACATGTTTAGGATGTAAATAGTTTTCATCCCTCAGTTCCTTATATCATGAATACATGCCTTTTTGCTTGGGTTATTTGTAGTTTACGCTCTTATTTGCCATACAATTCAGTCATGAAATATAGGGAAAACATGGCATAATCTGCACTCATCAATGAGGCAGAGTATCCACCTCTTTTTGGAAAATAACATATGATACGCTTGAGGATATCTTTTACTGAGGTATCATCCAAGAAGCAAAAAGGGAAAGCTCCTCTCAAATCATCTCAGCCATCCGCTTCCAAGCCTTCTGCCTCACAACCTCCTGATGAGGGTGAATTCTCTAAGGCTGGTCCTGCTTCATCTGCTCTATCATTTTCTCAGGCAGCCATAAAGAATATTGTCGAGTCCTCTATCCAGAAAGCTATGGCTCCTATGCTGCAATCCTTGGAGGTCTATCAAAAATTGACAAAGGAGATGATTAAGGCTCTATCTATCGAGATGGTTAACTTGAAGGCTCACCTCGACTTACACTTGGATGATGAATTAACTGATATGAAAAAGGAAATGCATACCAACTCCTCCGTTCTCTTTGATCAACAATAGGAAATCAAGTAATCTGTTCAAAAAGTGTTTGATCAACAACAAGGGTTTCCTGATGTTCTAGGTGCCTTCCTGACCAGTCTTGGTACTACCTTTTCTTCCTGTGTACAGCCTTCATCGTCTGCCATGCCTACTACTTCTCCTTCTCCCATTGAGGCTATCACTCCTATTGTTACTGCTTCACCCTTGGTTGATCCTACTCCAGCGACAGTAGTTTTACCTTCATCGTTGGCTTCTCCTATTGATCCTTCGATAGTCAAGCTCCCCTCTACCTCCTCCTCTGACTTTCATGATAGCACTCCTCCTTCTCCATCTGTCCAGGGTCCCCTTTTCACTGATGACAAAGGGGGAGAGTAGACATTGGTGTTTTTTATTATTTTGGGTTGATTCTGTTTTATATTATTCATGTTGTCTTTTATCTAGTACTTTCGTTGTAATGAAAACTTGAGAAATGAAAATGATATCATATTATTAGTGTTTGCTTGCTTATGAATGACGTCTGTCAATGCTTTCATTTTCTTTCACTCAATTCAAAAACTAATGAGAATTGTCATCATCAAAAAGGGGGAGAATGTTGGTTCTCAGTGTTTGTTTTGATGATTACAAACTCTAAGTTTTCGTATTGAGTCATATGTGTTTAGATCATGGTTTGCTCGAGCATCACTATGAGCTTGCCCGAGCATTATCGGGGTATCTAAAAAAAAGAAGTAATGTTTGATCGACCATGCTCGAGCAGCACAATGTTTTTGCTCGAACAACATCGAGTCAGAAACGAGAGTTGCATGATTGAACAATCATGCTGGAGCAAGATAAATTCCTTGCTCGAGCAGCATCGAGGCACAAGCAAAAGAATGTCTTCAAATGTGCCTTGCTCGAGCAGGAGGAAAACCATGCTCGAGTAGCATGCGTCTTTTGCACTATTCTCCTCTTGGAACAAATTGTTCCCGAGCATGAGAAAATCCATGCTCGAGCACCATGCTCGAGCAAGGGCAAAAGCTTGCTCGAATAGCGTTGCTAAACTCTCAAATCTTCGCCTCTGCTTGTCTCTTGCCCGAGCATGAATATGTCATGCTCGAGCACCATGCTCGAGCAGACAAGAAGTCATGCTCGAGCAGCGTCGCTGAATGACCAATCTCTCGCCTCTGCCTATGTCTTGCTCGAGCAAGCATAATGTCATGCTCGAGCATCAGCATAGTAGAACACTTCTCAGCTTCTTGAAGAGAAGCTTGCCCGAGCATGATTTTATTATGCTCGAGCACCATGCTCGAGCAGACGAAAATCCTTGCTCGAGCATCAGCGAGGTTGCTATGGTTTTATGTGATTCAAGAGAAGCTTGCCCGAGCAAGCATGAACTGTTGCTCGAGCAAGACCCCTCTGTTTTGAAAACTCTGTCTGCGTAATTTATGCAATCAATACATGTTAATCTTATTACCTCTAAAAGTTACTCTTTACTAATCCTAAATGCTTTTAACAAGTTTGTTAATGAGTTTCAGGTGAGTTAAGCATAAGTTAATCATCAAATTGAAAGAAAGCAATTTGTGTCAGAAGAGCATTAAATGAGTTTGCCAAAACCGGTGATAATCTTGGTTACCAATACTCTGATTGGTATAAAAGTTTTTATTACATTCCGAATGCACATTTAATGCCGTCTCACAATGGAAAGAATCAAAAGGAATGAAGGGAATGTCAAGTACAAATCCACCTGGAAAATTCAAACGGCGAAAACTTTAACCATGGTCTCATTTGTCTAACGGATACATTCAAAGACTCACAACGGTTATTCTCCAAGCTTCATCAACGGTCACTTATTGTAACACCTATAAATAGTCGAAGCATTGAATTCACCACCTACCGAAACACTGTACATTCAATTTGAACTTATTGCAATTTGCTGTTTCAACTGTTTCATTAATATCTTCAGATATTTTGCTATACTTCAGTGATTAACATTTATCTACTCAGTGAAGATTTTAAACACCTTTTGATCATCTGTTTAGTTGTCAAATCTTAAGGTAGTGGGACCTTAAGTAAGAGTGTAAAATTATAACTTGTAAGGGGGAGTGAGTCCGAGAGTAAAAAGATCATCCTTTGTTTACAGAGTGTGTAATTGTTGTTAAGAGTTAGTGAAAATCTCAAAGTGTGCTTGGGGACTGAACGTAGGTCAAAGCATTAGACCGAACCAGTATAAAACGTTCTGTGTCTACCTTTCCTTCTCTGTCTCTGTTTTATTTCCATTTACTTTTAATTCGGGAAAGATTTTCGAGATCACCTATTCACCCCCTCCAGGTGATATTCCATCTTCACCCCTTCCTACTAGTTCAATTAAAATAAATGTGGATGGCTCATTTAGGGTGAATACTGGAGAAGCAGGTATTGGCATGGTTTGTAGGGATTCCAAGGGTGTGTTTTCTGGTGGCATAGCAAATGTGGTTGAGACTACCTCCCCATTTATGGCAGAATGTCTTGCAGTGAAGGAGGCCTTGTTGCACAGGAATTATTTTGCTAGCTCCAAGATAATAATTGAAACGGATTGTGAATGGTTGTTTAGATTGCTGAGAGGAGGAAATTATGTAGGTTGTGAGTGGCAATGCCGTGACACGCTGGAGGAAATTGCGAGGTTACTTGATTCACTGAAGGATGTATCCTTGTCGTTGGTTGCAAGGCAGGGTAATAATGTTGCTGACAGATTAGCAACTGAAGCTACAAAGAAGATGCACTAGCCTTATTGGCTGGCTCATGCTCCATCTTCTTTAAGCAGATTTCTGGAAAGGGACTCTACATCATCCAGCGCTGATTCTACTCACAGGCCTTCAATGGTAGATAGAGAAGGTTGAGAGGTTGCTGCTGTCATATGCTCTGCTGTTAGTTAATTTGGAGTCTTTTTAGGTGTGCATTCGTTCTTTTATGTAGGTTGGTTTAGCAATTTGTTTTCTGATACAGGTTTTGTTTTACAGTTGATACTAATATAGAATTTCGTTTTGCTTTGATATAGATCTTAGTTTGGTAAGCTGTGTGATAGGTTGTAACTATAGGTATTTTTTTGGAGTGTTTACTTGGCTTCAGCTATTGGTGTTTGTAGTTCTTGATTTTTGTTATTAATAAAATTGGTTGTTTTTGGGCAAAAAAAAAAAAAAAATCCAAAGAAATGAAGATAAAGCTAATTAAAATACAATCTCAAGCATCTAACAGAGGTTCAAGTTATAACCAATCTTCTATTTAAAAATTAGATAGAAGAAATACATTATTCAAATGTCATAAGCTTATCCTAAGACCTACGAATCACTAAATAACATAAGAAAATAAGATTTGCAAAGCCAAAACTCTCCTTTTGAATCTCCAAGCTCATGCCATTGCCACTGCTAAAAAGGATGAAGGGATTTAGTCATGGTCAGCCATCAAATGAGCAGCTATCTTATTCAACAACGGTCCAGCCATGGAGAAACGCTAATTAAATAGAAAGATTGATGATAAAGAATGATTGGTAGGTAAGAGGCTATATGAAAATGAATGGAGGAAAGCCACGGCTGGGTGAAGGAGTGAAACTCACCGACGGTGATAGACGAAGCTTGCCAGCGAAGGTGATGATGAACGATGCTGCCAGCAAGGAAGAAGAACATCGGAGTGGTGATGAAGATAATGAAGTGAGGTGAAGTCTGGAAGGTAAAGAAAATGGTGATGGTTGCTGCTTACTCAAAATCTCAGGCTGAAGAAGATAATTGTGGATAGAAAAATTGAGAATGAAGGCGAAGGTAAGGCGATGGTTTAGATGGATGCAAGCATGAAGGTCCAATATCGAGCTAGAGAATCTCGATCGAATTTGCAGCAGTTAATTTTTGTCCTTTTTTATTTGTAAAACTTAATAACCATGACAATTAAGTAGGACACATTTGGCACGATGACCCACGAAACCCTTTCCATTATATTACACTTCTATTTAATTTTAACAAAAAACTTAAGAAAAATTATGTTGATAATTCCAGGGCCCTCAGTCTAAGCCCCTAGTCAAAGCCTTCCCTTAGTCCAAGAAGAGGAAGCATTCCACACTCGTCGCTCAATTCGAGCATGAGTCATGCTCGTAGAAGAAGCTTGTTGAAGAACCTGGTCAGAAGCGCCTCATGGAATTTTATAAAATGTTCTTCTCCATGCAGACAAATGAAGAGTATCCAATGGTTACCTTTGAGCCAGAGGTCTTTGGCCAAGTGGGACAACATGAATGTGTGAGTCGAGAGGTTGTTAGTGAGGTCTTGGATATGGAGATGACAAGTACAAACTCCGTCAACTTCTTTATAAGGTATTCCTCAAACCGTGGTTTTCATAAAGATAGCTACATAGAATTTAGATTATATTTTTATATGTTGGTTTCAGCTTTTTAGACACCTTTTCCAGATGCTCATACTCCCCCACAGCCTCCATGGAAGATAAAGTTCATCACTCTAACATTGTAACTAACCAACATGAGGACATGAAAGAAGAGTTGATGCAATCTCATGCAAGGGTAGGTACATCATTCACTTTTCTTAAATTAGTTTTTATATATTTTTGTAATCGTGCTTAGGGCACATGATGCTCATAATAATAAATCAGTGCTGTAAAAAGATTTGGTACAATGATTCTCTTCACGAAGACCCAAAGAATAAGTCATACTTGTAGGAGACGTTTGACTAGAAAGTTATTCATTCTTCATCTTTTATTACTTACATTTAAATTAAGTTCAACTTGTATATTTCTATATATATGTATATATATAATTTTTTTTGTTCTCTCTTCTCAACACGGTGTACAAGTATAGGATGAAAAATAACCTTGAATGCACCAACGACACCAGCTGCTGTTGCAAAAGCGCCTTCCAATGGCTGACACCAAAGATGTATATATTATCCACCATTAACTGTAATACTATATTGAAGCACATATAGTTTATATATGATTGAATGACACATAATTCTTCTCATTTCTTTATAGTATCCTTGGCAACCAACAGGAAGGAATGATTGTAGGTACTGTGAGATGTGGTACATGAAGGACATAATCATGCATAATTCATATGAAATGGGTCATGCAAAGGTATATATATGCTCAATCGTTTAGATATATATTCAATCAGCTATATATTATAATATCTAACTTGATACGTTATTTACTTTTGTGCACAATATTTTGAGGATGTGTACAAGACGTATGGTGCGTCATAAATGGAAGAAGTGGCTGAAGAGTTACTTACAACAATTCAATTTCAGTGGGCGACAAGTTAACTATAAATATATTTTAATTTATTTGTTTTAAACTATTGGTTTTAATGTATATATATACATAAATGAATATACTTTTCCGGTCTTAAATATATGACATAGTTTATAGTGCAAATTACACTATAAAATATATGTTCTATATTTAGAACCGAAGGTAGTAAATATATTCTAATTTGTTGTAATGTTGTATACATAAATGACTATAAAAATATATACAAGTTCGTACTATTTTGTTTTGTACAAATGTATATGCAAGGGGATATTGAAATCAGAACAACCCATTAAAAAAAAAAATAGCTGTGATATATCATGGTTATCACTTAACAACTGTTATGTAAATAGATACATAGCAATTATAATACAACAACTATAATGTATCTAAAAAATTACGCGGTTATTACTTAGCGACCGTTATGTATGCGTTATGTATGCCAACTATATATAATGGTTGCTTAAAGAAAGCCATTAGCATTACTATAAATACAAAACGGGTTTTGTGAAAGAACCATTATTTTTTATGCTTTAATATATAACATTTGCTTACGTGAGAAGTTATGTATTATGCCAACATTACTGAATATATAACAGTTGTTTACGTATGCCCATTATTTATTAGGCCAGCATTACGCATATCATGGCCTCACCAAGGCCCAATATATAATGGGTGTTAACCCTTACAGTATATGTTACTGAATATATTACGGTTTGGAACCGTTATGTATCCACACCAAGAAAATATAATGCCATCATAGATCATGGTTTGGAACTATAATGCATGATTAAAAATAACCATAGTTAATAGCCCTTTTCTTTATTATTGGAAAGTCATTGATGCTACTTAATGAACTTCATGTGCCAAAAACTGTTGTTGAATTTGACAATAAGGATTTGTTCAATTGCTTAGATAATAGATGGGATTTTGGTGGGGAATGGTAATCTTTAGTAGCGGAACTAGAAAATATTTTTAGCGCGAGCCAAAAAATAATCATATTGAATTATTTACTAAATAATATCATATAACATTGAAAAATACAAATAAATAAGTGTCAGTGTTAGTCAGTATCTTTTGCCACTAAACTTGAATTCTTCTAGTACTACTCAATCTGCAAAACTAACACTTAAATACTCATTTCGCCTACCTCAAAACAAAATGATTGGAGAAAATAAAAAAATAAATATAATATGAACCCCAAATTTTTTTATAAAAAAAAAAACATACAGATTTTTTTTTTTAAGTGTCAGTGTTAATTAGTATCACAAAATGCACATTCTTTTCCTTTTTTTTTAATAAGCCACTGTTCTTTTTTTTTTTTTAAAAAAATCAAAACAAGATATAAGATAATACTAACATTTTCAGTAGGTATTTTAAACAAGAATTTTACTTTCCTCTCACAGCCTAATGAATAATGAACTAAACATTGTCCTAATAAAAAAATGAGTGTAATTATAGAGAAGATAAGAGATTAGTTGAGGGCAAATTATTGCTCAAAAAAAATATTATATAATACATACCTATAAATACATAAGATATTGGCCCAGCTGACCAACACACAGTTCAGCCATTGGGAATCTTGCTTGCTATTTCATGATTTAAGACATCAAATTTTGTCCAAGGAAAATTTGGTTGATATCTTTTTTCTTCTAAAGAAGGAAATCCAAGTCTAATCCAGGGTGCTGCAATTTATCAAGGGAAGGAGTTGGTTGAATGCGTTGATAGATTCAATTTTCTTTTCTTTTGTTTCTTTATTGTTCTTTCTTTTACTTCTATATATACGGATTTATATAGACCGTGTATTGTATTATTTGTTTTATATTAATAAAAGTAAAAAATATTTTGGTAAAAAAAAGAAAAAGAATTTCAAAACTGACAAAAAAATACACGCTTGAAAGAGTTCAGAGCAAACTTGCGGGATGGAAAAGTAGAACTCTTTCTATTGCTGGCCGTATTACATTAGTGAAATCGGTGCTGTCTTCAATTCCTTTTTACACGATGCAAAGCACTCTTCTTCTCATCACCTGCTGCAACTGAAATTTAAAAGGTCATCGGGGAATTTATATGGGGCACTTTGGATGATCATCATGGAGTTAGCCTAGTTAAAATGGAGTGACTTTTATCAATCTTTAAAGAAAGGCGGATGTGGGCATCTTCGGCTTGATTGGCAGAATAATGCTTCTCTTTTGAAACTGGTTTATAAATTTTATTCACAACATGACATAACACCGTTTGGGTCCTGTCCTGAAAGGCAAGTATGATACGGACGACAGTGAAGAAGGTATTCTTCGGCAGCAGTCCTCTTACTTTTGGAAAAATGTTGTCAAAATCTGGGATGACACATCCTTTAATATAAAGTGGAAACCTAGTGATGGCACTAAAACCAAATTTTGGGTTGGGGATTATGGACCGTTAAAACATATTTCTTATGCTGAATCCATGACCCTGATCTTGCCAAGCCTATAGCAGAATACATAGATGAAGATGGGCAATGGAAATGAAGCTTATTCCAGGACCTCTTGCCACCTAGTGTTCTTAAATCTATATCAGATACTAAGCTTGAGAGGTGCCCAAAGGACCCAATGTGCTTCTGAAATTTGTCAAAGTCTATATATCACAACTTTGGAATAACCTTTGGAATCTCGATTTATATAAATAAGCACTTTTAAAACCCCAAAAAGTGATCCAATTTATATAAATAAGCACTTTTAAAACCCCAAAAGTGATCCCAAACATACTTGTGCATCAGAATCAATTAATTGGAAACCCCGCAGGCTCAAGGTGTTCAAACTCTTACATGGCTTTTACTCAGAAAAATTGCTTACCAATGCTGAAAGATAAGGGAGAGGAATGACAATTGACCAACGCTGCTCCTTATGTCATGGGAGGCGCAGAAAACATTAACCATGTTTTTAAGAACTGCCCTATGACTTCATATGTGTGGAAGAAAATTCTGCCGGCTGATACTTGTCTGGACTTATTTCGAACTAATGTTACATCTTGGCTAACAAATCTTCGAAGAAGCTCACATATGAATTTGTCTTGGAAGATTAGATTATGTTATTTGTTGGAAGCTATGGAAGGCTAGGCATCATGGGATTTTTGCCAACGAAGTTTATAAACTACGGAATGAATACTGGCACAAATTAGATCTATAGTAGACCATACATCAAAATGTTTTGCCATTTTTAGATTGATCATCTAAATTATCCTTTTACATTACAACTATATCTCCCCAGATTATTATTCCTCGCTTACTCACTGATGTATATGTACAGTTTTGATTAATGAAATTCCCTTTCTGCTCGGAAAAAAATAAAATAAAAATAAAAATACCTATTAAAAGAGACGGATGGAGAAGTACAGGATAAATCATACCAAGTACTGTCAATCAACACAGACAAGGTGTGAGGACCAGCGATACTATTGCTAATATATTATTAACAATGGTTCTTTGTTTCTCAAACCAATAAAAAAACTATGGATCTTTCAGTTATGAGTGTACTATAGCTGCGTAGCATACATGTACAAAGAGCACACACAAATTGGCAATACATGTAAAAGCCAATTGAGGAGGAAACTAACAACAAAAGATAACACAGCTAAAAATGCAAATAGTTCAAGTCAAAGTGTGGGGTACCAGACAGACCCATCACACTAGGGGCATTATGCAGATAAAGCAAAGCTCTGCTCCGTCCAGTTTGGAGGATCCATCACAGCGCAGGGATCTGTTTTCTCAAAATCTGCAACCTACATGACATCACCATAGTTGCAAAATACCAACTTGCAATTAGGCATTAAAATCTGTTATGTTTAATACCAGATACATTAAATAAGGACAAATACCTTTTGCTGGCATTGAGGACAGTAGTGATATTTATGCCAGAGGCAGTCCATTGAAGGACAAAGAAAGCAAACTCCTAGCATAAATGGCATCATACAACCAACTAATGCTGCCAGACTTGGTTTTGACCTGAGAATCACGGGGAAAAGACACATTACCGTCAAAACGGTTTAGCTATTGCCTATTGTTCAATGTTCAATGCAATAAAAACCTACTCCACTCTCTCAAAGAAAATAGGTTATGCCCATTCTAGATAAAAATCAAGCTGTTTATTGATTTATTTTGACAAATTTTTTGAAAGAGATTCCCTCTTATCAATCCCAAGTTATCAGTTGCAACTTGAAAGCAACTATGAGCAGGGTGTGATTTAAAGTAATAGCAAACTGAGACTGAACTAAGTCTTTATCTCAAGACTCCCAACTAAATATAACTAGCAACCTGGAACTTTAAATAGAAGCTTGATCAGTTTTGGGTAACACATATTCTCCTCTAATCTTACCCAACCTAAAGATGAAGTCCTCAACCACATCTTCTGTGGCATGCTTCTTATTTATGCATATGCCTTGAACAAACTCGTTTCTCTTTCAATCATAAGTTGACACAGAGAAGAAGACAAATCGATAAACAAAATGAAGTTCCATTAACAGAGGGAAACAGACCCTGTCATTATAACTGCAGCGAATTGTGCAAGAGTCAGGGCCCAGCTATATAATCCGACCCTCAAGGCCTCAAAACTTTTGAAAAGACCGCATTCAATACTTCTTTGATACCCCGGCTTCAGACTTTTGAAAGAATAAAGAACAATAGCAACACTCCATAATCCATATTCAATACGTTACATAGCTACCTCTTTCTTTAATTGTAAGACACAATAT
This sequence comes from Acacia melanoxylon, assembly GCA_019022615.1. Lineage (NCBI taxonomy): Eukaryota > Viridiplantae > Streptophyta > Magnoliopsida > Fabales > Fabaceae > Acacia > Acacia melanoxylon. Next base: position 6,674,764 of record JAFJYJ010000030.1, on the reverse strand, counting down.
TAACAAATAAAGAAGAGAAGAAACCAAGAAAAAAAACAAAATTCAAGGGAACATATGTTACTAGGAATCATATATACAAAATAAGCTTAGACATATTGACCGCCAACAGCCTCTATTAATTTGTGATTTAGAGTAACAATCGAGACAATTGGAAATGGATACATAGGCGAAATTCTGAGAACTAAAAACATGCAATTAACCAATCAAAATCATCAAGTTTTTGTATGACTTTGAACTAATTTGACTATTTCTCGAAAGCAAACTGATTCTGTGAATTCAGCTCCCAAAACATTATTTTTGGGCGAAAATCACAAATATCAGATTCGATTAATCAGATATAGAAGCATTTCACCACAAAAAAAATACAGCAAAAAAGAAGGAGAAACATAAACAAGGGACCGATAAAGAAACGATGAGTGTCGAAATTATAGAGATACCTGACAGTAGTGAGGCCAGTATTAGAACAGTGAACGCAATTGAAAGGAGCAGGAGTGTCGCGGTAAATAGTTTGTTGGATGGGTACGCCTTTGGGATCGCCGACGAAGGCGTTGGGAGGGATAACGCCAGCTTGATGAGGGTTTCCGGCGGAATAGGCATAATACGGAACTCCAACCACCACTTCTTCCTTTTTCTCCATTCGGTTCTTGCTTTTTCGCAATTCGTGATTCCAATCAGAAATATAAGCACTGGTGTGATCGGTCTCTTTTTTGTGTCTGAGTTGATTTTCACGACCGCAAACAACCGCGTCTTTGACCCATTTTGCGTCGGGTCATATATGATATACGATTCACCGACTCTTCGAGAGAAACGTTTGTTTTGGGCAAGGATATTTTAAATTTTAACAATGACTTTTGACATGTACAAGATCTAGATACAATCGCCAATAGTTTTTTTGACCGGTAAACAATCGCCAATAGTTTAGGGATAATGATTTTTAGACCCCAATCAAAGAAAATAATATATTGACAAGATTCATAAATTGTTAGTGATAGTTAATTCACTTGTTAATTGCACTGTTCACTTGTTAATAGAGACTTTTTCGATATTATTTCTTTTGGTTGAGACTTAAATGTCATTCTTGCAATAATTTACCATCCAATATCATGTCCAAAAAAGAGGCCTACGGTGCTATTTCCTATCCTTAATATACTTTAAAAAAAATATATATATATATATATATATAAATAGATATTATATTAAGGATTGAATGTGATATTTTTTGTAGGGTTAAAATCAATAAAAATTGTAATATCCCAAATTTAATTCACCAAAATTCCTTGTATATTTGTTACATTAAATGGAATGAAATGGTGATTTTTGGTACACTTGACTTGGCAAAATATTAGAAATAAGGGTTACATGAAATTTGGCTAAGTTAAGGCACAAAAGTTCAACTTTTGTCTTAGTAAAGACCTAATATTGTAGCCCGAAAGAAAGAAAGGAAGAGTTCAATTTTTTGCCAAATTTATTATGTGAATTTCGGCCAAAAATGAAAAGGAAAAAATGAAGACAATATTTAATTCAAAAGTTGAGGAAATGTAAGGGGAAAATTGTCATTTGGCTAATCAATTAAGAAGCTCTTATTTTTTCTAATAATAAAGGTCAAAGTCGGCCAAGAAGGAGGAAGGGAAGAGAAAATAGATTTTTGGACACAAAGTAAGCCATATGGAAGCATATGAGACCATGTGGAAAAAAAAAAGAAATAAAATATTCAAGACATGTGCAAAAATTCATTAAACAAATATTATTTTTTAGGAGGTAGAATGTGATATCTGAAGAAGCCATTTAGCTCTTCGAAAGGGCCAAATTTCAACCAACACCCACAAAAATAGAGAAAAGAAGTGAAAAAAAGAAAAAGAAAGAGTAAAGAAGGGGTATGATTTTGTTGTTTTTAAGGTCTCCAATGGATTCCTTGGGAAAGACTACGGAATGAGGTATGGAGGCTTTAGGGTGTGAAATGACAATTTTACCCCTAAAACCCTAACATATGTGGCTACAAGGGTAGTTTGGGAAAATGGAGTGTGATTTTGGAAAAACTGAGGTCAAAAATAAATTCTACACGCAAAGTTGTATAGGAATAACTGGGTCATAATTTTTGGTAAAGTACAATTATACCATGTATAAAGGGGAATTAGACAGGATTCTTAAGAGCATTTTGGTAATTATGTGTTTTTGGTAAAGATAACCAACCATATGAATTTAGGAATAAGACATGAAGGATTAATAAGTTATTTATTATAAATTTGGAATTTTAGGATTTGATGATTTCCCGAGCCAAACAAAGAATTGATAGACCAAACTAGCTAGCAATTGGAAAGGATCTCATATAGTAACTCAATTTTATATATACTATGTGATTGTTTATATTCTTTGTGTTGCCATGTTCTGTGATGAGAATTGTTGTTACTAATTCCTAGTTGTGGTGTGGGAAAAGCACAAGTACCACCCAGTAGGAAAAGTGTTAGTTCTCTATGTGTTTTGATGATAACTGACAATTGTAAACTCAAGTTAAAGTTTGTCTTTGATAAGTTGAAAAACTTACTGTCAAAGGCAAACTCGAGTTTTGGAAGTAAAACTCAAGTTTGGACTTAACAGAAAGTAGTTCAATTTTATGAATTGAGAAAACTCCAGTTTGCATAGGCAAACTCAAGTTTGTGACATACAAATAGTACTCCAAGTTTTTCACAATTAGACAAACTCGAGTTTGAACCATACAGAGACTCTTCAATATTTTCTAAAGTAAACAAAACTCCAGTTTGCGAAAGTAAACTCGAGTTTTGGTCATACAAAGGGCTTTTTTACTAATTTTCCCCTTATAAAATAACTATTTAACAAAATGCCAATGTTTGCAAACTATTTAACGATTTGCTCATGTTTTCCCCTTTTAGTCGACTAAAACACGGGCCCATTTTTTTTGAACATCCCCGTGATTTAGTCGACTAAACCATGTAGTTTAGTCGACTAAAACGCGGGGACAAATTTTTTTAAAACATCCCCGAGATTTAGTCGACTAAACCCTGTAGTTTAGTCGACTAAATCGCCACGGGCAAATTTTTTTAAATTTTCCCCGTGATTTAGTCGACTAAACTACAGGGTTTAGTCTACCAAACCAGTCCAGAGGGGTTTTTTAAAAACCCTACTCGCGCATTTTGGAACCCTAATCGACTAAGCTCCCTCCCCAAACCTCTCCCCCTTTGTTTTTTTCACCAATTCCTTGCCGAATCCGTTGGTGGGTAGCGAAGGAAACTTCATTCTAGTGTCATTTGCGTCGATTTCAATATGTTCTCATCTCCATTGTGTAATCTTTGTAGTTTAACTTTGTTAAGCTTTTGTTTTTGTTTGTAACATGAAACCCTTCCTTTTAGAATTCCCAAATTCTGGTGTGAAGGATGAGTTCAAGTCCAAACACGCACGTTACTGTAATCTACCATAGTGGGACCTACAAAATGCCTCTCACTATGGTAGATTACAGTAACGTGCTTGTTTGGACTTGAACTCATCCTTCACACCAGAATTTGGAAATTCTAAAAGGAAGGGTTTCATGTTACAAACAAAAACAAAAGCTTAACAAAGTTAAACTACAAAGATTACATAACGGAGATGAGAACATACCGAAATCGACGCAAATGACACTAGAATGAAGTTTCCTTCGCTACCCACCAACGGATTCGGCAAGGAATTGGTGAAAAAAAGTAGACATTCTCTATAGCGAGGGGGAGAGGTTTGGGGAAATTTTAAAAAAATGCCCGTTGCCAGGAGCTTAGTCGATTAAGGTTCCAAAATGCGCAAGTGTGGTTTTTAAAAACCCTCTTCGGATCGGTTTTAGTCCACTAAACCATGTAGTTTAGTCGACTAAATCACGGGGAAATTTTAAAAAAAATGCCCGTTGCCATTAAGTCGACTAAACTACATGGTTTAGTCGACTAAATGAGGTGTTTAGTCGACTAAAAGGGGCAAACAGGGGCAAATCGTTAAATAGTTTGCAAACATGGACATTTTGTTAAATAGTTATTTTATAAGGGGCAAATTGGTAAAAAAGCCCATACAAAGAGCTTCCAAAGTTTTGAGCTTAAGCAAACTCTAGTTTTGATATGAAAACTCCAGTTTGCGTCAAATGAAGAGTTTTGTCAAGTTTTGTAAACTTGACCAAACTCGAGTTAATGTTTTCAAAACTCGAGTTTGGGCTTGGTCGAAAGTTTTAATGCTTTTCATCCTGAGAAAACTCTAGTTTGTTATAACAAACTCCATTTTGCATTTTGCTAAGGATTTTCTAAGTTTTCCAAAGTATTGAGAAAACTCGAGTTTGTATCTAACATAGAGTTTTCATGTTTTACCCACTTTGAGAAAACTTCAGTTTGTTTAGAAAACTTCAGTTTTCACTTAGCAAATATTTTCAAAGGTTCTCAACTTTTAAAGGAAACTCAAGTTTGATTTGGTTAACTTGAGTTTGCCAAGTAGAGAGCTTTGCTCTTTTCAGTGATTTTGAAAACTCCAGTTAAGATTTGAAAAATCCAATTTTGAGCTTTTGGACTTAAACATGTGTTCACTATAAAAGTCCAAAACTCGAGTTAGTCACTAATGAACTCGAGTTTTGCTCAATGCTCAAAATGTACTTCAAAACTCAAATCACGACATTCTTCTCATCACTTGCATGACTCTAGGCATGACTCGAGTCGAAGAAGGAAACTCGAGTTTAGATTTGGAAACTCGAGTTTGGCTTCCTAACCAAGTTTAATCGAAGCAAAGTTACAAACTCCGGTTTGGATAAACAAACTCGAGTTTGTGTCGCTAAGTTTGAAAATCAAATTACACGAATTTTTGAAATCTTCATGTTTAATCTTAATACTTCTTATCATCACTCATTACTATTCCTAACTATGTTTAATCAGTTTGTTAGTGAGTTTTCAGATGATTTAGAGGATATTAAATGAGGATTTGAACAAAAGTAAAAAGTGACGTCGGCACATTAAATGCAATGTCCAGAAAGCTTGCACCCTTTTGGGCAATCATTCCATACACGTTGCAAAGGGATTAATGTTTCCTTTCTCTATCCAGTAGCTGCTCTTCCAACGGATTAATTTGAAGGGAAGTCAACCCTAAACCTCTGAGCAACTGGATTAACTGAAAAGTAGAGAGAGAAGAAGACCAAAGTGTTCCTAACAGCTACAACAATGTGTCCAATGGCTACATTGATTAATCCAACGATCATTTAATGCTCTCTTCATATATAAGAAGTTGCATTCAAGTCTTCTCAACAACTAACACACAGAAAATGAATTGCATTCAAGTTCTTCAACTACTCTTTCAGTTTTCTACTGTAAAGTATCTTTTGATACATTTGTACTTCGGTGATTATCATTATCCACTCTTAGAGAGAGTATCATTTATTGATATAATTCATTGTAAGAATCTCAAGTCGTGGGACTTGGAGATTGGGTTATTTGATTACAACTTATAAGGGGGAGTAATTTCTAGTGAGAGAATTACTCTGACAGTTACAAAGTGTGTAATCATTTGAGTTAGTGAAATCCCAGAGAGTTTAGGGACTGGACGTAGGTCAAGAGGTTGGACCGAACCAATATAAACTCGCCGTGTCTTGCTTCTTCTTCCCTTAATCTGTCTGCCCTGTGTTTAGATATCCATAACAAAGCATTTTCAAAAGAATTTTTAAAATCCCAAATTCACCCCCTCTTGGTGATTTGCTCCACTTTCAAAAAGCACAAGTACCATTAGGCCAAGTGAGACCTAGCTGAGGTAGTGAGATACTGTGATGTGAATTGTTTTTATTAATTCCTAGTTGTGGTGTGGGAAAAGCACAAGTACCACCAGGCCAAGTGGGACCCAGCTTAGGTAGTGAGACAAGTACGAACAGACGGTTGTCTAATCAAGCCTCCAGTGCCTTCCCATTCGTGTTGCCCCTCAAGCTCTCACCTGATAAACATTGAGAGTAACAGAGTAAGGCCACTATCTCAGTAATAAAATTCCTATCCACATTACCAACCAATACCACTTGTAGGGTGCAAGGTGGGAGTAAACAATAACATATATAAGCAAGCAATGGAATAATAGTTATAATATATCTAAAAGGTGAACAAATATCATGTAACACCTTATATTGTTGGAAATTATGCCCTAGGGTCAAGTCATCTCCATTTAGGTATCATTTCATTTGCATGTTTATAGTGATAACTGTATCATTAGATATATCTTATAGATTATCCTAAATGTCCGTGGTCGGTCATCTACATGGGAGCGAAGATGAAATAAGATCAGTATGACTTTGATGAGGTATGGAGATACGAATCAAAGTCATGGGCACTTGTAAGAGTACAAGGTGCTGGACCGACCCACTATGAGAAAGCTGCATGGATTAAGTCATAAACTTTTCTCATGTATAACCGCGTCACAACGCCTTTTGACCTGAGATCATCATGCATTCCTACATGATGAGTCGCTGCTCTTTGACCTAGTCAAAAGTCACCTTTGACCGGGTGATGATATAGGCTTGGATCGGGATCAGTGGTTTTTATGCAGAGGAATGTGAATGGTCAAGATGAAATTTGTCCCTCACATTTGTAGAGAGATAATACTGGGTCTCTTGATGAGTAAGTCTGAGAAATGTATGATCATACTACGATGGAAATGAGTTTCCATTTCAATTATTAGACTAATCGAGAATCGAGAAAGTAATGGTTAAGAACAAGAAGTTGACAATATCCATGCCTCATCCTTGACTAAATTATCGCGTGACTAAAGGGACGTGACATGGTTATACGAAAGGTTGTATCGTATCATCGATCCCTATATGTATTGGGTAGTCGCAATGTCTTGCTAGAGGCCGCTTGCGACTTGTGGGCTAGTACAATATTGGCCCATTGCCAAACTCATGTGGGCCTGCAGGGTCGCACACAAAAATAGCCCAACACGAGCAAAAGTGTCCAGATTCATTGAATCTTAGATATGTCTAAGATTTAATGAATACCGTATTTAATCTAGGATGAATATATATATATATATATATTATTAAATTTGAATTAATAATGATATTATTTATAGATAATAATATTATTATATATAGTATTTAATTTATTTTATAAATTAAATAACTATAATAAATTGAGATATTGTATCTCATATTTAATTTTCGAATAAAGATATAGTATCTCGATTTAATTAAATTGAAATATAGTATATCATATTTAATTAAATAAAAAGATATCATATCTCATATTTAATTTATAAAGATAAATTAAATATGTAGGCTTATAATTCGGATTAAATAAATATATTAGATTAGATCTATTTGATAGATTTAATTAATATATTATTTTAATTGAAATTCGAATTTCAAAATTGATTGGATTAATTTTGAATATTTTAATATGGCTTATTAGGGTTTTAGAAACCCTATAATAGATATTGATCTAGTCGTATTAAGTAGACAGATGAATTAGAAAAGTCGCGAGAAACCTTAGAGAGAAAAAGTAGAGACGCAAGAATACTGAAGGCGCTAGCACGCTGCCATCCATGTTCGAAGGTTGTTCGTGTGGATACCGGTAGAGGGAGAAGATTCGTAGAGTCTGCTCCTAGTTGATCGAGAAGGTAGCCCACCAATTCAAATAGAACGAGACGCGAACCAGTTTGCCGTAGGTATGATTCAGATTTTATAACCTTGATTTAAATGTGGTTGAGCGATCCTCAGAAGGGATTCGTAAAGTTTTTTTTAATTCCGCTGCGTGTATGGATCCCAACATATATTACTTACTTAAAGTAACTCATACCTAATTTAAGTCCCAAGGTTGAAGGAATACTATGAGTCATCTAAAAACTGATTTTTCTAAAAACTCTCTTTTTCCAAGAACACTTTTGATTATTTTCCCAAAAACGTCAACTTTGAAAAATCATAATTGAATATACAAAAATAATTTCTAGATTATTCTTGTCCTTGAGGAGCCCTTTTTATAGGAAAAAAAAATAACAAGACTAGATTGTTACATATGATTAGTTTTAATATGTCAAATATAAAGAGCAAAAAGTTTGCATAATATATTTATCTCCTACATTGACTAACTACTATATTTAATATAGATTAGTCAATCAAAGATTAGAAGATATCAAGTTGAATTAAGGAGAATGATCAACAAGAAGATTCAGAAAGAAGTTACTGAGTTGGATTGATTGAGATGATGAAGAAGAAAGAGATTGAAGACATTAGTCAAGAAAGCAAGAGGTTATTAAAATATTTTTGGAGAATAATCAATAAGAAGAGAAGAGATTAAAGAAAAAAGAACTTGCCAAATATAATGGCAATATCAATATTCAAGTTGTTAGTTTTGGTATTGGAAGTCTCCATGATCAGAAATCTGGAATGACTTAATTTTAAGTTAAAATACCTCATTTGAAGTTATTTCATATTCACTCGAGTGACTCTTTACTATCACTCAAGTTATAGAAGCATTACTTGAGTGGTTATCAAGCTTCACTCGAGTTATACATGTTTTACTCGAGTTATAGAAGCATCACTCGAGTGATTATCAAGTTTCAGCATACTTTGTTCAGCTCTATTTTCGTTCAACATGATAAAGGTTTGGTAATTTGGTCATATCTCTCAAACCACAAATCCGATTGAGGTAAACCTTGTTTCATATGAAACTTGATTCCTAGTGCAACATACAAACACTAAGATAAACCTCAACTGAGTTCAGATGAAAGAGATATGACATTTGGAACTTGACAATGGAATTTCTTGCATCATTTCAGAATAGGTTCAGTAATTTGGATGTATCTCCAAAAATACACATCCAGTTGAGATGAAACTTGTGGCATATGAAACGAAACTCAATATAATTTCATAGAAGCTGAGATTAAGCTCAAAAAGACTCAGACAAAAGAGATATGGATCCAAAACATTGACTTTTGAGACGCTCGATGTCCTCACGATGCTCCAGAACAACTGTCATTCTTTAGATCATAACTTTCAAAAATAATGATTTTAGGACTCAAACTTGTTGAATATAACACTAGAATCAAGATGATTTTCAAATACATCAAGATTACACTCAACAAAGAACATTTAGAAGATATATGAATTTTGGAATTTCACAGTCGTATAAAGATGCTGCTCCAGACCAGCTACTATGAATTTGATCAAAACTTTCAGAATACAATGAATTTAGAGTTGATTCTTTTTGCATTGGAAAGAAGACTTCAGTAACGTTATGGGGATAGGTTATTTTCCAAATTTAGAGTAATATTCAAAAATTTATTCCCACTGGAAGTTGACCTCTATGCCAAACTATCTATGTTCAAAAGGGTACTCGAGTGATAGTGGATGCACTCAAGTGATGAAGCTTCACTTCCAAAATTTTAGTAAGTCACTAGCAAGTGAAATTTGAGTGATGTGAGAATTACTTTAGTGATTTGGGATATCACTCGAGTGATGCATGATTACTCGTAGTGATTTGGAAAATCACTTGAGTGATGTATGATCATTTGAAGGGCACTTGCCAAGGATTTGAAAATGACTCGAGTGATTTTCCAAATCACTCGAGTGATACATGATCACTCGCAGTGATTTGGAAAATCACTTGAGTGATCCATGATCACTTGTAGGGAACTTGCAAGTGATCTGAAAATCACTCGAGTGATCCATAATCACTTTCAATGATATTGTTCACAGATTTTTTTACTCATCATCTCAGATTTTTTGATATTCTTGAAAACTCATTGAAACCTTGAGTATATTGCTTCTAATTACTCTTATTAATTACTGATTAAGTTTATATGAAGATTACAGATGATTAAACTTGGATTAGAGCTCAGCGGCAAAAAATAAATTATGTTAGAAGCTTCAACGGCTACTTCCAACGAACATCCAACTATCATATTCTAAGATACTCAACAGGAAGAATGTGCTCAACGATTAAATGCTCTTCATTGACTATAAAAGGAGAGGCATTCAAGATAAACTAAGATGAGAGCCTATGCCTACAATGTTGATATATTGATACTCTCAATCTTACCCGATCGAAGCTCTGTAATCATACTCCCACCTTGTACTTCAGTGTTAATCATTATCTACTTCATATGAAGAGAAGTATGCTTTCATTGTAATCATTCTATCTTTGTGAGAGTTACTCAAGATTAGGGGATCTTGAGTGGGAAACACATTGTATCCTTACAATGTGTAAGAGGGAGTTTGTAATACCCTGAATTTTGGGCCTAGAGACTTGAGGATAAGCCTGTATCAGGCAGACGACTAAGCCCAGTTTGGGAAGAATCCCAAGAATGTCAAGAGATAGAAAGACTCTCGGGGACTATGTGATTCGTCTTTATTGAGCAGAGGGCCTAGTATTCGTAGGTAGTAGGATTAAAGTGTCGGTCTAGAAGGGCATATGACACATATACGATGTCAATGGGTTGGTAAAAAGATGCCACCCAGCTATGTCATGAGGTATGGGACGATTGGTCAAGAAAAATGTGCAGATATAGGTGTGTACATTGCATTTCCAGGGCAAACATGTGTACCCTGCGTTTTTGGAAAAGACACCGGTATCTAGCGCCATGTGGGACCCCACACAAACACACTTTAACCTGGGGTCATTTGGTGGGTCTCGGTATGCATGCCACAATCTCGAGTAAAATAAAGTACAATCCCAAGTAAGCACTGAAAAAGTAGCTGCAATAAAGTAGGTTATGATGGCTAATGATGACACAACTTTTGTATTGGCTCTATAGGAATATGGCAAGTGTCCTCTCATCATAACAAAGTACAATATCACTTTTGTGTTGGCATCTCCAAAACATGCCACCTACTGCTTGAGTCCGGGAAATCCACCGATCTCCGGACCAGTCACGTACTTGACTTTTTCGAACACTGCACCTAAGAGTCGGGGAATTAATCAGGCTTTCCTTTCATTGACATAAAGTGGCGCCTAATAAGAGAGAAAAGGGAAAGAAGATGCTTCAAGGACATTTGGCATCATGAGATTTAATCACTTCGATACATGTCAACACAAGAGTCTAATTACATAAGATTAAAGATCATTTAATCCTCCCAAGACCCTTAAATTTTGGCCAAAGAGAATTTGGGAAAAATCAAGGAAAAAAGGAAAAGGAAAGAGAAAGGAGCAAGAAGGAAGAACAAGATGCAAGGTGCTCTTGCACAATTTTTACCTTCTAAATCACCTTTCTAACTCTTGTAGGTCTCCATAAAAGTTGTTCTCCTCACTAAGAACTTCATTGCTATGGTTTTAGTTTATTGAGAAGAGGTGTTTTGTGTGGTCTACAAAGTGCCCAATTTGGAGAAATCAAGAACAAGCCCTAGAAATATGACTTAATTTTCCACAATAATTGCATATGATATGATGATGACCTTTATGAATCTTCCTACAATTATTATGTTGGTCAAGTGGAAGAGGTTTTACATAATCTATATTTGAAAATTCTTTCTTCCCTTGTAAATTTACAGCATGGTTTAAAACATTTTTTTTCTTTTTAAAATAGAATCAATGATTGATTGAAAAAAGTTTATGCAAATATTTCAAAATCATTTTTCTTAAATGCGCAAGAAGAATTGGAACTTTTTTACCATCATAACAACATCTTGAGCTTCTGATAAGGATTCATCAATTTTGTTCATGCTAAGCTCTTCTTAGGAATTGTCTTCCTCTTGTACTTCTATGCTAATTAGATAATGGAAGTGTTCTATAATTTCTCATTCTTCATTCTCAACTACCAATTGTTCATTAATCGTAGATATGCAGCTTATAGTTTCAGTAAGCTGTCAACACTTTCAACTTCAACACAATTGTTAGAAGCATATATAAAATCAAGAGTATCCCATATATCTTTAGCACCAGAGCAAAATTTGATTTTCTTGAAACCATTTTCAATTAAAGCACTATATAGAATTTCCATTGCTCTAATGTTCAACGAAAACAATTTCTTTTCTTTTTTTGTCCAATCCTTTCTCGTTTGAAATCAAAGTCATTTATAGAAACATTCCACATATCAAAATCAAAGGTTTTTATAAATGATATCATTCTAGCTTTCCAAAACCAAAAATCAATATCTTTGAAAAATGGTGGAATAGTATAATCATAACATTTTGAAAAAAGTGACACCCAAAATCAGACTTTGTAACTCTTGAGACAGTTAAGTCCTTAAAACAAGAAACCTACTTTGATACCAAATGTTAGGTCCAGCTGACACCCAAGAGGGGGTTAATTGGTTGTAAGATAAAATTTTAAGAACTTAAAAAAAAATACATCTTAGTAAAAGAAATAAGTATGGAAAAAATGAGTCATAAATCAACAGTCAGTTATTCAAATAATATATTCTTGAAATATAAGATCTTAATGAAGAGACATGTAAACTGTTATTTATCCTGGTTGGGTCCAATCCATGATGACCTACATCCAGTTCCCAGGCTCCTACGATATTTCATTTTACCATCTCCCTCAAGTATTAACCGGGTACTTGAATGTTAGATCCAAATAAGGATTAAGATTGTTGGTCAAATTCCCTTATGGAAAGTAAACCAGTCGAACAAGTAATAAAATGATGAGTAGAGTATCGTCCCAAAGATATTAAAATATCAACTTACGAAGCAAGAAATTGCTCAATTGTTGCTTGATTTAAAAGATATTGAAACGTGATTGTATTTTATGAACTACTAATTCTATAAAATTAATGAAACAAAATGAGAATGGATACGATAGAGAGATATCAGATTTAAAATAGGAAAAGCTCATATTTCCCCTTAATTTGTATCTCGTTCCCAGATTGCTTTAACACAATGCTAACACAATGTTGTAACAGCTTCCGCAATCCTACAACAAAGATTATAACAAAGTTCTTCAGTTAACCAAACACTACTATATACATAAGCTTCCGCAATCCTATAATTATACTCCTTACTCTACTTCTATGATATTCATATTCCTATGCATATTTTCAAGCTCAGAATAGCAAGTAAAATTGGGTGTAATGGTTGTGTGAGATAAACTTATTCCTATAGTTTATAATTTAGATAGAATTTTGCACAAACTCTACTAGCACACACTGTTTAATTGAGGTCTAATCTTAACTCATTTCCAATAAGCTAAAACCACGACTCTTGAAACACCTCTAGAATTTTGCAGAGTCTTTATACGATTGTGAAATTCCAAAATTCATATATGTTCTAGCTGTTCTTTTTTTAGTGTGATATTGATATCATTGAAACACCTCTTGAGTCTAGTTTTATATGCAATAATTTCCAGTCCTAAACTCATTATCTTGTGAAAGTTATAATAAGAAGAATGACAACTACTCTAAAACATCGTAAGAGCATCAAGCGTCAAATTTCAAGATTCATATTTCTTTCGTCTGAGTCTCTTTGATCTTGATATCTGCTTCTATAAAACTAATTTTGAGTTCTGTTTCATATGCAACAAGGTTTACTTTAATTGGATGTGTATTTTGTGAGATACATCCAAATTACTGAACATGTTCAAAAATGACACGAGAAATTCCAATTTCAACTTTTGAATCTCATATCTCTTTCATCCAAACTATGTTGAGCTTGGTCTTGGTATTTGTGTGTCGCACTTGGAGTCTAGTTTCATATGAAATAATTTGTGCCTCAATCCAATTTATGGTTTGAGAGATATGACTAAATTACCAAACCTCTATCATGCAGAACGAAAACAGAGTTGAACAAAGTATGTTGAAACTTGATAATCACTCGAGTGATGCTTCTATAACTCGAGTGAAACATGTATAACTCAAGTGAAGCTTGATAATCACTCGAGTGATGCTTCTTTAACTCAAGTGATAATAAACAGTCATTTGAGTGAAGATGAAATAGCTTCAGGTGAGGTATTTTAACTTCGAATTAAGTCATTCCAACTTCCATTTGATCATAGAAACTTCCAATATCAAATCTAAAAACTTGAAAATTGATATCTCAATATATTTTGCAAGTTCTTCTTTATTTAATCTCTTCTCTTTTTCTTATTGATTATTCAATATTTTTGATAACTTCTTGCTTAATCTTCTTATTGATCATTCTCCATAATTCAACTTGATATCTTCTAATCTTTGCTTGACTAATCTACATTAAATATAATAGTTAGTCAATGTAGGAGATAAATAAATATATATTTGACATCATCAAAACTAATTGTATCTAACAATGTCGTGTGAGGTTTTTGGAACCTCCGCAGGCATAAAAATGATTATTCTTCCATGGAGGTTATTGGAACCTATGCAGGAAGTTTAATACAAAAACCATTTTTCAAATAAGAAATAAATATTTTAAAAAAAAATAAAAAACACAAACCAACAAAAAATATTTTTCTCAAATAAATTAAAGGAACCTTTTCCTTAAAAAAAACCAACAAAATGGCATGCATTTTTACCCTAAACTACGTAGGCTTTGATCCCTATAAAGAGTGGTAATCTTCTTAGGTCAAGTCCGATTTTGTAAATAAATATTTTTCCTTTATTTATCCCCTTTTTAAGAAAATTTCCAAAAAATACCACTTGAACTTCAAAAGATCAAATAGGTGATTTCACTACAAAATGAGTTGCCAATTGCTTTATTATTCTTATTAATTCCATTACCGTTGTTGTCAATAGGATTTTAAAGTTTAAGTGATATTTTTCTGTCATTAATTTTCATTTTATTTCTTTTTTTAAATATTTTTTGTTTTCTTTTGGGAAATTTTAATAAAATTAACAGCCACATTTATTTTTAAATAATGGATTTAGGGTAACACCTTCCCCACGCACAATCGACTTCTGAACTTGAATTGGTTTTTTAGACCATTTTTCATTTTTTAAATTTTTTTCCAAAATTATCCTATTTAAAAATGTTGGTGAGAATTCTACATTTTTAAATTTTCGGATGCCTATACATACACAGATAGATAGATATAAAACAAGATGAGTCTACCAAAAGAAATAAACAATATATATGAGAGAATAAAGGAGAGGAATGAGGTTGTCAGGAGGGCACAACACTTGAGAAACAGATTCCACAAACAGAGTAAGTGCAGACGCATCTGCATTGGGCCTCTTCCACATACTCCAAAGTCCAAAACTTCCTTTTTCCCCCATCTTTCTTTTTTAACTCTGCCGTCTCGTGAACCCTCTTCTCCCTCATTTTCCTTAGCTACTGAACAGGTTCAGGCCAGTGAGGTCCCCAGGTTTATTAGAGTTATTGTACTACTATATCATAAGACTTACTGTATATACTTATCTAAATAATATTTATAAATTATACATCATTACATTCTTTCCCCTCCTGAGTCTTCCTCTTTCCAAATCTCCATATCTAAATATTTATAAATTATACATTAAATTTTTTCCCTCCTGAGCATTCCTCCTTCTAAATCTCCACTACATGAATAAATATTTATCATTAATAATTAAAGACTTCTTTTAGGACTAATATATGTAACATTAACACATTATACTTCTTCCATAATAATAATAAAAAGATATTTTGTTATGGATTCATATATGAGGCTCATTCAAATGTTATGGCCCAACAAGGCGCAATCTACGTGACATAAATATGGTGGTATAGCACTTGGGCTTAGATACATAAAGGCCCATAGCTCCAAACCCTAACCTTGCAAGTAAACTCTGTAAATAAGAGGTAAACCCTAAAGGTATGATCATTCTCTCTCAATTATTATTCTGTCGTCATTGTGCACACACACCACCCCCTTTAGCTAACGCCTATTCGTACATAGTGATCTACCATACCCAGAGGTATCTGATCCATAATACCTAAGAAAGAGTTATATGATCTTATATTAACATACTAGTCTAACGGACTGGATATTTCTGTCAATCTAGACAAAACATACTTCTTCTAGTGGAATAAAAGCTCGCTTGTGAATGAGAGGTAGCGAGATCAATAACACTAATAAATTATAATGTGAATTCAAAAAAATTATAATTCTCTCACAAACAAACAAATTTATATTTATAATATTTTTCAAAAGTTATATAGTATTTACAAAATCAGAATAGGAAGGTCTATTTCACACTATATAGCACAAAACTTATGATTGACTTATAGTTATAAATCTTATCTTTTATATTAATTTACTTTATTGATAAACATAAAAAAAAAAATCAAGTGATAATAAAATTTGTTATTATATTAATATTAAAGACCCTGTCATTCTTTTAAGGCATAGAGAAAGGAATGGTGTTTTTTATATAACAAAAATATTTTTTTTAAAAAAAAAAAAACTGTAATATTTTTCAATTAAAAGAAGCAATCATGATTTTTTATTTAAAATTTCTAAATAAAAATAATAAATTTTCTATTTTCTATTAATATGGTTTATTGATAAACTTAAAAATGAAGTGATCATTAACTGTGTTAATATATTATATAAAAAGGCTGAGCCCCCTTCATTCTTTTCGGGTATAGAGAAACATGTAGAATTTATGGGAAAATGATAGTACGAGTACTATTTATATATTCACAGTCGTTGAACAAAAATAAAAATAAATCAAAGTCCGGTAGAAAGCACAAAAACTCATGCTTTTTGCGTAAGTTTTACGCAACAATATTCTAAATTTTATTTTTGTATATTAAGATAACTTATTTATTGCCAAAATAAAGAGAGGAAGTGATTATCAACTTGGGAAAATCCTACGAAAAAAAACCTTTAAAATTTTAAAATCTCACATAAGTGATTTTTTTTTATTAAAATGAGTTGTGAATTTTTTATCAACTGTAGTCGACTTCTTATCAATTTTTTTTTTTAAAAAGCTAATTTGATATTTAATGGCAAACACAAATCTAATTTAAAATTTTGAAATTTTAGATGTATTCTTTTAAGATTTTCTCTATTTAATTTGTAAGGGGAAACTTAAATAAAGGATCTAGAGAAAATAACATTTATTATAAAGGACAATAAAAATTGTAATTACTTAGAAAGATCTAACATCATAATATAAATTTTAAATTATTAAAATTGACCCTAATCAAACCTCTTCTATTATTTCTTGTGTTCATGATTTAAAAATAATAATTTAAATTAAAACTAAAACTGTCTATCATGATAATACCTTTTTTTTTCTCAATATATTATTTAATTAACAACGGTTAAATTCGTATTTGTTTTAATTTTTATTTTTCACCAATTTATATCATCAAGTTGTCCAGTTTATATTATCAATGTTGATATCAATTAAGCTATTTTTTATAAAATAAAAACTAAAATTATTTAATATTGTTTAGGATATAATAGATTAATTATATTTTTTTTAATTTTATTAACATTACATGATATTTTTTTTATACACATAAATTTTAGGAAACATAAATTGCTTCTAAAACAAAAATAAACCATACAAATTTTCTTGCTTTAATATATATGATCAATTATAAAATACATTGACTTTTATTAGAATTATATAATTCCATTTTTAATTAACATTTTTGTTGATTTCAAAAAAAAAAATCACAAATTAAAGAATGTGTAATCTTTTTTTTTTTTTCATAGATATATAGTGAAATAAATTAAGTGAAACATTTTTATTTTTTATTTTTGGGCCATTAACCAACCAGACCGTATTAACCACTTCTTCCGGTCCTAATTACTAAGAAGCAGCGGCGGACCTGCGCCTACGCAGGTGCACGCACGTGCGTGCATAAAATTTCAAGTTTTTTTTTTTAAATTTTAATATATATATATATTAATATTAAAAAAAAAATGTGCATACCTAAATGATCTCCTTATACCTAAACCAAACAACTCAATTTGATCGTGCGTGCATAAAATTTCAATTTTTTTTTTAAATAATATATATATATATATTAATAATATTAAAAAAAATTGTGCATACCTAAATGATCTCCTTATACCTAAACCAAACAACTCAATTTGATTGAGTTTCTTTGATCTATCTTTGGAGTTTGATGAGCTTGTAGATATTCTTTTTTCCTGCTTCAAGTCTCAGTAATTTTATTGTTGATGTGAGGCTTGATTCTGATTTTGTCAATTTGTAAATAATTTTTGACCTTGCTTTGAAGATGGTTAAGAAGAGAAATGATATTGTTTATCTACTTGGTTTATTTGTTGATAAAGTTGGACTGCTCTACCAAGAAGAATCAAGCTTAGTGTTGAACGATTTTTTTTCTCGCAATGACTTTTATTAAAAATAAGTTGTGCGATCGGATAAATGATGATTGGTTTAATTCATACATGCATTTAAAACTTTCATTTTAAAAAATCGAATTCTACCACTAGTTGTGCACCACAGATCTAAAAACTTGGGTGCCCACTGCCCACTGCCCACTGCTAAGAAGTATTAATAGTAAATAACGCGTCATCAATTTTTATACTGAAACTTATAAATTGCATTGTACTATTATTAAATTGTTACTGAAACTTGTTAGTAAATAATAGTAATTAATTCCCATTCTTAAAATTTCATAATAATTACTGAAACATATAATTATTTAAATTAAAAAAGCTGAGGCCTCCTCCGGCATTCTTTTCGGGTATAGCGAATGCCAAATGATGTAGTTCTCTCACTCCTATCGACGATTGGTGGTTTGAACGCTCCTGTCCCGCGCGTGCTCCATCTAAGCATGTAGCTCACAGTTCGCGGGCCCACCAACCATTTTACCATCCCTACGCGCCTGCTAAGAGGCGTGACTCACCCCTTACCTCTTATATCTATGTATTTCAAGTTTCAAGCCTCCCCCTTTTCCCCGCATAACCCCACCCA
Organism: Acacia melanoxylon; assembly: GCA_019022615.1. NCBI lineage: Eukaryota > Viridiplantae > Streptophyta > Magnoliopsida > Fabales > Fabaceae > Acacia > Acacia melanoxylon. Next base: position 6,656,014 of record JAFJYJ010000030.1, on the reverse strand, counting down.
AAAACTTAGTTTTTAGTTTTAGCAGCAAAGAAGTAATTATGACGGCTCCCAATATGGAGACGATCACGGCCTCCTTGGAACGTTGTTCATTAAACAACCACCCCAACAGCCCAGGCTCCGTCTCCGACGCCGTCGGCTCTGACACTTCCTCCACCTCCCATGCTTCCGCCGCTGCTGGGGCCATCACAACCTTAGACCTCAACTCCCACATCTCCCTCCCTTACCACTGGGAACAATGCCTCGATTTGAAGGTCTACTCTTTTCTCTCCTTCCTTTCTTCCTGATGCTCTAATTTACTTTGATTTCTTCAATCTTAAAACTCTGATTCTAATTTGGTTTGATTTGATTTCAGACGGGAGAGATATATTATATAAATTGGAGCAACGGCATGAAGGCGAGAGAAGACCCTAGAAGGTTAGGAGGAGGAGAATACAGTGGTGGTGGGGAATACTACTATTCCGAAGAAGATGAAAGCTTGTACGACAGCGAAGATTCGTCGTCGGAGTCGTGTCAGTCGTCGTCCAGAGAGCATACCAGTCCGGCGGCAACAGCGGCGGTGGGGAAGCAGAATAACGTCCTGGTGGTCGCCGGATGCAAGAGCTGTCTCATGTATTTCATGGTTCCCAAACAGGTCGAACAATGCCCCAAATGTAGCGGTCAACTTCTTCACTTCGATCGATCCGATAATGTCTCTCCTTCTCCATGATTAAACCAGACAATTTACCTTAGTTTCTCATCTTATTTTTCTCTTTTGTCTCTCTCTGTACCACTCTATCTCTTTTTGCCTCTTGTTTACTGTCCAAACTAAATTTTATCCTTTGAAAATTTTTCTTCTTGGCAAACCAGATCCCTCAAACCTCTTTATGATTTGAGATTTACAAAGATGACCGTGCGGATTCAGCAGTAGGAAGAACGAGACGAGGGTTGTTTTGTTTTCATTTTAGTTTTTCCTTTTTTTTTTCTTATCTTTTTTTTTTGAGTTTATTATTAATGCATAATAATGCAATGTTATGGACTGGTTAATTCTTAGAGTATTCTTTGGTATTCGCGATTAATGAATAAAGCCAGCATATATTCGGTCAAGTTCTACGGAGCTGGCACTGAGGTCAGTTTTACCAGAAGGAAAGAATAATATTGGTAATGATTGCGACGTGGAGCATTCATCTTTCTTTTCATCCGTTATTATTTTTGGTTTTAAAAAAAAAAAAAAAAAAGCTATAGAATCCAGACTCTTCAGGCCCCCTATGATATAATGTAATTGAATTTGATGGATATGACCATGAAAATGGAAATGAATTTGATGGATATGACCATGAAAATGTAAATGAAGGTAGAAATGAGTTTTAAAAGTATAGTTGGTATGTCATAGAAATGTGACTTAATTTTTACATCAAAAGACCAAAATGCCCAACAACAAAAAACCTTCCCAAAACAGCGCATCCCATCTTCATCTTTGAAAATTAAACAACTCATAATCGTTCTCTCTCCTCCCTCTCCTTCTTCATCTCCAATCAGACCGCTCCAGCCACTCCTTCTTTTCTTCCTCCCTTTTAAATAGATCTCTCCTTCTTCCTTGCTATTGGACATCAAGGCTCAAGCTTGAAGGCGCACCACCATAGAAAACGAAGGAAGATATGGAGAAGGCCAGTGAACAACACCGGTGAAGGTTGTGACTAGATCTGCTGCTTGTTAGATAAGATTAGTTTTGATGATATCAAATACAGATGCCAAATATTAAGAGCAAAAAGTTTGCACCATGTAATTACCCTATACTTTGACTCACTACTATATTTAATGATTAAATATCTTGAAGATTAGTCAAGTAAATAAATAAGATATCAAGGTCAACTGTGATGAATAATCAAGATGAAGAATAAGAAGATTGAAGAAAGAAGAACTTGTCATATCATAAAAAGAAGCTATTAAGTTGGAATATTGAGAATGATCAAGAGGAAGAAGAAAAACAAAGATTAAAGATAGTTAAGAAAATAAATTAAAGGGTTAAATACCATTTTTGCCACGGAAGTATTGGCTAGGGGGCACCCAGCACAAGGAAGTTTTTTTTGTATCATTTTTACTCCGGAAGTTTACAAAAAGGTGCAAATATGCCCCGAAAGGCTTTTTTTAGGAGCAAATTTGCCCTGGAAGATTTTTTTAGGAGCAAATTTTTGTAAACTTCCTCAAAAAAGCAAAAATGATACCATAAATGATCAATCTAATGGTCAAGATTTTGATCAATCGATGGGCAAGATTACTACGTTTGTAAACTTTCGGGGCAAAAATGATACCAAAAAAACTTCTTGGTGCTCTAAAACCAAAACTTCCGTGGCAAAATTGGTATTTATCCCTAAATTAAATAAACTACATCTAGTTGGGTTATGGAGAATAATCATTAAAAGGAGTGAGGAAATTAATTAAGAAGAAGGAGAAGAGATTGAAGAAAGAAGAATTTGCAAGATCTAATGGGAATATCAAAGTTAAAGTTTTTAGATGTGATATTGGAAGTCTCTATAGTCAAATAGAGGTTGGAATGACTCAATTTGAAGTTAAGATGCCTTATATGGAAGTTATATCAACTTCACTCGAGTGGCATCTCTATAGATAATCACTTGAGTGGTGTTCTTTATCATTGGCAACATCACTTGAGTGATGTCATAGTGATAACACTTTGTTGTGCTCTATTTTCGTTCAGCCCGACAGAAGTCTAGTATTTTTTTATATATCTCTTAAACCACACATTCAATTGACGTGAAACTTGCTTCATATGAAACTAAAATCCAAATGCAACACATAAATACCAAGATCAAGCTCAATGGATTTCAGATGAAAGAGATATGAGTTTTAGAAATTGACATAGGAATTTCTTGTGTTATTTCAGAACATGTTCATTAATTTAGATGCATTTCAAAATATACATATCCGATTGAGGTGTATTTCATATGAAACGAAACTCAAAATGTGTTTCTCAAAAGTTGAGACCAAGCTAAAAGAGGCTCAGAAGAAAGATATATGGATCTCGGAAGTTGATGCTCAATGTTCTCACAATGTTCCAGAACAACTATCATTCTTCGGATCATAACTTTTAGAAGACAATGAGTTTAGGACTGAAACTTGTTGCATATAAAACTAGACTAAATATATGTTTCAATGACATCAAGATCACGCTCAGAAAAAGGTCATCTAGAAGAAATATGAATTTCAAAATTTCACGGTCGTATAAAGACTCTGCTCAAGACTAGCTGCTTTGAATTTAATCATAACTTTCAGAATATAATGATTTTTGAGCTTATTGTTTTTACATTGAAATGTAGACTTTCAGTGCTCTGTAAGGTTTTAAAACACTCGAGTGATGCTTTCTTAGAAAATAGAGCATCACTTATAAACTCTTAAAAATCATTAGAATGATTGTGTAACTTGTTCCTCTTGCTTCTAATCACTTTAACTCTTTATTATATTAGTGCATAAGTGTTTTCCAAGTGATCAAACAAGGATTAAAACACATATTGGAAAAAAAAAACACTTTTGTGTCAGAAGCTTCCAACGACTATTTGAACGGTCATATTATGTAAGCCAAAAGAGAGAGCAACTATGCCTAAATGCTAAAATTAGGAATCACCCACTTCAACACTGAATACTCTCTATTTTCTAGCTTCAATATAAAATTATTTACTTTAAAGAGAGATATTATTTGTATTATGCTTCAGTGTTCATCTTAATTCACTTATGAGAGTTAAGATCGTTTAATTTTTCATCATCAAAGTTGCATCCTTACGATGTGTACGAAAGAGTAACTTGGTGAGAGATTTGTAACAGGCTTCACAAGTGCCTGGCTAAACTTGTTGGATTGTAGAAGATTCTCTTGTGCCCATATTAAATAAGAAGATATTGGATTAAAAATCTCAAGTGGAGCCTGTGGACTGGATGTTGGTCATCAAGGATTAGAACGAACCAGTATAAATCACAGTTTACTTATTCTCTTCACTTATCTCTTATATTTTCAGTAAATTAACCCGATTTGTTTAATTGATTGTGGTTTTATGGCCCATTATCTTCATGCTTATTATTTTCACTAAGATACAAAAAGATTTACAAAGTTACTAAGGTTTTTATTTTACACCTAATTCACCTCCTCTTGAGAGTAAGCCGATTCTAATAGCGCTCCCACAACCCAAATTTTCATATCTGAAGCTCGAAATTCCATACCAAAAATCACAAGCTTTATGCTAGGCTTTTTCATTCCAGAAGAAGCGACGCCGCTCGTCCTTGCTGTCGTCTGCAACTTGCCGGCGGTGGATGTCTTTGAAGTAGGATTTGCACCATGCTTGCTGGTGGTGATTTGGGCCTTGGGTGAGTTGTACTCGCACAGCGGTGATGTGAAAGGCAGAGAGAACACAAGCAACTTCAAGGGTGGTCAAGCATAATGGTGATGATAGAAAATACAAAGAGGGTAAGGTCAGAAATAGGTACATGGAATAGCAAAACTGAGCTTTTTGGATGGAAGCTAAGCCATTTTGATGGAATTGACTTATTTGGCTTCCACATGGAATTGGAATTGAGACCCAATTCCATCGTACCAAACAAACCTCCTCATGGAATTGTGACCCAATTCTATTTTCACACCCCCCAAATCCATCATGCCAAATGGGGCAACTAAAAGCAACTTACTAGTGGTTTAAAATCTCAGCTTCTAAATTCTGTGATTATCTGCAACTTACTAGTAATAATCTTCAAACTCTCTTAAGGGGCACACATAAAATGGCTGGTGCTGTTTAAAATCTGTAAAGTGGCCCTTGATGGGTAAGATTTTTTTTTTTTTTTTTTTGACTAGGGATTAATCACTTCCGAAACTTAAAGCGTAAGCGATTTTGTTTCTTCTCCGAAATTTAAATTTGTGTCCTTCTAGCATGAGGTGGCTTCAGGTTTATCACCTCAACTCTACGATCTTGGCGCCGTGTAAATGGGGTTTGATTTTTGATGAAGTGCCAATATATGACAGAGAAGCACGGGAGAGGGTGGAAGAGAAATAATTAGGGCTTAGGCAACGTAGAAGAAAGGCGTGTTTTTAACAAAACAGATGGTTGTTTTGTTAGTGGGTGGCTCAATCATTAGGATTTAGGAATAATTTGAACGGGTTGTTATGTCTCATCTAGATTAGCTTTTCAACTCCCCCATCATCAAAGAACACGTAACCCCCCCCCCCCAAAAAAAAAAAAAAAAAAATTTCAAGTCAACCTATGCTTTATTTTTTTTATTTTCTTGTTTTCTTTCTAGTGTGTTGGCGATTTATCTCCGTGTGGATACTATATCAGTTATTTTTCCCATGGATCAAACGGGTAAAGCACTCCTGCATTTGCTGGTTGCCGTATTTGACTTTGGATTTTGTTATTATTATTGAATATTGAATTGGCTTTGGCAACATATATTTTGAATGTTGGTGAAGTTTATTTTTAAGATTCTCAAAGATATACCCCGTAACTTGGAAATATACAAAAATTGTCAATTTTTTACCGTTCTATTTACACTGGTTATGGTGGAGGCACTACAAAAGATGTGTTCAGTAGCTATTTTTTTTGTAAATACGGTCATGTCTATGACTTTTGATTATGTAAACTGGTTTCACAAGAAATTAGTGTCCTGAACATATATTAATAACTTTCACCACTGGCTTCACTTATAATTGGTGTGGTATATATATATATATATATATATATATATATATATATATATATCTGTGTGTCTTTATATATTACATTGGATTTGTTTTATAATCGATCTAGATAGCACTTTGAATCTTTTTTGAATGACCTCTTTTCAAACAAGTCGTGTTATATACTGTCTCCAGTTTTAAATATATGATATAATTTGTAGGACAATTTGCATTATAAACTATGTCCTACACTTAGAACCAGGGGAATAATATATATAGAGAAGCCAATCACATGTGATGAACGCTTTAGAGATTGGTACAACAACCTTATTACTAAATAATTGATTACTTTTTCATAAAAAAAAAGACCTTTTTACCCTAGTTGTTAGAACAATTGGTGTATATATATCTTTTCCACACCGGTTGAGATACCGGTGTAAAAAGTCCAATTTTTTTTTTTACATTAGATGTAGAACCTATATTATAAGGCCTTTTTCCTTAGTGTTAAAAGGCCGTTTTGCACTAGTGCGTAGATAAACTTAATTGCCATCTTACAAGAAAATTTAATTTGCAAACAAATATCAAATATTAATGGTTTAGGGTCATAATATTGTAACAGAATTTTTTTTCACCCACACGATTTGGATTTAATCCACCGAACTCAACTACAATTGATTTGCACAATCTTTTTCTTTTTCTACTCACAATATTCGTTTGAAAAAATATGCTACAAAAAATTGTGGATTAATATAATAATAAAATTTAACAACCAAAATTTGATAATTCTGTCATGAAATAGACTGGAACTAATTGATGAGCGAGGGAATTCCACCACTGATCAATCTTTTTTGCGTGATATTTGCATAAGACATTCAATCATAGATAAAATATATTTGAAAATTTTTAACAAATGAGTGTTAGATATGTAGTGATATCATATATACAACGGTTTCTTTTGTTACCACAAAATCCTGTTCTCGACATTCCTTGACTAACAGAGCACACTGCCTTTAACAAAATGAAGCATTAATATTTAATGTTATATTGGCTTATAAAATAGTCACATTTGTGGCACTGCATATTAAATCTTAGCTAATCTTCTCCGAGACAAAAAAGAGTTAATGTTATACTACTCTTTGTCCTAAATATAACAGTTAAACAAAATGTTTACTTCTAAATATAAGACTTTAGTTCCCTTTGTCTCATAAATCTATAATTTATTCTCAAAGTTCATTATTAACTGCATATAAGGGTTTCATTAAGGGGGTGGTTACAATGGACGCTATTTTAAGAAAATCAATATGCATTTGTTTCAAATAACTAATCTAACTAATCTACCATATATTTTCCTTTAATGCGAAAGTACATGTATAGTTTTGAAAATGTTGTAAAAATATAAGTATACAGCGACAATTAAGTCAACCAAAGTTGACTGTTTAGCATATATGTTAGTCAAGAAAATGGTGTGAAAATACAAATGAAGCTTCATAATCACAATAATCATTAAGTCAACAAACATTGGTCATTTAACAAATAGTTCACATATGCATTGCACAATATATTTGCTCATAACGGCTTCGTCTGCCACTACAAGGTCTTCTACACAACACAATGGTTGCACCTCTTCGATGTCGGAGTTAGCGCCCCTCCCCGAGTTGCCTCACTCACCATCATATAATTTTTCTTTGATTTGTTCAACATTAGAGGCTTTGCCTTGGAACTAATGACTTGTGAATTAGGGGTACTCTCATTATAAAATTACCCTGGAAGGAGAGAAAGAGAATGATGATGATGAAGAGAAAATTGAAGATGACTCATTTGTTGTTAAATAAATCAAGGGTTAAAGTCCTAATTTATCACGGAAGTTTTGCTAAGGGAGCATCCAGCACCCGGAACTTTTTGTGGTATCATTTTTGCTCCGAAACTTTACAAAATGGAGCAAATATTCACATCGCTTAATCTTGACCGTTGGATTAGTATCATTTTTGCCCCGAAGTTTATAAAAATTTGCTCCTAAACAAAACTTCCGGGGCAAATTTGCTGCTAAAAAAACTTCGAGGCATATTTGCTCCATTTTGTAAACTTCCGGGCAAAAATGATACCACAAAAACTTCCGGTGCTTTGGATGCTCCCTTAGCAAAACTTCCGTGACAAATTCGGTATTTAACTCATAAATCAATGTGTCCAAATCATTTGAAACTATGAAGGCGCTATATATGCTCGCACAAATAAATAATGGTTTCAAAACATAATATATTGTTAATATCCATAATGTATTGATTTTATTATTATTATTATTATTATTATGTATATTTATTTTTATTATATGTTCTTATTTATTTTTGGGTTAAGGTGCGATTTGCCAACAAACTATTACCTGATGAGCGTCTGGCACAAAAAACAATTAAAGGGACCAAATTGGCCAACAAACTATTAAAAAGTGAAAAAAAAACACACAATTTTGAGCAGATTCACCAACGAACTATTACCCCGTCACAGTCTTGGTGTCTCTGTTTTCCATTGATCGTCACGGTGTCGGCGACGTCGGCGTCTCCAAAGCTTCCTTTGTTGATGGGTGTTCCACTCACCCTCTTGAACTCATCCAAAGATCCACAACTTTCGACCGACGCGCCTTGCACCACAGTTGCATGCCTCCGATGCCACAAGCAAAGAATCGCCGCCACAAACGCTCGCTCGCATGGGTCCTATCTCTGTTGGTGTTTGTCTTATCCAACAAGAAGGCTTAACCGCTCTTTTCTCCAGCATTTCCGCCACCGTCCTACGCCAGTGCCTCATATTTTAACGTAATAGTGATAGTTTTTTTTTTAATAGTTCTTTGGTATTTTTTTTTCACTTTTTAATAGTTTTTGTTGGCCACTTTTTAATAGTTGGTCCCTTCAATTGTTTTTTGTACCAGACGCTCCTCAGGTAATAGTTCGTTGGCAAATCTACACCTTAACCCTTTATTTTTACTATTAAGATTTATTATATAAGTCACAATATAATCTTTTAAGGAGACAGAGAAGTAATATAGTTTAGAGAAAGTGAGTGGGAAGATTTTATAATCATGATTGAAGTTTCCACCTCTTCTAAACTTTTTCGTCTTTCATCTAATATTTCTCTTGATAGAATGCCTTCTTCCCTTCATCATATTCTATCCAGAAAAATAGATAATCTACTCGTTGAGTTTAATCATATCCCAGATGATGCTCGCATCAATTCAACAGAATTACCCTTAGTTAGCTCATACCCCCTTTACCATCGACATAGATCCATAACCAGATCTATCTGTAATATCATCAGTTAATCCCCTCCACCTATAAAGGAAATAGTCCAGAGCCAGCTTCCTTAAACAAGTGTGGTTTACTTGCAACCACTACAGAACATTATGTCACCCTTGAAATCCCACAATCCCTAATTGATCATTATCTTAACCAAGGTTATACTCACCTTCACATTGGTGCCATCCATCTCATCTTGACTCTTCATGGATGAAAAGGTATCCCTGCTACAGCCAGGGTAGCCTTCCTTCATACTACCTACAAATCATACCAAAATGCTTTGATTAGTGTTCTTCTTACCACTCTCAGCAATGTTAGTGTTATCATGACCATAGCCCCTAATTTCAATATCAAGCTCTCAGATAGAAAAACCTCTAAGCAGCTTAAATTTCATATCCAAATCATTGGTGCAGATCAAGACCTAGAAGCCACAATTGCCACTTTTCATCATCAGATGATTTACAGAGTTCAGAATCACTCTCTGGACCTCCATTTCCCCAATTCCACCAATGATACTCTTTATATATTAACAGATAGGGATCATGGCCTAGCCATCATTGATATCCCTAGGCAAATTCCAACAGAAGAGCTTGAGTAGATTATGCTCCTTAAATGGAAAAACATATATGAAAAACGATCCCATTTCACTCCAGTGGATGTTCATACCACTGCTCCACCTCTTCTATAAAGGATGTATGATGGAACAATCAAATTCACTTTTCTTAGATTAGGAACTGAAGGATCATTCCCACCAAGTAGAACAATTGCTACAATCTCTCCTATCTATGAAAGTAATGAATGACCTCCAATAGACCATTTCACAAAGGAAGGCAAGTTGGTTTTTATTTCCCAAGATGAGAGTTAGAAGACCAGTTCTAGAAGTTCCTATTGGGGACTTAACCATCAAGGATTTACTGAAAGAGTTAGGACATGACGACCTAACTACTAATATTTTCCTGCAAACGGAACTACAAGTTGATACTCTAACAATACCAAGTATTTGCCTATTACCATTCATTGCCATGATACAATCAAAAACTTATGAAGAAGAGTTTCCATCTCTAAAAATCAGGACAAATCAAAACACACAAGGGTCACACAAGGCCCTATATTCCAGCAACAGAGGTTACCCCACAAGGAACCTACAAACCAGTCACACCAGTTGAAGAAGTACTTAATTTCCAGACGAAAAATGCTATCAGCCAAAATAAGTTTTTGCATATAATAGACATAAAGCTTAGCCATATTATAGGAAAGATTGAAGATCTTTTCATTCAGGTAGATGAAGACTTAAGGAGGTATATTGACCAAAGATACTATGGCCCTAAGTTTCAAAGAAAAGAGCAAGAGCTTTCCAATATCCAAAAAGATCTACGTTAGATTGAAGATGACATATCTAAGCCACAACCACCAACTACACAGCCTACCATAGATCTTTTCTCCATATACTTTTTGATGCCCACTGTATGTCAGCTTGCAAACCACCCTACACAAACCCTAATTATGATTATATTTTCATATCCACTTACCCTTTAGCTAAACAATTAAGAGAAACTACTTTTAAAAATCCATCCAAAAAGAAGGTGATAACCGATTCTGGTATCCTAATTGAAAGCCATGCAATAACCTCATAAACCCAAACCACTTCCCATACTTCAAGACCTTTACCTTATACAGGACTTGCCTTTACCTATGTTCAACCTAGATCTACTGATGAGTGATAACTATGCCATGTTTTCCCTATGTGTTTTGATTGTTTTGAACGTTGAAACTGAGCTTTATTGTTTACTATCCGATAGAACATTTGAGAATTCATGCACATAGGGAAATAGGGGATGGATCTTATATATTACTGCATTCATGTCATTATCCTATGCATGTGCATAAGAAAAAGACCACTTTATGGTTTTGTAGTGAAAGTGCGTAATAAAGCGGATACCATGCTATAGCATAGTAAATGCCTACATCTGCGCTAGCAATACAATGTGACCACTATACTGCAGCATAGTAAATGATGCAAAATTATGCTCTAAGTTATTCTAACCTTTCCTTGCGAGTTTTCAGGAAATTTAGACAGGTCACCTAGACGCACGTGGAGACGGTGATCGACTGAAGCTGAATCCAGAAGATGCAGAGAATCAAAAGAAAGATTTAGAGAATCCCGCTATAATAAAAGAAATATCAATCAACCGAATCAAATATCTTGGACCCGACAAATTTGGAAGGCCCAACTGACTGGACGTGCGGCCGAGGAGACCTAACTATAAGAGGAAAGCGCGGCAAGACCAAAAGAGAGGCAAGAGCTGCGGGAGAAAGCAGTCATTCAATTCTGACTCGGCTGAACTCACGCTGGAAGAATAAGAGAGGAGATAGACCGAGAGGAGAAGAGATCAAACCAAGTTCTTCCTTGGAGCAAGACGGATTGTAGAAGACGTAGAGATGTCGCGTCACAGGACGCCTCTTATGCCGTCAACCTTTCGACGAGCTTCTTGTTTTCTTTGTTATTTTTATTTCCATAATTTTGCTATGGGTTGTTCAACAGTACTCTGTGTTATATGTCCCTTATCAGTCATGAACTAAATTCCTTTTGGCTGAGCGAGGATGAATTCCTAAGTTGTAGAATGAACCCAGTTTGTTAGTTCTTCATTTAATAAATCTAGTTTGTTTTAACAGTGCTTTAATTCATAGCCAATTAGTGGACGTTAAGGGTTATCTCGGTGGTCTTGTCAGCTCGGAAGGGAAGCAAGGTTAGACCTCTGTTAAGCAGTGCTTGCTGGGCGAGCCCGTGCATGGCTCGATCTAAATTGTAGATGCTAGGAATGGATTTACCGCTCATAACCGAAACACCTACAGCTAATCAGATAGACTAGACTTGAAATCACCATAGGAATATGGGAGAGTAGAGCGAGGACTGTATTTATAGGATTATGGAAGCTTCTGTATAAGATAGTGGTGGGTTAACTAGAAAACATTGTAAAAGGTGGTTATGTTGTAGCATTGCGGAAGCTGTGCAGCATGATTGCTATAGCAATGCATTGTAGGCAAAATGGGGGAATGATGTGACTTAAGATGAAATTTGAGCTCATCTTACTTTTAGACTGATATATTCCTTCGACCTTCAACTGTTAACTATTTTCTGTCATTAGTAATAGTAAAATCAACAACACTCAACACAACTTTTACATCACACACTTGTCTTTAGAAATTAGTGTCATCTTCGGTATCAACAGTCTTTGTGGGACGATAACTCTACTTACTCTTTATTACTTGTTCAACTAGTTTACTTGCCATAAGGGAATTCGACCAACATCTACCCAACCATCACTAAGGATCCATATCCCTCTAATCTCACCACCAAAAAAACCTCAACTCCACCCACACATCTCAAAGCCATAGCTGATAAACCACCTCCACCTCCAACACAAGACAAAACTATTGTAACTTTGGCAAATGATGAATTTCATACCCCCTTATTGTATTCAACTTCCTTGAAAGAAGAATAAAAAACGGTTGACTCTAAAATAGAAAGTATATAAATTTTTTGATAGTTCCATAATAGAGGAAGAAACTTCCAGTGATTAGCAACATTTTGCTAATTTATCCACCATTGCTATTATTGAACTAGCTGAAACTTCCTATAGATATCTTGTAGTTGAAGAGCTATCTTCTGAAGAAGAAGGAAAATAGGAGAATCAAGACCTTCAGAAGCTATAAATCCAGAAGGAAGACCTTGTTGGATATGATTAGTTTTGATGATGCCAAATATAGATATGTCGTTATTAATATCAAAAAGTTTACATAATGTTGGATATGATTAGTTTTGATGATGTCAAATATATATATGTCATTATTAAGAGCAAAAAGTTTACATAATATATTCTCCTACATTGACTAACTACTATGTTTAATGTAGATTAGTCTAAGTTGAATTATAGAGAATAATCAAGAAGGAGAGCAGAGATTAAAACATGCAGAGAATGTCAAGGAAGCAAGAGGTTATCAAAAGATTTTGGGGAATAATCATGAAGAAGAGAAGAGATTTTAAGAAAGAAGAACATGCATAATATAATGAGAATATCAACATTCAAGTTCTTATCTACGATACTGGAAGTCTCTATGATCAAACGAAAGTTGAAATAGCTTAATTTGGAGTTAAATTACGCTATTTGAAGCTTTATCATTAATAGTGATTTTTGAGATACAATGCGTATACATGAACAATAACCATACACATGATCAATACATGCTATAATACTGTTCATAACAATTGCTAGAGTGAACATGAATAGTCAACGCTACAATTGCTACAATATCATTTTGTTACAATGCTACGCGCTTCAGATGCTACAGTGCAACACTCAGAACAAATACTTGAGTACAGTATGTGAGTATTGCACTATGCACTCAAGTGTTGCACTGAATACTTGAGTGTACAGTGGTGAACATTGAGAAAAACATGATCTCTGTTTGCCTATGTTTTGTGACTCATATGTAAGACATTTGGTTATTCAATTATATCTCCCTAACCACAAATCCGATTGAGGTCAAACTAGTTTCATATGAAACTAGATTTCCAATGCATCACATAGACACCAAAATCATACTCAAAGGAGTTCGGATGAAAGAGAAAAGAATTTTGGATTTTGACAGTGAAATTCTCACCACATATTAGACACAGGTTCAATAATTGGAGTGCATATCACATACTACGCGTCCAAATCAAGTGAAACTATTTTCATATGTAACTAGACTCATAATGTATCACACAGACAACAAGAGCAAGCTTAAAGGAGTTTAGACCAAAGAGATATGGCTTTCAAAATTTGACACTTGAAATTCTGGTGGCATTTTAGAATAGGTTTGATTATCTGGATATATCTCCCATAATACACATCCAATTGAAGTGAAATCCAGTTCCATATGAAACTAGACTCAAAATGTGTATCACAAAATCTAGAAGCAAACTCAAAGAGGTCCAGACGAAAAAGATATTGATGTCAAAAGCTAACTTATAGTATTCCGATGCTCATTCTTTTTGGAGCTGATTCTTTTTGCATTTGAAGGAGAACTTAAAGAGCTTTCTGGGGATAGGTCATCTGCTAAATTTAGAGTTATATTCGAAGAGATAGGGCCTTTGTAATTCGACCTTTGTTTTGCAAGAAGTGTCACAAATTACTGTTCATCATTTATGGAAAATCTCAGTGTCTAAAAAGCTTAATTATTATGATAATATTTCAAATGAACAGAAAAAGCAGTCATAATATACTTATACTCCTTTCTAAATGTATATATAACAAAGAAGACAGGGAATGCATCGAAGAACTTGAAGAAACGAAGTTGAATGCCACGGTTAATATGCTTAACAATATGACTTTCTTCATTGACATCAAAGAACAAAGCAAGTGGCAGACAAAACAAAGAGACAACACAGAAACTTCAATGGTCATATTTAGAAGGTATTCTCAACATTCTAACTTGCAAAATAGCGAAGCAATGAGAAAGACGAAAAACTAACGGTAATGCTCTAATGGTCATATTCGGAAGATTGTCTCAACGTTCTAATGTACAAATAGTGAAATAATGAGAAAGAAGACAAACCAATTGTAATGCTCCAATGGACCGAATGCTCTCACAATGGTAATATTCACAACGGTTAAAAACTCCAATGGACACACAACGGTCAAATGGCTCAACGATAATATTCCTCCAACGTGTGAAAAGCTCACGTATGCTCACAACCGTCTCAATATCAACCTATAAATAGAGACTCATTCATTCAAGACAAGACCAACGATCAATGAAACAAAAATGAGAGTTTGTACCTTCTTAGTCAAAATGCCTCCCGATGTTTATGTCATTTTCTCTCTATTTTCTCAATGATCATATAATTTACTAGAGAGTGAGATTATTTGTAATGTACTTAATTGTTCATCTTATTCACTTCTAAGAGATAAAATTGATTTTAATCCTTCATCATAGAGGTTGTATCCTTATGGTGTGTAAGAAGGAGTATCTCGGTAAGAGACTTGTAAACGGCTCCACAAGTGCCCGGGTAAACTTGTGGGATTGTAGTGGTTCTCAAATACCCAGTTAAAACTTGAGGAAGACAGTGGATTGAAATATCAGGAGGAGCCTGGGGACTGGACGTAGGTCATCGTGGATTGGGCCGAACCAGAATAAATCATAGTTTGCATATTCTCTTCCTTAAACTCTTATATTTCCAGCATATATTATTTGAATATCTGACTATTGATTCAGGACTCATTACTTTCATACTTTTTGTTTTTACTAAGATGCAAAAATATTTACAAAGTTTCTATGTTTTTATCATACACCTAATTTACCCTCCTTGGGTGATATCCAATTTTAACAGACCTTCCTCTGAACCATGGTGTAATTTTGATGATGTTCCACCGTATAAATGATAAGAAAGGCTTCATGAATTTGGAGCATGGATTGATTTACATATGACTAGATCCCCTGTTACTCTTCAATAGATTTTGACAAAGTTTGTTTCCATGATTACTGGAAATTTACAAGAATGGTTTACACATCTTAGTGAGCACAAAAATCTTCAAGCTATATGAGTAGAAAGCCTAGGATCATTTCTCGGAGCCATCCATAAAGAATTCTTAGGTGATTTCAATGTTATCCAATGAAGGCATTATCAGGAATATTTTGAGATGAAATGTTGCATGCTCAACCAAAGAGATTTACAAGCTCATTTCACTCGCATGTCAGAAAAGTATTATTTATAGGGAGGATCTCAAGATCCCAATCTTAGACATGTCTTTGTTACTTTACTTTATGAAGAACTCCAACCAGAACTCCACATAATGATCAATTCTCTATAGAGAGAAGTTTCTTAACTAACTCTTGGAGAAATATACCAACTTGCTTTAGCAACGCTTGATAAGCTTTGTGAACAACGAAGCTTTTCAAGTATATTATTAAAGGACTACGCTCAAGCTAGCCTGTAATAAATCCTATTTGCAAATCAAACGCAAGGACAAACGTGCTTGCCATTGTCCTATAAAGAAGAAGTCACACTTCCATAAATACAATCCCATAAAGAACTACAGAAGAAGGGGAAACCCAAATTATATATACTTTATAAGAAGGTTTTCTAAATCACAAAAATATAATAAGTGTTTTCTTTGTGGAACAAAAGGATATTATGCTAAATCCTGGACAAAGAAAAAGAAAAAAGAGGTCAAGATGTTGCAATATTTCAGCAACGCACTGCCCATAGATAAAGAAGACATTGAATTCATCACCAAGATGGGGGTGAATTGGGGATTTTAAAAAGAAGGTGAAGAAGGTTGCAAAGAAGAAGAAGTTGTAAATGGAGCAAATCACCAAGAGGGGGTGAATTGGGGATTTTAAAATTCTTTTTAAAATATCTGTAAATAGATAGGAAAACAGAGCAGAACAAAGGAGAAGAAGAAAGGCTAGACACAAGAGGATTTATACTAGTTCGGTTTAAATCCTTGACCTACGTCTAGTCCCTAGACACTCTGGGATTTTCACTATCTCTCAAATCAGTTACACACTCTGTACTCGAAAGTTATCCTCTCACTAGGATATACTCCCCCTTACAAGTTGTAAACTGATATACCCAATCTCCAAGTCCCCTTGACTTGAGATTCTTACAATAAATCATTTCAATAAATGAAACTCTCACAAAGAGTAGATAAGATAATGACTGAAGTACAAATGTATCAAAAGATACTTTACAAATAGAAAACTGAAAGAGTAGTTGGAACTTTGAATGCAATTCGTTTTTGCAGATTGGTTGTTGAGAAGACTTGAATGCAACTCCTTATATATGAAGAGAGCATTAAATGATCGTTGGATTGATCAATGTAACCGTTGGAGACATTGGACTAGGCTCATTAGGAACACTTTGGTCTCTTCTCTCTCTAATCTTCTGTTAATCCAGGTGCACAGAAGTTTATGGTTAACTTCCCTTGAATTTAATCCGTTGGAAGAGCAGATACTTGATAAAGAAAAAAAACATTAATCCCTTTGCAACGTGTAGAGAATGATTGTCCAAAAGAATGCAAGTTTTCTGGACTTTGCAATAAATGCGCTGATGTCACTTTTTGCTTTATGTTAAATCTTCATTTAACATTCTTTTATTCATCTAAAACTCACTAACAAACTGATTAAACATAGTTGGGAATAGTAAGGAGTGATGATAAGAAGTATCTAGATCAAACATGAAGATTTCACAAATTCGAGCAATTTGATTTTCAAACTTAGTGATGCAAACTCGAGTTTGTTCAAGCAAACTGGAGTTTGCAACTATTCTTCAAAACCAAACTTGAGTTAATAAATGTAAACTTGAGTTTGTTTCATTCAGAGAAGAATGTCGCGATTTGAGCTTTGAAGAACATTTTGAAAGACAAGAGCAAACTTGAGTCAACAAATGACAAACTCGAGTTTGGGACTTTTGAAGAGAAAATGAGTTTAACTCCACAAAGCTCAAATTGAAGTTTTCAAAACATCAGAAAATTGAGGTGCTCTCTATATGATCTAAACTCGATTTTGCAAAACCAAACTTGAGTTTTCTCAAAAGAGATAAAACTTTGAAAAACTTTTTGCCTAACACAAACTGGAGTTTATAAAAAAAAAACCGAAGTTTCCTTAAGTTCAAAATAAAGCAAAGCTCTCTGCTTGGTACAAACTTGAGTTTATAAACACAAACTCAAGTTTCCTTGAAAGCTAGGGAAACTTGAGAACTTTCTGTCAAGAACAAATTGGAGTTTGCCAAAGCAAACTGGAGTTTGGCTGAGTTCACAAAATATTGAAAGCTCTCTGTCTTGATCAAACTTGAGTTTACAAATTCAAACTCGAGTTTGTCTTAAGTTGAAAAACTTTGAGTGCTCTTTGTATTACACAAACTCAAGTTTGCTAAAGCAAACTGGAGTTTGGCCAAGTTCATAAAATTTGAGCTACTCTTTGTCAAGTCCAAACTCGAGTTTGACATCCCAAACTCGAGTTTTCCTTTGACAGTAAGTTTTTTTAACTTACCAAAGAAAAACTTCAATTTGAGTTTACAATTGTCAGTTATAATCAAAACACATAGAGAACTAACATTCTCCCCCATTTTGATGATGACAACACTTGTAAACTAAAAGTTCCAAGAGTTTGACAGATTTGAGCATTTTAGAAAACTTTGAAGTCTTGGAAATAAAATGAAATACAAATAACAACAAGATAATTAGAGATAGGCAAAGGAAGTTAAGGCAAATACATTCATTCATTGCAAAAAGAAGTACATCAATTAAAGTCAAGTGCAATGAAGAACTAACAACTATACATCAAATAAAGCAAGGAAATGAAATGCTCAAAATATGCTCAAATAGAAGAGAGACTTGACTGCACTCTTCACTATATAGCTTCTCAAGCTTATCCACTTTTCTCTTCCCCTTTGTCATCTTCAAATAGGGGTGGAGCTGAGATGGATTCTTCTGGTGCAGGGTCTATCAGTGGGGTAGAAGGAGGTGAGTCAAGACGAATAGTGAAGGATGGAGAGGGAGGGATAATTTCTATGGTGGGAGATGGAGGTAGGACTTAAGTGGTTGGAGTGGAAGGGTCAGAGTAAGAGGTACGAATGTGAGGAGTGGTGAAGGTGAAAGAGGGTGTGGCAGAGGGTTCAGAAGAAGTAGAAGGCTTTTCAGACTTTAAGTTACTGAGACTAGGGCCAGCAGAGGGTGAACCAAAGCCGAAACCAGAACCAGATTGCAGAATCTTCAAGACCTTATCCATCTTATCGCTCAAAAGCACATTGTTGATCATGAGAGTGGAGATCTTGGTATCATGATCTTCACAGTGACCAACCAGAGTTCTCTACTTTCTCTTTCATATCATCCTGGGCATCTACCATATCATGGTTGCCCTTGATCACTTTAGCAACCAGTTTTCCCACTTCCACTTCAATTCGCACAGCCATATCAGAAATGGCTCTATCCACAATTGCTTTTACCCTTTCATCAAAGTCAGAGGGTATGGAAGACTGAGGTGGAAGAGGAGCAGATTGAGCTTCCTGAGCTCTAGCATGAGATGCTCTGGATCTAGATGGGGCCCTTGATTGCCCAGATCCTTCCTCAAAATTAATCCTCATGAAATTCAGTTGTTGCTTTCCAAAAGTAGGAATAGTCTTCACTGTCTTAGAGTGTCCAATATACCAAATCTTATGATAGAAAAGAATTATTGACACTAGAGATGGAAAAGGAATGTAAGAGGGATTTCTTGAAGAAAATTGAAACTTAGCCATTTCCTGGAAAAGCCAGTGACCAACATTAATAGGTACTTTATTAATGATGGCAGCAAAGAGAGGGTAATCCTTCTTTGCGAAATGAGTATAATTGCCATCCTTTTGCAACAAGTTACGAGAGTATATATACCATACTGCTCTATAGGTAGGGGGTATAGAAACATGATTAAAAGATAGAAAAGCCAATTGATCCCCTGGAATGGTTTCATTTGGCCTCAGGATTTCAAAAATCTCCTGATTATTAAAATTGATGGAAGGAACAGGAGGGGGATTCTCAATTTTCAAAATAGAATTGATCACAGAAGCAAACAATGTGATCTTTACTCCTCTCACAGAGTTTGAAATCCTCTCCTCAACTAGCTCACCCTCAGAATTTTCAAGGTTATCCCAATACATGTTGAAGTAAAAGAGTTTGACAATATTGGGAGTAAAAGGGGAATAAATGGAAAGCAATGATTCGAATTGTTTAAGCCAAGAGGAGAGATCAAGGTTACACTCATCCTTAAGCTTAAGCAAATCCATGAAAGTGGAGCTAAATCACCAAGAGGGGGTGAATTGGGGATTTCAAAATCTTTTGATTTGCTCTGTTTTTTAACACTAAAAACAGAGATGAGCTAAGAGGAAAGTAGAAGAGAAAGACACAAGGATTTATACTGGTTTGGTCCAATCTCTTGACCTACGTCCAGTCCCCAGACTCTCTGGGATTTTCACTATCTCAATTGATTACACACTCTGTACTCAAGAGTAATTCTCTCACTAGAACTTACTCCCCCTTACAAGTTACAATCAATGAACCCAATCACCAAGTCTCCTGACTTGTGATTCTTTACAATAAATGATTTACAATCAAGAAACTCTCTCTAAGAGTAGATAATGATAAACACTGAAGCTTGATGTATCAAAAAATACGTTACACAAGAAAACTCAAGAGTAGTTGGAAACTTGAATGATTTTCGTTTTCTGCAGTCTTAGTTATTGAGAAGAATTGAATTCTGCTCTATTTATATTAAGAGAGCATTAAAGATCCGTTGCAAACTCCATTATGACCGTTGGTGCATTAATCTAGCTGTTGGAGGAGGCACTTTGGTGTCTTCTCTCTCTACTCTTCAGTTAATTCATTTTGTCCAGAGGATTAGTGTTGACTTTCCTTGTAATAGATCCGTTGGAAGAGCAAGTACTGCTTAGGGAAGGCATACATTAATCCTTTTGCAAACGTGTAGAGAATGATGGCTCAAAAGGATGCAAGCTTCTAGACTTGCATTTAATGTTCTGACATTGCTTTTTGCTTTTGTCCAAATCTTCATTTAATGTCCTCTAAACAATCTGAAACTTACTAACAAACTCATCAAACATAGTTAAGAATAGTAGTGAATGTAGAGGAGAGGTATTGAGATCAAATAAGAAGATTTCACAACTTCGTCAGATTTGTATTTCAAACTCTGTGTCCAATACTCGAGCATGTTCTTCAATACTCGAGTTTGGCACTATGCACTAATATGAATACTTGAGTATACATGTTCATACTCGAGTATTCTTCTTCCGAGAGGAACTTCCATGTTTTGAGCTTTGGACCATTTCTTTGAATAAGAGCAATACTCGAGTATTCAAATTCAATACTCGAGTTTTGAACTTTTTATGTGAAAATGAGTTTAAGTCAAAAAACTCAATACTTGAGTATCCAGAGCATACTTGAGTTTTGAAATCATTTGAAAATTAGTGATGCTTTCTCGCGAGCAATACTCGAGTATTCATAGCTATACTTGAGTTTTCATTTAAGATGAAAACCTTTGAAGCTTTATGTTTAAAGTGAATACTTGACTTTTCATTTCAATATTTGAGTTTTCAAATCATTCAAGAATAGCAAAGCTTTCTGTATGGCCAATACTCGAGTTTCCAACTCAATACTCGAGTATTTAGAGATTTTAAAAAGCTTTGAAAGATATTGCCAAGTCAATACTTGAGTTTTCAAAATGATACTTGAGTATTCAAACCATTGTATAAAATTTGAAAACTTTCTGTTAGTCAGATACTCGAGTGTTCAAACCCATACTCGAGTATTCAGACAATTTGAAAACTTTGAGAAATTTATGTCAAGTCAATACTTGAGTATTAAAATTAATACTTGAGTATTCATAGACGTGTAAAGTTTGAAAACTTTCTATTAATCCAATACTCGAGTATTCAAACTCGTACTCGAGTATTCACATGTTGAAAGACTTTGGTGACTCTCTATATGACCAATGCTTGAGTATCCAAATGGATACTTGAGTATTGAAAGATTTGGCCTATATTGAAAGAGTCTCTGTATGGTCCATACTCGAGTATTCAAACCAATACTCGAGTTTGGCTCATAGTGAAAAACTTGGAGTGCACTCTGTAAGTTCAATACTTGAGTATCCAAAAGAATACTCGAGTATTGCTTTGTTTAATGAAATTGAGCTACTCTATGTCAAGTCAATACTCTAGTATTGAGACCAATACTCGAGTTTGCCTTTGACAGTAAGTTTTTCAACCTAGCAAAGACAAACTTCACCTTGTGTTTACAATTGTCGGTTATCATCAAAACACACAGAGAACTAACAATCCAAAGATACAATAGGACAGAAATCTTTCTTAAGGAAAGATTCCCTAAATTTGATAGCAGACTCATTTTCTAATACAGAGGTTACATTGCAGAATCCTTCAGGAGCCTTAGAATGCTTATAAATTTCATTTATAGCGTCATATACCTTTGAGCTTTCTTCCTCAGCTTGATCAGAAGATTGTTGACTGGCAGAAGGTGTAGAGGTAGCCTTTAATGATCCTTGTCCTCTGTCATTTCTTCTTGATTTCTTCTTCTTTGGATATTTTAAGGCTTCACCTTCCTTCTGCTTTCCTTTCCCTTTTTCCACCTCTAGTTCAACATTTTTCCTCTTTAGAGCCACAGAGGGTTCTTGAAAGGTAACCCCATTTGCTTTAGGAGAAGGAGCAAGCTCATTAGCAGCGACTCCAGGTATGGATTTGTCGACACCATAGCGAAATCTTCTGGGAGTGTGCTTCACTCGCATAGGTCGCTTGGGAGGAGAATGTGGAGGAGAACCAACGTCTTCATGGTCAGAAATTAAGCCCTAGGTGGCTTGAGCAGAGCGTTTGGAGGCCATGATTGAGAGGAAAGGTCGAATGGGTTGAAGAAGATGAGAGGTTAAGAGAAAAAGCTAGGACAAACTTGAGTTTTGAAGAGAGTGAAGACGAATAATCAATATCCACTTTGAAAAATAGTGTCACTAGCTTACCTAGACTTCAAGGGTGTATAAGTGAACCCTTGAACTTCCGCGACAAAACTCGAGTTTATACTTACCAACTCGAGTTTGCATTTTCCTTCATCAGGTATGTTGCTCTCTGTCTGATGGAAACTCGAGTTCCCCACTTATTAACTCGAGTTTTGGTTTTCTCCAAACCCAGGCTTGACTCTCTGTCCCCGATAAACTCGAGTTTGGATTCTCAAACTCGAGTTTGCTTCTCTTGACAGCAAACTTTACCAATTCAAGCATCTTGCATAAACCATAACTAAACATTCCAATGCTTAAGTTAGTTTCTAATAATATTCAAAACCATAACTAACATTAAGTAAGAAATACTTACAACTCATTGGGATTTACCATTCCCAATTCTCTTCTTATGAAATTAAATTGTTCCTTAGCCAATGGTTTGGTAAAGATATCGGCAAGTTGAAGATGAGTTGGGATGAACATCACTTTGACATCTTTCTTTTGCACATGATCTCTGATAAAGTGATGTCTTACATCAATATGCTTGGTCCAAGTATGTTGAACTGGATTCTTCGCCAAACTTATTGTGCTGGTGTTGTCACACAAAATTGGGATCTCCTTCAGGTTGATTCCCAAGTCAGATAATTGTTGCTTAAGCCATAGGACTTGAGCACAACAACTTGATGTAGCAATGTACTTAGCTTCAGTTGATGACACATAGACGGTTGTTTGCTTCTTGCTGAACCAAGAGACAAGTGAGCCACCAAGGAATTGACATTGGCCACTTGTGCTCTTTCTATCAGTCTTGTATCCGGCATGATTTGAATCTAAATACGCCATCATATGCTCAGGTTGACCTTTAGGGAACCACAATCCAAGAGTCTTTGTGTCAGTAAGATATCTGAAGATTTTCTTCACATTTTCAGCATGATACTCCTTGGGAGTAGACTATAATCTTGCACACATCCCCACACTGAATTGGATGTCAGGGCGACTTGCAATTAAGTAAAGCAATGATCCAATCATTCCTCTATGCTTAGTGATGTTGAAGTCCTTGCCTTTTTCATCAGCATCCAAAGAAGTGGTTGAGCTCATTGGAGTATTAGCTCCATTGCACTAGTCCATCCCAAACTTCTTCAACATATCATTGAGATACTTGGTCTGAGATATGAAGATTCCATTCTTATTTTGCTTGATTTGCAGACCAAGGAAATAGTTGAGTTCTCCCATCACGGATATCTCAAACTCTCCCTGCATATTCTTAGCAAAATCTTTACACAAAGCATCATTAGAAGTACCAAATATTATGTCATCAACATATATTTGGACAATTAAAATTTCATTAAGCTTATTACTCTTTATGAAGATAGTTGTATCTCCTTTTCCTCTAACAAAACCTTGATCAAGAAAGAATTTGTTTAATCGCTCATACCAATCTCTAGGAGCTTGCTTAAGACCATAAAGGGCTTTCTTGAGACAATAAACATGATCTGGATGATGATCACTTTGAAAACCAGGAGGTTGTTCAACATAAACTTCCTCCTGAATAAAACCATTAAGGAAAGCACTTTTAACATCCATTTGATAGAGCTTGAATCCTTTGACACATGCAAAGGCTAGAAGAACCCTTATAGCTTCCAATCTTGCCACTAGAGCATAGGTTTCTTCATAATCAATTCCTTCTTCTTGATTATAGCCTTTTGCAACCAATCTTGCCTTGTTACAAACAATGATTGCAGATTCATCTCATTTGTCAAATTATATTTTTTAGGATATTGCCTCCTTATATATGATAATCTTTTAGAATCCCACCTTTATTTATATAAAAGAATACCTAACGGTTCTATGTGAAGAACCATAATTGTCAAATTATATTTTTCAAGATCATGTCTCCTTATATATGATATCTTTTATAATCTCACATTTATTTATCTTAAATAATACTTAATTGTTATTTGTGAAGAAGAATAATTATTTGTGAAGAAAATATAACGGTTCTTTATGAAGAACTATCAAATATTATAAAATAAATGTTTTTTCCCAGAGTCCTGCCTTCTTATATATGATAGTTATCATTATTAACGGTTCAGTATTCTTAAAAAAAGTATTTAGGAATCATATTTTACGGTTAATTATTATAACCGTTATATATTTGTTTTTACTGATGTAAAGTTATGAAGACAAATCGTTTGAAATTGTTACATGATGGTTGTTTCGTAGGAACCATCATTTTTGTCCGTAAATACATGATGCTTAATAACTTCTTTCTTGGGAAAATATCAGTGAGCTTCCAAGGAAGAGAAAAAAATATCAAAAAAATCCCAACCCCAAATCCCCTATCAAGATATTAATTACGGAATTCCAATATAAAAGAAGTCTTGTTGTCAAAATAGCTTTTCATGTTGTTAAAATTTCCCTATAAAAATATTATTGTCAAAATGACTTTTCCGTTGCCAAAAATTTTCTAGGTTTCTAAAATTCTACACACCGGAGAAAAACTTGGAAAGTTTTTGAAAATAGGAAAAACCATGTTGACAAAAAGAAAATCCATTTTGGCAATAATATTTTCATAAGGAAATTTTAACAACAGAAAAAGTCATTTTGACAACGGGACTCTTTTGATATTGGAATTTCGTAATTAATAATAGAGGATTTGAGGTTGAGACTTTTTTGATATTTTCTCTTCCTTGGGACCTCACTGATATTTTCCCTTCTTTCCTTTCTTGGCTTCTCCTTCTCATAGTTGACAATTTTAATCTTTAATATCTTCTTTAGGGGCGGAGGCAAGGGGTGCTAGGGGTGGCCCCCGCCCTCCTAAAATTACATAACACAACCCAGATTTTTAGAAAATTATATTTCTGCCTCATATAAATTTCAAAATTTTTATGTTAGTCTCTACTATTTGTTTAATGAAGGGACTAAACTGAAGATATTGAAACGTTTTTGGGGTTGAAATATAATTTCATGAAAATTTGGATTCAATTCTATAATATTGGCCACCCTAATTACAATTTTTTGGATCCGCCTCAGATCTTCTTAAGTATATATATTTGAATTACCAAATGTGGAAGTTGTGTCCAGCTTCGGACAGCTCATCATTTTGAAAAGAGATATCGTAAGTTTAAAGAAATTGAAAGGAAGGTTTGTAATTAGTCAACTAATTATAAAATAATTATGGTTTCCAATAATTTGTTTGAAGGGGATATGGGCTGTATATAATAACCAATAGAAGCATCCAAAGTAAACGTATATCCGTGAATACATAACGGTAGTTGCTTCCATTATTATTTTAATATATTGCCTATAAAGGTGATTAATTAATTATTCAACAATGGTTGGTTCATCTTAACGAATTAAAGATTAAGTAAGCGATTGACGTGCATGTATCAACCAACCCCGTTCATTTTTTATTTCCATATTCTTCGTTGACCTAATTAATTGCCGAGTGCGAGAATCGGTTGCATGAGTAACTATAGGTGGCTTTTTTTTTTCTTTTTTTTTTTTAAAAAAAAGGAAAAATGATATTAATAATATTTTACATGGTAGCAGTAGAAGAAGGACAAAGGAAATCATTTTTAAGATTATAGAACAGGGAGGGGGAACTATAAAAGAAGAAACAGAGGAGAAAGCCTTGAACATAAGCTTTAAGTCCTGCCAAATAATATTTTGTGGATCCAAAGCTAGAAAACTGAGGTTAATTGGCCTCTTGCTAATTCCAACGTAACTATGAATATTGGGAATTCTCAGAATCTAGATCTTCTTCTCTCTTGCGTATCATTAAGGAGATTATCACCAATAGAAGAAGTGGAATGAGAAGTGTGTGTGTGTGTGGTGATTCTTATTAAAAACATGAGAAGGCTAAGCTAGGGAAGAAAAGTGAAATAGAACCAACAATTTCTTTGAGGACCGATTGAGGAGGCCAAGTAACACTTTGATGAAGAGCAATGTTTCTGTTGTGCCAAATTGTGTTTTATGAGAATAATGATACAATGAAGAACATAAAATGCTCATCCGTTTTAAACTCAATAAGAATAAGCTTAAGCCACCATTCAAATATGAGATATTATTTATGATTCAAAAGTTTAATAGAAAAACAGTTATACCAAATAGAGCTAACATAAAGCGTCTTATTAGACTTACAACGAAATAAACATAATCTTGAAGCATTGAGATGATAAACTCTTAAGTTATCATAAGATAGCAGACCATGAATCAACAACTTCCAAAACCAACAAAAGGCTTTGTAGGGGATGGAGAGATCGACCAAAGAACTTTCAAAAAGGATCTGATTGTCTCATGTTTGGAATCAAATTGTGCCGACACAACGACGAATCACCAAGAATTAATTACCTTTCCAAATTAAAGAGTCATGTCCTTCTAGAAAGGATAAAGGAGTATTGAGATGGGCATGTTATTGGAGTGTGTGTGTATGTGTATATATAGGATCTAACATCATATTAACGAGTTATATTTAAGTATTGTACAGGTCCAATCATAAATACCAAAAATCTTTTCAATTTGTCCAACTCTCACTCAAAATTATGTCATATGTATGCTAGGTGTTTTTTTTTAAAAAAGAAAATGAGAACATCGTATAAAACAAAAAATATAAAATTATGATAGGAAAAAAAAAACCGTTGACTTTAATGGCTGGGGGTTGACATTCAAAATATATTTGAAATACTAGAGTCCTTAATTTAAACTTTTAAAGGTTAGGGAAGTGATATATAATTGACCCAAGTTTTGGAGAATTTTGTGTATTTTAAAATTTCTGATATTGCTAAGTAACTAATTCAAGTTTGAGCAATGTCGGGGATAAACAAAATGTAGGGCTATGCATAGTACCTGGTATACCGTGACTAAAAAATGCCTAGCTCCACCCAAAAAAAAGTTTGAGTATTTTTGATATGGCTTATATATTGTCGAATAGGGCTAGACATCAGGTAGGGGGTGTTGCCTTACCCATTTAGCCCTTCCAATATATATATATATATATATATATATATATATATATATATATAGACATATTATTCAATGTATAATTACAACTCTTTTGTTGCCATGCTTTTAGTGGATTATGGATGTTATTTAATTATTGTTGAAACATGAATATTATATTAAGGCCTATAATAGTATTTTAAATTTTAAGACTCGAGTTATAGACTTGTTTACGTTTGAATAATGTCTTTTGCTTTATTTTATTGCCTTATCATTTCTTTAGCTCTATGTTTGCTTTGTTTGTTATTGAGGTTATATATGATGTATTTAGGCCTTGATCCTTTTATTAATGTATAGCCATACTGATTTGACCAAAAAAAAAATTATGAATGAATATGATGCCTATTGTGTTGTTTTTTTAATTATGGAATTATGGAATGATGACGTGGATTTGGGTAGGGAGGCCAGAAGCCCATCCTGTCCAGCCTGCAATTGCCCTGCCTAAAAGTACTAGGCATTTATCGGGTAGGGCGGGCATGACAGGTTGCGAAATGTAGCTCATTTATTCTTCAAGCTGGGCATTGAATATAGGCCTAGTCCTACCCATACCCACCCACCTTAACCGGAAGTATAAACCACTTTTAACATGATTTTTCAATCCACAAAATTATCAATTTATTTCAGCCTTTTATTTTTATCTTATCTCAGCTCCTTTATTTTATTTTCTTGGTCAACGGTGGCAATATCGTATTGTATAATCATTCCTACGATCAATCCTGACTTTAATTTGTCGTTTAATTACTGCATCACGTACCCCTTCATCATAAAATATATTATTAAAATATTTGATTAATCTGTAATAAAAAAGAATAGATTGCAGTGTTGAATGGAGTATAATATATAATACCCCATAGTGTCAGTACGAATGAAGTTTATAAGCATAATACATCTGAACTCTGCACCGACCATCCTTGTTTGCTAAAGTTTATATGTTTCTTTTCCTTTTCTTTTCTTTTGATTTTTTCCATTACACAGAGAATGATGAGCAATATTATTTATACTTATAAATTGTGTGCCTTTTTATAAATATTATATTACATTTGATCCTTATGATATCTTGTTTACTAATTTGAAGAGATAAAGAAAGTTAAATAAAATACTTAATTATAACATTGTTATATGATTTCTTTGAAATGTTTGTATCATTCAGTTCTATATCAATTTATAAGTCAATCAAATTAGTTTATTTGAAAGAAAATGATAAATATAAATTTCTTAAAGTAATTTATTTAACTTCCTCAATCTCCTCAAATTAGTCAATTACGTCTTATATTAACAGTTGGGGTATTATCTCATAATTGATTACTCAATTAGAAGTGTTTCTCATGAATTTTATAGAATCATTTGTTTATCAGATAAAAATAATGTGGTTTGTTATATAAAGAATTTAAATTTTATGTAATAGAATAATATAAGATATATATATATATATATATATATATATATATATATATATATATATATATATATATATATAGAGAGAGAGAGAGAGAGAGAGAGAGAGAGAGAGAGAGCCTCGTATTTGCATGTGTTAAAGAAGAGCCTTATTACACATATAATTAAATAATGCAATTTATATATCTTATCTCACATAACTAGGTACTAAAATCATTATTTCACGTGATTATTAATTAATTTTGAGTAAAAATTTTGGATCAATGCCATGTACGTAGTAGCCTCACTCAAATGCAACATTTCTTCCGTTTAACTTCCGGTTATGAAGAGAACAAAAAAGAAACCAGCAAAAACAAAAGGCCATCCACATGTGATTTTTGAAGAATAAGAAAGTACTCCTAAGAAACAATGACAGCAACAGATCGATTCTGGAAATTTTTTTCTTTTTTGCTTTTCATTCAGGTGACCCGTGGAAGAACAAAAGAAAACAGTGACCACCCAGAAATGAACAGTCTTGTTAGGAGCAACCACACATGCAGACATAAATAGCCATATTTATGTATATATATAGTTGCACTATATGAATATATTCACAAGTAAAATTTTACACATATATATGGATTAATACAATTTTTATCGTTGAAGTTTATTTGCTCTCATTTAAGCTTTTATCCTTGAAGTTTCATTTTACTTAAAATATTGGTCCATATAAGTTGATAAAAATCTGGACCAAAAACCATAATTTGAAAATTGAGGAACCAAAAAGAAAATGAGAGACCACCAATTAAACACTTGAATCAACTAGCTATAGGTTATTCCAATAGTCTTGTGTTTGAGCCCTAGGTATGCAGCCGCCATAATTACAAGGAGGTAACGAGATTTCCTCGTTAGGGCCTACATTCTTGCATCGGACTAGTCAGATGTAGCACTGGGCAAAATTAAGAGATCAAATATTATATACAAAGCTCATGTGCTCACTTGCAAGTACTAGCTATATTCAGATCTCGGAATATAAATATAAATATAAATATGATTAATAAATAAATACTCTCTTCAGTCCTTATATAGGATTCATTTTAATAAAAAAAAAATTGAACTATAAAATGAGTAATAAAAGAATATAATGTGTGAGTGTGGGTGTGGGAAAAAGTGAGACAAAGAGAGGAGGGTAGGCTGGCTGGGACCTGAAAGATTCGAAAGGGGAGAGAGAGCATTGGAAGAGATGGAGATGGTCCAACTCCAGAGAGTGTGATACAGCCTACAGGGCATCTCGCAGCTGGACTCTTAACAAAACAAAGCAACCTTTTTTGCCCACTTTTACTTTGGTTAATTTCACTGAAAGGAATCTATGCTTATAATAAAAGGACGCACAAGCTGTTCCTGCAGGCCTCTCTGCATTGTCGTACCACCACTATTATTTTTATTATTAGACTTTGCAAGAATGCTCATAAATTGTGCATAAACTTTTCTTGGGTGTAAAAATAGCCATTAAATTTAAAATTAGAGTAAAAATGACATAACTATTAAAATCACCTGACATCCGTTTGTGCTATCTTCTTCTTCAACAAAAAGCAATAGACATTAGGTATTTTAAGGGTTGGGTTGTTTTTACTCTAATTTTTAAAATTCATGAGTATTTTTGTACTCAAGAAAAGTTGCTATGTATTTTTGTGCTATGTTTTTACTCTAATACATATACTTGGGTTTTACTAATCTCTTTTTAATTGTTGCAAAAATTAATGACTTGGTCAAAACACACTGGTGGGTTTGGTTTGGTGTGTTGAAGGGTTGGCCTTTTTATCTTGTTTCATTTCAAAAGCTTCTCACCAAGGAATCTAAGCTTGTCTCTTTCTCTATCCTTTATATCCTTCCCTCTTTCTGCTTTGCATCTTTCTACTGTTACCCACACGACTTTCTTACTCTCACTCTCACAATCTCACACTCTCCGCTCTTTCGGACTTTAGATAGTGGATCGGGTCTGTCTTTATTTTTTTCAAAAAATATAAAATAAAATATTGGGATGCTCCTTCCTTGGCTCCTTAGATGGTTCATCGTTTTTGTATTATTCCATTTTCTTCAAATAATAATCATTGGGAAAATTTCATTTTTTTTTTATTAACAACTATTCATATTTAGAATATGCTTTTCTTTTCTTTTCTTTTTTTGATAAGAAAATTTTACAAAGGGGTTGAAATTTCGCCACGTCCATCGTCTGGGGCTAAGGACAGTTTAAAGCTTTCCCTTCCTCCTAGGTGATACCGATGTTGTGCAGGGTGAGCCGACTATTACTCTTAAACATTTATATAGGCACCCAGAGAGATATAGAATATGCTATTACTAACTAATATGATTCAAGTTGAGCCAGGCCCCATATAGGCTACTCCTTTTTTTAAAAAATAAAAATAAAAATAAAAATGGTGTTTTATTTTTTAAAAATTATATTAATACAAAAATCCAATTACCTAATATATTAAAATAAAAACCTATGCTATTCTTACATAAATACCGCCAATTCATTTTTTTCCCATTTCATCTCTAGTCCTTTAGTGTTGAAAATAGGATCGTTCATGGGCCAGGATGGGCTATGGGCTAGTACTCTGCATTCGGCCCATCCTCGTTCAATGCCCAAATTGGTTGTTGAATATTTTTGAGTATTGGAAGAAATTGTGACCTATTTTGGCATAAATACTTTTGCCTCTGTGGGTCAAATATTACAGAACCTTCATTTCCTCGGGATGGGCATATTGAAATTTCGTACGGACTTCAATGATTGTTAATATAGCAGATTAGCCAAGGAGGGAGAGAACTATGTGTTTTAAATTTTAACAAGGGTTTGAAATTTTTGAAGCCTTTGCTTATATAATAATATTTCTGATTCTAATTATAAGGCCAATTGACTTTTTTTTAGAAAGATTAAAGAAAGTAAATAAGTTATTTAATCATTTCATATGTTATGTTTTCTTAGAATATATATTAGTTTATTATTCAAACTATTTAGTTTGAAGAAAAAAATAAAAATAAAAATACTTTAAGTTAATTTAATTTGATTCATTAATCTCTCCAAAAAAATTAACTAAGTCTTATAATTAGGATGTGAAGGAGTAAATAGCTACCCACTCTTAAGCCCTCAATTTAAATATTTAAAATAAAATTGCCAAAAACCTATAGGGCCCATTTGATATGATGGAACTAAGCACATGGAAATGCAATTGGGCATCAATTTCATGCTCTAAGCATGTTTGGTAATATGGAACTTGATA
Source organism: Acacia melanoxylon (assembly GCA_019022615.1). Lineage (NCBI taxonomy): Eukaryota > Viridiplantae > Streptophyta > Magnoliopsida > Fabales > Fabaceae > Acacia > Acacia melanoxylon. The sequence continues at coordinate 6,623,903 of JAFJYJ010000030.1, read as the reverse complement.
AAGTTGTATTTGCATGTCAATCAAAACACATGGAAATGAATTCTATCTAAAAAGCTCAGTTTTATAATTCCATTTTCCCATATCCCTCTTCTACCCTCGTCTATGCTTTCAACCTCCTCCACCAACTATCTCCCTCCACCGTTTTTTAGCCACCACGGCGATCTCCACACCCACAGCCCACAACATTCCCCCATTGCCGACAAGCTTCTCACCCCAAATCCCAATAGTGACGATGACCGCCATCTAGTCAACAAATTATGAATGGCAACCTCCACTCCTCTAGCAACAGAGAAACCACAGCCTCCAACAATCGGCAATGGTGGCCTCTCTTTAGATTTGGCCTTCTTCTCTCACAATATGCAACCCAAGCCAAGACATCGATGGTAATCTCTTTATCCTCCTTACTGTACCAAAACATCGACCGAAGAGATATTCGACAACGAAGATCTTTGGCTCTAACAAAAGAGATCTTTGACGACGTGGATTTTTTACGGGAGAGATAAATACTTCAATTCAATTCACTTTTCCCCTTATTTTTTATGTTGTTCAAGTTGAACACATTTGAGATAAATAATGTTCAACTTAAGGCGGCATGTTAGAAGTATAAGGTGATTAATTAGTTAATTAGTTAAGACCTTAGTCTTAGCTAATATGTCTTCCTCTCTTTGGTTAGGACTCCACATCTCACACACTAAACCATATTAGCTAATTAAGACTCTTTATATAGACTAGGGCTCTAACTAATTAACTAACTAATCAATTAATCACCTTATCCTTTTAACACACCTCTCAAGTTGAATACTATTTATCTCAAATGTGCTCAACTTGAACACCACAAAAAATAAAGGGAAAGGTGAATTAATTTGAACAGTTTTCCAATCACAGTGATAATACAAAGATTTCCTTCATAACATGCTTCTCCATGCTAATCCTCATAATGCTTGTTGTTTCACTTTTGACCTGCTTCAATCTGTAAGCTTATGCAATCATTGCCTCATATATTGTAGTGCAACCCAAACATTGACCATATTCCTTTTAGAACACCATTAACACACTCTGCTTCTTTCATGTGCTTCACATTAATAAAACTCTTGACTTGACCACCTCCAAGAAGAAACTCTTCATAGAGCTTCACCACCATGTTAGGCTTAAACATTGACTCACAATCACCATAAAGAAAGTCAGATATAGCTCCTTTTAAGTTCCTTTTATTATATAGGATAGTAATATATCTCCAACCTCCACATCATCGCAAAATCATGATAATTGACCTTCAATGCATCACTTGTGCAGACCCCATAAAAACCTTTTCGAGACATTTGCCAAGTACTAGAAAACCTTGGGTAAATGAAAAAATCAATAGCAACAATGGTTGAGCCTTCAACCACAATCACTGATGCAATAATAGTAGGACCCTATAATTCTTTCGAATACCTTTTCTCGTACCTATCTCTTCTTAGATTCCTCAAAACATTCATAATATTGTTGGTATTTCATGGAGTCTATTCAACAAATATTTACATTCTAATAAAAGAAGCCATTGTTGGAACAACAAAGACCTTATCAATGTCACTCAGATCTTCTAAAACATTGTGAACCAATGGTTTCTTTGTAGCATAATGGCAGTGACAGATTAAGAAACCCTATGAAATAATTTGAAGACATGAAACCTTGTAAGCGAGACGAATATACCTTGAAACAATAGCGGTGCTGAATAACGCACAAATTGGAGTCTAGGGTATGCAGTGAGATCGGGATGTGGTAAGGTATGTCGTTAACATCAACTCCTTGTGCTTCTTAGGGAAGCTTAGTTCCTTCATCTCGAACTGTCAGATCGGGACTCTGAAATTGAATCACACAAGGTGAATTGCAACTATGGCGTTCTTCCTGAACAAAACATGGATTGCTTCCCATTTCTATTTCATTCCTAGAAGACGGAAGATTTGTTTTCCCTCTCGCGCTATGGATTCCACTTGAACTTGGGGCTCATGAAAAAGGCCTTTTTGGCTGAGGATCCATCTTTAAAGCCATTCAAATCGTATAAAAGCTTAGAATATGATTTGAGTTTGCTGGAAACAGAAGCTTGGGAAGGAGACTCTTCTAGTCAAATTGCATAATGAATTCAACATCTTGACCAATTAGGACCAATAGCAATGATCAAGAAGAATCCATTTCTTTCTTGAGAAGCCAATGGGTGTGATCCTCTGTTCAGATCGGTGACAGAAGAGCCAATGGGTGGACTAGCTAATGCTACAGACGCAAAAATATGAGATTCAACTTAAGAGAATGCCACGAATCACGAGTATGATGGTATGATTCCCGAAAATCTCAAGCGCCGAACTTGGAATTGGAGAGAATCGAGTCTTTCTCGAACTAGACTGTAGAACCGCAAGAGTCACGATACTCGCAAAAATCTTGGCCTTTCTTTACTAGAGACCTGTCGTTAGCGCAAGAATTACCATCACTTTACTGAAGGCTCATCAAGAATCATGATGTCGCCTCTCTATCGATTGAGAAGACTTTGCTGTAGGGTTTCTTGGCTGGCACTTACGTATGCAATCACTGGTTTACTGAGTGGAGTCAGACATCGTCCTTCTAATCGGAGCTCTGCTCATTTGTTTAGTCGGATCTTGAATGTCTGAGGTAATCTGGGACCTCTTCTTGAATTTGGGCCTTCTTCTTTAACATATAGAAACCATAGAACCGAACCCAAGAAAGTAACCTGCTCTAATACTATGTTAACAAATGTAATTAGAGAAGCAATTAGAGAAACACAATGAAGAAGATGAACAATCTTGTATTAATCAAATATAAGAGCAACATGCTCATACAATCTATAATCCACTTGGCTTATCTTTAATCTACCCCCACTTGAGGGAGATAACCAAAGACCTAAACCTATTAGAATCTTGGAGGGAGACCAAGTTAACTCCCTCTCTTTGGCGAGGACTCCACATCCCACATACTAAACTATATTAGCTAAGACATTTTATATAGACTAGGGCCCTAACTAATTAACTGACTAATCAATTAATCACCTTATTCTTCTAACATCTTAGAGATATTAGGGTGTTATTGATTGATTACTTAGTGAGTTGTTAGTTAGACCCTATTCTATATAGAGGATCTTAGCTAATGTGATTAATGTATATGATGTCAAGTCCCCACCAAAGACAAGGAGTTAACTTGGTCTCCCTTAAAGATCCTAGAGTTAGGATTTATATGGTTATCTCCCTCAAGTTAGGGTAGATTAGAGATAACCTAAGTGGGTTATTCTGTTGGTTCTTGGAGTTTTGATGATAACAAGACTTCATTATTTAAACCTTTTGTTAAAAGGGATTTGTGTTTTTGAATCAGTAAATGTTAAGTTAATTACTCAAGCAAGGTGTTCTTGGTTATTCAAGTAATTGTCCTGTATAAATTGACACCTTTCGAAAGTCTGTTGAAAAACTATCCAAAGATATTACTTTGGACGTTACTCAAGTAATGAGCACTCCTTTTGCAAGTAATTATTTTATTCAACATTACTCTCTGGAGTTACTCGAGTAATACCTTTTCATTTGCAAGTAATATGGACCTAATCGTGTTTTACTCAAAATTACTTTCGAAATTACTTGAGTAATGAAGTTTTTCTCCGCAAGTAATTTTATTACTTTCAAGTGTTACTTGAGTAAGACTTAATAGCTCTGCAAGTAATCAAGTAATAGAGGCTTCTTTTCAAAGTCTCTCAATATTACTTTCGAAATTACTTGAGTAATGTTTTTCAAACTTCGCAAGTAATGTGGTTCTTCTCTGCAAAGTCTTATTATCTTTGATATTACTTTCAAATTACTTGAGTAAGCTTCATAAGTAATTTCCCGAAAGTGATTCTAACGCTCTGTTTCTTGAACAACTTGATTTTACTCAAAGTAATATTTCTCCAAAGTATTTTATATCTTGAAAATATAAGATATTATTCAAGTAATCTTTTAAGCTACCGGAGTAAGTTCTTGCAAATTCCAGAAACCATCGGTATGTGCTTAAACTCTGCTCTGGGTAATCTTTTAACTACTCTTAATCACTCTCAAACTTATTTATATCATATCTAAACATCTTTTTGAGTGGATTTCAGTTGATTAACCTTTGTTTAATGTGAGATTAGCCAAAAGCATTTCAACATATCAAAAGTATTTATTGCACTGAAAAAGCAGAACACACAAACGAAATTAAACGAAATTAAAGCGTGTAGCAGTTGAAGATATTCCAGCTGTTATTCTGCACAAGTAGGCGAAGGCATTTAATGAAGCAACGGTCGAAGTCTCTCAACGGCTATCACATTCAAATCTGCCAACTACCCATCTACCGAAGCTTTGTGCAATTAATTCGACTCAAACGGTCATCAAGCTTCAACTGGTATAAATAGGCGAAGAGCTGAATTCATCGGATACGAATAACACGACATGAGTATTCAAAGTGATCAAATTCTATTTTGTTTATATCTTCAAATATCATTGAGCTTCGCATTTATTATTCATCTACTCTGTGAGAGAGATTTATCATTTCTTTTATATTTGTTCAAATCTCAAGATAGAGGTATCTTGAGTGTGGGTGTACGATTACAACTTGTAAGGGGGAGTGAGTCCTAAGGAGAAAGGATCATCCCGAGTTACGAGTGTGTAATTGTATTTGTGAGTTAGTGAAAATCCCGAGTGTCCGGGACCTGGACGTAGGTCGAGGAGTTGGACCGAACCAAGTATAAGTCCTCTGTGTAATTTCTCTTTACTTCTTTTACTGCTTTCATCATTTATCCGGTGAAAGAATTTTTGAGATCACCTATTCACCCCCCTCTAGGTGATATTCCACCTTCATATTCTTTGTATGAACATGTTGCTCTAATGAGATTAATACATGATTATTCATCTTCTCCATATTGTTTTCTTTAATTACATATATTAACATGGTATTCGAGCCAGGTTGAATCTCTAAGGGTTTGATTGATTGGCCCACTATTTGGATTTGCAGAAGAAAGCCTTAATTTGCTAATTCTGACGTTGTGCAGTTTCCTATCATGATTGCTTCTTGATTTTACACCACAAGATTGATCTAATGGCTAGATTTCCTTCTTCCAATTGTCAAGATTGCTTCTTGATCTAATGCCTAGATTTCATTCTTCTAACTCTCAAGATTACTTCTTGATTTCCACTATAGGATTGATCTGACGAAAGGCTCCCTCTCTCTTAAATTGGATAAACAATTCAATCCATTTCAGCCAGACTCTTGATTTGCAGATAAGTCACAGTATGATCAGATTTCTTGCAGAAATGTGAAGCAATTCGGAGGATGTCAAGGTTCGTCTCCTCCGCTATTTCTTATGTAATCATCGTTGGCGCGTTTTAGCCGTGGTACGCCATCCTCGTTGGACACACTTGGATCGCCACTGAAGCGTGTTTCTCCATCTAAGATTGCTTATTCTCAAGGAACAACATCAAGATTCCCTCTGAAGCCTACTTTGCCTTCCCAGATTCCTTATTTTAGAGGTACACCATCGATTTATATTGGTATTCAAGATCATATTAGGCAAGGGTTTCACCGGATTTCTCATTGTCGAAGACACTGATAAAACCATTTCACCGGATTTCTCACCATCGAAGTATGCCTGTGCGAGAGCGGACTTTGTTTTCTTTCCAGTGTATTAAACGTGCCTTTAGGTCTAGTATCACCACCGAACTAGTTTGGGTGCTCATCAAAATGTTAACTACCCAACCCTCATCTAATTTGAACCGTTTAGATTTGATTTAGATGGTCTAGATTTATTCTTTTTCAACAGATAATTTTCAAAAAAAATTATTGTTTTTACAAAAATGATAGTTAATAAATTATTTTTATTTTAGACTCTAAACCTATTGAAATATTTTTTTAAAAAATAATGATAATAAATTAAATTTAGATGATCTAGATCTAATGAGATTTGAGTGCTCATCAAAGTGATGAACACCTAAACCGGTTCCTGGCACCAACTCCCTCAATAGGAGAGATGTTGCAAGTTTACTTGCATTTGTTGGGAAGAAAAACAACATCTTGGATTGTTGACTTGGATTTAAGGGGATAAAATCTTAGATCTCAATGATATATTACTTGCATAATTGTGAATTAAATTAGTAGATGCACATGAGTTGGACATATTAGTTAATATGGTGTTTTATTTATTATTTAATTAAATCCCCGAATTAGACATAGGCTGTTGGTCCATTGGCTTTGCTTTCAGGGGAAATTGTGGAATTTACATATGCAAAAAAAAAAAAAATCCCAAAAGTAAGGAAAATGGACTCCAAAGGAAAACATTTACATCACCAGCGGATTCCTGTTTCCATCACCGGAGGAAAGCCAATTCCACTGTACAAAGAAAGGCTCCAACGCTGAAATTCAAAGAAGGGGAAGCGCGTGAAGTCAAAAAAAGATGAAAGAACTCTCAACAAATAACTGGAATCAACTGGACAAAGCTAATAAAGACCTTCACATCACTCCCTCAGAACGGATTCAAGCTCCAAGTGTTGAGAAGATTCCGGCAAACATATAATTAAAGAGCTCATCTTTGGGATTATCGAATATACCTCATCTTACCAGAATTCACCATTCACTTCTCTGGTTTTTCTTCCCTTGTTCATGTAAGAATTTCAGTAGTACCTAGAATCTAAATGAATCACAGAAGTACCCACATAAAACCAAAGAACTGATGCGGACTCCGATTACGTTACACAACAAATACATTAAAGAGAAGAAGAGAAGAGAGAACTCTTGTGAGAGAATTTTTTAGAGGGAGAATTGTGTGTGTTATATTCAGACTCATTATTCTCTCAATCCCGCACATCCTTTATATAGTATCCATACGAATACATAGAAATAGATATAACCCTTCAATGTATAGTTACATGAGAATAAATATAACTCTTGAACCATAAAGGAAAAACTCTCTCTCTGACCAATATTTCTTCATATTTATATGAAAGCCCCAATTTGCATTGGGTTTGGGCTCTAATCCACAAAGGGTGGACTAGTATATTCCAACAACTCCCACTAACACTTTGTGGATTAGATGTTATGGGTTAAATCTATTTCTCTTATTTCTTTCATACTAGCTGTTTTATTGTGACTGCGTGGGCATGAGTCGCGTGACATCTCTATTTGGGTGCTTGTACTAGAAATCCCTTTTTACAGAGATCTACACAAGACAACCCTATAGTGCAGTTGAATATTGATATAATGTCTGATGTCGTAGATTTATTATATACACACTACTACAGAAAATGGCTTTTATTCCCTAATTGGCGTCCTATTATAAAAAAAAGGAAGTAAAAAAGAACACGGTGGCATTTTTGTAATTATGAGGTGACTTTTGGCGTCTAAGTTTTATTATTAGACGCCTTAGTATACACTTTTTGGAGTCTAAATCCAGTTATTAGACGCCCTAGTTATTTTTTTTCCACCCTAATAAAACCATTTCCCTCATTGTCTCCCGCGTCTACCCGTCGATTCTCATTCTCTCGGATTTCTTCGATCTCAACCCTGGTATGCCTTGTCTCTTCTCTCACTCCGCCATTGCTCCGCCGTCCCTCTCCACCGTAGCTCCTCTGATCTCCGTCTTTTCTCTCACCGTAACTTGATCCATCTTTAAAATCTGGACCTACTTGAACCTTAGAAGGGCGATTTGTCAAAGGAAACGTGAAATTGAGCTTCTTCGATCCTGTGTCCGGCGGTGACGTCTCATCCAAAAGCCCTTAGGTGATTTCGAGTTTGATCTGGTATCATTCACCTCCTACTTTAGTCGTTCACACATTTCTTCTAGGGTTCTTCACAATAAATCTAGGTTCGTTCCGTCATATAGGTTTGTTCGGGTTTGCCCTATCAATTTGTTATTGTTATTAGGCGTAGAGGACATTAGGAGAGCGGTTCATTTTAGGGCTCTGTTTGTGGACTCTAATTTTTTCTGAGAGCTCCGGTTGAGGTAACGTCGTTAATGTCGATAGAAGAAGATGCTTTGCTTGCCTTTCGCTCTCATGGCTTCATCTTTGATTGGCAATGATTTTTTTGTGAATTGCTGTGTTTTAAAATGATTGTTTGTTTGGTACGTTTAGAAACCATTATCCAAAAAATAGAACTCAAATACCTTATAGTCTTTGCAATTTGTTGGATGACATTGGAGTGTGGATTGTGGTTCTACATTGATAACTGGGTTTTAACGTGGTAATGTCTTGGATTGATGTTAATTTCATTATGTACAAAAAATAGTCAAGGAAAAAAATGCACTTGCTTTGAAAGATTGAAAAGCGGCGAAGCTCGGACGGAAGAGATTTACGACAAAGTGTATATTTATTATCTTTTGCTCACGGTTTTGTTTTTGATGTACCATTACTTTGCTACATCTCGAGATCTAAAATGCAATTCGTATATTCATTGCCGCCTACGTATGAATGACCGCTTTGGGGAACTTCTCATATTATTATGTACTTTGAAAGATTTTAGTCTTGCAAGGTTTGTTTAGGTATGCCAATGTCTTGAACTATAAGCAGCTCTTTGAAGAAAACTAATGTGGATTATTCACCGATGTACCTCCCCTGTTTCTTTTTAATCAAATGGTGTCTTTTTTATTTCCCAAGTTTTTTCATATTACATGCTTTGACCGTAGCGCAAAGCCAAAATGTTCATGAGGTTCTTTGGTAAAGTTGATAGGAAGTTTCTTCTTAACTTATAGATAGCTTTTAAATTAGGTGAGTTTATAGTTGTGGTTAGAAAATTGCATAAGAGATTAAGTGACAGTGGTCATTATAAAAGAATCCTTGAACTTATTCAAGTCACTTGGTTTCTTGGGTTGACTTCTTGCTTGTTTTTGATATTCAGGTGCAACTGGATTGATGAGTCTAGCTAGGGGGTTTGAGAAATGGATGCTCGAGAAAAATTTACATTTTTCTCATGGCCAATCTAATCCCTCTTGAGTCAATATAAAACTTAGATTGCATTCTTGTATGGACAGTATCCACAACTATGAAATTATAAAATGACATCATAAGGGACTGATCTTAGGCACCAACATAGGTGTGTATATTTCAGGTAATTATCTTCCTTTCGTCTATATATCACTTTGATATGAATCAATTGCTTTCTTAACATAATACCTTTAGAAAGCATCAATCATGACCATATATAGGACAAAATACTAAAGAAGCAGACATTGAAGCATATCTCCATGATAATGTCAAAGTCAAAGGACATAAATAAAAGGATAACATTTCTGGGACTCACACAACAATAAAGCAGTGATCCATTCACTTGCTTCCAATTTGCGAGTCTTTAGAACATGTGGTATGAATAGCATGCTATAGTGTTACTCTTATACTTTAAGAGCATATGTCATTTTGATTTTATCATCAACATTGTACAGACTTAAGTCTAGATACTCACATCATCCCAAATTCTTCACCTCCACTCACATAACGTCAATGTTGAAGAATTTGTTGTATGGCAACATGTATCATGGATGTGGGTTTCTATTATTTGATCAATATTTACAATCATGGATCTCATCTTGAGTTATTGCACTTTAAGTTGAGGTGACATATAGACTGTGTTTCTTCTATACTATATTAGTATTCTTTTAAGACCCGTCCTACATACCCCTTTTAATTACGCATTGGAAGTGTTACTATTCAATTACTTAGGGATTAATTACTCATTCATGACTATTAGTCATTATTCTTACCAAATCTCAGAGTTAATTCTTGTTCTTAGTGATTCCATTTACCGTTTAACCAAAACTGGCCTTTCCATACGAACATATCTATTGTTGTGCAAATGATTTACATACAGTAAATTATTACATTGTCATTCTTCCTTCTAGTTCATCTTCAAGCATTCTTCAGTTTCATATTCACGTACCTACATGGTTGGTGGGGGAGGGTGAGATTCGGGGAATCTTAGTAGCAAACAGTACCAACAATGCATGCAAGATGAATGCTAGTTTAAGATATGCTTGCCTTACATAGTCTCATGTTCACATAATGACATTTTTGCATGCTCAATATTTTGTACAACATACATATGGCATAGTATAACAGAAACAAAGCTTCATTCATTCATTCATTCATGCTTTAGATAATTCAGTAGAGCAATGCCAAACATCAATACACTGTATACACATCAAATACATGCAAGTTAAGTAAGTTTACTACCTTGTGGATTAATATCCTTCCTCGGTTTCCTCTTCTTCCAACCATCAAAGTTGCTTGAAACATCTTCCATGCCTCTTCTTTCTTGGCTTCTCATGGCCTTAAACACATAGTCATATTATTAGAGCCATGAAAAATGAATGCCTAATGGGGATGCCTTAGCCTCATAGGCTTACTTTCACCCTTGGAGTTTACAGTTATTACATTTGGCTCTTTTCTTTCTTAAATTTGCATGGTAGGTAAAAGATGCAACATAGAGCAGAATAGAGGATTGCGTCTAAAGAAGTTGTTGAGGTGAAGATGAAAGTGACTAAACATTAAATTTCATCAAGGGCTAAAATTTGTCTCTAATAGGAAAATTTGAATGCTTACAACGGTCATTAATGGCGACTTCCTATAAATAATGAAGCATTCAAGTCGAAGATGATAATGAAGCCAATGACAAACCATCTGTACATTTATTGCTCAGTTTATTCTTTGATATCTTCTTATATTCGATTTGTACTTTAAATTTATCTATTCACTCGAGAATCATCAACCTTATTCCATTCCGTAAAATACTAAGGTAGTGAGACCTTGAGTGAGGTTGTCAAATTACAAAGTGTAAGAGGGAGTGAGTGTCCTGTTGAGGAACTCTCTTTGTATTGTGGTGCCAGCAACCCATCAAATCTTGGGAATATAGTTAAAATATCAGAGGCACTTTGAGGATTGGACGTAGGTCAAGAGGTTGAAGCCGAACCAATATAAACTCCTGTGTATACTTTGGTGATATTTCTCCAATTCTTATCTTTTTATGTAGTTGTTAATTGTATTTGTTTTAAAATTTTAATATCACCCAATTCACCACCCACTTGGGTGAAACATTGGCAATAACAAAGTAAATTCAATAAACTAATATAATGATGAAGTGAGATTCCCTTGTGTTGAGATTTTAATCTTCCTTTCTTGCTAATGATGAGAATTCAAAAATATGAGTCAAAAGGATGGACTTAAGCTACCACTAGATCCATACTTGCAATGCCCATTCAATTCATTCTACCGAAGTAATGAAATGAGTTCAATTATTCAGCACTACAATAAATATGAATCAAGGAAAAATAATAATTAACTTCCAATTCTAAATTGTAATTACCATTACAAAAGTTCAAACCATTCAATCTAGTCATTAAAAATGTGTTCAACCGAGTCAGAATAAACAACTCAACCTATGCCTAATATGAATCATATAAAGCTTAACTAGTTAACTCTTAGCTCAACCACCAAGTTTATTCACTTAGCATAGAACAATCTAACTCACAAACACATACTTAACTAAGCCATATAATTATGAACTAGAAAGAGAGCTTAAAGGAATTCCATTGAAGCTTAGAAGCTCAAACCTTTTCCCAACTCAAGGAAATCACTGGAACTTAGCTACTCATGAAGGAGGAAGATGAAGCTTGATAGTAAAGGAGGAAGATGAAACATGATAGTTAATTAGAAAAACTGACGTTAACACACACATCATTAAAAAAACTCAATTATATTAATATTAAACTTAGCAATATGGTTTAAAGCTACAAATTAAGGTTCCATTGTCGCTTAGCCAAAAGAAAATTAGTTCATGGCTTGCGCACAGATTACAACTAAATTAGTATTATCCATGAAAGTGCAGAAGATAAACTAAGAAGAGGAAGTAGAGAAGTCAAAGGGATCGACTACTCTAGGAAACTCTACAGCTGTTGCAGTTGAAAGACCGGGCTATCACCCAAGAGGGGGGGGGTGAATTGGGTGTTTGATAAAACTTTTGAAACTTAAAATTCTTTTCGCAACTTATTGAAAGCAGTTTGAATGACAATAATAATTGATAAAACAATAGTCAATCATTCAAACATGTATGCATATTCAGATATATATATGCTGGAAATATAAGAGATAAGGGAAGAGAATATGCAAACTGAGATTTATACTGGTTCGGCCCAATCCTTGACCTACGTCCACTCCCCAAGCTTCACTTGAGATTTTCAATCCACTATCTTCTTTCAACACGATTACACGTTCTGTACTTGAAGTAATCCCTTCACTAGGATTCACTCCCCTTTACAAACTGTAATCAATACACTTGCTTGATTACACACTTTGTACTCGAAGTAATCCTCTTCCTAGGATTCACTCCCCTTACAAGCTGTAATCAACACAATGTGTTTCCCACTCAAGATCACCCAATCTTGAGTAACTCTCAGATAGTATGGTAAGATGTATACAATAACTCTTCTCTCTCAGAAGTAGATGAATAAACACTGAAGTACAATTACAAGTCATCTCACTCTCTATGATAAGCTATGTAAACATTTAGAACATAGAGTAAATGATATGAAAATCAGAGTATTAGCATCTTGAAGATGTCAGCTTGTGTCCCTGCGTTTTTCTGCTCTGTGTACTCTGTATTTCGTATGGAGTCTTCAAATCTTCAGGTATTTATGCTAGTTGAAGCTTATGACCGTTATAGATCCGTTCAGACTTGAACCCATTCGAAAATATAGCTGTTGTGTGCATTTCTGAGGAATATAGCTCTTGAAAGCAGTTTTGGTGTCTTCTCTCACTAATCTTCACTTAATCCAGCTGTTCAGAAGTTTAGAGTTGACTCTCTGCAAATTAATCCGTTGGAGTAGCTGCTACTGGATGTGGAAGGTAGTCATTAATCCTTTATAGGCGTGTGCAGAAGGATTACCCAAAAGTATGCAACTTTCTGGGTTTTGCATTTAATATTCTGACATCACTTTTGCTTTAGCTTTAAACCTTCAATAAACATTCTCTAATTCATCTGAAACTCACTAAAAAAGTGGTTAAACATATCTAGGAACATTAGAGATTAATCATTGAAAGTATTAAGATCAAACAAGAAGGCATTGCAAATTCGTCAGATTTGAAATTCCAAAGACGCGTTGAAACCTTGAGGTTTTATCAGAAACCTTGAGGTTTCACTTGAATATGAAACCTTTGAGAAAATCGCGCCAAGAGCAAACCTGGAGGTTTTCAAAATTAGTGAAAAATTGTTTTCTCTCTGGATGACAAAACCTGGAGGTTTCTCACCAAAACTCGAGGTTTCGCTCAAATGTGGAAATTCTGAGTTTTTGCACCAAAACAGAAACCTGGAGGTTTTGTAAACATGGAAAGCCCAGATCCTCTCTACCTCGACAAACCTCGAGGTTTGTCCAGAAACCTTGAGGTTTCTCATAATTTTCAGAATTTTGAGGAAACAACATTTGAGCTCAAACCTGGAGGTTTCCCATAAACCCGGAGGTTCAAAACCGGCGAAAAAACTGAGTTTTCTCTGGAAGGTCAAAACCTTGAGGTTTCTTACCAAACCTCGAGGTTTCACACAATTTTGTGAAACCTGGAATTTTCAAGTTAAAATAGAACCTTGAGGTTTTAGACAAAAACTGGAGGTTTTCAAGTGGTCAAAACTTAGGAGACTCTCTCAGAAGTCAAAACCTCGAGGTTTAAACAAGAATCCTCGAGTTTTCCATTTTCCGAAAAATGCCGAGAAGTCTCGTGTTATGAAACCTTGAGGTTTCTCTAAAAATCTTGAGTTTTGCTCAGTCCATTTTTCTCTGTAAGGCCAAAACTCTTGGCTAATCTCAAACTCAAGTTTGTTAGTTCTCAATGTTTTGATGATAACAAGATTAATACTTTTGATGACTTTCTTAGCTTGCTCGAGCAGCCCCAGGATATTGCCCGATCAACATCGGGTTCTGGAAAGGAAGTAGTAATGATATTCAGTCATGCTCGAGCAAGAATTAATTCCTGCCCAAGCAACCTCAAGGCAGAAGCAAACGAGAATCAGGTATTGAATCATGCCCGAGCAAAGCATTCTAGCTTGCCCGAGCAACCTTGAAGCAGAAGCAAAAGACAGAACGTCTTCGAACCTTGCCCGAGCAAGAAGTTTCTCGTGCCCGAGCAATGTCGAGACGAAGCAAAACACAGCTAATCGGAAGGTCTTGCCCGAGCAAAGCAAAAGGCCTCGCTCGAGCACCATGCTCGAGCAAAGGCAAAACATTGCCCGAGCAATGTCCATCATCTCTCAAAGTTCTCGCTTCTGTCTGAGTCTTGCCCGAGCAAGGAAAGTGGCTTGCTCGAGCAACATCGTGTGGCGGTACTTCTCGGTTCATAAAGTAGAAGCTTGCCCGAGCATGAAAAATATCATGCTCGAGCACCATGCCAAGCAGAAGAGAATACTTGCCCGAGCATACCTTGAGAGAACGGTCATCAAGAAGCTTGCCCGAGCAAGCTTTGCATCATGCTCGAGCAACATCGCCAAAACACACTTTCTCCACAAGCATACTTTCCGTGTTGCCTCAAGCAATGTGTTGTGCTCTCTTTACTCCGCCTCGCTGTTCCTTGCCCGAGCAAGACTTTCATCATACTCGAGCAACATCGAAACACAGCACTACCAAGCCTTTGTAAAGAAGCCTGCCCGAGCATGATTTTACCCATGCTCGAGCACTATGCCCGAGCAAGCATATTATCTTGCCCGAGCATCAGCGAGTCAACCTGCATCTGAACTACTTCATACAAAGCGTGCTCGAGCACACATTGATTGTTGCTCGAGCAAGGTACCCCTGTTACTAATTATCTTCTGCGACTATCTTCATACTCTCTGATATATTATTCAATCTTATATGATACTCATTATTATTCTCAAATGCTTCTAAACAATTTGTTTAATGAGTTGCGTAAGATCTCCATATAGATTAACATCATACTTTAGTTTTGAAGCACATAAATTGTTTCGCATGAGCCAACATCGAATCGATTGCCCATAACCAAAAAGGCACGAAACAATATTCTAAGCTTATCTTCTTCCAAGACGACGAGAACGATGATCTGTAAAGTAACTCCACCAAACAGACATCCGATCATGGCGAGGCGCGGATACATCAAATGCTTAACGGACATATTCAAATTCTTCAATGGTCCTCAACTTCAATCAGTACAAATACCTGAAGATATGAATTCGTCAAGAACTCAGAATACACACAGACGTAGAAACATCTTTTCAAAGAAACTACTTTCTGTGTATTCTAAAATATCATTAAGCTTCAGTGTTCATAGTTCAATTACTCTGTGAGAGAGCTTTATCATTTATTCTTAATCTTTCAAAATCTCAAGATAGAGGTATCTTGAGTGTGGGTGTATTAATTACAACTTGTAAGGGGGAGTGAGTCCGAGAGTGAAAGGATCATCCTTCGTTTACAGAGTGTGTAATTGTATTTGTCAGATAGTGGAAATCCCAGAGTGTCTGGGGACTGGACGTAGGTCAAAGAGTTGGACCGAACCAGGATAACTTCTCTGTGTCTATTATCTTTACTTCTTTACCGCTTCCATCGTTTACTGATCATACAAAGAAAAGATTTTTGAGATCACCTATTCACCCCCTCTAGGTGATATTCCACCTTTATTTGGTATCAGAGCCTGGTTTCTCAGTTGGGCTTAACATCCCGAGAAAGATCATGGAAGGAATATTACCCGATGGTGCTTCAATTAATCGACCCCCGATTCAACGGAGAAAACTACTCCTTCGGAAAGGAAAATTCAGAGTATTCGTAATGGCTACCGAATATGGTCTCTGGGAAGTAATAGAAATTGGAGATTATGTACCTATAAAGATCGAAGGAGGAATCTCTGTTCCAAAGACGAAAGCTGAATTCGATGAGAATGATAAGAAGAATGTCACTCTCAACAGTAAGGCTATTTTGATGCTTCAAAGTGCTCTTAGTCAAAAGGAGTACTTTCGTATATGCAATCATCAACTGCGAAGGAAATGTGGAAGGCTCGGAGATTGCATATGAAGGCACTTCGCATCAAGGAAAATCGTATTAATACTCTGACCACCGAATATGACTTACTGCGAATGAAGTCAGGAGAAACCATGGCCGAGTTCCAACTCAGATATACTCATTTGACAAATCAATTAGCGGCCTTGGGTAAAAACTACGATCAAGGTCCTCAGGTCAGGAAGATTCTCAATGTTCTAACAAAAGACTGGGAAGCTAAAGTCACTCCAATAGAGGAGGCTCGTGGAGAATCAATGGCTTCATTGCTTGCATTATTCGGAAGCTTGTCTGAATATGAGAGCAAACTAAAATTCAAAAAGGACCTGGACAATGTCAACAGCAGTCGGAACAAAGGAATTGCTCTCAACACTGTAAAGGAAAAAGAAGAAAAAGAAGAAGATGAAGAGGACGATGATGAGATGGCCATGTTTGTTCGAAGATTCAAAAAGTTCTACAGAAAAGATCGAGGCTTCAGAAACAGATTTCAAAAAGGGACACAAGCAACAGACGTGAACTCAGAGGCAAAGACCAAATCATCTGTTACGAATGTGAGAAGCCGGGACATTACAAGTCAGAATGTCCTCAACTTAAAGACAGCGATAAAGAAAAGAAGAAGCACTATCAATTCAAAAAGAAGGCTTATGTGTCAGCAATATGGGGAGATGGTTCCTCGACGAAGAAAGCGAAGAAGAGAAAGAGACGCCAACATCTCGTTTGGTGGCAGAAGAAGAGCTAGCAGAAAACGACAATGAGGTACATGATTCGCAACCAACCTATGATGAATTATTTGATGAATATAATGAAATTCAATCTGAATTTGAAAAGGTTGTTGATGAATGTTTTGCCCTGAAAAAGGAGAACATAACTCTTAAACTACGTGTTGAAAACCTTTCCTGTAAAAATCTTATCTGTGATGAATGCCTGAATTTAGAGAAAAGAAATCTTCATCTTACGAAAACACTTGAGAAATTCACTAAGGGAAGTGAAATGCTCAATGTAATTCTGAAAACTCAAAGGTTTACAAATGATCGATCAGGCATAGGATATAATCCTATCTTTGACAAAAGGAAAGGCAAAAAGAAAACTGGCGGAAAATCCTATTTGAACTACTTCCAGAAATCAGTTCATAGTTCAAATCCGTTTGCTCATTGTAACTATTGTAATCGAAAAGGACACTCTACGTCATCATGCCTTCATAGAAAGAGTAGAAGAGATAAACTTGTTGGTAATTACCAATAGGTACCTAAGGGAACTTATACTTTCCCTGAGGCCCGAGCTAACCCGAAAGGACCCAAGAAACGTTGGGTACCTAAAGCTTAATCTTATTTGAATTATAGGTTTGTCTGAGAGCATCAAGAACCAACAAGTGGTATATTGACAGTGGATGCTCCAGACACATGACGGGGGATCAAACCAAATTCGTTGCAATGAGATCAAAAGATGGTGGCAAAGTTACCTTTGGAGGAAACCAATCTGGAAAGATCTCTGGAATTGGAGAGATTGGTACAAAGGATGGACCTCAGATCAAAGACGTGTATCTTGTTGAAGGTCTCTGCCATAACCTCCTAAGTGTAAGTCAAAGTGCTGATAAGAACAACTGGATTATCTTTGACTCAGAAGAATGTCTCATTGTCAACAAAGATGATCTCCCAATTGATAAAGGTAAACTGAAGGTATTATTCAAAGCTCCTCGAGAAGGAAATTGTTATACATTAGATTTACCTAAAATTGACTCTGAAAAATGTTTTGTTAGCAATTTAGAAGATAGTTGGTCAGGGCATAAGCGTCTGCTCATGTGAACATGTTCCAACCGGATAAGCCGCTAAGGAAAGATTTAGTTCTTGGTTTGCCTAAACTTCGTTTTAAAAATGACATGATTTGTGATTCCTGTCAAAGAGGTAAACAAACTAAATCATCCTTCAAAAATAAAATTGAAATCACGACCAATCGACCTCTTCAATTACTCCATATGGATTTAGTTGGACCAGCAAGAGTTAAAAGCCTTGGTGGTAATTTGTATACTCTAGTCATTGTAGATGATTACTCTCGGTTCACTTGGACTATCTTCTTATCTTCTAAGGATGAAACATTTGATCTGTTTGTTGTGTTTGCCAATAAGGTAAAAAATGAGAAAGGTATTTGCATTATAGCAATTCGAACAGATCATGGAGGTGAATTCGAAAATCAAGCGTTCGGAGAATTCTGTGATGCTCACGGAATCAATCATAACTTCTCAGCTCCCAGAACACCACAACAAAATGGTGTGGTCGAAAGGAAAAATCGTGTGCTCACATAAATGGCTCGTGCCTTGTTGAATGAGAATCAGACCTCACAAGTCTTCTGGGCAGATGCAATGAGCACGGCCAGCTATATCGCCAATCGAGCATATCTCGAAAGAAGCTCAATAAGACTTCCTACGAACTCTACAAAGGAAGGAAACCAAATCGCTCACCTTCATATCTTTGGCTCAATGGTAAGTAAATGCTTGCATAACAATGGTAAGGACAATTTAGGGAAGAGAATAGAGATGGGAAAATTCGATCCCAAATCATAATCATTCATCTCACTCTCTAATATAAACTACATGATGAAGGTATTTTCTTTTTGCCCGTTGAGCTCTAATCCAACTTTAATCATAAAGATATTCTAGTAAAACACAAATTGCTTTAAGTAAAGCATATAAAATTTTCAATAAAATGATTTAGAAAACTCTCGAGCATGCTTTCATCAATCTCGCTTGCTTCATCATTTTTCCTTTGCTCGAGCTTGAAGAATCAATTCATGTAGTATTTTGTGAATCTAAACCTTTTTAGATCTCTCACACATAACCTTTGGATGATGATGAACCCATTGATAAAAACCAATTCTTTTCAAAAACTACTCCTGCTTCTATTGAAAGTCCCGAAAATATTTTATTCTCAAGATATTTAACAACCTCAAAATGATTTAGAAAACTCAGATCAATCTCAACCTAGAGCTTGGAGGTTCATTAGGAATCATCCTTTAACTACCAAGTGATAGGTGATTTAAATCAAGGTGTAAGAACTAGAAACAATACTTTGAATGAAGTAACTTTTTCAGCCTTTATATCACATATAGAACCCTCTAAAATAGATGAAGCCCTTTCAGACAATGACTGGGTGATAGCTATGCAAGAGGAGTTACACCAATTTGATAGAAATCAAGTTTGGGATTTGGTACCTAGGCCTAAGGACCATCCGGTCATTGGCACTAAATGATTATGAGGAAACGTGATGCTCATAGTCCGTAACAAGGCTAGACGGTTGCCAAAGGCTATAATCTAGATTGGAAAACGCTATACGTGTACTCCTAGCCTTTGCGTGTATCAAAGGATTTAAACTCTATCAAATGGATGTTAAGAGTGCTTTTCTAAATGGATTTATACAGGAGGAAGTCTATGTTGAACAACCTCCTGGTTTTGAAAACCATCATCATCTAGATCATGTGTATCGTTTGAAGAAAGCCTTATATGGTCTCAAACAAGCTCCTAGAGCTTGGTACGAAAGGTTAAGTAACTTCTTATTAGATCAAGGTTTTATCAGAGGTAAAGCAGATACGACGTTGTTTATCAAAACCAACAAACTTAATGAGACTTTAATTGTGCAAATATATGTCGATGATATCATTTTTGGTGCTACTAAAGACTCTCTCTATGAGGAATTTTCCAAGAAAATGCAGGGTGAATTCGAAATGTCTATGATGGGTGAGTTGAACTACTTCCTCGGTCTGCAAGTCAAACAACGGAAGGATGGTATATTCATATCTCAAACAAAGTATCTCCGTGATTTACTCAAGAAATTTGGAATGGAGCATTGTAATGGAGCCAACACTCCAATGAGCTCAACTGCCTCTCTAGATGCCGATGAGGAAAAAGGAAAAGACTTCAACATAACCAAATATAGAGGAATGATTAGATCCTTACTATATTTGACTGCTAGCAGACCAGACATTCAGTTTAGTGTAGGAATGTGCGCGAGATTCCAGTCAGCTCCTAAAGAATCGCATGCCGAACATGTCAAAAGAATCCTTCGATATCTTTCGGATACAAAGGAATTGGGTCTCTGGTTCCCGAAAGGTCAACAAGAATTTCTCGGTTGCATATTCAGACTCTGATCACGCTGGATACAAGACTGATAGAAAGAGCACCAGTGGACAATGTGAATTTCTTGGAGGATCACTTGTATCATGGTTCAGCAAGAAACAAACCACTGTGGCCGTATCCTCAACTGAAGCTGAATATGTAGCTGCATCAAGTTGCTGTGCTCAGGTTCTGTGGCTCAAACAACAACTTCAAGACTTGGGAATTCATCTACAAGAGATTCCAATTCTCTGTGACAACACTAGTACAATAAGCTTGGCAAAGAATCCAGTTCAACACACAAGAACCAAGCATATTGACGTTAGACATCACTTTATCAGAGATCACGTTCAAAAGAAAGATGTTAAAGTGATGTTCATACCTACCCACTTGCAACTTGCTGACATTTTCACGAAGCCTCTGGCGAAAGAACAGTTCAATTTTATCCGTAGGGAGTTGGGAATGGTGAATCCCAATGAACTGTAAATCATACTAGCTCCAATTAATTGTGTTTTGATGATTATAGACTAACTTTAGCATCGGAGGTTCTAGTTTGTGTTTTTGCAAGACTCTGTTCTTGAGAACTATAACAGAGTGTAACAGAGTAAGCCTTGCTCGAGCGTGCCTTTGATACTTGCTCGAGCAACCACGTGAAGAGCTTAATGGGAATTGTGAGTAAAAGCATCCTGCTCGAGCACACTTCGCAACTATGCTCGAGCAATAGCGGGAATTCCTCAATAAGAACTACCTCGTCAAGCATGCCTGCCAAGTATGCCCAAGCAATACCAGGAAGCATGAGAAGAAAAGGAGGTTGCTCGAGCATGTCGACTCTGTTTACTCGAGCAATAGCGGATCCGCCTTCCTGACTTTGGAAGAATAATGGGTGTTGCCCGAGCAAAACCAGAGGTTTGCCCGAGCAACAACGGGAACTGAGGAAGACACGCAAGAAATGAAGAACATGCTCGAGCAACAATCAATGTGTGCTCGAGCACGCGTCGCAGATGGAACTTCAAATCAGTCTCATTGAGTCCAATCTTTTCCATTCATCTGTTGAATTAAGTGTTCACAGTACACACTTAATGGGAGGTTAGATTTAATTGTGGTATTATTGCCTATTATTTCTATTCTTGATTAATTAAAATTATCTCTGCTGGTTTATGCTTGAGCACAGACCCGATGTCTGCTCAAGCACGAACCTTGCTCGAGCACAAAGGAAAGGTTGCTCGAGCAACGTCGGCCCCCAGCATTTTTTAAAGGGCGTGTCGTTTCATTTCACGGCTACTCCTCTCCCCTCCGTCAAAACCCTAGACCCCTTTTCTCTCAAATCCTCTCAACTCCATTACGGTCGTTTGTGAACCGTTTCCAAATTCCCTCATTGCGATTGTTCGATTCCTCAATAGAAACCTTTTGACCGATTAAATTCTCAAATCCCTTCATCTTTCACCGTTCATCCACTTTCTCGCCATCGGACCCTTTCTCTGCAATTCCCCATTTCCAAAATCGATGGCCGGTTCCAGTGATAAATCTCCCTCGAAGCAACCTCCTGCGAAGAAATCTCGTTACTATCGGCCCAAAGTCGCTGTTTCAGAAAAATCTTCAAAAGCCTCCAAACCCAAATCAGTGCCGAAATCGTCGAAGTCGACCTCCAAGCCAAAAGAGGTAGAGAAACCCAGAACTAATCTCACCATTTAGGGATCGCCAACGACGAGGCTCAAGACTGGGTCTCTCCCTACTGGAAAAGACAAGCGCAAGAGGTCACCATCTCCTTCGTCTTCACACTCCGTCAATTCCGAAAGAACGATCGATGAGATTCGGTCCAAAAGTAAAGAGGATAGACCTTCAATTCTCAAGCCTTCCTTTAGTCAGAAATCTCAAGCCTCAGAAAGCAAGAAGAAAGTTTCATTTTCCCTCAAAACACAAGCTTCTGAAAGCAAAAAGGAGGAAGATGTCACCAGTCGACCTACGGATGGTAATTTGCATGAACCCTCACCGGGTATGATTATTGGTAACATAGCTGTTGATGATTATGCTCGCTTCTCTCATTACTTAACAAGACCCTTCGTCCAATAGTCTATGTAGACTTGGCTCATTTCAAAGAAAAATGCAACCTGGACTTAACTAATTGGCTACTTCAATTTATGCCACTCCTTGGGATTAGCAAGCCATTTTCTCCTGAAGTTGTGCATGTCTTTTATCACAACATGCACCTACAGAAAAAATCTCACAAAGATGACGAAGATGTACTGGTCACAAAGATTCGTGACAAAGAAATCAAACTTACTGCTTATGATCTCAACGTGCTTCTCGGAATTGTCAACATTCCTGAAGATCCACCTAAGCTTTCTCCATTTGAGTGTCATCAGATTCTTTTCCCAAATGTTCCAATTGAAGGCCAAAAAATTAATGTAACGCCGGCTATGATGAAAGACGAGTACAGAGTACTTTGGTATGTGTATAGTCGAAGTCTCGTTCAAAAAGGACAGAGTTTCACTCATTTTGTGCGAAGAGACTTTGAACGCTTTGCCTCACTGGTTGCCATGGAACCAAGGGATCTAGGCAAGTGGATTTTGGAAGAGATGATGTATTTTATTTCTGAAGCTAAGGTTAGGCTTCGAGCTACCATTCCCTATCCGTCTTTGGTTTCTTGGATTTTAGAAGCAAATAATATATGGTACCTCTCTGAAGACAAGGAAGAATATCCTCCCGTTTTTGGAAAACCACACATGAAGAATATGAGAATCTCTTTCACTGACGTTCTATCCAAGAAAAGCAAGGGTAAAGCACCTGTTACTTCTTCTCAGCCCGACATCTCCAAACCATCTACTTCCAAAGCTGATTCTCAACCTCCTGATGAAGCTGAGTCTTCAAAGGCTGGAACTTCTACTTTTGCCCCATCCTTCTCCCAAGCCGCTATCCAACCGTGGTCGAAGCTTCGTTCGTAAAGCCTTAATTCCCGTTCTACAATCTCTGGATGCCTTTCAGAAGCTAACCACCCACATGATCAAGGCTTTTACAGACGACATGATTAAATTGAAGATTGATGTTCGCCGGAATATGGATACAGATTTACAAGACTTCAAGGCAGAGATGGAAGAATCAATGAACAAAAGCTTTTCTATTATCTATGACAAGCAACAAGACCTTGAAGATGTTGTAGGAGCTTTTCTAACTAGCTTTGGTACTTCTTTTAATCCTTCTGTGCAACCTTCATCGTCTGCCATGCCTACTACCTCTCCTTCACCCATTGAGGATATCACTCCCTCTCCAGCTGTAGTGATTCCTCCTGTTGATCCTGCCTCTGTGCCTCTGCCATCCATTTCAGTTTCCTCAAAGAGCAAGTCTCCTCCTCCATCTCCTTCTCCTTCTGTCGGGGGTCCCCTTTTCACTGATGACAAAGGGGGAGAGTAGCTGAATAGATTAGATTTTTGTTCTTTTTGGTTAACATATATATCTTGCTTATGCTCTTCTGCTTTTGTAATCCAGAACTACTTAATGTTATGAAAAACGAAATGTTATCTATGTATATTTTCTTTTTGAGTTTTTCATTTCATTCCAAAAACTTATGAATATATCTTTTCAACCTAATCATAGAATTGTCATCATCAAAAAGGGGGAGAATGTTAGTTCTCAATGTTTTGATGATAACAAGATTAATACTTTTGATGACTTTCTTAGCTTGCTCGAGCAGCCCCAGGATATTGCCCGAGCAACATCGGGTTCTGGAAAGGAAGTAGTAATGATATTCAGTCATGCTCGAGCAAGAATTAATTCCTGCCCGAGCAACCTCAAGGCAGAAGCAAACGAGAATCAGGTATTGAATCATGCCCGAGCAAAGCATTCTAGCTTGCCCGAGCAACCTTGAAGCAGAAGCAAAAGACAGAACGTCTTCGAACCTTGCCCGAGCAAGAAGTTTCTCGTGCCCGAGCAATGTCGAGACAGAAGCAAAACACAGCTAATCAGAAGGTCTTGCCCGAGCAGCAAAAAAGGCCTGCTCGAGCACCATGCTCGAGCAAAGGCAAAACATTGCCCGAGCAATGTCCATCATCTCTCAAAGTTCTCGCTTCTGTCTGAGTCTTGCCCGAGCAAGGAAAGTGGCTTGCTCGAGCAACATCGTGTGGCGGTACTTCTCGGTTCATAAAGTAGAAGCTTGCCCGAGCATGAAAAATATCATGCTCGAGCACCATGCCAAGCAGAAGAGAATACTTGCCCGAGCATACCTTGAGAGAACGGTCATCAAGAAGCTTGCCCGAGCAAGCTTTGCATCATGCTCGAGCAACATCGCCAAAACACACTTTCTCCACAAGCATACTTTCCGTGTTGCCTCAAGCAATGTGTTGTGCTCTCTTTACTCCGCCTCTGCCTGTTCCTTGCCCGAGCAAGACTTTCATCATGCTCGAGCAACATCGAAACAGAGCACTACCAAGCCTTTGTAAAGAAGCCTGCCCGAGCATGATTTTACCCATGCTCGAGCACTATGCCCGAGCAAGCATATTATCTTGCCCGAGCATCGCCGAGTCAACTCCGCATCCGAACTACTTCATACAAAGCGTGCTCGAGCACACATTGATTGTTGCTCGAGCAAGGTACCCCTGTTACTAATTATCTTCTGCGACTATCTTGAGATATTATTCAATCTTATATGATACTCATTATTATTCTCAAATGCTTCTAAACAATTTGTTTAATGAGTTGCAGAAGATCTCCATATAGATTAACATCATACTTTAGTTTTGAAGCACATAAATTGTTTCAGACAGAGCCAACATCGAATCTGATTGCCCATAACCAAAAAGGCACGAAACAATATTCTAAGCTTATCTTCTTCCAAGACGACGAGAACGATGATCTGTAAAGTAACTCCACCAAACAGACATCCGATCATGGCGAGGCGCGGATACATCAAATGCTTAACAGACATATTCAAATTCTTCAACGGTCCTCAACTTCAATCTATACAAATACCCGAAGATATGAATTCGTCAAGAACTCATAATACACACAGACGCAGAAACATCTTTTCAAAGAAACTACTTTCTGTGTATTCTAAAATATCATTAAGCTTCGGTTAGTTCAATTACTCGTGAGAGAGCTTTATCATTTATTCTTAATCTTTCAAAATCTCAAGATAGAGGTATCTTGAGTGTGGGTGTATTAATTACAACTTGTAAGGGGAGTGAGTCCGAGAGTGAAAGGATCATCCTTCGTTTACGAGTGTGTAATTGTATTTGTCGAGATAGTGGAAATCCCGTGAGTGTCCGGGACCGGACGTAGGTCAAAGAGTTGGACCGAACCAGGATAACTTCTCGTGTCTATTATCTTTACTTCTTTACCGCTTCCATCGTTTACTGATCATACAGCGAAAAGATTTTTGAGATCACCTATTCACCCCCTTTAGGTGATATTCCACCCTCAAAGTTTACATGTCCAAGCTTGAGGTAAGAATCCAATGCAAGAAGAATCAGCTCCAAACTTATTGTATTATGTCTGTTATGATCCGATGAATGAAGACTGTTCTTAACCAGTGTTTTTGAAACGTCTTGAACTGACTATCAACTTTCGAAGGCCATATCTCCCTGGTCTGAACTTTGTTTTGGTTTATTCAAGTCTTGATGGAAATCTCTGTGAGTCTACTTTCATATGCCACTAATTTCATCTCAATCCGATATGTAGTTTGTGAGTTATACTCAAAACATTGAAGATTGGTTTGCTGTGTGGCGTGAATTTCAGTGTCAACTTCCACAATTCATAACTCCTTGATCTAAACTCCTTTTGGCTTGAATTTTTTATCAAACTGACGCATTGGAAGTCTAGTTTCATATTCCACTGATTTCAGCTCAATCAAATCTCCGGTTTGGGAAATATCATCGAATTACCAGACCTTGCCCGAGCTGACCGTAAAACAGAGTTGTTGAAGACCGCTGAAACCTCGAGGTTTCACTTGCAAACTCGAGGTTTGCTAGTCCAGAGACACCAGAGATGCTGAAGACACTCAAACCTCGAGTTTTCTCGTCCTAAACCTTATATTTTCTTGTTTTAACTCTGAATTGAGCTATTTGAACTTCCATATGATCTTGGAGCCTTCTAGCATTAATATAAGCACTTGAATAATTATATTCTCATTCCATTCAACAAGTTCTTCCTTCTTTAATCTCCTATCTTGATTATTCTTCATAATCCAACTCTTTCTTTCTTCTCTTCTCTTGATCATTCTTTGTCATTCAACTTGGACTCATCATTCTTAGCAAGTTATACCTTCTTCAATATCTCATCTTCTTCTTGATTAATCTCTATGATTGAATTTGAACTAATCTACATTAAACATAGTAGTTAGTCAATGTAGGAGATAACTATATTACTCAATCTTTTTGCTTTCAATAATGACATCCATATAAGACATCATCAAAGCTAATCATAACCAACAGCAGTGTTAGTCCTCATCGTAGCAACCTTCGGTTGCAATTGTTTTCTCTGTTACAGCTATTGTTTGTCACATACCACTCTCAGCCATGACTTGTTCAGCATCCAAGGTATGAGGTTGGAGAGATTCTGTCTGTGTCCAGCGTGTGAGTGTGTACGTCCCTTTTCCAGGGTTGATTGCTTTTCGTTTCATAGCAAGGGTCCTTGCGCCGCTTTCCTTCTTTGAATTGGGCTTGTCCTTTTCTATCTGGCCCTGCAAGAAGATTCTATTTGATTAATTCTGTTTTCAATCCAGCTGGGTTTTATTTTGATTGAGCCTTTAATCCTATTATTCTTCTTTACTTCTTCCTCAAGCATGTGGCCTTTTTGCGTCTATCTTGAATCTCCCAATCTCACTTGGCGTCTAGCCAAAGTTCTTGCAATTCTTTTATGTATTTTCTCAAGAGAAGGATACTTTATAATAGAAACATGATTCTGCAGTTTAGCAGTTCAATCCCTTTTTCTACCTATATACTGAATGACTTCTAAAATGCATCAATTAAGCTCTTCTGATCCTTAGTTCTACATATTCATTTTTCTATCACAATTGATCTTATCAAAGACATTTTAAGCATGGAAATTCAATTAATAAGTCAAAAAACAATAGAAATATATAGTAGAATTTGGACTGAACAACTCCCCCATACTTAGCTTTTTGTACTCTTGGGCAAAATCAAGTGGTTAAAGATTTACCTGAACTAACCATATTGCTTTTGCTCATGCTCTTGGAGTACTATGTCTCCCTTTATCATCTCAAGTTCAACTATCCCTGCAAACAATCCGACCACCCAACACAAACTCAACTTTATATATGGCTCAGCTTTTGCAAAGAGAATTCAAGAGACTCTTTGGTTAAGTGTGAAAGACCTGGCTATCACCCAAGAGGGGGGTGAATTGGGTGTTTGATAAAAGTTTAGGAACTTTGAAATTCTTTTCGCAACTTATTGAAAGCAGTTTGAATGACAATAATAATTGATAAAGCAATAGTCAATCATTCAAACATGTATGGACATTCAGATATATATATGCTGAAAATATAAGAGATAAGGGAAGAGAATATGCAAACTGATTTATACTGGTTCGGCCCAATCCTTGACCTACGTCCAGTCCCCAAGCTCCACTCGAGATTTTCAATCCACTATCTTCTTTCAACTTGATTATACGATCTGTACTTGAAGTAATCATCTCACTAGGATTCACTCCCCCTTACAAACTGTAATCAATACACTTGCTTGATCACACACTATGTACTCGAAGTAATCCTCTCCCTAGGATTCACTCCCCTTACAAGCTGTAATCAACACAATGTGTTTCCCACTCAAGATCATCCACTCTTGAGTATCTCACAGATAGAATGATAGGATGTTTACAATGAATCTTCTCTCTCTCAGAAGTGAATGAGTAAGCACTGAAGCACAATTACAATTCATCTCACTCTCTATGATAAGCTATGTAAACATTAAGAACAGAGAGTAAATGATATGAGAATCAGAGTATTAACATCTTGAAGATGTCAGCTTGTGTCTCTGCGTTTTGCTGCTTTGTGTACTCAGATATCGATAGAGTCTTCAAATCTTCGTGTATTTATCTTTGGTTGAAGCTTGATGACTTTTAGAGTACTTTGAATTCATGGAGAAATAGCTGTTGGGAATATAGCTGTTGAGATATAGCTGTTGAGAACATTTGCTTTGAATATTTGAATATTTGGTTCTTCAAGAATGTCTCCCATGATGTTCAGCTTTTGTTGGTGGGAGCCTTTGTCAGTTCCGCCTTGAAGAATGGTTGGTCTTCTTTCCAGGCTGTCTTCCATTTGCTTTGTTTGAGAAGATATAATAAAATAATACAAGTGGCTCATGGAGTTGCTTTATTTGATTTTAAAGCAAATTCAAATCTTCTCAAGTCTGAAGTTAAAGCATATCAAGGACATTAGACATTCGAATCCATTAGAGAGCATTACTGCTGAGTATTCAATTTCGTTTCCTCATTGAATTCTCTTCTTCTTTGTTTTTGAAATTCTGCAAAGAAAGTTCATCTTCATACTCTTGACAGATTTTGATTTCTGTCAAGTTGATGTTATCTCAAACTTTAATCACCTGAAACTTATACACAAATGATATAAATGATGTTAAGAAGTAGTATAAATCATTTGAGTAATCATCTGGATGTTGTTGATGAGAAACAATATTTCAGTCATGGTGATTTTCTTGAATCAGATGCGTAAATCTGTTCTGGTGTTCCAAACTCGAGTTTACATAGGTAAGCTCGAGTTTGGTCTTCATTTAAACTTGGAGTTTTGCCTCTCGTAAGTCTCAAGCTTGAGCTTGGGACTTATAGACTCGAGTTTGGGTGTTCTTAGAGACCTGTTTGCACTCTGTCTGAGCTAAACTCGAGTTTGTTCACTTATAGGCTCGAGTTTGGCCTTTTCCAAAAGTTCATTTCTTCTCTGGAACTCTTAAGCTCAAGTTTGTAGCTTCAGGCTCGAGTTTGGACTTCTTCAAAATCAGCATTTCCTCTATGTAACCCGTAAACTCGAGTTTGCTACTTGTAAGCTCGAGTTTGCTACTTGTAAACTTGGCCTGGCTGATTTTGGACTTTGTTCAGCGAGCTTGCAACTTTGTCCACTTTCGAGGGCCATATCTCCCTGGTCTGAACTTCGTTTTGTTTGGTTCAACTCTTGATGGAAAGCTCTTTGAGTTTACTTTCAAATGCCACTAATTTCAGATCAATTGGATATCTCGATTGAGAGTTACACGCAAAACATTGAGGCTTGGTTTCCTGTATGGCGTGGATTTCTCTGTCAACTTCCATAATTCATAACTCCTTGATATGAACTCCTTTGGGCTTGAATGTTATATCAAAATGACGCATTAGGAGTCTAGTTTCATATGCCACTGGTTTCACCTCAATCAGATCTCTGGTTTGGAAGAGATTATCAAATAACCAGACGTTGCCCGTGCTGAACGTGAAACATAGTTGATCACCGCTGTAAACTCGAGTTTGTACTGATGAGCTCGACTTTGCCTAGTCCGAAACACCAAAGCTATTGAAGACACTTATAGACTCGAGTTTGGAGTGCTAAGCTCGAGTTTGCTCATATCGATAGGCAAATTACTTGAAGGTAGTAAACTTGAGTTTAATACTTGAAGGCTCGAGTTTGCTCATCCGAACCTCATATTTGCTTGACTTTAACTCGAATTGAGCCAATCCAACTTCCATATGATCTTAGAGGCTTCTAGCATCAATATAAGAACTTGAATAATGATATATTCATTCCATTCAACAAGTTCTTCCTTTTTCCATCTCCCAACTTGATCATTCTTCATCATTTAACTTAGCATCTACATTAAATACAGGAATTAGTCAAAGTAGAAGATAAATGTAGTATGCAACCTTTTTGCTCTCAAGAATGGCATCTATATAAGACATCATCAAAACTAATGATAACCAACATTCTCCCCCTTTTTGATGATGGCAAATACTATATGAAAAATATGTATGAATATGTAAGTATATTAGATGCTCATATTTTTCTTGTCATTCTCTCCCCCTTATTTGTCATTAGCAAAAAGTTGAAGTAAAGAAGAAATGCTTATAGAGACAAATATGAAACCAGATTAGAAGAGTCAAAGAACTGATTTTCTCCCCCTGTTTTGAAAGTGTTTTCATTCTAAATATGATGCAATTTGGAATGTTTTTATGAAAACAAATTTGAAAGAATTTGGAGAGGTTTTCAAGAAGTCTTTCACAAAATCAAACATTTAGATACCAACCATGTGCAAAATTTCTACTGAATATAAAAAGATAGAGATTAGAAATGCTCATGTTGGTTTTTACAAATTGATGATCGATCTGTGAAGTCCATTTGCTTGCTTTGTTGTATAAGATCATCCGAAGTGTGCTCAATAGAAGGATCATGAATATCCTTTGAGATGTGAAGATGAAAGTTCTAGCTTCTTGAGGGTTATCTCATCTGAATGATTATGGCAAAATACTCAACTTCCATCCTTTTCTTTATAGATCATCTATGTAGAGCATATCTCAACTTCATTGATTGATCGCCAAAGCATCTTTCCTTAATTGAATAGTTTCTCCTTGTAGTGCATTAAGGAAAGTTGTAACACATAACAAAATCTTCTGCTACAAATTGAAAACTTTCTTTGCAAAAGAGATTTGTTGGTGCAACCAAATATCGAAGTATTCCTTTCCAAATGATATTTTAAAAATAATGAAAGGGAAATATAAGATATTTTCAAATATGAAATTAACTCATCATCAAAACTAATAGAAGATAATGAATACATATGAGTATGCTTAGAAAGAGTTTTCTTCAAATAAAGGAGATGAGCTTTTAAGATATCAAACACATGTGAATATGAAGCTCCCCCTTAATGAATGCATGATTAAAATAGCTGTAGCTCCCTTTAATGATACCAAATAATGATGTGATACCAAGTGTTATGAGGTCCGGGAATTCATCTAACTCCAATGGACATAACATGGTATCTCGAATTAAGAACTTTCAAGTTCACATGGATGGACTTGAAATTGGTATGAAGAAATCACTTATTCTTTTTATGATGATAAAAGAGTTTTAAGGCATAAGGATCATTTTAAATAAATGATTACGCTTAGGCTAAGATTCATGAAATAAAATGGAATGAATGAAATCAAGTTAGCCTAACATGATTATGACATATGCATAATACAATACCTCACTTGAGTAATATCATAATTACTCAAGTTATAATCCTCTGTAGTCCATAGATGCATTACTGGATAGCAATTTTCAATTGTACTGAATGCATCTTAGAAGCTGAAATCCCAAATGAGCTTCGTATAGGATTTCAAATTTGTTTATGCTCATAACTTATCATCAAGCTAGCATGCTCCTTATCATCTTGGTCTAAGCCTTTTGCTAGTGATGGGATATCATTCAAGTGATATCACAAAATTTGCAGACATAGCCACCGAAATGGTCTATTCTGTTTGCCTATGTTCTTTGTATTCAACAACAGAACAATTTGGTCAACTCCTGAAAAAATATATGTTCTTTGGTACCCAATGATTCTTGAGTCCACAACTGATTAGACATGACAACTCTTAAGCTCATATAATTTAACAATATGATATTGGAGCAATGAGTATAGCAATCAAAGATCAAAACATAGTTTTACCCAATCAAGTAAACTCAAGCCAATGAATCAAAATAGGGTAACAACTAAATGATATCAAGAATGTTATTTTTCAATGACACTTTGTAAATACACTTTTTATGCAGAAAAGATGTCATTGATAAAATGCATGTAAGTTTGATCAAAGAGCATAGAAAATCTTATCCATAAAGATAAGCATTTATCAATTCACAGTTTATGAGTGAGCTCAGATTTTTCAAGAATGATAATGAAATATGCAAAGTGTTTCAAATCTTGAATGTTCTTTCAAAATATGATAATGCAAAATCAAAATTTTCATGAATGAAAGATTCATTTTTGAAACATGCTTGAAAACAATGTTCATTTTAAACATAGTGGAAGTCAACATGTTAAAGAATAGATCATAATGCTTCAAGATTAAGAGAACATGTGAAACATTGAAGTTTACATGTAAAAGAATTTTCTCAAAAGCAAAAGTCATGAAGGTAGAGCATTTTCGAAACATGCTTTGCACAACAGAAATATATGAGCACAATGACTTTGCTATTGTCTAAGAGATAATCTTGCTTTTTAGAATAGAGTCTTGAAATATATGAATATTCAAAGCAAGAATATAAATATAGTTACTCAGAAATGGATGAAGATAAATGTATATTTGAGTAACTTGATCAATAAGAGTTTATCCAATAAGCATAAGATTTTCACAAATTGAATTCTTTTCTGGAGATAAGCTTGAAACTCATATAGATAATCAACTATTTAGATATAAGATCTAACTTGATTGAGAATGAAGAATGAGGAGTTCAAGCATCATATTGAATACCAAAGGTCAATATGTGAATGATAGGAAAGACTCAACTTGACAAATTTGAAGCATATCCAACATTCAATATATAATATTAACTTCCAATTTGAAACATCATTTGAATGCAATTAAAGTATGGATATGTTTTCAAAAACATTTGTATGCATTCACACAAAACAGTGTGAATTGAAATCCAAACAAATTTTACACTTGTGCATTTCAAAAATATAAAGTCAAAAAGTTATGCACAAATTCACTTGTTTGATCATCAAAAACTCACTAACAAATTGATTAAACACAGTTAGGAATATTAGTGATTGATGATATGAAGTATATAGATCATACAGGAAGTTTTTGAAAATTTGAGCAAGATGATTTCAAAAACATGGTTGACACAAACTTGAGTTTGGAAAGACAAACTTGAGTTTGGAAAGTTTATTCAGATACCAAGCTCGAGCTTCCATCTCTAAGCTCGAGTTTAGAGTTTTGTCGAGGAAACTATCGTGAAACCATCTTGAAGATCATTTTGAGAAAAACGCAAACTCGAGTCTATTAGTGAGCAGGCTCGAGTTTGACACTATTCATGTCAAAAATAATTTTAATTCTCAAAATGTAAGCTTGAGCTTAGAAAGGTAAGCTTGAGTTTGCTATTTAGGAAAACTTTGAAAAGTTTCTGCCTGATGCAAGCTCGAATTTGGGATGCCAAGCTCGAGTTTACAACTTTTGTAAACTCACAAACTCTAGTAAAAATGATAAGCTCAAGTTTAGGGAAAGGTTTTCACTTGTCAAATAGTTTACGCCAGGAAGTAAGCTCGAGCTTGTAACGGCAAGCTCGAGTTTACATATTTGTAAACTCATTGAGAAAAGACTCTGGAAGAGGCAAGCTTGAGCTTAAAACTAATAAGCTTGAGTTTGCAATTTGAGTAACTTGATAAAATCCTCAAACCTTCGTAAACTCGAGCTTCCAGGTGTAAGCTCGAGCTTACTCAGAATATGAGTTGTTAGTTGTCTATGTGTTTTAATGATAACTGACAATTGTAAACACAAATTAAATTGAGTTTTTGATAAGTTGAAAAACTTATCGTCAAGTGAATACTCGAGTATTGGTTTCAATACTCAAGTATTGAGTTGACAGTGAATGGTGCATTTTTCGCAAAATGCTCAATACTCAAGTATTGGTTTCAATACTCAAGTATTGAGTGTTAGTTCTCTATGTGTTTTGATGATAACTGACAATTGTAAACGCAAGATAAAATGAGTTTCTGATAAGTTAAAAAAAAGAGAGAACTTGCTGTCAGGTGAATACTCGAGTAATGGTTTCATTACTCAAGTATTGAATACTCGAGTGATGGTTTCATCACTCAAGTATCGAGTTGACAGTGAATGGCTCCTTTGTGCAAAAATGATCATTACTCAAGTATTGATTCCAATACTCAAGTAATGAACTTACAGAGAGCATTCCAAGTTCTTTTCACAAAGATCAATACTCGAGTAATGACCAAACAGAGACTCTTCATCTAAAAGGCAGAAATACCAATACTCAAGTATCCATATGGATACTCAAGTATTGGTCATACAGAAAATGATTAAAGTATTCAACATGTGAATACTCGAGTATTGGTTTGAATACTCGAGTATTGAACAAACATAAAGTTTTCAAGTTTTTCACATGTTTATCAATACTCAAGTATTGGTCCCAATACTCAAAGTATTGGAGTCACACAATACTCAAGTATTGGTCCTAATACTCAAGTATTGGAGTCACAGAGAGCCTTCTAAGTTTTTCACTATAAGTCAATACTCAAGTATTGGTTTCAATACACAAGTATTGATCTTACAGAAACTCTTTCACTGAAATACAAAGTTACCAATACTCAAGTATCAATATGGATACTCAAGTATTGGTCATACGAAAAAAACCATTAAAGTATTCAACATGTGAATACTCGAGTATTGGTTTGAATACTCGAGTATTGGGCAAACAGAAAGTTTTCAAAGTTTTTCACATGTTTATCAATACTCAGGTATTGATATGAATACTCAAGTATTGGAATGACATGGACTTCACAAGTATTGAAAATAGTTCAATACTCGAGTATTGATCTGATCACTCGAGTATTGGCCATACAGAAAGGTTTGCTATTTCCAAGTGATTTGAATACTCAAGTATTGAGGTGAATACTCAAATATTGACTTGGAAAAGTTTTCACAAAATTTTCAAACAGTTCAATAATCAAGTATTGGTTTGAATACTCGAGTATTGGGCATAGAGAGAGCTTGGCTCTTTTTCAAATGTTTTGAAAACTCAAGTATTGAAATGAATACTCAAGTATTGAGATGACAGAAACTTCGCAAATGTTGAAAACAGTTCAATACTCAAGTATTGAGTTGAATACTCGAGTATTGGCCATACAGAAAGGTTTGCTATTTCCAAGTGATTTGAATACTCAAGTATTGAGGTGAATACTCAAGTATTGACTTGGAAAAGTTTTCACAAAGTTTTCAAACAGTTCAATACTCAAGTATTGAGTTGAATACTCAAGTATTGGGCATACAGAGAGCTTGGCTCTTTTTCAAATGTTTTGAAAACTCAAGTATTGATTTGAATACTCAAGTATTGAAGTTTTGGACTTAAACTTATTTTCACATAAAAAGTTCAATACTCAAGTATTGGTCCTACTCAAAGAAATTGTCCAAACGCTCAAAACATGTAGTGCCTTCTCTGGAAGACGAATACTCAAGTATTCATCTGAATACTCAAGTATTCATATTAGTGCACAGTGCAATACTCAAGTATTGAAGAACATACTCAAGTATTGGTCGCGAGTTTTGAAAATCAAATTGAACGAATTTGTGAAAACTTCTTTGCTTGATCTCAATACTTGTCATTATTATTCTTTGATATTCCCAGCTATGTCTAACCACTTTGTTAGTGAGTTTCAGCTTATTTAGAGGAGATTAAATGAAGATTTAAAGCAAAAGCAAAAAGCTATCAGAACATTAAATGCTAAACCCAGAAAGTTGCATACTTTTAGGAAATCCTTCTGCACACGCTTACAAAGGATTAATGTCTACCTACCACATCCAGTAGTTGCTATTCCAACGGATTAATTCTCCAGAAGTCAACTCCGATCTTCTGTACAACTGGATTAAGTGAAGAGTAGAGAGAGAAAACTCCAAAATGACTCCAACAGCTAGATTAATGCACCAACGATCATAATGGAGCTTGCAAAGGATCTTTAATGCTCTTTTAGTATAAATAGAGTAGCATTCAATTTCTCTCAGAACCAAGACCTCAGAAAGCGAAAATCATTAAAATCTTCATCTACTCTGGAGTCTTTTTGTACTAAGTATCTGTTGATACATTCAATCTTCAGTGTTTATCATTATCCACTCTTAGAGAGAGTTTTTCATCTTGAATATCATTCATTGTAAAGAATGACAAGTCTGGGGACTTGGTGATTGAGTTCATTGATTACAACTTGTAAGGGGGAGTAAGTTCTAGTAAGAGAATTACTCTTGAGTGCAGAGTGTGTAATCAATTGTGATAGTGAAAATCCCAGAGAGTTTGGGGACTGGACGTAGGTCAAGATATTGGACCGAACCAGTATAATTCCTTGTGTCTTTCTATTCTTCTCTACTCCATAGTCTACTCTGTTTTAGTCTTCGAAAAACAGAGCTTTTCTGGAAGAATTTTTAAAAATCCCCAATTCACCCCCTCTTGGTGATTAAGCTCCACTTTTATTTGGTATCAGAGCAAGGTCTTCTCTGAAGAGATTACCATCTCGAGAAGGTCACTATGGAAGGTATTCTACCTGATGGAGCTTCAATCAACCGACTACCGGGATTCACCAGAGAGCACTACTCATTCTGGAAAGGCAAGTTCAAAGTTTTTGTAATGGCCTCTGAGTTTGGACTCTGGAGAGTATTTGAAAGAGGAGATTATGTTCCAGCAACTACTGAATATGGAGTAAGAACTCCAAAGCTCGAAGAAGAATATGATGAGAATGACAAGAAGCCGGTAGTTCTTAACGAAGGCTATTCTTATGCTTCAAAGTGCCTTAAGTCAAAGTGAATACTTCCGAGTATGCACTTTAACTTCTCGCAAGGCTATGTGGGACGCCTTGGAACTAGCTCATGAAGGAACCACCGGAGTCAAAGAAAATAGAGTCAACACTCTCATGACTGAGTACGATCTTCTTCGTATGAAGTCAGGGGAATCAATTGGTGAGTTCCGACTCAAATTCACTCATCTCATCAATCAACTTGCTGCATTGGGAAAAGTCTATGATCAACCTGTTCAAGTCAAAAAAATCTTGAACATTCTCAACAAGGAATGGGAAGCCAAGGTCACTGCCATCGAAGAAGCCCATGGCACATCCATGGAATCTGTAGCAGCTCTCTTTGGTAGCCTTGCTGAATATGAAGGAAAGATGAAGTTCGAAAGGGACTTGATGAAATCAACAAAGAAGAGCAAAGGAATAGCTTTCAAGGCAATCAAAGAAGCTAAAGAGATTGATGATGATGATGAAGAAGAAGATGAAGAAAAAGAGCTAGGCATGATCGTTCGAAGATTCAAACGATTCTATCGAAAGGATCAGGGCTACAAGAAATTCCACAAAGGTGGCTCCAGCACAGAAGCAAAGAAGCCAATTATCTGCTACGAGTGTGAAAAGCCTGGCCACATCAAGTCTGAGTGCCCCCAGCTGAACAACAAGGACAAAGAAAAGAAGAAGTTCAACCGATTCAAAAAGAAAGCCTATGTCTCAGCCTAGAGCTTGAAAGTTCATAAGGAATCATCCTTTGGACCAAGTAATAGGTGATGTAAATCAAGGAGTAAGAACCAGAAACAACACTTTAAATGAAGTAATTTTTCTGCATTTATATCTCATATTGAACCCTCTAAGATAGATGAAGCCCTCTCAAACAATGATTGTGTGATAGCTATGCAAGAGGAGTTACATCAATTTGATAGGAATCAAGTTTGGGATTTGGTACCTAGGCCTAAAGACCATCCGGTCATTGGCACCAAATGGGTATTCAAGAACAAACGAGATGAATCAGCAATCATTATCCGTAACAAGGCAAGATTGGTTGCTAAAGGCTATAATCAAGAAGAAGGAATTGATTTTGAAGAAACTTATGCTCCAGTGGCAAGATTGGAAGCCATAAGAGTTCTTATAGCCTTTGCATGTATCAAAGGATTCAAGCTCTATCAAATGGATGTAAAAAGTGCTTTTCTAAATGGTTTTATACAAGAGGAAGTTTATGTAGAACAACCTCTCAGTTTTGAAAATGATCATCATCCAGATCATGTATATCGTCTCAAAAAGGCATTATATGGTCTTAAACAAGCTCCTAGAGCTTGGTATGAGCGATTGAGCAAGTTCCTTCTTGATCAAGGATTTATTAGTGGAAAAGCAGACACAACTCTCTTCATAAAGAGTAATAAGCTTAGTGAAATTTTAATTGTTCAAATATATGTTGATGACATCTTATTTGGTGCTTCTAATGATGCTTTGTGTGAAGATTTTGCTAAGAATATGCAGGGAGAGTTTGAGATGTCCATGATGGGAGAACTCAACTATTTCCTTGGTCTGCAAATCAAGCAAAGAAAAGATGGAATCTTTATATCTCAGACCAAGTATCTCAATGATCTGCTGAAGAAGTTTGGGATGGACCAATGCAATGGAGCTGATACTCCAATGAGCTCAACCACTTCATTGGATGCTGATGAAGAAGGGAAGGACTTCAACATAACAAGATATAGAGGAATGATTAGATCATTGCTCTATCTTACTGCAAGTCGCCCAGACATCTAATTTAGTGTGGGCATGTGTGCAAGGTTTCAATCTGCCCCCAGGAGTCTCATGCTGAAAATGTGAAGAGGATATTCGAGATATCTTGCCGACACAAAGACCCTTGGATTGTGGTTTCCCAAAGGTCAACCCGAACATTTGGTGGCATATTCGATTCGGACCATGCCGGCTATAAAACGGATAGAAAGAGCACAAGTGGCCAATGTGAGTTTCTCAGTGGCTCACTTGTCTCATGGTTCAGCAAGAAGCAAACAAGTGTAGCTGTGTCTTCTACTAAAGCTGAATATGTAGCTGCCTCAAGTTGTTGTGCTCAAGTCCTATGGCTCAAGCAACAACTATCTGACTTGGGAATCAACTTGAAGGAGATCCCAATATTGTGTGACAACACAAGCACAATAAGCTTGGCCAAGAATCTAGTTCAACATACTCGAACCAAGTATATTGATGTAAGACATCACGTCATAAGGGATCATGTTCAGAAGAGAGATGTCAAGGTCATGTTCATCCCAACACATCTTCAACTTGCTGACATCTTTACCAAACCTCTAGCCAAAGAACAATTTAATTTCATAAGAAGAGAATTGGGCATGGTAAATCCCAATGAATTGTAAGTATTCATCTCTTTCTTAATGTTAGTTATGGTTTTGATGATTATTGAGAACTAATTTAAGCATCGGAGTGTCTAGCTATGTTTTATGCAAGATGTTTAACAAATTTCAAGTAATTGCTGATGAGAGAAGCAATACTCGAGTATTGGAAGCCATACTCGAGTATTCGAGAGGCAGAAGGCAACTTGAAAATTGGGGAGAAGCATTACTTGAGTCATTACTCGAGTGAAGGGGTAAAGTATTGATTACTCGAGTATGTAAGTGACATGACTCGAGTGAAGGTCTGAAACTTCAGAGGATCACCTAAAGGCCAATAGCTCAATACTTCAGTCATTACTCGAGTATCGAGTCAAGTATTCATTACTCAAGTATGTAAGTTGGTCACTCGAGTATTGAACGAGAATATCAAAGGTTCACATCACACCTGTGAAGTCCAGGTACGTGAAACGTTACTTCCTTACTCGAGTATTGAAGTCATTACTCGAGTATTGCACTGCATATCTCTTTTCACTATTCATGTTCTTCATTACTCGACCCAATACTCCAGTTTGCCCTAGAATCGTGTGTCTCTCCCTTTCTCGTCTCTTCTCTTCATTTTCGCCCTAATCCTACCCATTTTCCTCGTAAATGGCTTCCAAATCGCCATCCAAAACCACTGTTGCTGCGGATTCCACACAAGAAGGAACTAAATCCGATGCGCCGATTCTTTCTCAAAGACCTCCAAGAAGGAAGTCGATTCCAAATCGTCTTCATCACGGTATTGATCGATCAATCAGAGGGATAAGCGGAGATATTCCTGAGGCCTCAATGCCCAACCCAAAGCAGAAAGGGGTGTCTTTCGATCAATCAATTCCAATTCCCCCGAAGAAAAAGAGATCGGCACCTGAACCATCTACTACAAAAGGAAGAAAGAAGCTTCCTGTATCCTCCAAATCCAAACCAGCAAGGAAGAAGAGAACCACAACTTCGCCACAACAATCTTCAAAAGCTCAATCTTCATCGAAAACTGCTTCCTCTTCACCTATCCAGTCAGAGGAAGAAAGAGAGTCTCCAGTGATACCCAATGCTATTGAGGACATCTATCACAATTCCAATCCTCCCTCCGGGTTCGCCATTGGAATTACCTTTCTTTCAACTGAGCTTAGTGTCAAGTTCAATAAGGATTACATGAAGAAAGAATTTTGCCCTGTGGTTGCAGTTGATTTAGCTCAGCTGCAATGAGAATGCAATATTGACTTGTCTTCTTGGTTTACATCATATGAATCCTTTATTTCAATAGTAGCTCCCTACACTCCTAACTTGATAAGACTATTTTATTTCAATATGGTATCTGCCAATGTCTTTGATTCTGATGGAGAACTAGTTGAGGAGAGAGTCACCACTAGTGTTAAAGGTGTTACATTCACCTTGTCAGCCTCCATTTTAAACACAATCCTCAAAATTGCCAATCCACCTCCAGTTTCTACTCCTGACTATGGCAATAGAGAAATGTTCTCCACATTGAGACCCAATGAAGAATTTCCTGAAAACCAGAGCCACACTTTATCCTTTAAACTAGGATCTATGCCTCCCATCAATCGGGTTCTCTGGTACATCCTCTCAAGGAATTTCATTCAGAAAGGAGGAAGTTTCTCTCACTTTTCTCAGAGAGATTACAGATTTTTCACTGCTTTTGTGAAGAAGCATCCTCTCAATCTTGGTCATTGGATCTTCCAGGAAATGATCAAGTTCAAATTCTCATCCCGGAATAATTCCTACATGCCTTTTCCCTCACTTATATCTGTCATCCTCTACTATTATAAAATCTGGTATGAAGGTGAAATTATGACATATCCACCATATTTTGGCAAGGCTCAACTAAATTTGATGAAGATCAGCTTTGAGGCTGAAGGCTCTGGTCAATCAAGAGCACCATCACGATCTCAAGCCAGAGCATCTTTTTCCAGAGCACAGGAAGCTCAGTCTGCCCCTCCTCCACCTTTCTCTTTACCCACTGATATTGGTGCAGAGATCAAGAAATCTGTGGATGCTGCAATTGCCTCGTTATCTATACGATTGGAATTTGAGATAGGCAAGATGGTTCATGAGGTTTGACAGGGCAATCATGCTATGGTCGATGCTCAGGATGTTATGAAGGAGAAAATTGACATTCTCATTGGTCAGAATCAAGAGTTGCAGAAGAAGGTAGATGAGCTTACCAGCAAGAATGCTGAGCTATCTGATCAGTTGATTGACCTTGATGCAAGGATGTCCAGTCAATCTGTCACTACCAGCCTGATCAGTCATACTGTGGATAGGATACTGAAGAACCTTCATACTGGATCCACTTTTGGCACCACATCTTCTCCCATCACACCGAATCACCACCATTTACCTTTCATGCTTCTCCACTTGAGACTTCCACTCCTATCCCTGATCCTTCACCCATTCCAGCCTCCACTCTTGCCACTGAGGTTCTAGCTTCTCCATATCACTCAACCCCATCGACTGCAATTGTTCTCTACTCTCGACCCCCCACTCCCTTCCTCAATCTTCTCCAAGCACCTTCTCCATCTCTTTTTGAAGATGCCAAAGGGGGAGAGAAAGGCAAAGATATAGTAGAGTAGAATTTGAATATTGGACAATGAGTATTGGAGATGTTTTGAATTTTTATGTTTTTGAATTTATTTTTGTTTTGAATTGGCTGTATTTGTCTGATTTGCATACACTCTATGTATTTTGTTTTCTATCAATGAAATTTGAATGCTTCTGCTATCTCTAATGGTTTGTGGCTTATATCTTGATTTACATTAATGGTCGTTAATGATTTATATCAGCTGAAATTTCTGTCAATTACAAAACTTCAGTCAAATTCACAAACTCTCTCAAATTCTAGAAAAATTTGTTTACAAGTGTTGTCATCATCAAAAAGGGGGAGAATGTTAGTTCTCTATGTGTTTTGATGATAACTGACAATTGTAAACACAAATTAAATTGAGTTTTTGATAAGTTGAAAAACTTACTGTCAAGTGAATACTCGAGTATTGGTTTCAATACTCAAGTATTGAGTTGACAGTGAATGGTGCATTTTTCACAAAATACTCAATACTCAAGTATTGGTTTCAATACTCAAGTATTGAGCTGACAGAGAATGACTTGTTTCCACAAAGTCACACAATACTCAAGTATTGGTCCCAATACTCAAGTATTGGAGTCACAGAGAGCCTTCTAAGTTTTTCACTATAAGTCAATACTCAAGTATTGGTTTCAATACTCAAGTATTGATCTTACAGAAACTCTTTCGCTGAAATACAAAGTTGCTAATACTCAAGTATCAATATGGATACTCAAATATTGGTCATACAGAAAACCATTAAAGTATTCAACATGTGAATACTCGAGTATTGGTTTGAATACTCGAGTATTGGGCAAACAGAAAGTTTTCAAAGTTTTTCACATGTTTATCAATACTCAGGTATTGATATGAATACTCAAGTATTGGAATGGCAGAGACTTCACAAGTATTGAAAATAGTTTAATACTTGAGTATTGATCTGATCACTCGAGTATTGGCCATACAGAAAGGTTTGCTATTTCCAAGTGATTTGAATACTCAAGTATTGAGGTGAATACTCAAGTATTGACTTGGAAAAGTTTTCACAAAGTTTTCAAACAGTTCAATACTCAAGTATTGAGTTGAATACTCAAGTATTGGGCATACGAGAGCTTGGCTCTTTTTCAAATGTTTTGAAAACTCAAGTATTGATTTGAATACTCAAGTATTGAAGTTTTGGACTTAAACTTATTTTCACATAAAAAGTTCAATACTGAAGTATTGGTTTCAATACTCAAGTATTGGTCCTACGCAAAGAAATTGTCCAAACGCTCAAAACATGTAGTGCCTTCTCTGGAAGACAAATACTCAAGTATTCATCTGAATACTCAAGTATTCACATTAGTGCACAGTGCAATACTCAAGTATTGAAGAACATACTCAAGTATTGGTCGCAAGTTTTGAAAATCAAATTGAACGAATTTGTGAAAACTTCTTTGCTTGATCTCAATACTTGTCATTATTATTCTCTGATATTCCCAGCTGTGTCTAACCACTTTGTTAGTGAGTTTCAGCTTATTTAGAGGAGATTAAATGAAGATTTAAAGCAAAAGCAAAAAGCTGTCAGAACATTAAATGCTAAACCCAAAAAGTTGCATACTTTTGGGAAATCCCTCGACTAGACAATCGCCTAGCATATGATCGAACATGTGGTGAGCTCGCTGTGCAATCGTACAACGTTCTCTGTAACCTGGTCCGACCTAAGTCCTTGGGATTTCAATCTGATATTAAATCTAACATCCAATATGTTTCTAAACTTGAATCCGATTAAAGTAAACGAAACAAGTCAGTTATCGATTGAAGCATAAGTCCTCCGGATGACACCATGTAATCCTCAACTCATGGGTTGATCACAAAAACTTAGCCAAGCATGGCTATGTAAGATGAAAATGTAGAAATAAAGATGTTCATCATAAACACGAAGAACATGAACAAGTTCATCATGAACATGAAGAACACAAAGAACAATTAAAGAAAATGAAAGCTTCTATTCCAATATAAAAGTAAATATCAAAAACATAATGAACGAATAAAGGAAAAAGATGAAGAACATAAAATCAAAATAAAATAATTAAAAGGAAAGATTAAAACTAAGCCATACCAAGTAGGAGGCAAGAAATTAAAGACAAGAATTAAAGACAATACATGAAACTAATAAAGCAAAACTAAGCCATCCCAAGTAGGAGGCAAGAAATAAAAGAAGGAACTTAGAATGGGAGAGATCTTGGTCTCTTCAAGGTGTGTGTTTCTCTTCAGCCTCTCCATCTATTTATAGGAAAATTGGGCATCTCATTCATCCATTTTACAACTCATTTCGTCACTTTACTTAGTGGCCAACATGGAAGAATCATTGAACCACTTTACACCTCCAAAACGCATCCTTTTGCAAGCTGGATTACACCACGGAAACGGCGGATCTGGACCACGTGTTCTTCATATGCAATGTGGCCCTGGATGTCAGATTTCCAGTCGTTTAAACCGGACCTCATTTGGAGTTCTGTAGCGCCAGATATGGATCAAACACCGAACGTTGTTCCGGAGCCCAGTTCAGCGCCCCTGTTCCGTATTCCAGGCCCAATTTGGTCCTTTAAACATTTGATTTAGCTTTTGGGCTCTTCATATGGTTTGTAGATCTTCATTTTAGATTTCTGAAAATATAAATTGCAGAGCCATTGGATCTCTAAATCTCAAGTTATACCCAAAATACCGAACAGTGTTCACTACCCAATTGTAGTAAGAATATGACTCAAGTTCAATTTTG
Organism: Acacia melanoxylon; assembly: GCA_019022615.1. Classification (NCBI taxonomy): domain Eukaryota; kingdom Viridiplantae; phylum Streptophyta; class Magnoliopsida; order Fabales; family Fabaceae; genus Acacia; species Acacia melanoxylon. The sequence continues at coordinate 6,579,594 of JAFJYJ010000030.1, read as the reverse complement.
AATCCAAACTCAAGATGTGACCAAGATTAATGCAAATAAAGTCTAAAAACTCATTATGAAGATGAAATCATATATTTAACTAATTGATCCATTAAAGCATGATAATGACAGAGTTTTTAGCTTCTTTTTGCATTTAAAATAATATGAATTCAAAGATTATCAGCAAGCTCGAGTTTGCATAGCCAAGCTCAAGTTTGGCACTGACAGTAAAATTTCTGATTGAAATTGAATAAGTTTCAAAACATTTTAACTTAACCAAAGACAAACCAAAAATGAATTTCATATAATCATAGTATGAGGTAAGGGTTAGATATCACCTAATTCCTCTTGTCCTCATAGAAGCTTGCTTGGTTGAGATGGATTGATGTAGATAACTCATTTTCCAATGTTCACCATCAACATCAAGCATAGCTTGTTCAGCTTTCTCAAGATTTGGATCATTTCTCTATGTTACGTTCTTGAGAAGCTCTCTCTGATCCTACAAAACCTTATAAATATTTTTCTTTCTTGGTATCCAACCTTACTTGGATCCAATCATCGTTAGCTTGTAGGAACCAAAATTAAATTCACATGCTCTTATCGATTCGAACAACAAAGCACGGTGAATTAATCATGAGTTTATGCATAAAGAAATGCTTTCTTTTCAAATCATCATATATGCATAAAGAATTAAGCTTGTTGAACATTGCAATCTCTTTCAAAATATAGATCAGGATGTGAGAACTCAAAAATATAATTTGCAATGCTCATTCCTAAGACTACAAGATATAAAACCTCAATGAATATTTCAAATGATAGCGTAGGAGGTTTTACCTTTGCATACCTTAGCCTTAGGTACTTGAAGGATTGCATTCGCTCACCCAATGTATCATTCGTTGATACTTTGTCATTTTGAATTTAGTCTTGGGATCAAGCAATGCTTTCTCATATGATTCGAATGCAAGAATCTTTTCCTTGGAGCATGAGAGATCCTTCTTTTCTTATTCTCCTCAAGATAGTTGAATGGTACTCTGTGGTAATTCATTCTTGAGGTAGATGATACTCTCCTTGCTTATATCCATTGCTTCCTTTGATGTTTAAACCTTGTAGTTCCAGCAATGGCTTTTCCACAAGTTCTCCTAACTGATGTGAGTTTCCTTTTAGGTTCATGAGAAACTCTTGGATTCTTCTTCATCTTCTCAGTACCCTTATGTCCATTGATTTTCAAATTGTCCTGCACACTTAAATCACTAGATGGACATTTTGGTACCCATTTATACTTGGGTCCTTGACTCATAGTAATGGACCTTGATTGTCCTTTAGGAACCCAAACAAATTTATTTCTCACAAGAGAATTTCTCCTAATATAGCATGTGTAAGAAATATGTCCAGATTTACCACAATAATTGCAAATAATAGAATGATGCTTATTGTGAATATTTTTGCAAGTATTGTCTTGGTGATGAGAGTAAGACTTCAAATAATCTTTATTTGAACATTCATTCTTCCCACATGATTTTCCAAAGATCATTTTCGAAAATATGTTTGTTTTTCAAAATAGAATCAGTAAATGGTTGAAAAACACTTCTATGCGATTGTTCAAAAACGTTTTTCTTATCTACACAAGAAGAATTGGAATTGTTTACCTCATGTTCATCTAGAGCTCCAGATAGTGATTGATCACAATTGTCAATGAGCTCATCTTGGGAATCCTTTTTCTCTTGTTCTTTGGGTTGATCAATCAAGAAAGCATTCTCGATTTTACCTTCTTCCATTTGTTCATCATCCATAAATGTGCGGTTTGTAATTTCGATGAACTTTCAACACTTTCAACTTCAACACAATTGTTAGAAGTATATATATAATCAAGAGTATCCCAAATTTCTTTAGCACTAGAGCAAGACTTGATTTTCTCAAAATCATTTTCGCCATTAAGGCATCAGTATAATATGTTCATTGCTCTAATGTTCAATGAAAACATCTTCATGTCTTTTTCTGTCCAATCCTTTCTTGGTTTGAAATCAAAAGCATTTGTAAGAAAATTCCACATATAAAAATCAGTTGCTTTGATAAAACTAGTCATTCTAGCTTTCCAAAACCAAAAATCAATATCTTTGAAAAGCGGTGGAATGGTAAAATCAAACCCTTCTGAAAACGTAGAGTACCCAAAATTAGCCATTGAAACTCTTGAGACGGTTAAGTCCTTTAAACAAGAGCCTAGCTCTGATACTAAATGAAGGACCTGGCTATCACCCAAGAGGGGGGTGAATTGGGTGGTTGATAAAAGTTTAGGAACTTTGAAATTCTTTTCGCAACTTATTGAAAGCAGTTTGAATGACAATAATAATTGATAAAGCAATAGTCAATCATTCAAACATGTATGGACATTCATATATATATATATGCTTTGGAAATATAAGAGATAAGGGAAAAGAATATGCAAACCGATTTATCTTGGTTCGGCCTAATCCTTGACCTACGTCCGGTCCCCAAGCTCCGCTCGAGATTTTCAATCCACTATCTTCTTTCAACTTGATTACACGATCTGTACTTGAAGTAATCCTCTCACTAGGATTCACTCCCCCTTACAAACTGTAATCAATACACTTGCTTGATCACACACTCTGTACTCAAAGTAATCCTCTCCCTAAGATTCACTCCCCTTACAAGCTGTAATCAACACAATGTGTTTCCCACTCAAGATCACCCAATCTTGAGTATCTCATAGATAGAATGATAGGATGTTTACAATGAATCTTCTCTCTCTCAAAAGTGAATGAGTAAGCACTGAAGCACAATTACAAGTCATCTCACTGTCTATGATAAGCTATGTAAAAATTAAGAACGGAGAGTAAATGATATGAGAATCAGAGTATTAACATCTTGAAGATGTCAGCTTTTGTCTCTGCGTTTTGCTGCTTTGTGTACTCTGTATCTGTATAGGAGTCTTCAAATCTTCAGGTATTTATGCTGGTTGAAGCTTGATGACTTTTAGAGTACTTTGAATTCGTGGAGAAATAGTCATTGAGAATATAGTCATTGGGAATATAGTCATTTGTTGAGATATAGTCATTGAGAACATTTGTTGATTTGAATATTTGGCTCTTCAAGAATGTCTCCCATGATGTTCAGCTTTTGTTGGTGGGAGCCTTGCTGTCTGCCTTGAAGAATGGTTGGTCTTCTTTCCAGGCTGTCTTCCATTTGCTTTGTTTGAGAAGATATAATAAACAAGAAGGATTTTACTAGTTCAAAAAGGGGGGTGAATTGGGGATATAAAATTTTCTTCAAAAATTCTCTGAAGTAAAGCAGAGCTAAACAAGAAGGAAGTAGAAGAAAGAAGAACACAAGCAATTTATACTGGTTCGGTCTAAATCCTAGACCTACGTCCAGTCCCCAGACTCTCCAGGATTTTACTAGTTCAAATGATTACACACTCTGTAACTCTCGGAGTAATTCTCTCACTAGAACTTACTCTCCTTACAAGTTGCAATCAAATAACCCAATCTCCAAGTCCCACGACTTGAGATTCTTACAATGAAATATTTCAATAATAAACTCTCTAAAAGAGCGGATAAATAAACACTGAAGAATAAATATCCGAAGATATTAATGAGGTGATGAAACATCAAATTGTAATAAGTTCGAATTGAATGCACAACGTTTTGGTAGGTGGCGAATTCAATGCTTCTGGTATTTATAGATTATGTATTTAATTACTGTTGGTGAAACTTGAATGTAGCCGTTGAGACTCTTTAATATGGTCGTTAGAGACGAATCACGAAGGTTCTATATAATCGCCATTAGGATATTCTTTTATTTTATTTTTTTTGTTCCTGCGATTAAGACCGTTAGAAGCCCATCAAAGAGAATGAAATAATCTTGTACAAAATCGTCTTTCTAATGCCCAGAGGTATGTCTATTGGTTGTGGTCTTGAACAGGTAAGTGCATTAAATGCACTCTGACACATCGACGACTTTATTCAAATTCAGAAATAATATATGTTCTAATTATTTGTAACTCACTAACAAATGGATTAAATGAGGTTAAGAGCATTGATGTTAGATGATATGAAGAATCAAAAAGCATACTTAGAGATTTTTAGGATTGCGGATAAACATTCATGGAAATATAGATGAACTTGGCTCGAGTCAGCATTATTATAGGCTCGAGTTGAATCAATGCTTGTGGCGTAGAGAACATTTGAAAAACTTGTTTGACTTGAGGCAGGCAGCACATTGGCTCGAGTCAGGCCTTAGGCTCGAGTCAGGGGAAACATGGCTCGAGTGAATTTCAAATAGTCATTTAAGTAATAAGCCATTTTTAACTCCAGGTGAGAATAGTCAGGCTCGAGTGAGCCTCTAGACTCGAGTCGAGTAAAAACTAGCTCGAGTCTAACGCAGAGCAAAATCACTTGGAAGTTTAAGAGAACAGAGTGTGGCTCGAGTCAGTAAGTGATGGTTTGAGTCAAATTGCACTTTCAAAAGTAACGGTCAATACTCTTGGCTAGAGTCAACCATTTTGGCTCGGGTCAGGGCAGGTATATCAAATATCATTTTCAACATTTTTAAAAACACTTGGCTCGAGTTAGATAATAAGCTGGCTCGAGTCAAGACCTAAACTCAAGGCAGAATTTTGATGGCTCGAGTCAATATGACAATTTTGAAATTTATCAGGACTCGAGTCATTTAGTGTTGACTCGAGCCAATCTGACAGCAATTATTTTACTAATATAAAGGTAAGGTTTTTTTTTATCAAAACAAACATTAATCTTCTTGCATTGTTTCCAAAAGTTAATCATCATTAAAACACATATGGAGAACTAACATTCTCCCCCTTTTTGATGATGACAACTTTTGCAATAAGTTCGAATTGAATGCACAACGTTTTGGTAGGTGGCGAATTCAATGTTTCTGGTATTTATAGATGTTGTATTTAATGACCGTTGTTGAAGCTTGAATGTAGTCGTTGAGTCTTCTTCTAAACTGTCTGTTAGAGTCGAAGTGATTGTATAATCGTCATCAACGATTCTTGGTCTTGATAACATTCTTTATTCCTTTTGTTTTGACCGTTGTGAGATAGCATTTAATGCGCAAGCGGAATAACATATAATGATTTTCATTGATCAGAGAGATGGTTACCGAGGATATCACTGGTTTGGCAACTATATTTTATGCTTCTGTCAGAGGTCTTGCTTTTCACCTAAACAATGGTTAACTTCCTGAAACATACTCAAAGTAATGATTAGTATTTGATCAGAGTAGGCTTGAGTGAGATTAGAGAAGAGTTAAAGATAACTCATTGAATCTGAATTTAAGGCTTCTCATTTTACTAGTGATCTTGCTCGAGCATGAATGTTGGTGTACTCGGGCAATCAGAGAAAAAATAGACTTAGAATTATAGAAGATCATCCTATGCTCGAGCAACGTCGGGCTACTGCTCAAGCACCATTCTCGAGCACTTTGAATATACCTGCTCGGGCATGCTTCAAAACAACACTGAAAGAAACTTCGATCATCACTAATGCTCGAGCATCCTAGATAACATGCTCGGGCAACGCTGTGACAGAGAGCAGTAGGTGTGTAGACGCATTGTTGCTCAAGCAACTTTTCATTCCTGCTCGAGCATGCTGCTCGAGCAAGATATTATCTTGCTCGGGCACATGGCAAAACAAAGACAATGACTGAGACTTTTGATACTGCTCGAGCAAGACTTACTCTTTGCTCGAGCATGTTTCTTGTTTTGCCTTTGTCTTTTGATGATGCTCGAGCATGTGCATGTTTCTTCTGGGTATTGTTACAACCCGATGATGTTCGGGCACGCTAGTCACTCTGCTCGAGCATTGTTAGTTCAACTTGTTAAGTTATGCTTGGGCATCGTGCTTCGAGCTTGAGTAACTTTTTCTGAAACACTTAAACAATTTGTCAAATAGAGTATGCTCGGGCATGAACTACCCCTTGCTCGAGCATGCTACAACTTGTGCATAAATGACTTAATTCAATAACTTATTAGTTTGTAATCATCAAAACACTGAGAGCTACCCTTTTTTTATGATGACAACTCTTAAATGTGATTTGAGACAAATTAGATACAAGAGTTATTGAATTTAGTAATCTACTGTTTAGAGTAAATAGAGTTCTGAAAATATTGAGTTTTGGATTGTCTCATTTTTAGCAAAGTTACTTAGATAAGATATAGGAAGTAAAATAAACAGAGATTGCACCAACATGGTTTTTCATTGCTCATAATGTCATTGATTACAAAGATAAAACAGTTAGAAATAAGTATCCATGACAAGAGATAACAATTAATAACAAACAAAATTTTCTTCACAGCAGACTACTCTACTTTCCCCTTTTGTCATCAGCGAAAAGAGGGGTTTTGACAGGAGAAGAGGTAGCTGGGAGATCAGAAGGAGAAGGAGATGGAAGCTTGATAGTGGAGGCATCAATGGGAGAAAATTGAGATGAGGGAATTACTACTGTAGCTGGGGTAGACTCAGTAACAGGAGAAGTGGCTAAGAAAGGAGTGGAGGCCCCAACTGGAGATGTAATGGGAGAAGAGGGTTTAGTGGAGGCAGGAGGAGGAGGCTTAGGGAAAGGTTCAGAAGCATATGGGATGGGAGAAGAGGAAGTAGGGGTAGGAAAATCAACAGGGCCATCAGGCCCAAAGCTCGTCACAAAGTTATCGAGTGTGTAATCAAAGTTCTGAACTACCTTGTGAAGACCATATTGTTGACGAGAGAGAGTCTGAACTTCTTTCTTAATCATTTGTTGTTGATCAAAGATAACAGAGAAACTAGCCTTCATTTCCTTTCTCATGTTTGCCAACTCAGAGTCAAGATGTAGATCAATGTGAGCCTTCAGATTGATCATCTCAGTGGACATAGCCTTGATCATCTCGACTGTCAACTTCTTGTAGGTCCCCAAGGACCGCAACACTGGAGCCATGGCATTCTGAATGGCGGATTGAATCAGGTGTTGAGTTGAAGAATGAACAAATGATGGTGCTGGAGTAGAAGGACCAACCTTAGATGACTCAGCCTCATCAGGGTGTTTCGAGGCAGAGGGCTCAGAGGGCTTGATCACTGGCTTCTCTTTCTTAACTCTCTTCTTGGTTGAAGCTTCAGTGAATGAGATACGTAGCCTAATCATATGCTCAGGTCCAAGCTTCTTAGGAAATTCCTCTTTTTCATCAGAGAGGTACCAGACATTGTGAGTTTGAAGAATATGAGAGACCAAGGAGGGATATGGCATAGTATCTCTCTTCTTGACAGGGGCCTTGAAGATGAAAGTAATAATCTCATCTAGAATCAACTTACAAAGGTTCCTAGGCTCTTTTGCAAAGAGTGAGGCAAATATCTCAAAGTCTTTGTTGACAAAGTGGGTGAAGCTTTGGCCTTTCTGCACTAAGCTTCTGCTGTATACATACCAAAGAACCCTGTTTCATCTTTCATCACTGCAGGGGTGACATTAACCTTCTTGGTGTCACATGGTACGTTCGGAAGAAGAATCTTGTGGTACTCAGCAGGAAATAGCTTTGGAGGATCCTCAGGTGCATCAACAACAATGAGAATGACATTCAAATCTGAAGCAGTAATTTTGATCTCCTGGCCTTAAATTTTTTTGACCAATGTATCATCCTCATCCTCAGTGACCTTTTGTTGAAGACGCAAGTGATAATAAAAACATCTAACAACCTCAGGAAAGTTTGGAAGAGAAATGTGAAGTAAAGGCATAAATTGTTGAAGCTACTCAGTAAGGTCTAGATTACATTTTTCTTTAAAATAGGCCAAGTCCACATAAACTATAGGGCAGAAGGGTCTCTTCTCAAAATAGAAAGTAAAATTTTGGTAATCATAAACTACTATTAGATTCGCATTCATACCAGGGGAAGGCTCTAGAAGAATTTCTTCACGTTGAGAGGCTGTAGGTTCAGCTGAGCCAACTCCAGAACTCTGTTGATGACTAAATGAAGCCTGCTTCTGACTACCTGATGGTTGAGGGGGTTTGCTAGATTTTTGGCTCATGGAAGCTTGAGGAGTTTTGCTGGACTTTTGAGAGAAAAATTCTTTGGTATCCTTATAGTCAGAATGAGAAGGGGACCTTGTTCTCTTCTCTTTCCTAGAAGGCTGAGAGTGAGTTTGAAATCATGTATGATGTTTGGATTGATCATAAAAAACCACTTCCTTTTCTTTTTGTTTCTCAGGTGCTTTAGGCTTTTCAGTGAGCTTTGACGGTGATAGGGTCTTCATCGTTTCCGTAGGCTTCGTCGGGGATTCTGTCAGAATTTTTGGCTTCGTCGAGGGTTTGCTTCTGTGAGAGGTCCTAGCCTTCTTCACAGGTGGCTTCTCAGGAGATTTTGATGGAGAAGGATGACAAGATTCTCCCAAACTTCGAGCCATAACAAGGATTTGAGAGGCTAGGGCTAAGAAATGAGAGATTGATAGGAAACATAGAAACTTTGGGGATTAGGGTCAAGAAATGGGTTTCAGAGAACCAGAGAGAAAAAGAGTGGAAAATGGAAGTGAATTGACGCGAGTTAAAGACGTTGTATGCTCGAGCAGGGAGTAAATAGTGCTTGAGAACGTCGTTGCTCGGGCAGACTATGTCATCTACTCGGGCAGAGACGAGACGAGGATATTTATTAAAGGAATGTAAATGACTTTAAATACCTCTCATCAAGTGTGTTTTGAGAACACTTGATTCCCTGTGGTTTGAGCTTTGATTCTTGGAGTCATAATGAAAAATTTGGATCAAATTTCATCAGATGACAGTTAGTACTGCTCGGGCAAGAACATGTATGTTGCTCAAGCAGGAATCATATATGCCGCTTAGGATCGTCATTTCCCGAATTTGCTCGAGCACTGCTAGAAGCTTGCTCGGACAACCCATCTCGACCTTTGATTTTCCATTGGATCTCTTTCGTCGTTGCTCGAGCATATTAGGAACATTTGCTCGAGCATACTGACGTCTATTGATCTCTGTTTATTAATTGTGAAACAGAGCATCATGCAAACAACAAATCTAGAAGCTCCGATGCTTAAGTCAGTAATTATCTTATTGAATTAAATCAATTGAGGAGAGAATACTTACAATTCATTAGGATTTGCCATACCCAATTCTTTACCGATAAACATGAATTGTTCCTTAGCCAACGGTTTGGTGAAGATATCATCTAACTGAAGATGTATGGGAATGAACATCACCTTGACATCTTTCTTTTGAACATGATCACGAATAAAATGATGTCTCACATCAATGTGTTTGGTTCTAGTGTGTTGAATAGGATTCTTTGCCAAGCTTATTGTGATGGTGTTGTCACAGAGAATTGGAATCTCCTTTAGATGAATCCCGAAGTCTTGGAGTTACTGTTTGAGCCACAAGACTTGAGCACAACAACTTGAGGCAGCAACATATTTAGCTTTAGTGGAGGATACAGCTGATGCGAGTTGTCGAGCTCCCACAAAATAACCAAGTTACCAAATATTTGCAGTATAGGGACAACCTGGATCGTCTCCCAAGGAATTCGCAGTTGGCTTAAATCAATTGGTAAACACAGTGAATGAAATGGGGGGTTTTGAGGTTTAGTTAAAATTAAAAAGAAAGAACTAAAGATAGAATGCAAGGATGAATGAAATGAAGTAGATTAAAAACGATCAACCCGAATTGGGATCCAAAATCTTCCATCATCGGACAAAAATAGAATAACTAACCTTGTGATTGATTCTAGACAAACCGAAATCTCTGCATTAGTCTAGAACTCCCTCGACTAGACGATCGCCTAGCATTTATTCGAACACGTGGCGAGCTTGCTATACGAATGTACAACGCTCTCTATAACCCGTCCGAACTATGTCCTTGGGATATCAATCTGGATATTAAATCTAACATCCAATCTATTTCTAAATTCGAATCCGATTTAAGTAAACAAAACAAGTCGATTCTGATTAAAACACAAGTCCTCCTGGATGACACCATGAAATCCTCAACTCATGGGTCGATCACGAAACTTAGCCAAGCATTGCTATGTAAGATGAAAATGAAGAAATAAGGATATTCATCATGACCACGAAGAACATGAACTAGTTCAACATGAACACGAAGAACAAAAAGAACAACTTAAGAAAAATGAAAGCTTCTATTTCAATATAAAAGTAAATCTCACAAACATAATGAATCCATAAAAGAAAAAGATGAAGAACATAAAATTAACATAAATAATTAAAAGAAAAGATTAGAATGCCATACCAAGTAGGAGGCAAGAAATTAAAGACAAGAATTAAAGACAATACATGAAATTAAAGCCATTCCAAGAAGGAGGCAAGAAATTAAAGACAATACATGAAAATAATAAAGCAAGGTAAAGCCATTCCAAGAAGGAGGCAAGAAATTAAAGACAAGAACTACAAGAAAGAATTTAGAATGGGAGAATTAGAGAGATCTTGGTCTTCTCCAAAGGTGTGTCTTGCTCTTCTCAAAATCCATCTATTTATAGAAATCATGGAAGAACTATTTAGCCATACTTTTTGACTTTTGCACCTCCAAAACCGTGTTCCATCTTGCAAGCTGTATTACACCACCAATTCGGTGGAACTGTGCCTTGTTGTCTTCATATGAAATGTGGCCGTTTGTGTCATCTTTCCAGTCGTTCAAACCGGGCCTCATTTGAAGTTCTGTAGCTCAAGATATGGATCAAACACCGAACGTTGTTCCGGAGCCCAGTTCAGCGCCCCTGTTCCGTATTCCAGGCCCAATTTGGTCCTTTAAACATTTGATTTAGCCTTTGGGCTCTTCATATGGTTTGTATATCTTCATTTTAGCTTTCTGAAAATATAAATTGCAGAGCCTTTGGATCTCTAAAACTCAACTTATACCCAAAATACCGAACAGTGTTCACTACTCAATTGTAGTAATAATATGACTCAAGTTCAATTTTGAATCCAAACTCAAGATGTGACCAAGATTAATGCAAATAAAGTTTAAAAACTCATTATGAAGTGTAACCACATATTTAACTAATTGGTCTATTAAATCATGACAATGAAAGAGTTTTTAACTTCTTTTTGCATTTAAAATAATATGAATTTAAAGATTATCAACAGCCACAGTGGTTTGCTTCTTACTGAACCATGATACAAGTGAAGCTCCTAGGAATTTACATTGTCCACTGGTGCTCTTTTTGTCTGTTTTGTATCCAACGTGATCCGAATCAGAATATGCAACCAAGTGCTCTGATTGACCTTTAGGAAACAAGAGACCCAACTCCTTTGTACCCGAGAGATATCGAAAAATTCTCTTAATGTGCTCAGCATGTGACTCTTTAGGAGTGGATTGAAATCTCACGCACATTCCCATACTGAATTGAATATCTGGCCGACTTGCAGTTAAGTATAGTAGGGATCCAATCATTCCCCAATACTTGGTTATGTTGAAGTCTTTGCCTTTCTCTTCATCCGCATCTAGGGAGGCAGTTGAACTCATTGGAGTATCGGTTCTATTATAGTGTTCCATTCCGAACTTCTTTAGCAAATCACGAAGATACTTCGTTTGTGAGATGAATATCCCATTCTTCCGTTGTTTGATTTGCAAGCCGAGGAAGTAGTTCAACTCGCCCATCATAGACATCTCAAATTCACCCTGTATTTTCTTTGGAAACTCCTCACAGAGAGAATCATTAGTCGCACCAAAAATTATGTCATTTACATATATTTGTAGAATTAATATTTCATTAAGCTTATTATTTTTAATGAAGAGTGTTGTGTCTGCTTTTCCTCTAATAAAGCCTTGATCCAAGAGAAATTTACTTAATCGCTCATACCAAGCTCTAGGAGCTTGTTTAAGACTATATAAAGCTTTCTTGAGACGATATACATGATCTGGATGATGATCATTTTCGAAACCAGGAGGTTGTTCAACGTAAACTTTCTCCTGAATAAATCCATTTAGAAAAGAACTTTTCACATCCATTTGATAGAGCTTGAATCCTTTGATACAAGCAAAGGCTAGAAGAACCCTTATAGCTTCCAATCTTGCCACTGGAGCGTAAGTTTCTTCATAATCAATTCCTTCTTCTTGATTATAGCTTTGAGCAACCAATCTTGCCTTGTTACGGACAATGATTGTTGACTCATCTCGTTTGTTCTTGAATATAATACTCATTTCATGCCAATGACCGGATGGTCTTTAGGCCTGGGTACCAAATCCCAAACTTGATTTCTATCAAATTGATGTAACTCCTCTTGCATTGCTATCACCCAATCATTGTCTTAAAGGGCTTCATCAATCTTAGAGGGTTTAAGCTCTGATATAAAGGCAGAAAAAGTCACTTCATTCAAAGTACTATTTTTGGTCCTTACACCTTGATTTATATTACCTATTACTTGGTCCAAAGGATGATTCCTAATGAACCTCCAAGCTCTAGGCTGAGATTGATCGGGGTTTTAGCAAGTATTTTGAGGATCAGCCTAGAAAACATTTTCAGGATTTTCAATGGAGGTAGGAGTAGTTTTTGAAAAGAATTGATTTTTGAAAATATTTTGTTTATCATTATCCAAAGATTTATCAGTTTTTGATTCACAGAAAACAACATGCATTGACTCTTCAACAATACGAGTACAAGTATTAAAGACTCTAAAGGCTTTACTCCTATTTGAATAACCCAAAAATATACCTTCATCCGCTTTGGGATCAAACTTTCCCAAATTGTCCTTACCATTATTATGGATGAAGCACTTACAGCCAAAGACATGCAGATGAGCCAAATTGGGTTTTCTTCCTTTGTACAGCTCATATAGGGTTTTGTTCAACTTCTTTTGGAGATATGCTCGGTTTGAGATGTAGCAAGCCCTACTCATTACATCAGCCCAAAATACTTGAGAAGTATTATTCTCATTTAGCATCGCTCTTGCCATCTCGGTGAGAACTCGATTCTTTCTCTCTACAACCCCATTCTGTTGAGGAGTCCTCAGGGCTGAGAAGTTGTGGTTGATTCCCATATTGTCACAAAATTCTCCGAATGCATGATTTTTGAATTATCCACCATGATCAGTTCTTATACCTGAAATAGATATACCTTTCTTGTTTTGGACCTTTTTGGCAAATACAACAAACTGATCAAAGGTTTCATCTTTCGATGATAGAAATATAGTCCAACAAAATCTTGAGAAGTCATCAACAATGACCAGAGTATAGAGATTGCCACCAAGTTTTCTTACTCTTGCTGGTCCAACTAAATCCATATGAAGTAGTTGGAGGGGTCTGTTGGATGAGATCTCATTTTTAAATTTAAAAGATGATTTAGTCTGTTTACCTTTCTGACAAGCATCACAAATCATGTCGTTTTTGAAATTTAGTTTTGGTAAACCAATAACTAAATCCTTTCTTAGCAACTTGTCAAGTTGGATCATATTGACATGAGCTAAGCGCTTGTGCCATAGCCAACTTTCTTCCAGGTTACTAATAAAGCAATTTTCAGAAGTAATTCTATTGCAATTGCTAGAAAGGTTCAGAGTGTAACAGTTACCTTCTCTAGGTGCCCTGAATAAGGCTTTTGACTTGATATTGACTAAGGGTAGATCATTCTTGCTCATAATCAAGCATTCCTCAGAATCGAAGATAACCAAGTTACCTTTGTCTGTGCTTTGGCTCACACTAAGGAGTTTATGGCAAAGGCCTTCAACAAGGTAGACGTCTTTGATTTGAGGTCCATCGTTGTTGCCAACTTCACCAATTCCAACAATCTTTCGGATTGATTTCCACCAAAGGTCACCTTGCCACCATCCTTGGTCTTGAGAGTAGCAAATTTAGTATGATCTCTCGTCATGTGTCTAGAGCATCCACTATCAATATACCACTTGTTGGATTTTGATACTTGTTGGTCGATTTCCTTGATGGCAAGTGAACTAGTCGAACAAGTAATAAAGAGAAAGTAGAGTAACGTCCCACAGAGATTGAGATATCGAGAAGTGATGCTCAACTGCTGTAATAGTTGTGTGAACAGAAAGTAAAATCTTATTGGGTTGGAGGTTTTTTTGTGATTACGCTAAGTAAACAGAGTGTCGTAGTCGTAAGAAGAAATCAGTAGAAAAATAGGCTGAACTCAGAATCATTCTTAAGAATATCAATCCCCCAGTTGCTTCACACATTGTTATAGTATTTATACTGCATAGCTTCTGCAATGCTACAACGTAGATACTATTTACACTGCTATTTAGCTAACCCACCACTATAGTCTATCAAAGCTTCCGCGTCTGATACACGTAATACTAACTTTACTTCTCCCATATGCTTATGGAAATTTTCTAGTTAGACCAACATTACAAAGCAAGGTGTTATGGTTATGAGCGGTAGACCCATTCCTGAAGCCTACAATAATAGGTCAAGCCTTGCACCGGCCTACCTAGCAATCACTGTTCCTCAGAGGTCTAACCCCGACTCCTTTCCAGTAAGCCAAAGCCCCCTAGCTTCCGCTAATTGACAAGAATTTAATTCACTGATAAGCAAACTGTATTTATTGAATTAAGAACTAGCAACTGGGTTCATTCCAAACTTAAGAAATCATCCTTGCTTAGCCATAGGAAATTTAGTTCATGACTGACGAGGGAAACAAAAAACATATAACAACAAAATGACCCATGATCAAAATATTAAGATAAAAGAAAACACAAAGCTTGATGAAGTTTCAGACAGCGTGGAAGAAGCCCTGTCACGTCATGACTCCACGTCTTCTTCTCTCCGTCTTACTGCAAGGAAGGGTGCTGGGTTCTCTTGAGGGTTTCGTGCCTTGTGAACTCTCTCTTTCTTCTTATGAGTCTGGCCATATATGAATGGGATTAGGCTCTCAGCGACTTGACCTCCTTTAGGGTTGGCTTTCTGTTTCCTTATATAATCAGGCTTTCTTGCGGCGTAAGTTCCAGCAAGCTGGGCCTTCCTAATTTGTCGAGGTCGTATCGTATCTATCTTCCAATTCGTGATAGATTGATTCTGCTGATCCTGCGGGATTCTTTAAATCTTTTAGTTCCGATCCTCCGCATCTTCTATTTCAATACATCAGCAATCTACCCATTATCCTTGACCTGCACTATACTTCCTGAAACAATCTTGACAAAAGATTAGAATATATGCCGCATAGCACTGTGTTACTTACTATGCTATAGCTTCAGGGATGCATTGTATTGCACTTCGATAAGGTTGTCCCGATGCTATAGCACAACATCTGCTATGTTATGCGACTTTTTCATAAAACCTCAAGAGGTTCTTCTTTCTTAGCACATGTTTAGGATGTAAACAGAATTCACCCTTAAGTTATACAATGAATAAATGCCTTTTTGCTTAGATTTAACACAGTTAAGCTTATATTCACCATAAAATGCAGGGAAAACATGGCATAAATCATGCTCATCAAATACCCCCACACTTAGCTTTTTGCACTCCTGGGGAAAATAAGATAAAACTAACAAAAAATCTTAGTTGTAGCATCCCTATCTGTATAACTATGCTTACACAATTGTATTCAGTTCCCGTCCCCATACAGGCAATCCCACTACCCAGCACTAGCGGCTCGTAATACGTGGCATTGCTTAGATGAAGAAGCGTCAAGAGGCTCTCAGGTTCCATGTTTACGCTCTCTCACCCTAGGGATTTTAGCTTTCTCTCTTGTCATGCTAACTTAAAAGTTTGATAGCCTTGTCAAAGTTCTACGATTACCTCCTAATATCTGAGCTTTCGTCCGTCAAAAGGGCTTTTTGGGTTGTAACGATGTGGATAGCTATATGTGGAGACGAAAAACAAAGTCAATGCTATAGCAGGGTACTAGACAGGTGTCTTGACTTGGCCGAGTGCCTCCATTGAACTTTGTATTATTTTTGCTGTTCTTTATTCGAAACCTTCCTTTTTTTTGATAAGCCTGGATAAGCCGAGCAACACAACTCTTTTGCAGCATTAATATTTTTTTTTGTGTGAAGGCACTTTGCCCTAACATTTCTTCACAATTTTCCTTTGTATTTGTCTATCTAACTAGTTCTGCTATAGCACAGTCGTGTAGGCTCAATGGGGTAGCAAAATGGGGATAATGTTAAATGGTTTGTGTATGGGAATGATGGGTATGACATGAATGCCTTTATCCTACGAACTAATTGCTCAGAGATAAGATAGTTTATCAAAGAATTAAGACAAAGCAAAGATCAATCATAGGTTAGCTGACATGCACACTAGAATAGAAAAAACTAGGCTCAAATAAATCTTTCCAAAATGGGTTTTCTCCTTATTCTTCCTCACCTTCACTTCACCACACACCACGTTAACCAATGCTGGCAATTTCCCAAGCCTAAAGATTCAATTTCCTTAGGCAATCATGCTATACTCCGTCATACAGATATTCATCCTACTACTACAAAATTCTGGTCTTGCCTCATCATGCAATTTGTAAAACTTTTCAGTTTGTGCAAAAGCTAAATTCAGGGAAAATTAGGAGCATGTGGCATGCACAGATTAAATTGCCTTCCCCCATACTTGATCGATGCAATGCCCCCATTGCAACAATGAAGGGAAAGGGAAAAAGGGTAGGTGAGAGAGAAAAATTTACTTGGTTCCTAAAGATGCAGTAGAAAAATATTAAAATATTTTTTTTTTGTTTTTGTTTTTTGAATTAAAAGTCGATCTAAAGAGACGAAAAGGAAAAGAACAACATAAAGAGACATAAGTACCATAAGTCGTGAAGCATTCTGCGTGTTTAACTCTTCCAGTTTTGGAACACTAAGACCATTCTCAAGAATTGATGGAGCGTAGTCTCCTCTCTCGAACACTCTACATAGACCAAACTCAGTTGCCATAACAAAGACTTTGAACTTGTTTTTCCAGAACGAATAATGTTGACCATTAAATCCTGGTGGTCGATTGATTGAGGCGCCATCTGGTAATATTTCGTCCATGATCTAACTTGGGATGTTAAGCCTAATAGAGTAACCAGTGCTCTGATACCAAATGAAGATGGAATATCACCTAAAAGAGGGTGAATAGGTGATCTCAAAAACTTTTCGTGAATTGCACACGAACGCAAGTAAGACAGAGACAGAGAAGAGAGATAGACACAGAGCAATTTATACTGGTTCGGTCTAACACTTCGACCTACGTCTAGTCCCCAAGCACACCTTGGGATTTCCACTAACTCTTAAAATACATATACAATTACACGCTCTGTAACTTAGGATGATCCTTTCACTCGGACTTACTCCCCCTTACAAGTTGTAATAGTACACCCACACTTAAGGTTCCACAACCTTAAGATTTAACAACTAAACAGATAATCAAATAGTGTTTAAACTCCTCACGAGTAGATATATGATAAACACCGAAGTACAAAATATACGAAGATATTAATGAAGCAGATGAAACAGGAAATTGTAATAAGTTTGAATTGAATGCACAGTGTTTCGGTAGGTGGTGAATTCAATGCTTATGGTATTTATAGATGTTTTATTTAATGATCGTTGTTGAAGCTTGAATGTAGCCGTTGAGTCTTCTTCTAAACTGTCCGTTAGAGTCGAAGCAATTATATAATCGTCATCAACGATTCTTGGTCTTAGTAACATTTTTTATTCCTTTTGTTTTGACCGTTGTGAGATAGCATTTAATGAGCAAGCGGAATAACAGAGAATGCTTTTCATTGATCAGAGAGATGTTTATCGAGGATATCACTGGTTTGGCAACTGCATTTAATGCTTCTGTCAGAGCTCTTGCTTTTCACCTAAACAATGGTTAACTGCTTGAAACATACTCAAAGTAATGATTAGTATTTGATCAGAGTAGGCTTGAGAAAGAATAGAGAAGAGTTAAAGATAACTCATTGAATATGAATTTAAGGCTTCTCGTTTTACTAGTGATCCTGCTTGAGCATGAATGTTGGTGTGCTCGGGCAATCAGAGAAAAAATAGACTTAGAAGTATAGAAGATCATCCTATGCTCGAGCAACGTCGGGCTACTACTCGAGCACTTTGAATATACCTGCTCGAGCATGCTTCAAAACAACGCTTAAAGAAACTTCGATCATCGCTGATGCTGGAGCATCCTAGATAACATGCTCGGGAAACACTGTGACAGAGAGCAGTAGGTGTGTATACGCATGCTTGCTCAAGAAACTTTTCATTCCTGCTCGAGTATACTGCTCGGGCAAGATATTATCTTGCTCGAGCACAAGGCAAAATAAAGACAATGACTAAGAGAATTACGATACTGCTCGAGCATGCTACTTACCTATGCTCGAGCATGCTGCTCAAGCAAGGATTACTCTTTGCTCAAGCATGGTTCTTGTTTTACCTTTGTATTTCGATGATGCTCGAGCGTTGCTACTCATTTTCTCGAGCATGTGCATGTTTCTTCTGAGTATTGCTACAACCCGGTGATGCTCGGGCACACTAGTCACTCTGCTCAAGCATTGTTGGTTCAACTTGTTAAGTTATGCTTGGGCATCGTGCTTCGTGCTTGAGTAAATTTTTCTGAAACACTTAAACAATTTGTCAAATAGAGTATGCTCGGGCATGAACTACCCCTTACTCGAGCATGCTACAACTTGTGCATAAATTACTTAATTCAATAACTTATGAGTTTGTAATCATCAAAACACTAAGAGCTAACAAGAAATGTTGCTCTCACTAAGAGGAACAATATTAGAGAAGGCCTCAGAGTGATAAAGGCTGAATCGAAGTAGAAATCAGCTCCAGAGAACCCACATTCTCTCCTCTTGCTCTCACTCTCTCACGTCCTCTCTCTTTTCTGTGTTGCTAGGCTAAAATGAATGGATGCGAAAGGGATAAAGGAGATGCTAGCCGACTTAAGTTAAAACAAGAAAGTTGCACTTGTCTAACAAGTCAAAGTAAAGAGAAGTGAGGCGTCTATGTTGACTAAGAATTTAGATATAGAGGGGTGAAGTGTGAAAGGCAGAATATCACCTAAGAAGGGGGCGAATTGGGTGATTTAATTTTTTTTTGAATACCCCTGAAACTCATACACAAAACAGAGCTAAATAGAGAGAGAAGGAGAAGAAATGACACAAGAGATTTATACTGGTTCGATCTAAACTCTTGACCTACGTCTAGTTGCCAGACTCTCTGGCTATTTCATTATCTTTTTCAACTTGATTATACACTCTGTACTCGAAGTAATCCTCCCTCTAGGATTCACTCCCCCTTACAAGTTGTAATCAATACACCCACTCTCAAGGTCCCACTGCCTTGAGTATCTTTACAGAAAAAATTAATATAATTTAACTTTCTTAAAGAGTAGATAGATAAACATTGAAGATTAGATATCCGGAGATATTACACAATGAATGAAACTATAAATGTGTATAGTTTGTTTGAGCGTTTGTGTTTCCGGTAGTTAGAACATTTTGAATGCTTCTGCTTATATTTGGTGGAGGAAATTAATGACCGTTAATAAGCTTTCAATGAACAGTTGTGAGTAATCAATATAGCCGTTAGACATTGAAGTTCATCCATTACTCACAATCTTCAATTCTGCAAATGAGCGCCAGCATTCGCCACTTAGACATTCTTTTTGTTCTTCCTGTTAGATGATCTGAAATTTAATATGGGAAAGAGAATAAAAATGCCTTTAGAATGTTCAGAGAATGGTTTCCCAAATTCGTGCTTCATTTTCTGGAACCGCATTTAATGCAACTGACGTAATCAATGCTTTTTGATTAATTTGTAGTTAATCCTTCATCTAATCATCTGAAACTCATAAATAAACTGATTAAACATAGTTAGGAATAGTAATGAGTGATGATAAGAAGTTATTAAATCACAAGAAAAGATTTAAGATTTAAGGATACGGTGATTTGCAAAACTAGAAAGCTAATTCGAGTTGATTTCAAGCTCACTAGATTGGATGACTCGAGTTGACTATTATACACTCGAGTCACAGGTTTATCTTCTTTGAAAATATGTGTGAAACTAAATGTGAAGATGTCTCTGTATGAACTTAGCTCGAGTCTAAAATGTTCACTTCAAGTTGGTAACTCGAGTCATACAATATTCACTCGAGTTAACAATATTTTCTCAAATGTTCATCGAGTTAAGTTTGAAAAACATTTGAACACAGGGCATACTCGAATCATTAAGTGATGACTCCAACATATGACTCAAGTCATTTACCCTTAACTCGAGTTGAGAGAGTAATCTTGGAAATATGTTTTCTAGTGACACTCGAGTCACTTATCCTCAACTCGAGCCAATATTTTGACTGTTAGAAAATGTTTTGAAAGATAAACTTAAGTTCACTCGAGTCACATAGTCATTGACTTGAGTTGAAGCTTTTCATAAAACATTTCTCAAATGCTTTTAGCTCGAGTCACTAGAGTGCAACTCGAGTCAGTCAATGTTTAAGCACATTTTGACTGAGTTTTCAAAAGGCTTGACTCGAGTCTGACAACCTTAAACTCAAGTCAATTTGACAGACTAATTAAAGTTTGATCAAGTTAAAAACATTTTTTATGTGAATCATTAACTACATTTTGTTTACAATTGTTTGATATCATCAAAACACACATAGAGAACTAACAAAGTGGTGGCATATTAAGGAACATATGGGTGTGTGTCTTGAATTAATAAAGGGAGGGTGATTATTATGGGGTTCATTCAAATATAATATTATTTGATCCCTTACAAAACTTTTATTTGTAGATTGGTTCTTGACTCATTTTCGTACAAGAGTTAAAACTGGAAGAATTTTCAACTACTTTGAAAATTCTTATCTCTATATACATATGTCCAATTGCACAATGATTCCAAAGTCTATGTGAACATTATTAAGTCTATTTTTAGGAAAAAAAAATACCTCCTACTGTCAATTAAACGCACAGTAATCCAAAATCACCAATGAATACTCGCTGGTCTAGAAAATGTTCCAAATTCAATGCCTTTCAAAAATCCATACCTCATTGTCTATAGATCTAATTGACCTATATGACTTATCCAATTAACGCTTATCACATCTACTTTGATTCTTGAAATTTTGATAACTATTGGATATCATTTACTTAGTTACAAGCATGCCACAAACTGACTGCCTTCCAAAAACCCTAATATGCCAGCATAAAGGGAAATTCCCTTTTCATTCTCCAATTAGGCGCCACTTTTGTCAGGGAAAGGAAGGCTTGATGAATTTCCCTCACTCCTCAGTTCGGTGTTTAGAAAATTCAAATATGTGTCCAAATCAGAGACCGGTGGATTTCTCGTACTCAAGCGCTAGGTGGCACGTTCTGGTGCTACAACACAAAATTGACCTTGTACTTTGTCATGATGAACGGACACTTGTCACATTCCCATTACACCAATACAAAATTTTTGTCATCATTAGTTATCATCACTTACTTTATTAAAGCTACTTTATTGGTACTTACTCAGGATTCTGCTCGGGTTTTACTTGGGATTGCGGCACACATATCGAGAATCGTCAAATGACACCAGGTTAGACAGACACTATGTTCATACCTATACTGACACATTTTTACTCAACCAATCATTCCGTATCTCATGACATAGCTGGGTGACATCTCCTTACCAAACCAATGGCGTTGTAGATTGTGTGCTTTTATGCACCGATACTTTATTCCTACCACATATGCAGACTAGGTCCTCTTCCCGATAGGACCGAATCGCATAGTCCTTGAGAGTCATTCTATCTCTTGGTAGTCTTGGGACTCTTCTTGAATTGGGCTTAATCATATGCCTAATATAGGCTTATTCTCGAGTCTTTAGGCCCAAAATTCAGAAATTTTACCATGTGGGAAAATAGCTTTAATTAGGAAAGGGCCCGACCACCTATATTTCAATCAGGGAAGAGTTTAAGCTCTAGGATTTGTGGTTTTTCAATGGAAGGCTTTGCTACCTTCTTTTTATTATGTGCTAGCTCCAAAGGCTGAAAAGGCATTATCTTGTTCTTGCTTAGATGTGTTTCTTCAATAAAAACCAAGTGCCATGCAGGATCTTACAACTCATCCTCTTTATTTTTAGCCAAAATTGTTAGCTCCAAATGATTGTTTTGATGATAACTAACCATTGTAAAAGGAACTTGATCAACAAGGTTCATTTACCATTGTGAAAATTAATCTGCAATTTTATCTCGCGGATTGGCTCCAGCCTAACCTCACCGGGCTCCGACCAAGTCCTTAGCTAAATTTGACAGAGTACAAATCTTGGCTCTAGCCAATTCCGGGCCGACTCGAGCTAAGCCCTTGACTCCACCCAAAGTTATCCGACTCGAGCCAATATCCTCTCTACATTTGAGAAAAGCAAATGTTGGCTCTAGCCAATTCCGGGCGACTCGAGCCAAGCCCCGAACTCTAGCCAAAGAGCATTGGCTCCAAACAAGTTTCGACCGTTAATTTCAAACATCATTTTTTACCTCTAGGCTACGCATTGTGCCTCGAGTTTTCACCCAAACTAGAGCCGAGAATTATGACTCGAGCCAAGGGTGCTTCCATAGAGTGATTTGACTCTAGCCTACAACCGTGACTTGAGTCTCAACCTAGACTCTAGCCAGAATACTTTTGACTCAAGCCTAGCACGTTACATCTGATCTATTTGACTCCAGCCTTCATCATATGCCTGGAGTGTCGACCAAAACTTGAGCCAATATCTTGTGACTCTAGCCTAGCAAGTTTCACCACTGAAGTTGGCTCTAGCCAAAAGAATCTGACTCTAGCCAAACTATGTCAGTTTTACAAATCATATTCCAATCTTTGTCAAATCTCTTGTTATGGTTTATATACCTTGTATCCTCTGTAATTACTATTACCAATTGCATTTAACCAGTTTGCTAATGGTTTCGTAAGAGTTTTATGGGGATTAACGCTAATTTGAAAATAAGGAAGCATGTGTCGACGCATTTAATGCAACGCAGCATATTCACCCCTTCGACAGATGACCTCCCGGCACCATTAAAGCTTCTCTACTACTTTCCTCTTACATTCTCAACTAATCCCAACGGACATTTTGAATAAAGAATGTCAAGAGAGAATAACGGTCAAATGTCGGAGAAATACGAAGAAACAGAGCAACTAATCTCAACGGATATATCCATCTCTCACAACGGCACATTAAGTTCTTCTCAACGGTCATTAATGCTAACATCTATAAATAGGAAGAGCATTGAATTCGACACCTACCGAAACGCTCGTGCAATTAATTCTATTACCGATTCATTCGTTGTTTCAATTGTATCATTAATATCTTCGGATATTGAGTGTTCTTCAAATGTTTATTTTATCTACTCGAGAGGAGTCATTAAACACTTAGTTATTTCATTCGTATTGTTAGACTTAAAGTTGAGGAACCTTAAGTGAGGGTGTATTAATTACAACTTGTAAGGGGAGTGGAGTGACCATCCTTCGTTTACGTAGTGTGTAATTATTTGAAAGAATAGTGGAATCCTAGGTGTTCGGGACCGGACGTAGGTCGCGGGATTGAGACCGAACCAGTATAAATCTCTCGTGTTCAATTCTCTTCTCTGTCTCTATCTTTCACACTTGTGTCACGTGAAGATTTCGAAAAGAATTTTTGAAATCACCTATTCACCCCCCTCTAGGTGATATTCTGTCTTCATTTTGGTATCAAAGCCTGGTTATCTCAGTTGGGGCTAACATCCCGAGATCGATCATGGACGGAATATTGCCTGATGGTGCCTCAATCAATCGTCCACCTGGCTTCAACGGAGAACATTATACTTTCTGGAAAGGAAAGTTCATAGTATTCGTACTAGCAACAGAATATGGTCTCTGGCAAGTGATAGAAAAAGGAGACTATGTTCCCACAAAGATTGAAGGTGGCATCTCGGCCCTAAGTCAAGAAGAATTTGATGAAAATGATAAGAGAAACATTACTCTTAACAAAGAAGGCTATTTTAATGCCGCAAAGTGCTCTCCAAAAAGAGTACTTTCGAATATCCAATCATTAACCGCGAAGGAAATGTGGAAAGCTCCGGAGGTAGTATATGAAGGAACCACTGGCACTAAAGAAAATCGCATCAGCATGCTAACCACCGAGTATGATCTTCTTCGGATGAAGAATGGAGAAACTATTGCTGAATTTCAACTCCGCTATACTCATCTTGTCAATCAACTGGCGGCTTTGGGAAAAATTTATGAACAACGTTCTCAAGTCGAAAAATTCTCAATGTTCTAACAAAAGATTGGGAAGCGAAAGTTACCGCAATAGAGGAGACTCGTGGAGAATCAATGGTGTCCGTCGCCGCACTATTCGGAAGTCTATCTAAATACGAAAGCAAGATGAAATTTAAGAAGGAGCTAGATGAAGTCAATTCTACCCGGAGCAAAGGTGTTGCTCTAAAAGCTGAAAAAGAAAGGGGAGATAAAGACGAAGACGAAAAATGATGATGATGATGAAATCAGGTTGTTTATAAGGAAGTTCAAGAAGTTCTATAGAAAAGGTCAAGGCTTCAAAAACAAGCTCCAAAAAGGTGGTTCGAGTAGTAGAAGGAATTCAAAGATAGAGATCAAATTATCTCGCTATGAATGCGAGAAGCCGACACTACAAGTCAAGCATGCCCACAAGCTTGAAGGATAACGATAAAGAAAAGAAGAAAAGATTTAATCACTTCAAAAAGAAGGCCTATGTATCGCATATGGGGAGATAGCTCTTCGTAAGATTTAGAGTGAGGAAGAGAAAGAAGTAGCAAATGTATGTCTTGTGGCGAGGAAGAACAAATGATCATGACAAAGAGGTATATGATTCACAACCTACCTATGATGAATTGTTTGATGAATATAATGAAATACAAACTGAATTTGAAAAGGTAGTTGAGAAATGCATAACCTTAAAAAGGGAGAATATGACTCTCAAGCTTCAAGTTGAAAATCTTTCTTGTGAAAATCTGGTTTGTGACGACACTGGATTTGGAGAAAAGGAATTTATCTCTTACGAAAGCACTTGAGAAATTCACTAAGGGAAGTGAAATGCTCAACGTTATTTTGAAAGCACAAAAATTTACAAATGATCGATCAGGCATTGGTTACAATCTCATTTTTGATAGAAGGAAAGGAAGGAAGAAAAAAGGAGGAAAGTCATATTTAAACTATTTTCAAAAGTCTATTCATTCCTCAAATCCCTTTGCTCACCGTAGTTACCGTAATCGAAAAGGCCACAACACTTCATCATGTATCCTACCACGTATGCAGACTAGGTCCTCTTCCCAGATAGGACCGAATCGCATAGTCCTTGAGAGTCATTCTATCTCTTGGTAGTCTTGGGACTCTTCTTGAATTGGGCTTAATCATATGCCTAATATAGGCTTATTCTCGAGTCTTTAGGCCCAAAATTCAGGAAATTTTACCATGTGGGAAAATAGCTTTAATTAGGAAAGGGCCCGACCACCTATATTTCAATCAGGGAAGAGTTTAAGCTCTAGGATTTGTGGTTTTTCAATGGAAGGCTTTGCTACCTTCTTTTTATTATGTGCTAGCTCCAAAGGCTGAAAAGGCATTATCTTGTTCTTGCTTAGATGTGTTTCTTCAATAAAAACCAAGTGCCATTTATTTTTAGCCAATATCCTCTCTACATTTGAGAAAAGCAAATGTTGGCTCTAGCTTGCTAAGCCAAGCCCCGAACTCTAGCCAAAGAGCATTGGCTCCGGCCAAGTTTCGACCGTTAATTTCAAACATCATTTTTTACCTCTAGGCTACGCATTTGCCTCGAGTTTTCACCCAAACTAGAGCCGAGAATTATGACTCGAGCCAAGGGTGCTTCCATAGAGTGATTTGACTCTAGCCTACAACCGTGACTTGAGTCTCAACCTAGACTCTAGCCGTAATACTTTTGACTCAAGCCTAGCACGTTACATCTGATCATTTGACTCCATTCATCATATGCCCGGAGCGCGAAAAACTTGAGCCAATATCTTGTGACTTAGCCTAGCAAGTTTCACCACCGAAGTTGGCTCTAGCCAAAAGAATCGACTCTAGCCAAACTATGTCGTTTTACAAATCATACTACAGCTTCGTCACTCTTTATTTTTTACCTTGTATCCTCCGTAATTACTATTACCAATTGCATTTAACCAGTTTGCTAATGGTTTCTTTTTATGGGGATTAACGCTAATTTGAAAATAAGGAAGCATGTGTCGACGCATTTAATGCAACGTATTCACCCCTTTCCGATATTGGCACCATTAAAGCTTCTCTACTACTTTCCTCTTACATTCTCAACTAATCCCAACGGACATTTTGAATAAAGAATGTCAAGAGAGAATAACGGTCAAATGTCGGAGAAATACGAAGAAACAGAGCAACTAATCTCAACGGATATATCCATCTCTCACAACGGCACATTAAGTTCTTCTCAACGGCTAACATCTATAAATAGGAAGAGCATTGAATTCGGACACCTACCGTCTCTATTACCGATTCATTCGTTGTTTCAATTGTATCATTAATATCTTCGGATATTGAGTGTTCTTCAAAGGTTTATTTTATCTACTCGAGAGGAGTCATTAAACACTTAGTTATTTCATTCGATTGATTGTTAGACTTAAAGTTGAGGAACCTTAAGTGAGGGTGTATTAATTACAACTTGTAAGGGGAGTGGAGTGACCATCCTTCGTTTACGTAGTGTGTAATTATTTGAAAGAATAGTGGAATCCTAGGTGTTCGGGACTGGACGTAGGTCGCGGGATTGAGACCGAACCAAGATAAATCTCTGTTCAATTCTCTTCTCTCGTCTCTATCTTTCACACTTGTGTCACGTGAAGATTTCGAAAAGAATTTTTGAAATCACCTATTCACCCCTCTAGATATTCTCGTCTTCATTTTGGTATCAAAGCCTTTATCTCACTAACATCCCGAGATCGATCATGGACGGAATATTGCCTCGACCAATCGTCCAACGGAGAACATTATACTTTCTTCGTAGTATTCGTACTAGCAAATGTAGAATATGGTCTCTTTATGTTCCCACAAAGATTGAAGGTGGCATCTTTGGATAAGCATAAGAGAAACATTACTCTTAACAAGATATTTTAATGCGCAAAGTGCTCTCGGTCAAAAAGAGTACTTTCGAATATCCAATCATTAACCGTCGGAAAGCTCGGAGGTAGTATATGAAGGAACCACCGGCACTAAAGAAAATCGCATCGCATGCTAACCACCGAGGAAGAATGGAGAAACTATTGCTGAATTTCAACTCCGCTATACTCATCTTGTCAATCAACTCAACCGCGGCTTTGGGAAAAATTTATGAACAACGTTCTCAAGTTTCTCAATGTTCTAACAAAAGATCAAGCGAAAGTTACTAAGACTATGGAGAATCAATGGTGTCCGTCGCCGCACTATTCTAAGTCTATCTAAATACGAAAGCAAGATGAAATTTAAGAAGGAGCTAGATGAAGTCAATTCTACCCGGAGCAAAGGTGTTGCTCTAAAAGCCGAAAAAGAAAGGGGAGATAAAGACGAAGACGAAATGATGATGATGATGAAATCAGTTGTTTATAAGGAAGTTCAAGAAGTTCTATAGAAAAGGTCAAGGCTTCAAAAACAAGCTCCAAAAAGGTGGTTCGAGTAGTAGAAGGAATTCAAAGATAGAGATCAAATTATCTCGCTATGAATGCGAGAAGCCGACACTACAAGTCGCATGCCCACAAGTTGAAGGATAACGATAAAGAAAAGAAGAAAAGATTTAATCACTTCAAAAAGAAGGCCTATGTATCGCATATGGGGAGATAGCTCTTCGTAAGATTTAGAGTGAGGAAGAGAAAGAAGTAGCAAATGTATGTCTTGTGGCAGAGGAAGAACAGCCGGATCATGACAAAGAGGTATATGATTCACAACCTACCTATGATGAATTGTTTGATGAATATAATGAAATACAAACTGAATTTGAAAAGGTAGTTGAGAAATGCATAACCTTAAAAAGGGAGAATATGACTCTCAAGCTTCAAGTTGAAAATCTTTCTTGTGAAAATCTTTTGTGACGACCGCTCGGATTTGGAGAAAAGGAATTTATCTCTTACGAAAGCACTTGAGAAAGAGGATCTTACAACTCATCCTCTTTATACTTCATACGATTTAGTTGGACCTGCAAGAGTAAAGAGCCTTGGTGGCAATTTGTATACTCGGTCATTGTCGATGATTTCACGATACACATGGACCATATTTTTATCTTCTAAGGATGAAACATTTGATCTGTTTGTTATATTTGCCAATAAGGTGCAAAATGAGAAAGGTATATGCATTACAAAATCCA
This sequence comes from Acacia melanoxylon, assembly GCA_019022615.1. Lineage (NCBI taxonomy): Eukaryota > Viridiplantae > Streptophyta > Magnoliopsida > Fabales > Fabaceae > Acacia > Acacia melanoxylon. The sequence goes on along the minus strand of JAFJYJ010000030.1, from coordinate 6,551,365 downwards.
ACAGATCATTGAGGTGAATTTGAGAATCAAGCTTTTGAGAGTTCTCAGATTCTCATGGAATCAATCACAATTTCTCGAAGAACACCACAAAACAATGGTGTGGTTGAAAGAAAGAATCGTGTACTAACTAACGGAGATGGCTCGTGTAATGCCAACTTAAAATCGACATCACAAGTCTTCCGGGGACGCTTGAGCACTGCAAGCTACATTTCAAATAGAGCCTATCTCCGGAAGAAACTCAACAAGACTCCATATGAGCTATATAAGGGAAGGAAACCAAACCTGGCTCATCTTCACATCTTTGGATGTAAATGTTATGTTCATAACAATGGTAAGGATAACTGGAAAATTCGATCCCAAATGGACGAAGGTATATTCCTTGGGTATTCAAGTAGAAGTAAAGCATATAGAGTTTTTAACAAACGATGCATAGTTGAAGAATCAATTCATGTTGTATTTTGTGAATCTAAGATAGATGATCCTGATGATGAGGAAAATGTTTTCAAAAACCAATTCTTTTCAAAAACCACTCCTGCTTCTATTGAAAATCCAGAGGATGTTTTTGAAGCTAATCCTCAAAACAATTTAGAAAATCCTGATCAATCTCAAATTTGAAGTTCATTAGGAATCATCCCTTAGATCAAATAATAGGTGACATTAATCGGAGTAAGGACCGTAAATAGCACTTTGAGTAAGTAACTTTTTCTGCATTTATTTCTCACATTGAACCCTCTAAAATTGACGAAGCCCTCTCGCACAATGATTGGGTGATAGCAATGCAAGAGGAGTTACATCAATTTGATAGAAATCAAGTTTGGGATTTGGTACCTAGGCCTAAAGACCATCCTATTATTGGCACTAAATGGGTATTCAAAAACAAATGTGATGAATCTGCAATTATAGTCCGTAACAAGGCTAGATTGGTCGCCAAAGGCTATAATCGTAAGAAGGAATCGATTATGAGGAAACGTTTGCTCCAAAGGGCCGATTGGAAGCAATACGTGTACTCATAGCCTTTGCGTGTATCAAAGGATTCAAAGTTTATCAAATGGATGTAAAGAGTGCTTTCCTAAATGGTTTTATTCGGAGGAAGATATGTTGAACAACCTCCTGGTTTTGAAAATGAACATCATCCAGATCATGTCTATCGTCTTAAGAAAGCCTTGTATGGTCTTAAACAAGCTCCTAGAGCTTGGTATGAACGATTAAGTAAATTTCTTTTAGATCAAGACTTTGTTAGAGGAAAAGGATACAACATTGTTTATCAAAACAAATAAACTTAATGAAATACTAGTCGTGCAAATATATGTGGATGATATAATATTTGGTGCTACTAATGATTCTCTTTGTGAAGAATTTTCCAAGAAGATGCATGTCCATGATGGGAGAATTGAACTACTTTCTTGGCCTCGCAAATCAAGCAACGGAAGGATGGAATATTTATCTCACAAACAAAGTATCTCCGTGACTTGCTCAAGAAATTTGGAATGGAGCACTGCAATGGTGCTGACACACCAATGAGCTCTACCGCCACTCTAGATGCCGATGAAGAAAAAGGAAAAGATTTCAATATCACTAAATATAGAGGCATGATCGGATCATTACTCTACTTAACCGGCAAGTAGGCCCGATATTCGAACGAATGTGCGCGCGATTTCAATCTGCTCCTAAAGAATCACACGCAGAACATGTTAAGAGAATTTTTCGTTATCTCTCAGATACTAAGGAATTGGGTCTCTGGTTTCCAAAAGGTCAACAAGAGCATCGAGTTGCATATTCTGATTCTGATCACGCTGGATATAAGACTGATAGGAAAAGTACAAGTGGACAATGTGAGTTCTTTGGAGGCTCGCTTGTATCATGGTTCGAAAAAGCAAACCACCGTAGCAATCTCATCCACCGAAGCCGAATATGTTGCCGCTTCAAGTTGCACAAGTCTTGTGGCTAAAGCAACAATTATCCGACTTGGGAGTCTCCTTGAAAGAAATCCCAATCCTATGTGACAACACAAGCACGATAAGCCTGGCAAAGAATCCTGTTCAACACACAAGGACCAAGCACATTGATGTGAGGCATCACTTTATCAGAGATCATGTGCAAAGGAGAGATGTCAAAGTAATGTTCATTCCCACACACTTACAACTTGGCCGACATTTTCACAAAGCCCCTAGCAAAAGAACAGCTTCAATTTTATTCGAAGAGAATTGGGAATGGTAAATCCCAATGAACCGTAAGTAATGTTAGCTTAATGATTTTAATTATGTTTTGATGATTACTAAGGACTAACTTAGGCACGGAGTCTCTAGATTGTGTTTTTGGCAGACTCGTTAAGAAAAGAAAAACAGAGTTAAACAGTATGTCTTGGCTCAAGCTCCGTCCCAATGAAATTCGAGCCAACTCCAAGCCATATACTTGCTTCAATGTGAAATTTGGCTTTTCCCTCGAGCTAAACGAAACAACCTCGAGCCCTTGGCAAGACAAAAAGATAAGCCTTTTTAGAAAGGTTTTGGCTCGAGCCCGGAGACCATACTCGAGCCAATGCGTTTCCGCAAGGAACAAATATGATGAACAAACTCGAGCCATCCCGATCAACCTCGAGGTTAAGGCAAAACTCGAGCCAACAAGAAGTGGCTCTAGCCTACAAAGCATCGCCTTTACACTCCAGGTTACTCGTTTTTAATTAGCCTCGAGCCACTATATCAAAACCTCGAGCTCATTTTGCTTGTGGACCACTTCGTTTTCACCGAAGAAGAAAAGAAATACCGTGAGGATTTTACGCTTAGGATTTCTGCCCTATAGTGTATGTTGATAAAAATTTCATCAAAGGGGTCCTTGCTAAAATTTTTCGGAAATGTTTCTTTCACTAGGCTCTCGATAGTATCAACAACCGAGCATTCCTCAATATCATCAAAGTGTTTCATTGTTTTGGAAGAGAGAATATTAAAGGTTACTTTCTCATCATTAACTAGTATTGTTAATTCACCTTTTTGAATATGAATGAGTGTTCTCTCGGTTGCTAAAAATGGTCTTCCAAGGATGATTGGCACTTCTTTGTCAGCTTCAAAATACATGACAATAAAATTAATTTATAAGATGAATTTTTCTACTCTCACCAAAACATCCTCTATTTTGCCTTTTGGATAAGCAATAGATATGTCAGCAAGTCGCAACGTTACAGTAATGGGCCTTGTCTCTCCTACAACAATTTGTTGAACACTAATATAGGCATTAGATTTATGGCCGAAATTCTCAAGAGCTTGAGTGTCCATGAATTTTGGCCAACTTCCTTTAAAAATAGCCTTGGTAGGCCAAAAATTCCAAGACCTAATTGTCTTGTGTATTTTGGCCAACATACTAAAAATAGGGTTTTAGATGATAGACCCATTACTTGGTTGTATCCATATTATTAAAATAATGAATTAAATCCATATCTTGATTATTTGATTGAATAAAAAATTTAAGATGATGGATCACATCCATGTCTTGATTAATTGATTGAATAAAAATTTAAGATGATTGATCAAATTCATATCTTGATTGAATCAAAAATTTAAGATAATGGATCACATCCATATCTTGATTCATTAATTGAATCAAAAATTTAAGATGATGGATCACATCCATATCTTGATTAATTGATTGAATAAAAATTTAAGAAGATGGATCACATCCTTATCTTGATTAATTGATTGAATAAAAATTTAAAATGATGGATCACATCCATATCTTTAATTAAAATTCAAGATTATTTTTAATTCAATCTTTATTTATTTTTTCTCCTATCTTTATCCAATCTTTATTGGATATATATATATATATATATATATTAGATAATTCAAAATTATATTTTATAACCTAAACTCTCAAATTTAAAATTCAAATTCAAATTTGAATGCCAAATTAAACTTGGTCTAAGACCCCATTTGGTCTTCTAACACAACTCGAGTTAAATAAATGGAACTCGAGTTTTGTCGCTCTCACCAAACTTTATTTTCAAATCAAAACTCTCTAACGTAGCTAGAACTCGACTTATGATCTTTCAACTCAAGTTACTCATTAGAGTTGACATCTCAAGACTCGAGTTATCCTTATGACACTATAACTCAGTTTTCATTTTCAAAAGAACAAAACTTCAAAACTTGAGTTATGTCTTTATGCACTCGAGTCATACGTTAGAGTTGTCTTTACAAAACACGAGTGTCCTTTGGTCAAATTCATTTTGCAGCATAACTCTTAGTCTTTTTTTTTTTAAGAATCAAAACTTCACAACTCATGTTGTGAAAACTTGAGTCCGTATTTTAAGACTCGAGTTATGCTCTATAAATCAATCTTCTACATTTAACTTTCATTTTCAATCAAACTTTCATTTGAGAAGAAAATCATCTAAACTCGAGTGTTGGAAGTCAAACTCAAGTTATCAACTCGAGTCAATTAATGAAAACTTGAGTTTCCATATGTGCCTCAGTAAATCACCGTGTCCGTAAAGTTAAAATAGTTTATTGTAATTTATTATCTTCTTATCATCACTTATTACTATTCTTAACTATATTTTGTTGGTTCTCTATGTGTTTTGATAATAACTGACAATTGTAAACTCAAATTGAAGTTTGTCTTTGGTAAGTTGAAAAACTTACTGTCAAAGGCAAACGCGAGTTTGTACTTGACAGAGAGTAGCTCAAATCTTATGAACTTGGCCAAACTCCAGTTTGATTCAGCAAACTCAAGTTTGAGTGACACAGAGAGAACTCAAAGTTTTTCAAGTTAAGACGAACTTGAGTTTGTATTTGTAAACTCGAGTTTGAATAAGATAGAGAGCTTTCAATATTTAGTGAACTTAGCCAAACTCCAGTTTGCTTTTGCAAACTCCAGTTTGTGCTTGACAGAGAGTTCTCAAGTTTCCCAAGCTTTCAAGGAAACTCGAGTTTGTGTTTATAAACTTGAGTTTGTGGCAAGTAAAGAGCTTTGCTCTATTTTGAACTTAAGAAAACTCCAGTTTTGTTTTATAAACTCCAGTTTGCGTTTGGTAAAAAGCTTTCAAAGTTTTCTCTTTTTTGAGGAAACTCAAGTTTGGTTTTGCAAACTTGAGTTTGGACCATACAGAGAGCATCTCAATACTTCTGAAGTTTTGAAAACTCCAGTTAACCTTTGTAAACTCCAGTTTGTACCATACAGAGAGTTTTGCATTTTTCCAAACATTTGTGGAAACTCGAGTTAAGTTTTGTTAACTCGAGTTTGTTCCAAGTAGAGAGCTTTTCTCTATTTTGAACCTTTGAAAACTCCAATTTATATTTACAAAGTCCAGTTTTGAGCTTTTTGGACTTATATGAATTTTTCATTATAAAAGTCCAAAACTCGAGTTAGTCACTAATGAACTCGAGTTGTTCTCCTATTCAAAACATGCTTCAAAGATCAAATCGTGACGTTCTTCTCTGGATGAAGTAAATTTGAGTTTAGGTTTGTAAACTCCAGTTTAGGCTTCTGAAGGAAAATTACAAACTCCAGTTTGGATAAACAAACTCGAGTTTGTGTCGCCCAGTTTGAAAATCAAATTGCTCGAATTTGTGAAATCATTATGTTTGATCTTAATACTTCTTATCATCACTCATTACTATTACTAACTATGTTTAATCAGTTTGTTAGTGAGTTTTAGATGGTTTAAAGAGTATTAAATGAAGATTTAGCTTAAAGCAAAAAGTGACGTCAGCGCATTTTTTGCAAAGTCCAGAAACCTTGCTTCCTTTTGCACAATCATTCTCTAGACATTGCAAAGGGATTATGGTTTTCTTTCCCTATCAAGAAGCTGCTATTCCAACGGGTTTAATTCAAGGGAAGTCAACCATAAAGTTCTGTGCACCTGGATTAACTGAAGATTAGATAGAGAAGTGACCAACTTGTTCCTAACAACTAGTCCAATGTCTCCAACAGTTACACTGTTCAATCCAACGGTCATTAATGCTCTCCTCATATATAAGGAGTTGCATTCAAGACTTCTTAACAACCAATCTGCAGAAAACAAAAAGCATTCAAAGTTTCAACTACTCTTTTAGTTTTCTACTCTTGTAAAGTATCTTTTGATACATTTGTACTTCAGTGATTATTTCATCTACTCTTAGAGAGAGTTTCATTTATTGTAAGAATCTCAAGTCATAGGACTTGGAGATTGGATATATCAGCTTACAACTTTTAAGGGGGAGTGTATCCTAGTGAGAGGATACCTTCGAGTGCAGAGTGTGTAACTGATCTTGTAAGTTAGTGAAAATCCCTGAGTGTCTGGGGACTGGACGTATGTCAAGTGTTGTGACCGAATCGGTATAAATTTGATGTGTCTTGCTATTCTTTCATCTCCTCTATTTTGCTCTGTTTTGCTGTTAAGCTTCAGAACACTTTAAAAAGAATTTTTAAAATCCCCAATTCACCCCCGTCTTGGTGATTTGCTCCGCTTTCATATGTAACCAATGTATTAATGAGTTTTAGATGATTATATGAAGGATTAACAATAGATTACCAAAAAGCAAATGATTCTATCAGAGCATTAAATGCAATTGTAGAAAGCAAGCACCAAATGGCAATCAACTATGAGCATACCTAAAGAACTTTCTGCTATACCCACTTCTGAGTATTATGGAAAATCAATGAACAAATATTAACTTGTGCAGGCATCATCCCTCACAATGTCATTAATGTTAGATATGATTAGTTTTGATGATCTCTTATATAGATGTCATTATTAAAAGCAAAAAGATTGAGTAACATAGTTATCTCCTACATTGACTAACTGCTGTATTTAATCTAGATTAATCCAAGTTGAATTATAGAGATTAATCATGAAGGAGATATTGAAGTTACAGAGAATAATGAGTCCAAGCTAAATTACGAAGAATGATCAAGATGGGAGATGGAAGAAGGAAGAACTTGATGAATGTAATGAGAATATCATTATACAAGTTTCAAGATTGATTCTAGAAGTCTCCACGATCAAATGAAACTTGGAATGACTCAATTCGGAGTTAAAATAAGCAAAAGGGAGATTCAGGATGATCCAACTCGAGTTATGAGGTTGCAACTCGAGTTAACCACTTTACTACAGTGTTTCTGGGTTTCTGGACTGGTATGACTCGATTCATCACTAAGTAACTCGAGTTATCACTAATAACTCGAGTCAACAGTGCTTTTCAGCACCTCTGTTTACTCTGTTTCACGTTTCAGCTAAGCGAGGTTTGGTATTTTGATGATATCTCCCAAACCAGAAATCAGATTGAGATGAAACTAGTAGCATATGAAACTAGACTCCCAATGTGTCATTTTAATATACAATTCAAGCCCAAAGGAGTTCATATCAAGGAGATATGAATTGTATTAGTTGGAACAGCAATTCACGCCACACTGCTGACCAAGCTTTGGTATTTTGAGTGTATCTCACAAACTACAAATCCAATTGGGCTGAAATCAGTGGCATATGAAATTAGACTCAAAATTATTTCCTTCAAGACTTGAACCAAGAACAACGGAGTTCATACCATGGAGATATGGCCTTCGAAAGTTACAATAAGTTCAAGATGGTTCAAAAACGTTCAACATACAATGAGTTTGGAATGAGTTGTTAACTAGGCTTGGATAACTCAAGTTAGGACTGGAAACTTGAGTCAACGTCAATCAGAGAGGTAGACAGAGAAGAATGAATATTGAGAAGAGTTTTTAACTCGAATCAACAAAGTAGCATAGCACTGTTCACAATGTCTCCGAGAATTCTGATCTTATTGTTATCAATTGATTACTACTTGCTATGCTTCTCAATGTTATTAATAATATTTATGAGCAAGTTTTAGTTGATCAAAAGCTCAGATTGAGGATCAATGACAATGCTAACAAGCAAAAGTGAATGGACTGGTTTAACTCGAGTCAGGCAAGATAACTCGAGTCATCATTCAGATAGAAAGCAATCAGGAACGTTGGCGCACAAACATAACTCGAGTCAAGTCCACCAACTCAAGTCGCTCAAGAACATAGAGAACAATCAGAGCACCTTGGCAACTCGAGTCATGAAGGATAACTCGAGTTACTCAACGTGAGTCACATGGAATAACTCGAGTCAACAGCCTTGTATCAGAAAATCACTGTGTCCGAAATCTTAGATTCTCATCAAGAACATCCGGATGAATTCCAAAAGAACTTATACTACTTATTAACTTTATTTATATCATTTTTGTATAAGTTTGAGATGATCAAATGAAAGATTAACATCGGATTACAAAAAGAAGATGATTACGTCAGAAGCTTCAACGACTATATTTATTTCTTCCAACGATCATATGCTAAATGGGAAGAATTGCTCAACGGTCATAAATTGCAACTAACTATAAAAGGAGAAGTATTCAAGATAGAAGAGGTTAGAGATAAGAGCTTACATTGTCGAAATGCCAACATTATGAATCCAACGCTCAACTTATATACTCTCTGTTTCACAATGGCTATATAGTTTTCAGTAGAGAGTGTGATGATCGATTATGTACTTCAATGATTATTATACATCTACTCTGTGAGAGAGTCTAAACACTTATTTCATTATCTGTTTATTGATCAAATCTCAAGGTTGTGGAACCTTTGAGTGTGGGTGTACAGTTACAACTTGTAAGGGGGAGTGAGTCTTAGTGTGAAAGGATCATTCTGAGTACAAAATGTGTAATTGTATCCTTACAGTGTGTAAGGGGGAGTATCTCGGTAAGAGATTGTAAAGGCTGCACAAGTGCCCGACTAAACTTGTGAGGTTGTAAAGGCTTTTCTCTTGTGCCCGGTTAAACAAGGAGATAGTGGATTGAAAATCTCAAGTGGAGCTTGGGGACTGGACGTAGGTCAAGGAAGGGTCGAACCAGTATAAATCAAAGTTTGCATATTCTCTTCCCTTATCTCTTATATTTCCAGTATATGTTTATTTGAATATCAAACTGTTGATTTAGAAAACGCGAAAAGATTTTCAAAGTGTCAAGTTTTTAATCTTCACCCAATTCACCCCCTATTGGGTTTAGCCAGTTCTTCAATTCACATTTGGTAGAGAGCAAAGATAGAGTATCATCTCTCTTGATTGACTAAATGTAGCTAATTCACAGAACTAGGAATCTTCTGATATTAACTCTATAATGGATCATGACTTTTCATAATCACTTGTTGTGTGCACAGACTCCCAAGTCAATTAGAAGCTATCCAAGCTCTACCAGTCTTGTGAATGACTAAGCTCTTGTAGGGGACTGTGAGTCCTCTTGGCATGTCCATCTATACTCATGTATTTGACTTACACCCAAGAGTACATTGTTCTCCCCTTTTTCAGGCGAATAAAGTTGTACAATCAAAGTATAACCCTAGGACATAGTGTTCGATGACATCCTTAAGTCCACGATGATCTGCACTACCAAACGATGAGAGACTTTACATATCCAATGATACTCTCTACAATGAATATTTATGGAGTCTCTTAGTAGGCCAATTCGGTGTTATCTATTCTCCAACAGATCACCCACAACATCAGCTAAGGCATCACTATGCTTGTATTCCATGAGGTCCTTGCCTTGTATCTCATACATGTAGATGATGTCGTACTAGTCTTATTGAGATCATTAATGCCCTTTCTTGGTGATTCAAGACTACGAACAAGTTTTAGGCAATAGATATCCAGTGTTCTCGAGTCCTCAAGATTATGATCTCTATCACTATCCTTGAGATTAACATATGTTCTATTCTTAGGGTTTTTATATTTAAACACATATTTATTTCAAAATAAAGGTGAAACACAAATATGATTAAGATAAAATGTGCTCGTTCATTCATAATGAAATACTACAATGTAGAAAAAGGTGTTTATCTGTCCCACAGATTGTCTCTTGGACATCTGAATACTAATATGTCATGCAACCCCTCTATGTCTTCTTAAGCTTCGTCTAACTTCTGTTACGATCCAGCCTTTCTGCAACTCTCTCAATGAATCCTTGTTTCTCGATTTGAGTAGTATCGTGCTATTTTTCACTACTGATTTCGACTTTCCTTTCTAGGTTTAGCCATCTTTTCTCTTTATAGTCAGGTTTTTCGCGCCGTACGTCTAGTGAGCTGGGCTTTCCTATTCCGTTAGGCCAGACTCCCTAGATTTGGTTGATTGATTCTTTCTGTAGTTCCATGAGATTCTGTGGGTCTTCCATTCGATTCCTGCATTCTCTATTTCCATTTCTGTCAAGTCAACTGTTGTCTAAACATTTGGCCGAAGTACCTGTTTACTTCTTGAAATAGTCTTAGGAAAAGATCAGCGTAACACAACATATAACGATTTATCACTTACTATGCTATAGCATTGGGATGCTAGTTCAGAGCAAACATCTACTATGTTGTAGCATCTTGTCGGGCTTGTCAAGCGGTTTCAGAATGTATTTAGATGCATCATTTTCTTCTTCTTATATATAGGATAGTACTTAAAATGCAACAAAATTCTTTATATATCCTCTATTTCCATATATGCATGATTTCTAACATATTTCCTCAAATCAAATACGTTCAAGCTCAGTTTTACCATGCAAAATAGTCATAACACAGGAAAAATATTGCAAAAATATGACTTATTAAACTCCCTCACACTTATCTTTTTGCACTCCTAAGCAAAACAAAGATGAAAAGATATAGCATAATAAACTATACAGTTTTGCTAATGCTTGAGGAATCATGTATCTTGTTGTTATCTCAAGTTCAACTTTTTGTGTAAACCATCCTACTGCCAGCACTGGCCTAAAGTTATACAAGGATTTGGTCTAGCAGAGGAGCATCCAGAAGCTCTTATGTAAACTGTTTGTTGCTTTCTCACATTGGGTGATTTGTTTCACTCATCTTTACTAGTCCAGATTGTCTATAAGCTTGTCAAAGTTCTACAGTCTTTATCTTACATGAGTTTACTTGCATCAAAAGGATTTTCAAGAGTTCCAATGTTGGGTGTGGTTAGATAAATAGATGAGTACAATTCTTATGAAATGATATTGCTATAGCTGGATGGCAAACATATACGCTATGAATGTAATTCCTTACATAGCCTTTATCTATACTGCTTGTTGTGCTCTTAGTCCCTTTGCTTTCATTTTTTGTGTGTAAAAAGTTCAATTTTTTAGCCTTAAAAATTTAAGGCTAAAAAATCCTTCCATGTGGTTTAATTTTGTATTCTCCCTATATATCGCTCTTTCTTACACATTGCTCAGCCTAGCACCATCAATTTCCCATGTCTACATAGCTCATATTCCTGTAGATAACTCTAATATACATTTTTCTACAGGCAATTGCTCTGCTGTTAAGTAGTTTATGCTCAATTTAAATAGTTAAAATTGGCCCAAGGCTTGTAAAAAGCTAATTGAGGGATTGGGGAAGTCATACATCATGCATTCAACACACCTACTAGCATACATCACATACAAAACACTTATAACTCCCCCAAACTTAAATTTTGCAATGTCCTTAGTGCTAAAGGGAAGACAATTTGAGAGGAAACATTTACACAGCGCAAGTCAAGTAGAGTGTATGTGGTGTGTGCATTAACAACATAGCGAGAAAAGTGCACAAGGTGAGAGCATGGAAGACAGAAAAGACCAATGACTAGGAAAAAGGAATTTATATATATATATATATATTTTGCCCCTGCTGACTACAAGGAAAATAGAAATAACACAATCAAGCAAAACAAAGTTAAGCAGGGGCAACAAAGAGATACCAAAAATAATTGGACTAGTCAGTACCAAAAGGCGACACTACTCCTCTGCCACACGAGCGCTGCCAGTAGATGTCGTGCCTTCATCATCTGCAATTGTCTCCTACGCCATATCCTCAACGATCTCTACCATTGGGATCTTTCCCTTCTTTCATTTACGGGAACCAGATGTATCATGGTTAGTGGGCTCTTCCTCTAGGCCATTCATCTCGAAGATATCCTTAGGGGATGATATCAATCCTCACTAAATTTTCTCGGGGAATCAAATACCATAGAGTTGTGTTATGCAAGAAGAGGAGGCAGGAGACTAACTGAGGAAAAGGAATGGTGGTAGTCTAGGTGGAATGAAATCAAAATCTTTGCATCTTTTGAAAGATGATATCGCCAACATTCCTTTAATTTGTTCCTTAAATATGATAGAACCAACCTTGGCACCTTGAGCATCTTCACTTAAAGTAACCCTCTCTATTAGCTTACCCATCTCTGACTCAAGTTTCTCAGATAGCTCATAATGTTGTGCTGTTAGAGTGGTTTGGAGAGTCCTAAAAGTCTCTTGCATTGCTTTTTCCACAATGCTCTTGATTGAAGCATGTAGGTTTGATGACTGAGGAGCTGGTTGAGACTGAGATGGAGTAGGTGAAGACTTAGCTTCTTGTGGCCTTGATACAGATGCTCTGGATCTAGAAGGGGTTCTGGACTGCCCTGAACCTTCTTGAAAGGATATTTTCATAAAATTCAAATGCACTTGACCAAACATGAAAGGCTTGATAGGTTTTTCAAGAAGGTCAAGATACCAAATTTTGTTTTTAAAAAGAATTAGAGAGACCAAATTTGGGAAAGGGATAGTGGCTGAAGGAGAAGAATTAAATCTGAACTTTTTCATCTCTTGATAGACCTAGTGGCCTATATTGAAAGGCACTTTGTCTATCAAACAAGCAAATAAGCCATAATTCCTAGAGTTGAGGTGAAATTTTTACCTTTATGAACAAGGTTTCTAGAGTAAATATACCAGAGAGCCCTGTACAGAGGAGGCATATGCACAAGAGTGAACTTCAAAGGCTCTAATGGCTCTCCTGGTCTGAGGATTTTGAAAAACTTTTCAAAATCATACACAATATGAGGCACATGAGGAGTATTATCGATCGTAAGCAGTGAATTGATAACCTTAGTAGAACTAATAATTTGTCTACCTCTAATAGAAGTGATAATATTATCTTCAATGAGATTACCATCACTGTCTAAGACATTAGCCATTGCCAAATTAAAATAAAAGTATTTAACAAAGGAAGGGGTGTAGGGAGTGTTTATGGCTAGAAGAATTTTGAATTGCTCTAGGAAAGGAGATAAGTTAAGATTACACTCCTCCTTTAGCTTAGCAAGGTCCACATACATTGTGGGACAGAAACCATGATTGAAATATTTTTTCTTATATTCCTTTAACTGAGACTCAGTAAAAGGAGTTGGTTTGCAAAGGAAATCACGATCAGGAATTGAAAGATTAGGAAGGTTTAGATAGTCCAAATACCTTCTTCGTACCAGGTCCTTGACCCTTATCAGTTTGAGACTTAGTTTCAGAAACGCGAGCCTCAGAGACTGTAACTGCTTTCTTCTTCTTTTTGTAAGGAGCCACGATAGGTTCCTTATCCCTTCGAGTAGCAGCAACATGATCAATTTCCTTTGGAGGTGGAACTGTAGGAGGCTCCTGAATCTTCAACTTTCTTGGTCTCTTTGATGGTATCTCTAAAGAAAACTAGGATTGAAGCTTGGTTGATGACTCACGCTTCCTTTTAGGTCTTAATGATTCCAATGGAGATGTAGATACTGTAGCTTCATAATCAGAGGATGATTCCTTCGAGGTTTTATGGTTTTTCACAGGCATTTAAGTGAGATTGAGAGTTGGAGAAGATAGGAATTTGGAGAGAAAAGGTCGACGACTCAAGTTAGGGTTTAGTGAAATGAAGAGCAATAGGTGCATATCTATATACATATGATGCATGACTCGAGTCATTTAATGAGTGACTCGAGTCATATATGAAAAATACTGACCTGAAAGCGTGATTCATATACCTACGACTTGAGTTGATGGTGAGTGACTCGAGTCAAAAAGATGCTTTTGCTCTCTGTTCTGCGCTTGACTCAAGTTGAGCTTGCCTTGACTCGAGTCAACTGATATTGATTGCTCTCTGTTTGTCGATGACTCGAGTTGAGCTTGGTGTGACTCGAGTCTATTAAGTCTCCAAAACATTTGATTGCTCTCTGTCTTGATCTTGACTCGAGTTAGCTGAACCTGACTCAAGTTAACACAATTCTTGACAAGATATATTAGGCAAGAAAGATCAAATGACTAGAGTTATTCATTAAATGACTTGAGTAAACTCAACACAAACATTTATCAGATAAAAAGCCCGATATGACTCAATTTACCCAAGGTTGACTCGAGTCAACATAAAATGTTTACTTTGATTTTTAGAGAGAAACTAAGCATGACTCAAGTTGACCATGTGTGACTCGAGTCATTCTTACCTTGTCTACTAATGCAGATTTACACAGTCCTGCAAAACAACGTCTAGAGACTCCGAAGCATAACTCAGTGACTGTTAATTATCAAAAAAAATAAAACTAACATTGAGTAAGAGTAACTTACAGTTCATTGGGATTTACCATTCCTAATTCTCTTTTGATGAATACAAACTGCTCTTTGGCCAATGGTTTGGTGAAAATATCAGCAAGTTGAAGATGAGTTGGGATGAACATGACTTTGACATCCTTCTTTTGAACATGATCCCTTATGAAGTGATGTCTAACATCAATACGCTTATTCCTAGTATGTTGCACTGGATTCTTCACCAAGCTTATTGTGCTTGTTTTGTCACATAGTATTGGGATTTCTTTGAAATAAATTCCCAAATCTTGAAGTTGCTACTTGAGCCACAACACTTGAGTACAACAACTTGATGTAGCAATATATTCAGCTTCAGTTGATGATACTGAGATGGTTGTTTGCTTCTTGCTGAACCATGAGACAAGTGAGACACCAAGAAATTGACATTGGCCACTTGTACTCTTTCTATTCGTCTTGTATCGGGGCATGATCTGAATCTGAATATGCCACTAGATGTTTAGGTTGACCTTTAGGAAACCATAATCCCAACTCTTATGTATCAGCAAGATATCTGAATATCCTCTTCACATGTTCAGCATGAGTCTCCTTAGGAGCAGATTGGAAATGAGCACATATTCCCACACTCAACTGAATATCAGGTCTGCTTGCTGTCAGATAGAGTAATGAACCAATCATTCCTCTATATATTGTGATATTAAATTATTTTCCTTTCTCATTAGCATCCAAAGAGGCAGTTGAACTCATTAGAGTGTCTGCTCCATTGCATTCATTCAGACCATACTTCTTCAGCAAATCCCTTAGGTACTTGGTCTGTATGAAGATGCCATTCTTACGTTGCTTGATTTGAAGACCAAGGAAGTAGTTGAGTTCTCCCATCATAGACATCTCAAATTCTCCCTGCATTGTCTTAGAAAATTCCTCACACATAGAGTCGTTAGAAGTACAAAAATGATATCATCAACATAAATTTGAACAATTAAGATTTCATTTGCTTATTACTCTTAATGAAGAGAGTTGTGTCAGCTTTGCCTCTAATAAAACCTTGATCAGGAAGGAACTTGTTTAATCTCTCATACTAAGCTCTAAGAGCTTGCTTAAGGCCATATAAGGCTTTCTTGATGCGATAAACATGATCTGGATGATGATCACTTTTAAAACTAGGAAGTGATGAGTATTATTTATGCCATGTTTTCTCTATACTGTGTGACTATTTTGTGAGTTGAAGATGAGCCTAAAAGCATGTTATTTGAGAAATTATGTCATAATTCATGCATATAAGGAAATATAGGATACATCTCATAAGTTACGACGAATTTATAAATATCTTGTACATATGCTTAAGAAGAATGCAAGCTTAAGGGTTTATTATGTACGCACATAGCATTGCCGATACAATGCTATAGCATCAGGTCAGCCATATCAAACTACAATATAATGCAACTCATACGTTATAGCAGAGTAAAGGAAGCAATTTTGTGCGCCGTATATTCTAACTTTTGCTCGAGGATTTTTCAGGATTTAAGTGCAGATTGATAAACATATGTTAGTTCATGATTAGATTGTCAAAAAATTGGAATAGAAGATGTGGAGGATCGAAGATTTAGATTCAGAGAATCCCGCAGAATCAGCAGAAGCAATCTATCGAATTTGGAAAGATAAATCAGTTGGACCTGACAGATTTGGAAAGGCCCAGATCACTGAACTTACATCGCAAGTAAACCTGACTATAAAAGGAAAAGATGGTTAACCCTAAAAGCAGTTGAGTCGTGGAGAGCCCAAGAACATTCCTATTCGTCCAAGCTCAAAAGAAGAGGGAGAGAAGCACTAAGCATGAGAACTCTAGGAGAACCCAATTCCTTTCTTGCAGTAAGACGGAGACAAGAAAACGTAGAGTTGTCAAGTAACAGGCCTCTCCTACGCCGTTGAAACCTCTGCCAAACTTTATGTTTTTCTTTTCTTAATTTTAGTTAATCTTTTGTTATAGGCTATTCTGTTGTGGTCTGTTTGGTGATTCCCTTGTCATTCATGAACTAAACCTCCTGTTGTTGAGTGAGGATGAATTCTTGAGTGTAGAATGAACTCAGTTTGCTAGTACTTAATTTATAAATTTAGTTTGTTTATCAGTATTCTTAATTTCTATCGGTTAGTGGAAGCTAAGGGCTAGATCAGTGGCCTCGGCTTACTGGAAGGGAGTCGAGTTAGACATCTGATAAGGAGTGTTTGCTGGGCAAGCTGGTGCAAGGCTTGACCTATCATTGTAGGCTTCAGGCATGGGTCTACCGCTCATAACCTTGACACCTTGATTTGAAAAGATAACCTTAACTAGAAAATTGCCATAGTCATATGGGAGAAGTATAGTTTAGGTTGTATGTATAGGACGCGGAAGCTTCTGTATAACTTAGTGGTGGGTTAACTGGATAACGTTGTGAAAGGCGGCTATGCTTTAGCATTGTAGAAGCTGTGTCACATAATTGCTATAGTAATGCGTTAAGGCAACTGGGGGATTAATGAACTTAGGATGAAATCTGATGCTCAACGCATCTTTTACTGATATCTTCTTACGATTACGATCCTTTTTTTCTGTCTTATTAATTATAATCACAAAAATCCCAACTCAAATAATATTTATTCTTTACACAACTGTTTGTGTAAATATGTGTCATCATCGGTATCTCAGTCTTTGTGGGACGATACTCTACTTACTTTTTATTACTTGTTCGATTGGTTCACTTGCCAATGAGGAAATCGATCAACAGGAGGTTGTTCAACATAAACTTCCTCCTAAATAAAACCGTTTAAAAATGAACTTTTAACATCCATTTGATAGAACTTGAATCCCTTGATACAAGCAAAGGTAAGAAGAACTCTTATGGCTTCCAATCTTGCCTTATTACAGACAATGATTGTTGTTTCATCACGTTTGTTCTTAAATACCCATTTAGTCCTAATGACCGGATGGTCTTTAGGTCTAGGTACTAAGTCCCAAACTTGATTCCTATCAAATTGATGCAATTCCTCTTGCATTGCGATAACCCAATCATTGTTTGAGAGAGCTTCATCAATCTTAGAGGGTTCAATATGAGAGATGAAAGTATAGAAAGTGACTTTATTCAAAGTACTTTTTCTGGTTCTCAATCCTTGATTTACATCACCTATCACTTGGTCTAAAGGATGATTCCTAATAAACCTCCAAGCTTTAGGTTTAGATTGAACATTATTTTCACAGACATTTTTAGAAGAAGTTTCAGAAACATTTCCAGAATTTTCAAGAGAGGTAGGAGTAGTTTTTGAAAAGAATTGATTGCTATAGACATTTTCTTCATCATCATCCAAAGGCTTATCAGACTTGGTTTCACTGAACACAACATGAATAGACTCTTAAACAATACGAGTATGAGTATTGAAAACTCTATAAGCCTTTCTTCTATTTGAGTAACTGAGAAATATACCTTCATCAGATTTTGGGTCAAACTTCCCCAAATTATCCTTACCATTATTGTACACAAAGCACTTACAACCGAAGATGTGCAGATGGGAAAGGTTGGGCTTTCTCCCTTTATATAGCTCATAGGATGTTTTCTTAAGATTCTTCCGGATGTAAGCACGATTAGATATATAGCATGCAGTACTCATTGCATCAGCCCAGCAGACTTGAGATGTTTGATTCTCATTAAACATTGCTCTTGCCATCTAAGTGAGGACTCGATTCTTACTTTCCACAACACCATTTTGTTGAGGAGTCCTCGGGGTAGAGAAGTTGTGATCTATCCCATGCGCTTCATAGAATTCTTCAAAGGCCTGATTATCTAATTCTCTACCATGATCAGTTCTTATACCTGAAATAGAGATACCTTTCTTGTTTTGGACCTTCTTGGCAAACACAACAAACTGATCAAAGCTTTCATCTTTTGATGACAAAAATATAGTCCAACATAATCTTGAGAAGTCATCAACGATAACCAGAGTATAAAGATTGCTACTAAGGCTTCTTACTCTTGCTGGTCCAACCAAATCCATATGGAGTAGTTGGAAGGGTCTGTTAGATGAAATATTATTTTTAGATTTAAAAGATGATTTAGTTTGTTTACCTTTCTGACAAGCATCACAAATCATGTCATTTTTTAAATTAAGTTTTGATAAACCAATGACTAAATCCTTTCTTAGCAACTTGTCAAGTTGAAACATATTGACATGAGCTAAATGCTTGTGCCATAGCCAACTTTCTTCCAGGTTACTAATAAAGCAATTTTCAGAAATATTTTTATTACAATTACTAGAAAGGTTTAGGTTATAATAGTTACCTTCTCTAGGAGCCCTGAATAAGGTTTTGGACTTGATATTGTCCAAGGATAGATCATCCTTGCTCATAATCAAGCATTCTTTAGAGTCGAAGATAACCAAGTTACATTTGTCTATGCTTTGACTCACACTGAGGAAGTTGTGGCATAGGCCTTCCACAAGGTAGACATATTTGATTTGAGGTCCATTGTTGTTGCCAACTTCACCAATTCCAGCAATCCTTCCGGATTGATTTCCACCAAAAGTCACCTTGCCACCATCCTTAGGCTTGAGAGCAGCAAATTTGGTATGATCTCCTGCCATGTGTTTAGAGCATCCACTGTCAATATACCACTTGTTGGATTTTGATGCTCTTAGACAAACCTGCAAGATACAAAAGATTAAGTCTTAGGTACCCATCTTTTATTGGGTCCTTTTGGGTTAGCTTGTGTCTTAGGAATCTCATAAGATCCCTTAGGCACCTATTTGTAATTGCCAATAGGTTTATTTTTTCTTTCTTTCTTATGAAAACAAGAAGAAGCAGTGTGCCCTTTATGATTACAATAATTGCAATGGGCAAAAGGATTTGAAGAGTGAACTATTTTTTGAACATAGTTTAAATAATTCTTTTCTCCAAAATTCTTCTTACCTTTCTTTTTGTCAAAGTCAGGTTTGTAGCCAATTCCAAATTTATCATTTTTAAATCGTTGTTGTTTCAAAATCACATTGAGCATTTCATTGCCTTGAGTGAATTTCTCAAGTGTTTTAGTAAGATAGATATTTCTTTTCTCTAAAACACAACAATTTTCACAAACCTTTTCACAAACATAAATTGGAGAAGAAGAGATAGTTTGAACTTGTTCTTCAAGAGTTTTCACTTTTCTTTTTGAAGCAAGAAGTTCCTTAGCTAATTTTTGAAATTCTGAGTGAAGAGAGTCATACTCAGTAAGTAATTTATCAAAAGTAGATTCAGTGTCATTTACCTCTTCATTCTCATATTTTTTCTTCTTGAGCCATGAGACAAATGTTGGCTCTTTCTTCTTCATCAGCTTCATCTTTATCAGATGAGCTATCTCCCCAAATAGTTGAGACATAGGCTTTCTTTTTGAACTTGTTGAATATTTTCTTGTCTTTCTCCTTGTTCTTCAGCTGAGGGCATTCTGACTTGATGTGGCCAGGCTTTTCACACTTGTAGCAGATGATTGGCTTCTTAGGCTTAGTACTAGAGCTACCCTTGTGAAACTTTCTGAATTCATGATCCTTCTTGTAGAATTTCTTGAATCTCCATATCATCATGCCTAGCTCTTCATCTTCGTCTTCATCATCATCATTTGAATCCTTATCTTCCTTGATAACCTTAAGGGCAATGCCCTTGTTCTTGCTGTTAATCTCATCAAGTCCTCTTCTGAACTTGATCTTTCCTTCATATTCATACAGGCTGCCAAAGAGAGCTGCCACTGATGCCATTGATTCTCCACGAGCTTCTTCAATCGCAGTGACTTTAGCTTCCTATTCCTCGCTGAGAATGTTCAAGATTTTTCTCACTTGAACAATTTGATCATATTCTTTACCCAAGGCAGCAAGTTGATTGATCAGATGTGTGAATCTGAGCTGGAACTCTCCAATGGATTCTCCAGACTTCATACGAAGTAAATTGTATTCAGTCATCAGGGTATTCACATGATTTTATTTAATTCCAGTCATTCCTTCTTGAGCAATCTCCAAAGCATCCCATATAGCTTTTACAGACGACAAAGTGCAGATACGAAAATATTACTTTTGACTTAGTGCACTTTGAAGCATGAGAATAGCTTTACTGTTGAGAGTGACTAGTCTTCTGTCATTCTCATCATATTCTTCTTCTAGCTTTGGAGTTCTAACGCCGTCTTCAACAGTAGCTGGAGCATAATCTTCTCTCTTGATAGTTGATGGCATTAATGACCGTTCAAGAGAGATTAATGAGCCGTTGAGTGTAATGAATATATCTGTTGAAGTCAAACATTGCTCCATCTCTTCTATTCTTCTGATGTTGGCCGTTATTCGTCGTTGACATTCTTCATTCTATTTGTTCGTTGAGACTTAGTTAAGATGTTCAATGGAAATGGTCGGAATACTTTATGGTTGCTCAGAAGATCAATTTCCACTTTCGTGTTTCGTCTCTACTAAGCATTTAATGCACTCTGACACAGATTTGCTTTAGAGTAAATTGGAGTTTAAACCATGTTAAAATCATCTAAAACTCATTAGCAAACTGATTAAACTTTGTTAGGAATAGTAATAATCAATAATATGAAGTACCCAAAGTATAATCAAAGATTTACAGATTACGAGAATGAGGAATTCAAAAGCAGTGAATACAAACTCGAGTCATCCATTGTTGACTCGAGTCATGCATATTTTACTTGAGTCACTAATTTATTTTCAAATCAGAGCAGAGTTTTAGTAACACCTTGACTTGAGTCACACTGACTTAACTCGAGTCATCCTTTTCAAAAATTCATTTGGAGCTCTTTGTAACTCAATTGACTCGAGTTATAACTTTTCTGACTCGAGTCATATAAGTTTCTCAAAAAGCTGCTATCGGGTTTAGACTTGGAGAAAACTTAAAAACAAGCCATGACTCGAGTCATTAAATGACTGACTCGAGTCATCTTTGAACAATGAATATAATTTGAAAAGGCTGAGACATTTGACTCGAGTCACACACATGCTTGACTCGAGTCAAAAGCTTATCACAAATTGATTTTATAAAACTATAACTCGAGTCATATGACCCTGACTCGAGTCACTTCGTTCAAAGATCATTTGGCTTTTGACACAGAGAGGTATGACTCGAGTTATAAGACTCTGACTCAAGTCATATCAGTATAGAGAGTTATATTGTTATTGAACCAAGTTATCTTTCAAATTAAAACACTTTGGCTTGAATCAATAACAGTCTTTTTGATTTACAATTGTCAGTTATCATCAAAACACAAAGAGAACTAACAGATCTTTACTCGAGTCAATATATTTTCACCTCAAGTCATTAACTCAAGGCAACATTATTTTAAATGGAAGTTAATATTACTTGTTTTGAAATCACCATCTCCATAAATCTAAAATCATTGATTGTGATTTCTTTACTTCATATCATCACTCATTATTATTCCTAACTATCTTTAATTAGTTTGTTAGTAAGTTTCATATGATTAAATGAAGGAGTAACAACAAATTGTCATAAAGAAATTTGTGTGTCAGAATGCATTTAATGCACTTGTCTAATCTAAACTCAAAATAGTAACCATTCCTTTGATCATTCTAAAGAAGTTCTTGCTATTCCATTCACGCAATAAATGTTATTTCACAACGAGCAAAACAAAAGGAATGAAAGAATGTCGAGATGGCACAATTATACCTGGAACATTAATGGCAAAAGTGACTATCAAACCTCATCTATCTAACGGCTACTTTGAAGAGTCACAACGAATAACCTTCATGCTTCTCCAACGGTCATTAATGTCAACCACCATAAATATTAGAAGCATTGAATTCGCCAACAACCAAAACTCTGTGCATTTAATTCTAAGTGATTACAATTTACTGTTTCATTAGTTTCATTTAATATCTTCAGATATCAGTGTACATCAGTGATTATTTTCTATCTACTTTGTGAGAGAGCTTAAAAACTTATTTCATTAAGTGATTATCTGTTTAAATCTCAAGGTAGTGGGACCTTGAGTTTGGGTGTATGATTACAACTTGTAAGGAAGAGTGAATCCTAGTGTGAAAGGATTACTTTGAGTACAGAGTGTGTAATTGTATTTGTTACCATGAGTTAGTAAAATACCTAGAGTTTCTGGGGACTGAACGTAGGTCAAGGAGTTCAACCAAACTAGTATAATCTCTATGTCATTATCTCTTTCGTTGTCTCTATTTCTATCATTCTTTAGCTTATTTGCAAAAAGTTTTTGAAATCCCCTATTCACCACCCCTCTAGGTGATATTCCACTTTCATTTGGTATCAGAGCTAGTATTCTCAGCTAGGCTTAATATCCTGAGAAAGATCATGGAAGGAATTGTGCCTGACGGTGCCTCTATGAATCGACCACCTGGCTTCAATGGCGAGTACTACTAATTTTTGAAAGCAAAATTCAAAGTGTTTGTGTTTGCTACGGAGTATGGTCTTTGGCAAGTGATAGAAAATGGGGCTTATGTTTCAAGATTAATAAGATTAATTTTGAATATTTTAATACGGCTCACTTAGGGTTTTAGAAACTATATAAGAGATATTGATCTAGTCGTATTAAACGTACAAACGAATAGACAATCACGAAAAACCCTAGAGAAAAGAAGAAACGCGAAAATACTGAAGGCGATAGCACTGCCGTCGGTGTTGGAGGCTATTCGTGTCGATACCGTTAGAGGGAGTGGATTCGCAGAGTCAACTCATGTTTGATCGAACAAGATCGCACGATGTTTGAGACGCACATGAGATCGAATTGAATGAGACGCTCACGAGTTCGCATAGGTACGGTTTCTAACGAACCCGATTTAAACGCCGTTGACATGTCCTCTTCATTGGGATTCGTAAGATTTTTAAAATGGATGAAATCCTTCCGCTGCGTGTACGGATCCCAACACAAAGTGCTCTCAGTCAAAAGGAGAGCTTTTGGATATGTAACTTGTCTAGTGCTAAAGAAATGTGGACAGCGTTGGAAATAGCATATGAAGGAACTTCCGACATCAAGGAGAATTGCATCAACACATTGACAACCAAGTACGATCTTCTTTGAATGAAGACCGATGAATCCATTGGAGAGTTTCAACTTTGCTTTACCCATCTGATCAATCAACTATCAACTTTGGGTAAAACGTATGAGCAAAACTCTCTAGTCAAGAAAATTCTTAATGTCCTA
Source organism: Acacia melanoxylon (assembly GCA_019022615.1). Classification (NCBI taxonomy): domain Eukaryota; kingdom Viridiplantae; phylum Streptophyta; class Magnoliopsida; order Fabales; family Fabaceae; genus Acacia; species Acacia melanoxylon. The sequence continues at coordinate 6,527,841 of JAFJYJ010000030.1, read as the reverse complement.
ACGAAAAATTGGGAAGCCAAAGTCACAACGATTGAAGAAGACAAAGAAAATCAATGACTTCAGTAGCTACTCTATTTGGAAGTCTAACTGAATATGAAGGAAAACTGAAATTCAAGAAGGGCTTGGATGAAATCAACAACAATAGAAGTAAAGGTGTTGCCTTGTATGCTGTGAAAGAGAAATAACCCAAAGAGGAAGATGAATATGAAGACGAGGAGCATGTCATGTTCGTTCGTAGATTCAAGAAGTTCTATAAGAAGGATCAAGACTTCAGAAATTGATTCTATAAGGGAAGTTCAAGCAACAGACGTAAGTTCAAGTATAGAGAACAAATCATCTGTTATGAATGTGAGAAGGCTGGTCATATCAAATCAGAATGTCCTCAGTAAAGAGCAAAGAAAAAGAGAAGAAGAAGTTTAATCACTTAAAAAAGAAGGCATATGTTTCTGCCATATGGGGTGACAGCTCTTTGGATAAAGAAAGTGAGGACGAAGAAGTTGCAAACGTATGCTTAGTTGCCAAAGAATAAGTGCAACATGAAAATGATGATGAGGTATATGATTTTGAACCCACCTATGATGAATTACTTCTGAATACAATGAATTACATTTTGAGTTTGATAAGATTGCTAAAGAACTTATTACCTCAAAGAGGAAAATCAAATTGCTTGAACTAAAAGCTAAAGATTCTCCTCTGGTTTGCGAAAAACCCATATGTGGAAAATGTCCTAATCTTGTAAAGAAAAACTCCTACCTTACGAAAACTCTTGAGAAGTTCACTAAAGTAAGTGAAATGCTCAACGTGGTCTTAAAAGCTCAATGATTTACAAATGATCGATCAGGCATAGGTTATAATCCTATTTTCGACAAGAAGAAAGGGAAAAAGAAAGCTGGTAGAAAACCTTATCTGAACTATTTTTAAAAGTAGGATCATTCTTCAAATCCTTTTGCTCATTGTAACTATTGTAACTGTTAGGATCCGTACATGTAGCAGAATTAAAAACTTTTACGAATCCCATCTGAGGATCCATTAACTGCGTTTAGATCAAGGTTCGTTAGAAACCATACCTATGCAAACTTCGTGAGCGTCCTACGTTCGATTTGATCTGGTGGGCTACCTTCTCAATCAACAAGAGTAGACTCTGCGAATCTCCTCCCTCTACAAGTATTCACACGAACAGCCTCCAACACCGACGGCAGCGTGCTAGCGCCTTCAGTATTTTCGCGTCTCACTTTTCTCTCTAGGGTTTCTGCGGCTTTTCTAATTCATCCGTCTTCTTAATACAACTAGATCAATATCTATTATAGGGTTTCTAAAACCCTAATAAGCCGTATTAAAATATTCAAAACTAATCCAATCAATTTTAAAATTCGAATTTCAATTAAAATAATATATTAATTAAATCTATCAAATAGATCTAATCTAATATATTTATTTAATCCGAATTATAAGCCTACATATTTAATTTTTCTTTATAAATTAAATATGAGATACTATATCTCAATTTAATTAAATATGAGATACTATAGCTTTATTTGAAAATTAAATATGAGATACAATATCTCAATTTATTATAGTTATTTAATTTATCAAATAAATTAAATACTATATATAATAATATTATTATCTATAAATAATATCATTACTAATTTTGAATTTAATAATATATATATATATATATATATATATGTATTCATCCTAGATTAAATACAATATTAATTAAATCTTAGACATATCTAAGATTCAATGAATCTGGACACTTTTGCTCGTGTTGGGCTATTCTTGTGTGCGACACTGCAAGCCCATATGAGATTGGTAGTGGGCCAATACTGTACTAGCCCATAAGTCGCAAGCGGCCTCTAGCAAGACATTGCGACTACCCAATACATATGGGGATCGATGATACGATACAACCTATCGTAGAACGATGTCACGTCCCTTTTGTCACACGATAATTTGGTCAAGGATGAGGCATGGTTGATGTCAGCTTCCTGTTCTTGACCATTACTTTCTCGATTCTTGAGTAGTCTAACAATTGAAATGGAAACTCCTTTCCATCGTAGTATGGCCATACATTTCTCAGACTCACTCATCGAGGGGCCCAGTATTATCTCTCTACAAATGTGAGGGACAAATTCCATCCTGACCATTCACATTCCTTTGCATGAAAACCACTGATCCCGATCCAAGCCTTTATCATCACCCAGTCAAAGGTGACTTTTGACTAGGTCAAAGATTAGCGACTCATCATGTAGGAATCCATGATGATCTCAGGTCAAAGGGCGTTTTGACGCGGTTATACATGAGAAAAGCTTATGACTTAATCCATGCAGCTTTCTCATAGTGGGTCGGTCCAAAGACCTTGTACTCCTACAAGTGCCCATGACTTTGATTCGTATCTCCATACCTCATAAAAGTCATACTGGTCTTACTTCATCTTCGCTCCTGCGTAGATGACCGACCAGGGACATTTAGGATAATCTATATGATATATCCAAGGATCAGTTATCACTACAAACATGCAAATGAAATGATAACTAAAGGAGAATACTTTAAATAACATAAACGTTTAAAGTACAATGACTTGCCCCTAGGGCATAATTTCCAAGAGTAACTGTAAGGGGCATAATACTTCATATATTTTCATAAGAAATAAAGAAGAGATAAACCTATTGGTAATTATCAGTGGGTGCCTAAAGGGACGTATGTTTTCCCTGAGGCCCGACCTTACCCAAAAGGACCCAAGAAAAGATGGGTACCTAAGACTTGATCTTGTCTAAATTACAGGTATGTCTAAGAGCATCAAAGACCAATAAGCTGTACATTGATAGTGGGTGCTCTAGACACATGATAGGAGATCAATCCAAGTTTGTGGCAATGAAATCAAAGGATGGTGGGAAAGTAACCTTTGGAGGGAACCAAACTGGAAAGATCGATGAAATAGGTGAAATTGGTGAAAAAGAAGGACCCTTGATCAAATATGTATATTATGTTAAAGGACTCTGCCATAACCTTTTGAGTGTTAGCTAAAGTGCAAACAAGAACAATTGGATCATTTTCGATTAAGAGGAATGTTTCATTGTCAACAAGGATGATTTTCCAATTGATAAAGGTAACCTTAAAGCTTTGTTTAAGGCACCTAGAGAAGGTAACTGCTACACCTTAAATCTTCCTAAAGTTAATTTTGAAAATTGTTTTGTTAGCAACTTAGATGAAAGTTGGCTATGGCATAAGCGTATGGTTCATGTAAACATGTTCCAACTGAACAAGTTGATAAGAAAAGATTTAGTTCTTAGTTTACCAAAGCTACGTTTTAAACATGATATGACTTGCGATTCTTGTCAAAGAGGTAAACAAACTAAATCATCTTTCAAAACTAAATTTGAAATCTCGACCAATCGACCACTCCAACTCTTCATATGGATTTGGTTGGACCAGCAAGAGTAAAGAGCCTTGGTGGCAATTTGTATACTCTAGTCATTGTCAATGATTTCTCAAGATTTACTTGGACTATCTTTTTATCTTCTAAGGATGAAACATTTGATCTATTTGTCGTTTGCCAAGAAAGTGCAAAACGAGAAAGGTGTTTGCATTTCAGGCATACGAATTGATCATAGAGCAAGACTCTGTTAAGAAGAAAAGAAAAAGATGTTAACATAGTAGAAATAACTCAAGTCATTGCTCATATACCCCGAGTTACTTCAATTCAAACTGTTGGAAATTATGCCCTAGGGGCAAGTCATTGTACTTTAAACGTTAATGTCATTTAAAGTATTCTCCATTTAGTTATCAGTTCATTTGCATGTTTATAGTGATAATTGTATCCCTGGATATATCTTATATATTATCCTAAATGTCCCTGGTCGGTCATCTACGTGAGAGCGAAGATGAAATAAGACCAGTATGACTTTGATAAGGTATGGAGATACGAATCAAAGTCATAGGAACTTGTAAAAGTACAAGGTGTTGGACCGACCCACTATGAGAAAGCTGCATGAATTTAGTCATAAGCTTATCTCATGTATAACCGCGTCGCAACGCCCTTTGACCTAAGATCATCATGGATTCCTACATGAGAGTCGCTGATCTTTGACCTAGTCAAAAGTCACCTTTGACCGGGTGATGATAAAGGCTTGGATCAGGATCAGTGGTTTTCATGCAGAGGAATGTGAATGGTCAAGATGGATTTTGTCCCTCACATTTGTAGAAAGATAATACTGGGCCCCTCGATGAGTGAGTCAAAGAAATGTATGGTCATACTACGATGGAAAGGAGTTTCCATTTCAATTATTAGACTACTCGAGAATCGAAAAAGTAATGATTAAGAACATGAAGTTGACATTATCTATGCCCCATCCTTGACCAAATTATCGCGTGACAAAAGGGACGTAACATAGTTGTACGATAGGTTGTATCGTATCATCGATCCTCATATGAATTGGGTAGTCACGATGTCTTGCTAGAGGCTGCTTGCAACTTGTGGGCTGGTACAGTATTGGCCCGTTGCCAATCTCATGTGGGCCTGCATGGTCGCATACAAGAATAGCCCAACACGAGCAAAAGTGTCCAGATTCATTGAATCTTAGATATGTCTAAGATTTAATGAATATTGTATTTAACCTAGGATGAATATATATATATTAAATTAGAAATTTATAATGATATTATTTATAGATAATAATAATATTATATAGCAATAACTAATGTGCTCGAGTAATGTCGTGTTTTAATGAGTATGCTAGTGTTTCAGAAAAGCATGCTCGAGCAACGTAGCACATAATTTTACATCACTTGTGTTGCTACATCATAGTGGTCGCATTGTATTTCTTGCACAGGTGTGAGCATACCATATGCTATAGCAATATATCAGCTTTGTTATGCGCTTTCACGGTAAACCATAAAGTGGCTCTTTTCTTATGCATATGACCAGGATAATGATATGGATGAAACAATTTGTAGGATTTATCCTATATTTCCCTATGTGCATGAATTCTTACACATTTTATCAGATAGCATACAATTAAGCTCAGATTCACCATTCAAAACAATCAAAACACATAGGAAAAACATGGCATAATTATGACTCATCAGTTATAATTTGATTGTGCAACTCTATCCACCTGAGAATTGGGTGATTCGATTGGAGAGAGGCTCAATGGAATGGGTAATGGTGAGGTCGGTGGGTTTAAGGATCAAGAATTGATAGAAACTTGAACGCTTTGGCCGAAATTGTGGCTCATCATTGATGTGTCTGTATGCCCTTCTAAGTAAGTTGATTTAAAAGACTGGTTCTATGGCATAAGCGTGCAATAGCATAGTGAATAAGATTGATATATTTTCAATAGAAATTAATTCTTGGCTAAAAAATATCTTTTTTGTTTTTTTAATTTAAGCAAATAGCTATAAAACTATATCAAGAAACGGAAACTACACATGTCAATTGTGAAGGAGCCTAGTGCTAACTTAACCTCTGATGGCACCTCTTGTGGCTACTAGTATATTTTTTGTAACTGAAAGTATATTTTTAAATTCTTATTCATAAGTCATTACGTAAACTTTACGAAGCAACTAATATTCCAATAGTGTCATTGATATGAATATTGTCAAAAAATCGTGATGGAAAAAGGGATTCAGAGAGATGAGTACAATCGTGTCAGTTTTTTAAATTGTTTTTTTAATTAAGGGTATCTTTTTGAAAATACGGGTAGTTTTAAAAATTCCAAGTTATTTTAATTAAATTTATTTAGTTTGATGAATTAATTAAAAATGATTTCTAAATGTAAACCAGAGAATAAGATTTATTCCAAGAGGACCACTTTTGTTGCTGTTGGACAAAAAAGGCCACTGATAAGAAATTTGGGGATGAGGGTTAAAAATTACACTCATGCACATACAGCCTCTTTTAATAGTCATAGCAAACAAAAACTCTCTTAACAGGCCTGAAAGGCTTATTGGGAGGCCTAAACCTGGCCTGTTAAGAGAAACAGACTTATTGGGAGGCCTGACCTGACCAGGCTTTTAATAAGCCGAACCACAAGCCCCTGGCCTATTTCCACCCTTAGATGAGAGGCACAGATCTTCGAGAACCAAGCAGAAGGTTGAATCGGTATTTGATTAACATTAAGTGGCTCATAGCCTTCGGAAAAATACTAGGATTAACTAAAAGGAATTAAGAAATGAAGATTTAACATTAGAATCAACTTATTGTAGCCTTGTTTGTCAATTTTTTGACGTTGTTGAGGCCTTCAATGATTTTCTTGTTGTTAGGGTTCTTCCGTAATGAGTAAATAATAATATTCTGTCTCTAATTTTGCTTCTTGTTTTTTAAATTAACTAAGGGATAAAGAGGTAATTTGGTTCAAATTCTAAATCCCTAATTGGGTCAAATAACCTAATTAATAATTTGTTCTGTTTAGTAACTCTAATTATAATTTACATAATTCGACCATCTTTATATAGGATTCTCCCTTTTTTTTTGGTATCCCACCCGGTTCACTGGAACCTTTGGTTCCGACTAATCCGGATTGCGCTTCGCATTGGGCCCACAGTCGTGGGGGAAGAGCTCCTAACACTCTCTTTTTTCATTTTCACGCCTCGAACCGAGGACATGGTGGTGGGAGAGCAAGTCTCTTACCACTTGCTCCCAAGGTATGTTGGTTAAAATGCTCCCTTTTGATTAATCGTTTATTAAGCTTTCGTTTTCCATCATCTATGGGCCAACAAAGCCTACGAGGCCCAAAGATGCTTCTGTCATGTTATACTGTTAATTAGCTGTGGAAAATTAATTAATTTAAGGGTTAAGGTGTAGATTTACCAACGAACTATTACCCGAGGAGCGTCTGGCACAAAAAAACAATTGAAGGGACCAAATTGGCCAACGAACTATTAAAAAGTGAAAAAAAAAAACACAATTTTGAGCAGATTCGCCAATGAACTATTACCCCGTCACTGTCTTAGTGTCTCCGTCTTCCATTGACTGTCATAGTGTCGGTGACGTCGGCGTCTCCAAAGCTTCCATTGTTGCTGGGTGTTCCACTCACCCTCTTGAACTCATCCAACAGTCCATAGCTTTCGACCGGCACGCGCCTTATACCCTGGTTGCGTGCCTCTGATGCCACAAGCAGCAACCGCCGCTGCCACAACGCCTGCTCGCATGGGATCCATCTCTGTTGGTGTTTGCCTTATCCAACAAGAAGGCTTAACCGCTCTTTTCTCCAGCATTTTGTCACCGTCCTACGCCAGTGCCTCATATTTTAATGTAATAGTGATAGTTGTTTTTTTAATAGTTCTTTGGTATTTTTTTTCCCACTTTTTAATAGTTCGTTGGCCAATTTGGTCCCTTTATTTGTTTTTTTTGCTAAACGCTCCTCGAGTAATATTTCGTTGGCAAATCTGCATCTTAACCCTTAATTTAATCGTATTGTTTAATTCAAAATTCATATTCGAATTATTAGATACATCTTTCGGTATAATGAAGAAATCTACCTACAAAGTGAATTTCAGATTAAACACAAGAAGTAGTAGTTTCTATTGAGGATTTTTTTCCCCAAATTTCTCCTCTATGTTCTCCCCATTTTGTCTTTGGGGGAAAATTCTTCCTATATGCTTTTGCCGTGCATAGCATATGATTGAAATAATTTTTTATTTCCCCATTTTATATAAAAATAAAATAAAATAATCTTTTTTACACTTATTTGTAAAGAGTATAAAAGTGACTTAATATTTAAGAATATAAAAACCTTGTAGCAAATACTCTTCTAGTCCTATTTATAAGACAGAAAGAAAATAAACTTTTTGGCCCTATTTATATGTTATATCATTAAAATTCTCATATGAATATATAATTTTACCCTTTATTTATTATTATTCCCCCTCTAGATCCCTTATTATATGCTTTAAACTTGTGAATAAGTGTGTTCCAAAATGCAAACTTTATTTTATATTTGTTTAAATATTTGCTACTTTTTTTTTCACTTTACCCCTTGTTGACTATATATATTGTATTTATTTTCTCTTACTTATTCTTTTTACACGTGAGGGCATAGTTGAAAAAATAATACATGTTTATTACCTTTAATTAATTTTAATTTTTTTCTTAATTAACACAAATTGGTTATTAGAAGCTTATAATAAGAGAAAGAGGAAGTATTATATAGATTTTGTGCTCACAATATATATTGCTATTAAATAGGGTTAAATTCATATAGTGGTTGAATTTTAAAGTAGAGTTAACAATAATTAAGGCTTTTTTTATTCCGGTAAAACATAATTGGTTTATAAATAGGATGAAATAAATATCTCATGTTAAGGACTCGAGTGGTATGTTAAGAACAACAACCTAACTGATATAGAGTTAAATATAGAGTTAAAGGATTGAAAGTGTAGTTTTTTTTTTTTGATACATGAAAGTGTATTTTTTGTTTACAAGTAAATGTGAAAGGTACACTCTCACCAAAGGAAGGGGGTTCGATCGTGGAGTTGGTTAAGGTGTTGGGGGATACATCATAACTCCTAGGTGCCTAGGTTAATGCCTGAGGTTAATAGACGGCTCGTCTTGCCCAACATTGGTATCACTTAGAAGGAAGGAGATTTTGCTCTGTCCTTGGATCGTGGGTGAACCCAACCCCTTTCTTAAAATTTTATCATAAAAAAAAATTTTGAAAGGTGTGTTGGAGAATATAGGGAGATGTGATTCGCTGTCAAATACGATTATGAGCAGTACAGCAACCTTGTTGGGCCAAAGATGGTCGGGGCCAGATTCATGTAATAACTGTAGTCCTTTAGTAAAACTTGGTCCACTTTGACAGTTTTGACTTGGATCTCCCATTGGTCGTCAGATAGTTGGAGGTCGCTCAACTTCCACGTGAAAGTCCAAGCCATAAATGATTAGGATTACGTGAAGGCGATCCACTTCTTTATTCTCTTAATTAGTTCAACTTTATTAAGATCAATTTTAAATGGTTGAAATTTAATATCTTAAAAAAATTAAAAAATAATTTAATAAAAGTATAAATATATAAACTATTTATATCAACTTTTAATGATTTGAATTTGTTTATATATTTTTTGTTATTTGATATTATAATATTACCTCTAGTCTTAAATATAGGATATTTTATAGTGTGATTTACACTACAAACTATGTCCTATATTTACTACGGGAGGAGTAATATTTTATAGGATATTAAATCTCAATAGTTCATAGTTAATCTAACAATGTGAATATCGAAGTGGAGGGAAGGGTACGGTAAGTAAAATATAGAGGTTCCTATTCCCTTGAAGTGGTGTGAGACCGTGTGAATGAAGATATCGTCAGAGTGGCTTACTTGATAGGAAAAACAACTTCATGAAATAAATGGGAGGAGGTTAAATTATTAAATTTGTTTGAAAATGATTTTTTTTAACCAATGAATTAATGGAGATGTTTTAAGAAGGGTTAAAGTCCTAATTTGCCACGGAAGTTTTGCTAAGGGAGCATCCAAAGATCCGGAAGTTTTTTTGGTATTATTTTTGCCCTAAAAGTTTACAAAATGGAGCAAATATGCCCATCAGTTAATCTTGACCGTTGGATTGGTATCATTTTTGCTCCGGAAGTTTATAAAAATTTACTCCTAAACAAAACTTCCGGGGCAAATTTGATCATAAAAAAAACTTCCGGGGTATATTTGCTCCATTTTGTAAACTTCCGGGTAAAAATGATATCACAAAAACTTCCGGATGCTCCCTTAGCAAAACTTTCGTGACAAATTAGATATTTAACCCTTTTAAGAATATGATGTATCATTATTATTAATAACCATTATTAATTTGTCTAAGACTAATTGTTTTTAAGTGTTACTGATTGTTGTTCTTTTATGACGGTCGTTAAGAATGAACAATATAAGCACCGTTATTTATTTTATTTCATGATAGTATTTTTATAAGAATTGTTGGATATATTTATTTATTTATTAAAGTGCAGATTTGCCAACAAACTATTACCTGAGGAGCATCTGGCACAAACATTAATTGAGGGTACCAAAATTACCAAGAGTAAATACCCAATTTGGTCCATGGAAAAAAATACGGACACCTTTTTGGTCCCTCAATAAAAATAACTCGTCCCGTCAACCCTGGGAAATCAAAAGCCATTCCACGTTAGTCCTTCTGTCAGTTAGCTCCTAACGGCGTCACTAACGGTGCTAACGTATAACGTGAGTTGCTGACGTCACATGCCACGAAGGAAGGTCAAAATAGTAAATACCCAATTTGGTCCCTGGAAAAAAGTACGGACACCTTTTTGATCCCTCAATAAAAATAACTCCTCCCGTCATCCCCGGAAAATCAAGTCTTTGTTTGCCTTATGTTAATGGGAAAAGGAAGAACATATATTAATTAGGGTTTAATATACTTACACTCTAACTCGATCACAAATCTTGAACCTCAAAAACATATTTGTATCAATTTGTTTCGACCTAAATGTATCAATTTAGCGGTTAAAACTCGGAATCGAACGATCATGGAGGAGAATTCGAAAACCATGCATTTGCCGAGTTCTGTGACAACAATGGTATAGATCACAACTTCTCAGCCCCAAGGACTCTTCAACAGAATGGTGATGTAGAAAGGAAGAATCGAGTCCTCACCGAGATGGCAAGAGCAATACTAAATGAGAACAACACTTCTCAAGTGTTCTGGGCTGATGCAATGAGTACGGCTTGCTACATCTCAAATCGGGCATATCTCCGGAAGAAGCTGAGCAAAACTCCCTATGAGCTGTACAAGGGAAGAAAGCCAAACTTGGCTCATCTGCATGTTTTCGGATGTAAGTGCTTCATCCACAATAATGGTAAGGATAATTTGGGAAAGTTCGATCCCAAAGCGGATGAAGGTATATTTTTATGATATTCAAATAGGAGTAAAGCTTATAGAGTTTTTAATACTCGTACTCAAATTGTTGAAGAGTCTATGCATGTTGTTTTCTGTGAATCCAAAACTGATAAATCCTTGGATGATGATGAGGAAAATGTTTTCAAAAATCAATTCTTTTCAAAAACTACTTCGCATCTATTGAAAACCACGAAAATGTTTTTGAGGTTGATCCTCAAAATAATATTGAAAATCTTGATCAGTCTCAGCCTAGAGCTTGGAAGTTCATAAGGAATCATCCTTTGGACCAAGTAATAGGTGATGTAAATCAAGGAGTAAGAACCAGAAACAACACTTTGAATGAAGTGACCTTTTCTTTATTTATATCTCTTTGATATAATTGAAGAATATACCCATTTCAGATCTGGTAGCCTTAACTCAGATGATATGCAAAATTAACAAAATGAAGAATAAACCGTTTTGGATTACCAATGTAGGGAAAACGCATAATTGGGTGAAAATTTGTCATAATCCCACCAAGAAAACAAAGCAATCGGCAAATCAAGAGGGAGCATAGTTTGCAATAGTACTTAGCCTCTGCAAATGGGTTGCTGAGCAAAGTTAGTCCTTCTGTTTTTCATTGGGGATTTGGAAGTTGCCTCTGCAGATACAAAACACAGCCTTCCTCCGTGGGTTGCTAGAGAAGTAAAGATGGTGACAAGTGGGGACGACATCGTTTTGGCCTTCCTCCGTGGCATGTGAGTGGAACAACTCATGTTACACGTCAGCAACGTTAGTGACGCCGTTAAGAGCTAACTGACGGAAGGACTAACGTGGGATGGTTTTTGATTTCCCAGGGATGACGGGACGAGTTATTTTTATTGAAGGACCAAAAAGGTGTCCGTACTTTTTTCCAGGGACCAAATTGGGTATTTACTATTTTGGCCTTCCGCCGTGGCATTTGACGTCAGCAACTCATGTTACACGTCAGCACCATTAGTGACGCCGTTAAGAGCTAACTAACGGAAGGACTAATATGGGATGGTTTTTTATTTCCTAGGGATGACGGGACGAGTTATTTTTATTGAGGGACCAAAAAGGTGTCCGTATTTTTTCCAGGGACTAAATTGGGTATTTACTCAATTACCAATCAACAATTAAAAAGTGAAAAAAAGTACCAATTAACTAATAAAAAAAACAACTATCACAATGACGTTAAAATATGAGGCACTGGCGTAGGACGGTGGCGGAGACGCTGGAGAAAAGAGCGGTTAAGTCTTCTTGTTGGATAAGGCAAACACCAACAGAGATGGGACCCATGCGAGCAAGCTATGGTAGTGGCGGCGGCTGCTTGTGGCATCGGAGTGATGGAACCAGGGTGCAAGGCGCATGCCGGTCGAAAGCTGTAGATTTTTGGATTTAGTTTCGGTGTGTGATTCTCGCCCTGAAGCTGCATACGGATCTTCATGAGTTCAAGAGGGTGAGTGGAACACCCAGCAACAATGGAAGCTTTGGAGACGCCAACGTCATCGACACTGTGATAGTCAATGCAAGACGGAGACACCAAGACAGTGACGGGGTAATAGTTTGTTGACTAATATGCACCTTAATTGTGTTTTTTTCACTTTTTAATTGTTGATTGGTAATTTTGGTACCCTCAATTAATGTTTGTGCCAGATGTTCCTCGGGTAATAGTTCGTTAGCAAATCTGCACCTTAACCCTTTTCTTTATAAAATATTTAAAAAGAAAAAAAGAAAAAATAATGAATAGTGGCGAGTAGCTTGATGAAATGATGAGATCACTAGGCTACTCATCACTAGAGAATTTTTCAGGATCATTGTTAGGATCATGGCTAATCTCATACTCATCAAGTATGAGATTGGCCTTCTGTTTCATACCGGAAAGGTATCTAGAAAGCCTCCTCACGGCTTGGTCAATTTGATGTGCATGCCGCAATATTGACTCCAGTTGAAGAAGCATAAGATGAGGAGGAAGAGGAGATGGTAGCGGTGGCGGTGGTAGAGGCGGCAATAGATGTTGGGGAGGAGAAGCAAGAGGTAGAAGTTGACGAGGAGGAGAAGGAGGAGGTAGAGGTGGAGGAGGATGCCTATGTTAGTTCCCTATATGTGTTTTGATGATAATTTACCATTGTAAACAATCTAAGACATATGGTCCTGGGTGGATAACATGTTTCATGGTTCAACAAGAAGCAGACCATTGTTTCCATGTGATTTACCGAAGCTGAGTATATTGTCGCCTCAAGTTGTTGTGCTCAAATTCTATGGCTCAAGCAACAACAATCTGACTTGGGAATCAATCTGAAGGAAGTCCCAATTCTTTATGAAGACACCAGCACAATAAGCTTGGCGAAGAATCTGGTTCAACATATAAGAACCAAGCATATTGATGTGAGACATCATTTTATCAGAGATCACGTTCAAAAGAAAGATGTCAAGGTGATGTTCATTCCTACACACCTACAACTAGCGGATATTTTCACAAAGTCACTGGCAAAAGAGCAGTTCTTTTTCATCCGAAGAGAATTGGGAATGGTAAATCCTAATGAACTGTAAGTAATGCTAGTTTAATCTAAATAATTATGTTTTGATGCTTAATAAAGACTAACTTAAGCATCAGAGTTTCTAGAGTATATTTTTGCAGGACTCTGTTATGACAAGAAAGAACAGAGGTTATCAAAGTGGTCATGGCTCGAGCCTCTATAAGTGCCACCTCGAGCCAATCGAAATCATAAATCAAAGGAATTACCAAAAGAACGAGTTGACTCGAGCCACGAACTGCCTAACTCAATTTAAGGGAAGGCTGAGAGTTAGACAATTTGAGAGGTGTTTTTGACTCCAGTCAACTGTTGCAACTCGAGCTTGCACAACCTGACAAAGAACTTATCTAACAAACAAACTCGAGCCTCGAAGCATTTGACACAAGTCACGGCCAACCCGAGAGTTTGAAGAATGGAGAGGATTTTTTGACTCGAGTCAGTAAGTGTGAACTCGAGCCAGTATGCCATCGATGTACCAGGTTAGTACAATTCTTCATTAACTCGAGCCAAATATTATTAACCCGAGATGGTAACTTAAGCCAATAATACTAGACTCGAGTTAATCTATGTTTTGTGTATATGTATTCCAACGATATTTTAGTGAAGGAAGCCATTCTCAAGAATTAGTTTACATTCTCGAGAATCACTTCAGAAGCAGAGTATATCAGTGAAGGAGTATTCGACCATTCTCGAGAATTCTTCCTGATTCTCGAGAGCCATTCTCGAGAATCATATCAGAGAAACTATGGCTGTGTAATTCTGTCTCGATCATTCTCGAGAGCTGCTGGTGCATTCTCGAGAACTATTCTCGAGAGTCCCTTACTTATTCTCGGAATCGAACGATGTAGATGAAGAAGATTCGAACTCCGCGATGCTTGATTCTGTCACACACCATTCTCGAGAGTCAATTTCACATGGACATGTAAGTGAGTTAATTCTGATTCAAATTCTTGAACTCTTTAAAGCCTTCTTTCCATGCAAGAAGAATCAGCCCAAACTTGTTGAATTCCGTTGGTTATCATAGGATGAATGTAAGCTGTTCTTAATCAACGCTGATTGCAGCTTCCTGAACATACTACAAACTTCAAAACATCATAACGCCTTCAATAGATCTTAGTTTTCTGTGTTCTTGATGTTTTGGGAAAGGTATTTGAGTCTAGTTTCCAATGGCACTGATTTCAGCTCATTTGGATTTTCCGTTTGTGAGATACACTCAAATTACCAAAGGTTGGTCTGGACTGTGACGTTGATTTGTGTTCCATTTTGTAAAAATCATAGCTCTCTCATCTGGACTCCTTTGGACTTGAAATTTTTCCAAACGTACGTGTTGTATGTTTAGTTTCATATGCCACTAGTTTCGTGTCAATCTGATTCCTGGTTTGTGAGATATCGTAGAATTACCGTAGGTCGCCCAAACTAAACGTGAAACGAGTTCTTTGAGGAATTGCTTTGAAATCCGATGATTCTCAAGAATCGGACTACCATTCTCGAGAATGGTACTCGAGAATCACAATTTTATTCTCGAGAATGATCTGAAACGATGTGCGTATGAAGCAAATGTTCATACACGGGAATATTGCAATTGAACCCAAACAACTTCTATGCATCCGGAAGCTTGAATTTGCTTATTTGAACTCCGAATTGAACCATTCTAACTTCCATTTGATCATGGAGACTTGAATATTGATATTCTCATAATATTTGACAAGTTCTTCTTTCTTCAATCTCCAATATTAATCATTCTTCATTGTTTAAACTTCATATATACATTAATAAATAAGAATTAATCAAAGTAGAAGATAAATGTAGTATGCAAGCTTTTTGCTCTGGATAATGGCATATATATAAGACATCATCAAAACTAATCATAACTAATAGGTTCTAGTCTGCTCCCAAGGAGTCTCATGGGGAAAATGTGAAGAGAATCTTCAGATACCTTGCTGACACAAAAACCCTTGGTTGTGGTTTCCCAAAGGTCAACCTGAATATCTAGTGGCATATCCAGATTTAGATCATGCTGGATACAAGACGGATAGAAAGAGCACAAGTGGCCAATGTCAATTCCTTGGTGGCTGATAATTGAATATTTTATACACTTCTTTTTATCTCTTGATTAATAATTTAGGACTTTTTAGTTAATAAATGATGGCTTTTATACTTATTTGGGCTTTGGGCCTTTGATTATATTTTAGCCATTTTTATTAATAAAATTCCAGTTTTACATTGCTTCACTAATCTTACCATGATTGGAGAATAGACTTGATGATCGACTTCCCTTGTGAGGCGGTTGGCGGTGACCCGACGGTACAATCTTCCCTCCTCCGATTGGGTACTCCTCGTGGGTTTTGTTCGACCCTTATCATTCTACTCTTGTCCTACTTTGCATGATCCTACTTCTCAAGACCAATCGGTAAGCTGCGGTGGGTGTTTTTCCGGAAAGCCACAATACCGAGAATAATGCCTTCTCCAATACCTACAATCCCGGT
Source organism: Acacia melanoxylon (assembly GCA_019022615.1). NCBI lineage: Eukaryota > Viridiplantae > Streptophyta > Magnoliopsida > Fabales > Fabaceae > Acacia > Acacia melanoxylon. Next base: position 6,511,949 of record JAFJYJ010000030.1, on the reverse strand, counting down.
TGGAGAAATCACCCCAATTTCCGTTGGAACCGAGAATCGAATCATAACCGGAGTAACCAATATCGCGACTGCGGGAATTACCACGGAGACAATACATGCCGCAAAATTTCCAACAACACTCGCACCTCCTTTGCCGCACCACCTCCTCGACCGGCCATATGTCCACTCCACGGGCGGCACAACGAGCTAGTACCGAGTGCGGTGGTTCTTCACTAGAGGATATGATGAAGCAATTTGTCACAAATGCAATATGCGGTTTCAACGTAAACCGACACTTCCATTCGAGACTTTGCAAACACAAATTGGGCGTTGGCAACATCATTGAACCGGCTTCAACCTCGGGGATCCAACACTCTTCCTTCACAAACAATTCCTAATCCTAAAGGGAATGTGAGTGCTATCTCCCTTCGATCACGGCAAGCAATTGGAGGAACCTAAACCCACCAGATGTGACTTCCACATCGAGAGAGAGTCGAAAATGAGAAGATTGACTCTAAAAATAAAAAGGCAATCCAGCAAGGTGAAGAGGAAGACATTCCCATTCCTCTTCCTTTCCCTCAGAGAGCAGTTAAATCCAAGAAGTTGGCAGAAAATGCACAAGAGAAGGATATACTTGAGACATTCAGAAGAGTAGAGATCAACATTCCTCTCTTAGATGCGATCAAACAAATTCCAAAATATGCCAAGTTTCGAAAGAGTTGTGTACCAACAAGAGGCGGCGAAGGAAATGAACGAGTGAGTTTGAACCCGAATGTATGTATGACTCATCCGGCCTACCATGCCTCGCAAGTGCAAAGATCCGGGGACGTTTTCTATCCCTTGCCTCATTGGTAATTATAAATTTGATGATTGCATGCTAGATTTAGGTGCTTCTATAAATGTCATGCTGCGCATCTATTTATAGATCTCTTGGTCTTGGTCCCTTGCGTCCAACCGGTGTTATTGTTCAACTAGCTAATAGGAGTAATGCTCATCCTTCGGTTTAGTTGAAGATGTATTAGTCAAAGTTAATGAATTGATATTCCCTGCTGATTTTTACATCTTAGATATGCGGGATGAGTCTTCTAGTAGTAGGTCACCAATCATTCTAGGGAGGCCTTTCATGAAAACAGCTAGGACGAAGATAGATGTGTATTCTGGTACTCTTTCCATGGAATTTGGTGATATTTCTGTGAATTTTAATATCTTTGATGCCATGAAACATCCTAGGGAAGAACATTCTATTTTACGTATTGATGTGATTGATGATCTTGTGGATGACGTTCTTCTTGAATGGTGTCTTGATTATCCCGATTTTTCCCCGTGAGAGATTACGCCATTTGTGCATGTGCGATAATGAATGGTGCTCTGTTTGTACTCATTTGGTTAATGCTTTGCATTATTTGGTGATTCGACTTCTTGGGTGATTATTCGTTACTTGTGGATTCGATATTCATTCGAGTTTGAGCTTCATCCCGATCCCGATGTGCATCCCGATTTTGATTTTGATGATATTAACTCGATCTTAATGAGTGAATTCTGATGTTAACATTGAGTTTGTGTAGACATAGTTCTTCGCTTTTTGAATGTGGTTTCGTGCATTTCTAGTGTGATGACATCGAGTTGTTGCAACAACCACCCAAGCTTCTCCCATCTACCGAGCAACCACCCAAACTTGAGTTGAAATCACTTCCGAGATCACTTGAAATATGCATTTCGGAGGCGGATGAACAACCGATATTGTGGCAAATAACCTTCTTCCCGAACAAGAAGAGAAAGCTTATATTATGAACTAGGACATTTTGGTTTTAATGGATCATTCTGTTTGGTCTCGTGATTCTTGACTCTTCGATTACATATCTTGGTAGTTGATTTGATGTTGTTGATTGCCTAAGTTGGTATTGACCTTGTGAGGTTTTGGGCCCGCTTGAATGGAATTCATCTTTTCCCATTCCTTCTTTCATGTGTGCATCTCGCTCCGATTTGTGTTCTCTAGAACTTGCTCCTTTTCTTGTTGAAACTACATTTTTCACTTACATGCATAAATATGATAGAAGCTTGTTTTCTTTCTTTTATTTTCCCACTTTGGCCAAATAGCTTTCCCTTGCATTATGTTTCCTTTGCTAGCCCATTTGTGCCTTTTGGACTCATTCGTTTCTAAGCCACATTACAAGCCTAAGCGTAAAACCATTTTATTCCGCACCTTGGAGATTTATTGAGCATTGGTTCACCTTGGTTTTGTGTTTAAGTGTGGGGGTTGCTCAGGAGTGCAACAGTTTCAGTGTGGGGGGGGAGATGTTTGGTTTTGTCATTGTGATTTTGTATATAGTTCAAAAAAAAAAAAAAAAAAAAAAAGAAAAAAGAAAAGAAAGAAAGAAAGAAAGACAAAAGAAAGAAAGAAAAGAAAAGCGAAAGAAGAAAAAAAAAAAGAGTAAAATAAAAGTTTTTATATTTAGAGAATTGGGTTAATCAATGCTCTTTTTAATTTCTTGGGTGCTTAGCATCTCATTCCATACTATTACCTACCTTCACCCTAACCCCATTACAACCTTTAATAATAAGCTCTCTTGATTTGTGCATGCATGTGTTATTAGTAGTGGAGACGTAGAAATTGAGCAAGCTTATGGTAGAACAATTTTCTTGAGTAGAATTTGAGCTATACACTTATTTACCTTAAACACTTGAGAGATTGATTGATTGAGCGCATCATTTGAGAGACCATCATTTGTGATTAGCATCATTGATTGAGATTACCAGAATTGTAATTTGAGATGAAGGGATTTTGGGTCTTGATTGATTGGTTCTAATGAAACTCGTGTCCCTTGTTCAATTTCGCATTGTTAGCAATTTGTAGAAAAGAAGAGTTTCTCCTTTACGTCTTTTTCTTTGAATTTTGCTCGGGAGTGCAAAAAGATAAGTGTGGGGGAATTTGATAATTGAATATTTTATACACTTCTTTTTATCTCTTGATTAATAATTTAGGACTTTTTAGTTAATAAATGATGGCTTTTATACTTATTTGGGCTTTGGGCCTTTGATTATATTTTAGCCATTTTTATTAATAAAATTCCAGTTTTACATTGCTTCACTAATCTTACCATAACTCTTGAACCCGACATCGGATTTGCCTCATTTTTGTTTCATATTTCAGATGATTCAGAGATCTACAATTGTTATGAAGACATGAAGGGCAAATTCGGACAAGAAGACGGTCGATTTTGAAGCCAAAGTCAGATGTTTTATTTGGGCTCGAATTTGTGACTAAAGCCCATTCTGTATTATTTTCTGTTTTGGGCCTGGATTATTGATTGGAGCCCCATTTCGTTTTTCATCTTAGGTTAAGTAAGGCAGCAGCCACAAACACTGCCATTCACGTTTTTATTCTGTTTTGTGGATCAAAATAGAGTTTTTCGATTCTCCAAATGTTCTTCGTGTTCTTCGTGTTCTTCGCGTTCTTCGTGCTTTCTTCGATTTTCCCAGCCATGTTCGGCTAAACCTTCCGTGGTTAACCCAACGTTGAGGATTCCATGATTCATCCAGAGAACTCGTACTTAATCGGTAACTTTACTCGTTTCGTTTTCATCTTATCGGATCCGATTTGGAAATAGTTCGACTATTAGATTTAATATTCGGTTTGGTTCATCCCAAGGACCGAGTTCGAACTAGGTTAGAGTGTTGCTTTGTGCGATTGCACGGAGACGCCACTGTTTTCGGACGAGATTCTAGACGATCGTCTAGTTGAGGGATTTCTGGACGAACGCAGAGATTTCGGTTCGTCCAGAGCCAAACGCGAGTTCGTTTATATTTCGTTCAATGAAGGAAGTTTCTGGAATCTAAACGTTGGGTTGATCATTTTAATCTATTTCAATCTCGTTTTTATCTGTTTCTGCATATTTCAGATCTGTTTCAGTTTGATTTCGTTTTAATCTGTTTCAAATCAAAAACCCCCAATTTTATTGTTGTTCTTTTTGTTTGCGATTTAAACCCACCGCAAATTCCTTGAGAGAAACGACCCAGGTTACATTATACCGCAAATGCTTTCTAATCTGGTTATTTTGTGAGATGACGGCAAATCTCTGTCAGTGGCTCACTTGTCTCCTGGTTCAGCAAGAAGCAAACAACCGTCTCTGTGTCATCGATTGAAACTATGTACATTGCTGCATCTAGTTGTTGTGCTCAAGTCCTATGGCTCAAGCAACAACTATCTAACTTGGGAATCAACTTGAAGGAGATCCCAATTTTGTGTGACAACACCAGCACAATAAGCTTGGCAAAGAATCTAGTTCAACATACTCGGACCAAGCATATTGATGTGAGAAATCACTTCATAAGGGATCATGTTCAGAAGAAGAATGTCAAAGTCATGTTCATTCCAACTCATCTTCAACTTGTTGACATCTTCACCAAACCATTGGCAAAGAAACAATTCAATTTCATAAGAAGAGAATTAGGAATGGTAAATCCCAATGAGTTGTAAGTATCTCTTACCTAATGTTAGTTATGGTTTTGATGATTGTTAGAAACTAACTTGAGCATCAGAGTGTTTAGTTGTGGCTTGTGCAGGATGTTTAAAATGCTGATGTTTGCTATCAAAGGAAGCAAACTCGAGTTTTAGAAACAAAACTCGAGTTTATCGGGGACAGAGAACAACCTTTGTTTTTCTGGAGAAGTTTAAAACTTGAGTCATTAAGTGATTAATTCGAGTTTCCATCAGACAGAGAGCAACTTTGCCTTAAAGAGAAGTGCAAACTCGAGCTGGTAAGTAGAAACTTGAGTTTTGTAGCGGAAGTTCAAAGGTTCACATTACACCTTTGAAGTCCAAGTAAGCTTGCATTTATGCAAACAAATGTTAATTAGTAGAAACTCGAGTTTGTCGCATCTTATATATATATGTGTGTTGCCTTGCCTGTTCGTCTACACTCTCCTCAAAACTCAAGTTTTGCCCTAGCTCTCTCTCAACCCTCTGTCTCCTTCGCCATTTTCGACCAAACCCCTCTCTCAAAACCCTAAATGGCCTCCAAATCCTTTGGCAAAACCTTTCATGATGCAGAATCAGACCATGAAGCTTCACGATCTTCGTCACCTCCTCCTCTTCAGCGACCTAGGAGGTTGAAATCCACACCTAGAAGATTCCATTATGGAGTCGATGACAGCATCCCTGGGGTTGCTAAGAATCCTCCTCCTCCCTCGCTTAAACCTAAGGGAGTTTCATTCATGGAACCATCTAAGGTGGAATCACAGAAGCAGACTGCACCTGCTAAGGGAAAAGGAAAACAAAAGGCTGCTGGAACCTCTAAGCGTCCAAAGCGAAAGAGGACTGCTTCTGAGGCTCAAGAGTCTGAGAAAGGGAAAGCCTCGTCTAAGGGAACCTCTACTACCCAACCAGAGGAGCCTTCTTCAAAGATTCTAGATGCCATTCACGAGATATATTTGCAGGAAACTCCTCCTCAAGGTTTTGTCACAGCCTCTTCTATTTTAACACCTGAATTAACTGCAAAATTCAAGGAATCCTTCCTTAAGAAAGAGTTCTGCCCAATTGTTTCTGTCCATTTGACAAAACTAAAAGATGACTGCAACTTAGACCTCTCCCCTTGGCTCAGCCAATTTGAATCCTTCCTATCTATATCTGCCCCATATACTCCAAACATGGTTAGACTATTCTATTTTAATATGGAGTGGGATAACCTAGAAGATAGTGTGTTAGGTCCAAATGTTTGTTTTGATGATAACTAGCCTCTTGTAAAACTTATGATTGAAAATAAAATGTTTTACTTTGTGAAATTCACGTCTGCAAAATATCTGTCAGATTGGCTCCAGCCAAAGTCATCTGACTCGAGCCAATCTCCTATCTACATTTGACAAAATGCAAACGTTGGCTCTAGCCAACTCTGGCTTACTCGAGCCAAACCCTGAATATATAAATTACTATTTTATTCAACTCGAGCCTAAGAGCATTGGCTCCAGCCAAGTTTTCGACCGTTACTTTCAAATGAACTTTTGACCTCTAGCCTACTCTGTGTAACTGGAGCCAGAGAATTTTGACTCGAGCCTTGAGTGCTTCCATAGAATAATTTGACTCTAGCCTACACAATGTACCTTGAGTTTCGACCTAGACTTGAGCCAGAGAATTGTGACTCAAGCCTAGCATGTTCCATCAGAGGAATTTGACTCTAGCCAAAATGTATCAGTTTGAAAAACCATTGTTCCAAACCCTGTCAAATCTCTTGTTATGGTTTATATACTTTGTATCTTCTCTCATTACTATTTCTAATTGTATTTAACAAGTTTGTTAATGAGTTTCAGAAGAGTAATTTGTGGATTAACACTAAATTGCAATAAAGCAACAATGTGTCAGAAGCATTTAATGCAAAGCAGATATATACACCATTCCGGCAAGATGACCTTCTGGGTAACTATAAAGCTTCCCGGCTATTTCCTTGATACATTCTCACCAAGTCTCAATGGACAATTTGAATAAGGAATGCCAACGTTGAATCTTCAGAGAATACGATTAGTCCGAGTAAACATTCTTCAACGGAATTATTCATCACTCTCAACGGATAATTCGAAGAGTGTCAACGGATAAACTTGAAGCTTCTACAATGGTCATAAATGCCACCAACTATAAATGCCAGAAGCATTCAAATCTGCAACTACCGGAAACTCTGCACATTCAATTAGCGATTAAGAGCATTTATTGTTTCCACTCTACGAGTAATATCTTCGGATATATCAAACACTTCAGTGATTATTAATCTGCTCTTTTAGAGAGTTCTTCATTGATTATCCTCTTTGTAAGAATCTCAAAGTATTGGGACTTTGGGATTGGGTTATTTGATTACAACTTGTAAGGGGGAGTAAGTTCTAGTGAGAGAATTACTTCGTGAGTTATAGAGTGTGTAATCATTTGAGTTAGTGAAATCCCGGAGAGTTTGGGGACTGGACGTAGGTCAAGGATTTGGACCGAACTAGTATCAATCCATTGTGTTCAATCTCTCTTACCCTTACTCTGTTCATCCCTGTTTTGCACTATACTAACAGAGCATTTTCGCGAGAAAATTTTATATCCCCAATTCACCCCCCTCTTAGTGATATTCCGTCTTTCATAGTGATCCAAATCTTGTGGAAGAGAGAGCTTCTACTACTGCCAAAGGGGTAAAGTTCACCCTATCTGCCTCTATTATCAATTCAATTCTTAAAATTGAAAATCCTCCTCCCGTTCCTTCAATTCAGTTTTACAATAGGGAATTTTTCGAAATCCTAAGACCAAATGAACCTGTTCCTGAGGATCAGTTGGTCTCTCTATCTTTCCCCCTTGTTTCAATGCCTCCATTTCATCGTGCCCTTTGGTACATTTACTCTAGGAACTTAATTCAGAAGGGTGGCAACTATACTCACTTCGCAAAGAAGGACTACCCTCTCTTTGCTACCATTATCAACAAAGTTCCTATTAATGTTGGACATTGAATCTTCCAAGAGATGGTGAAGTTCAAATTTTCCTCTAGAAGGCCCTCTCACATACCATTTCCCTCAATCATTTATGTCATACTCTTCTATTTTAAGATCTGGTATGTTGGCTCCTCTGAGACTATGAAGACCCCTCCAGTGTTTGGGAAGCCTCAACTGAACTTTATGAGAATCAACTTTAAGACAGAAGGATCCAGTCAATCAAGGGCCCCCTCAAGATCAAGAGTTTAACATGATAGAACCCAAGAGGCCCAGTCTGCTCCTCCACCTCCTCAATCCTCTATGCCTTCTGATTTCGATGTAAGAGTTAAGGCCATTGTGGATGCTGTCATTGCTGCCATGTCTATCAGGATCAAATTTGAAGTTGGGAAATTGGTAGCTGAGGTGACTAGAGGCAATCATGAGATGGTTGAGGCACAGGACGCAATGAAGGAAACAGTTGACACTCTAAGGGAGAAAGTTGAGGACCTTACTGGACATATGCTAGACCATGATGCCAAGCTAACTACATTGATGGTCTCCAATGTCAATCTCAGTGATAAGTTGGACAAGGTCTTGAAGGTTCTTCACCCAGGTTCATCATCTGTTTTTGACACCTCTGCTGGTCCCAGTGCTTCTAGTTCTAAGTTTGGTCCCTCTGCTGATCTTAAACCTGACCCTGAACCTTCATCTTCACCCTCATTCACATTCACCACTCCTCACATTCCTACTTCTCACTCTGACCCTGAAACTCCAACCACTAAGATTCTTCCACAAACCCCTTCCACTGTCATCATACCTCCCTCTCACACACCTACCACTGAAGTCATTCCTCCATCTCCTACCTCCACTGTCAGACTTGGCTCCCCTCCTCCTACTCCTCTGATAGATCCATGTACTGACCCTCCTATCTCTGCTTCATCCTCTTTTGAAGATGACAAAGGGGGAGAGAAAAGCGAAGAATAGAGTTTGAGTTTAAGAAGAGTTGTATAGAGTGTTTGTAGATGTTTGTGAATTTATGTTTGTGATGTTTAAATTTCAGTTGTAATTGTGCATTTTGATTCTAAATGATAAATCTGATGTAATGCATTCTTGCTCTATGAAATGACAATGCTATGAAGTTTCTTTTGATATGATATAAGTGTCATTTGCTTCTGCTACTCATACATAAAATCTGACATATGTTTCTGTCAAATTATACATCTCATTCTAACTTTGACAAAGCATTTTCAAAATGACCAATTATTGCAAAATGCAATTTATATCAGAAGTTTTTAAGATTTTGATTGTCAAGCAAAATCATCTTCTAAATGCAAATTCTGTCAAACTCTTGAAATGTTGGTTTACAAGTGTTGTCTTCATCAAAAAGGGGGAGAATGTTTGTTCTCTATGTGTTTTGATGATTACTGACAATTGTAAACACAAGTGAAGTTTGTCTTTGGTAAGTTGAAAAGCTTACTGTCAAAGGCAAACTCGAGTTTTGGATGCAAAACTCGAGTTTGGACTTGACAGAGAGTAGCTCAATTTTTATGAACTAAGGAAAACTCCAGTTTTCTTAGGAAAACTTGAGTTTGCAAGAGACAGAGAGCACTCTAAGTTTTTCACATTAAGACAAACTCGAGTTTGTACCATATAGAGACACTTCCATATTTTCTAAAGAATACAAAACTCTAGTTTTGATTTACAAACATCAGTTTGCATTTGCCAGAAAGTTTGTTAAAGTTTTCTCTTATAAGGAAACTCGAGTTGCGGTCATACAAAGAGTCTCCAATATTTTGAACTTAAGCAAACTCCAGTTTTGATATGTAAACTCCAATTTGCACCTGGCCATGACTTTTCTAAGTTTTCCAAAGTTTTGAGAACACTCGAGTTTGTATTTGTAAACTCTAGTTTACGCTTGACAGAGAGTTTTCATGTTTTACCCGATTTGAGAAAACTACAGTTTTCACTTGGCAAAAATTTTCAAAGTTTTCATTTTTAATGGAAACTCAAGTTTGATTTTGCTAACTCGAGTTTGTGCCAAGCAGAAAGCTTTGCTATATTTTAGTGATTTTGAAAACTCCAGTTAAGTTTGGAAACTCTAGTTTTAAGCCTTTGGACTTAAACTCATTTTTCTTAAGAGTCCAAAACTCAAGTAAGTCATTTAATGACTCGAGTTTGGCCATCATTCAAAGACATGTTCCAAAGCTCAATTTGCGATAATCTTCTCTGTAAGAAGGAAACTCGAGTTAGTATTTGGAAATTCGAGTTTGCCCTCTGAAGCAAAGTTACAAACTCCAGTTTGGATGAACAAACTCGAGTTTGTGTTGCTGAGTTTGAAAATCAACTTGGATGAATTTGTTAAATCTTCATGTTTGATCTTAATACTTCTTATCATCACTCATTACTATTCCTAGCTATGTTTAATCATCTTGTTAGTGAGTTTCAGATGATTTAGAGGATGTTAAATGAATATTTGAACAAAATTAAAAAGTGACGTCGGCACATTAAATGCCACGTCCAGAAAACTTGCATCCTTTTGGACAATCATTCTACACATGTTGCAAAGGGATTAATGTTTCCTTTCCTCATCTAGTAGCTGCTCTTCCAACGGATTAATATTCAAGAAGTCAACCATGAACTTCTGTGCAACTGGATTAACCAAAGAGTAGAGAGAGGAGAAGACCAAAGCTTAACCTAATCCTTCCTTAATGCTGGCAACGGTCACATTGAAGATTACAACGGTCATTTAAGGTTCTCTCCATATAAATAGAGCTGCATTCAATTCTTCTCAATAACCAATCTACAGAAAACAAAAATCATTCAAGTTTCCAACTACTCTTTGAGTTTTCTTGTGTAAAGTATCTTTTGATACATTTGTACTTCAGTGCTTATCATTATCCACTCTTAGAGAGAGTATCATTTATTGAAATCATTCATTGTAAGAATCTCAAGTCCTGGGACTTGGAGATTGGGCTATTTGATTACAACTTGTAAGGGGGTGTAAGTTCTGGTGAGAGAATTACTATGAGAGTTACAGAGTGTGTAATCATTTGAGTTAGTGAAATCCTAGAGTGTCTGAGGATTGGACATAGGTCAAGAGGATGGACCGAACGAGTATAAATTCCTTATGTCTTGCTCTTTCTCTCACTGCTATGTTCTACTCTGTTTTAATATTTAAAAACAGAGTTCTTTGAAAAGAATTTTAAAATTCCCAATTCACCCCCCTCTTGGTGATTTGCTCTACTTTCAATATTCAAAAATTGTTTTGACTCGAGCCTTCACTTATAACCTCGAGCTAGAAATATATCTTTTGAAAATAGTTCAAAATGCTTTATTGCATCTGACTCGAGCAAGGATTTTGCTGCCTCGAGTTTGGACCTAGACTCGATCCACATATTTCTGCTTCGAGTTGAAGAAACTTCAGAAGCTAAGAGAACAATTAGAGTTGACCCGAGCCACCATTTTTGAGCCTCGAGTTAGAGCCTAGACTCGAGCCAGGGTTAGTTGATTCGAGTTAATAATCTTGATTCCTTTCTTCTCTACGTTTTCAAAACTAAATTGACTCGAGCCAGGATAAGATTGACTTAAGCTAATTATCCTTTGTTTGAAAAATCACTGAGTCTGAATCTTCAATTCTCTAAGATTGTTTTAGATACTCTATATCATCTATAATTATTGTCTCTAACTATATTTAACCAGTTTATTAATGAGTTTCATATGTTAGAATATGGATTAACATTGTTATTGGATAAAGCAATTTTATGTGTCAGAGCATTTAATGTACTTACCTATTCAAGACACTAATCAAGCAATAATTCCTCTGAGCATTTGAAAGACTTCTGGCAAGATAATCTTCATTCTTTTTGTTGTGCCTCGACTATAACACCCCACTGTTGTACATAATGTATTGGTAAGCACTGTTGAATTAATGAGTAGTATTTATTGTTGATTTAATTATTATTATTTTTTGTATTATTTTATTTTAAGTAATAATTATCAAAGGCTGTCAGAATAATGGGAGACAGGATGGTGGGTCTTGAAAAGGTCCAAAATGTCGCCTAGTGCAGACAAGAAAAAGGAGATCATGACGGTGTCCAGATTTGGAAAAGAGCGGGCCCAGGACAAACCATCAATATAATATAAGCCGATACAATGAGGTGGGGCCCGTGGATATTGACCAAACACAGATTCCTGTCTTGGTCAGTGCCCACGTACCATCCATGGTCAGGCAAGAGAAACATACACTGAAAAAGTCATATATCAAAAAGCAAGAGTCCGTGTAATGATTACATTGGAACACATGTCACTACAGGGGTCAAAGAAGAGAAGTAAGGGCAAAATATTCAAATCATTATCCCTTAAGTCATAAATTCGTCCACCCTTGAGAGAGAAGGAAAAGTCAGATGATTTTCTCCATACTCAAGCCCAAACACAAAATGTGGGTCCCATAGGCGATTAACTGGTAGAAAGGGGATCGATAGGGACCAGTTAGAGATTTCTTTTGGACTGAATGAGACAAATGTGGGGCCATATTGGGAAGTCAAGATGGTGCCACATATGAATGGGTAATCAAGGGAAAATATCTGAAAAGCTAAAGAAAAGAACAAAAGAAAGCACCATGTTAACTAGCGGGGCCCAGTATGGACCAGTAAAAGGAGATTGAACTGGATAAAGTAGAAAAAACAGAGGAAAAGCATGAGTGAAGAACATAATTATTAAAAATTTACTTGGAGGAAAAGAAAATTAAAATCAATCCAAAAGTCAAGATATGGGCCCCACTTGCTAGATAAAAAGGATAAATTAGATAATTGAGAAAAATTAAATAAAAGTCAAGGGAGCAGATTTTTGGGCCCAAGATGGCGCCAAAAGAAAAAGATAGAAAATATAAAATATGAATACTTGGAGGGGGATGCGCCACATGTACAGCCTCTGGACTCTTCTGGAATTTCTCGAGAAATAAGTCAGAAAGCCAGATCGAATTCACTAATCACTGGACAGGAAGTTACTCCAGTTAATTTAGACTACTCATATTAACTTTTTACTATTTTAAAAAGAAAAACTCTTTCTCTCTCTCTTAACCATAAGGGTAAAAATTGTTAGAGAGGAGAGAGTGACCAGCCAAGCTTCCATAGCTAAGAGCAAGAGACCAATCACCAAGTTCATCAAGCCGAACTCCGATTTCAGGTAAACATCGACAACCTGAACCTTTGAAGCTTAAACTTGAGGTTTTCGTTCAAATGGTTAGGGCTTGGTGTTATGATCTGTTTTTTTTGTGTTTTTGATGCTCTTAAAGTGTTCAAAACTTGATTTTGTATGGGATTAAGTCACAGTTTAAGTTTCTGAACTCAAAAACACCGAAAACACTAGAAAGGAGGCTTGCTGCCAATTCTGTAATTCAGGGTTGCGAAGCTTCAACTCGGTCTTAACAATAGTAAATAAAGTCTTATTGAGCTGAAATTTTTCATTCAGAACTTAGACATCCTAAGGTTCACCTTGATGTATAATGTTATGTTATTTGGAGTTTTCTACTGGGAGAAATAAATTGGTAAAGTTAATCCAGAAAACAGCAGGATAATTCTGACCAGAGTGTGGAAATTGTGCTACACACAAAAATATCAGTACTTTTAATCTCTAGAATTATTTTTCCTGAAATATGTTAGTTCTCTATGTGTTTTGATGATAACTGACAATTGTAAACACAAGTTGAAGTTTGTCTTTGGTAAGTTGAAAAACTTACTGTCAAAGGCAAACTCGAGTTTTGGTTTCAAAAATCGAGTATTGACTTGACATAGAGTAGCTCAATTTTATTAAACTAAGCGAAACTCAAGTTTCCATTGGAAACTTGAGTATTGAACTTACAGAGAGCACTCCAAGTGTTTCACCCTGAGCCAAACTCAAGTATCGGTTTGCATACTCGAGTTTGCATCATACATAGACTATCCAATATTTCTTGATGAAGTCAAAACTTGAGTATCTATTTGAAAACTCAAGTTTTGGTCATACAGAGAGTCACCAAAGTTTTCAACTTGAGAAAACTCGAGTATTGGATTGACAGAAAGTTTTCAAGTTTTACACAGGTTTTGAAAACTCAAGTATCGATTTGAAAACTCAAGTATTGACTTGGCGTAGATTTCTCAAAGTTTTCACAATCTCTGAAAACTCAAGTATGGAGTTGGAAACTCGAGTTTCGGCCATACCGAGAGCTTTGCTATTTTTCAATGATTTGGAAACTCAAGTATTGAAATGGAAACTCAAGTTTTCACTTTGACATAGTCTTTCAAAGGTTTTCATCATTAAATGAAAACTCAAGTTTAGCTATGGAAACTCGAGTTTTGTCCAGGCAGAGTGCATCACTATTTCTCAATGTTTTTCAATACTCCAATTTACTTTGGCAACTCAAGTAATGAGGTTTTGGACTTAAATTCATTTTCATATCAAAAGTCCAAAACTCGAGTTTGGGTTTGGAAACTTGAGTTTTGTTCCTATTCAAAGATATGGTCCAAAGCTCAAATCACGATGTTCCTCTCTAGAAGAAGGAAACTCAAGTTTGTTTATGGATACTCGAGTATTGATATTAGTGCATAGTGAAAAATCGAGTATGAGTCGAAGAGTTTGAAAATCAAATCTGATGAATTTGTGAAACCTTCTTCTTTGATCTTAATACTAATCCTCTACATTCACTACTATTTCTTAACTATGTTGAATCAGTTTGTTAGCGAGTTACAGATGGTTTACAGGACATTAAATGAAGATTTGAACAAAAGCAAAAAGTGATGTCAGAACATTAAATGCAAAGTCCAGAAACTTGCATCCTTTTAAGCTATCATTCTCTATACGTTGCAAAGGGATTAATGTCTGCTTTCCCTAAGCAGTAGCTGCTCTTCCAACGGATCTATTACAAGGGAAGTCAACACTAATCCTCTGAACAAAAGCAATTAACTGAAGAATAGAGAGAGAAGACACCAAAGTGCCTTCAATAGCTAGATTAGTGCACCAACGGTTATAATGGAGTTAGCAACGGTTATTTAATGCTCTCTTAGTATAAATAGAGCAGCATTCAATTCTTCTCAACAACACATCTGCTGAAAACAAATTGCATTCAAGTTTGCCAACTACTCTTTCAGTTTTCACTTGTAAAGTATCTTTTGATACATTGATCTTCAGTGTTTATACTTATCTACTCTTAGAGAGAGTTCATTTATTGTGAATCATTTCATTGTAAAAATCTCAAGTCAGGGGACTTGGAGATTGGGATATTGATTGTAACTTGTAAGGGGGAGTAAGTTCTAGTGAGAGAATTACTCTTGAGTTATAGAGTGTGTAATCGATCGAGATAGTGAAATCCCAGAGTGTCTGGGGACTGGACGTAGGTCAAGAGATTGGACCGAACCAGTATAAGTTTCTTGTGTCTTGCTATCCTTCCTTATACTTTGTCTAGCTCTGTTTTAGTGTTCGAAAACAGAGCAATTGCAAAAGACTTTTAAAATCCCCAATTCACCCCCTCTTGGTGATTAAGCTACACTTTCAAAATATAGACATCTTAGTGGTTTCGATTGTGCTGGTTTCATGCAATTATGATGTTTGTGGAATTTATTAAAAATGTTTGAAGTTGGGCCAGACACACTGGATTTTTCTGGAAATTACAATGGGCTCGGTTTTGAGTAAAAATGTAAGGGTATTTTTGGAAAAATGCTAAAATAAGGTCTTTTGGTGTTATTTAGGGATAAACCACACTTGTGGGAGCTAGTAGGCCTATTAAAATTTTAAGACGGTACATACCCCACCAAGTAGTAACTGCTTTACTCAAGTACTTTTATGTGTTTTGCTGTATGTTTGTTTTGCCATACATGTTTGTATGTTTGTGTTGCCAAAGATGCATACAGAACATGTTGGGGTTTGAGTCCCTAACAATTGTGTTCCTAGTACTTAGGATTGTTCCTGGGCTTGCCTTGGTAAGGCAGCTCGACGGTGCGAAGACTAGTTATTGTGTATGCTTCTGTTTGCATATATGGTGTATTTGGCATATTATCTGTGTTTACATATATGGCATGGTTGCATGCATACACTTTATACATTTAGTACATGAGTATTGGAAGTTACTCTGGGGGTCATTATCAGACTCCAGAAGCTTCTGTAGACGTAGGGGGATGTGCCTGACTTTAAAAGGCCTTTTTAGGAAAGGTAGGGTGTGGCAGTGCTGGTGAAGGATAGGGGATGCCCTATCATATTTTGTACTTTACTTCTTGGGATGATTGTATATTATTTTGGTATTTATATTTGAATGAATGTGCCCTAACCCTTCGGGAACTTCTACTTTATATCTAATTATGCTTTTACCAGTACAGTAGTTGTCCAAACCAGTCCAATGCTTTGTTGCGCGTGCTCTGACATATAATTAATTGGACTAATAACGAAAGAAATAAGGTAACCTATAAAAGGAATCCCTCTAACCCACCACCCGAAAGGGTGAGGCCGGTAGGGGTGTAACAGTTTTGGTATCAGAGCACGGTTTGGACAGTACTGGTAAAAGTTTACTGGATACGGGTTCTAACGTAATTATGGCTGGAGTAGGCGGAAGATGGAACCGGATCCGAGGAATGTGCATGTGTATCAGAGAAGGAGGAGGGGAGGACCAAGGGTACTCGGTAGAGCAAGGCATAGAGCTGACCCACCCCCATCTGTACCAGCACCTCTCGAGTTACTGGCTCAAGAGCCAGATTTTTCATCTTTGCCTCAGTTGGCACCAGTTCCTGATATACCACTCATTCCTCTGATCGCACCTGAACCAGAGTTGCCACCACTTCCTGAATAAATACCACCCTTTATGCCCATACTTCCTCCAGTACCCGGTATTGACCCTGAGGTCTACCTGATATTATACCTGGTCTTGATATGCCTGTACCCAACTTACTGATGCCGACCTTTCCTCTGGTACTTGATGAACCATACATGCCCAAAATTCCTAATTTACCTGATCCAGCGCTCGATCTTGAGCAAATACCTTTGAATGAACCTGAATATATCACACCCTTTGATGTTCCGCTCTTCATGCAACCTCCTGCCGTTGTGCCTCCAGTACCCGAGGCAGTAGAAGAAGTGGGTAAGAATGAAGTGAGAGATGTTGTGAATGGTAATGGATCACCATATTCATCTGTAGGGGATTCCAAGGAGCCCACGGTATTACTGCAGCACCCTTTGGCAAATAATGAGGCTGCGTCCAATAATGAAGAGCTTCCACTACTTAACTTCCTATCAGATATTGATGTGGGTCTGCTAGGAATTGCCCATAATCAATACCAGATGGCTCGTGTTTGAAAACCCACCCCAAAGAGCTACTACCATTATTTTATGAAAAGGATGAAGAGATTATACAATAATAGGATGCTAAACAGAATGATGGAGTATTCCTTGGAGCACTGGAAAAGTGTCGTACTGTTTTTCTTTCCACAGACTCACTTTTGGGTGTGTCTACTCAACAGAAAAATGGAACGTGAACGCCAGTTTGAGCATGATTTTAAGGGTTTCATCAGTTACATCTCGATACACATTCTATCTGAAATGTAAACCTTGGTTGTGACAGGGTGTGGGAGTAGTATGTTTGTATGATAAATATGGATGCAATATAGATGGAATATAAAATAAAGATGGTTGTGTAGATGTGCTATGACTTGGCCATGATGTAAAATAGCATGATGTAAGATAACTATAAAGTAATGCAATATGTATCAGTTTGTAAACTGTGATGTGAGTAATATTATTATGGTTTGTATAAATTTTTAATGTTTGTGGATATTTACTTGTTTTTATCAAGTGTAGTAAGAGATATAAATGGCTAGATGACGAACCCGAGCACAGAGAGAACCAAAACCAAAGCCAAATCAGAATCAACCGGAGCCAAATCTTACAGAGTAGATGATGAAGATGCTACAGGAACAAGGGAACATGATGCAACAGATGCGGGAAGAGATCAATGAACTGAGAGCCCGACAGAACTAGAATGAAACAGAGAATGATGATGATGATGATAATGAAGAGGAGATTCCCCACAGGCCATAGGAGAGCAGAGATGCTGAAACTCCTTTATACTAGGTATCTAAATTTTGTAAATAGAACCCTCCAGTCTTCCGAGGGCGATTTGATGTAGTGGAGGATTGGATTATGAGATTAGAAAAGATCTTCCAAGTATTGGGCTGCCTAGAAGAAAGGAAAGCCCAGCTGGCCATATATAAGCTTGAGGAGATGCAGATCGGTGGTGGAGAAATACAGAAACCACCTTGCAAGCACAAAACATTCTAGTGACTTGAGGTTTATTTCAAGAAAAGTTTAATAAGCAATATCAGCCACCTTCTATCCATATTGCTAAAGAATCAGAATTTCTTATGATCAAGCAGGGCGATAATAAGCCATTCGAAGATTATTATGCCAGATTCACTCGTTTATCTCGGTACTCTGCTTACCATAGAAACCCTGGTGCCAAGAGTAGTCTAGCATATGTTCTTGTTTGTGGATTAAAGTATGAGATCAGAGAGAAACTAATTGCTCGGCAGATCTATACCCTACACCAGGCAGTTGAGGAGTGCAGAGTAGTTGAAAGAAATCCCAGAGATCTGCATGCTCTCAAGAATGCATCTAATCGCGGTGAATCCAGCCATGGGAATTTATTTAAACGTAAGAGACCAGACCTGAGCCAACAAGGCAATGGAAAGAAATCTTTTTGATTTAATTGACGAAATTTCCAAAGGCCTTCTGAGCCTCAAAAGTGCAATAAATGTTGAAAGAGCTACCCTGGCACTTATTGTATTAGACAGGTTATCTGTTTCAACTACCGTAAACCCGAATACTACAGCCGAGACTGCCCACAACTGAAGATAGAAAGGATTCCACAGAGTTAGGGCAGAGTTTTTGCCATGACCAGGGATGAGGCTCAAAGATCCCCCGAGATGATTCAAGGTACAATCTTTATTCATGGTCATCTATTTCATGCATTGTTTGATACAGGTGCTAGCCACTCATTCATTGCATGTGATTGTGTGACACGTCAGAAATTTGATGTGCATAAATTGCCTTATGACTTGAATATGTCTACACCCTTAGGGGTTAAAGCTAGAATTGCTGATGTCTATTTGAATTGTGTTGTGACCGTAAATGGTCGTGAAACGACTATTGATCTAATCTGCCTACCATTGCGAGAAATCGACGTGATATTGGGTATGAATTGGATGACGGCCAATAATGTAATTATGGATTTGGGAAGTAAGACAGTCGCATCCCGAGTGTCATCAAGAAACGATGACAGTAGAATTAGCCTTAACTCGTTGTCGACCACTGAAATATAGAAATACCTTGAACAAGGTTGCCAAGGGTATATGGTATTCTTCTCGGTGCAGGCAGAGGCAGAACTTTCACTAGACAAAATACCGGTTGTGAAGGAATTCCTTGATGTCTTTCCAGACGACATCAGTGGATTACCTCCAGAGAGATAAGTCGAATTTGCAATTGAACTTATGCCTGACACTAGACCCATTTCTAAAGCACCCTATAGAATGGCACCCAACAAGATGGCAGAATTCAAGAAGCAGCTTGAGGAAGTGCTCAAAAAAGGCTTTATCAGGCCTAGTGTCTCACCTTGGGGAGCTCTAGTACTCTTTGTGAAAAAGAAAGATGGGAGCTTACGGCTCTGTATTGATTACAGTGAGTTGAACAAAGTAACAACTAAAAACAAATACCCAATCCCCAGGATTGATGATCTGCTAGATTAGTTATCTGGTTCCTGTGTATTCTTAAAGATTGATCTACGATCCGGATATCATCAGTTGCGAGTTAAAGCTAAAGATATCTCGAAGACTGCTTTCAGAACCAAATACGGACATTACGAATTCTAGGTGATGCCCTTTGGATTGACAAATGCTCCAGCTGTCTTTATGGACTATATGAATCTTGTGTTTTAACCTTACCTGGATCAATTTGTTGTGGAGTTTATTGATGACATATTGATTTATTCTAAGAATGAGACAGAGCATGAACACCATTTGCGACTCGCATTAAATATTTTGAGGGAAAACAAGCTCTATGCAAAATTTAGTAAATGCAAATTTTGGCTTTCAGAGGTTAAATTTCTTGGCCATGTGATCTCGAAAGATGGGGTTGCTGTTGACCCTACCAAAGTAGAAGTAGTACTAAATTGGAAGAGACCAGAGACTATATTTGAGATTCGCAGTTTTTTGGGTCTTGCAGGATATTACCGCCGTTTTATATAGAACTTTCCACAGATTGCGTCGCCGTTGACAAAGCTTACTAAAAAGAACCAGTCATTTGTATGGGATGCTCAGTGTGACAAGAGCTTCCGTATACTGAAGGAGAGGCTTACAACGGCACTTGTGTTGATTATCCCCAATCCAGCTAAGACCTATACGGTCTATAGTGATGCGATTTTACAGGGATTGGGATGTTTCCTGATGTAGCAGGGCAGAGTTGTAGCCTATGCCTCTCGTCAGTTGAAGCCTCATGAGTTGAACTACCTTACACATGACTTGGAACTTGCAGTGATTGTGTTTGCTTTGAAGATATGGCGACACTATTTGTATGGCGGTGTTGTTGGCTTGTACTGTGACCACAAGAGCCTTAAGTACTTGTTTAATCAGAAAGAACTAAATATGAGGCAGCGCAAATGGATGGAGCAACTTAAAGATTATAATCTAGAGATTAAGTACCACCCAGGTAAGGAAAATGTTGTTGTTGATGCCTTGAGCAAGAAAGCTATGCATGTGGCATCTATGATGATAACAGAGCTGAAATTGCTAGAGGATTTTCAGGATTTGAACTTATCAAATCAAATCCTCACAAATAGTAAAGAGCCATATGATGTGCACATTTCCAATCTTCTTGTCAGTCATGAAGAGAATGATTTGAAATCCGAAATAAAAGAAGCTCAGATGCATAATGAGCTAGTTGAGTCGATACGAGAAAAAGATGTCTAACAGTAGATCCATAGAATATGATCTGTCGCTAGATGGGCTGATCTGATACAAAAAGCGAATTTATGTACCACTAGTGGAAGAACATAGAAAGAAAATTCTGGATGAGGCTCATAAGAGCAAATACACTATTCATCCAGGATCAACCAAGATGTATCATAATCTGAAAGCAGAGTTCTGGTGGCCTGGTATGAAAGATGATATCACTCGGTATATGGCTAAGTGTGTTTAACTTGCCAGAAAATGAAAATTGAGCATCAACGACCGAAAAGACTTCTGAAGGGAATCAGAATACCTGAATTGAAGTGGGAAGATGTTACCATAGATCTAATTGTGGATTTGCCCAAGATTAGGCATTATGATGCGATAAGGGTGATTGTTGACTGACTCACAAAATCTGCCCATTTTATTCCTATAAGTGTGAATTACTCTCCAGAAAAGTTGGCAGAGATTTATATCAAAGAAATCATCAGACTCCTTGGTACACCGAAAAGCATCATTTCTGATAGAGATCCCCAGTTTACCTCTCGATTTTGGCAAGCATTACATGAAGCAATGGGGACGAAGTTGAAGTTTAGCACTACTTACCATCCCCAAACTGATGGTCAGTCAGAAAGGACCATCCAAACACTGTAAGACATGTTGCAAGCTTGTGTCCTGGATTTTAAGGGTAATTGTGTCCTGGTTGAATTTGCATACAACAATAGCTATCATTCCAGTATATAGATGGCTCCTTATGAAGCCTTATAAGGGAGAAAATGTAGATCTCCTATTTGTTGAACTGAGTTATCTAAAAGGAAGTTATTCGGGCCGGAAATGGTTGATGAGACCTCCAACCAAATTAAGTTAATTCAGAAGAGGCTTCTCGCGGCACAGAGCCGATAGAAGAGTTATGCAGATAAGAGGAGGAGACCTCTAGAATTTGAGGTAGGAGGTCATGTTTTCCTTAAAATATCTCTTGTTACTGGAATTGGTATAGCAATAAAGTAGAGAAAACTAAGTCCTCGGTATATTGGACCCTTTGAGATACTTTCTAAACGAGGACCAGTAGCATATCAATTGGCCTTACCGCCTAACTTGAGCAATTTACATGATGTCTTCCATGTCTCTCAACTGAAAAAGTATCAGCTAGATCCAGACCATATTTTGGAATATGAGAACGTGGACATTCAAGACAATCATACTTTTGTAGTTGAACTGGAGCAGATTCTCGAGTGTCAATAAAAAAAACTCTGGCGGAAGACTATTCCACCTATTAAAGTACTCTGGAAAGGATTGTCTTCCAGGGAAGCAACATGGGAAACAGTAGAAGACATGAAGGATCGCTACCCTGATTTTATGTCCCATAATATGATTAATGTATAGACAAATTTCGAGGATGAAATTTATTTTATGGGGGGAGAAGTGTAACACCCCACTGCTGTACATAATGTATTGTTAAGCACTAATGAATTAATGAGAAGTATTTATTGCTGATTTAATTATTATTATTTTCTGTATTATTTTATTTTAAGTAATAATTATAAAAGGTTGTCAGAATAATGGGAGATAGGATGGTGGGCCCTAAAAACGTCCAAAATGTCGCTTAGTGTAGACAAGAAAAAGGAGATCATGACGTTGTCCAGAGTTGGAAAAGAGCGGGTCCAGGACAAACCACCGGATAATATAAGCCGGTACAATGAGGTGGGGCCCAGGGATATTGACCAGATACAGATTCCTGCCCCAAGTTAGTGTCTATGCACCATCCATGGTCAGGCAAGAGAAAGAGATACTGAAAAAGGTATATGTCAAAGAGCAAGAGTCAGTGTAATGATTACATTGGGAAACGTGTCACTACAGAGGTAAAAGAGGAAAAGTAAGGGCAAAATGGTCAAATCGTTACCCCTTAAGTCATAAATTCGTCTACCTAGGAGAGAAGGAAAGATCATATGATTTTATCCATACTCAGGCCCAAACACAAAATGCGGGTCCCACAGGCGATTAACTGTAGAAAGGAGACTGATAGGGACTAGTTAGAGGTTTCTTTTGAATTGAATGAGAAAAATGTGGAGCCATATTGGGAAGTCAAGATGGTGCCACATATGAATGGGTAATAGGGGAAAATATCTGAAAAGCTGAACAAAAGAACAAAAGAAAGCACCCTGTTAACTAGCGGGGCCCAGCGTGGACTGGTAGAAGGAAATTGGACCGGATAAAGAGTAAAAGACAAAGGAAAAACATGAGGGAAGATTTGGAGGGGCCCAAATGGCTCCACCTAGCCCCCATAATTATTAAAAATTTACTTGGAGGAAAATAAAAGTAAAATCAGTCCAAAAGTCAAGATGTAGGCCCCATTTGCAAGATAAAAAGGATAAATAAGATAATTGAGAAACATTAAATAAAGGTCAAGGGAGCATATTTTTGGGCCCAAGATGGCACCACCTAGCCCCTTGGAGCTATCTAGAGTGCTTGAGGAAAAAGAAAAATAATAATAATAAAGAAGTTTTGGGTCAAAACATGTAATTTTAGCCCTTTGAAAAGATAAAATTTGAATACTTGGAGAGGGATGCGCACATGTACAGCCTCTAGACTCTTCTAGAATTTCTTGAGAAATAAGTCAAAAAGACAGATCAAATTCACTAATTACTGGACATGAATTTTCTCCAGTTAATTCAGATTGCTCAGATTACCTTTTTACTACTTTAAAAAGACATAAACTCTCTCTCTCTTAACCATAAGGGGTGAAATTTTCAGAGAGCAGAGAGTGACCTGTAAAGCTTCCATAGCTAAGAGTAAGAGACCAATCACCAAGATCATCAAGCTGAACTCTGATTTTAGGTAAACACCGAAAACCCGAACCATTGAAGCTTAAACTTGAGGTTTTTGTTCAAATGGTTAAAGTTTTCAAAACTTTATTTTTTATGGGATTAAGTCACGGTTTAAGTTTCCAAACTCAAAAACACTTAAAACACTAGAAAGGAGGCTTGTTGCCAATTCTGAAATTCTGGGCAGCAAAGCTTCAACTCGGTCTTAAAAATAGTAAATGAAGTCTTTTTGAGCTTAAATGTTTCATTCAGAACTTAGATATCCTAATGTTCACCGTGATGTATAATTTTATGTTATTTGGAGTTTTCTACTAGGAGAAATCAATTGGTAAAGTTAGTCCAGAAAACAACAGGATAATTCTAACCAGAGTGTGGAAATTGGACTACACGCCAAAATATAAGTACTTTTGATCTCTGGAATTAGTTTTCCTGAAATATAGACATCTTAATGGTTCCGATGGTGCTAGTTCCATGCAAATATGATGTTTGTGGAATTTATTAAAAATGTTTGAAGTTGGACCAGACACACTGGATTTTTCTGGAAATTACAAAGGGCTCGGTTTTGAGTAAAAATGTAAGGGTATTTTTGGAAAATTCTAAAATAAGGTCTTTTGGTGTTATTTAGGGATAAACCACACTTGTGGGAGCTAGTGGGCCTATTAAAATTTTAAGACGGTACACACCCTAACAGGTAGTAACTGCTTTACTCAAGTACTTTAATGTGTTTTGCTGTACGTTTGTTTTGCCATGCATGTTTGTATGTTTGTGTTGCAAATATGCATACAAAACATGTTGGGGCTTGAGTCCCTAATGATTGTGTTCCTAGCGCTGAGGATTGTTCCAGGGCTTTCCTTGGTAAGGCAGCTCGACGGTGTGAAGACTGGTTATTGTGTATGCTTCTATTTCAATATATGGTATATTTGGCATATTATCTGTGTTTATATATATGACATGGTTGCATGCATACACTTTACACATTTAGTGCATGAGTATTGACAATTACTCTGGGGGCCATTATCAGACTCTAGAAGCTTCTGTAGGCGTATGGGATGTGCCTGACTTTAAAAGGTCTTTTTAGAAAGGTAGGGCATGGCAGTGCTGGTGAAGGATAGGGGATGCCCTATCATATTTTGTACTTTACTTCTTGGGATGACTATATATTATTTTTGTATTTATATTTGGATGATTGTACCCTATCCCTCCGAGAACTTCTAATTTCTATCTAATTACGCTTTTACCAGTACAGTAGTTGTCCAAACCAGTCGATGCTCTGTTGCGCGTGCTCTGACAAATAATTAATTGGATTAATAATGAAAGAAATGTAACATATAAAAGAAATCCTTCTAACCTGCCACCCGAAAGAGCGAGGCCGATAGGGGTGTAACATCAACGGTAAAAAACAAAGGAATAAAAGAATTCAAGAATGTTACAGACGGTGATTATTCCAAAGCAAGGCTTCATCTCTCTAACGAACATTTGAAGAGTCTCAGCGGAAAAGTTTTGAAGCTTCTACAACGGTCATAAATGCCATCAACTGTAAATATCAGTAGCTTTGATTTTGCCAACTACCGAAACGCTGTGCAATCAATTCGACTCAACTACAATTTACTGTTTCATTAACTGAGCATAATATCTTCAAATATTATTATTATACTTCAGTGTTAATCACTTTATCTACTCTGTGAGAGAGTCAAACACTTATCGATTTATTGTTCATTAGTCAAATCTTAAGGTTGTGGAACCTTAAGTATGTGTGTACAATTACAGCTTGTAAGGGGGAGTGAGTCCTAGTGTGAGAGGATCATCCGAGTACAAAGTGTGTAATTTTAACCATCATTTTGAGTTAGTGAAAAATCCCAAGGTGCTTGGGGACTGGACGTAGGTCGTGGAATTAGACCGAACTAGTATAATATCGCTGTGTTCATTTCCTCTTTTTATCTCTATGTATTTGTGTTCTTAAGGGCTCTAGCGAAAATTTTTTATAATCACCTTTTCACCCCCTCTAGGTGATACTCCACCTTTAGCCTAGAGTTTTCTGACATGTCTTTCACATAGTGTTTCATATTGGTGATTGAGCTAAATAATAAAGAGGAGGACAATGAAGAAAACGTAGGAAAAGCAAATGAAAATGTGGAGTTTAAATAATACACATATGGAAGGAACGTGAAAATATCATCATTGCACATGTTGGATGTTGAACAGGCGGGGATGTTGGCTAGAATACTTTACAATTCTTAATAAGTTAGAATCATTAAGCATGTTGATAAGAATACTTTATAGTTCTTAATTAATAACATTGAATTATTAAGTTGTCTTTTTTTACACTTCATCTTCCTCTAATTTGATGATGAGGATAAGGACAACAAGCAAGAGAACAATGATTATGTTTATTTATCACCACCACTGTCATCCTCTTCTTCTTCATCATACTCTTCATCCTCCCCTTCCTCATCCTCATCCTCATCATCGAAAGAGGGAGATGAAGGGTTTGACTGAAATTCATATTCAAGATCATTGTGATGAAGTATGTGGTTCAACTTCCTATTCAACATATTGGTGTATTCTGTGAGATGCCTTGTATCGTGGTCAAGACTTGCCAACATCTGCATCAGAGCCTCCATTTTATGAGGAGGAGGAAGAGGTGATGGTGGTGGCCTGGTGGTGGTGGAGAATGGAGTGGTAATGGTAGAGGAGCTCCCTATGAACTTAACAAGATGAAGGAAGATGAGAAGGTTGATAAACAAAAGTAGTAAAAATCACAAGGAATAGGTGAGTTTAAATAGAGGTTTAATGAATTACAAAGGGTTGAGTTATGACTTATGAAGGTCTAATAGATTATGAAGGGTTATGAGTTATGATTTAGGTGGTGGTGGGGTGTTAGATGACGATTGTTTCTGAAGACAATTATGATTTGTCTTCGCTAATATAAGAGTTGGAAGATGACTCATTTGTAAGCATTACATGATGGTTGTTTCAAAAGAACCATAACTTTTGCCACCAAATAAATTATGGTTATTAACCACAACCATTATTTTTGCGTTTTTGCGAATTCCGCCTCGTAATACATGACACTATGCATATTTAACTATTCATTTAAAGTTATATATCCTTGTGCGACCTCCGTCTCAACATACATGACGTTTATTTTTAGTAACCATTATGTATTAAGTGTTGTAAATGCACAAATCTATAGTAGAGCACATGGTATGCATTCCATATTTTTCACAACCATTTTCTCTATCTCCACCATTTATCTCATGTTATTATTTTGGGGTTATGAATATTATCATGCGTATCTCATATGATCATGCATTCATCGTTTACTCTATCGACAGTTTATTAGGTAATCATGGATCATCATAATCACTATATAATCTCATAACATTCATAATAGAATTATATTAATTTCAAATTTTGTAATTATCTATAGCATGCATGTTACAACACCATCAGATACAACAATCACTATTATTGTCAAGTGCACAATACCAAAGGACAATAATTATATCATAATAATTATAGCATGCTCCTCAGATCTTTATCAATAAGATACCATTAAAGTTCTCTTTCATATGGAGTCACTCACCCCAGTGAACACGTTGCTCATCCATTGAGAAATCACTAAACTCGCCACGACGAGTTTGTCACTCGTCAGGGGGAAAACTACTAAACTCGCCTTGGCATGTTAGGGTGTGCATGGGAATCATTCTGTTCCCCAGCACTGTTTCTGAGATGAAACAGTTTTTTCTGATTCTGTGCCTTGGAAGAGTTCTGAGAATCAAAATGACATTTGTTAACTCATTTTATTTTTACTTCAAGAATCAGAAATACGTTTGGTAACACAATTTTTTTTTCATTCAGAGAATCAGAATTACGTTTGTTAACACATTTTTATTTTTATTCTGAGAATTAGAATTACCTAAGACAATACAAATCTTTTTCTTTATTTTTTGTTTATAGGTTTCATCAACGGTATAAAATAATCTATTTCTTTACATTTGTACCCATTCAACACTTGTCAATCTACTATCTCTAATTGGTTCTTTGGTACATATTGAATTATTAATAATAATAATCAACAAGTTTGATATAACAAGATCTTCGTCTATTGATTCATCGTCAATATGAGGATCAAAATATTGCCCAAAAGTCAGACATAAAGGAGCACCAGCCATGATAATACTGCATCAATACAAATTATCATCACTAATTTCATGCTAGCATATTTCAAAAAGTAAATCACATTAACAAAAAAAAGATCCACATCATAGTCATAAGAAAAATGAAAAGTTAAAATATGATCTTTAATACCATTAAACAAGAGACAATTAAAAAGTTGCAATATAATTTAATTTAAAAATTTATATGAGTGAAGCTCTCCTCTTAGGAGGAGCCTTTATAAAGGCTACTCTCCAAGCTTAGCTCTCAACCATTCGATCAACTGCTTTGTGGTACGCTTCATCCTCCAATCCCACCATGTCATTCAATACATCCATTGCAGCCTCAATTGAGTATGGATCCTCATTCACTTTTGCAGTAGCAGGATTAGTAAAATTATGGTCGCATTGGTTTTGTCTAATCTTAACTAGATCCTGAATGGCTTGACATGCCATTGCAACATCTGTATTCCCACTACGTCTTCTACGCTTTGCATTTGGGGTCCTATCTTGTCTATAAGAAATTATATGGGACACTACATTAAAAGTTACCTTAATATGGACATCCCATAAAGATGCATCCTCGGTTGTTGCAGTTTTCAAAAAAGTGTTCCAACCAAAACCAGATATGCTTAGTAATTTCTTGAAACTTGAATATTCTTTTCTAAGTTTATTCATCTTGTTTTTCAGTTGAGGAAGTGTGTAATCAAGCCATGATGTTAACTATTCAGCAAACTCAATTGCAAATTTATTGATGAACTAATTCCAATTTGCTAGCAGAGGCTATATCATCAATAAATACTTGCGCATATTCACTAATTACTTGGCTATAGTCACTAAATACTTGGCTATATCTACATTGCAAAGGCTATATCATCAATAAATACTTGGCTATATTCACTGATTACTTTTTTCTTATTTTAAAGCACAAGGTTCCTCAGAAAAATAAAAATAGCTTAAACTAATGAAGATATTCACATTCCTCATAGCAATGTCAATAAATAACAATCCTCTACAATTAACTAGCGTAGAAAATACTTACTACTTCTAGTCATCTAATTACACTATTGCATTGCATTGACCTCCATGTCTGTGCTATGAAGAATGGCCAGTCTCCGTCAAAGTAATCCAAAAATGAAAGAAGAACAAAGGGCCCTTTCAAGCACATTCAAGACAGCTACACTCCTCCCAGAAGATAATAAGAATTTTTCTTTCAACAGCTTCCTCTCCTCTAGCACCTCTCATTATTTCTCTTCTCTCTCGAACCTGTGTATTTTCTCTACAATTAATTGTCTATTAAGTATTACCTTCATCCCTTGATTCATTATAAGGGTTCTTTTTCCCTCACTCATCCCCTCTCAGGGCTATAGTTAAAAAAGTTCCAAGACTCCCCAAAAAGACTCTTCTATACACATAACGAATTAGAGTCCTAATAGTATGCATATGAATCTAGATCATAGTAGGAATGAACAAAATAAGAAGCATACAGAATATTTCCAGAAACTGTTGGTTATGATTAGTTTTGATTATGTCTTATATAGATGCCATTCTTAAGAGCAAAAAGGTTGCATACTACATTGATCTTCTACTTTGACTAATTCTTATATTTAATGTAGATGCAAAGTTTAATAATGAAGAATGATCAAGAAAGGAGACTCAAGAAAGAAGATTGGAAGTCTTCATGATCAAACAGAAGTTGGAATGAAGCTTCATCATATTTGAGCTACAATGGACTACACATGAATAAGTGCTGATATAGAAAGCCAACACAAGATATTCTGGAAGAAATTCAGAATAGGATCAGCTTTCTGGATATTGAAGAAGGTAGAAGCTGCAGAGAATAATGAGCCCAAGTTAAATGATAAAGAACGATCAAGTTGGGAGATGGAAAAAGGAAGAACTTGTTGAATGGAATGAAGATATCATTATTCAAGTTCTTATATTGATGCTAGAAGCCTCCAAGATCATATGGAAGTTGGATTGGCTCAATTCAGACTTAAAGTCAGCAAATATGAGGTTCTGGATGAGCAAACTCGAGCCTCCAAGTATTAAACTCAAGTTTACTATCTTGCTGAAGTAATTTGCTTATCTGATTTGAGCAAACTCGAGCTTAGCACTCCAAACTCGAGTTTACAACGGTGATCAACTCGTTTCACGTTCAAGACAGGCAACGTCTGGTAATTTGATGATATCTTCCAAACCAGAGATCCGATTGAGGTGAAACCAGTGGCATATGAAACTAAACTCCCAATGCGTCATTTTGATATAAATTACAAGCCCAAAGGAGTTCATATGAGATAGATATGAATTGTAGAAGTTGACAGATAAAACCACGCCACACAGAAAACCAAGCCTCAATGTTTTGCGTGTAACTCACAATATAAACATCCAATTGAGCTGAAATCAGTGCCATTGGAAAGTAGACTCAAAGAGCTTTCCATCAAGAGTTTAACCAACCAAAAAAAAGTTCAGACCAGGGAGATATGGCCCTCGAAAGTGGACAAAGTTGCAAGCTCGCTGAACAAAGTCTAAAATCAGCCAGGCCAAGTTTACAAGTAGCAAACTCGAGCTTACGGGTTACAGAGAGGATATGCTGATTTTGAAGAAGTCCAAACTCGAGCTTGAAGTTACAAGCTCGAGCTCGAGAGTTCCGAGAGAAGAAATGAACTTTTGGAAAAAGCCAAACTCGAGCCTATAAGTGACCAAACTCGAGTTTAGCTCGGACGAGAGAGCAAGCGGGTCCCGATAAACACCCAAACTCGAGTCTATAAGTTATAAGCTCGAGCTTGAGACTTCCGAGGCAAAATTCCAAGTTCAAAAGAAGACCAAACTCGAGCTTACCTATATAAACTCGAGCTTGGAACTCCAGAACAGATTTACACATCTGATTCAGAAAAATCACCATGACTAAAACATCATATCTCATCAAGAACATCCAGATGATTACTCAAATGATTTATACTACTTCTTAACATCATTTATATCATTTGTGTATAAGTTTTAGGTGATTAAAGTTTGAGATAACATCAATTTGACAGAAATCAAAATCATCATAAGCATGAAGATGAAGGTTGCTTTGCATATTTTCGAAACAACGAGAAGGCGAAATTGAACGAGAAACTTGAAGAAACAACGTTGAATGCTGAACGGTAATGTTCTTCAATGGATTCAAATGTTCAATGTCCTTTAACTTCAGATTTGAGAAGATTTGAATTTGCTTTAAAGTCAAATAAAGCAACTCCATGAGCCACTTGTATTATTTTATTATATCTTCTCAAACAAAGCAAATGGAAGACAGCCTGGAAAGATGGAGAGCCATTTCTCAGTGTAGACAACAATGCCTCCACCAACTAAAGTTGTACATCATCATTTCTCAAATAAGACCACATGGGACACATTCTTGAAAAGCCAAAATTCAAATATTCAAATCTGCAAAAGTTCCCAACAGCTATATTCAAACAGCAGTGGTCATAACAGCTAGATCCATGGCGAAACACTCATAACAACTACATTTTTGAATGGGTTCAAGTCTCGAATGGATCTATAACGTTCATCTACTTCAACTAGCATAAATACCTAAAGATTTGAAGCTTTCAAGTAGAGAACACAGAGTAGACAAAGCAGAAAAACGCAGAGACACAGCTTACATCTTCAACATGCTAATACTCTGATCTTCACATCATTTACTCTCTGCTTTCAATGTTTACATAGCTTATCATAGAGAGTGAAGTGATTTGTAATTGTGCTTCAGTGTTTATTCATCTACTTCTGAGAGATAAGAGTCATTGTAAACATCCTATCATTCTATCTGTGAGATACTCATGATTGGGTGATCTTGAGTGGGAAACACATTGTATTGATTACAGCTTGTAAGGGGAGTGAATCCTAGGGAGAGGATTACTTCGAGTACAGAGTGTGTGATCAAGCAAGTGTATTGATTACAGTTTGTAAGGGGGAGTGAATCCTAGTGAGAGGATTGCTTCAAGTACAGAACGTGTAATCGTGTTGAAAGAAGATAGTGGATTGAAAATCTCAAGTGAAGCTTGGGACTGGACGTAGGTCAAGGATTGGGCCGAACCAAGATAAATCGGTTTGCATATTCTCTTCCCTTATCTCTTATATTTCCAAAGATATATACCGAATATCTATACATGTTTGAATGATCGACTATTGCTTTATCAATCATTATTATTGTCATTCAAAATGCTTTCAATAAGTTGCGAAAAGTTTTTCAAAGTTCATAAAGTTTTAACAAACACCCAATTCACCCCCCTCTTGGGTGATAGCCTGGTTTTTCAGAAACAAGTTCAAATTCTTGATATTGGTCAGAGCCATCGTCCAACTCATCACACCACACATTACATATAAGCAACAAATTTCCAGAAACAGGATACAAATTCCATTAACTATGAACCAAAACGTGATCGTCGAACCCAGGGCAAAACCACCGAAAAGCCGTATTCTAATTGATTAAAATCAAAATATTAAAATTGATTCAGTAAGAAAAGTGAGCACAAATTCGGACACAGTACTATGGACATAGGAGAAGCAAGCAAAGTAAAGGAAGAGTAGAGTACCTCAGTAAGTTCCCGGGATGGAGGAGAATCAGAGAGCCTGAGACGAAGCTGAGAGCCTGAGACTGGAGGAGAATCGAGAGCCTGAGATGGAGCCACAGAGGAGAGCCTGAGACAGAGCTTGAGATTGGAGGATAATCAGAGAGCCTGAGGAGGAGGAGCGGACGCCGCGAGACAACCAGGAAGAGGGAAGGACGTCGTGAGAGACACTGATGAGACTGAGGTTGTTTGCTCAAGAAAAGAGAGGTTAAGGGAAAAATAGATTCTGATTTTGTGCCCTGGAATAGAGAAGCGAAAATTTTTTCTTCTCTTTTTTGTTCCCCAGCACAAAAAAAAACGATTCATCCCAAGAACAAAAAAATATGGATTTACCAAACACAATTCCTTTCCATTTTTGTTCCTGGGAATAGAATTTTTTTTTTTTAAAAAAAAAAAACTCATTCTGGGAGCGTTACCATGCACACCTTTAGCCTCTCATTAAGGAGATCAAGAGTTTGTAACCTCTACCTAGATTTTCATATTTGATCAAATTTGTATGCTATCCCAATATTTTGTACAGGCTCTAATTTCTTTATGAAAACAATCCCACAAGGTACAACACAAAATAGTTAGGGGAATATACTAGACTTATTTAGAATATTTTCCTAAGCTATGGAGTTTTCTCAAAACGTCCACAACCAACACTGATAAGCAAAATGGATAGGACCCACATTACCAAGAGTTCTCTAAGTTACAATTGAGGGGTTTCTCTCTCAAACACATAAGAAGAAACTACAAAGTAATGAGAAAAACTCTTAATCAATCATACTCAATAAATTACTTATAGCTTATCCATTCAGTTGCTGAGCATTTCCTATGAGTAAGAAACAAAAATAAAGAACTAAGCATATTTGAGAATTTAATTCAACAGTGTCATACTAGGATTTTCTAATGTCTTTGTATATTCAATTTACCATTTTAACCCTTAGAACCCAATATTCTTGAAAAATCCCCAATCTAAAACCTAATTCCTATTTTTCAAAGAGCATATTCAATGGATATTAAATTACTCTTACCACAAGTATCAAATCGTCCATTCAACTATTGCTATTGCCGAAAGGGTTGTCTTGAACATGATTACCAAATTTCACGAAGATCCAACTGTGGAAGAAATTAGAAACATCAATCTCTCACTCTAGGGTTTGTTCTCCATACTCCATAAATCTCTTTGTGGTTCGAGCCACCTTTGAAATTGGCGAGGTTGATGTCTTGGATTAGTTGCCCAAATTGCAGCCCTAGCCAATAGTTAACAAAAGAAAAATTACATTTTACCAAGATTACCCTTGTTGTATGCAACAATAGAATTGTCATACCTTAAGTCCACCTCACTACTCATATATATAGGCCTTTTATTTAAGGCCAAAGATACAAATTCAGCAATGAAGTTTTTCGCGATGAGCACCCAACACAATTATGTTTTGTTGGGTGTAAAAGTAGACAATCATTTTAAGAGGTAGCCAATTTGGAATTTCTATTAACTTGATCTAGTGTTCTTCCATTTTTGCATTGTGGATCCCATAATTCTTCCTGTTGACTACATCATTTATGTTATCACGGGTACAAAAAAGTCTTTTAAGACCGTACAAAAGAGGCATCGTAAGACCGGATCCATAACCAGTCTTGTTCCAGGCGGTCTTAAAAGTCTCTAACTTTTAAGACCAGATGCGAGCCAGTCTTAAAGAAATTATTTTTTGTTTGGTCCTAAAAATCAACTTTTAAGACCGGACAAACAAATAGGCTAGTCTAAACAGATCGACATTTTAAGATCGGACAAAAAAATATGATCTAAAAAATACTGACTTCTAAGACCAGACGACTAATTATATCGGTCTTAAAAGACTAACTTTTAAGACCGGATGATCGGAGGGGAAAGGGAGAATGGGAAACAGAGAAGTAGAGAAAATAACGAACTTAAAACATAAGTAAAGAATGGGAATTAAACGTGCTAAAAGAAAGAAAGAAAGAGAAAACAGAGCGGTAGTAAACTACACTGATATAGTTCATAAATAGAGAGAAGAGTAAGGAAGAGATGTAGATGCAGAAAGACATAAAGAAACACAAGTTTATTCAAAACATAAAAACTTACAGGAAAGGAGAAGGCAGAAGAAAGCTTAAAAGAGAGAGAAGGAAAGAGTGTAGAGAGAAGGCAAAGAAGGATGAGAGAGGGCAGAGAGAAAGGGTAGAGAGAAGGTAGAGAGATGGTTCGCTGATCAGAACCCGCCCGAATCAAGGAGCTTCAGCTTAAGTAAACAGATTCGAATCATTGTTTGAACAGTTCCGGTTGGTGACCGGTACTGCCAGTTTTGAGCTACAGTTCCAGTTGGTGACCGATATTGTTGGTTTATAATGTATTTAGCTACAGTAAATACCGTAACTAACTACAGTGATCTACCTATTACAATATTCAGTGTTGCATTTGTGAAAACACCTAATACTCTAATACAGATCAAGATTATTTATACGGTTTTATACATGGAAGTTACAGTTTGGTATCTTCCGTCAAAAACTGCTGCAAGATTAGTCTTCGCCCAAATTGACAAGGAAATCTTCATCTTCATCATCACTTTGGTCAGGATTTTCTTCTGTTGAAGTACTAGCCTGATTTAGAATTTCATTGTTCCCTGTTGCTGGAATTGCTTGAGCAAAAGGGTGAGCTGTTTGAAGTATTCTTGTTGATCCCCAGCGGCGGCAAGTATAGTCTGTGCATGGGATTTTTGGTTTAAAAACCTGCTTTGGTCCGTTGCACAAAGATAGCTTGGATTATTTTTAAACCAGATTTCTACCGCCTTAGAGTCCACTTTTGATTGGTCAAATTTTGCCTACCATCTGACAAAAGGTTGTCTATGAAGGAATGGCAAAGCCAAAGATTGTTTATCATTGTGAGAAAAGCTGTATTGCCAAGAAAAAATCCAAGACACATCTAATTTTGAAAAGTAATGAAGATCAATTGGAAAAGGATATCCATTAAGGTTATATTTTATTTTGAAAAGGCTCAATGCTTTATGAACAGAAGGATGGAGGATTTCAGGTATAGGTCCGAAAAAATCCCACCATTGTTTAAACCATTGAGGAAAGTTATACTTGGTGTTTTTCTTAAAATAAAGAAACCAAGTATGTTTGAAAATTTTATTTTGATCATAAAAGACATTGTACCAGGCATCACAATAATCCCAGTAATTATATCCTTTAGGATCATATTCAATTTTAAAAGAAACATGTTTATGCAAGTCTTGTCCCCACTGAGAAGGTGTGAGAATTTTTAGAATTTGAAGAGTAGAATGAGTAATAAAAGTTCCTTCTTTATCCTCTTTCCGAGATAACTCGATGGATCCAGAATCAACTAATATTAACTCATAAAATTCTCTTGTTTTTTGTAAATTGGTAGGAATAAAATGAAATCCCAAAGGGAAGACTTTTAATGCTACCTGGTTGGGTATTTGGAAGAAGAACTCAAGTTCAATTTGTAGGATATTTTTGACCTTATCCAGTTTGGGAATGTAAGGTGTATCCATTGGGTTAATAGCCGAAGAGACTACTAACTGTTTAGTAACCTGAGGAGGCTTTTTCTGGGCTAGTTAGAGATTAAATTCAGCATTTGCTAAATCATACTCCTTTTTACTGATTGCCTGTGAAGAAGAGGCAAGTAATGATAAGTGCTCTATCATACTCAAGGGCTTGGGTTTTATCATCCTTTTGTACTAATACTTCCCCCCAAATCTTTGTAGGAGGCTTCTTAGCATAGGATTCAACAGTTTTTCTGTCAGGTTTGGTGGAGGTGAGTCTTTGGGTTGAAGACTCAATTTGGTTTATTGGGGTCGAAGACCGTGATTTAGTTTGTGATTTTGTCCGCAATCGTGGTTCTTGTGTTTGGGAAGTTGATTGACTGGAGGATGATCCTGGGGTTGGTAGCAATGATCCTTGAGTTTGAGGAGCAGATTGCTATTGCAAGAGTTGTTTAATGATCTCCTTCAAATCTGCTTCAGAGACCGGACTTTGGGTATCTTGAAAGATGCTTTGTTTATCATCCTCTTCTTGGAGGGTTTGTTTATTTCTTTGTTGATCATCAGGTTTTTTCTTTCTGGTCATTTTCTGGAGGAGGAAAAAAGGGTTATGGGTTAGAGGACGCTCAACCTAAGAACTACCCTGTAGGAACTCACGGGTAAGAAAATCAGGAAGAGAATTGGAAGTGCCTTCAATGAATTCAATATCAAAATCAAAAGCACTTAAAATTGCTTGCCAACGGGTAAAAATTTGTTTTGATGCAAGGTTTTTAACATCTTTTTGTAAAACATCTTTTGCAGATTTACAATCAATGCGAACTAAAAACCTTTGATTTAGAATATCAACTTGAAATTTTGAAACACACAAAACAATGGCCAAAATTTCCTTTTTTATCGTGGAATAATTCTGCTGGGCAGGATTCCAGTGTTTAGACGTGAAAGAAATAATTTGTTCTTTACCGTCAAGGCATTGTTTGAGAATACCTCCGTAGCCTAATTCAGAAGCGTCAGTTTGGACGATCTTGAAGGTTGAAGGAATGGGAAGGTTAAGACACGAAAGTTCTTTGACCTGTTGTTTGATTTGTTTAACAATATTGGTGTGAATATCAGTCCAAGGAGGAGGATTCTTGTTTAGTCTTTGATGAAGAGGTTTTAGAAAGTTGCTTAGTTGAGGAATAAACTCAGCAACATAATTTAAACAACCCAAAAATCTTTGAAGTTGGTTTTTATCAAGAATTTGATCAGGAAATTTACCAGCAAATTGGATCGCACGTTCAATGGGGGTTATAGTTCCTTGGTAAATCCAGTGTCCCAAAAAACAAACTTTTGTTTGAAAGAGACTGATTTTTGGTTTGGAAACCACTAAACCATTTATTTCTGCAGTTCTAATAAATTTGAACACATGTTTAAAATGTTCTTCCAAGGAATTTGAAAAGATAAGAACATCGTCAATATAAACAATAATATATTGGCCTTGATCATTAAAGATCTCGTTCATAATCCTTTGAAATTCAGATGGGCATTTTTTAAACCAAAAGGCATAACATTCCACTCATACTGGCCAAAAGGAACAGTAAAAGCAGTTTTATATCTATCTTTTTTAGAGATTTGGATTTGCCAAAATCCAAATTTCATATCAAATTTAGAAAATATTTTTGCAGAATGTAAATGCTTTAGTAAATCAGCCTTGTTTAGAATTGGATAACGAATCCATTGCAAGGCTTCGTTAAGAGGTTTGTAGTTAATGACCGACGAGGCGTTCCACGTTCGATTTCAGCATTTTTGTTAACTTAGAAAGCGGCGCAAGACCAAGGACTACGACTTTTTCTAATGAGTTTTTTGTCAAGAAGATCTTGTATTTCTTTTTTACAAGTTTCAAGAAGTTCTTGGCTCATTTGAATAGGTCGGGCTTTTGTAGGAATATTTTTCTCAAAAAAGTTAGGTTCGTAAGGAAGATCTACCGTATGTTGCTTTCGATTCCAAAAAGCGTTGGGTAAATCAGCACAAACCGTTTTATGGATTTTATCAAGACAAGAGTGGATCTTTTGTTGGACAAAAGGTTGCTTGAGTTGCTGCTCAATTTGTTTGAATTGGATTTCTTCTTTAAGAAAGTTGATCTGGTTTTCTTTAAGAAAAATGGGATTTAATTCTCTAATTTTTGGCTTTTGAGTAAAAGGAAATAAAATTGTTTTTCCTAAATGTTGTTTTGTAATACCATCAGATTGAGTTCCATATGGCATTAATATGGTAGCAAAAGGTGTACCAAGAATAATTGGTGATCCCATTTGTTTCATAAGAATGAATGGAATTTTAACCTGCCAGCTTTCGTTTTGAACAATAACATTTGAAAGTTTGTATTGAACAGAGATATTGGTTCTGGTGACGAACTAAATCTTTCAATTGTTTTTTCAAAAAATTTGGTAGGAACCAAGCCTTCTAAAATACAGCTTAGCCTGGGCTCCGATATCAAATAAAACAGGTTGTTCAAAAATAAGATCTTTGATAATAATTTTTACTTTAATGTAAAACTTTTGAGTAAAACATTTTGAAATCACATTTAGAAATGGTGTTTCTAAAGAATTATCATCCTCATCTTCTTTTTCTAAAACTTGATCAACGGTCTCTTTTGGAGAAATCAGTAAAGAGGAAAGAAATTCTTGGATTTGAAAAAGAGCAGACTCATGGGTATCACGAGAAGATTTAAGATTTTGGATTTCAATTTTGAGATTATTAACCTCAGTTTTGAGATCAGGAAGAGTAACAGGGTTAACAGAACGTTTAAATCTTTCCATAGTTTTGGTTAGATCATAATTATTCCGAAAAGCCAAAAGTTTGGAAGTAGGAGGAGTAGAAGAAGAAGAAGAAGAAGTTGGAGGTTGTGAGAGAATATCTTTGAGTTTTGAATGATACTCACCTTTGTCACAATCTGGAATTTTGGTGATGATATCAAGAAGCGAGATCTTGCTCTTTTGTGATGACGTTTATTTGAGGAAACTCATCATCGATGTTGAATTGAATTCATCATCTTGGATTTGGTTTATATCATCTCAAGAACAAGCTTTCCTCATCTTCAGATCCGTTTTTTCAAGAAGCAGATTATTGATTTGGTCAGAAGAGATTCTTCAAGAGTAATTTCATTGATTTTTCGGACACACGACGTATTTGGCATAATGACCAATTTTACCACATTTAAAGCAAGTTGCATTATCTTTATTTTGAAAATCTTTTGTAAACTTGTTTTGTTTAGGTTTAGACCTAAAATTGGAACGAAAATTCCGTTTGTATTTCTTTTGGGGATTCTGAAAATCATTCTTATAATAAGGGCGCTTTGAATAACAAAAATATTTATTTTTTGAAAAAGAGTTTGGAATTTAAGAAGATTAATGAGTGTTCTGTCTAAGTTTTGAACAAGAAGGAAGACCAAATTGTTCACAAAAGGATCCCAATTCCTTTTTGTTAATACCCTTTTCTTTGGCAAGCTGATGTTTGATTTCATCATCTTGACAGATTTTTAAAGCTGTTTTCTGAACATGGGAAATCAGTTCTCCATAGGTCAAGCTTTCATAAGGGATGTTGCCATCATTTAAATTTCGAAGTTTGTCCCTAACCTTATCACCAAAAGATTTTGGTAATCCAGCTAGAAACTTTTCTTTCCAAAAACCCTGGTTGGCATCATCTCTTGTGAGAACCTGAGTCATGAAGGTATCTTTATACCATCTAAAATCAGATAGTGTTTTACATCTGATGTTAGAAAGAAGTTCAGAAGAGCGATCTTTCAAGATAACTGGATCGCCAATAAAGTGTTTAATAATTGTAAAAATAAGGGTATTTACAGAATCTGGAATAGGTTCACCATTATGAATAATAGGGGTTCCATCAGATTCAGCCATAATAGAAGAAAAAATGTTGGTTTTTTCACTAGGAGACAGATAATAATCCCACCAACCTTTTAACTGTCCAGTAAAACCAGAGGTTAAAAGAGTAGTTATTTCTTTATCTGAATAATCTTTTGAAGTATGATAAGCAGTGCTTACCATTGTCATTTGTTGTAAAATTTGAAGAATATTAGTCTCACTCTGACCATCTATATTCCATTCATAGATGTCGTTTGAGTTAAAAGACTTAAAAGTTTGATCATGTCTTTCCTCGCTAAGATATCCAAAGGACTGGCCCTAGGATAGTATAACTTAGAAGATTTTGGTAAAACAGAGAAAGAAGGTTTTTTTTCCAATTTTGATGATTGATTTGGAAATCAGATTCAGAATCAGAAATTTTCTCTAAATTCATAAGAGGTTTATTTGAAGAAGATGATTCTGAAGGGGTTTCAAGAACTATTTTACGTTGTAGTTCAGAAAAAGGGGTTTTAGG
This sequence comes from Acacia melanoxylon, assembly GCA_019022615.1. Lineage (NCBI taxonomy): Eukaryota > Viridiplantae > Streptophyta > Magnoliopsida > Fabales > Fabaceae > Acacia > Acacia melanoxylon. Next base: position 6,472,126 of record JAFJYJ010000030.1, on the reverse strand, counting down.
ATCATCAACTTGCTTAATATGTTGTAAACGTTGGTTAGTTTGTTGCCTAATACTCGTGTTATTTTTACTTTGCAAACTTAGCTTGATTTTTGGGTCAAGTTGGAAAGGTTTGAACAAAGGTTGTTTTATGATAGTAGCTTTAGAAAGAGGTTGAGATGAAGAAGAAGAAGAGTTGACAACATGATCCCCAAGAATCTGGAGATATTGATTTGTATAATTATTTTGTTCAATGAGATTTATGATATCCCTAGCATTAGGAGGTTCATCTGAAGTTCTGATTTTAAAAGGAGAAGCAAGAATACGATTCTGCTTACTGTAAAAAATACCAGGAATTTGATAAGACCCTTTAGGTGGAAGTTTTGAAGAAATAGTTTGTTGGTCTGAAGTCTTCCACTCCCTTTTGGTCATGTTTAAAGATTGTTGGAATGGATATTCTATTTTTTGTTGTGAAGCATATGCTTCAAACCAAGCAAAAAATGGAATATTCATTTCATACTCTTCAAGGAAACTATAGAAATTTGTTTGAACCTGCTGACACAATGTTCCTTTAAAATGTTCCAAAAACCAGTTTCTTTGTAGAGTATTAGGTTCTGAATAGAATTCCTTTTGCAAATTTTTCTTATCAATTTCAAAATGATGTTCGAGGACACCAATAATGTGAGGCTCACCTAAATCGAAATAAGACATTGAAGAAACCGAATTTAGATCATCCTCTTTTTGATAATTTGCATGAGAAATTGTACCAGAATTATCAATTCCTTGTACGATTACATTAGCAGATTTATCTTCTTCAGGTTGGGGAAGAGTAGTTGACTGAGGGGGTGGTGGAAGATGAATAACCGGAGGAGGAGGAGTTGGTTTTTCAAAAGAATGTCTTGGAAGATTAGGTGTAGGGGATCTAAAATCTTCATATCTTGAAGATATAGATCCAGAGGAAGAAGAATTAGAATTTCTAGATCTGTCAAAGGATAAATGAACAGTTCCAGATTGAGTTTGGAAAATTTTAGTTATGTGAGAAGTGGGTTTTGGTGTGGCTTGTACAGCCTTTTCCATTACCCAAGTTTCTGGCAGATGAACATCCTTCCATAGGATTGTTCGAGGAATTGTGATATTTGTGTTTGTTTGATCAGTAAGGAAAACAACAGTTTGTCCATTGTCCGTTGGTTGTTGAAGAAGAGAAGAAGCAGAAGAATTTGAGACCTTATACTGAATCCTATACATTAGGGTAACAGGAATATATCCGGGTTTCATAGAAAATCCACTGAATGAAAGATTCAGCTTCAAAGATTCAAGAACATTTTTATCGTTTAAATCAATAGTTTGGGTTGGGTAACAGTTGAAATAAACGGGACCGTTATGGAGGCCAAATTCGGCGGCGGCGAGAAGGGAATCTTCAAAAATATAGTGTCGGTTGTCACGAAGGCAAGCGAGACCAGAAATGTTTAACCCTTTACGCACAAGAGGTTTAAGTGCAATTTGGACACATCCAATATGTATAAAATTGTACTTTTCTTTATGTTTAGAAAGAGAATTTGGAGAAAGAAGGAAAAAGTCTTCCTTTTCAGGATGAATAGGAATGGATTCTTCAACAGTTTTGATTATATAATCTGACTGGAAAAACCAATTCTTATTCTTTTGAAAAAGGTTTTTACGGTCAATAGGAGGGAGAGTCCAATTATCAACAGTTTGGTTGATATTGTTAAACTGGATTTCTTCATTAAAAATATTATGGGAAGAGGACTTTGGATCCTCATGGTTCAAAGAAGAATTTATGAGTGATCGTGGAGAAGAAGAAAAACAAGAAGCGGAGGAAGAGGAACGTTTATGAAAACCGCGAAATAAAGAAGACATAATTAAAAGACAAATAGCAGAAAAAGAACAGAGAGTAAAAAGCAAGAGTAAACAACAGAAAATTAAAAAACGAGATAAACAAAAATTGTAAATCTCCCTTCAATTAGTATCATTACCTTCAGGTAAAATAGGGGTATATTAATTAAATATTTACTGCAATTTACCAATCAAAATATTTTGTTCCTCAACATGTTTTGTTGCTATAAGAAAATCCCGACCAAAGTGATGATGAAGATGAAGATTTCCTTGTCAATTTGGGCGAAGACTAATCTTGCAGCAGTTTTTGACGGAAGATACCAAACTATAACTTCCATGTATAAATAATCTTTATCTCGTATTATAGTATTAGGTGTTTTCACAAATGTAACACTGAATATTGTAATAGGTAGATCACTGTAGTTAGTTACGGTATTTACTGTAGCTAAATACATTATAAACCAACAGTACCGGTCACCAACTGGAACTGTAGCTCAAAACTGGCAGTACCGGTCACCAACCGGAACTGTTCAAACAATGATTTGAATATGTTTACTTAAGCTGAAGCTCCTTCAGTTCAGGGGCAGGTTCTGATCAGCGAACCATCTCTCTACCTTCTCTCTACCCTTTCTCTCTGCCCTCTCTCATCCTTCTCTGCCTTCTCTCTACACTCTTTCCCTTCTCTCTCTTTTAAGCTTTCTTCTGCCTTCTCCTTTCTTGTAAGTTTTTATGTTTTGAATAAACTTGTGTTTCTTTATGTCTTTCTGCATCTGCATCTCTTCCTTACTCTTCTCTCTGATTTAGAAGATCAGCTTGAAATTTTGAAACACACAAAACAATGGCCAAAATTTCCTTTTTTATCGTGGAATAATTCTGCTGGGCAGGATTCCAGTGTTTAGACGTGAAAGAAATAATTTGTTCTTTAATTCTCTTGTTTTTTGTAAATTGGTAGGAATAAAATGAAATCCCAAAGGGAAGACTTTTAATGCTACCTGGTTGGGTGTTTGGAAGAAGAACTCATGTTCAATTTGTAGGATATTTTTGACCTTATCCAGTTTGGGAATGTAAGGTGTATCCATTGGGTTAATAGCCGAAGAGACTACTAACTGTTTAGTAACCTGAGGAGGCTTTTTCTGGGCTAGTTGGAGATTAAATTCAGCATTTGCTAAATCATACTCCTTTTTACTGATTACCTGTGAAGAAGAGGCAAGTAATGATAAAGCGAGTGCTCTATCATACAAAGACCAGGTTGCTAACCACAGAGCTAAAAGCTTAAGCTGGTAGCTAGGGCTCACCCCTTAATCCTTAACACCGAACCCTACCACACCCAGGGTCCGACGTGGGCGGGCACACCCACGCGGGGACCCCCATCTCGGGGCCCCGCCGGCCTCCACTGGAGCACACGGACGGGTCTAGCGGCCTCCACAGGAGTGCTACCATTTATCACCACTTCCTACACCCCCTGGAATCGAACCCCAGACATGGCACTGGCTCTGATACCAAAGACCAGGTTGCTAATTTAAGATTTTGGATTTCAATTTTGAGATTATTAACCTCAGTTTTGAGATCAGGAAGAGTAACAGGGTTAACATAACGTTTAAATCTTTCCATAGTTTTGGTTAGATCATAATTATTCTGAAAAGCCAAAAGTTTGGAAGTAGGAGGAGTAGAAGAAGAAGAAGAAGAAGAAGTTGGAGGTTGTGAGAGAATATCTTTGAGTTTTGAAAGATACTCACCTTTGTCACAATCTGGAATTTTGGTGATGATATCAAGAAGCAGATCTTGCTCTTTTGTGATGATGTTTATTTGAGGAAACTCATCATCAGATGTTTGGTTAGTTTGTTGCCTAATACTCATGTTATTTTTACTTTGCAAACTTAGCTTGATTTTTGGGTCAAGCTGGAAAGGTTTGAACAAAGGTTGTTTTATGATAGTAGCTTTAGAAAGAGGTTGAGATGAAGAAGAAGAAGAGTTGATAACATGATCCACAAGAATCTGGAGATATTGATTTGTATAATTATTTTGTTCAATGAGATTTATGATATCCCTAGCATTAAGAGGTTCATCTGAAGTTCTGATTTTAAAAGGAGAAGCAAGAATAGGATTCTGCTTACTGTCAAAAATACCAGAATTTGATAAGACCCTTTAGGTGGAAGTTTTGAAGAAACAGTTTGTTGGTCTCAAGTCTTCCACTCCTTTTGGTCATGTTTAAAGATTGTTGGAATGGATATTCTATTTTTTGTTGTGAAGCATATGCTTCAAACCAAGCAAAAAATGGATATTCATTTCATACTCTTCAAGGAAATTATAGAAATTTGTTTGAACCTGCTGACGCAATGTTCCTTTAAAATGTTCCAAAAACCAGTTTCTTTGTAGAGTATTAGGTTCTGAATAGAATTCCTTTTGCAAATTTTTCTTATCAATTTCAAAATGATGTTCGAGGACACCAATACTGTGAGGCTCACCTAAATCGGAATAAGTCATTGAAGCAACCGAATTTAGATTATCCTCTCTGGGTCCCACTGGACCCCACTTTCCCCCACGGGCAGGGCGACCCCGCTTCAACAGGCCTTGCAACAACAAATCCCACTTCCTATGCCACAACTGGAATCGAACCCCAGACATGGCTCTGGCTCTGATACCAAAGACCAGGTTCGACCACGAGCTAAAAGTTTAAGGCCGGTAGCTAGGGCTCGCCCCTTAATCCTTAACACCAAACCCAACCACACCCAAGGTCCGACGTGGGCTGGGCACACCCACCGTAGGACCCCCCATCTCAGGGGCCCCGCCGGCCTCCACCTGGAGCACACAGACGGGTCTAGCGGCCTCCACAGAAGTGCTACCATTTATCATCACTTCCTACACCCCCCGGAATCGAACCCCAGACATGGCACTGGCTCTGATACCAAAGACCAGGTTGTGGAGGCCGCTAGACCCGTCCGTGTGCTCCAGTGAGGGCCGCGAGGCCCCGAGATGGGGGTCCCACTCGTGGGTGTGCCCGGCCACGCCGGACCCCCGGGGTGGTAGGGTTCGGTGTTAAGGATTAAGGGGCGAGCCCTAGCTACCAGCTTAAGCTTTTAGCTCGTGGGTCGCAACCTGGTCTTTGGTATCAGAGCCAGTGCCATGTCCGGGGTTCGATTCCAGGGGGGTGTAGGAAGTGGTGATAAATGGTAGCACTCCTGTGGAGGCCGCTAGACCCGTTCGTGTGCTCCAGTGGAGGCGGCGGGGCCCCGAGATGGGGGTCCCACTGTGGGTGTGCCCAGCCCACGTCGGACCCTGGGTGTGGTAGGGTTCGGTGTTAAGGATTAAGGGGTGAGCCCTAGCTACCAGCTTAAGTTTTTAGCTCTGTGGTCAGCAACCTGGTCTTAATTGAACTTTTTAGACTAGACGGATAAATACACCTATCTTAAAAGACCAATTTTTAAGACCGGCCTAATATGTATTCGACTTTTAAGAATAGACAAATAAATACATCCGATCTTAAAATTAGAACTTTTGAGACCGGCGTATTTATTTCTGGTCTAAATTTTCCCGAAATTTTTCCTTATTCTATTCTTCCTGATCATATATATACACACATCCACCACCCAATCCAGCACCTAAAATTCGATACTTTAAGCTACAAGCTATGAACAATCCATTATGAATAAATTGAATTGGGAAAAGAATACAAATATTATTCACCATGAGTTATGTGGCCTCTTAATGATTATACTATGACAGTATAACACCTAAATGAATATATACAATAAGATAACTTACAAATACAATGAGTTACAAATACAGCACGTAAATCAACATACATGCCCAATATAATATTCATCATGCCTTCATTTGATTCCCACCCAACAACGTAACATCCTCTTTTATAACATGCCCCTTTCGATCGGATCCTGCCACAAAAATAAAACAAGAACAAAAGCTTCACAGTCAGTGACATTATGTTTAAGAATATAGAAGGAATATAGTTAAAACCTTAAAGTTTTCAAAGAATTTTGCATATGAATATTACCTTATGAATTGTCTCTTTTATAAAGCGATATCCTCCCATATCCCTTCATGATGATCATTTCTTATGACGGGTTCATTATCCGCTTCATCTTCTTCGTTTATGTCCGGTAGACCCCTTAAAAAAGGAATAATCTCATGTTGACAATAATTTGAATGAATTTCCTCATCAATATCAATGGCCCTTTTTCCTTGAAAATGTAAAAACGGCTGAACCCAAGAGGGGGGTGAATTGGGTGAATGATAAAAAGTTAGCATCTTTGAAAATCTTTTCAGAAATGCTTTGTTTTTTAACACTAAAAACAGAGATGAACTAGGATGAGAGTAGAAGGGCAAGACACAAGGATTTATACTGGTTCGGTCTAATCTCTTGACCTACGTCCAATCCTCAGACTCTCTGGGATTTTCACTATCTCAATTGATTACACACTCTGCACTTAAGAGTAATTCTCTCACTAGAACTTACTCCCCCTTACAAGTTGTAATCAATGAACCCAATCACCAAGTCCCCTGACTTGTGATTCTTTACAATAAATGATTTGTAGGTAAGAAACTCTCTCTAAGAGTAGATAGAAATAAACACTGAAGCTCTAATGTATCAACAGATACTTTACACAGAAAAACTCAAGAGTAGTTGGAAACTTTGAATGATTTTCATTTTCTGTTGTCTTGGTTGTTGAGAGAAATTGAATGCTACTCTATTTATACTAAGAGAGCATTAAAGATCCGTTGCAAGCTCCATTATGACCGTTGGTGCATTAATCTAGTTGTTGGAGGCATTTTGGAGTCTTCTCTCTCTACTCTTCACTTAATCCAATTGTACAGAAGTTCAGAGTTGACTTCTTGAATATTAATCTGTTGGAATAGCAGCTACTGGATGTGGTAGGTAGACATTAATCCTTTGTAAGCGTGTGAGAGGGATTACCCAAAAGTATACAACTTTCTGGGTTTAGCATTTAATGTTTTGACATGCTTTTTGCTTTTGCTTTAAACCTTCATTTAATCTCTTCTAAACAAGCTGAAACTCACTAACAAAGTGGTTAAACATAGCTGGGAATATCAGAGAATAATAATGACAAGTATTAGGATTAAATAAAGAAGTTTTCACGAATCCGTTAAATTTGATTTTCAAAACTCGCGACCAATACTTGAGTACGTTCTTCAATACTTGAGTATGTCACTGTGCACTAATGTGAATACTTGAGTATTCATGTCAATACTCGATTATTCTTCTTCCATAGAAGAACTTCAAGTTTTAAGCTTTGGACCATGTCTTTGAATAATGTCAATACTCGAGTATTCAAACCAATACTTGAGTTTTCAAAACATTTGAAAAAGAGCCAAGCTCTCTGTATGCCCAATACTCGAGTATTCATCTAAATACTTGAGTATTCAATTTGTTTGAAAAACTTTGTGAAATCTTTTCCAAGTCAATACTTTAGTATTCACTTTAATACTTGAGTATTCAAATCACTTGGAAATAGCAAACCTTTCGTATGGGCCAATATTGAGTATTCAACAATACTTGAGTATTCAGATGTTTTCAAAAACTTGGAAAGGTTTATGCCAATTCAATACTTAAGTTTCCATTTCAATACTTGAGTATTCATAAACATGTGTAATGTTTGAAAACTTTCTATTTGTCCAATACTCGAGTATTCAAACCAATACTCGAGTATTCACATGTTGGAATACTTTGGTGACTTTCTGTATAACCAATACTTGAGTATCCAAATGGATACTTGAGTATTGACAATTTTGCCTTTAAGTGAAAAAGTCTCTGTATGATCAATACTCGAGTATTCAAACCAATACTTGAGTATTGACTCATTGTGAAAAACTTGGAATGCTCTCTGTAACTTTAATGCTTGAGTATTCATGGGAATACTTGAGTATTGCTCATCTTTGTGACAGTGAGCCATTCTCTGTCAACTCAATACTTGAGTATTGAAACCAATACTCGAGTATTCACTTCACAGCAAGTTTCTCAACTTACCAAAACACATTTTAATTTGCGTTTACAATTGTCAGTTATCATCAAAACACATAGGGAACTAACATAAAAGCTACAGACCACATTTTATTTTCCTGATCGGTGATATAGAACTCTTGTTTCGCCTGGTCTGCCATAATAAAAGGTTCATCTCCAAAGCTTCTACTATTGATATCGACTAATGTAAATCCTAGCCAATCGATCTGAACATCATTATTGACATTAACCCACTTGCATTTGAAAATGGGAAATTTAATTTTAACATAGTCCCCTCCCAAATCTCTTCAATAAACCCATAATAAGGCATGACCGCCAATTTAGGCCTCTTGTCTTTCGAACTGGAGAAGTGCATAGATTCAGCATCTAAGATAACACCACTGTTCTGAACGGTGCTCCTATCATCTAGGGACTTCGTGTAAAATGTATAACCATTGATCACATACGAATTCCAACTTATGACATCAACCTTAGAACCACGTGTTAACCATTTGATTGTATCAGAAACACATTCCTCTCCCTCGATCTTTTGTTTGAACCAGTTTGCAAAAGTTCTGTTATGCTCCCTAATTAACCTTTGTTCAGTCATTCGATGATTTTCTTTCCTTACAGCTTCTTTATGTGCATCTATGCTGGAATGAACTTCATTAACATTTTTCAAGATGTATAAGTAGATTTGTGACAATTCATCAGGATACACACTCTTTACTGAAGCCCCTCGTCTACCCCCTTCAGCATGCTGACGTTTAGGAAGCCCAATATGTCTTACTTTGGCCAAATAATTTTGACAAAATTCCATGGCTTCTTCAGAAACATATTTCTGAACAATTGATGCTTCTGGTCGGTATGCGTTCTTCAAATACCCTTTTAGGAAATTCAAAGATCTTTCAATTGGGTACATCCATTGTAAATGGATAGGGCTGCACAACTTTATCTCCCTCACTAGATGAACAATTAGATGAACCATGATGTCAAAAATATAGGAAGAAAAAGCTTCTCAAGCTGGCAAAAGATAAGATATCTTTCATTTTCCAATTCATCCAACTTTTCAATCTCAAAAACTTTACTTCAAACCGCATTGAAGAAGAAATAAAGTCTAGTCAAAATGTGTTGAAGATCATATTCGGTGATGCCTCGAATAGCTACTGGGAGTACCTGTTGCATTAAGACATGACAATCATGAGACTTTTGGCCTACTAATTTCAAGTCCTTCATCTATACAAACCTCTTAAATTTGAAGAATACCCTGAGGAAACTTTTGTGCCATGTACACACTCACAAAAACTTTGTTTCTCATTCTTAGACAGAGTATGAGAAGCCAGGGGACAATAAGTTCTCTTACCATATGGCCTTGGATGTAAGTCTTTGCGTATTCCCATTGCTTGCAAATCCAATCTTGCCTTCACACCATCCTTTGAACTACCTTGTATGTTGAGAAGCGTACCAACAATACTATCACATACTTATTTCTCCATATGCATGACATCAATACAGTGTCTCATGTCAATACAGTGTCTCACATATGGTCATGGATTGCTTCAATGTAGGCCCTGAACTGCTGTGAGCAGAGCATAAGAAGACCATTGTATTCTCCTCCATGCATATGAGGACCAACTACTAGTGGTGGCTAAAAATTCACAGCAGACAAGTACTCAATGATATATGTAGCAGAATTAAGTAAATTGCAGACAAGAATTGTGATATGTACCTATGGAAGTATGGAAGCAAGTACACCTTATTGATCACTTCACACACCCTCCTTGAAATGTATTGTTGTTTGCTTTCTAAGTTTGTTATACTTGCGTAGTTTGGGCACAAGAATCCAAAATCTTTGCTTATGTCCTGTTGTTCCAATTCATCATGCATGAACCAACAATAATGACATCAGGGAATTAGTATATATGTATGTGTGTCTAAACGATGCATTTAAATTATGTACTCATAGAAGAAGATACTTACTTTATAAACATTAGTACAATTGAATTAGTAAGCTCCTTTCCAGGAAATAGCAGGGACGTTAAATCATCTTGGTCAACGAAAACCAGTTGCTTATCAGGGAGGCCTACTACTTCATTGATAGACCACGATTTATCTGTAAAAGATCGATTAGATACCATAACGAAAATTTTGTCCTTGGCAGTCAACTTAGTCATGTCAACAACTTCAGTAGCTGGAGCTTGAGGAGGGGATGAAGCTTCAGGAGGAGTAAAGACATGTACAAGCTTCACTGGCCAAGACATGAAAGTTCCCTCTACATCACTCATAACCTTTAGCTGATCAGTTGGGAGAGGGACAGGTGCATCAATGATCACCTCTTCAAATGACACTCTGACTTCATCATCAGCCATTTGTTGGTGGTGTACAGTTGATCCCAAGTTGTAGACAGTCCCTTTTGCAACTAATCGTCTATGAGGATCCTCCACATAAAGGTCACAAGATTCCTCTGACTGTCCAACAATGCAGTTCCTCTAGTGCTATGCTGCATAGGTATAGGTGAATGTGTGAAAGGAACATTGGTCTTTGGATGAGAGTTCAAAAGCAACATCATTTTATCCATGTCTTCCTTCATCTTGCTCATCTGTAATTGAAACATTGCAGTCAATGAAGCTTCTTTAGCCATTAATTCTTTACTTAATTTGGCCAGCGTATGTTCCATCTCCTCCCGGGTAACCATACTTTGCTTATGGCGTTCGGATTTACCAAAGTATTGCTTCAGGCCTACCCATCCTCCAATCCCCCTTACACGCCAGGCATGATCCGGTTTTCCAGTTGCGTGGTCAGAATATCATTCCTCCCATCCGACAGAAAAGATCCCTCTGCTTCTTTCTTATTAAGATCTTCCTGTAAGATACAGATAATGAGAAGCTTAGTAATGAAACAAATTTAGTAACTAAAAAATAACAATAACGATACTTACAATTCTTTCAGCAACTATACGAGTTTGTTTACTCGTGTAGGCCTCGTTTCTCTTTTGGCGAATATACAACCATAACTCCTTGCGACGTATTGGAGATAGCGGATCACATATCGAAGAAGGATTGGATTCAGCTTCATCTTCCAATCTCTTCCGCTTGGCCGCCATAAACTCTTTTTCGGCCTTTTCATATCCGCCACGAGAAGCTCTATGTGAGCAATCATTCTTTCTCCTGATATCTTGTGCTTGTTCCCTTCTTTTCTGTGAATCAGAATTGAAAACAACTATTAATTATGAATTCCACTCATCTCACTAACAGAAATTAGAGAACTTCTTCTTGATATGAACCTCAAACACTAGTCAAATTCACTTTATCAAGTTTCAAGACTTTGTTAAGGAAGATGCAAAATTGTAGAAGAAATTGGGAGAAACAGAGGCAATGGAATTGCAAACTTGCTGCCAACTCGGTCAATTCATTCATTCATCATAACTGGTTCTTACACATATTAGACTAACCTCTTATATATAGTTAGAGGCTTGACTCTTAAGGCCCAATAACAGCTTGCATCGAAACCATTACACATTTAACATACTAATTAACTAACAGCAATGTCTATCCACTACCTACTATAACAGAATACCTTCCTAACTGACTAACGGCCTCATAGGAGATACTATACCATTATTATTTCCCTAATTACCTACTTAGTATTTTACCTTTTCACGGTTTACATATCAAACTTGCATAGAACTAAGACATGCTCCTCTGATGCAGGACAAAGGATGAAAATGTATACTTTTATTCACACACCAAACCATCTAACTAACAGGATTAGATGAACACATTAACATTCACATATCCATACAAGTTAATAAGCAAATAAAAAAGGGCAAAAAATAAATAAATATAAACTCACCAAAGCTTCAGGAGTGGTCCGCAGCTGAACAAATTGTTGCCAAGTTTGTTCATCAAGAAATGTGTGTACTTGTCCCAAGGATTAGGGCGAGGCTCACCAACTGGAACTTCGAAAAAAATATAGTTGTAATATCTTGAATTTCGGGCTTGGGGACTTGAGACTAAGCCTAAATTGGGCAGATTACTAAGCCCGGTTCAAGAAGTGTGACATTCCTAAATAAGGCCACATCTTCGGCCAAGAGACAAAACGGATATATAAGCACTTGATTATGTCATTAGGATGACATCACACCCTTGATTGAAAAGGTTAATATTTTGACCTAAGCAGAGAGAGAAAAGAAGAAGACATGTAGCTTATGGAATAAGACACAAATAAGGGCAAAATTGTGAGGGTATTTTGGTCATTTCACAAGAGGACACCTAAGCTCTTCCTTATGTCATAAAAATGACATCACAATCTTGCCCAAGAAGCCTCAAATTCGTGCAAAACAAGGACGAGAGAGAAAATTCAAAAAAACTTGCAAAATAAGTCAAGTTAAAAGTATATTTTGCAAGGGTACTTTAGTCATTTGGTTTGGGGGATTTTTAAGTGCTCTCTTGACATATTTTAAGATTTTTTGCACTCCCTTTTGCATGAGTATTTTAGCCAATAGCTCAAGGACTATAGATATTAAATTGTCAGTGTAAAAGGGGTAAAAAACACTTATACAGTGTTAATCAGATGGTAAAAATGTCATTTAGCTATGTCCTAAGGTATGGGACAATTAGCTAAGAAAAAATGTGCTAGAATAAATATGCATATGACATTTCCTGGACAGATGAAGATCCCCTACGTTTTTGAGGAAAAAGGAAGAGGAAGAGACACTGAAAAAGTCATACGCCAAAATACAGGTCTCACAGGATGTTAACTGGTAAAAAGGGAAACGATAAGAACCAATTAGGAACTTCTTTTTAAACTAAATGAGATATATGTGGGGCCACATAGGAAGGCAATATGGTGCCACATATGTATGGTTAATCAGGGTAAGATATTTGAAAAGTTGAAGAAAAGTACAAAGAAAGCACCATGTTGACTAGCAGGGCTCAGCAAGGAACTGGTGAGAGGAGATTGGACTGGATAAAGTGAAAAAGTCAGATAAAATGGAAGGGGTAAGATTTGGTGGGGACCATGAGGTGCCACCTACCTCCCTTAATAATTAAAAAATTGACTTGGAGAAAAAGAAAAGTAAAATCAATCCAAAAGTCAAGATGTGGTCCCCAGTTGCTGGACAAAAAGGTGTTTCAGGCCAAAATAGGTAATTTTGGCCAATTGAAAAGATAGAATCTGAATATTATGGAGGGGGGCGCCACATGGCCTACTCTAGAATCCCATGGAAATTCTTGGAGGATAAGTCAAGAAGCCAGATCCAATTTACTAATTATTGGACAGGAATTCACTATAGTTAATTCAGATTGTCTGGCTTACTTTTAATCATTATTAAAAAGCTACAACTTTTCATTTTTGGAGACAAAGTGGCGTGCTCAGCTGAAGGGGAAAGAAGAGTCCAGAAACCTCCACACACTCAATCAAGAGCCAAAGTACTCAAACCACCAAGCCAAACCTCTGATTCAGGTAAACACCGAAAACTCAACCCTTTAAGGTTCAAAGTTAGGATTTTCGTCCATCATGTTAGGGCTTGGTGTTGTGGTTTGATTTTTGTGTTTTTTAGGGTTCCAATGAGTCTGAAACGTGATTTTGCATGGGTTTAAGTTTTTAAGTTTCCGAACTCAAAAACACCGAAAACACTAGAAAGGAGGCTTGCTGCCTGTTCTGGAATTCTGGGCAGCGAAGCTTCAACTTGGTCTTAAGAATAGTAAATGAAGTCGGTTTGAGCTGAAATGTTACAGGATGAAATTATATTTTCTAAGGTTCACCGTGATGTATAATTTTGTGTCTTTTGGATTTTTCTACTAGGAGAAATAAATTGGTAAAGTTAGTCCAGAAAACAACAGGATAATTCTGACTAGAGTATAGGAATTGAGCTACACGCCACAATATGAGTATTTTTGGATTCTGAACATATTTTTCCTGCAACTTAGACATCTTAATGATTCATATGGAACTAGTTTTGTACAAAAATAATTTTTTTTGGAATTTATTAAAAATGTTTGAAGTTGGGTTAGAATTTCTGGATTTTCTGGAAAATTGTGAAGGAGCTCGGTTTTAAGTATAAATGCAAGGGTATTTTTGGAAAATGCTAAAATAAAGTCTTTTGGTGTTATTTAGCGTTAAACCATACTTGTGAGATCTAGTGGGTCCATTAAAATTCTAAGAGAGTGAACATCGCACCAGGTAGTAACTGCTTTACTTAAGTACTTTTATGTGTTTTGATGTATACTTGGTTTTGCCATGTATGTTTTGTGTTTGTATTGTTTCCAAATATGCATACAGAACATGTTGGGATTTGAGTCCCTCTTGATTGTGTTCCTAGCGCTGACGATTTGTCCGAGGCTTGCCTTGTTGTTAACTCTTAGAAATTGACTACATTCCAGCACATTTTCTCCCTCTTTTTTTCCTATTTTTGGTTCAAAATGTGCATATGAAATGAAGTGTATAGAACAAAATGTGCATATCAAAGTGTCAAGAAAAAATCAAAGAAATTCTTGTTATATCCTATAGAGTTTGTAGTTTAACTGAGAATTGATAAATCCTTTCTCTTTTGTAGGAGGATAGAGACAAGTTTTGAAGCTCTATAAGAACCAAGAAACAAGGAAAGATAATGGAGGTGAAGCAGTGCAAAGTTAGAAGGATCCTGTACAACTGGCCACAGCAAGTTGACAAACTGTTCGTAGCAAGTACTGGTCGTAGCAAGTACTGGCCGTGGCAAGTGACAAACTAGCCGCGGTAAGTCGTGAAAAAAGCGTAGAAAGTATATCTGTGCGTTTTTCATTTTAAAAGTAGAAAAAACCCTATTTAACCTAAAGGGAAGGGCCGAAAAACACACTCTTTGCACAAAGGGAACAAGTGGGCACACAAGGGAAGAGCTTGGGAGAGAGATTTGGACAATCTTGGAGGCATGGGTGCTCAACCTAAGAGAGATTTTGGGGATTTCACCTTGGTTCTTCCTCTTTTCTTCCTAACTTCTTCACATATTCAGTAGCTTTGCTTAGAATTTCTTTGTATTTGGACAAGAGTAGCTAAATCTTTCATTCTAGGGTTCTTTTGACCCTTTCTATGGATTAATACTTGAATATTCCTCTCTTTTAGTAGATAAATATATATATGTGTTGATTTCAACCTTGGCTTAATGCTTTAAAGTGATTGGCCTCCATTTAGATGATTTATTCACTTAGGTTTTGACTTGAGAGAGCTAATCTATATGTAGAACTTGATTGAAATCATGCTTGTCTTGAAGTTTACTTGATAAATGGATGGTTTGTTGGTAAAATAGATATATATTTACTAATCTTGCATTGTCACATTAAGGTTGTTGCTTAAATATTGATTTTCATTAATTGTAGCAAGAGATTGTGCATATTAATGAGAAGAAAAACTTGATTTTGACTTGAGAGAGCATGTCAAGTGTTTTAGAACCTTAGACTAACACATATATGTATTGAAATACTACTAGAGAGGAAATTAACCAAGTTTTATGAAATGCAAAAGCGAAAAAAGAATCCTAGGCTCTATTATCCTTGAAGTCAAAGAGTCATTTGCCTTTATCAATTTTTTGTTTTAGAAATAGTCTTTAAACATTCTCATTCCAAATCAAAACTTTGTTCTAGCTCAACTTGATGAAATTCACTAAGCCTCTTGCTTGATCAATTTGTTAAACAAATCCTCGTGGGAACGATACTTTACTTATCACTTTATTACTTGCGAAACTCGTGCACTTGCGAGGCGAACACTAGTATGGCGGCTCGACGGGTTTGTGATTCCGGTAAATCTGGGGCTTGCCTTGATAAGGCAGCTCGACGGTGCGAAGATAGATGTTGTGTATGTTTCTGTTTGCATATGTGGTATATTTGGCATATTAATTGTGATCCTATATTTGACATGGTTGCATGCATACACACTACACATTTAGTACATGAGTATTGACAGTTACTCTAGGGGCCATTATCGGACTCCAGACGCTTCTGTGGACACAGGGGGACGTGCCTGACTTAGAAGGACATTTTTGGAGAGGTGGGGCATTATTTTGCAGATGAAGAATAGAGGATGCCCTATTATATTTGTATTTATATTTGAGATGATTGTATATATTTTTGGTATTTATCTTGAATGACTGTGCCCTTAACCCTTCGGGGACTTTTACCAGTACAGTAGTTGTCCAAACTGGTCATATAATTTGTTGCGCGTGCTCTGAGAAATAATCAAAATGGACTAATAACCAAGAGAAGGTAACAGTTTAAAAGGAATCCCTCTAACCCACCACCCAAAAGGGTGAGGGCGGTAGGGGTGTAACAATAGTTGTTAGCTAGATAGGTCTTAAACTTCCCCTGGCAATCAGCACAATACGACAATGTCTTGTCTTTCAACTTCTGACTGTCAGGAATAGTGTATGTAAGCCGGATAGTGTCCCAAATGAGATCCTTTATTGTGGCATCGTCAACATTTTTCCACTCATCTGTCAAGATGCTAACCTTGCTACATGTTAGAAAGCCGACAAAACTATTATATTTGTTTTTATTAGGACCGATAGGAGCCAAATTGTCATCAAACTAAATTTCGAGCTTTGACCTAGAAGTCCGACTTAGGGATACATCTTTCATTCATGTGCCTCTTCTACCACGACGTGCAGGGTGGTTACGAGGCTCACTGTGAGATGAAGAGGGTTTGTTTTGACTCACACCAATAATTGGCGTTGCACAACTAGGACTAGAATCATTTTCTCCGTTCATTTTTAAGAAAGGAAGAGAGGTTGAGAGAGGTGGTACGAAATAGGAATGCCTGAGAAAATGAGAGAGTAACAGACGATGGTGGTGGTGGGCGAGGAAGAGAGGTAATGTAACAGGAAGAGAGGTTTCACAACAAGAATAGTGGTTCAGACTTCAGATAGAGCAACATAAAGTAAGGTTTCGCGCGAAGAAGAATATATTTGGCGCTTTAGTTTTAAGACCGAATGTATAAAAAGACGGTCTTAAAAGTTAATCTTCAAGACCGATCCTTATAAAACTTCGTTCTTAAAAGTATTTAATTTTTTCAATATTTAGTACCGGCCACAATTTATGTCAGATCTTAAAAGTATTGAAAGACCTGGCTATCACCCAAGAGGGGGGTGAATTGGGTGTATAAAAAATCTTTTTCGACTACCCCTGTTTTTGAACACTAAAAACAGAGATAAACTAAGATGAGAGTAGAAGAGCAAGACCCAAGGATTTATACTAGTTCGGTCCAATCTCTTGACCTACGTCCAGTCCCCAGACTCTCTGGGATTTTCACTATCTCAATTGATTACACACTCTGTACTCTCGAGTAATTCTCTCACTAGAACTTACTCCCCCTTACAAGTTGCAATCAACGAACCCAATCACCCAGTCCCCTGACTTGTGATTCCTTACAATAAATGATTTACAGATAAAAATTCTCTCTAAGAGTGGATAATGATAAGCACTGAAGCTTTGAGTATCAAAAGACACAATACAAGTGAAAACAGAAAGGTAGTTGAAGAACTTTGAATGCTATGCGTTTTCAGCAGGTGTGTTCCATGGGAAGACTTGAATGCAGCTCTTATTTATACCAAGAGAGCATTAAGTGACCGTTGTAATCTTCAATATAACTGTTGCCTTCATTAGACAAGGTTCTGGTTCAGTTTTGGTCTTCTCTCTCTAATCTCCACTTAATCCAAATTGTGCGAAGTTCGAGTTGACTCTTTGCAAATTAATCCGTTGGAGTAGCAAAATTGGATGTGGAAATCATTCTTTAATTCATTGTAAGCGTGTGCAGATGGATTACCCAAAAGTATTCAACTTTTTTTGCATTTAATGTGCTTGACATCACTTTTTGCTTTTGCTTTAAACCTTCAATAAACATTCTCTAATTCATCTGAAACTTACTAACAAAGTGGTTAAATATATCTAAGAACATTAGAGAATAATGATGGGAAGTATTAAGATCAAACAAGAAGGTTTTACAAAATCGTAGAATTTGAAATTCTGAAGTCGTGCTGAAACCTCGAGTTTTGGACTGTAGCATGTAAAGTTGATTTAAGTCCAAAACATCAAAACTGGAGGTTTCAACCCAAAAATGGAGGTTTTCAAAATTTCAAAAAGCGTCGGCCTCTCTCTTTTGACAAAACCTCGAGGTTTCATTTGAATATGAAACCTTTGAAAAATCGCGCCAAGGCAAACTGGAGGTTGTCTCGGGAAATTGGAGGTTTTCTAAATGAGGGAAAGGTGTGTGCTCTCGGACGCCAAAACCTCGAGGTTTATCCACAAAACTTGAGGTTTCGCTCAAATGTGGAATTTCTATGTTTTTGCGCCAAAACAAAAACTGGAGGTTTTGAAGTAAAACTAGAGGTTTTCAAAACCGGGAAAGCACGAGATGCTTTCGTGCGGACAAACCTCGAGGTTTGTCCTCAAACCTCAAGTTTTCACAACTTTGAGAAAACTGGACTAGACTCAAACCCGGAGGTTTTTCACAAAACTGAAAAACTCACCAAAACATGAGCTTTCTCGACGAAAGTCAAAACCTCGAGGTTTCTTGCCAAACCTCAAGGTTTCACAAAACTTGTGAAACCTAGAATTTTCATGTTAAAACATAACCTTGAGGTTTTAGACAAAAACTGGAGGTTTTCAAGTGGTCAAAACTTAGGAGACTCTCTGTAAGTCCAAACCTCGAGGTTTGAACAGAAACCTCGAGTTTTTCCATTTTCCAAAAAATGTTGAGAAGTCTCTGTATGAAGAAACCTCGATTTTTCTCTAAAAACCTTGAGTTTTGCTCAGTCCAGAAACCTTGAGTTCTTCTCTGTAAGGCCAAACCTCGAGGTTTCTGTGCAAACCTCGAGTTTTGCTCTGACAGTGAGTTTTACAACATTTGAAAGCAAAACTTCATGATTTGTTTACAATTATTTGAGATAATCAAATTCCTTAGAGAACTAACAAAGCTTCATTCCAACTTCGGTTTGATCATGGAGATTTTCGATATCATATAAGAACATAGTTCTTATTTCTTTAGTCTCATTTCTTGGTCAATCTCTATAGTTCAACTTGGAATAATCTTCTTCAATATCTCATTCTTGATTATTCTTGTTGAACGTTCTCCGTCATTCAATTTGGACTCATCATTCTTTGCAAGTTCTACCTTCTTCAACATTTCCTCTTCTTCTGATTATTCCCAAAGTCCTTTGATAACTTCTTGCTTCCTTGACATTCTGATATTCCAATTATATTGTGTGCAAGTGCTTCTTTCTTCAATCCCTTATCTCCTTTTTGATTATTCTCCATGATACAACTTGGACTAATCTACATTAAACATAGTAGTTAGTCAATGTAGGAGATAAATATATTATGTAAACTTTTTGCTCTTAATAATGGCTTCTATTTTAGACATCATCAAAACTAATCATATCTAACATTCTCCCCATTTTTGATGATGGCAAATACTTTAAGAAAAATATGTATGAATATGAAAAATTAGACCCAACATATTTTTCTTGCCATTCTCTCCCCCTTATTTGTCATTAGTAAAAAGTCAAAGTATAAAGAGGATATACTTAGAGAGACAAATATTAAACCAGATTAGAATGTGTCAAGGAACTGATTTTCCCTCCCTGATTGAAATTGTTTTCATTCTAAATATGAAGCAATCTAGAATGTTTTTATGATAACAAATTTGAAAGAATTTGGAGAGGTTTTCAAGAAATCTTTCGCACTTAAAGCATATAGATACCAAACATGTGCAACATTTCTATTGAATAATAAATAATAAAAAAATAGAGATTAGAAATGCTCATGTTGGTTCTGCAAATTGATGAATAATCTATGAAGTCTGTTTGCTTGCTTTCTTGTTGTACGAGATCTTCTGAAGTGTGCTCAATAGATGGATCATGAATATCCTGTATGATGCGAATAGGATGAAAGTGTTGGCTGCTTGAAGATTATCGCATCTGAATGAATATGATCAGTACTTGGCTTCCATTCTTTGCTTTTTCTTCATAGATCATCTATGTAGAGCATATCTCAGCTTCAATGTTTGATCGCCAAAGCATCTTTCCTTAATTGAATAGTTTCTCCTTGTAGTGCATTAAGGAAAGTTGTAACACATAACAAAATCTTCTGCTACAAGTTGAAAGCTTTCTTTGCAAAAAAAAAAAAAAAATTGTTAGTCCAACCAAATATCAAAGTATTCCTTTCCAAATGATATTTAAAAATAATGAAAGGAAAATATAAGATATTTTCAAATACGAAATTAACTCATCATCAAAACTAATAAAAGATAGTGAATACAGATGAGTATGCTTTAAAAGGGTTTTCTTCAGATAAAGGAGATGAGCTTTTAAAGTATAAAACACATATGAATGTGAAGCTCCCCCTTCATAAATGCATGACTAAAATGTAAAGCTCTCTTTAATGATACCAAATAATAATGTGATACCAAATGTTATGAGACCTAGAGTTCCTCCAACTCCAATGGACATAACATGGTATCTCAAAATTAAGAACTTTCAAGTTCACATGGGTGGCTTGAAATTGGTATAAATAAATCACTTATGATTTTTATGATGATAAAAGAGTTTAAAGCATAAGGATCATTTTAAACAGATGAGTATGCTCATGCTAAGATTGATGAAATAAAATGGAATGAATAAAATCAAGTTAGCCTAGCATGATTATGATATATGCATATTATACAATACCTCACTCAAGTAATATCGTAATTACTTGAGTCATAATCATCTGTAATCCATAGATGCATCACTGGCTAGCCACTATCTGATGATGTGATCAATACTGAAGATTTCCAGATTTGGATAAGCTTTAGGAGGATGAGTCTCTATAACCACCAATTGCTCTGAATGCATCTTAGAAGCAGAAATCTCAAATGATATTTGAATACGATCTTAAAAAAATAGTTTCTGCTCATAGCTTCTCATCAAGCGAGTATGCTCCTTATCATCTTGGTCTAAGCCTCTTGCTAGTGATGGGATGTCACTCAAGTGATGTTACAGAATTTGCAGACATAGCCACTGAAATGGTCTATTCTGTTTGCCTATGTTCTTTGTATTTGACAACAGAACATTTTGGTCAACTCCTGCAAAAATATGTGTTCTTTGGTACTCAATGATTCTTGAGTCCACACAAGATTAGACATGATAACCTTATGCTCTTAAGAGATTAAATCATATGATACTTAAGCAAAGAGCATAATAAACTAGCATAATTTTACCCAATCAAATAAGTTCATGCCAATCAATCATAAAGGGTAACAAATAAATGATACCAAGAATGTTATTTCTCAATGACAAGTTGAAAATATACTTTATGTAGAAAAGATGTCATTGAAAAAATAAATGAAGTTTGAGCATAGAGCATAGAAAATCTTATCCATAAAGATAAGCATTTATCAACTAATAGTTTATGAATGAGATCAGATTTTCCAAGAATGAAATATGCAAAATGTTTCAAATCTCAAATGTTCTTTCAACAGTGATAATACATTATGAAATCAAAATTTTGATGGATGAAAGATTCATTTTTGAAACATGTTTGAAAACAATGCTCACATTAAACATGGTGGAAGTTAATAGGTTTAATGAATATATCAGTATGCTTCAGTTTTGGAGAACATGTTGAACATTGCAGTTATCATATTGAAGAATTTTCTCAAAACCAAAAGTCATGAAGGTAGAGCATTTATTGAAACATGCTTAGTACAACAGAAATATATGAGCACAATGACTTTGCTACTGATCAAGAGATAATCTTGCATTTTAGAATAGTCTTGAAAATATAAGAACCTTCAAGGCAAGAATATGAATATACAGAAATAGTTACTCAGAATATAGATGAACACAAATGCTGATGTATTTGAGTAACAAAATGAGTAGTAGGATTCATGGATGATGAAGCACAAACTCATTAGTCCAAATGACTAGAGTTCCATAATATTATCCTAGTAAGTTATTCCATATAATGGTTAATGTACTAACATTTAATGCATTAATGAACATTCGTAATGTTTGGAATAACTTGACCAATAAGAATTTATCCAATAAGCATAAGATTTTCACAAATTGAATTCTTTTCTGGAAATAAGCTTGAAACTCATATAGATAATCAACTTGTTAGATATAAGATCTAACTTGATTGAGAATGAAGAATGAGGAGTTCAAGCATCATATTGAATACCAAAGATCAATATGTGAATGATAAGAAAAACTCAACTGTACAAATTTGAAGCATATCCAACATTCAGTACACAATATTAACTTCCAAATTTGAAACATCATTTGAATGTAATCAAAGTATGAATATTTTCCAAAACATGTGTATGCAATTTCTTAAAACAAAGTGAATTGAAATCCAAACAAATTTTACACTTGTGCATTTAAAAAATATAAACTCAAAAAGTTATGCACAAATTCACATGTTTGATCATCAGAAGTTCACTAATAAATTGATTAAACATAGTTAGAAATATTAGTGATTGAAGATATGAAGTATTGGAGACAATCAGGAAGATTTCACAAATTCGTCATATCTGAATTTCAAACTCTACGACTCATACTCGAGTATGTTATTCAATACTCGAGTTTGTTACTGTGCACTAATGTCAATACTCGAGTATCCATAGTCATACTCGAGTTTTGGACTTTTGACATGAAAATAAGTTTAAGTCCAAAATCTCAATACTTGAGTATTCATTTCAATACTTGAGTTTTTGAGTCATTTGAAAAAGAGTAAAGCTCTCTGTATGCCCAATACTCGATTTTCGGAATCAATACTCGAGTATTCGAGAATTTGAAAACTTTGGGAAACCTTATCCCAAGTCAATACTTGAGTATTCAAACAATACTTGAGTATTCAAATTTTGTGTAAACATTTGAAATTTTTTTTGAAAATCCATTACTTGAGTATTCACACCAATACTTGAGTAATGTAATGGATACTTGAGTATTGAAAAATATGTGAAAAACTTGTATGCTTTCTGCCAATCCAATACTCAAGTATTCATACCAATACTTGAGTTTTCACATGTTGAAAAATTTGGAGTGTTCTCTGTAAGTTCAATACTTGAGTATTTCTTGTTTTAAAGAAATTGAGCTACTCACTGTCAAGTCAATACTCGAGTATTGAAACCAATACTTGAGTATTCGCAAAAATTTTGAAAAACATAGAAAACTCTTGACAAACTAACAATTGGAGTTTGGTTTTGACAGTAAAGTTCCTGATTGAAATTGAATAAGTTTCAAAACCTTTTAACTTAACTAAAGACAAACCAAACATGAATTTCATATAATTATAGTATGAGGTAAGAATTAGATATCACCGTAATTCCTCTTGTCCTCATTGAAGCTTGCTTGGTTGAGATGGATTGATGTAGATAACTCCTTTTCCAACGTTCACCATCAACATCAAGCATAGCTTGTTTAGCTTTCTCAAGATTTGGATCATTTCTTTATGTTGCATTCTTGAAAAGCTTTCTTTGATCCTACAAAATCGTATAAAGCTTTTTCTTTCTTGGTATCCAACCTAACTTGGATCCAATCATCGTTAGCTTGTAGGAATCAAAATTCACATTCTCTTATGAATATAATTAATTCAGAACAACTGAGCATAATGAATTAAACATGACTTTATGCATAAAAGAAATACTTTATTTTCAAGTCATCATGCATGCATAAAGAATTAACCCTATTGAACATTGCAATCTCTTTCAAAAAAAAATTAAGTCAAGATGTGAAAACCCAATTTTTTAAAAAAATTTGCAATGCTCATTCCTAAGACTACAATATATAAAACCTCAATGTATAATTCAAATAATAGCATAGAAGGTTTTACCATTGTATACATTTGTCTTAGGTACTTGGAGAATTGACTTTGCTTTCCCATTGGTTCTTCATATGTTTTCCCATGGGTGTTGGCAAGGCTCTCTCAAGGGATATATACTTCAAGAGTCTTCTGTTTGATCTTTGAGAGATTCTCCTCTTTAAGTTCTCCTCAAGATAGTTGAATGGTACTCTATGGTAGTTTGTTCTTGAGGTGGATGACACTCTTCTTGCTTGTATCCATTGCTTCTTATGATTTGACCGTGTAGTTCCAGCACTGGGTGCCCTGAGAGTTCTCTTGCTTGATATAGATGCTATGATCTTCTTCAATGGTGCATGAGAAACTCTTGGCTTCTTCTTCCTCTAGTCTGTACCTTGATGTCCATTGATATTCAAATCATCCTATACACATGGAGTACTAGATGGACATTTTGGTACCCACTTATACTTGGGTCGTTCACCGTTAGTATTGGACCTTACTTGTCCTTTCGAAACCCAAACAAATTTATTTCTCACATTAAAATTTCTCCTAATATAGCATGTATGAGAAATATGCCCATATTTTCCACAATAATTGCAAATAATAGAATGATGCTTATTATGAATATTTTTGCAAGTATTGTGCTGGTCATGAGAGTAAAACTTCAAATAATCTTCATTTAAACATTCATTATTCCCACATGATTTTCCAGCATGATTGAAAAACATTTTTGCTTTTCAAAACAGAATCAGTAATTGGTTGAAAAACAATTTTATGCAAATGTTCAAAATCATTTTTCTTAACTACACAAGAAGAATTGGAATTGTTTACCACATGTGTATCTTGAGCACCAAATAATAATTGATCACAATCGTCCATGAGCTCTTCCTGAGAATCATCTTCCTCTTGTTCTTTTGTGTTGACTGGATTATGGGAGTATTCAACGATTTCTCCTTCTTCAATCTCCAGTTGTTCATCAATCATAGATGTGCAGTTTATAATTTCTGATGAACTATCAACACTGTCAACTTCAACACAATTGTTAAAAGCATATATAAAATCAAGAGTATCCCATATTTCTTTAGCACTAGAGCAAAACTTGATTTTCTGAAAATTATTTTCGGTTAAAGCACAGTGAAGGATTTTCATGGCTCTAATGTTCAATGAAAACATTTTCTTTTCTTTTTCTGTCCAATCCTTTCTTGGTTTGAAATCAAAAACATTTAGAAAAACATTCCACATATGAAAATTAGTTGCTTTGATAAAACTAGTCATTCTAGCTTTCCAAAACCAAAAATCAATATCTTTGAAGAACGGTGGAATGGTATGATCAAGACCTTCTGAAAACAAAGAACACCCAAAATCAGCCATTGAAACTCTTGAGACGGTTAAGTCCTTTAAATAAGAGCCTGGCTCTGATACCAAATGAAAGACCTGGCTATCACCCAAGAGGGGGGTGAATTGGGTGTATAAAAAATCTTTTTCGACTACCCCTATTTTTGGACACTAAAAACAAAGATGAACTAAGATGAGAGTAGAAGAGCAAGACACAAGGATTTATACTGGTTCGGTCCAATCTCTTGACCTACGTCCAATCCTCAGACTCTCTGGGATTTTCACTATCTCAATTGATTACACACTCTGTACTCGAGTAATTCTCTCACTAGAACTTACTCCCCCTTACAAGTTGCAATCAACGAACCCAATCACCCAGTCCCCTGACTTGTGATTCTTTACAATAAATGATTTACAGATAAAAACTCTCTCTAAGAGTGGATAATGATAAGCACTGAAGCTTTGAGTATCAAAAGACACAATACAAGTGAAAACAGAAAGGTAGTTGAAGAACTTTGAATGCTATGCGTTTTCAGCAGGTGTGTTCCATGGGAAGACTTGAATACAACTCTTATTTATACCAAGAGAGCATTAAGTGACTGTTGTAATCTTCAATATAACCGTTGCCTTCATTAGACAAGGTTCTGGTTCAGTTTTGGTCTTCTTCTCTCTCTAATCTCCACTTAATCCAGTTGTGCAGAAGTTCAGAGTGGACTCTTTGCAAATTAATCCGTTGGAGTAGCAGCTGCTGGATGTGGAAATCATTCTTTAATTCTTTGTAAGCGTGTACAGATGGATTACCCAAAAGTATTCTGACTTTTGCATTTAATGTGCTGACATCACTTTTTGCTTTTGCTTTAAACCTTCAATAAACATTCTCTAATTCATCTAAAACTTACTAACAAAGTGGTTAAATATATCTAGGAATATTAGAGAATAATGATGGGAAGTATTAAGATGAAACAAGAAGGTTTTACAAAATCGTAGAATTTGAAATTCTGAAGTCGCGTTGAAACCTCGAGGTTTGTTCTTCAAACCTCGAGTTTTGGATTGTAGCATGTAAAGTTGATTTAAGTCCAAAACATCAAAACTGGAGGTTTCAACCCAAAACTAGAGGTTTTGAAAATTACAAAAAGCGTCGGTCTCTATTTGACAAAACCTCGAGGTTTTATCAGAAACCTCAAGGTTTCATTTGAATATGAAACCTTTGAAAAATCGCGCCAAGGCAAACCTGGAGGTTTTCCGGGAAACTGGAGGTTTTCTAAATGAGGGGAAAGGTGTGTGCTCTCTGGACGCCAAAACCTCGAGGTTTATCCACAAAACTCGAGGTTTCGTTCAAATGTGGAATTTCTAAGTTTTTGCGCCAAAACAGAAAACTGGAGGTTTTGAAGTAAAACTAGAGGTTTCCAAAACTGGGAAAGCACAGATGCTTTCTGTCTGGACAAACCTCGAGGTTTGTCCTCAAACCTCAAGTTTTCACAACTTTGAGAAAACTGGACTAGACTCAAACCTGGAGGTTTTTCACAAAACTGGAGGTTTTGAAAAACTGACCAAAACATGAGCTTTCTCTGAAAAGTCAAAACCTCGAGGTTTCTTGCCAAACCTCAAGGTTTCACAAAACTTGTGAAACCTAGAATTTTCATGTTAAAACATAACCTTGAGGTTTTAGACAAAAACTGGAGGTTTTCAAGTGGTCAAAACTTAGGAGACTCTCTGTAAGTCCAAACCTCGAGGTTTGAACAAAACCTCGAGTTTTTCCATTTTCCAAAAAATGTTGAGAAGTCTCGTATGAAGAAACCTCGATTTTTCTCTAAAAACCTTGAGTTTTGCTCACCCGAAACCTTGAGTTCTTCTTCAGAAGGCCAAACCTCGAGGTTTCGTGCAAACCTCGAGTTTTGCTCGACAGTGAGTTTTACAACATTTGAAAGCAAAACTTCATGATTTGTTTACAATTATTGAAGATCATCAAAACCCTTAGAGAACTAACAAAGCTTCATTCCAACTTCAGTTTGATCATGGAGATTTTCAGTATCATATAAGAACATAGTTCTTATTTCTTTAGTCTCATTTCTTGGTCAATCTCTATAGTTCAACTTGGAATAATCTTCTTCAATATCTCATTCTTGATTATTCTTGTTGAACGTTCTCCGTCATTCAATTTGGACTCATCATTCTTTGCAAGTTCTACCTTCTTCAACATTTCTTCTTCTTCTGATTATTACCAAAGTCCTTTGATAACTTCTTGCTTCCTTGACATTATGATATTCCAATTATATTGTGTGCAAGTGCTTCTTTCTTCAATCCCTTATCTCCTTTTTGATTATTCTCCATGATACAACTTGGACTAATCTACATTAAACATAGTAGTTAGTCAATGTAGGAGATAAATATATTATGTAAACTTTTTGCTCTTAATAATGGCTTCTATATTAGACATCATCAAAACTAATCATATCTAACAAGTATAACTTTCAAGACCGTCTTTTATATATAACTGGTCTTAAAAGTTTTAGACCTTTATATTTAAATTTTTCCTTATATTTTTAGACCGCATAAAATATAAGTCCGGTTGTATGAGATTTCTCTAAAGAGTAATTGATATTTCAAATTTTTTAATAACATTTATAAGACCGGTTGTTTTTTTTACCGGTCTGAATAATATATTTAAGGCCTATTAATAAAGGATCTGATCCAAGAAGTTCTTTATATTTATAAAACTACCACCAGTCATACTTTTAAGTCCGGTGCGTCAATACTTCGGTCTAAACGAGGCGATCTTAAAGCTCTTTTTTGCACTAGTGTATGACCAATGAAAGCAAGCCACATCACTGAATGTAATATGATATATTAGCCTTTAAATTTACTTGAGTTTTATTATTTTTATTTGAACATTATTTTGTTCTAGAGATTCATGCCCACCTTTGTCTCTTTCCCACCTCTCGTCATCCCTCACCTTTGATCTCCCTCTTAGATATTTTTAGTAAACAAAAAAGGAGAAAAATGAACTTTTACCATATTGCATTTGATATTTCTGACTGCAGCACCTATTAGCTCCCTACTAGCACCTAGCCTTGAGTCTTAAGAGTGTTTCACTCGATGGTAGTATCCTTGCTTACAAGCCATATATTGAATCCTTGTACGACCCCTATCAAATTCATCTAGAAAAAGTAAATGAAGAGTGAGAGTTTGAAGAGAAAAGGTGAAGAGGGAGGTCGGCGGTGACAGAATGAGAGGGAAGTGAGAGAAAAAGGTGGGGGTAAATCTTTAGAACAAAATAAGTGCACATTACATGCCAGTTGGAAGAACCATGGAACCCACAACATAAAAAAGGGTTAGACATTAGCTCTAGTTAACGAGAGTGCCAAATAAGCTACCACTTAAAATGATTATTTTACTTTTGCACCCAACAAAACATAATTGTGTTGGGTGCTCATAGCAAAAAACTTCATTTCTAAATTGCACCTTTACCCCTTATTTTATTATTTATTCTCTTATATATACATACATATACATATAACATGCATATACATATAATATACATATATATATGTAAATATGCATATTGTAGAACCGGTTGAACCCAAGAGGGGGGTGAATTGGGTGTCGGATAAAACTTTCGAAAACTTAGAAAATCTTTTCGCAACTTACTGAAGAAGGTTTGAATGACAGTAATAATTTATAAACCGATAGGCAGTCATTCAAAACATATCTACTAAAATATAAGAGTTTAGGGAAGAGAATATGCAAACAGAGATTTATACTGGTTAGGCCCAATCCTTGACCTACGTCCAGTCCCCAAGCTCCACTTGAGATTTTCAACTATCTCCTTGTTTAACCAGGCACAAGAGAAAAGCCTTTACAACCTCACAAGTTTAGCCAGGCACTTGTGCAGCCTTTACAATCTCTTTTCGAGATATCCTTTTACACACTGTAAGATTACAATTACCGACTCTGTACTCCGGATGATCCTTTCACACTAGGACTCACTCCCCCTTACAAGTTGTAATTGTACACCCACACTCAAAGGTTCCACAACCTTGAGATTTGATCACTAAAAAGATAATCAAATAAGTGTTTAGACTCTTTCACACAGAAGATGAATAATAATCACTGAAGTACAATACAAATCATTTCATTCTCTATGATAAGCTATGTAAGCATTGAGAACAGAGTGTATGAGCTAAGCGTATATTCATAATGTCGACATTTCGGCAGTGCACACTCGTATATTTTTGAAGTTTGAATGCTTGTTCTTTTATAGTTAACCAATAGCATTTGACCATTAGGTTGTTCTTCCACTTTAGAATATGATCATTGGAAGCTATTACCGTTGAAGCTTCTGACGTCATCATTTGCTTTTTGATAATCTGATGTTAATCCTTCGTTTGATTATCTAAAACTTATACAAAAATGATATAAATAATGTTAAGAAGTAGTATAAGTTCTTTTGGGATTCATCTGGATGTTCTTGATGACAAGCCAAGATTTCAAACATGGTGATTTTGAGAACAGCGTGATCATGCTCGAGTAAGCAGAATAGTGTGCTCGGGCATCAGTTGGAAAAGCACATTGAAAGATTTTGAAATCACCCAATGCTCAACCAAGAATCTTAGCTTGCTCGGGAAAGCTTTTTTGGAGTCTCATGAAGGAATGATTCATATCGCTGTTGCTCGAACATCCCAGAGAGCATGCTTGGGCAAAAGACAAACAGAGGCGGAGACTTGTAGATTTGGTGATGCTGCTCGAGCATGAAATCAAGCTTGATCGGGCAAGCTTCTTCTAAAAACCAATAATTTTCGTCGTTGCTCGGGCAAGTCGCAGAGGTATGCTCGGGCAGGCCTTACACAGAGGCGAGAAGATCATTTTTAACAACGCTGCTTGAGCAAGCCACTACCTCTACTCGAGCATGGTGCTCGAGCAAGCCTTCTTTGCTGGTCTGGCAAGACTCCATGACTTGCAAATTTTCGCTTCTATCTCGATGATGCTCGGGCACTCCAAAACATCTGCTCAAGCATGACTCGTCCATTTCCACTTCTTTGCTTTGAGCTCGATTGATGCTTGGGTATCACAAATACTCTGCTCGAGAAAGCTTTCTGCCTTCGTCTGACTCGAGGCACAACACATATGAATTTTAGGCAGAAGCTCTTCTAATTTGCTCTCTGCTTCTTCTTGACTCGAGGCTATGAACTCGAGGCAACAATTCATTTCAACATGAATTTTTCTCTGCCTTTCAGAATGCAAGCATATCATCGGGTCAATTTCCAGTGAGTGTAGCGTCCTTGATATAACTCCAAATTTGTCAAACCACTTATCCCCATATAGTTCTTTAAGTCTTCTTTCCAATGCAAGAAGAATCAGCTCCAAACTCATTGTAGTTCATCCATTATCATCATATGAATGAAGGTTGTTCTTAATCAGCATTTTCTGCAACATCCTGAACTGACCATCAACTTCAAAACATAATATATTCTTCAATTGATCTTTTTTTTCATGATTTTTATGTTTCTGGAAAATTATGTGAGTCTAGTTTCAAATTCCACTGATTTCAGCTCAATCGGAGTTGTCGTTTGTGAGATATGCTCAAAATACCGAAGCTGGTTCTGGATTGTAACGTTGATGTTTGTTATAACTTCCAAAACTCATAGCTCTCTCATTTGAACTCTTTTGGGCTTGGATTTTATATAAAACTGACGCATTGGGAGTCTAGTTTCATATGCCACTGGTTTCACCTCAATCTGATCTTTGGTTTGGGAGATATCATCAAATTACCAAAGGTCGCCAGAAACAGAGTAGCTGAACCACGACCTTGCTCGAGCAGGATTTCTACTTTGCTCGAGCATGCTACTCGAGTAGGCATTTTTTTATGCTCGAGCAAGAGTGGATTTTGAACGGAATTGAGCTATTTCAACTTCCATATCATTACGCGGACTTCTAGAATCAATCTAAGAACTTGTATAATGATTTTCTCATTCCATTTAGCAAGTTCTTCTTTCTTTCTTCTCTTCTCTTGATTATTCCCAAAATACTTTGATAACTTCTTGCTTCCTTGGACATTATTTGCAATTTCTTCTTTCCGTAACCTCTTATCTCTTTCTTGATTAATCTCTATAATTCAACTTGGACTAACTACATTAAATATATAGTAGTTAGTCAATGTATATGATATAAACTTTTTGCTCTGAATAATGGCATCTATATAAGACATCATCAAAACTAATCATATCCAACACATATTTAATTGGATATATCTTGAATATCTTATTTAACCTCTATAACCTTGTTTATTTTACATTTTTCCTAAAGAAATTAATAATAATAAAGCTTAATTAATTTTTACTTAACTTCATTAAGTTTTGGTATTCTTTATTTTAATTTTTTCCTTATTTAAATCATATTTGATACTTTCTATTCACCACTAAACATTTAGAATGTTACATTTCACACCTTGGACAGTTCAGGATCTTGTTGGGGTCGACATGCTCCATCTCTTCTCCTGACTCACCTTGATCACTCACTTTCCTTCTCGACTGTGAGTTTCTAAAAATTCCCTGTCTCAACTCATCTTGATTTTGGTTTCTATCATTTCAGTTTCCCCCTTCCTCACTCCCACCATCTACCTTCTCTTTCTACCTTCTCATTCTCTTATTCACCGTAGTCAAAATATCCCAGATTTTAGCCAAGATAGCCTTGTTGTTCAGAGGTTGTTGAGGGTTAACATTATGCTAAGAAGCCTCAAGTTTTGGGTTAACAGGGTTATTGCACTAGATCTAGCCATCTCTCTTTACCTAAGGTCAATTAATACTGGGGGAACGAGTCAGAATCAGAACAAAACAACCTAAAAGAGCCTGAAAGGCCCTGTGATTCATGTATTTGCTACACTACATGCAATGCAAGTAAAAAATTTATGTCAGGTAATTCATAATTTTCCTCTATTCTCCCCACCTAAACTTGATACGACCCCGCATCACTACAAACAATTTCAACAATACATAAGCCACCTAAGAATTGTTGGGCGTTGATACCAAAAGGTAACACCTATCACCCTAACTCCATAACTTGGCATATTTTAAATCTTTTTGGACAATAACCTTGATAGAAAAGAAAACAAGTCACTCAATGAGGCTATCGAGGTTATGAGATAAACGACAATGTTTTCAAAACAGTTACATAACTATTAACTCTTAGAAATTGACTACATTCCAGCACATTTTCTCACTCTTTTTACCTATTTTTGGTTCAAAATGTGCATATAAAATGAAGTGTATAGAAGAAAATGTGCATATTAAAGTGTCAAGCAAAAATCAAAGAAATTCTTGTTATATCCTATAGAGTTTGTGGTTTAACTGAGAATTGATAAATCATCTCTCTTTTGTAGGAGGATAGAGACAAGTTTTGAAGCTCTATAAGAACCAAGAAAAAATGAAAGATAAAGGAGGTGAAGCAGTGCAAAGTTAGAAGGAACCTGTACATATTGGCCACAACAAGTTGACAAACTGGCCGTAGCAAGTACTGGCCATGGCAAGTGACAAACTGGCCGCGGCAAGTTATGAAAAAGTGCAGAAAGTACAGTTGCGCGTTTTTCATTTCAAAAGCAGAAAAAAAAAACCCTATTTAACCTAAAGGGAAGGGCCGAAAAACACACTCTTTGCACAAGGAAAACATTGGGCATGAAAGGAAGGAGCTTGAGAGAGAGATTTGGAGAATCTTGGAGGCTTGGGTGCTCAACCTAAGAGAGATTTTGTAGATTTCACCTTGGTTCTTCCTCTTTTCTCATATTTTCCACTTAGGTTCTTTATGTATTCACTAGTTTTGGATAGAATCTCTTTGTATTTGAACATGAGTAGCTAAATCTTTCATTCTAGGGTTCTTTTGACCCTTTGTATGGATTAATACTTGAATATTCCTCTCTTTTGGTAGATATATATATATGTGTGTGTGTGTGTGTGTTGATTTCAACCTTGGCTTAACGCTTCTAAGTGATTGACCTCCATTTAGATGATTTATTCACTTAGGTTATGACTTGAGAGAGCTAATCTAGGTGTAGAACTTGATTGAAATCATGCTTGTCTTGAAGTTTTCTTGATAAATGGATAGTTTGTTGGTAAAATAGAGATATATTTACTAATCTTGCATTGCCACATTAAGGTTGTTCCTTAAATAGTGATTCTCATTAATTGTAACAAGAGATTGTGCATCTTAATGAGAAGAGAAACTTGATTTTGACTCGAGAGAGCGTATCAAGTGTTTTTGAACCTTACACTAATACATATATGTATTGAAATGCTATTAGAGAAAAAATTAACCAAGTTTTATGAAATGCAAAAGGGGAAAAAGAATCCTAAGCTCAATTATCCTTGTAGTCAAGGAATCAATTGCCTTTATCAATTTTATGTTTTAGAAATAGTCTTTAAACATTCTCATTCCAAATCAAAACTTTGTTCTAGCTCAACTTGATGAAATTCACTAAGCCTCTTGCTTGACCAATTTGTTAAACAAATCCTCGTGGGAACGATACTTTACTTATCACTTTATTACTTGCGAAACTCATGTACTTGCGAGGCGAACAATAACCTTGATAGAAAAAGAGCTAACACGTACCAAAGCTATTAAGGTTATAAAGGAATGATGTAGAGTTTTCAGAACATTAACCATGATAAAAAAAAAAAAAAAAAAAAAAAAAAAAAAGGAACCAACATATAGTCTATCATAGTTAATAAAAAAGGTTTACACATGCTTTGCATATAACTAAATAAAACTCATAGTTTATGTTCCAATTAATTTTACGTGCTTCGGCCTTAGGCCATATTGTAAAATAACCATAGTTTACTTCCCCTTTTGTGTCTCAAATGTACACATATGGATCCAAATTTTCCCTTACATAACTAATAAATAAAAGGGTTACTCGCCTTGGTGAATACATCCCTTGCTGGAGCGAGAGACATCATACAACTCACCTCGGTGAACGTATCATTTGCCAAGGCAAGGGACATAGACACTTATGTCGCAAGCAACACAATCCATGGGGCAAGAGACACAATGAGTAGAAATATGAGTTAAATCAAACAAAAATGCACAAGTGGTGTGTGCAGAAATATACAAACAAAATCATTAGGTTTTAGACGGTCTTTACTCATCCGGTGCCTTTTCTCATGCTCCAATTACCTATCATTCTAACCTGAAAAATGTTGAAGTGAGAGGGTGAGATCCACATCGTAGTAACTAAAACCCCATCCTATTGTGTGACCACCACGGGCTCATGAGGTGCCAAGTAGACAGTTATAATAACGTGCAATATATATTTATGAACATACATGTCTCGTATACAACAAACTTAGAATCTTGTTTTATCTCTTCAGGTTCAATTCCTACATTATCACCTCTTAAGCTGCCAACATGAATTCCTTGGTCTAATCACTTGAGTGAGCACTAAAGACATGTGAAAAATACTAGATTACTTGATCACTCGAATGATGTGTTCAGACTTTGTCAATATTAGCCCACTCGTAGTGATTGAGCCAGTTATGAGAATATTTATAGACCACTCAAGTGAGCACTCGAGTGATGCTCTTTGAAATTGCTCCAAATTCCATTACTTATTAACTCAATTCCCTTACTAATCAAGTTTAATTAACTCTAAATCTAGAGTTCAAAATTTAGCATATTACACATAATTAAGGAAAGTTTTAAATGCATTAAAAAATAAAAGAATATAAACAAGAAAAGAAAAGAATGCCAATAAAATGCCCATTATATTTTGGATTTGATTTTATTGGGAAGATTAATGCATCTAACAAAATTATTATCTTAGTTATCATTGCTAAGAATTTATTTAAATTTTTTAGATTTCATTATATATATTATAAAAACAGTAAATTACTGACAAAATTCCAAAGGTAAGTTTATTTAGAGATTAAATTCTATCATCAATTAGTAACCTACTATTTTATGATGAAATAATCAAATTTCGTTGCTAATCCACTATTTTTCTAGTATATATGTTTAATTACTTTATATATGAACTTGATGAAATGTAATACTTAATTTGAATTATATTTTAATATAACTTTTCTCATATTTAAATGAGTTTATTTGATTTTTCTATATAGAATAATAAATTTCATAGTAGTTAACTTTTCATATGTATGCATGTATAATATAGAAATAGTGTAATACCCGGATTTTAGCAAATCGAATTACGAGATAAAGGAAAATTAATGAATATTTTAATAAAGTAAATTCATGACATAAAACTGTTATAGAAAATTGTTATAATTATAGAGTAAATTGTCAAAAAAGTTCCAGGAAAATCGATGAAACGAATGATTAAAAATGATATAATGGTGATAAAAATAGTCTAAAAATATTATGATAAGTACTGAAAGATCATGAAAAATTATGAGAAAAATATGGAAGTGTTATCCCTAATTATGAGAATTTAATAAATTATTTCAGAGGAAATAACATGAAGAAAAGTTTAAAAAGCATTTCGAAACCATAAAGTAACCGATGAGGTAAACATTTTTAATATTTTACATAGGATATAAAATGACAATATCGTATAAAAGTTTGTAAGATAACAATATACTGTAAATTAGTAAAGATAAATATATGAAGAAACCTGATCTGAAAAGATCACTAAACAAAGAAATTAGGCCCGATTAAGCCTTAACGAAGGCAGGGGTAAAACGGGAATTTTTGGTAAAAAATATTATATTTTTAAAAAAATGGAAAAAATTATAGAAAAATAAATAAATCTGAATTTTAAAATTAAGGGGCCGAAATTATTGGTATTTTTAATTAAAAAGAATTGTTTAAATAATTAAAATGATAATTAGAATAAAATAATAATATAATGCGGTGAGTCGGCTTATAGGCGGGCCGAGGGAAAAGTTGGAAATAAATTCTACAGGTAAACCAGAGGTAAAAGTCTTTTCGGACTGATCAAATTAAGAACAAGTGAATTTTTACACGAAGAAAGAATTTATCGAGACGTTGTTTCCGCAACCGAAAACCCTAATTTCAAATAAGACGAAAAGCGATCGGATAGAGTAGAGTCGATAGGCAAAGTGAGAACCTATAGAAACAATTGCGTATTTTCAAACACGGGATTAAGTTAGACAACAACTGGGACGTTTTACGATTCAACAATTATTGTCCGAGTTGGTTCTATCGGAAGTGATTTACGAATCGGACGCGTTTGTCCGAATATCTTTCGACGCACCGGAGAATACCTGGATATGATCAAAAAGAGGATCAAAATAGATAATATGAGAGAGGATGAAAAGATCTTCAAAGTTACATACCCGGATTTTTGAGTTTCTGCGAAATCGCGCGAAACGGACACCGATCGGGTAGCTTTATCGGACCGGAGGCCATAAAGCAAGATGACAACTCATTCTTTGACTTTTTGGGCCAAAGAGGTCGGCCAAGACCTTGAATGGTCAAGATTGCATCTTACAAAACCCTAGATCCAACGGCCGAATCATTTCGAAGACTTTTTGGAAATTCCCACCTTGTCCCTATTTTTCTCTATAAATAGCAAGCTCTCTTGCTCTCATTCTTCACACCAAAATTCAGATCCTAGAGAGAGGTTCTAGAGAGAGAAGCTCTGGAAAAAATTGTGCCTTAGCTCCGAGTAAGTTCTTGTCCTTAGTTTTTAGTTTCCGTAGTTCTTTCGGTAGTTATAGTAGAACCGTTGTTTTAATCTAGGAAGTTTCAGAATATATTCCTATGCTTGTTTTTATGCCTCATTGCATTGAAAGATGCCTGACGAGGTAAAAACATAGTGGGGATAATTTTGAAATGGAATACGGTCAAAGTAACGAAGTTACGCGAAATTCCGCCAATTAGGGGTAGTAAGGGCAAAATGGTCTTTTTCACCTAAAATGCCCGTTATGCTGCCAAATATTCATAAGTGTGTTGTTATTCTGATTAGAATACTTCGACGTCGAACCGTTGTCGAAATTCCATCGTTCCGTTTTGCGTTTGTTGCCGTGAGCCGTTTATTTGTTTTTACGTACGGCCGTCAAAAAGTACCGTTTTTAGCCGGAAGAGCCGGATATCCGCAACGAAGGTACGGACGCGTCTGTAACCCTAACTCTATGCTGCTCATATACTTTTGCGTTATAGATACGTTCATAGACGAGGTTACGTTGAGAATCGTCGGAGATACTTACGGCTTTACCCACGGATTATAGTATTGGTAATGCCGTTTGAGTTATTCCTAGCGCGAGGACACGTTGTGGCGTGGCACTTGGATATGTGCGAACTAGTCGAGAGAGACCTTACATACTTGCTTTGTGCTTATGTTACATCCATGTTATTGATCATACATCTGCTGTTTGCTTTTGTGATGATATGTTGTATCGAAATGAATATATGTTGTACGTATACTGTTTTATTTGAGCATAAGGTTAACCGTTACCTGAGATCCATATGTGGAATGGATCTCAGCTGTAGCATCAGGGTCAAGAGGACCGATGCATGGAGATCGAGGCAAGCAAAATGGAGTAGGCCAAGACGTGTCTACGTTATTTTCCGTTTTCTTTAAGTTCCTTTAACTTTTGAGAATTCGGATGACTTAATCCAATACATTTACACTATGGTCCATATTTTGAATGTAATGTAAATT
This sequence comes from Acacia melanoxylon, assembly GCA_019022615.1. Taxonomy (NCBI): domain Eukaryota; kingdom Viridiplantae; phylum Streptophyta; class Magnoliopsida; order Fabales; family Fabaceae; genus Acacia; species Acacia melanoxylon. The sequence goes on along the minus strand of JAFJYJ010000030.1, from coordinate 6,434,553 downwards.
ACTTACTCGCTCCAATGCTCTACTCTGACTACTCTGCGTGAAATATTTGGAAACGTTTTAAAAAAATATATATTCCGCCGTTTTCAAATGGGATGTTACAAATAGTATATTTATATTTGTGTTTGTGAAATGAAATATTATATATATAATTATATTTTGTGTTTTTGAATTAAAATTACTATCTAAAATCCTTAATATAAGATATATTTAGGAAATCGAAACAAATTCTAAATATAAGACATGTTTTTCATATTTGTCAATATTTTCCTAATTTCCTCCTATTAATGCTTCCTCAACAAGATTCAAGGAGAAGAGGGAAGGGGAAGTTAAGAAAGATGACTATGTGTTTTACAAAATATATGTTGTATTAGCTAACTTAACCAATTTCTTTAATCTAATTAAATTAGGTAAATATATTTTATAATAAGGACCAGATCAAGTATATATAAAAAAATTTAGTGACAAAAATTTCATTAGAAATTAGTTACAAAAATCTATTTGAATAAATTATGTCTCAATAGAATTGAAATTCTTTCATCAAAGCAATTAACAAAAAAGGAATTCAGTCGGTAATAAGCTTTTTTTATACAAACAAAAAAAAAAAATGAATGTGTTGAAGTAGAATGTGCCTCATCTATCCAGGTAAATAGTTGCCTTGATTACTGGAATCGTAGTGATACTTTCCCTTGAAGGGCTCTAGCATCCTCTGTACAATTCGAAATCTATATGGACAATATAATCATTTATGTGGTGGCTAGTGGAATGGCAATGCACGCAAAGGATGGATTCATTTCAAGTGTGAGAGGACAAGGTTTTTTAACCAGCAAATATGGATATTTCCTCAAGTGTGGAGATCCTGATGTGTATTCTAGAATAAAAAGAGAAAGATAGACACATACTAGTTAGCCCTTTCGTGCATGTGGGATTCACCATCATATCTTATCATCTCTACTCATTTTAAGTCACTTGGAACCTTTCGATCACATTAAGACGAATACATCCCTGCATGATGGGGTGGATTTTGATGGGATTCAATTATCAGCTAGCTATCAATTGAAAGAAATAAGGATTAGTAATAATAATAGCCAACAAGTTGTTGATTGAGATGGTAAAGAGCCTCACCCCGTAAGGAGGAGAGTATAAGTTCGAATATCATGAAACACACTGGTTGGGAGAGGCGAAAACTATTTTCCCTTTAATCTTTGAGGGGGAAACCCTTGATAAATCATATAATTATTATTATTATTATTATTGTGAATATGAGGGAAAGCCTAAAACAAAGTGAAGAATATTCTGTAGTGGAGGGAATGCTTGTGTTGAAAGGGGACATGCAATGCAAAAGCAGTGAGCCAAAAAGTAGAATTTATAGAAAGTAGGTCCCCTTTTCTCTTTTAGAATCACATATCCCACAAACACCCAAACACACAGGTCTAAAACACACCCTTTTATTTTTGTTAATGATTAATAATTAATATCAAAGGTATATATATATATCACACACACACACTCTCTCTCTCTCTCCATATACATACGTATTTTTATATTCAGAATCTCAAAGGTACTATCTAGTAAGATGCCTTTTGCACAAAAAGCTCATTGTTAAGTCCTTCGCTATCTTTAGCATTTTAGATCGATTTGTCTTTGAATGAAGCAGCCTTAACATGAATTTGCATGCCCTTATCCCCAATCAAAGAAAGCTGTTTCTTTTCCTTTTGATACAAATGTGTGTGTGTGTGTGTGTGTGTTCTTTCAAAATTTTGTTTGCTGGGATTGTAAGTTACGCTGGCTTGGGCGCACTACTTTATATTTAAATCTATATATATATATATATATATATATATATATATATATATATATATATATATATAGAGAGAGAGAGAGAGAGAGAGAGAGAGAAGGGAGGGAAATATAATTCTTTTCTAGAAATGTTAAGAGAAAAGAATCATGAAGTTCCATCAATATTATTAATTGTATTGTAAATGGCGTTGATGGTGATCCAATAATTAACTGGCAAACTTGCATTAGGGGGAATTGTCTATCTGATCTATTTTTGCTCACTTTAAGTTGTATACAACATAATTAGACTATCAATTATAACTTTTCTAATTATTTTTTCAAGTAACAATATATTGCTATTTATATAATGAACAAAGGATTCCAACATCCAATCGGAACTGCCTTGCCAAGGTATCTTAGCAATCATATTGACAAATACACACGGATTTTTAGATCGATGTTATATGAACATCATGTCACAATATATGTGTGTGTGGGGTAACGAAGCATTGGTTCCTTTTTTATATATTTTTTTTTTAAAAAAAGGGTCAAGTGGTAAAGAACCTTTAGCGATTTAAATTATTTTTAAAAAAAAAAAAAAAAAAAAAAAAAAAAAAAACTAGTATAGTTTCAGGGTATCTTGTCTATTATTGAAAAAGTGTGGGAAAGGACAGCCAATAATTTTAAACGATTTCTGTCTTGCAGTCAAAGAGAGAGTAAGCTCGTAGAAATGATAACTCATGAGCATAAGGAACTCTGACACTTACATAGGTTATCGATCACACAATTTTTTAAAAAAGAAAAAAAAAATCAAATATAATAAATTACCGAAGAATTTTATATAATAATTTGTATACTGTTGAACCATCGATCTAAAAGCATATGCGGTCTGCACTATATATACACACACACGCATGCACACATATGTATGTATCCCAGTTTACGATAGATATAGAAAAGTATAAGAAAATTATCTTTATGATAATTAGAAAATTAGGATGAAAATTAACTGTCTTGAAGTTAAATTGGAGGAAGCATGAAGAACATTAATTTAGGGGCACATTAAGGTTTCAATGTGTCCCGGAAATTTCGCAGATGGGCAATGTCATGTTAGAAGTTTTTTAGGAACAACGTTGCTTCGAAAGTATTAAAATGGAACAATATAACGTTGCTCCTTACCATTAAAAGGTAATGGTGAACATCAAGTTTTTAATGATCAACGTTAATTTTTTTAATGGTATAAGGCAATATTGTTGCGATTTGAAACTTTAAGGGTGATATTGAACCTAACAAAACTTCCAGGACAACATTGCTCTTTAACAACAAAAAAAAAAAAACTTCCAAGAAAAATTTGAAAATTAACCCTTAATTTAGGGTACTTGTTGATGAAAAGAATCTTAGGGTTTTGGTGCAGATATACTCATAAAATATTGTGCAACTGCACCAGACACCATAAACTTTTTTGGGTGCAAAATTCCACATGAAGTTTTCAAACTGATGCAAAAATGTCATAGCCGTTAAATAAGCAAACATTAATTATTTAGCAAATATGTCAACTAATTTAAAAAAAATGGACAAAAATAATACACACAAAAATATTCAAAATGGTGCAAAAATACATATGAAGTTTCCAATGGCCGCACATTTTTGCACCATTTTGAAAACTTCATGTGTATTTTTACATCATTTTCTTGATTTACATATTTGCTAGATGGCCAATGTTAGTTGTCTTAAGAGACATGACTTTTTTATACCATTTTAAAACTTCATGTATACTTTTACATCTAATAAAAGTTTATGATTTGACCAAAAAAAAAATAAAAGTTTATGATGTTAGACGTACCCTTAACAATTTTATTTCATATGAAATAGGGTTGACCCGACTCAAACTCAAATTAGTTAGATGACTTAGGCCTGTTTGAATTTGTGTTTGAAAAATTTGTTCACATAAATCGAAACAAAACCCCTATCATTTACTTATTTTATACACCATGAATCATGTCTGAAAAGTAACTTCTCCCGTCAATACAAATAACCACTTAGTCAAGAGTGAGGTAAAACAAAATTTGGAGAGTGGTATGCATGAGATAGAGTAAAAAGGAGTTAGTGGAGGAGGAAAGAGTAGTGTGTTTGAAAATAGAAATTCACATGGGGGTGTGTGGGGTGAGAGAGAGTGTGTTTGAATTTGAAAGCCCTACAAGTGGGTAGTGCAGAGCATACCTTTCTGACAAAAATTGTATATCTGTAGCACTCCATGCCCTCGATCAGCCATGCAATTCAATTCAATTCCATACACTCCAATTTATATATAATACATATAGACACATATATTCTTCTCTTTTTCTTCTCGGTTTCCACAACAAACACTCTCACATAGTCACATGCATGCACTGACAGACCACTCATTATAACACATGCTCATGCATCTTTCTCACTCTATCTATCTCTCTCTCTCCCCCACCTCATGTTATATATGTGCAGTAGTATGTATAAGTAAACACGAGATTGACCCAAATAACCCACTCTCTATATGGTATTAATCTTTTTTGTGTTTTTGTTTTTATGGCCTCTAAAATTAATTTCTCACGGTTAAACCAGCCCACGATAATGATGAAGGATGATGGTATTCATGATGCCATGATGACGAGATTAAAGCTAATAAACTTTCTTTCTTTTTCACTTATAATATTATTCTTATTTACATATGTATCATCAGAAAGAGAGAGAAAGGGAGAGTGTCATGGATTATTCTCTCTTCAATTGTCCACTCATGTACTTGGTGGGAAAAAGACACCATAGCGCTAACCCACTTTCTATAATGGCAACATGTAAATTGCCTAAAGCTATCATTGTTTCGTCCTCTCTCTTGCTCTCTCTCTCTATCTCTCTGATAGATAACTCATGCCACCATCCCATGCATGATTATTACGTATACACAACACAACATCCTCATCTCTAAAATCCAATCCCATTTTTCCTCTTCTTTCGTTCTTTGCCTTTTACTCATCTTTCAACACCCCCCCCCCCCCCAAAAAAAAAACCAACAACACACACACATGTGTATGCGTGCTAGCTATCTCTAGTTTCCACTTTTTTCTTTTGTTTCTGTGCCTCCCCTTTACAGATTATTACTGACTTTTGTACACTTTTTATTACACGCTCGAAATGCATCATCATCATGTGCATGCTAATTGATTAATTAATTAAGTGTCACGATATATATGTACGTATATGCTAGTAGGCGTTCGAGGGCCATACAAAAAGTCCAATATTTTGTCTCTACAAAAAAAAAGTCATTTTGTAGCGGTTAAAATGGTGTACTTATAGCAGTTATAACCGCTACTAACAATAATAGTAGAAGTTTCAAAAACCGCTACAAAACAGAATTGATGTGCATGTTTCAATTAACGAAATGCATCATCATTGTTGTATAGGGTTTTGTAGCGGTTTTTCAAAACTGCTACCCACGTAACAGAACCACACTATAGTGGTGGCGGTTTCGTCTTACCGCTACATACAAGATGTGTATGTAGATAACACATTATCTGAGAAGCTTGTGGCGATTCTAAATCCACTACAAATGCTGCCACAAAATTTTGGTAGAATTTAGCGTGGCAGGAAATGAGAATTGAAAATTTAATGCCAATATTGTAGCGGTTTTGAAACTGCTACTAAGTACATCAAGGAATTTGAAAAAATTGGCACTAAACTATTTGTAGTGGTTATGAAACAGCTACTAATATTGGATGAAATTTCAAAAATTACGCCAAATTTTAAACTTATAGCGGTTTTACAAACTATTCCAAAAAAAAAGCAAGAAATTATTTGAGTCCATTGTTACAATATTATGTTGAATTTTTTAATATTTAAGTAACAATTTAAATGATATTAGTTCATATTTGAAAAGAATGATTGAATTAAGTTAGATATGTATAAATATTAAGTAGGTATATTATTGAGAATGTGAAAGTAATAAGGACTTATTATATTGCCCACTAGATGTTATTTGATTATGGAAGAAATGTTGAAAATGTTGGAGAAAAGTCCTTAAATTTCTAGAAAGAAGACAAAATAATTAGTCTAAATATTATAATAAGGAAACAAATAAAATGTTGAAATCAAAGATTAAAAAAATATTATCATATTTGATCAGCTCTTCAACTCTTTAGGAAAACTTCACATATGAGAGAAAATGAGAGAGAAGAGGGGAGGGAAAAATGGAGGAGGATTTGAAATAAGGTGTGGTGGGAGTATTTATAGAGATTTGCATAATGCTTGTGTGGTAAATGTGACGGTTTTTGCAGTGGTTTATATTTGATGCGGTTGAAGTGACAATGTAGCTGTTTGAAAAAACTACAAACATTGGTTGGTATTTTATTTGTTTAAAAAAAATTAAGGTTTACAAGAACAAAAGTATAATTTGTTTAATCATTCTTCATTGATATCCCTACAAAAAATGTGTGGAAAAATTGTTAGTGGAAAGTTTGTTATTTTGTGCAAAAATTAAATTTAAATTGAGTGATAATAAAGTGTAACTTATAAAAACGCACTAAACTATAAGAAAATTGTCATCACCTTCAGGGAAGAAGTTTTTGAAATTGGCTGGCTGGAATGGCTCACTCTCATAGGTGATGATATCACCATCATCCATGTCATAAAGGTCTCGAGGCTTTAAGTGAACCACCATATTCCAATCCATGTGCCTCTCGTCCTCAACATAATAAACCTATTGTGCCTCTAAGGCAAGAATATATGGCTCATCATCTTCAAATTGACTAGTGTGAATTAGCCGGGAGAAATTTACTAATGTGATGCCTAAGTCATGAGTTGCAATTCCCTGGGAAGTTGTTATATTCGCCCTCAAACACTTGAACAGCGTCACGGTGAAACAACCTTAGTAATTTAGTTTGATGACATCAAGAAGCTTTCCATAAGAAGGGACGCCTCCGAACTGCATCTTGTTGTCACTGCTGCTCCCATAACTCCTTGTCCCAAATATGCTATAAACACCTACGATTTGAGTTAGCAATTCTTGATCTCATGAAATCGTGCAAAACTTGAAACCATTGACATTGTATGTTGTAAACCTTTTTGCATGGTCAAGAGGGTTGATTGTGAGATCTCTAAATCTAGTGAGTGTGGGTTGTGGTTATTTAGTATTATGCTCACAAACCGACTTGGGAATTCTTTATGAACCTTTTTATTAATTTCGGAGGATGTTTGTCTATCGATCGTGAGTTGACACTTCACATGACTTTTGAATTTCCTGCAATTAATCATGAGATGGTGATCATGAAATGTAAGGAAATATATAGAATAACATATGAGTGTACAATTCTTACTGAAGGAAGAGTTCAACTTCAGTGCAATTAATCAAGACATCTCTATGAGCTTGAAACTTCTCAGTTGCTATTAGTTTGAAGCTCACACTTCCTTCAACTGATGTACCAACACAAGGGAGTAACAACTCTCTTAGTGGTGGCTTATGTTCAAGACAATTATCTACATGAGGCAGTTGGTTGAAAGACGTTTCAATGTCATCAAAGTACTTTGAATAGAAATACAAGACCTTATCCCCTATAGAACCTTTTGGCCATGCCTTATTCCTTACATAAGATTTCAATTTTCCAAGAAACCTAGAAAGTAAAGAAGGAAAAATGTTAATAAATGCCGAAATGTGTGACTAGAAAATTTAGAAATTAATGCTGATGCATATATGTAAAATGAGCACCTTTCAATAGGATACATTCATCGATATTGAATTGGGCCAGTAAGCTTTGTTTCATGAACAAGGGCGAACTATCAGTTGAACCATTAAAGTGAAAAAGGACGAAGGAAAGATCATCTCCATATGACAAAGCTTAAGAATTATTTTGTGTTGCAATTGATCGAGCTCCTTAACAATCAAAACCTTGCAACATAACTCTCGAAAGAAAGAACACAACTCCACCAAAATGATGGACACATCATGATGCAATGTATTATTTATTGCTAGCGGAAGTAACTATTGCATAAAAATATGTGGGTCATGACTCTTTCGCCTAGCAACCTTTCAAGCCAGCATGTCAATACATCATGAAATGTTGTTTGAATAACCATTAGGAACTTTTACTTTCTTCAACTTGGCGAGGAAGATTTCCTTGTTCAGTTTTGTGAGGGTGAATATTGCCGATTGAAATTTGTCTTGATCATCTGGCCATGTGTCTTCACGAACTCTCATGGCCTTTAAATCTTTCCTCACTTCAAGATGACCTTTTGATTTGTTAGGTTTGTTAAGGACGTGTATAGCATATTGTTACATACATATTTTTCAATTCGCATGACATCAAGACTATATCTAAGCAAATTAGATTTCCAATATGGAAAAGTGAAGAAGATGCTTATATTTTGCCATTACTGAGGCGCAGAAGCAGAAGTCATGTTAGTCTTTCTCCGTGCTTTTATTGTTTCATCATGTTTTCCAAACTCAAATTCAACATCGTGAGGCTATTGTAAGATATATGCACCAGATAAAGTTTCAGGAGGTCCTCATATTGAAATGATTCAATTGCAATCTAAACTTGTGCTTACCATTAAGAAACCTTCGATGGCCCGTGAAGCACCACTTTCGACTGTGGCGAAGGTGCACTAAGTTAGAGTTAAAATTTCAAGCTGGACACGTCGTCTCAGTATGCACATTCCACCCGGATAATGTTCCCAACCGAGGAAAGTCACTTATTGTCCACATCAATGCTTCACACAAGTTGAATAGTGTCTTCTCGTATGCGTCATATGTCTCGATGCCGATATTCCACAAGTCCAGTAATTCCGCAATAAGCAGTTGGAGATACATATCAATATCATTACCCAGTGCCTTTTTGCCTAGAATGATCATAGACAAAATGAAGGAGCTTTTTTCATACATATCCAAAGGGGAAGTTGTAGGGAACCATGACTGCCAACCAAATACTGTAACTTTGTTAAGATTCCTAAATGAATTAAAACTGCCAATCACCAAAGCAAGCCAAAGATTTCTAGGATCAATCGTGAAAGCTAGAAAGTCTGAGTCGAATGCTTTCCAGGCTTTTGCATCCCATGGATATCTTAATTTACCATCTTCATTCTTGTCAACTTCATGTTAGGCCACCTCATATGCTCAACTGTTTTAGATTACATAAACAATCTTTGTAACCGCGATTTCAAAGGAAAGTACCTAAGAATCTTAACAGGTTTCTCTTCTTCTTTTTTGCCTTCTAAATTGTCTTATACCTTGATGTGAGACATCAGCTACAAGTCTTCATGCTAACATCATCTCTCTAATATAGCATACAATCATTAGGGCATGCATTAATTTTTTGGTAGTTCAAGCCAAATCTGTTAATAATCTTCTTGGGCTCTGTTGGTTGAATTCCTCTTGTGGCAAGTAGACGAGTCAAACAAGTAATAAAAAGTAAGCAGAGTTATCATCTCACAGAGATTGTCAATACCACATATGAAGCTGGTTTCCTTGTGAAAGTTGTGTGTGATGAGAGTAGAATTGGTTGTTTGTTTTATCTATTACAACTGGTAAGCAAAAGCAAATAAATGACCGGAAATCGGTTTGAGAGATATCAGATTAAGAATAGGCAGAGTTCATATTTTATCCTAAGTCGCATCAATCCCCTAGTTTGCATGTGACGCATTGCTACAACATTTTACTGCACAACTTCCGTAATGCTATAGCAAAATGCCTTCACAACTTTATTCAGTTAACCCACCACTAACCTATACAGAAACGTCTACATCCTGTAAATACACTCCTTTCTCTACTTCTCTCATATTCCTATGGTGATTTTTTAGTTCATAGTGTTAGTTTAACCTAGGTATATTGGCTATATGAGGTAGACTCATTCCTGTAGCCTACAATTTAGATCGAGCCCTGCACAAGCTCGCCTAGCACACACTATCTAACAGAAGTCTAACCTCGACTCCCTTCCAGTAAGTTGAGACCACTGATCTAGCCTCTTAGTGGACAACTAACAGACAAGACATTAAATCACAATTAAAAAACTTAATTTATTGAATTACAAGCTTAGCAAACTGGGTTCATTCTACAACTTAGAAATTCATCCTCACTCAGCCAACGAGAATTAGTTCATGATTGATGAGGGAAACACAATACAGATTATGGCAAAACAACTCATGGAAAGATAAAAAAGAAAACAAGAAAAACAGAGAAGCTTGTTAGAGTGATCGATGGCGTAGGGAATGTCCTGTCACCCGACATCTCTACGTCTTCTACAACCCATCTAACTTCAGGAAAGGATTAGGTCTTTTTTGCATCTTTCTTTCTCACTGATTCTCTCTTTCTCTCGATGTGAATCAAGTCGAATTGGAATTGTATTGAATCTCACAACTTCGACGACTCTTTTAGGTTTAACCGTACTTTCCTCTAACAGTCAAGTCCTTCACGCCGGACGTCCAGGGAGCTGGGCTTTCCAAATCTATTAGGCCCGACTTCCTATATTCGGTTGATTGATCCTCTTATAATTCCATAGGATTCTTCAAATCTTCTATTTGATTTTCTGCATCTTCTAATTCTATCTTCGTCAAATCAACCACTGTCTAAACGTATGTCTTGATGACCTGTATTTAATTACTAAAAAACCCTCAAGGAAAGATCAGCGTAAAGTAGTGCATAACTCTGCATCACTTACGCTGCTACAATATAGTGGTTGCATCGTATTGCTAGCACAAAAATAAGGATACCATATGCTATAGCATTATATTAGCTTTGTTATGCTTTTTCATAGTAGATCATAAAGTAGCCCTTTTTATGCACATGTACAAGATAATCAGGTGAATGCAACAATTTACAGAATCTATCCTCTATATCCCTATATGAATGAATTCTAACATATTTTATCAAATCAAACACAATTAAGCTCAGAATCACCATTCAAAACAGTCATAACACACAGGGAATACATGGCATAAATATGACTCATCAACATCGTAGAACATTATGGGAATCTCCTCATTTGGGAATGCATCTTGTAATATTTCCAACAACATTGACATTCACTTATCAATGATTCCACACAAGCACTTGATATGATGTAATTTGATAAAGAAATATAATTTTGAGTATTTTTTACAACATTGATATAAAGGACGATATGCTTCATCCATGGTCTGAACCCTGTACTTCTTCATTGAAGTTATCATTTTCAAAACCAAACACATCACGAACAACATCAATAACATGATCAATTTGATATAGTTGAACTCCTACTTGTAAACTTCGAGGAAGAGAATCCTCATATACCATAGCAGATTTCTCACCATGAACTCCTCAAGACGTATTGTCTTCTAGGAAAGGTTTCACAAGCAAATGATCCTTAGCAACTTCTCAAGTATTCCACTTCTTAAACTTGCATCAAAGACACAAACACATGATCTTACCATTACAACTGGTGTAAGAATACGCAAAATCCAAGAAATTGTTTAATCCTGCCAAATATGCTGGAGAATGCGTGGCAACTTGATCAATGACTTATCCATCTCTAATGAAAAAATTTAGCAAAGAAGATGAGTGAAGAGAAAATTGAGTTTTCTAAATGACGTGTGCATGGATGATTAAATTCATATTCTCCAACGTTCAACAATTTGTAGTGGTTGTAAAATTGCTACCATAACCGCTACAAAGTGTAAACTTTGTAGCAATTACGGGGAAAAAACTGCTACAACCTTCATGATCGTAGCTAAGATATAAAATATTCAAATTTCAAAATGACACACTTTTTAGAGGTTACCGGGCAAAAACTACTACAACCTTCATGATCATTGGCGGAATATGAAATATTCAATTTCAAAATTTCACACTTCGTAGCAGTTATGGGGAAAAAACCACTACAAACTTCATGACCATTGGTGGGATATGAAATATTCAAATTTCAAAATCACACACTTCGTAGCGGTTATGTGGCCAAATCCGATACAAACTTCATGATCATTGGTGGAATATGAAATATTCAAATTTCAACATTACACACTTTGTAGCAGTTATGTGGGGGATTTATTATTTATTATTTCAAAAATAATTAAAAGGTGTAGCGGTTTCTAGGAGAAAACTGCTACAAACTATAGTTATTATTTATAAATTTTCTTGGACGAGTTCTAATTGGAACAAGAAATTACATAAATGAAAATCAAATGTCCAATTTATTTATTTTTTTGCAATTGTTACAAATCAAAATACAACTATCCCAAATCATAAATAAACATAACTAAGATAACTAACTATTCAGAGGCTGATCATCAGGTCCTCTCTCAAGGGACAAGTTCACGGGGTTGACTAGAGTTAACAACACTATTATCACCGGCAGGAGGAGGCGGCGACTAGACGATAAAACTAAGATTTGGTGAGACCTCTGAATGCTCCTCGTCAAGAATTAACCGACCCCACGACCTCAACAGCATCACGTTCATGATAACCCGCCACTGGGTTTGCTAAGCGTAGAAGAAATCGGCCTACACCTGAAGCTGCCAGGAAACCACCGCATGGATCTCCTGAACATTCTCCTCCCTCAGCCTTCTGACGTCGAAGGTTCTTGATCAAGAGGTGGTAGCCTCAAAGGTGTTGCTTTTGCCATAGACCATGCTGGGTCTGGCGCCTAACCCCATACCCCTACAGCATCCAAGGTGTTCAACTGGGCTAAGAACAACTTTCAGAGGTATAGTGGGATCCATAAACCCTTGTGACTCCTGGGTCTAAGTCTCACGCAGTTTAGCCTTTGATTGCTGAATCCACTCTTATCATACGTATTTTATGAAATAATTATTAAACAATTTAATTTGATTAAAATAAATAACAAATATTAAAAAAAAACAATGTGTATATCTTACAAGGGCCTCTTTTGCCTGCTATGGATGATGATGAATAACTTCCTGTTGTCCGTTCGATGGTTCTGCTGTTGAGCCTTCCTCTTCTAAATTAATTAAAACAATAAATTATTATTATAAAAAAATAAAAAATTAATTTATAATATGAAGCTAAAATTAATTTAATTGTAAAAAAATACTTGTTTGCTGTAATTGACGAAAATGTCTTCAATCCCGTCGTGTGATAGATCCTTTGCTACCCTCGACTCCTAATGTTTCTCTGAGAAAGAGCTTGTAGAAACAAAAAAAAAAAAAAATTATTAAAATAATAATAATTATTTAAAAAATTACCTGTCCCTCTAGGCTTCTCCTGTACTGGATAAAACTCACACAATCATTAGGTGGGATGCCGTTAGGTACATTCTCAATCAGCTACTCCAGATATGGTAGAGACGATTCCTCCTGTTCTTCCAGCCATCCCTCATCTTTATTAGCGTGTACCTCTTCCTATTGTCGCAGGCGGCAAACCTATCATGTATCATAATTGAATAAATAATAATTCAATACAATTAATTAATTAGAAATGAAATAAATTATAACTATTTACACTTACAATATAATTAAGTACAATTGATTACCTTCACAAAATTGTTCCATGCTATGTTCTTCGGCGTCCGAGGAACATTCTTCTATGACTTGAAATGGATGGGGAATCGTATCCAATTTGAGCCTAGCTAATTCAGATAGTTGTTGAATAGCTAACCTCCATTCTCAATCGACTGGTCCCTGGTCTAAGCTATTGAGACCAACCACGTCCAGCCTCCTGGTGGTTATGTGTCCCTTGTTCAACTGCATAATTTACCACAAAATTTAATTAAATTTAAATCCACATGTAAACTTATGGAATTTAAATATTACATTTATTGAAACAATAATTAAATTTACAACTTGCACCTCAAATCCTATTGACCGCAAAGATGACTATTGTGGGTTATTTTGGTCCCGAGCCTCCTCCTCATCCAGGAATTGCTCCATGTCATTAAGAATGGAAATGTTGAAGTCAAACTTCTCATTAACGTCATAATTGCTGAGACTGATGTTAGCACCTCTAATTGAATAAGTAGTGTAGTGGGGTTGCCTCCTGTGGGGTCGTCTACTTTGGTTACTATGGGGTAAGGTGCTGTGGCAGGGTTACCTTCTGCGATGACACAGGGACATGTATACCTCGGTGCTACCCTTTACTGCCCTTACCACTACCCCCTCTACTGCTGCTGCCCCACAGAATAGGTATAGGGAACGCTCAGCCTCCTTTCCCTTGCCCTTATCTCTCCCAGAAGTCATAATAGTTGCAATTATTATTAAGTAATTAACAAATTATCAATATTTATAACAAAATTAAAATAATAGGAGAAAATGAAATAAAAGAGTTAACTTTACTAACCTCAAGTGCCTAACTCTGTAAATGTTTGAGCAAAACCTTTCAAAGGACGCACGATAAATGAATATTCCAAAAATGGTAAAATGAGGGGTGACGACATTTTTATAGCATATTTGTAGAGGTTTTACACACAAAAACTACTATGTCAACCGCTACAAATCACAAAACCCTACCTCGTGCAATTGAAAGTTTGTAATGGTTTTACGAAACCATCACAAATATACAGACTCTCTTCGTTTGCAGAGGTTAAACCGCTACAAATTTGTGACCCTTTGTATTCTGCAGCGGTTCTTGTCATATATACTGCTACAAATTTGGCACTTGTAGCGATTTGTTTGTGAAAATCGCTATAAATGTCGTTTAATTTGCTAACCGGCACAATACTTGGCATGAGTCATACCATTGTAAATTTGTAACGGTTTCAGGATAAACCACTACAAATCCTGATATTTGTAGAGATTTTGTTCAATTGCTACAAATTAACAGGTTTTTTTTTATTTATTTTTTTATTTTTAAAAAAAAAAAAAAAGGGCTCTAACAATAGAGGATACATGGGCGCTGGAATGATCATCATGACTAAAGAAAACAAGAAACAAGACAAGCTATAAATCTATTGACTCGTTTTGAGAGCCAAAGTTTACCTATAATAAACCTTTGATTGGTCCATAGATCCTTAAAAAAGTAAAATAAAAGGAATTAGCTATAGGTAAGTGTGAACCTAGTTTTGTCGATACTTGAAATGGGATATAATATATAAAATATGTGTGTGATGATAATTAAAGGGAAAAATTTAGTTGGATGTCGTTTGGTGTAGGGCCCTTGGAGGAGTGGGAATTTGGAATTTTGGGTAGAAAGTTATTGCCATCAGCATTATCATCAGCAAGCAGCGTCCCTTTGGTTCCAAGCTTAAGTCATTCCATGCTCATGCACTGTCATCACGCTCTCTCCCTTTGCACTTTCCTTCCTCCATAAGTGCTTAACGCAACTTAATTTTCTTCATTTGGAAACCATTTATTCATTTGAACAAAATAGTGGATCCAAGTTAATTTCTCCCTTGCATCTCCTGA
The DNA here is from genome assembly GCA_019022615.1 of Acacia melanoxylon. Taxonomy (NCBI): domain Eukaryota; kingdom Viridiplantae; phylum Streptophyta; class Magnoliopsida; order Fabales; family Fabaceae; genus Acacia; species Acacia melanoxylon. The sequence goes on along the minus strand of JAFJYJ010000030.1, from coordinate 6,419,430 downwards.
TGTATATAAACACTAATTTAATTTTTAGATTTCTCTACCGGGCACTACTAGCAGTTGACAATTGACTAGTCTATGTAGGCCCACAATTTTAATTTTATTTTTATTTTTATTTTTTTTTGGGGGGGGGCTCGCTGTTTATCTAGGCTCGAATACAAGACCATTGATTAGCCATAGTTGATTCAAACACCGGTGGTTATATGAACACTAATTCAAGTTTTGTGACTTTGATATCTACCACTGAGAGAAAACAGCAATATTGAGAACCATCTGTCAATCCATATTACTATATATGATTTTTAATATAAGAGCTAGTTAACTAATTTTGGTAAATTAAGAAAGGTTTTCCTAAAATACCATCTTTTATCATAACTTATCTTATATAGAAACCCCTAATATATGAAATCAATAGGGGTACTTTGGAAAAAAAATTATAAATTTAGGAGCAAAGTGGATTCAGATATTATATTTATGATTAAACTAACCCCGCATACAACTCTTATATTAATGACCGGAGATAGTACCATTTATTCATAGTTGAGCTCCATCTACCAATAGTGGTTGGGTTGAGGGGAACTTGATTCCGCTTAAACAATGTTGATAGGTCGATACCTGTGAAAGGAAAAAAGGATCACATTGAAAGAGCTATACATCCTTCCTAATTGGGCTAATTTGACTCGGTAATATATACCGAATTCCAAATTATAAAAATATCAATGAATTAAAAAACCAACTCTTCGAGTATAAATTTTCATTTCTTTCAATTTTTTCATTTGCAAAAGAATCAAATTTAAGTTAACTAAATAATATCAAATCTCTCACATTTGTTATGGTAACATATCAACTGGTGTGTGTGTGTTATAGTTACATTAAACTTCAACTAATTCAATTAAAAAGTACCGTTGGGCTCTAAATAAAAGTAGCTCTTCTAAAATCATCTTTTGAATTCACACGATTCAAGTCATCATATTCAAACAAAAACTAGTTCCTTCAAATGACCAAACCCTATTGGCTAGCTCATCACATCTAACTCACCCATAATTAGTATATATATCTGTATTAATTAGCCAAAGAAATGGATCATGAAATTTGAATCATATGTCTTTTTGTTGCTTTGGAGTTTGGATTGAGAGAGAGAGAGAGAGAGAGAGAGAGAGAGAGAGAGACCATGTTGGATGGGCTGGAAAGAGAAGAGCAGCTTTTTCAGATCAATAGCTCCTCTCTAGCTCATGCTTTGTTTAAAAATTTATATAATTCATTGAAGTTCGATAATCAGTTGAAAAATATATTATTAGAGAGCGGCCTGTCTCAGACAAATATATATAAACGAAGAGAGATGCCGTACAAAGGTTTACAGAAGGGCCAGAGAGAGAGAGAGAGAGAGAGGTGGTGGTGGGAGGCACATGGCTTTAGGAAGAGGGAATGTCTTAAAATAAAAGGCCACGTCGTTGTGTTTCGATTCTCGGGTTTTGGGGGAAACACCATCATCATCATGCATGCCCAAACTCCTATTCATTTGTTTATAATTACCTCTTAATTAATCAATCTCTTCTATATCATCTTCTATGTATATAATAAATTATTATCAATTAGTAATTTATTATCTTATTCCATTCTTGACAGGTAAGCTCATCATGCCCTCCCACTTCAACTTACATTACATATATTCTTCTCTCTTCCCCACATATACCAACAAATCAACCAAAAAACTGCCCTTTGTTTTTTTCTCTCCACTCTCCGATTATATAGTAGTATTAATCTGTCTGCTTTTAAAGGATGGGCAACCTCTCACACTAAACTATATATATAATCAATCACAAATGTTTGGTGTATACACATGTTCCATTAATTAATATATAAGCGTCGGAAAAAAAAACGTCTTTTAATTTTACAAAAATATAATTAAGCAACTTTAAAAAAAAAAAAATTAGCTTTTTCCCAGAAACCTTGAAAAGCAGCTGAAATGATTGGTAAAAATTATATACATAATTCCAAAACGGATAATAGTGGTATAATATGATTTCATAGAAATACGTCTCAAAACTTGCGGTGATACATTTTCAGAAAGTAATTAATTATCTAAGGCTTAAAACACTTGTGCTTAATTATGGCAGTTTCTTTAGCTAGAAAGATGAGATGTTTGGAATTAGTTGTTAATGTTAATTAGGGTAACCGACCAGGAGCTATTAGGGTTAAAAAGGAACTTTTTGCGATATAACAAAAAGAAAAACCTCCTTTGCTGTCAAATTCTCCTCGGAACATGGCCCGAACTTGGTGTGACTTCCAGGCCTTTCCTTTCTCCTAATTCTAATAAAATACTTTTTATTAAGTTGCTTCTGATTTTGATATAAACATAAAATAATCTTTTCTATACATCATTGATTTATAGGATAATTCTCTTACAAATTTATCATTGATTTATAGGATGATTCTCTTACAAATTTATCATTGATTTTAGATAAAGATGGCGTTTGCAAAATAAACTCAACGACATTTTAATATGTAATGTTAAAATTTTAGTTTGTAAAATGAGATTAAGTGACGTAAGCGCATAATATTTTACATTTTTCCGGCTGCATACTTCATTAATAATAATCCCGCCCCATAAATAATGTGTGTGTGTGTATATATATATAAAGAAAAAGAACACCGTCTTTGTTTCTGTCTCTCTCTCCCTCCTCTGTGTCTGCGCAAAGACCTCTCTCTCTCTTCCCCACAAGCTTCCAAAGAAAGAGAATGAATGGAAAGTGAGAATTACAAGAACTTGTTGGACTTCTGGTGGTGGGCTGATATTTAGAGAAGGAGAGAGCCAAATGAGAAAAACCCTTATCCGTTGGATGGCTTCGGTTTGTGAGAAAGTAGACTTCAATTATTCGCATGGCAGATCCGTCATCCCAATATAAAACCGTCTCGATTCCGATACATAAGTCCATGGGTTGCGTTGAGATAATAGAGTTCAGGTACAACAACAAGAAGCACAACAGCCATATTGGGTCGCCGGAGAAGTCGTCGGCAGGTGGTTATGCTAGAGCAATATGACCATGCTTCCGGCAACTCATCACGAACTGTCATCAAAACAAGATCATCATCATCAACAACAACAGAGTTATGGTGGATTTGGCAGTGGTGGAAGTACTGTTATGAGCAGACTTGAAGTTGAAGGGTATTATTATAATAATAATCAGAATATTTGCAGGGAATCTGATCAGTTATTATTAGGATCGGACATGGGTGAGGATGATCAATCCAGAAGTAACAGTGCTAGTGTTGGTGGATTATGTGGCGGTGGTGGCTCGAAAGGGAATAATAATCATCAGATTATTAATAATCAGCATCAGGAGGATCAACAAGAGAAGGATCAAGGATGGCTTCAATTAAGCATAGGACGTCAAAGAGAAGGTGACCAATTAGGTGGTTCTTCTTCACCGGTGGAGCTGGACCTTCTTCCCCATTCGAGTTCCGAGCCGTGCAGACCGTTCCTCCTGCCTCCGCCACCAGCACCGCCTCAGCTCGGTGGTGGTTCCGTCGCGGTTCCGCTTTTGAATTTCAGCTATACTCAACCACAGCCACCTCAGCTGCCTCCTCCTACTCCTCCACCACCGTCGAATCTGCTTTTTCAACAGCTTCAATATCCTCCAAGTGTTTCAGGCTTTGCTTCTCATCATCATTCACAGTACTCTAACTGGGCATTCGCTCCTTTCACTATGCCTTCCTCTTCCTCTTCTTCTTCTTTTCCTTTGAGCTCTCATCATCTTGCTGCTTCCTATTTTCCAAGGCCCTTTCACTTCCCTCCCGGCTTTCATGATGATGCTTCAGCTGGTCCCAGCTCCGATTTGAGAGTCGTCGATCCTCCTCGCCGGCCTCATTCCGGAATTTGGTTCATGCTTCAAGCCTCTCCAAATCAGTATGCTTCCTCCTTATTATTTGTTTCCCTCTGCAACTCCTAAATCAGTACATGTTTACAGTGCGTGTGTGTGTCACTTTGTTGCTGAACTGTAATCAACTTTGTTGTGCACCTTCTATGCAGAGCTAAAGAACCGTTCTTGCCCCAAATACCCAAGAGCTACCTCAGAATCAAGTACTTATCTTCTTTTTTTTCCTTCTCTGTCCCCTTTTCATTCTCTACTTTCTATCAATGCAAGTCCTTTCTTTGATTATAATTTCAAAACAGTGTGTGTATGAATGCATTCAATTGATTTCTCATGTATAATAACTCATTTACTTCAGGGATGGAAAGATGACGGTTCGATTATTGTTGAAGTATTTGGTTAACAAGTTGAGGCTACAAAGCGAATCTGAGGTACTTACAAACAATCCCTACACTCTTCATATAAATGTGTGTTTTTTTATCATGATTATTAGTCGATACTTTTTATAAGTCTTTACTTCTTTCTGATCCCATTCATTTCTCCCTAAAACTTGCATCCAAAAGAAGAAAGCAACAACAAAAGTCAACTTTTATAGGACTGCCCAAAATTGAAAATGAAATTGTTACGCTTCCACCAAGTTAAAGAGCCGAGTTACATAATTAACATTGGGAACTAGCTAGCTTGGAGATCTTGATATTACACACACACACATGATAGATACGGCAGAACTGAAATAGATTTATCTGGTCACGGATATTTGTAGCCATACATCTGTTTAGGTAAGAAGTGCATTTCTAAGTACCCATCTTCCTTTTATGTTTCCCTTATAATTTTCATACTCCTACTTTATATTAAGCAGGCTAAAAGAATATATATACATATGTGATGGAGAGAGAGAGAGAGAGAGAGAGAGAGAGAGAGAGAGAGAGAGAGAGATTAGAGGCAACTAGGCAAGTGCTTGTGCAACCATCGACAAATCCTATATCCTCAAGCCCTCATGTTTGGTAAGATACTCAAGGAGGAATTTAACTGGGGTAATTACTAAAAAGAAATTAAGGACGTACTCACCATCCAACTATATTATTCCTTTTTTATCCCAAGAACCATATATTTACATACATGTACGTATGTGTCTGTGTGTCTATATATATATATATATATATATATATATAAAAAGAAAATTTGATGTTGGGGGTAATGGGTTCACTGCGCCAAATTAATTAAAACACTCCACCTTATATATATATATACTGCGTAGTTCCATCATTATATAGTCATCTTCATTATCTTAGCTATTCTACTAGTTTATAGTTTCTATACCCTGCCATGTCAGTAACCTTTCAAGCAATCGATTTTGAGGAAACGTATGGAATTCCCAATTAAATTTTAAGACTAAACCCAATTCTTCTCTGGCAATTGAGAACTAAACAGATAGCTATAGCATTTGACTAAGTTAATCTGGTATATGGTATAAGATAAGATCAAACTTTAACGTTTTTAATCAGTAAGATGGTGTAGATATTTAGTAAAACCATGTGTGTACGTCGAAAACAAAATTTGAAGAGATTCTCAGTTCTTAAACTTGAGAGCGTGAAGTGTGTATATATATAGTTTGTAGGTGATAGAAACCCTATTAGTTAAAGTACAGATGAAAACTAATGATTCAAGGGGTTAATGTTTCGTACTAATTAATTTGAGCTATTTATGTGGACTTTAAGATACTTATGATATACGCCCTTTATTAGAACATGCACACGGGTGTAATGAACTTAATTATTAAGTGATATAATTAGAATACGCACATTATTATTGTGTGTGTCCCAGTACTTTACATTGCTTCATGCACACTCCTCTCCATCTATCACTTGTTACATAATAATTGCTGCAAGAGAGGTAGATTCCTTGCAAAACATAGCAAGCAGCTTATATATATATAGGACTTCATATAAATCGTGCTCATAAGTTTAGGGACACGTACATTGCTTCGAAGCCCCATTTAAAGTGTAATCGCATTAACATGAAATAAAAAAGAAGATAGACAATCATTTTTCTCTTGGAAAGCACCAGGGACTTATTAGGGATTTTCTTAAGATAAAAAGAAGAAGTGTGGAATAGTTACTATTCTTTGGCATGCATATGCTTTTGTCGTTGGAGGCTCAATTTATAGCAAATTATTATAAGGTAATTTTTTAGGGTTTTGTTTAAGTCTGTGGAGACACTTTAATGCATATAAAATTTTTAAATTTAACTAAATCATTTATATGATGTTAGTTATAAGTTCGGCTTGCTGAGACTTGGACTTTTATATATATATTGTTATGTATGTTCCTATAATCTTTCGAAAGTTTATACTTTGAAACATTGGAGATATTTAAAGAACCAAACTTTTAGCCTCCTTATTATTCAATTTACTGACATTATTTACCGTTGATATTTTAGTTAAATTTGGTTCAATTAAAATTTCATTCTTATTGTTGGTGTTAAACAGTTTTTGTAGTGATTTCTCCAAAATATTTTTAGAGAGTCAGAAATATAGTACAAGTTCGACTTCTATCATACTTATGTTGAAATAATATATACACGCGCGCGCGCGAAAATATATGGTATATTCTTTCCACTTTCTCTTATAACGAAGTCATTAGACGTGTGTGCGTGTGCACTTAGCATGAACACGGGTCATTATATTTTATTAAGAAACCAGTTTTTTTAAATATATATATATATATATATATTGAATACTTCTAATCTTTGAGATTGGGTACTTCCATTATCTTAATTCAAGTATTGATCTTTTCTATTCTCACACAACATTTATTTATATATGCATGCATCCATGGAAATACGATGACTAGCTAGTAAGATAGAACTATAATACATATAGGGTCAAAAGTATTAAACAAACAAGCTACGCCGTTTAGTGACTTCTTGTAAAATATCAAAATTCACCTTACTAAAAGTCACTAGTCAAAGGAGTTTGGTTAATTAATTAGGAAGTTATTATATAATTAGTTGGGATATTAGGGGGAAAATCTGATGTGCTTTAATTTAGATAGAATATGTTATACTCCTCTAGTCCTAAATCCTCTAGTTATAAATGTACGACCTAATTTGAGGAATGAATTTTGTTCCTAAATATAAGACTTTTTAGACTTTATCTCTTGTATTTATCAATTTTTTTTACAAAACTAATATGTCTAATATATAATCTAATTTATACATATGTATTTTAAAGAGATCATGTCACATACGTTATAATTAAGAATTTATTTATTTTTTAAATGTAATTAAATTATATAAATAAGTCCTATATTAAGGATTATTTAGGAGTATTATATATATGGAACAATGTCTAAAATATGTAACATGACATGTTGTATGAGACACGTTCGAACATTCCATGCTGTGCAAAACTTCATGCAAGTTTCTAGGTCAACCCTCATATTTTATGATGATTCAATTTCAGAAGCTGTATTGTTGGAAATAGTATAAACTTATGTTTCTCAACCCTATATATGAATTATTCATACCTTCTTCCTCATATAGAATATCCCTGCTCTACAAGACACAGCTAAACGTTGTGTGTGTGTGTGAGAAATGGAAACCTGTCTTTCTCAGCCCTATATATATATCTACTAATAGATTAGGTAGGAGTCAACTAAAATATTTATATATCCAATATTAATTATATATGGATATTGTGTGTGTGTGTGTGTAGACTAATTAAATATAATTACCATATATTTGTGAGCTTTTCTCATATTCTCATCCTTAGACCATTGATTTAGTCATTCTGCTAGCTAGCATTCATCATTAGATTATATAGTACAACTGGTCCAACTTAATAAAATTAGTTACTCTCGCCAGATTTATGTTACTTGTTCTCTCTTCTATAGGCTTAATTTTAGCCTTCATTTAGGGCTCTTTCATTATCAAATTCATTTATCATTGCTAATTAAAAAGACCATAACAGAAACTTTTGTCCAATAAATGGTTGAGAGGTTATATATGTTTTATGATCCAAGAAGATCTAAGATGGTTATGTAGCTTGAGATATACCATGCACCCCCAGCCTTTAATATAAGCAGTACTTAATTAATTTGGATAGATTAAGACAATTAGTTATTTATTTTAAATATATGTTGGTTTCCTTAAAACACCATCTCAGGTCATTTGCATTGAAAAACTATCCCTTATTATAAACTCTCTTTATACATGTTTAGTAAATAGGGATAGTTAAGGGGACAAAATAAGTATGGGAACAAAATGAATTGAAGTTTTATATTTAAAACCGAATTTAAATCCTTAGCCAGCTCTTATATTAAGGACTAAAAATAGTTTTTAATTTGTTTGAGACTATGAACAGAGAGTCTACGTATTAATAATGAACACAAGAAAGCAAGACGATGTATTCCATGGTGGAACGTGAAAACCCACCCAACCAAAAAAGAAAAAGGAAAGAAAGGGGGGAGGCTCTATGTTTTCTTATTGCTTTTATGGTTTTATAAAGATTGCATTGACTTTAAGATGTGAAGAAAAACACATGTTGGATCACTTGATTGGATGTACCTTTATCATGGCCTACTTTCTTAGTTGACACTCATTATATTCATACAAAAAGGTTTCAAGATAAGTACGTTATTGATATTAACATTATATATAATTGAACTGCACAAACATCATATCGTAGGGCCTCCAAAATCACACGTGGACCCTTTCTTTCTCATAACCTATCTTCATGCCCTATTATTATTATTCTCTTCCTCCTTTCGTCAAGGTTTCCCTCTTTTTTCACTCCTCTTGTAGGCCCTTTCCATACCCATTATCTCTCTCCCTCCCTCTCTCCCTTCCCTCCCTCTCTATATGTGTGTGTTCGTTTCTCGCTGTCTTTCCTTTCGAAATATTTAGTTAGGGCTTAGAAATTCCATCAAACTCGCAAAAGTGCAGAACCAAAAGAGAAGGCCCCATAACATATGGTCAGCATCCTCAACCAACGACCGAAAAGCGATACCTATTCATGTCTAATAATGACAAAATCTTAATCTAATTCATTACTGTGTGCTATATGATTTGTGAATAATCCTATATATTAGATTAACGTCCAAACAAAACAAGGCATAAAGAAAGCAATAAAAGAGATTTCAAACAGATTAGATAATTATATGCACATATTTATCTATATATACGTAGTTGGGGAATGATATGCATGCACAATTAAAAAAAGGAAATGGTTTCCTTTAATTAATATTTGTTGGGATTTTCTTCGTGTAATTATTAATAGAAAAGCATATATAGAAATAGCTTGAGGTATCAGACAAAAATAAAAAGATATTATTTTACGCATAGTAATCTTTGTGCTGGCATGCAATAAGGCTTTGGTGGAACAAAGTGATAGGGACGTGCATGAACATAAAAAATTTGGTCTTACAATAACAAGATTTCTCGTGAAGAACGAAAAGGAAGGGTGTGTGAACATTTTTTTAATACATAACTACCATAACTATTATTATTAAATTTTGTTAATGGTGTATTTGCCTATTCTTCGCCGTGCTTTATGGATCCCCCCTCAAATATATTATATAATATTCACATAAGATATAAAATACGATATTGATTAATGAATGCTGAGAAAGGATGATGAGTGATGAATAGCATAAAGAACAGTAAAGTCCAAGGGATGATGATTTTGGCTTAGGAGCAAAGTGTGTATAATGGGTCTCTTGTAATGATTAAAGACAGCCATTTCGTCCTTCCAGCTTCATCAAAAATATTTAGGAAAATATAAATGTTTGGCGATGCGTAAAGCAAATTGCTTTTTTCTCTGAAGTGGAAAGAGAAAATGAGATCTTAAGGGTAAAGCAGACGTTACAAAGATTTTATATGTTTCAAGGTGGACGTAGGGCCAACACAATTGACAAAAGCATGACTTCATCCTGATCTCATATTTCTTTTTCTCCTTAATTATTCTTATTTCATACTGTTCCCATATTTTTTTTTTAAAAAAAACTATTAAATAATAATTACAATTGCTGTTGTAATATAGAATCCTTAATTTTCCATTGAAGACTTGACAAATATATTACTATCTAAAAGATTCATTTTATTTTTTTATTTAGACAAAATTTACTTAAATTCAAATAACGTTGCTCTTTTTCATTGAATTAAATATAACTGTAGTGTAATAACGTCACTCTATAGTATCATTGTGTTTATTGCCCTTTCAGTTTTTGGTTAACTATGCATGTATGTGACTATGTAATGCAATTTATTAGCGAATTATAGTATTTATTAATGTTAGCAAAGTCAAATCAAATTGGTTTGTTAGACCAAACAATTATTAATCGGTGTCAGAATCAGTTGAAAATCTCTATAAATTGTTTATTTGAGTATAGATTGTTTATTGCTAGTTCCTAAATGATATTATTCTCTGAATTAAAATTGCTTTTACATTAATTTTGTATAAATATTATTACTATGCGTTGTCATCAATTGGCTTTTATTAAATATTTACCTAAGTGATGAAGATACAAACTTATTTACAACAATTTAATTATGAACATAGCTGATGATTTTGGGATTGAATCTTATGAGATGAACTTTTTTAATGCTAATGAGTTGATCAGTCAGTGGAATGAATATCCATACATTTATGTTCTAAGCAATTTGTGATGATATAGTGATATTATTGCTTGGTTGAAACTGAACTTGAAATTATGAATTTATTACAAGTAGTTATATCCATATCTTTGTGTCTGCGTCTTTGTTGTCTCGTAAGTTTCGTTGCCTAACATTAATCCTGGAATGGCCACCACCAACAAGCCAATATTAGCTTTATTTTCTAGGCACCAATAGAGTGCATCTTTGAACATAAAATGTGTTGGATAAGTCAATGTTGTCAATTTGTTGAATCTTTGATCTTTTGATTTCCATGTTGAATGATTGATTTAGAGTCGCGTGGAGGATATTTTATGAAGGTAAAATACACATATCTTAGTAAACTAAGATATTCCGTGATATTCATTCCCATTGTCTCAACTAATGAGATAATAAATTATTTGGATTCAAACACATTAAATCTTGTCTTATATTTGTGATATCAGATGATAAATTAAACCTACTATTAAACCAAGCATTCATTAGGTATTCCTCCAGATTCAATCCAACATATTCACACCCTTAGAAGAAGTGAATAAAAACATCCACTCATGTAATGATAGAGTTATGTGAATATTATAAATTAAATGAGATCACTTTCGGAGAAAAATGTTTCAGACACATTAATAAAAACTTACATATGAATATACGTATTTCAAAATGTTATTAAAAAAAAAAAAATTAGAGGTTCCACCCAACAACGATTAGGTCAATCATATTGATAAAGAATCAGCCTTAAAAACAGTCTGTATTCGAGTTCCATATATAACTAATGTAAGAACCTTGTTACTAGATAATTTGTGAAGCCTACTTTAACCCAGTGATCCCCTAAGATCAGCTTAAATTTTTGTCCAAGAAAACAAAAATAGCGTTGCTATTATATATAGTAAGACTTTTAGAATCACATAAGTTGAGATATGAGTAATTTATATACTGTGAAGTCATGGGAGCCATGATTTAAATAATGTGGAGAGCTCTCATGCAAATGGGAGCAGGTTTGATCTCGCTTGTAACTCTGAGGTTGTTAATGCATTCTTCTTTATTATTATTATTATTATTATTTTGGGGGGGTGTCATTTGTTTGTTTTTTTTTTTTTCTTCCTTTGGATGATTTAATATATGAATGAATATAATGCAGATAGAGATAAGATGTAGAGGGCAACAACTTGGGCCATTGTTGACGTTGGAGGATGTAAGAGATAACATTTGGAGTCCCATGACGCCCACTTTGCTTTCAGATTCCTCAACCACGGATCATATCATGGTCCTCTACTACGGTAGATGTGCTTAATACAACACTCCTCTCTCTCTTGTATCATTGTTAACTTATTTTTAAATTTAATTTCCTTCTTCCAAAATTTTCTAATTTTTCTATTCTATTATTGCATTTTTATTTATCTTTTTTCGGTTTGACTGTTATTGTTCTTTTTTTGGTCTCTATAACTCATTAAACGGATGGAAATTACAGAAATGGGATCACCCTGCACAACACAGTTGTTTTTTGGGGGTGATGCAAGAATGCCCAAGATTGTATTTCTGTGCTCATCAATGTGCAAGAGTGCTATCCCTTGTATTAATTACCCACAAAAAAAGCTTAATCTAATTAATAGACTAACACATTTTTTATTATTGTTTTGTAAATTAGTTCAGAAATGTAGCATTATATTAGTATTATATTATAATTTACAAGCTAAGCTACGTTTTCATTTTTTGTTTGATTATGCCCCTGGCAACAAAAGTCAACAGCCAAATGCACCCAAGGAATTACTTGTTTGGGAATGAGAAAATTTTGAGATTCAATGCAACCTGCAAGTGGTGGAATTATCTATATTCTGCTGTCAGAAATTTCTTTTTAATATCAGCATACAAAATAAGCGTTTATATTCCATTTCTTTTAGAACTTTATCATTATCCCAAACAATAATTAAGGTATAGAAGATGAGATCCTTTTTTTATTGTATGAATCTCAGGCAATATATATATATATATATATATATATATATATATATATAAATATATAAAATAAAAAGAAAAAAGAAAGCACATCTTGCCACAGAAGATGAGCTAATAGTTGGACTGCATCCGTGTGTAATTTGAGGCATTGGTAGATCATGAACCACATTGATTCGGATAACATACTCCCTCCAATCCTTGGTATAAGAACTACTTACCTAATTAATTTGATTAGATTGAGAAAATTAGTTAATATTACCTGAATTTTCTAAAACTCTCGAGTCATCTTCCTTAATTCCGTCAGTCCCTCTTCTCCTTGATTATTATTAAAGGGGCATCAATATGGGTAAATTAGGAAAATATTGAAAAATAGTTCTTATATTTAAGACTAAGATTTACTCCTAAATAGGTTTTATACTAGGGGCTGGAGGTAGTCATATATTTTGTTGTTTAAATAAGATTTGAATCTCGGAAGGAGTATTTATTGAGAACAACGAAAGCCCTTCACGATTTAATCCTCAAAAGTAAATACCTTTGGTTAAAAAAAGAAAAAAAGGATTTGAATTCAAATAGTGAATAAGAAATTATGTTTTTAATAACAGTATTCCATCATTAGGTCAACTAAGAAGAATTTGGTAGTTGGAGACATATATTGAATCTTGGACGTCCAAAGTGGTGGATTTAATCCTTTCCTTTCCCACGTATTTTTCCTATGGTTATCTATGTATCTCCAGTATCCAAAGATAAGCCAATAATATTAATCACCCCCCTCCAAATTTTAATTTTAATTTAGTTTGTATGGCCAATTGGATTACCATGGAAGAGAAGATTACGCAACGATAAATTTCTTCCCTTTTTATGTACTCAATTCCCTATTCATATGTTGTTTAAAATTGACTCACTACTACATGGAAGGCTTTTTGTGTTGGCTTTTAACGTTGACGTTACAAAAGGCCGTGGTAATTTTGTAATATTTTAAAGATTTTTAATATCTATTTTTCTTAAATCAGATGTTGTAAGTTATCAACAGGTAAAAAGTGGTAAAAAAGACTGAGAAACATACAACGCCGCCTCTAGAAAAGGGTTGTTATTTGTGACTTATAAAGTAACATCGCTTATGTAAACAAGTGATGTTACGTTGTAAGTCTGTCATACTTAAATTTAACCTAGCCCGCTTTGTTTTTCACTGTTTCAGACTTTCCCCTTTCAAAACCGTCGTGGTCCCCCACCCTCTACCCGACTTAAAACTCCCTCCTCCCTTCATTTGTGGTGTTTTCCCAATGTTTTCCGGTCATATACCTTCATTTGCCATCGCTGTTGCCATCTTATTGTACGTTTTCGTTGATTTGTTTTTGCATTTTACATCGTATTGTTGTCCCTTTCTCTGATTTTAATTCTTTGAAACTTAAATGGACGATGTGGATAATGCTTGCTAGAGTTTAATACGTGATTTTGACAATGCATTGGTTGTTTTGATAGAAATAGGCCTAGAAGTTGATTAAAAGAATAAAATAATTGGATCTTTAAAGAAATCAAGTCTGGATACATCTGCTATCAAAATGCACATTCTGAAATTCTACAGAATCACGACCATTCACCATGGATTTGCTAGAGAGAACCCACCACTAATTCCACTTCTTGGTTGTGCTTTCCCATTCGCCCCGGCAGACAGAGGCATTACCCTTGGCTTGTAAAGGTTCTGAGTTCTCTAACAAGCTAAACAGTAGGATCAAACTTATGAATTAAGGGGTCTTGAAAGGGTTGTAATGAAGGAATAAAGCCAACGAAATGGATGATGATGAGGAAAATACTATGCATGCATAATATGAACTTGGATTGACTCGCAATCGCGCTGAATGGAATACATTTGACCACATTGTCACATATTTAACCAGTACATGTTTTTGCCAATATTTTCTCAAATAAGGTGCCATATTCTTTCTTTTTATTTATTTTTATATACTATCCGATTTGATGAATTTGAGCGCAGGGACTTGACAGTGACTTTAAACTTTGGCCTTGGTGACAAGTAACCGTCTTCCCACTTATTGTGTTGTTGCAGGTATGTTGCCTTGTGAGTATATTTGAACTATTTAATTGAGTAAACTATATTGTGAAAGTTGAGATAATTGTGAAACTATCTTATGGGACTCAGATCTTGAAAGGTACATTTGTTACGAAATTCATAATATTGTGATATATGCTCTAGAATATAACAGGATTTCACTGCCGTTATATATGATAGGAGGATTGATATGGAGTTCTATTTTTGTTACCACTTGGTCATGAGGGACTAAGACACCCCACCGGTTCATGAAGAGGACCTATGGTTCATCGTGCATTGTAGTGCTTTGGTAGGTCCGTACCACACGTTTGGTGAGCTGTTGGAATTACTAACCACAGGGAAAGAGACTTGGCCAATGGGTTCAGCTGGCTTAATAAGGAAAGTTAGATTGGCTTATACCTATAAGAGGGGTGATTTAGGTGTTAGATAATCTCAAACTTTTTTGCATCACTCTAAAGACAATAAGCAGCATTGGATGTAAAGATAATTATTATGAAAGGCACAATCGAAGATGTAAATCATCTATGCTGGAAATAGAAAGAGATAAGGGAAGATGCACAAAATGATTTATTTTAATTTGGTCCAATCCATGATTACCTAATCTAGTCCTAAGGAACCTCCTGATATTTCATTATACTCTCTCCTTCAGGTTAAATCAGGTACTTGAGAACCACTACGATCCCGATAAGTCGATCAATGCACTAATAAAGCCACATCAACTCCCTCAAATTTCATTAGGTACTCGAGAACCCCTTTTCCTCAAGTTTAACCTTGGTACCCAAGTACCAGCCCCTTACCACTTTAACGTTAAAATTTTGTGGTTGATACGATGAAGCATGAAACAACTTAAGTTACCAATTATTTCTAAACATTGAGCATTTAAAAGGGTTTTACACTCATTTTCATGGTAATAAAAGAAAACCAACCAAAATTTTCATTTTTGAAAAGGATAATGATAGAAAACGAAGATTTCGTACATAGAGTCTATCATGATTTTAAGAAGGATCTTGTCACATTTGAATCACAACAACATAACCTTGATGGAAAAGGGACAAGCTAGGTAACAGAAAATGTAACACCCTTCCTAAAACCATCGCATACTTAGTTTTATTTAATCAATTACCATAGTAATAAAGAGAGCAAACCAATATTTGCATTGTTTAAAAGATAATTATGATAGAAAAGTAGCTTTCATGTGCACACAGGCTATTATAGTTATAAAAATCATGGAACTCGAATCCGACCAAGCAATGAACCAGTCACGGCATTGGTTCAAGGGTTAAGTTAGGGTCGGCCAGATTGGTCATATTAAAATATTACAATTGACAATAATAAAATACAACATTATTTATCACTAATATCAAAATATAAAAAAGAAATAACAATAACAAAATACAACAATACTAACAATATTTATCCTTATAATCTTTCAATCACTAAAATAGTAAAATTAATTATCATCAATATCTGATTATAATAAGAACGATTTTCACTTTCCTCTTTCTGTTTAAACCTTAAACCATCAGGCCATCACCTCCTCGGATACCCTTCTTCAAATTTTATATTATAATTTATATTGTAATGTTGGAAGGATATGCCTTACTGCCATACCCACACCATATGTCATTAGGTGATGGGAATATCAGTACAAAATGTCAGCAACTATTAATGCAATGCATTATTATTATTTTTCTTCCAATTTTTTCAATTTGAATCTTACTCTGATCTCTAGTCGTTAGCTTACTGTTCCTCTCTTTTCTCATGCCTCTTACTCGATTGTGCTGGTCTCTCCTGCGCTTGTACTAGCAGCCTTCAATCGTGCAGAAGAAGCTTTCGCTCCACCTGAAATTATTCCCCCCGCTTTCTATGCTAAAAAACTCCTTGACTTCATTTTTTAACAAGGTTTTCTTGGTTTATGGTAAGTTTTTTTTTTTTATAAATATAAATATAAATATATATCATAAACCCATGTCATATGAATTCCAAAAAAAAAAAAAAAAAAGGTTTAAAAATGTAGCGTAATAGCTCAACCTATATCGTTTTTTGTGAGGAAATCAATTTCTAAGTTTCTAATTAATTAAGTGATAAATACTTTAAAGTTGTGAGAAATCATTTTGAGAAATTGTTTCGAGGACAAATGAAATAATATAATATCTAATTCAATCTTTTCGTATCTTTCAGTTTTCAGGATAAAGAGGTAAACGGAATCGAAATTAACAATAACAATAAGGTAAATTCAATAAACTAATATAACGATGAAGTGAAATCCCCTTGAGTTGAGATTTTAGTATTCCTTGCTTGTAAAAGATAAGAATTCAATAATATGAGTCAAAATAACGGACTTAAGCTACTACTAGATCCATAGTGCAATACTCATCATTTAATTTATTCTATCGAAGCAATTAAATAATTAAATAAGTACCACCATTTAACATAATAAATCTGACTTAAGGAGAAGAATAATCAACTTCCCATTCTAAATTGTAATTTCCACTAAAAAATTCAAAGCATTTAGTTTTATCATTTAAAATACACTCAACCGAGTCGGAAAAAACAACTCAACTTACTCCTAATGTGAATAATAGAAAGCTTAATCAGTCAACTCCTAACTCAATCATCAAGTTTATTCACTTAGCATAGAACAATTTAGCTCCCAACCATATAGTTAACCAAGCCATATAATAATGAATTAGAAAGAGTTTAAAAGAATTCCATAAAGTTCAAACTGTTACCTAACTCAAAGAAATCACTAGGACTTATACCTACAGAAGAGGAAGATGAAGCTTGAAGAAGGAAGAAGCAATTAGTCATGGATAAAGAAAGAAGAGTTAACTTCTCCAAATGCCCTTCAAAAATTTCGCTCCAGCAGCTCCTTAATCTCCACCGAATCAACCTTCCATATGCTCCTCTTCTTTCTTTCTTTCTTTCTTTTTTTTTTTCCCCCTTTTTGCTCAAACCTTTCTTCTTTCTTCATTCGGTCCAATTGCTTCCTCAAGCAGCTCCCAAAATTGTCACCGTCATGTCTCTTCCGTTATTTTCTTCATTAATTGTTGTTCTCTTCCATTGCTTCAGGTCTCCCCTTTTTTCGGTTCCCTCCTCCTTTTCTTCAGTTAACCCATTTGGTCACCTCTTCCATTTCTCCATGGGGTCCCCTCTCTTCTCTTTTCTTTCTTCAATCGGTGTTCCCCTTTTTCCACGTCTCCTCTCTCCTTTTTCCTTATTCTTCAATTGGTCAGATATTATTTTTTTTTTACTTTTTTATTTTTTATAAAAAAAATTAATGGGTGAAAAACCTAAAATAAAATTAATATCTAAACTAACATTTTTTAATAAATATTTTTTCATGTAGAAAAAAAAAATAAAAACGAAAATAAAAATAAAATTTGGGTCATCAATCTGACGGTTGGGAGGATGAGCTCCCCTTGCCATTCTTGTCCCATTATAGTCTCTCACACCACCACTTTGGAACGTGTTTTCCTACTAGTCTCTTTTGAGGGAGAGATCTGGCCATTAGATCTCATATGACAGACCAGATCTCAATTTTTTTTTATAATTTTTTTAAGCGTCCCCAACTAGTATCATGAAGTATCTTTTTTAATACCGCCGGACTCTCGAAATGTTCTCAATTTTTTTTTCAAGATCATAAAGTATTTTTTGGTACCAATCAATACTATGAAATATCTTTTTAGTCTCAATCAGTACTATGAAAAAAAGTTTTTATTCTAAATTTTTTTTCTGTGGTAGTAACTGAGACTAAAAAGATACTTCAAGGTATTGACTGGTACTGAAAAATACTTCATGATCTTAAAAATAGTTTTTAGGATCTTAAAAAAAAATTTCAAGGTACCGTTGGTACTAAAAAGATAGTTCAAGATATTGACTGAGACTGTTAGAATTTTTTTTTTATTAAAAACAAAATGAGATCTGGACCATCAAATGAGATCAGACGGCCAGATCTCCCCCACCCCCCAACAAAAGGGACGAGTAGTGAAACGCATTCCCAACCACTTCACTTCTTTTCCTTTTTATGTTAGAAAGTGGGTTTGAGATATGTTTGGATGAGGGGTGAAAATCAGTTTTGGAATTAGGCACAAAATTGCAACCATCAAACAAGGCCCTTATTCATTTAATCTCCTCTAAGAAAAAATGTGAAAATAAATTTTGCACTTATGAAGTTCTTCTTTAGCTCTTCATTAAGCTCCAAAATGACATCTTTGACCTTAAACAATTGACAAAAGTTTTGCCACATCATTGCCATCAAAATTAGATTCACAAAGGTAATATATTTTGCTCACAACTAATTAAGGAATAATGGGAATACAAATATTAATTAAAAATATAATAATTCAACCACTATAATTCTCAAATTACCCTTTCACTTTAATATCAAATTAACATTTAGTTATATATATGCCCAAAATTTCAATTAAGTCCCACAAAAGCCTAAGATTAGTTACTAAAAATATATAAATATTGAGCTCTATCAATCTCCTCTTCTTTTTTCATTCTCTTCTTCCTCTATTTTCTTCTTTTCCTAGTAAGATTTTTTCTTTCCCACAATTTGCAAATAATAAATGTAACCGAGTTCAGGATTTTGTATCAGATTGAGGTTAGGTCATGGGTATAGTCCTATGTCATAATAACAACTTTAATTTTTTATTTAAATTGTCCCAAAACTACTTGTTTTTGGGTTTCATAGAACAAAATAGATGTAAGTTGGTCAACCCACCCTACTCGACGGTTGACTGAGTGGAAAAGTCAACTTGATTTTCAGTGGTTCATGCCCCCGGTTAAAGTTGCAAACCAAACCCGACATGCAAGTGGTGTTAGTTCTCGATTTTATGTTTTGATGATAACAACTTGAAAAAGGAAAAGTTTTTCATTCTGTGAAATCTCAGCATTTGAATCATGTACTTGAACAGAAGCTTGCTTGAGCAAGTAATTGATTACTCAAACACACTTCATACTCGAGCAAGGACTTGAGCTACTCGAGCACATATATTGTGTTATCTAATCTTTTGCTCTTTCAAGTTGTCACTCGAGTAAGCCAAGAAGTCTTACTTGAGCACATTGCTCGAGCATACGTTGTGCTTACTTGAGCAATAACGTCTTGCTCATATTATATTCACTCCTTCATGTTAATTATTCAAGCATGCCAAGAGACTTACTCGAGCATGCTGCTCGAGCCCAGGACTTTTGTACTCGAGCAAGTTCATATTGATTTTGTTCCCTGAGTTCTCTCATAAGTTACTCAAGCACGTTGAAAGGTGTACTCGAGTAGGTTACTCGAGCACAAGCATTCCTGTACTTGAGCATATATATGTTGATAGCTAATCTTTTGATTTATAGGATATTGTGCGAGCACTTAGAAGTTGTACTTGAGCATGATACTCGAGCAAAGGTAATTTCTTACTCGAGCTTATGCGTTCTAATGAGTTATCCTTTATTATTCACAGTGGTTGCTCGAGAACGTTGAATCACTTACTCGAGCATGGTACTCGAGCAAGGCTAAATGTTTACTCGAGTAAGATTATTTATTATACTTTCTCTGTTATAATAATTGAAGGTTGCTCGAGCAGACAAAGGTTATACTCGAGCAAGGATCTTATAGAAGCTTCAGATACTTCGTCTTCTTCGCCCTTGTAAATTCAAAATATCTGATTATATCTAAACACTACTCATTTTTATTCTCAATGCTATTAAACATATTTGTTAGTGAGTTTCAAATTGTTAATGAAAGGATTTCGTGTAAATCTTCAAAAAGCAACGAACATGTCGGAGCATCAATTGTGTTGTAGAAAACAGAGCACTCATACATAATGAAATTTAGAGCAGGTCAATGATCATTGCTTTAGACACCCATTTCGGCGAAAGCCATAGCGACTCTTCCTTAGTCAACTACTGAACAAAGGCTTGTCGTATGAAGATTGTCGACAACGATACGAAAGCGACACATTCTCAAATCTCCAACGACTTTGGTTTGTGTCTAACGGAAAGCTTATGTGTCTAACGGAACGATTGAAGTCTCTTAACGGATAGCTTGAAGCTTCACCAACGGTCATTAATGGCGTTCGGCTATAAATATGAAGAGCATTCAATTAAGAGCTAACAACCAACGATGATATCATTTATTGCTCAAGTTATTGCTCATTACTACTTTCTGATATCTTTTGATATTCAATCTTCATTGATTATATATTTACTCTGTGAGAGAGTTATCTTTATTCAATTGTTAAATTGATTGTTGTAAAACCTTAAGGTAGTGGGACCTTGAGTGTGGTTGTTCAATTACAGTTGTAGGGGAAAGTAAATTTGGTGAGATTACTATGTGCTTATTTTAATCGTTTTGTGAAAGATAGTGGAAATCTTAGAAGAGCTCTGGGGACTGGATGTAGGCCACGTTGTTAAGGGTAAACCAGTATAAATCCGTGTGTATACTTCGATGATATCTCTCTAACCTTTCCTTCTTGATTCAATTATTGGTTAAGATTGTTTTAATTTTTTATAATTCAGTTAATTTGCCCCCTCTTGGGTGATTCGTAACTAACATTTGGTATCAGAACATAGGTCTTCTCTTACAGGCTTAACATCCTGAGAAGGATCCATGGAAGGAATACTACTTGACAGTGCATCCATCAACCAACCACCAGGTTTCAATGGTGAACACTACTCATTCTAAAAAGCAAAGTTCAGAGTCTTTGTGTTGGCAACCTGAATATGGTGTTTGGCAAGTAATCTAGAAAGGAGACTATGTGCCAACAAAAATAGAAGGTGAAATTCATGTACCAAAGCTTGAATCAGAGTTTGACGAAAATGACAGAAGGTAGATAACACTATGTTAGATATGATTAGTTTTGATGATGTCTTATATAGATGCCATTCTTAAGAGCAAAAAGGTTGCATATTACATTTACATTATGCTTTGACTAATTCTTATATTGAATGTAGATGCAAAGTTTAATAATGGAGATTGATCAAGAAAGTAGATTGAAGAAAGAAGTTTTTGCACACAATATAATGGGAATATCAGATTGTCAAGGAAGCAAGATGTTATCAATGGATTTTGGGGGATAATTCAGAAGAAGAGAAGATTTTGAAGTAGGTAGAACTTGTTGAGAATGATGAGTACAAGTTGAATGACAGAGAATGATCAAGAGAAGAGAAGAAAGAAAGAGTTGGATTAAGAGGAATGATCAAGATGGAATATTAAAGAAGGAAGAACTTGCTAAATGGAATGAGATATCATTATTCAAGTCTCTAGATTGATGCTAGAAGTATCCAAGAGCATATGGAAGTTGGAATGGGTCAATTCGGAGTTAAAGTCAGCAAAAATCAGCTTCAGGATGAGAAAACTCGAGTTTCAGCACTTTCAACAACTCTGTTGCACTCTGTTTCACGTTCAGCTCGGGTGACCTCTGGTAATTCATTGATATCTCCCAAACCAGAGATCCGATTGAGGTGAAACCAGTGGCATATGAAACTAGAATTCCAATGCGTCATTGTGATATAAAATCCAAGCCCAAAGGAGTTCAGATCAAGGAGTTACGAATTGTACAAGTTGACACTGAAATTCACGCCACACAGCAAACCAAGCTTCAATGTATTGAGTGTAACTCACAAAATACAAATCGGATTGAGCTGAAATTAGTGGCATATGAAAGTAGACTCACAGAGCGTTCCATAAAGAGTTGAATGAACCAAAACGGAGTTCAGAACAAGGAGATATGACCTTCGAAAGTTGACAGTCAGTTCAAGACGTTTCAAAAACGCTGGTCAAGAATAGTCTTCATTCATCGGATCATAACGGACATAATACAATGAGTTTGGAGCTGATTCTTCTTGCATTGGATTCTTACCTCAAGCTTGGACATGTAAACTTGAGTTTGAGATTAGCCAAGAGTTTTGATCTTACATAGAAGAACTCAAGGTTTCTGGATTGAGAAAACCTCAAGGTTTTCAATACAACTCACAGTCTTCAGTTTGTGAAAAAATCTTCACAACTTGAGTTGTGAATACTTGACTCATCAACTCAAGTCAGTATTTTCAGACTCAAGTTACACTTTGCGAAATGATCTTCTCAGTTTTAACTTCTGTTTCAAACAGCTCTCATTTCAGAAGAAAATCTTATTGACTTGAGTATTGGAAGATCAACTCGAGTCATCAACTTGAGTCAATTAATGAAAACTCGAGTTGTCATTCGTGCATCAGTAAATCATCGTCTTCTTAAAGTTAAAATCATTTATTGTGATTTCATATCTTCTTATCATCACTCATTACTATTCCTAACTATATTTAACCAGTGTATTAATGAGTTACAAATGATTATATGAAGGATTAATAACAGCTTATCATAAAGCAAATTTTGTGTTAGAAAGCATTAAATATGGCTGTAGAAACCAAGAACCAACAAGGAAACCATTCTCTGAGCAATCAGAAAGACTTTTCTGTTATTCCCATTTTGTATTAATTGCTACAAATCAATAGGAAAAACAAAAGGAATGTCGAAGTGGCTAACATGGCGAAAGCAATACAAATTCTTTGACGAAGTCCAACGTGCGAGTACGAATGATATTTACTGACTAATGACTATATTCAATACTCACACCGGATAACTTGAAAATGCTTAATAGTCATTAATGACGATCAACTATAAAAGAAGAAACATTCAAGATAGACAATGAGACATAGGCTTGCACTGTCAAAATGCATACATTCTAAATCCAACGTTTATCTCATATGCTCTATATTCTCAATGTTTATACAACTCATCATAAAGAGTGAAATTATTTGTATTGTACTTCAATGTTTATTCATTCACTTCTGTGAGAGAGAGAGAGAAAAAAAAAATTCATTGTAATAATTTTCGGGTTAAGGAGCGAATTGGCCAACAAACTATTAACCCAAGAGTGCCCAACACAAACAACTATTAAGTGGACTTTAAATACCAACAAACTTTTTAAAAAGAGAAGTCAACACAAAACCGTTAATTCATTGTATACGTTCGTTAGTGGAATGCAAATGGTTGACTGTTATGTTGCTTTTCTTTGCCTTCTTCTTTGTGAGTGGCTCTAGTCCCAATGGATGCTCTGTTTGCCTTCTCACGATATGAATTAGCCATTAGGTTGGATCAGAATCTCTGAGAGCTTTGCGGCTAGGCTGGGTCGATCTCGATGGTATCACAGCCATCACGTGTCGCCGATGATTGAGGGATTGACGAAGAAGAGGGAGTCCTTCCTGTACTGCGACAGTCTTTGGGAGGTGAGAGAAAATCGGTAGCCGGGGCTTTTCTTTTCTTTTTTCTTGGCAAGGATGACTTGGGAAATCCAGGGTTACTGCCGAAGCTGATTCCCTCTTGTCCGTCGAGTCTCAGCCGACTTTGACGTTGCTTCACTATACTCTCTGGAGCTAAACTATGTAGGAAACCTATTTTTTTTTGCCTTCAAGGTTAGGATTATGTAAATCTAAATCTCTCTTTTCATCCCACCAGTCCTCTTTGGCTATTACATTTGTGTGGAGCAATCGTTTGAGTTCGGGTGGAAAATTGCTGATGTTTGTGTGCAAATATGTTATGCTTCTTCTTTGCAAATAAATTTTCGATCTGTTCTACTTCTTTTGGCTAAATCTGATAAAAGCAATCGTTTGACTTCGGGTGGAAAATTGCTTATATTTGTGTGCAAATCTGTTATGCTTCTTCTTTCAAATATTGAGGGAATGAATTGGAGGTCGAATCACAGAGCTTTGGAAGCCAAATATTGTGGGAGGAAGAAATATGAAAATTAGGGCTGTTTCCTTCAAATGTCTAGAACGAATTATCCGCCATGCTCATCGTCCGCACCTCCTTCCTCCACTATGCACGAAGATATCGACAACCTCGCTGAGGACAAGAGAGTCGCCTTCATCATAATCC
Organism: Acacia melanoxylon; assembly: GCA_019022615.1. Classification (NCBI taxonomy): domain Eukaryota; kingdom Viridiplantae; phylum Streptophyta; class Magnoliopsida; order Fabales; family Fabaceae; genus Acacia; species Acacia melanoxylon. The sequence goes on along the minus strand of JAFJYJ010000030.1, from coordinate 6,394,988 downwards.
CTTTCCACAGGCAACAAAACGTCGACGACAGAATGGAGGCCACCAATATAGCCTTCCATACAATCAACCAGAATTTGCTCACCAATATGAACTCACTGGATCAGATTAGCCACCAATAACGAACGTTGACGATAGATTAACATTTTTGTGCTAGCTACACCTTTTAAAAAGTTTGTTGGTATTTAAGGTCCACTTAATAGTTGTTTGTGCTGGGCGCTCCTGGGGTAATAATTTGTTGGCCAATTTGCTCCTTAACCCATAATTTTATCTGAGAGTTACTTTTGAGTGGAAAATATATTGTAAACTTACGGTGGGCAAGGGGGAGTATCTCAGTGAGAGATTGTAGAGGCAAGTGCCTGGGTGGACTTGTGGGATTGAAGAGGCTTTTCTCTTGTGCTTGGATTAAACAAGGAGATAGTGGATTGGAAATCTCAAGTAGAGCTTGGGGACTGGACGTAGGTCAAATATTGGACTGAACCATAATAAATCTCAGTTTACATATTCTCTTCCCTTATCTCCTATATTTCTAGCATAATCATTTGAATGACTAACTGTTGGTTTATAACTCATTATTGTCATACATTCTGCATTTATTGAGATGCGAAAAGATTTTCAAAGCACATAAGCTTTTATCATATACCCAATTCACCCCTCACTTGGGTTCAGTCGATTCTTATATTAGGATATGATTTATTAGGTAATATGGGTTTAAAGAATATCTAAAAGTTTAAAAGTAAGAGTTGAAAATAACAATAATACTAACAATAATAATAAATAAATAAATTATCATTTTTTTTATATTAAAGTTGATTAATTAACAATGATAAATCATGATAAAAAGAATAATAAGGAAAAAAATAAGTAAGAAAAATATCTTCATGAAATAATCTAATCAGTATCTAAATAAAAAGAAAGAGATAAGAGAGAAAGAACAAAAAAAATATTATCTTTGAAATAATAATAATAGGAATAATAATAATAATATCATTATTATTTTAATAAGAGAAACAAACCCTAAATCCTTCACTATAAATACTCTTATTCTCCTTCTATCACTACACTCCAGTGCCACATCCCTATACTCAGATTTTTCCTAGAGCTGCAGGAGGCACTTACTTGCAGACAATTTAAATATTACCCCATCCAAAACGTATGCAAGGCCGCCATTTGATTTGCAAAGCAGTGGGTAACGTAGTTAGTTTAATTACTGGCTCTCAATTTGCTGTCGAATCAATCACCCTCCACATGTAACTTGGGCCGCCATCTCTCTTTCTTCATCTTCCATTTTATCGGTCTTGATTTCTTAAATATTAATGTGATAAGGTGTGCCTATATCAGGTGATGCAATCAAGTATAAATGCATTGACTTTTTGTAATACCCAAGGACGTTGAAAAGCACACAACGAGGTTAGTGAAAATAGTTGTTTGACTCTAAGAAAAAGACTCTCATTGAAAACTTTGAAGTGACACTTGTGCGAGTACCTGTAAGCTTGGAGTAGAGGTAACCTTGGTTATTCTTTTATATACTTGTCAACTGTATATATATGTATATATATAACTGTTTTAGGATTTGTTGTGCCTATGGAGGGCTTGATTTGGAATTATATATTTGATTAAAATTTTATTGATTAGACGTGAAACTTTTCAAGCATGCTTGTTGTATATTAGAACTGATGGTTACGTACTTTGGAAACTTTTTAAGCATGCTTATGCATTATGATAAAAATATTATTTATTTTATTGTGATGGTTTTACATTGATGCATATGAATGGTGCTACATTTATGATGGGTTGGAGTAAGAAGGAATTTTTATGATGAGATTTCTTTATGTCATCACTCGGTGCACAGTGTATGGTAGTTGTCAGGGCACCTTCTTTTATGTCTTCCTTTGGCTGAGATTGCATTAGAGTTGTGGGACAGATGACACCTCCTTAGTTGTGTTCACGGAGGGGAGCCATAGTCCAAGCTTAAACTCTATACCTTTGGCTGAGTGTTTCTTAAGATTTGGTGAGCTTGAGACAATCTAGTTAAATGGATGGGTTTCTGTTGAACTATGTGTTAGCCTATGGCTCCAATCAACGGTATAAGGATGGACGGTGATACAAGGGAGGCTTATTGCATAGTATATATATTATATGATATCTTTTGTGAAAAATGTTTGTAAAATGAATTATGATGTTTTGTAACTCTTTTTGGGAGGGAGTTTTGGTAACCAGGTTGAGATCCAGCTTGTGAAATGTTTTGTATAAAGCATAATATAAATATATTTATTTTGAGATGAACTGTATTCTTGAAACCGTATGTTCTTGATCTTGGTTTACATGTATATTTATGAATAACCAATGGTTACTGAGATCATTGGATCTTATGGTTATTATTTATTTTTTAGAATATTTGTAATATCCTGAATTTCGGGCATGGAGACTTGAGACTAAGCCTAAATTAGGCTGACTACTAAGCCCGGTTCAAGAAGTGATATATAAGTACTTGATTATGTCATTAGGATGACATCACATCCTTGCTTGAGAAGCTTAATGTTTTGGTAGAGAGAGAAAAGAAGAAGACATGTAGCTTATGGAATAAGACAAACAAGGGCAAAATTGTGAGGGTATTTTGGTCATTTTACAAGAGGACACCTAAGCTCTTGATTATGTCATAAAAATGACATCACTATCTTGCCCAAGAAGCCTCAAATTCGTGCAAAGCAAGGGAGAGAGAGAAAAGTCAACAAAAATTGCAAAATAAGCCAAGTTGAGAGGATATTTTGTAAGGGCACTTTGGTCATTTGATCTGGGGAATTTTTAAGTGCTTTCTTGACATATTTTAAGATGTGTTGCACTTCCTTTTGCATGAATATTTTAGCCAATAGCTCAAGGACTATAGAAATTAAATTGTAAGTGCAAAAGGGCACAAAACACTTATATGGTGTTAATCGGTTGGTAAAAATGCCATTTAGCTATGTCCTAAGGTATGGGACAATTGGCTGAGCAAAAAGGTGCTAAAATAAATGTGCACATGACATTTCCTGGTCAGGTGAGGATTTCCTGCGTTTTTGAGGAAATAGGAAGAGGAAAAGACACTGAAAAAGTCACATGCCAAAAGCAAAAGTAAGTGTAAACATTACATTGGGACACGTGTCACTATAGGGGTAAAAGAGGAAAAATAGTCAAATCCTTAACCCCTAAGTCATCAATTTCGTCCACCTAGGAGAGAGAAGGAAAAAGTAGATGATTTTATCCATACTCATGCTCAAACACAAAGTGCGGGTCTCACAGGATGTTAATTGGTAAAAAAGGAACTGATAAGGACCAATTAAGGGCTTCTTTTTGAACTGAATGAGACAAATGTGAGGCCACATGGGAGAGCATAGTGGAGCCACATATGTATGTTCAAACAGGGGAAAATATTTGAAAAGTTGAAGAAAAGTGCAAAAGGAAGCACCTTTTTAACCAGTAGTGCACTACAAGGACCAGTGGGTAAAAGGATAAATCAGATAATTGAGAAATTTAAATAAAAGTCAAAGGGAGCATATTTGTAGACCCAAGATGGCACCACCTAGCCCATTGCAATTATCTAGACTGCTTTGGGTAAAAGAAAGAGAAAATAAAGAAGTTCTGGGCCAAAACTAGTAATTTACATAAATTCTGAGCCAAAACAGGTAATTTTAACAAAATGAAAAAGTGAAAATCTGTCATATATGGAGGGGTTTGTTCCACATGTACAGAATCTAGAGAACCCTGGAATTTCTTGGAGATAAAGTCAAAAGCCTGATCCAAACTATTAACCAGTGGACAAAAACTTATGACAGTTAATCCAGTGTTACCAGATGAGTTTTACCACTTTTTAAAACACTTGGACTCTTCATTTTTGGCACCCTAGGGGCGTTCCCAGCTGAAGGAAGAGGAGGTACCAGCAAGTTTCCATACTTAGAGTAAGGAGCCAAGCTCACCAAGCCGATCACCGATTTAGGTAAACACCGAAACTCCAAAGCTTGAGTTTCTAGTTAAGGATTTTCATTCAAAAAGCTAGACCTTGGTGTTGAAGTATGATTTTTGTGTTTTTAATGGTCCCAATGAGTTTAAAACGTTATTTTATATGGGGTTAAGTCATGTTTTAAGTTTCCGAACTCGAAAACACCGAAAACACAAAAAGGAAGCTTGCTGCCAGTTCTGGAAAAGGTACTTCACTTCAAGCTCGATCCCCTGTGGCTACAGAAGCGTCTGGAGTCCGGTAACGTCCCCCAAAGTAACTGTCAATACTCATGTACTAAATGTGTAGCGTGTATGCATGCAACCATTTCAAACATAGGATCACAAATAATATTCCAAATATACCATATATGTAAACAGAAACATACACAACAATATGTCTTCGTACCGTGGAGCTGCCTTACCAAGGCAAGCCCTGGATTTATCAGAATCACAAACCTGTCTTTGTTGAGCCGCCACTCAAGGCAGGCCCCAGACCAGGCCTCAACGCTAGGAACGCAATCATTAGGGACTCAAACCCCAACATGTTCTGTATGCATATTTGGCAACGATACAAACATACAAATATACATGGCAAAAACAAACATACATCAAAACACATAAAAGTATTTGAGTAGAGCAGTTACTACCTGGTGGGGTATTCACTGTCTTAGAATTTTAATGAGCCCACCAGCTCTCCCAAGTATGGTTTATCCCTAAATGACACCAAAAGACCTTATTTAAGCATTTTCAAAAAATACCCTTGCATTTTTCTTCAAAACCGAGCCCATCACAAATTTTCCAGAAAATCCAGAAATTCTGGCACAACTTCAAATATTTTTAATAAATTCCAAAAAACTTATTTTTGTACGACACCAGTGCCATCTGAACCATTAAGATGTCTATTTTGCAAGAAAAATATTTGCAGAATCCAAAAGTACTCATAATTTGGCGTGTAGCTCAATTTCTACCCTTTGGTCAGAATTACCCTGTTGTTTTATGGACCAACTTTACCAATTTATTTCTCCTAGTAAAAAATTCCAAAAGACGTAAAATTATACATCAAGGTGAACCTTTGGATGCTACGTTCTTCCTGTAAAATTTCATCTAACACCGACTTCATTTAGTTTTGGAATCAGTGTAGTTATTTGTTTAGCTTGTCTAGTGTCCTTGTCATATTTACAATAGGAGGGGAAACGGGTGAACCCAAGATATTTCAATGATTGATAATGAGAATTGGCAGCAAGAGATACAATCTAGGAGTAGATAAGAGACTTAATGATAAAAGTTAAAAAATGAAAAATTATATTAAATTTTAGGAGAAAAATATCTTGGTGATATAGTGTTAAACTCATATCAATGCTCGGCCCCATTTTAAATTATACTATCTTTTAGTCATTTTAAGTTTCTAATTAGATTGTATGGAAAGACCGAGCCCAAGACCCAATCAAATTTATCTTTACTAGCCTTTTCCTATAAAACTCGAACAATGATCTTGATCTAATATTTGAGATTATTAAGTAACTTTGTTTGGGCTTTGTATATTCGAATAAAAAATCTTTAAGCCTATAGTGTTGGTTGGACAATAAACTCATAGATTTTTGTATAGAGTATAATTAAATGATTGGACATTAAGTTTATAAGATGATTGAGCTAAGATATTCAATTGATTAGTAGCATGAAATTATATCAAGATGTTGCAACTTGTTAGAAAGAAGGGGTACAATGAAAAATCTCAATAAGAGAGTCAGAGTTAAAATACTAAATGGCTTGAATAAAAGGTCAGAAGAGCTGACAAAGGAGAAGAATTGTATATAAAGTTGAAACAAAGAAGGACATGTATAAGTTAAGAATGAGAAAAAAGTGAATGATGATTCCAAAGCAAAGTCAACGTTCCTTTTCTATTGAGGTTATATGCATATTTCCCTATTGTATTTTAAGGTAAGGATTTTTTAATGGTAGAATCATTAAGCCGTAGGCTTTTAAATTTCCCTCGACCAAAGGTTTTTGCCACATCAAATATGAATGAAGGTATAGATAAATTTTATAATTAAAGTATTATTGAATTTCATACTATTAGGAGGCTTGATGATAAGGATTATACAAATAAGCATTTGTTAGACCTGGTTGTCACCCAAGAGAGGGGGTGAATTTGGTGTCTGATAAAACTTTAGGAACTTTGAAAATCTTTTCGCAACTTACTGAAAGTAGTTTATATGACAGTAATGATATAAAGAAATAAACAGTCATTCAAATATGTATGCTGGGAATATAAGAGATAAGGGAAGAGAATATGCAAACAGAGATTTATACTGGTTCAGCCAATCCTTGACCTACGTCCAGTCCCCAAACTTCACTTGATATTTTCAATCCACTATCTTCTTTCAACTTGATTACACGCTATGTACTCGAAGTAATCCTCTCACTAGGATTCACTCCCCCTTAAGCTGTAATCAATACACCCACTTGATTACACACTCTGTACTCAAAGTAATCCTCTCACTAGGATTCACTCCCCTTACAAGCTATAATCAATACGATGGGTTTCCCACTCAAGATCACCCAATCTTGAGAAACTCTTGGATAGAATGTTTACAGATAAATCTTCTCTCTCAGAAGTGAATGAATAAACACTGAAGTACAATAATCGTCTTCGATATAGCTTCAATTTTGTCAAAACACTCATTCTTATAAAGCTCTTTAATTCTTCTTTCCAATGCAAGAAGAATCAGCTACAAACTCATTGTAGTTCGTCCATTATCATCAGATGAATGAAGGTTGTTCTTAATCAGCATTGTTTGCAACATCCTGAACTGACTGTCAACTTTAAAACATCATATCTCCTTTATTGGATCTTTTTTTTTCTGTGATATTGATGTTTTTGAAAATTTATTTGAGTCTAGTTTCAAATGGCACTGGTTTCAACTCATTTGGATTTGTAGATTGTGAGATACGCTCAAAATACTGAAGATTGTTCTGGATTGTGACGCTGATTTTTGTTGCAACTTCTAAAATTCATAGCTCCTTGATCTGAACTCCTTTGGGATTTAATTTTATATCAAAATGATGCATTGGGAGTCTTGTTTCATATGCCACTGGTTTCACCTCAATCCGATTCTTGGTTTGGGAGATATCATCGAATTACCAGAGGTCGCCAGCTGAAACACGAAACAAAGGTGAACAGAGTGCTGAAAATCGTTGTTGCTCGAGCACCAAATTTGCTTCTGCTCGAGCATGGCAATTTTCATGCTCGAGCAAGGCACTTTTTCATGCTCGAGCAAGACCCTGCAACTACAGCAATGACCTTAGCAAACCACTATTCATCCGGAAGCTTGAACTTGCTTATTTTAACTCCGAATTGAGCCGTTCCAACTTCTATTTGATCACAGAGACTTGAATATTGATCTTCTCATAATATTTAACAAGTTCTTCTTTCTTCAAACTTCATTCTTCATTGTATTAAACTTCACATCTACATTAAATATAAGAATTAGTCAAAGTAGAAGATAAATGTAGTATGTAAACTTTTTGCTCTGGATAATGGCATCTATATAAGACATGATCAAAACTAATCATATCCAACAGCATTCACTTTTCATGTAAATGTGTGGTTGCATCTACAAGTGATATCGCAAAGATCGTATGAAATTACCGGGACTTTAGGCTAGAATTTGGAAGTTGGGCAATGTGGAGAGATTAAAGGAAATTTTTATATGGTTAGTTGTATTACTTATCAAAAAAGTGTACATTGTTATTGTATTGTTGGTGAAAGCAGACAAGAAATGGTAAAGCGAATGACCACAACCTAGTAAGTGAAGGGTGGTAACTTGGAAATAGTTTAGGGAAAAATCCTTGGTTACTATTATCCTATTTTTTTGAGGTCCAATAAAAAGGAAGAGGAATTTCTTAAACCATAAGCAAGAAAAACTTGTGCAAATGGGAGTTCATAGCCAAATGTTTGGGTTTTCCAAGTCTCTTTGTATCTTTAGGATGCGAATGATGTTAAGTGGATGTGAAAAGGTTATTAGATAATGATAAGTTGAAGTTGAGTTAGAAAATCCAGGTATATCTTTCTTAGAAATGATGTGCACTAGAGTCTAGATAAATGTTGGATATTGGAGAAGAGGCTCAAGAAATGATGGAAGAATATGATAAATTTTAACCCACTATTTGAGATCTTTAAGAAGGGTTAATAAAAGGAATAGTTGTAACTTAAGAGTTCTGGTGATAGAGTTAGTATTTGAAAATCATGATGTCAATAGGAAATTAAGAAGCATGAAAAATGACATGAAATATTCCAAGTAAGGAAAGACATCACATTTTGAGGTTTTATGTGTATTAAACAATGATAAGGAGCAAAAGCCAAGAGTAGAAGTATACTTTTGAATTTAATTTGTTTGTTATATAATGTCAACATACATTTGATGATAAAGTAAATTAATATTCATTTATTGGATTCAAAGTTGGAAAATGTGAGGGGATAGATTATTAGTTGGTAAATGTGTTTATGTCTACTATTATCCTATGAGAAATTTTTAGAATAGTTTGATTTATAGGCTTGAATTGAGAGATTTATTGAATTATCGATATCACATAAGTAAATTTGTTATCAGAAATTGAGGATATAGAAATGCCAATTGTTGAGGAAGATTTTGATAGTAGCGTTGAAAGTTTTGAATGGTAATTTTAAAAGGTCCAATACTTCCTCATAATGTGTCAAATACAATTAGTTAATAGGGTAGCCAGCTAATGCTATAATTGAATGTTTTCTTTCAAGGAATAAAGAGTTTTAAATGGACTTGGATTCACTAAATAAAAAAAAAGGCCATTGATTTGTGAATGTGAGTTAGAAAGAAAAACATTTGGGAATTTTTATTTTCGAGAATGGTTGTTAATAGTAACAAAGTGGTATGTACAAATACCAAGAGGTATGAACGACATTTTAATTGAGGACAAAATAGAGTAGTTCTTATAAACTATAGTATGTAAATTTTGATCAAGTATATGAGTACATACTGAATTTTAGCAAAGGAATATGAAATCGACCTAGATTAGATAACGATGAGACTTGATGGATTTAGTTTGATGAGGTAGGAGGTTTGTACTATTTAGAAATGTTGCTAATACAAAAAAGGGAATTGGAGGACAAGTGGGAAATTTACTGTTGCTAGATGGAGAAGAGAACATTGTAAGCTCTTCATGTTCCTCAAGAGCAATTCAAGATCCAATAGCAAAGCTACTAGATTCTAGGAATTTTGTTTTGATTAATGGTAAAGGTGATTCTGGCAGTTATATTGGCAAAGCTTTGATCATATTGAATTTCCTGAATTAGTGCTTCATGAGGGATCCATGATCAGGTTTCGGAGTGGAATTTGGAATGGTGTTGGATTAAATGTAAGACATTTAGACATCTTTTACAGCCTATAAGCTACTACTATTAGTAACTGACAACCAACTAGTATATTGGAATCAACCAGGAGACAGACTTTCAAGACTTGTGATGACATATGATGGGCTAGCTGAAAGATAAATATAGGACACCAAAAAGGAAAAGAAAAATCCAAAGTGGACTAGCATATATGAGGTTAGAAAACACTTTTGTAATAACTATGGAGCTTGTAGGGAAAATGGTATCTGCAATATCGATAATATTCCTATTTTCTATAACTGCTTGATTAGCTTCAAACCTAAATGCCAAGAAGAATGGAATGTATTTAATTGGTGTAGAGGATGCACTAGGAGAACACCATTAAACCGCACATAGGGTGACAAGCTTGAAAAGTTAAGCTTGGTGAAATTGCTTATGTTGATGCACTACTAGCACAAGACGATATGAGATAATATTTATGTGGACTAAATGAAGATGATGTAATGAACCTATTTGGATATTGGATCAGATGTTGAATTTTGAGGACAAAATTACTTTTAGGAGGGGAGAATTATAACATCCTAACTTTTCTAATAGTAATTAAGTGCTATTAGGATATGATTTATTAGGTAATATGGGTTTAGAGAAGATCTAGAAGTATAAAATTAAGAGTTGAAAATAATAATAATAATAATAATAAAATAAATATATTATCAATTTTTTTTTTTATTAAAGTTGATTAATTAACAATGATAAATGATGTTGATAAGAATAATAAGGAAAAAAATAAGTAAGGAAAATATCTTCATGAAATAATCTAATCTATATCTAAATAACAAGAAAGAGATAAGAGAAAAAGAATAAATAAATATTATCTTAGAAATAATAATAATAATAATAATAATAAGAGTAAATACCCTTTTTGGTCCTTTACAAAAAACGCGATCCCCATTTTGGTCCCTTATAAAAAAATCGACCCTTATTCGTCCTTTTTATGAACTAAAAAGGACCTTTTGGAAATTTATGAGGGATCAAAATGTCAACCAATTGAGTGTATTTTGAATTTGTGAGGGACTACGAGACTTTTTTTTTTTAAGGGACCAAAATGGGGATCGCGTTTTTTGTAAAGGACCAAAAAAGGTATTTAATCTAATAATAATAATAATTATTATTATTATTGGAACAAACCCTAAATCCTTCTCTATAAATACTCTTATTCTCTTTCTATCTCCACACTCCAGCGCCACATCCCTATACTTAGATTATTCCTAGAGCTGCAGGAGGCACTCAATTGCAGAAAATTTAAATATTACCCCATCCAAAACGTACGCAAGGTCGCTGTTCATTTTGCAAAGTAGTGGGTAACGTAGTTAGTATGATTACCAGCTCTCAATTTGCCGTTGAATCACTCACCCTCCACATGTAACTTGGGCCGCTATCTCTCTTTCTTCCTCTTCCATTTATCGGCCTTAATTTCTTAAATCTTAATGTGATAAGGTGTGCCTAAAGTATCAGGTGTTGCAATCTAGTGAAAATGCACTAACTTGTTGGAATACCAAAGGACGTTGAAAAGCCAACTACGAGATTAGTGAAAATAGTTGTTTGACAAAATAAAAATAAAAAGACTCTCATTGAAAACTTTGAAATGACTCTTGTGAGAGTACATTAAGCATGGAATATAGGTAACCCAGTTATTCTTTTATATATTTGTCAACTGTATATATGTGTGTATATATAACTGTTTTAGAATTTGTTGTGCCTATGGAGGGCTTGATTTGGAATTATATATTTGAGTAAAATTTTATTGCATAGACGTGAAAATTTTCAAGCATGCTTGTTGTATATTAGCACTGATGGTTATGTGTTAGTTATGGTTAGTTTTGATGATTATAAATATGCTTATCAATATTAAGAGCAAAAGTTTCCATAGTACATTTATCTTCTACTTTGACTAATGCTTATATTTAATATTGAAGAAGTTGAATTGTGGAGAATGATCAAGAGAAGAGAAGAAGATGAGATATTGAAGAAGAAGTTTAATTGTGGAGAATGATTAACAGAAGAGAAGAAGAGGATATATTGAAGAAGGTAGAACTTATAGAGAATTATGAGTCTAAGTTAAATGGCGAAGAATGATCAAGATGGGAGATTGAAGAAAGAAGAACTTGTTAAATATTATGAGAATATCAATATTCAAGTCTCTGTGATCAAACAGAAGTTGGAATGGCTCAATTCGGAGTTAAAATAAGTAAATTCAAGCTTCCAGATGAATAGAAGTTGCTACAATTCAATTGCTACAGTCCCTCCTGTGCATGAACAGCTCCTTCCTACGCATAAACTCCAGTCATTCTCGAGTATGAAACATCAATTCTCGAGAATCAGCGTGTTTCAGCAACTCTGTTCAGCTCTGTTTTACGATTCACTCAGGCGAGGTCTGATATTTCGATGGTATCTCCTAAACCAGAGATCAGATTGAGGTGAAACCAGTGGTATATGAAACTAGACTCCCAATGCGTCATTTTGATATAAAATTCAAGTCTAAAGGATTCCATATGAAGGAGCTATGATTTTTGCAAGTTGCCACAACAATCAACGTCACAGTCCAGACCCACTTTCAATGTTTTGAGTGTGTCTCACAAACTACAAATCTAAGTGAGCTGAAATTGGTGGCATATGAAAGTCGACTCAGAGGGGTTTCCATCAAGACTTGAACGGACCAAAACAGAGTTACGACCAAGGCGATATGGCCATCGAAAGTTGACAATCAGTTCAGGACGTTGCAAAAACGCTGGTCAAGAACAGCCTCCATTCATCTGATGATAACGGACAAACTACAATGAGTTTGGAGCTGATTCTTCTTGCATGGAAAGAAGGCTTTAAATAGTTCAAATATTTGAATCAGAATTAACTCACTTGCATCTCCTTGTGTAATTGATTCTCGAGAATGGTTCAAAGATTCTCGAGAATGGTATATGACATAATCAACATCGCAGGCCTCTCTGAATGTCTCTTCTTCACCTACATCAGTTCCTATCTGATATGATTCTCGAGAATGAGTAAGAGATTCTCGAGAATAGGTAAGATATTTCTCGAGAATGCTTTAACAGAATCACATAGCAGAAGACTTCTTTGATGTGATTCTCGAGAATTGGAAATCAATTCTCGAGAATGGCTCTCGAGAATCAGTAAGGGATTCTCGAGAATGAACGGTAAATGTTCTAATCATTCTCTTCCGAGTTTCGAATTTAAAACAAAATTCTCGAGTATAAGTATAGGATTCTCGAGAATGCTTTACGAAAATACTTTGACGTGTCATTCTCGAGTATCTAAGTTATAACTCTCTAGTATCTTTGAAACATGCTTTTTGTAAGAACATTTTCTCCTGTAATTCTCGAGAACCATAAGAACAATTCTCGAGAATGCTTATTGGCTTTGAAGCCTTCGTTATACGTAAACCTTAAATCATTGATTAAGACTTGGGTGTTTCATGTTATTAATTTATACTTTGTCTAACCAAGTTTGATCAGTTTGTTAGTGCTTTTTAGATATGATTAACATGTTTTTAATCATCAAATTTTCATAAAGCAAAAATGTGTCGAGAATGAAATGACGGCGTAGATGAAGCACGAAAGAGGAAACTCACCAACGAACAACCGTAAAGCATTCCGGCCATTTCCGGTCAACATTCTACCCGAGTCTCGAACGGACAAATCAAACAAAGAATGTCAACGGAGTATATTGACCAAAGTCGGAAGATTACGAAAAACAGAGCAACAGATATATTTATTACTCTCAATGGCTCATTAATCTCTCTCAGACGGTTATATTCTAAACTGGAAGAATAGCTCAACAGTCGGATACCCGTAACGGTCGAAACACAAATACCTATAAATTGCGAAGTTTTCAAACCAAAAGGAGTGACGATTAACGAACGATCAACAAAAATGAAATCTCCTTCTCAGTCAAAATTCCTTCTGACGTTTATCTCATTTTCTCTCTCGTTCTCTCGGTGATCATATAGTTTATTAGAGAGTGATATTATTTGTAATGCACTTCAGTGTTCATCTTATCACTTCTAAGAGAGAAGATTATTTGTAATAATTCATTACAAAGATTGTATCCTTACAGTGGGTAAAGGAGAGTATCTCGATAAGAGATTTGTAAAGGCTGCACAAGTGCTCGGCTAAACTTGTGGGTTTGTAGTGGTTCTCAAGATCCCGATTAAAGCTTGAGGGAGATAGTGGATTGAAATCTTAGGAGGAGCCTGGGGACTGGACGTAGGTCATCGTGGATTGGGCCGAACCAGTATAAATAACAGTTTGCATATTCTCTTCCCTAAACTATTATATTTCCAGCGTATATGTTTGATTGAATGAATGACTATTCCTTTATAAAGTATTTTTGGTCATACGAACTGATTTCAGTAAGTTGCGAAAAGATTTTTAAAGTTTCCAAAAGTCTTAACGGACACCCAATTCACCCCCCTCTTGGGTGATAGCCAGGTCTTACATTATGTACTTTGGAAACTTTTTAAGCATGCTTATGTGTTATGATCATATTTATTTTATTGTGACGGTTTATCATTGATGCATATGAATGGTGCTACATTTGTGATGGGTTGGAGTAAAGAGGAATTTTTATGATGAGATGTCTTTATGCCATCACTCAGTGCACAATATATGGTAGTTGTTAGGGCCCCTTCTTTTATGTCTTCATTTGGCCGGGATTGCATTGGAGCTATGGGACAAGTAACACTTCCTTAGTTGTGTTCAAGGAGTAAAGCCATAGTCTAAACTTAAGCTTTATATCTTTAGCCAGGTGTATCTTACGATTTGGTGAGCTTGAGACAATCACATTAAATGGATGGGTTTATGTTAGACTATGTGTTTTCCTATGGCTCCAGTTAGCGATATAAGGATGGACGGTGATATAAGGGAGGCATATTGCATATTGAATAATTTCATAGTATATATATTATATGATATCTTTTGTGAAAAATGTTTGGAAAATGAATTATGATGTTTTGGAACTTTTTTGAGAGGGAGTTTTTGTAACCGAGTTGAGAACCAGTTTGTGAAAGGTTTTGAATAAAGCATAATGTAAATATATATTTTTGAGCTGTGAAGAACCGGCTATCACCCAAGAAGGGGGGTGAATTGGGTGTCTGATAAAACTTTAGATAACTTTGAAAATCTTTTCGCAACTTACTGAAAGTAGTTTGAATGACAGAATTAGTTTATAAAGCAATAATCAGTCATTCAAACATATATGCTGGAAATGTAAGAGTTTAGGGAAGAGAATATGCAAACCGAGATTTATACTGGTTCGACCCAATCCTTGACCTACGTTCAGTCCCCAAGCTCCACTCGAGATTTTCAATCCACTATCTCCTTGTTTAACCAGGCACAAGAGAAAGCCTTTACAACCTTACAAGTTTAGTCGGGCACTTGTGTAGCCTTTACAATCTCTTACCGAGATACTCCCCCTTACACACTGTAAGGATACAATTACACACTTTGTAGTCAGGATAATCCTTTCACACTAGGACTCACTCCCCCTTACAAGTTGTAACTGTACACCCACTCTCAATGGTTCCACAACCTTGAGATTTGATCACTAAATAGATAATCAAATAAGTGTTTAGACTCTCTCACAGAGTAGATGAATAATAATCACTGATAAACTATATAAACATTGAGAAACAGAGTGTATGAGTTATTGAACTATCGACGGTGAAGTAGTAAAATCATTTCATTGGTTCGTCGAGTCATTCATCAATCATCATCTCTTCCAGTTTGAAGACTTCGCAATTTATAAGTTATTGTGTTTCGACCGTTGTGAGAATTCGACTGTTGGAGATTAGTTGGAAGTAGCCATTGAAGCTTTTGTTGCTTTTAGCCCGTTGAGCTCCAATCCAACTTTAATCATAAAATATTTAACATTGACTTCGTTAATGCTCCATTTTGAGTGTTGTATTAATGACCATTGGAGAAGCTTGAAGATTAATCGTTGTCTCATGAATATAGTCGTTAGACTCAGAAGCTTTCCTTTGTTTTTTGACGTAGCATTTAATGCTTATGACACAACAAATTGCTTTATGCCAATTTGTTGTTACTCCATGATAAAATCATCCGAAACTCATTAGCAAACTGATTAAAAGCAATTAGGAATAGTAATGAGTAATGATATGTAGAAATGAAATCACACACGATGATTTATGATTTACGAAGATGGTGAATTTCAAGACAGTGGATTATCATGCTTGAGCATGACTCTTAGTATGCTCGGGCAACAGTAGATGAAATTTAACACCCCGAATTTCGGACCCTGAGAATGGAGAATAAGCCTAAAGAAGGCGGACGACTAAGCCCAGTTTGGGAAGAGTTCCAAAAATGTCGATAGTTAGGAAGCCTTCTCGGGATTAAGTAACTCGACCATACGGGTCAGTGGACCTTGTATGCATAAGCCATGGAATTAAGGTGCTAGCGAAAATGGGACACAGAAGGTCTTTACAGTGTAAATCCGGTGGAAAAGATACCACCCAACAATGTCCTGGGGTATAGGACAATTTGTTGAGCGAAGATATGCCGGTATAAGTAAGTATACAGTATTTTCAAGGCAGTTGGGTATGCCCTACGTTTTTGAGAAGGCATCGGTATTCATGAAGAAAACCCGAGTAAAACCCGGGCAGGATCCCGAGCAAGTACCGATAAAGTAATTTTAATAAAGTAAACATGATGACTAATGATGACATACTTTTGTGTTGGACGAATAGAATGGTGACACGTGTCCCTTCATGATTACAAAAGACAAAGAGGAATGATGCTAGTAGGACACGTGGCATTCTGGGGTTGGATGTTTGACTTTTTGGCAACACAAAGTACGGGGTAAATATGAGAAATTAAAATATACATTTCTCGCTCCCCAAGAACATAGAAAAACGTGTAGCCACATCAGGGGAAAAGAAACAGTTGATCCGGCCCTACACAAGTCCAATTATGTGGCACAAGTTACGAGGAAAGGTGTAACTGGCAAAAAGGAGCTAAGCGGGATCGATTAGGGTTTTCCGGAGTCGGGCCCAGACCCTTGGACACAGAGGGAGGATGAAATTGGTGGGCCCAGAGGAGAGAGAAAGTATCTTGGAGAAAAGAGAAAAGGTCATGTCATGTAATTATGAAGGGAGAGAAAGTCACATCAAGTAATTATGATGAGAGAGAAAGATAAAATAATCAGAATTAATCTGGACCACACAATTTGACTTTGACATGACTGATTGAAAAACATGTAATTATGAAACTTTAAAGGTCTTTAATGGCACATCTAAAGGGCAGATTTTGTGGGTCCCATTGGTTGGAAGAAGTGCAGTGCAAAATGACCGTTTTACCCCTGGACCTAAAACCTACACCTAACAACACCAAAAACCACCATCAAGGGCAATTGTGGAAATTCACTTATGGGTAGATTTGAGGCGCCATTTTCCAGCCAAGAACTCTCTAGAATCCTTGAGAATTTAGTAAATAAATTATAATTAAATCAAGAATTTTTCCGCCCGTTGACCGTGATCAAAATTGGACAAGGGCCCCACCCTTGGAGTCTATATAAGGGCACTTCCTCCCTCATTTTTACCTGCCCAAGGACGTGCTCAAGGTGTGTGAGGAGGGTGCCCAACTGAAGCTCTTGGTTCGGGAGTGAAGGAAGTCATACGCAACCGAAATTCCAAGGTAAGTGCCGAACCGACAACTCGCCGATTCTTGCTTCGCCCTATAGTGTTTTTCGTTGATTTTCTGTAGGATTTTGGTAATTTTGAGGTCTCCATTGGGTCCAAAACATGAGTTTTTGTGGAGATAAGTCCAGGTTTCTTTTTCCAAACCCGAAAGGCCTTAAGACTTAAAGTTACGTAAATCTGCCGATTTGGGAGTTTTCTGGGCAGCGTGTGTTCATCAACCGATTTAAAATAGTAAATGGATTCCTTTTTCTTTGAAATTGCATATGGTTAACGTAGACATCCTAAGTATGATCTTAGACTAAAATTTCGTGTGATTTGGATTTTCTAACCAGGCGTTCTTTAAGGGTAAATATGACCTAAACACATGGTTTTTGAGTCAGACCAGTGGTCAACTATTTGAAAACAGAAAAGGATACGAACCCATTTGACTTTGGAGACTATTTTTCCTATAACATAGACATAATAAGGGTTCCATGGCCACTGATTTCATGTCGATAAAATGTTTCTAGAATTTATTAAAAATCAGTGAAGTTGGGTAGAGATACTGGAAATTTATGGGGATAGGCGAAATTTATGGAACTTGAAGTAAAGTTTGGATGTGTGATTGAAAGTGTGATATTTTGTTGTATCTAGGGTGTTACCACGTGTGGGACGTGTATCTGACACTAAGGGAAGAGTTTACCGCTTTCAAGCAGTACCAGGTAGTAATTGTTGACTTGCATACTCTATGTAGCTTTTGCATGTATGTTTTATCATGATGTAGGAGATCGAGCTGTAGTGCCTCTACTACAGTACTGAGATCGGGATGTAGTACCTATTGGGCTGTGTGTCCTTAGGGTTTGTGCTACAGTACCGAAGGCATGTAGGATCAGGCTGCGGTGCCTATTGGACTGTGTGTCCTTAGGGTGTTGTTGCAGTACCGAGATAATGAGGTAGGTAGGGCCTATGTGACTGTGTGTTCATAGGTCGCTACTGAGGCCTCAGAAGGGGTAGGTGGTTGGGGTTTGGCCACCCTGACTACTAAGGCCCTTGAGCGCGCTAATCCGAGGGGCTTGTCTTGACCAGGCGGTCCTGCGAAGTTGCTACATGCCAGTTTGTGGTGCCAGAGGCAGGTTTATTGTTACTTCCTGATTGTGATTTGCATTGCATGCATTGTATACATATTGTATTTGAGTCTAACAGTTACTCTGGGGTTCAACTTTGAACTCCATACTGGTTCAAAGGATACAGGTGAAAGGCGGTAGGCCGGTTGGACATTGGAGATGGTAAGGACACGGTGCAGAGCATTGAAGAAATAGAGGATGCCCTGTTGTTTTTGGTACTTCTATATTGGGGATGACTATATGATCTACACTCACTGTTTTGTACTTATTTTAGAAGGTTGTACCCTTAACCCTACGGGGATTACTTTATGTTTTTGTAGGTGCATTTACCAGTATATTATGTAAGTTGTCCAAACAGATCATATGCTTTGTTGTGCACACTTTGAGATTCGATTTTAAGTGATTGGTTAGCAAAGGAAACGTAATAAGCAAGAAAGAATCCCTCTAACCCGCCACTCGAAAGGGCGAGGCCGGTAGGGGTGTAACAGTTTGGTATCAGAGCCTGGTTTGGACGGTACTGGTAAAAGGTACATGGTTAAGGGTACATATGTAATTTTGGGCAAACGGAGCTGAAAGGATATACCCTAAGGAAGAGGGTTGTGCTCCGATAAGATAAGACCCTGGTGATAGAAGAGGTAGCACAAAATATGAGTTCTGGTGCTAACTTTGGGTCCTCTGATATGGAAATCAGGGACCGATTCCCACAACAAGAATTAGAAGGGAAGTATATGGAGAAGCTGATATTAATTAAGTTTCCTTGTGGGGATGGTATCCGGTGTTTCTGGGAAGGCAAAGGAGTCGTACTTGGATCAATACTGCTGTGGATTTCATTATCCTGGACTTTGAAGCAGATCGCGATGTCCCAACTCTTCTGGGTAGACCTTTCATGGAAACTGGGCGTACGCTGATTGATGTGGAAAGAGGAGAACTTACTATGCGTGTAAATGATGATCAGGTCACCTTCTCGATCCTTAAGACTGCGAGATTTGAAGACCCAGCTGAGAAGTACTTGACCCCTGAAGATGATGGAAAAGGCAGTAGAGAAACGATCAGCCGTTCAGTACTACCGCAGCATTAAATTGCTATAGCAAAGTCTGGCTGAAGACTTTAAAGCAAGCGCTATTGGGAGGCAGCCCAATTTCGTGGTTCTTTATCATCACAGTAGGAGGGAACGAGTCCAGCAGGGTCCATGCTGCAAGGCATTATGGCCCCATAATTGCAATATGGAAAAGCCCACTGAACGCTAGTCAGGTACGCCCCTCATCTCTAAAATAAACATTGTGTGCATGCGTTTGATTTAGTAGGCCACTCTTGTGGGCCTTCTATGCACCAACTAAGTTTAACTCATGGTCAAAAGAGTCGTAACGGTTCACATTCAAAATTCTACCTCTATCTTGTCTATTCTCTTCCTCTTCTCTTCCCGCGTCTTTTCACAATCACACCGACCCTCTACCTCTATCTTCCCCCTTACCCAACCACCATGCCTAGAGTCAAAAAGACGACGAGGCTTTACCAGGCGCCCCCACCAGTCTACGCCCACCGTCACCCCGACCCACCACTGGCACAAGCACCTACCGCTTCCATACCCACTTCCTCGTCCTCCTCTTACTCCTCCGACTCTTCAGCTTCCACAGGCCCTACCTTTGCTTCCGACAAGGCCTATATAATCTCCAATGCACCCCTTTACTGGCGCCCAGAAACCGATGCCAACTCCACAGACAAGTTCTACAAATGTCTTCGGCTGTTCCGCACGGAGTTGAAGACCATCCACAGCGACCCACGCGCATTCTCTGCTGCTCATCGTCGATGTCCGCCGATATCCCTCTCCCTCTCACAGTCGCATTCGGGAATTTCGGTCATAACCGGGGTGGACTACACCTCCTCTGATGAGGATACGGCCAGCAGTGGCCCAGCACCGCCCGCTCCTCCTGTCCCTTAATCTTATTTTTGTTGTTTTATTCTATTTGTTTAATTTCTTTTCTGACAATTTGCTAATGCCCTGGGCGTTTGCCCTAGGGCAATTTTGTGAATGATGCTGGGATTAATTTGCTTCTCTTGCTCTTTAATTTCCACCCGCCCCCTTTTTGCGCGCCATATTTCTGATTATCGCTCTATTGCTGCTGCTGCAATGAGGGCATTGCATCATTCTAGTGTGGGGGGGGACATAAAAGGTTTAATCTTTGATCTGCTATTTCTGTGTGTGTGTGATCCTAATTACTCTGCATGTAGTTTTTGCACAAACTAATTTTTTTTTCAAAATTGCATGATAAAGCATGAACAGAATCTTGTAGCAATAGAAGGAATGTCTGTATAACGGAGCATAGCATGATTGCCTAAGGAAACTGAACCTTTAGGCTTGGGAAATTGACAGTGCTAGCTAATCTGATGCGGGGTAAAGTGGCAGTAAGGAAGTTTAAAGGGAAGAACCCCCAATGGAAGGATTGAGTTGAGCTTAATTGTTATATTCTAAAGTGTGCATGTCTGTTAGCCCATGTTTGATCCTTGATTTGTCTTAGTTCTTTGATAAACTATCTGGCATCTGAGTTTGAAGTTTGTAGGATAAAGGCATTCATGTCATACCCATCAATCCCATACACAACCCATTTATCATCATCTCCATATTGCTACCCCATTGAGCCACACGAGTGTGCTATAGCAGAACAAGATAGACAGAAAAACTAGAAGAAAACTGTGGAAAATGCTAAAGCAGAGTGCTCCTATGAAATGCTAGAAAAAGAGCTACTATTTTGCTTAAAAAAGGGAAAGACCTAGAATAAAGAGCAGCAAGAAATACAAACTTCAAGGAGGAGCACTCGGCCAAAGCCAAGATATTTGTCTACCTAATCTGCTATAGCATTCACCAACATTTTCCATCTCAAACTCCTATCCATCCTCACCATTTGTAACCCAAGAAGTCCTTTTGATGAATGAATACTCAGATGTTAGGAAGCAATCTTAGAACTTTGACAAGGCTATGGAACTTCTGGGCCCGTATGACAAGATAGAAACTAAAATCTCCTGTGTAAGAGAGCGTAAACACTGGACTTGAGAGCCTCTTGAGGCTTCTTCATCTAAGCAATACCACGCATTTTGAGCTGTTAGTATTGGGCTGTGGGATTGCCGAATGGGGGACGTTAACTGAAAGCAATTGTGTAAGCAAGAGTTATACAAACAAGAGTACTATGACTATGAGTTTTTTTTTGTTCGCTTCATCTTATTTTGCCCAGGAGTGTAAAAAGCTAAGTTTGGCGGTATTTGATGAGCACAAATTATGCCATATTTTCCCTATATTTGATGACTGAATTGTATGGTAAATAGAAGCTTAACTACAAACAATCCAAGCAAAAAGGCATATATTCATGATATAGGGAACTGAAGGATAGAAACTGTGAACTCTCATAGATGTTTTGATGATAACTAGATTTAACCAAGAAGCAGAAAAATAAAGAAATGGGAAAATAACATTACTTTCAGCTGTTTATGTTTGCTATCACAAAAAACTTGAGGCAATTCTGCAGCCTCGAGTTAAACCATTTGAAAATTCATTTAGAGATTGAAAATTAACTCGAGCCTCAGAAATTGTACCTCGAGTTGTTTACCTCAAGGTAAGGCAATCTCTACCTAGAGTTAGCCTTTGAAAAATGAAGTTGAAAGAATTCAATTACCCTCTAGTCGATAAATGTCCTCGAGTTTAGTAACTCGAGGCAAGAAACATGTAGCCTCGAGTCGATGACTCGAGTCAAAGAACGATCTACCTCGAGTTAGACTACGTTGAATCAATATCCATCCCAAGAGATTTAACTCGAGCATCCTTAATTATTGACTCGAGTCTTGAACCTCGAGTCTATATTCCATGAACCTTGAGTCTGGTAAAATATTGACATATTCTGGTTGTGTGATTTAACTCGAGGCTGCAATAATATTACCTCGAGTTAGGTAACTCGAGTTAATAAAGGATGAACCTCGAGTTAATATCTCATCTGGAAAACTCAATTTGAATATTTCCAATTGATTAACTCGAGTCAGCAAGAACTTTGCCTCGAGGCAATCTAGTCTCTGTTATTTTAAATATTCATTCTGAGATAGTGATTTTGTGGATTATCATCTGTATTCTTCATATCATCCTTTGTAACTATCCTTAATCTACTTTGACCAGTTTGCTAAGTGAGTTTCAGATGATTAGAACAAACATTAACTCAAATTTTGAGTAAAGCAAACCAACTGTCAGAAGCATTTAATGCGAGCCAGACACAAAGCGTGAAAGAGAGATATGGATATCTGAGCCTCTGAAAAGTAATTCAAAAGTTTCCAAATAATATTCCTCTCATGTCTCAATGGGTAAAAGGAATAAGGAATGTCAACGGAGCAGATTCACCAACCTCCGAACACTACGAAGAAACAGAGCAACAGATATATTTATGACTCACAACGGCTATCTTAATGAGTCCCAACGGATGATTCCCAAATCTACTCCAATGGTTATTAATGGAATCATCTATAAATAGGAGGAGCATTGAATTCGGACAACCACCGAAACACTGTGAAATTTATTAGAGTTCAGAATTCATTCGATGTTTCAACTACTACATTAATATCTTTGGATATCTTGTTCTTCAGTGTTCATTTATTCTACTCGTAAGGAGTCTTAAACACTTACTCATTTTATTCTGATTATTAGACTTAAGGTTGAGGAACCTTAAGTGAGGGTATATTGATTACAACTTGTAAGGGGGAGTGGAGTCAGATATATCATCCTTCGTTTACAGAGTGTGTAATTATATTTGAAAGATAGTAAAATCCCAGGTGTTTTGGGGACTGGACGTAGGTCAGTGGATTTAGACCGAACCAGTATAAATTGCCTTGTGTACATTTATATTTCTTGTTTCTTTCGTGTGATGTTACACTGTGTGAATTTCAAAAGAGTTTTTGAAATCACCTATTCACCCCCCCTCTAGGTGATATTCCACCTTCAGAAACCATTTACATCCTAAACATGTGCTAAAAAAGGAGCAAGTTACATTGTTTTTAAGAAAGAACGTATAGCACAACTGATACTATGCTATAGCATTTGGACAGTAACTAGAAGTGCAATAAAAGGCATCACGAAAGCAATAGCAAAGTAAAGGACGCAATGCTATGCGGCATATTTTCTGACCTTTCTATCTAGATAATTTCAGGGATAATAATGAAGGCCGAGAACGACAGGTAGATTGCTGACATAATAAAATAGAAGATGCGAAGGATCAAAACTGAAAGATTTGAAGAATCCTGCAGGATCAGCAGACTCAATCTACTATAGTCAGAAGCGATGGATCTCAACAGATTTGGAAAGCGCAGCTTGCTGGAACTTACGCCACAAGAAAGTATGATTATAAAAGGAAACAACAAGTAAACCCTAGCAGAGAGTCGCGCAGAGCCAAAACAAGATTTCACATTCGGCAGACTCGAAAGAAGAGTGAGAGATTTCACAAGCACGAGAATTCCAGGATAACCCAAAGATCCTTCCTTGCGGTGACGGAGAGAAGAAGACGTGGAGTGGTGACGTGACAGGGCTTCTTCCACGCTGTCGAAACTTCGTCAAGCTTTCTGTTTTTTCCTTTTATTTTAATATTTAGATCATGGGTCATTCTGTTACTATATGTTTTGTGTTTCCCTCGTCAGTCATGAACTGATTTACCTATGGCTGAACGAGGATGAATTCTTAAGTTTTAAATGAACCCCGTTGCAAGTTCTGAATTTAATAGATTCGGTTTGCTTATCCGTGAATAAATTACTAGTCGATTAGCGGAAGCTAAGGGCTAGATTTGTGGGCTCGGCTTACTGGGAAGGAATCGAGGTTAGACCTCGAGAAACAAGTGTTTGCTAGGCGGCCCGGTGCAAGGCTTGACCTATTATTGTAGGCTTCAGGAATGGGTCTACCTCTCATAACCATGACACCCTGTGTGTAATCCAGATCTAACTAGAAAGTTGCCATAGGAATATGGAAGGAGTATAGCTAGTATCATATGTATCAGACATGGAAGCTTCGATAGATTATAGTAGTGGGTTAACCAAATAGCGTTGTAGTTAGTAGCTATGCTGTAGCATTGCGGAAGCTGTGCAGTATGGATGCTATAGCAATGGGTAGAGCAACTGGGGGATTGATGCACTTAAGGGTGATTCCGAGTTCAGCCTAACTTCTTATCGATATCTTCTTAAAACTACGATACTGTTTATTTATGTTATTAGCATAAATACAAAAACCTCTCAAACCAATCATATTTACTTTCTGTTTGCACAACTATCATAGCAATCGAGCATCACTTTTTGGTATCTCAGTCTCTGTGGGACGATACTCTACTTACACTTTATTACTTGTTCGACTGCACTTGCCATCAAGGAAATCGACCAACAATAGGGAAAGATATTTAATATAGAATATTCCCTGAGAAGTGTTTGACTGAGAATTGGTTGATAGCTAGGACCTCGATAGCCACAAGTTTCGGTCTTATGATTAGGATCGATAGCTGTAGATATGATAGTGGCTAATGGATTCCCGGAAAGATGTGGATTAAATCCTTGTTAGAGGAAGTTGAATCTGTGACTATGCTTGGAGCTGGATTGTTATCGAAAGATCTTATACAACATGACCCCAAATGAATTTGATGTGATATCGAGGCAGTGTCATAGGGTGCTCCAGCGTTATGCGTATTATTGGGAGGAACTGTGATACAAATATACAATAGGCAATGAGACTTACCAAATTGGTATGACTTCGGGTCATTGATTTTGATATATGGTCAATGAGAACCTCTAAGTTCTATGTGACCGATATGATCATAGGTTGGTAGAAGCCCACAACTGTTAGACCATGAATATCGGGTGAAATGCCAAAGAGGCTGTAAGCCTAAGAGTTACAGGTATTATATCTGGAATGATCGGACATCTGAAATGGAATAGAATTGAGTGTTTATAGATGACCTTATATGTCAGTTGTCTGGTTCCTAATGTGTTTGAAAATTTAATTTTGAACTTACCAATGCACCTGCTATGTTTGTGAAATTTTGGAAATTGGATTTTCCAAACTGAATTTTTGAATGAAATGTTTTCAGAATTTGAGAACAATTTGAAATGATTGTTTTTGAACCATGTTGTCTCATAGATAGGGTGTCCTAATGGAGCCCTGATTTGAAATTGAATTGTGAACCATGTGTATGGTGGAAGCAGTACAGAACTATGCTTTGAAAATGTTTTGAAATCGCTGGCCATTGTTGAAAGTTTTGAGGGGATTAGTTTTTGAGAAGCTAACATTCTCACCAGCAGTGTAGACACCCAATCTGAGTAGTTTCGCCTGGTAGGGGCGTGTGTTTTGCCTTGTTGGGCCGGTACCCACACAGGCGGTTGGAGCGAGGCTCCTGGACAGAGGTTCTTTGTCCCGGGTATGGGATTCCGGTGGGTGGCCTGTTATTGTATATGCCAGTGCGGGCACTGGGTCCTTGGAGAGGAGAGAAACTCTCCCACATTGGCCGACAGGTGCGTTGCCACTTCGGTGGTAGGTATTGAAAGGATTGGGGTGCGCCACTGTACCGAAAGGTTGTAGTCGTGGCGAGAGCTTTCGAATGTTGGACTTGTGAAATGAATAATCCCGCTCATTAGTGTGTGCCTCTTCAGAAAATGGTTCGGCAGTGATTTGTTTTCATGAAAATTGGAACTGGCAGCGATTATGGTTTATTGAAAATGTGAAAACATTGTTTGTGATTATGAAAATGTACTGCGACCACAGAGATTTTCGAATGTGTAAAAAATTTGAAATTTGAAGTACGAGACAACATAGTAAGCGGTGACATGATTGTCGTCGGTGTTGTATTGAAATGAAAAGCGGTGCAATTGGTGATTATGTTGATACAAGAATAGCAACTAATAGATTGGTTTAGAAATCTGAAACGATTAAGTCAGATAGTATTTGCCAGTTACCGTGCTAAGCAAGAGGAAAATGATTCGAAAGCTTGAAATTGAGGAAGCTCAAACAATAAATGAGAGGAGGCTCAGGGCGGTAAGGCCTGGTATGCAAGTGTGCACTATTTGATGAGCACAAATTATACCATGTTTTCCCTATATTTCATGACCGAATTGAATGGTGAATGAAAGCTTAAACTGCAAACAATCCAAGCAAAAAAACATATATTCATGATATAGGGAACGGAAGGATGAAAACCATTTACATCCCGAACATGTGCTAAGAAGAGAAAATTACATTGTTTTAAAGAACGTATAGCAAAGCTGATACGATGCTATAGCATTCCGACCGCAACTCAAAAGACAATAAAAAGCATCACGAAAGCTATAGCAAAGTAAAGGACGCAATGCTTTATGCGGCATATTTTTCCGACCCTTTTATTTAGCCGATTTCGGAATAGAAATAAAAGATAGAGATCAACAGGTAGATTTCTGACATAATGAAATAGAAGATCTGGAGGATCAAAACAGAAAGATTTGAAGAATCCTGTAGGATCCGCAGAATCAATCTACAACCAGAAGATGCGATAGATCTTGACAGATTTGGAAAGCCCAGCTAGCTTAACTTGCGTCACACGAAAGTCTGAATATAAAAGGAAACAACAGGACAACCCTGGGAGGGAGTCGCACAAAGCCAACACGAGATTTCACACTCGGCCGACTCAAAAGAAGAGTGAGAGACTTCACTAGCACGAGAATTCCAGGATAACCCAGCATCCTTCCTCGCAGTAAGACGGAGGGAAGAAGACATGGAGTGGTGACGTGACAGGGCTTCGTCCACGCCGTCGGAACGTCGTCAAGCTTTCTATTTCCATTTGTTTAATTTCAGTTGTTAGATCATGGGTCATTCTGTTACTATCTCTTTTGTGTTTCCTTCGTCATTAGTGAACAAACTTTCGATGGCTTAACGAGGATGAATTCTTAAGCGTGTATGAACCCGAGTTGCAAGTTCTTAATTTAATAGATTCGGTTTGCTTATCGGTAAATTAACTACTAGTCGATTAGAGGAATCTAAGGGCTAGACCCGTGGTCTCGCTTATCGGGCAAGGAGTCGAGGCTAGACCTCGAGAAATAGTGTTTGCTAGGTAGCCGGAGCAAGGCTTTACCTATTTATTGTAGGCTTCAGGAATGGGTCTACCTCTCATAACCAGTACACCGTGAATATAATGCAGATAAAAACTAGAAAGTTGCCACAGGAATATGGAAAGAGTATAGTTAATATCATATGTATCGGATGCGGAAGCTTCGATAGATCATAGCGGTGGGTTAATCGAATAGCTTTGTAATTAGTAGCTATGCTTTGTAGCAATTGCGGAAGTCAAAGATAAATGCTATAGCAATGGGTAGAACAACTGGGGGAATTATGCACTTAAGGAGGAGTCCGAGTTCAGCCTAACTTCTTACTGATATCTTCTTAAATTTACGTTGTTTACCTCTGTTATTAGCGTAATCATCAAAACCCTCTCAAACCAATTACATTTACTTTCTGATTGCAACTATCATAGCAATTGAGCGTCACTCTTCGGTATCTCAGTCTCTGTGGGACGATACTATACTTTCACTTTATTACTTGTTCGACTGGTTCACTTACCATCAAGGAAATCGACCAACAGCGGTGTCCCTGGACCATGAGACCGGTGATGCTTAGCACTGTGTAGAATATTTACTGTCATGGTGACCTTGGATTAATGTGTTTAGAGTGCATCTTGAGATTGACAAGGCATATGATCTGCATCAGGTCAAAGATGAGATGCCTAAGGCCTGAGGGTGATTCCCTGATCGAAAAGGCTAGAAAATCCCGCGTTATGATAATAGAATGACCCGGAAGGACAGTAGGTTATAAGCCGAGAGGCAGAATGAGTAAGGTTTGCATAACCATACGCTGTGAGGATAGATGAATTGATTCTGAAAGGTTAAGTACCACACCTGGGTACAGAATAAATGAAAGTGTGGTATGATAAATTGTGTGCAAGTAGCATCCATGATGATAGCAGAGCAGAAGATGATTGAGGATTTTAGAGATTTGAATATGTTAAGACGAGTGGTGACAAGTAAGAGTAAATTTCCCTGGAGTTTACATTGCTAATCTCCTTGTTAGTCATAAGGAGAACGGTTTAATATCGGAGATCGCAGAAGCTCAGGAGAAGGATGAGCTAGCGAAGTCCATTCAAGAGAGGATATCTCGTGGTGAATCCACGGATTATGACATCTCGCCAAACAGATTAGTGCGGTGTAAGAAAAGGATCTATGTGCCATCAGTGGAAGAATTAAAATGGAAGATGTTGAACAAGGCACATAAAAGTAAGTACACTATTCATTAGGAGCAGTGAAGATGTATCGAAATCTGAAAACAGGATTTTGGTGGTCAAGTATAAAGAAAGACATAGCAAGGAATGTTGTCGAATGTTAACTTGCCAGAAAGTTAGGATTGAACATCAGCGGCCGGGAGGTTTATGGTAGAGGATCGGGATTCCCGAATGGAAAGGGGAAGACGTTGCCATGGATCTAGTAGTAGGCCTTTCTAAGATAAGGCACTACGATGCTATTTGGGTAATTGTTAATCGACTCACAAAATCGGCACATTTTATCCCTGTAAGTGTAAATTATTCTCCGGGAAGGTTTGCGGGGATTTATATCAAAGAAATTATACGACTCTATGGTACCCTGAAGAGCATCATTTTTTTACAAAGATCCCTTATTCACTTCTCGATTCTGGTAAGCGTTACATGAGGCAATAGGGATAAAGCTGAAGTTCAATACAACTTATTACCCCTAGACCGACGGATAGTCAGAGAGGACTATTCAAACATCAGAAGATATGGTGCGAGCTTGTGTTTTGGATTTCAAAGGTAGTTGGGATCGGTACTTGCCTTTAGCAGAGTTTGCTTACAATAATAGTTGCCCTTCCAGTATATAGATGGCTCCCTTGAGGCGTTATACGGGAAGAAATGCAGATCACCCCTTTGGTGGGCTGAGTTATAAGAAAGGGAGCTGTTCGGACCTGAGACAGTTGATGAAATGTCCGAGCAGATTAGTTTGATTCGAAAGAGGCTCCTTGCAGCACAGAGCAGACAAAAGAGTTAGGCGAATAGGAGAATGAGACCTCTATAATTTGAGGTGGGTGATCATGTATTTGATCTTAAAGATATCTCTCGTCACTGGAATTGGTCTATTCGAGATATTAGCAAAACAGGGACCAGTGGCATATCAGTTGGCATTGCCACCAAACCTCAGTTGATTACATGACGTCTTCCATGTTTCCCAATTGAAGAAGTATTAGTCGGCCCAGAGCATGTATTGGAATACGAAGATGTTGACGTTCAGGATAACCACACCTTCACAATGGAACCTGAACGGGTTATTGGTCATCAGGAGAAGCAGCTCCAGCGGAAGAGTATTCCTTATGTCAAGGTATTTTGGAAGGGATTATCTCCCAGGGAAGCAACGTGGGAGGCAGTTGAGGAGATGAAGAAGCATTATCCAAATTTTATGTCTAAAAGTATGATTGATGTATAGCCAAATTTCGAGGATGAAATTTATTTTACGAGGGGAGAAATGTAACACCCCGAATTTCAGACCCTGAGAATGGAGAATAAGCCTAAAGTAGGCGAACGACTAAGCCCAGTTTGGAAAGAGTTCCAAGAATGTCGAGAGTTAGGAAGCCTTTTTGGGATTAAGTAACTCGACCATACGGGTCAGTGGACCTTGTATGCATAAGCCATGGAATTAAGGTGCTAGCGAAAATGGGACATAGAAGGTCTATACGGTGTAAATCTGGTGGAAAAGATACCACCCAACTATGTCCTGGGGTATAGGACAATTATTTGAGCGAAGATATGACGGTATAAGTAAGTATACAGTATTTTCAAGGCAGTTGGGTATGCCCTGCGTTTTTGAGAAGGCATCGGTATTCATGAAGAAAACCCAAGTAAAACCCGGGCAGGATCCCGAGCAAGTACCGATAAAGTAATTTTAATAAAGTAATGTCATGATGACTAATGATGACATACTTTTGTGTTGGCCGAATAGAATGGTGACACGTGTCCCTTCATGATTACAAAAGACAAAGAGGAATTATGCTAGTAGGACATGTGGCATTCTAGGGTTGGATGTTTGACTTTTTGGCAACACAAAGTACGGGGTAATTATGAGACATTAAAATATACATTTCTCGCTCCCCAAGAACATAGAAAAACGTGCAGCCACATCAAGGGAAAAGAAACAGTTGATCTGGCCCTACACAAGTCCAATTGTGTGGCACGAGTTACGAGGAAAGGTGTAACCGGCAAAAAGGAGCTAAGCGGGATCGATTAGGGTTTTCCGGAGTCGGGCCCAGACCCCTGGACACAGAGGGAGGATGAAATTGGTGGGCCCAGAGGAGAGAGAAAGTGTCTTGGAGAAAAGAGAAAAGGTCATGTCATGTAATTATGAAGGGAGAGAAAGTCACATCAAGTAATTATGATGAGAGAGAAATATAAAATAATCAGAATTAATCTGGACCACACAATTTGACTTTGACATGACCGATTGAAAGACATGTAATTATGAAACTTTAAAGGTCTTTAATGGCACATCTAAAGGGCAGATTTTGTGGGTCCCACTGGTTGGAAGAAGTGCAGTGCAAAATGACCGTTTTACCCCTGGACCTAAAACCTACACCTAACAACACCAAAAACCACCATCAAGGGCAATTTTGGAAATTCACTTATGGGTAGATTTGAGGCGCCATTTTCCAGCCAAGAACTCTCTAGAATCCTTGAGAATTTAGAAAATAAATTATAATTAAATCTGAAGAATTTTTCCGCTCGTTGGACCGTGATCAAAATTGGACAACGGCCCCACCCTTGGAGTCTATATAAGGGCACTTCCTCCCCTCATTTTTACCTGCCCAAGGACGTGCTCAAGGTGTGTGAGGAGGGTGCCCAACTGAAGCTCTTGGTTCGGGGAGTGAAGGAAGTCATACGCAACCGAAATTCCAAGGTAAGTGCCGAACCGACAACTCAGTGATTCTTGCTTCTGCCCTATAGTGTTTTTCTTGGAGTTGCTGTAGGATTTTGGTAATTTTGTGGTCTCCATTGGGTCCAAAACAGGATTTTGTGTGGAGATAAGTACAGGTTACTTTTTCCGAACCCGAAAGGCCTTAAAACTTAAAGTTACGTAAATCTGCCGATTTGGGAGTTTTCTAGGCAGCGTGTGTTCATCAACCGATTTAAAATAGTAAATGGATTCCGTTTTCTTTGAAATTTCATATGGTGAACGTAGCCATCCTAAGGATGATCGTAGACTAAACTTTCGTGTCATTTGGATTTTCTAACCAAGCGTTCCTTAAGGATAAAGATGACCTAAAAACATGGTTTCTGGCTCGGACCAGTGGCCAACTATTTGAAAACAGAAAATTATACAAACCATTTTGACCTTGGAGACTATTTTTCCTATAAAATAGACATCCTAATGGTTCAATTTCCACTGATTTCATGTCGATACGATGTTTCTAGAATTGATTAAAAATCGGTGAATTTGGGTCAGAGATTCTTGAAATTTATGGGGATAGGCGAAATTTATGGAACTTGAAGTAGAGTTTGGATACGTGATTGAAAGTGTGATATTTTGTTGTATCTAAGGTGTTAGCATGTGTGGGATGTAACTCTGACACAAAGGGAAGAGTTTACCGCTTTCAAGGAGTACCAGGTAGTAACTGTTGACTTGCATACTCTATGTTGCTTTTGCATGTATGTTTTATCATGATGTAGGAGATCGGGCTGTAGTGCCTCTGCTACAGTACCGAGATTGGGCTGCAGTACCTATTGGACTGTGTGTCCTTAGGGTTTGTGCTACAGTACCGAGGCCATGTAGGATCGGGCTGCGGTGCCTATTTGACTGTGTGTCCTTAGGGTGTTGCTGCAGTACCGAGATATATGAGGTAGGTAAGGCCTATGTGACTGTGTGTTCATAGGTCGCTACTGAGGCCTCAAAGGGGGCATGTGGTTGGGGTTTGGCCACCCTGACTACTGAGGCCCTTGAGCGCGCTGTTCCGAGGGGCTTGTCTTGACCAGGCGATCCTGCGAAGTTGCTACATGCCAGTTTGTGGTGCCAGAGGCAGGTTTATTGTTACTTCCTGATTGTGATTTGCATTGCATGCATTGTATACATATTGTATTTGAGTCTAACAGTTACTCTGGGGTCAACTTTGAACTCCAGACTGGTTCAAAGGATACATGTGAAAGGCGGTAGGCCGGTTGGACATTGGAGATGGTAAGGACACGGTGCAGAGCATTGAAGAAATAGAGGATGCCCTGTTGTTTTTGGTACTTCTATATTGGGGATGACTATATGATTTACACTCACTGTTTTGTACTTATTTTGGATGGTTGTACCCTTAACCCTACGGGGATTACTTTATGTTTTTGTAGGTACATTTACCAGTATATAATGTAAGTTGTCCAAATCGATCATATGCTCTGCTGTGCACACTCTGAGATTTGGTTTTAAATGATTGGTTAGCAAAGGAAATGTAGTAAGAAAGAAAGAATCCCTCTAACCCGCTACCTGAAAGGGCGAGGCCGGTAGGGGTGTAACATGAAATATTTTGAGAGAACAGAAGATCGCCCTATGCTCGAGCAACAAACTATGCTTGCTCGAGCAACATTCTGACTCACTTTCACTATTGCTCAGCAACCTAGAGAACATGCTTCGGCAGAAGACAAATAGCGGCGAAGACTTATAGATTTGGTGATGCTGCTCGAGCATGCTTTCTCCTTTGATCGAGTATGGTGCTTGAGCATGACATATTCATGCTCGAGAAAGCGTCATCCAGAGACGAAGGAAGAAGAGTCGATTGATGCTGCTCGAGCATCCTTTTTCCTCTGCTTGAGCATCATGCTTGAGCAAGCCTTTCACACTGCTCAGGCATGACTCTTCAATTTGTACATCCTCGCTTCTATATCGATGATGCTCAGGCATGCCAAATGCTCTGCTCGAGCATGGCTCTCCAATGTGCACCTCTTCATTCTGAACTTGATGATGCTTGGGCATCATAGATATGCTGCTCGAGTGCATTTCTATGTTTGAGGCTTTTGAATATACATGAATAAGCATTATATTCTCCAATACAAAGCTCAACTTCCATAATATAGAGACTTTCAGAAAACAAGAGTATTGGTAGCACAATAGCCAATTTCCAGTGAGCGTAACATCTTCGATATAGCTCCAATTTTGGCAAACCACCCATTCTTAGAAAGGTCTTTAAGTCTTCTTTTAAATGCAAGAATAATCAGCTCCAAACCCAATGAAGTTCATCCATTATCATCAGATGAATGAAGGTTGTTCTTAATCAGCATTTTTTGCAACATCCTGGACTGACCATCAACTTCAAAACATCATATCTCCTTCAATTAATATTGTTTTTCATGATTTTTATTTTTTTCGAAATATATGTGAGTCTAGTTTCAAATGGCACCAGTTTTCAGCTCAATTGGATTTGTAGATTGTGAGATACGCTCAAAATACCGAAGCTGGATCTGGATTGTGAGTTGAGTTTTGTTGCAACTTCTACAATTCATAGCTCCTTGATATGAACTCCTTTGGACTTGAATTTAATATCAAAATGACGCATTGGGAGTCTAGTTTCATACAAAATTGGTTTCATTTCAATCAAACTTCTAGTTTGAGAGATATCGTCAACTTACAAAAGGTCGCCTGAAACAGAGCTGAACAGAGTAGCTGAAAAACTGTTGTTGCTTGAGCATTAGATTTTCTCTGTTCGAGCAAGGCATTTTTCATGACTTACTTGAGCATAGTTTCACTTATATTTGCTCTTTGATAATGCTTACTTGAGCATAATTCATTCTTGACTTATATTTGCTCTTTGATAATGCTTACTTGAGCATAGTTTCACTCTTACTCGAGCATGAGGAAATGTACTCAAGCACAGTAATCCTAACTCTCTGCCAAGTGTGAATTTCAATAAAGTTCAGATGATACTCGAGCACAGCAAAGAGTGTACTCGAGCACATAAGATCTTACTCGAGCATCTTGTGTGTCTTACTCGAGCAATACCAAATTTTTACTCGAGTATAGTATAACGTTAAGCTTCTGTGAAGGATTTTTGAATACTTACTCGAGCACTCAAGGAAGCTTACTTGAGTACTGCTCTTCTTCGAGAGCTTCAATGTTTTCACGGTTCAATACTCATAAATTCAATATTTTGATTAACCATTTGATTCTGCTTTAAATACAACTCAATATTACTTACATTATTATTAATCATCTTATTGAGTGAGTTTCAGATCATTAACAAATGGATTAACTGCAAATTGGCGAAAACCAATAAAGTGCGTCAGAGCATTAATTGTTTACATAAATAAAGCACGCACACGGAATGAATTTCAGAGCAGGCCAAATGATTCCTATGAAAGATACCCATTCCGGTGAAAGACTAAAGCATCTTTTCCTGAGTCAACCTCTGACCAGAAGCATGTCATAGACTGTCGGCGATGATCCAAAAGCAACTTATCCAAGCAATAATCGATTGTGTCTAACGAAGCCTTCTATGTCGACGGAACAATTGAAAACTCTTAACGGCTATCTTAAAGCTTCTTCAACAATCATTATTGGTAGCTGGTATAAATACAAGAAGCATTGAATTCGCCAACCACCAAAACAACGGAATGCTAAATCAAATTTATTGTTATTTATTGTTTCATTCAATACTCTTAATATTTTCGGATATTCTATACTTCGTGATTATATATATCTACTCGTGAGAGAGTGAATCATTTTAATTGATTATGTATTTAATCTCAAGGTAAAGGGACCTTAAGTGTTGGTGTACCGATTGCAATTTGTAAGGGGGAGTGAATCCTAGTGTGCTAGGATTACTTTGAAGTTTAGAGTGTGTGATCGTGTTTAAGAGATAGTGAAAAACCCAGAGTGTTTAGGGATTGGATGTAGGGTAAGAGTTTGGATCGAACCAATATAAATCTTATGTGTTCATCTTTTCTTTATTCGAATTTTTTTTTGAAATCACCCAATTCACCCTCCTCTTAGGTGACATTTCGCTTTCAACGTTATTTATATTTTCCATGACCATGAGACTTCCGCATTTTATCAACTCTGAAATATTTTAGAAATTTATTGACACATAAATATTTTATTCCAATTTTTGGAAATTAATTTGACCCTATAAAAATTAGTTTTTGGTTAAGCATTTGGTTGTCAAAAAGTGGGTATTATAAAGAGTTCTTAATGAAGTCAGCTTCTCTGATTTCATTTCTGAGATTAAACCCTCCAACATTGACGAAGCCCTTTCAGATAATGATTGGGTGATAGAAATGTAAGAGGAATTGAATCAATTTGAAAGAAAATCAAGTTTAGGAGTTGGTATCTAGGCTTTAGGACCATCCGGTCATTGGCACCAAATGGGTATTCAAGAACAAACATGATGAATCCGCAGTCATTGTCAGGAACAAGGCAAGATTGGTTGCAGAAGGCTATAATAGAGAAGAAGGTATTGATTATGAGGAAATGTATGCTCCAATGGCTAGATTGGAAGCTATACGAGTACTCTTAGCTTTTTCGTGTGTCAAAGGATTCAAACTCTATCAAATTGATGTCAAAAGTTCCTTCTTAAATGATTTCATTAAGGAAGAAGTTTATGTTGAACAACCTTCCAGTTTTGAAGACATTTCCCATCTTGATCATGTTTTTCATCTCAAAAAGGCTCTTTATGGTCTTAAACAAGCCCCTAGAGCTTTGTATAAAAGACTAAGCAAATTTTTTCTTGATCAAGGCTTTGTTAGAGGAAAGGTCGACATGTCTCTCTTCATTACACACAATATGAAAAATGATTTACTAAATGTGTAAATCTATGTCGATGATATTATATCGATATACTCCAAACGAGTCTCATGCTAAGACAGTTAAAGAATATTCATATATCTTGCAGACACGGAGGAACTTGGAATTTGGTTTCCTAAAGTACGAAACGAATATCTCATTGCCTACACAGACTCAGATCATGCTGATTACAAAATAGACAGAGAGAGAGAGAGAGAGCACAAGTGGACAATGTGAGTTCCTTGGTAGATCTCTTGTGTCGCGATTTAGTAAGAAGCAAAACATAGTCTCTATGTCATCTATTGAAGCTGAGTAGATGCTTCAAGTTGTTGTACTCAAGTGCTTTGGCCCAAACAACAACTTCAAGACTTGGGAAATCATCTCAAAGAAATTACTATCCTTTGCAATAACACAAGTACAATAAGCTTGGCGAAAATCCCATTCAACACTCAAGAACCAAGCATATTGATGTGAGACATCATTTCATCAGAGATCATGTTCAGAAGAAAGATGTTATAGTGTTGTTCATACCCACTCACAAAGCCACTGGCCAAATATCAGTTCCTATACATCAGAAGAGAATTGGGTTTGTAAAACCCAATAGGTTGTAAGCAATATCTTCCTTACTAATTAATTTCAAATTTAAATTGACAAATCTTTACTAATTTTAGCATCGAAGTATCTAGAATTTTGTTTTGCAGGATGCTCTTTTAATATGATATAAAAAAGAGTAAAACAAAGAAGTTATGATGCTCAAGCACACATTCGAATGCTCGAGTAATATCAAAGAGATTGCCTTATGAATCATCTATAGAATTCAAATATGCTCAAGCATATAAATGGGCTACTCGAGTAATATCAAGATTTAATCTAACGCCTTCATGTTTTCAGGGTATTAAACTAAGCTTGCTTAACTAGAGTGCTCGAGCAAGGCACAATTGCATACTGAAGAGAACGATGTGCTCCAACATGAGAAAAGACATACTCAAGCAGCATGCTGAAGTATGAGCTTTGGCCGCCCGAGTAAGGCCGTGAGTAGACACTGCAACACAAGTTTGCTTAAGCAAACAATCAAACATGCTTGAGCTGAAGATAGAATATCACCTAGAGGGGGTGAATAGGTGATCTCAACAAGTTTTCCCGAGTTGTACAAGAACGCAAGTAAGATAGAGACAGAGAAGAGAGATAGACACAAAGCAGTTTATACTAGTTCGGTCTAACACTTCGACCTACATCCAGTCCCCAAGTACACCTTGGGATTTTCACTAACTCTTCAAATACGTACACAATTACACACTCTATAACTTAGGATGATCCTTTCACTCGGACTCACTCCCCCTTACAAGTTGTAATAGTACACCCACACTTAAGGTTCCACAACCTTAAGATTTACAAAATAATAATCAAATAAGTGTTTAGTAACTCCTCACGAGTAGATAAATGTTAAACACTGAAGTACACAGAATATCGAAGATATTAGCTTAGTTAATGAAACAAAAATTGCAATAAGTTCGAATTGAATGCACAACGTTTCGGTAGTTGAAAATTCAAAGCTTCGTGCATTTATAGATGCTGCATTTAATGACCGTTAATGAAACTCGAATATAGCCGTTGGGTCTTTTTAATATGTCCGTTGGAGTTGAAGCGCGAAAGCTATGTGTCTGATTGTAGCTGTAATATTCATTAATCTCTTTTGTTCCTACGATTATGACCGTTAGGTGCCCAACAGAAAGAATAAAACATTCTTTCTTAACAACGTCTTTCATATGTCCAGAGGTTTTTCCGTTGGCTAAAGTCTCGAACAGGTAAGTGCATTAAATGCTCTTTGACACGTCACTGGTTTATTCAAAATCTAGGTTCTAATCATCTGTAACGTATCAAATCAAGTTAAGAATATCAACAAAGATGATATGATGAATCCATAAGTATACTCAAAGAGATTAGGATCTTAGATAACCATTCGCTAAAATAGAGACGACCTTGGCTCGAGTCGACATTCTTACAGGCTCGAGTTAAACCATCGTGATAGGCAAGCAGAACATTTCAAAAATGAACTTGACTCGAGGCAGGTAATACCTTGGCTCAAGTCTAGCCATAGACTCGAGGCATCATTCTTACAAGCTCGATTCAGACAAAGGATTTAAACAATTCCAATGAATAACCAAGACTCGAGGCAAATTATGTGGCTCGAGTTAGCTCCTACACTCGAGGCAAGGAAATGGGCTCGAGTTAACCAAAATAAGATTTCAGAAAATCATTGTTAAATTTTAAACCATATAGTAGGCTCAAGTTTCTGTGAATTTTGGCTCGAGTCTAGCCACAAACTCGAGGCACGATTCTTACAGGCTCGAGTCTGTTGATCCTTAGTTTGAAAATGTTTTATGACCTAGAACACTTTGGCTCGAGTCTTAGAGTGAGTAAGCTCGAGTCAAGACCTAGACTCGAGGCTGTCATTTGTCAGGCTCGAGTCAATACATAATTCGGCAATACATGCTTAAGGATCTGGCTTGAGTCTGCAACATTGGCTCGAGCCAATGTGACAGCAAAATGATACCACTGATAAAACGTGATTTAGGCTGTGATAAATATCATCCTTGTATGTACATCTCTTTTCAACCTTAGTCATCATCAAAACATCAATAGGAGCTAACATTCTCCCCCTTTTTGATGATGACAAGTTTTGAGAAAGAAGGAAGCCAAAATTATTTTAAACTTTTATAAATTTTCATAGTTGATACAGACAAAGGAGACAAATGCTAGAAGTACTCAATTAAGCTAAAATAGGACAATCAGAGACATTAAAATAGATAGCTTAATTAATTCTAAGAAGCATGAACCATAGAATGCTTTAGCCAATGTCATCCAAAAATAAGCATAAATCCAAGAGATCAATAGGCAAGGAATAATCATTAAGTACATAAATAACTTGCAACAAAATAACTCTTGGGTGCAACAAAACAATTCTTGACTTCTTCATTCTTTCTCACAGATCCTCTCCCCCTTTGGTATCTATCAAACAGAGGGGATCACAGAGAAGGCTTATAGAACTGAGAAGAGAAAGGATGAGAGGAGCTGGGAAAAGTCAAGGGAGAGTATGGAACAATGGATAGGAGAGGAGAGATGGAGAGGATAGGAGATGTGGATATGAGAGTGTCTATGTCATCCTCACCAAACAACTCTACTGTGGAGGACCCAGAATAAGTGATCTTCATAGGAGTGGAGGTTGATGGAGGAATAGGCACAGTGGCTGGAGCAGAAGCAGGAGGAGATGAGATGACAAGGGTGGTTAAAGGTAGTGTGAAGTGAAAAGAAAATGATGGTGAAGGAGATGGAGGTGAGGGTGGTTTGATAATTGGCGAGGGAATGCCAGAACGAGAGCCACCAGCCTGAGAGATAAGCTTATCAACCTTGTGAGAGAGAGTCCAAAGTATGTTGTGCATGTTGGTAATTGAGGCGCCATGATCATCCAAGTACCCTTTCAGGTTACCAACATCATCCTTTAAGGTTCCAACTTCTTCCTGTAAGTTCTCTTGGTTTTCTTCAATCTGAGTGACCTTTTGCACCAGTTTGCCAATTTCAAACTCTAATTTGACAGATAGTGAGTTCTGAGCAGCCATAGATATGTGCAGTGGGTCTAAGCTGTCTGAGATGGCTTTTTCTACAATGGCCTTGATATGAGCTCCCATAGTGAAAGGACCAGGTTAGGAAGTCAATTCTGGGCCAGGCTTAGGTTGTTCACGTGGACCAGAGACAGGGGCTCTTGGCTTGGATGCTCTGGATCTAGAGGGTCCTGGTGCTCTAGATTGTCCAGACACTTCTTGAAAATTGATCTTCATCAAATTGAGAATGTGTTGTCCAAATTCGTCAGGTTTCTTTGCTACCTCATATTTCTCCAGATACCATATCTTTTCATGGAATAGGATGACAAACACTAGACTAGGAAATGGGATTGTGGAGTTTTTCTTGGAGTGCAGGGCATATTTCTTCATTTCCCCAAAAATCCAGTGACCAAGGTTATGAGGAACCTGGGCCACAATGGAAGAAAACATTGTATAGTCTTGGTGGGTGAAATAAGTAAAGTTTTTGCCTTTCTGAATAAAGTTCCTTGAGTAGATATACCACAAGGTCTGATGTCTAGGTGGCATGTGAACAGGATTAAAGGTAAGAGATCCTACTGGTTCACTCAATGTCTCATCT
Organism: Acacia melanoxylon; assembly: GCA_019022615.1. Classification (NCBI taxonomy): domain Eukaryota; kingdom Viridiplantae; phylum Streptophyta; class Magnoliopsida; order Fabales; family Fabaceae; genus Acacia; species Acacia melanoxylon. Next base: position 6,354,796 of record JAFJYJ010000030.1, on the reverse strand, counting down.
GGACGAAGGATTTGATAAATTTGTTCATTATCATAATGAACCTGAGGGACAGGAGGTGGATTTGGAATTTGCAACAAATCATTCAAATAGTCAGGTGTAATCATAATTCTCTTCCCTCTCACTGAAGTAAAAAGTCTTTCTTCAGCAATGTGATTATGCTTGTCCAAAAGGGTATTCACAGTCATATTGAAATAGAAAACTCTGACTAGAGTTGGACTATATGAAGCATGGATACCTAGAAATGATGCATAATTTTTATACCAGGGGTAAAGGTCAAGATTACACTCAGTTTTCAGCCTATCTAGGTCCACAAAAACTATAGGACATAAATTCCTAAGAGCATAGTCTTTACTAAATTTCTTTCCATCCTCATAGGAGAATAAAATAGGACCACAAGCAAAGTCTACTGGAGGGTCAGTAGTATAAGCATGATATATGGAGACAATAGAAGTTATTTTGAATACCTTTGACCCCGATTGTTGAATAAAGTCATTGGAAGCGAAGCCGATGGTCCGGAGGCGAAACGAGGGGTTTTGAAGCTCTTGATGCCGAGACAGACATCGCTTGACTTTTAGAAGTACCTCAAAAATCAGAGGAGGCAACAACAAACCTCTTCTTTGAAGGTTTTGGACTGACGACAACCACCTCTTTTTGTTTTTGAGCTATAGCCTCCTGGTCGATAGATTTCTTTTGTGGGTTTTCGGAAGGTTCTTCAATTCTTAGTTTCTTGGGCTTCTTTGGATTTTCTTCTTCGAACGAGACTTTAGGTCGAAAGCGTTTAGGTGCCATCTTAATTCGCTGAGGCCGTTCTAAGTGAGGAGGAGAAGCCGATTCAAAGGCTACAAAATCTGGGTCTGGGTTTTGGGATTTGGATTTGGATTTTGCTGGAGACATAGGGTTTTTTGTTTGTTTTGGGAGGCATGAAGGATTAGGGTTTCGATTCAGGTGAGAGATGAAAAAATGTGAGAGAGAGATAGAAATGAGGAGTCGTACGAAGAGACGCGAGAGAAGATGGAAAAATGAAGAGCGAAGTGACACAGGCATGCATATAGTCATAAATTTTAATTTTAACTCGAGGCACGTATGTTTGGCTCGATGTACCTAACTCGAGGTTGCACTTACTGACTCGAGCTAACGAAGAACATGTACCAACCTAGATAGCATGGATGCAATATTGACTCGAGGCACCACTTACTAACTCGAGGCAAAAACTGCTCTCCATTTTTCTAACTCTCTGTTTGCATTTGACTCGAGGTTGATGTGCTGGCTCGAGGAAAAAGCCTTTCTCTAAGTGTCTAACTTTCTGCCTTCAGTAGACTCGAGGTGCTTTATTTAACTCGAGTCAATTTTCTTCCTCTTTGAGTTCTTTAGTCTTTCGCATGATCTAGACTCGAGGTGTCTTTTTGGTTGGCTCGAGTCACGTTTTACCTCTCGTTCCTTCTTCATGTAACGAGTCCCGCAAAAACATTAACTAGATACTCGATGCTAAAGTTAGTCTATGTCAAACATCAAAACATAATTAATTTCAATAAACTAACATTTTACTTACGTTCATTGGGATTTACCATTGCCAATTCTCTTCGGATAAAATTGAACTGTTCTTTTGCTAGTGGTTTAGTGAAGATGTCTGCTAGTTGGAGATGGGTTAGGATGAACATCACTTTCACGTCTTTCTTTTGAACATGATCTCTGATGAAATGGTGTCTCACATCAATATGCTTGGTTCTTGTATGTTGGACTGGATTCTTTGCCAAGCTTATTGTGCTTGTGTTATCACAAAGAATTTGAATTTACTTCAAATGGATCCCCAAGTCAGATAATTATTGCTTTAGCCAAAGGACTTGAGCACAACAACTAGAGGCAGCGACATATTCAGCTTCAGTTGAGGATACGACTACAGTGGTTTGTTTCTTGCTGAACCAAGATACTAATGATCCTCCAAGAAACTCACATTGTCCACTAGTGCCTTTTCTGTCAGTTTTGTATCCAGCATGATATGAGTCTGAATATGCAACCAGAAACTCTTGTTGACCTTTTGGGAACCAAAGACCCAATTCCTTTGTATTCGACAAATATCAAAAAATTCTCTTAACATGCTCAGCATGTTATTCTTTGGGAGCATATTGGAATCTCGCGCACATTCCCACACTGAATTGTATGTCAGGCTGACTTGCAGTTAAGTATAGTAGAGATCCAATCATTCCCCGATATTTGGTTATGTTGAAGTCTTTGCCTTTTTCTTCATCAGCATCTAGAGAGGCTGTTGAACTCATTGGAGTGTCTGCACCATTGCAATGCTCCATTCCAAATTTCTTTGACAGATCACAGAGATATTTCGTTTGTGAAATAAATATCCCATCCTTCCATTGTTTGATTTGCAATCTGAGGAAGTAGTTTAGTTCGCCCATCATAGACATCTCGAACTCACCTTGCATTTTCTTAGAAAAATCCTCACACATAGATTCATTAGAAGCACCAAAGATAATATCATCAACATAAATTTGAGCAATCAAAATTTCATTTAATTTGTTGCTCTTAATGAAGAAAGTTGTATTAGCTTTGCCTCTAATAAAGCCTTGATCAAGAAGGAACTTCTTAATCGCTCATACCAAGCTCTAGGAGCTTGTTTAAGGCCATATAGTGCCTTTTTAAGACGATACACATGATCTGGATGATGATCACTTTCAAAACCAGGAGGTTGCTCAACATACACTTCCTCCTGAATAAAACCATTTAAAAATGCACTCTTGGCATCCATTTGATAGAGCTTGAATCCTTTGATGCAAGCAAAGGCTAGAAGAACTCTTATAGCTTCCAATCTTGCCACTGGAGCATAAGTTTCTTCATAATCAATTCCTCCTTCTTGATTATAGCCTTTAGCAACCCATCTTGCCTTGTTACCGACAATAATTGTTGTTTCATCACGTTTGTTCTTAAATACCCATTTAATCCCAATAACCGGATGGTCCTTAGGTCTAGGTACTAAGTCCCAAACTTGATTTCTATCAAATTGGTGCAATTTCTCTTGCATTGCGATCACCCAATCATTGTCTAAGAGGGCTTCGTCAAATCTTTGAGGGTTCAATCTGGGAGATGAATGAGAGAAGGTAACTTCATTTAAAGTACCTTTTTTGGTTCTTACTCCTTGTTTTACATCACCTATTACTTGGTCTAAAGGATGATTCTTAATAAATCTCCAAGCTTTAGATTGCGATTGAACAGTGTTTTCACAAACATTTTCAGAAGCAATTTCAAAAATATCTTCAGAACTTTCAAGAGAGGCAGGAGAGGTTTTTGAAAAGAATTGATTTCTATAAGCATGTTCCTCATCATCATCCAAAGGCTTATCAGATTTGGTTTCGCTAAATACAACATGAATAGATTCTTCAACAACACGAGTACGAGTATTAAAAACTCTATAGGCCTTACTTCTATTAGAGTAACCGAGGAATATACCTTCATCATATTTTTTGTCAAACTTTCCCAAGTTCTCCTTACCATTATTGTGCACAAAGCACTTGCATCCAAATATGTGTAGATGGGCAATGTCAGGCTTTCTCCCTTTGTATAGCTCATAGGATGTCTTCTTAAGTTTCTTCCGGATGTATGCATGATATGATATGTAGCAGGCAGTGCTCATTGCATATGCCCAAAAGACTTGAGAAGTTTGGTTTTCATTCAGCATTGCTCTTGCCATTTCAGTGAGAACGCGATTCTTTCTCTCAACAACACCATTTTGTTGTGGAGTCCTTGGGGCAGAGAAGTTGTGATCAATTGCAAAAGTCTCACAGAATTCTGCAAATGCATGATTCTCGAATTCTCCACTATGATCAGTCCTTATTCTTGAAATAGAGATACCTTTCTCATTTTGGACCTTCTTGGCAAACACAACAAACTGATCAAAGGTTTAATCTTTCGATGATAGAAATATAGTCCAACAAAATCTTGAGTAGTCATCTACAATGACCAGAATATAGAGATTGCCACCAAGGTTCTTACTCTCGCTGGTCCAACTAAATCCATATGAAGTAGTTGGAGAGGTCTGTTAGATGAAATCTCAATTTTTGGTTTAAATGATGACTTAATATGTTTACCTTTCTGACAAGCATCACAAATCATGTCATTTTTAAAACGAAGTTTAGGTAAACCGAGTACTAAGTCTTTTCTCAACAACTTATCAAGTTGGAACATGTTGACATGAGCCAGACGCTTATGCCATAGCCAACTCTCGTCTAAGTTGCTTGACAAAGACATTTTTCGAATCAAATTTGGGTAATTCTAAGGTATAACAGTTTCCTTCACGAGGAGCCTTAAATAATACCTTAAGTTTATTTTTGTCGATTGGGAGATCATCTTTGTTGACAATGAGACACTCTTCTGAATCAAAGATGATCCAGTTGTTCTTGTTAGCACTCTGGCTTACACTTAGGAGGTTATGACAGAGTCCTTCTACCAGGATACGTCCTTGATTTGAGGTCCATTCTTTGCACCAATCTCGCCAATCCCAGTTATTTTTTCGGATTGATTTCCTTCGAAAGTGACTTTGCCACCATCATTTGATCTCATTGCAACAAATTTATCTTGATCTCCGGTCATGTGTCTAGAGCATCCACTGTTAATATACCACTTCTTGATTCTTGATGTTCTCAGACAAACCTCTTCGTAACAGAAGACTTGGTCTTTATCTTTGAATTCTCGTCTGTTACTGGAACCACCTTTCTGAAATCTATTCCTGAAGCCTTGGTCCTTTTTGTAGAATTTCTTCAATCTTCTCACGAACATGCCCATCTCATCATCGTCATCATCTTCGTCTTTATCTTCTTTTTCCTTCATAGCATTTAGAGCGATACCTTTGCTCCGAGTAGTGTTGGCTTCGTCCAAATCCTTCTTGAACTTCAGTTTGCTTTCATATTCAGATAAGCTTTCGAATAGAGTAGCAACTGAGGTCATTGAATCTCCACGAGTCTCTTCTATTGCTGGGACTTTAGCTTTCCAATCTTTTGTCAGAACATTGAGAATCTTTCTAACTTGAGGGCCTTGCTCATATGTTTTGCCCAAGGCTGCTAACTGATTAATTAGATGAGTATACCGAAGTTGAAACTCTATAATAGTTTCTCCAGTCTTCATTTGAAGAAGATCATACTCAGTGGTCAGAATACAGATTCGATTTTCCTTAATGCCAGATGTTCCTTCATATGCTATTTCCAAAGCCTTCCACATTTCCTTGGCGGTTGATAGATTACATATTCAAAAGTACTCCTTTTGACTGAGAGAACTTTATAACATTAAAACAGCTTTGCTGTTGAGAGTGATATTTCTTTTGTCATTTTCATCAAACTTAGCTTATGTTTTGGGGACAGCGATTTTGCCTTCGATTCTTGTGGGAACATAGTCTCCTGTCTATATTACACGCCAAAGACCGTACTCTGTGGCTAGCACAAACACTATGAATTTTGCTTTCCAAAATGAATAATGTTCACCATTAAATCCTGGGGGTCGATTGATTGAAGCACCATTAGGCAATATTCCTTCCATGATCTTTCTCGGGATGTTAAGCCCAGACTGAGAAACCAGCGCTCTGATACCAAATGAAGATAGAATATCACCTAGAGGGGGGTGAATAGGTGATCTCAACAACTTTTCCCGAGTTGTACAAGAACGCAAGTAAGATAGAGACAGAGAAGAGAGATAGACACAAAGCAGTTTATACTGGTTCGGTCTAACACTTCGACCTACATCCAGTCCCCAAGTACACCTTGGGATTTTCACTAACTCTTCAAATACGTACACAATTACACACTCGGTAACTTAGGATGATCCTTTCACTCGGACTCACTCCCCCTTACAAGTTGTAATAGTACACCCACACTTAAGGTTCCACAACCTTAAGATTTACAAAATAATAATCAAATAAGTGTTTAGTAACTCCTCACGAGTAGATAAATATTAAACACTGAAGTACACGGAGAATATCAGAAGATATTACCTTAGTTAATGAAACAACAAATTGCAATAAGTTCGAATTGAATGCACAGCGTTTCGGTAGTTGAAAATTCAAAGCTTCAGGCATTTATAGATGCTGCATTTAATGACCATTAATGAAACTCAAATATAGCCATTAGGTCTTCTTTATTATGTCCTTTGGAGTTGAAGCGCGAAAGCTATGTGTCTGATCGTAGCTGTAATATTCATTAATCTCTTTTGTTCCTACGATTATGACCGTTGGGTGCCCAACAGAAAGAATAACACATTCTTTCTTAACAACGTCTTTCATATGTCCGAGGTTTTTCCGTTGGCTAAAGTCTCGAACAGTAAGCGCATTAAATGCTCTTTGACACGTCACTGGTTTATTCAAAATCTAGGTTCTAATCATCTCGTAACGTATTAAATCAAGTTAAGAATATCAACAAAGATGATATGATGAATCCATAAGTATACTCAAAGAGATTAGGATCTTAGATAACCATTCGCTAAAATAGAGACGACCTTGGCTCGAGTCGACATTCTTACAGGCTCGAGTTAAACCATCGTGATAGGCAAGCAAAACATTTCAAAAATGAACTTGACTCGAGGCAGGTAATACCTTGGCTCAAGTCTAGCCATAGACTCGAGGCATTATTCTTACAGGCTCGAGTCAGACAAAGGATTTAAACAATTCCAATGAATAACCAAGACTCGAGGCAAATTATGTGGGTCGAGTTAGCTCCTACACTTGAAGCAAGGAAATGGGCTCGAGTTAACCAAAATAAGATTTCAGAAAATCATTGTTAAATTTTAAACCATATAGTAGGCTCGAGTTTCTTTGAATTCTGGCTCGAGTCTAGCCACAAACTCGAGGCACAATTCTTACAGGCTCGAGTCTGTTGATCCTTAGTTTGAAAACGTTTTATGACCTAGAACACTTTGGCTCGAGTCTTAGAGTGAGTAGGCTTGAGTTAAGACCTAGACTCGAGGCTGTCATTTGTCAGGCTCGAGTCAATACATAATTCGACGATACATGCTTAAGGATCTGGCTCGAGTCTGCAACATTGGCTTGAGCCAATGTGACAACAAAAGGATACCATTGATAAAATGTGATTTAGGCTGTGATAAATATCATCCTTGTATGTACATCTCTTTTCAATCTTAGTCATCATCAAAACATCAACAGGAGCTAACAAGAGCAACCCACAAACGACTTGATGAATATGCAATTTGTAAGATGAAATCAACTCATAAAGATCATATCTCTCTTCAAAGGGTTCAAGTTGTAACACCCCTACTTTTGTAAATGATGTACTTGTAAACATTGATGAATTAATGAGAAGTTTTGACTATTGAATTAATTGTTATTATTTTCTGTAATATTTCAAAATGATAATTATTAAATAGGGTCTGTCAGACTTTTGGGAGACAGGATATCAAGTCATAAAAAGGCTAAAAATGTCGCCTAATATGACCAAGAAAAAGGAGGTCTTGATTGTGCTCTGATTTGAAAAGAACTAGGCCTAACGTAAAATACCGGTGTAGTATAAGCTAATACAATAAAGTGGGGAAAGAGAGTATTAACAGAGCACAGATTCCCACCCCTGGACATTTTGCATGCGCCACATATGGCCAGGGAAGAGGAAACGTCAGTGCAAGAATCACATGCTGAAAAAGAAAAGTCAGTGTAATCATTACATAGGGACACATGTCACCACAGGGTTAAAAGAGGAAAAAGTAACGGTAGAAAATTCAATTCCATACCCTTTAAGGAGTCATTTTCATCCACATGAGAGGAGAGAGAGAAAATCAGATGATTTTATTTGTACTCAGGCCCAAACATAAAGTACAAGTCCTAAATGAGGTTAACCGGTGAAAAGGAGACTGATAAGGACCAATTAGGGGCTTCTTTTTGGATTAAATGAGACAAATGTGGGGCCATATGAAGGTCCAAAATGGCGCCACATATGTAGGCCCAATTAGGGTAAAAGATCTAAAAATCTGAAGAAAAATGGAAAAGGGAGCACCCTTTTAACCGGCGGTGCACTAGGAGGACCAGTGGATAAAAGATTGAATTGGATAAGCTGAATAAAGTGGATAAAAGTATATGGATCAGATCTTGTGGGGCCCAGTATGTGCCACCTAACCCCTGAATATATCTTGAATTATCTAGACATTTTGAAGAGAAAATAAGCTAATAACCAGGGTATATGCTTTTAACCACTGGACAAAAGGGTGTTTTAGGCCAAAATAGGTAATTTACAGATTTTGAAAAGTAAAAATCTGACTCTCTTGGCTAGGGTTGTGCCACATAGCCCCCTTCTATAACACTCTAGAATTTCTTGGGAATTAAGTGAGAAACCCTAATCCAAGTTATTAACTAGTGGACAAAAGCATGCACCGGATAATTCAGTGTACCTTGATCATTATAGTCATTTTATAAAGGCAAAAATTTCTCATTCTTGGCTGCCAAGAGGCGTGACAAGCAGAGGAAGGAGAGAGATCATCCAAGTTCCCACACCAAGAAGAAGAAGCCAGATTACAAAGTAAAGCTTCGATTTCAAGCAAACTCCGAAAACTTAAACCTTTGAAGTTTAAAGTTAGGGTTTTCGTCCACCTGACCATGGCATGAAGTTGTGATCTTATTTTGGTTTTTTTGAAGATTCCAATGGGTTTAAAACGTGATTTTTCATGGGATTATATCAGAGTTAAAGTTTACGAACCTGAAAACACTGAAAACCTAAGGAAGAGCTTGCTGCCAGCTTCTGGATTTTCTGGGCAGCGAAACTTCATCGGTGTCTTAAAAATAGTAACAAATTCCAATGGATCTAATATTTTATAGGAATAAATTAGACATGCTGAGTTTCATTTTGATATAAGCTTTGATGTCTTTTTGAGTTTCCTACTAATAGAAATAAATTGTTGAAAATCGCTCAAGAAGTTGAAGTATTTTTCTGACCAGCGAGTAACAATTGAGCTGTATAATTAAATGTGAATTCCTTTGGGGTCTGGAAGTATTTTTCCGATAAACTAGACATCCTAAGGGTTCAGATGGAATTTATTAAAAATGTTTGAAGTTGGGCCATAATCACTGGAATTTCTGGAATTTTCTGAACTAGGCTCGGATTTCTTGAAAAATGTAAGGGTATTTTTGGAAATACTAAAAATAAGGTATTTTAATGTTGTTAAGGGTTAAGGCATATTTTGGAAAGCTATCAAGCATCATAAAACTTTAAGACTGTACACATCCCACAGGTAGTAACTGTTTACTCAAGTACTTGATATGTGTTTGTTGTATGTCTGTTTGCCATACATGGTTTTGCCAAATATGCATACAGAGCATGTTGGGGTTCGAGTCCCTGACTATTGTGTTCCTAGCGTTGAGGAGTAATCTGAGGCTTGCCTTGAGTGGCGACTCAACGGGTTGTTAGTGAAGAGTAGGAATATCACCTAGAGGGGGGTGAATAGGTGATCTCAATAAATTTTTAAATGACTGCACCCAGATGTAAATAAGACAAAGATAGAAAAGAGAAATTGACACAAGGCAATTTATACTGGTTTGGCCTAACACTTCGACCTACGTCCAGTCCCCAAATCCTTTGGGTATTTCACTAATCACAAGAGGTTACAATTACACACTCTGTACTCGAGATGATCCTAATTCACTAGGACTCACTCCCCCTTACAAGTTGTAATAGTACACCCACACTTAAGGTTCCACAACCTTAAGATTTAAACCGAAAATGGAATAAGTGTTTAAATAACTCCTCACAAGTAGATAAAATATGAACACTGAAGACAATGAATATTCGAAGATATTAACGAAATAAATGAAACAGCATATTGCAATATGTTCGAATTGAATGCACAACGTTTCGGTAGTTGGAGAATTTAATGCTTCGACTATTTATAGGATTGCAATAAATGACTGTTGGTGAAGCTTGAAGATTATCCGTTGAGACTCTTGAATGTATCCGTTAGATAGTGAAGACTCGAATAATATTTTCGCCTTTCAAATAATCCAGGTAGATTTGTAGTTCCGACATTCTTCTTCATTCCTTTTGATTCTTCCCGTTGTGAGATAGCATTAAATGTGCAGATAGAATGTAAGAGTAATCTTTATATCAATCAGAGTATTGGTTGTAATGCTCCCTTATAGCTCCCGATCATTATCAGAGTTCATACACAGAGAGCATGCGGATCCGGTTTGGACGAATGAGTAAATGATAAAAGTGCAGAAAATTTAAAACTTAACTTGGTTTTGAAATAGACTTAATCCCTCTGGGATATTTAAATACGTACAGTCATTCCAAAATAAGGTGAATACAAAACACATTATCCCAAAATAAACAAACACCAAAACAAAAAGGAACTTCTCTTGAGTTCAACCTTCTTCTGCCCCCGCTCACAGCACCGCCTTCCCCTTCTGAGATTCACGAATGAATCTTAGAGTAACATGTTAACCTCTATGCAGGGAGTATAAGTATATGTAATAAATAAACCACCATAATCAGAAATACCATAAAGCATGTAGACAGTATAACACACAGTTCAAAATCCCAATGCTAGGAAACCATGCGTAGAACCTACCCAGTTCAAAATTCCATAGTGCTTGGAAAGACAAGCAAGACCTACCCAATCCTGTTCCCATCTCTCTGAGGCCCAACCCAGAACCTACCCGGTCCTAAGTCCCTCAGCACAAGGAAACCACAATACGGAACCTACCCGGATCCGAATTCCTTAGCACAAATGTGTATGGCCAACACAAACATACTGTATGAAATCAAACATGTTTATAAAACACATTCCACAAATCATGGCATTTAAACATACACAAGTACACTCACAAACATAGAAGGTTAGAGTTACTACCTGGATGTGTAGTAACCTTAATTTCGTCCAAATATTTTTTCGCGGTGCGTGCGCTTGAGAAATTACCTATAATTTGGGATAACCGGTTATTAATAAATACATAAATATTAAACATGATAAAGATGTCCTTATTATCATGTTTATTCCCTTTTTATCCTTATTTAATTGGGGTTTATTCTAATAACCCAAACTTGTCAAATTATAGCTCTTAACTTTAACCCTCCTGAAAAATATGGCCACTTTAATCATTTTTAATTAATTTTAGAAAATTTTTTTTTGAGTGATTCCAACTCTCACGTACTATCTAATCTCTCTGATTCCAAGGAAAAATATTTTCAGAGGTCCAAATACACCATACAAATCTCGCCTTCCAATTTTACCCCTTTGTCCAGTTGGTGTTTAAAACTTTGACTGATCTTTAAAAATCCATGATAAATCGAATATAGCTCCACTAATTACGAATTTTATACCAAACTAAAGCTTGCCCAGTCCTCTACCAATCTGGAAAATATCAAAATTTATCAAAATTCCAATCATTCCCAGTTTTAAAAACAATCCAGACTGCTCTGTAAGTTTTCCAAACACAACAGTTGACTTTGAAAATTAGAAAAGCACTGACCAGAGCTTCATAAATTACAAAATTTACATTTTAAAAACACTTAATGAGTCCTCTGTATTCATATAAATTTTCACCCCATTCTAAGTACTTTAACTTAATCAATTCACATGTTCAAAGTTTCGCAAGTTTTGGTGTGCGGGACGCGGGTCATTTTTAAGAATTTATTACTCACTTCTCGAGATATCACAATAATTCAAAAGACCCATAAATTTAAAGCTATGGATGTCCTCTATCCCATGAAAATGTTTCAGAATTTTTAAAAGACATTAACCCGGTCACCATACGCCCACAAGATACGGGTTTAGGGGTTCAAAACTGCGATTTTCCTTTTCCTTTGAACTCTTTATTTTATGCATAAATATACTCTCAACAATTCACCAAAAATATTTTTCCCACACAATTTTTCATAAAAGAAACGATGGTAGCCTCAGATTTCCCAAATTCGAACATTTTCTTGATGTTTACCACGATTTTCCAGAACTGGGTTTTAAAACAAAACTCAGAAATTCTGAAGAAGAAATAGAGATGCTTACCACTAGACTTGACTTTTGATTTGTGGCCTCTCTTACCACACTACCCTTTCTTAATCTTCAGCCTAGACTTGAGAAATTCACATGCATGTGAGTTTTGGACCATTAACATTAACATGCATGTAGTAAAATCCAAAATACCATGATAAAGTTCAAGTTTTCTTACCTTGAACTTCTTGTATCTCTTCTTCTTCCTTCAAACCAACCTTGAAGGTGAAAGAATAATTGAAGTTGATGGTGAGGAAGATGAAGCCGTGAGGAAGTTGAGAGGGTTGAGAGGAAATTGATTGGTGTAATAAGAGGGAGAGGATGCGTATGATTCAAGTGAGAGGAGGAGTGTTCATTGAATATTGATGTGTGCGTGTATTTTGTGTTCACGGCATTTAGAGAGAATGAGAGGACAAAATAAAATATGATTCAATTAATATGTGTGGGTTAGGATACGGTTTGGAAGGGAATAAAAAGGATAAATGTATATGTTGTTGCTTGTGCCGTGGAGAATGAATGCAATAATCAGATTTGCGTGTGATTATGCATGGTTAACAAGTGTCTAAAATTTGCATGGTGTGTGTGTGTGATGCCACGGCATAAGAGGGCAGATAAATGATTAATTTGATCTCATGTGTGTTGTTGCCACGGCAATAAGAGGAAGCAAATTCAGGTTTACCATTTTGCCATGTGTCATTTTATTTGCATGTAAATGTGTGTTGTAATGTTATAAGGTTACCAAGTGTCATGATTTTTGCAAGTGTGTGACAAGTGTCACACATGCAAGGTGACATGTGTGTGTTGTCTTAGTTTACGTGCTTGGGTTCGTGTAATTGTCTTGGTTTGCGTGTGTTTATGTTTCAATGTTGTTGTCTCGGTTTGTGTGTTGGGTTCTGGTGTTCTCTCGGTTTGCGTGTTTTGGGTTCCAGTGTTGTTGTCTCGGTTGGCGTGTTTGGTTTTCGGTGTTGTTGTCTCGGTTTGCATGTTTAGGTGACGGTGTTGTTGTCTCGGTTTGCATGATTGGGTTTTGATGTTGTCTCGGTTTGCGTGTTCGGTTTTCGGTGTCGTTGTTTCGGTTTGCATGATTAGTTTCGGTGTTGTTGTCTCGGTTTGCATGTTTAGGTTTTGTTGTGGGTTTTCGTTGTCGGTTTTGTTGCACGTTTTTCGAGGAGGTATTGTTTAGGTCGTTTTCAGTGTTTGATATCTAATTTCTCCCACAAAGTCAATATTCAATAATAAATCATATCACACAGGATATTCAACCTTGGCATATATTATTGAATATTCTCAACCATATAAGGTCTTTGGTAAAGCAAAAGCCAGTACATTACATTGGTAACCGAGATTATCACCGGTTCTGGCAATTGCATTTAATGCTCTTTGACAAGATTTTCTTTAAGTAAATATGTTGCTTAATCCATGATTAAATCATCTGAAACTCATTAACAAACTAGTTAAAAGCATTTAATTAAGATTAGTAATGAGTAACATTGGGCAGTGATGAAATTAACATAGTGATTTCGCAGACGGAGATTTCAAAACAAAGGGATCTTGCTCGTGCAACAATCCATGCTTGCTCGGGCAAGCTTCTCTTGAATCAGATAAAAGTTTATCATCGTCGCTGATGCTTGAGTAATGATTTTCGTTTGCTCGAGCATGATGAAATCATGCTCAGGCAAGTTTCTTCACAAGTAATAGAAAAGTGATTTGATTCGCTGATGCTCGAGTCGAGCAAGACATAGTCAAAGGTGAGAACATGAGATTTCAGCGATGCTGCTCAAGCAGGCTTTTGCCCTTGCTCTAACATGGTGCTCGAGCATGGATTTTTCATGCTTGGGCACAAGTTGTTCAGAGGCGAGAATAATGCAATGGAGACATGTTGCTCGAGCATGGGTTATAAGCATTTTCCTCATCATCATCCAAAGGCTTATCGGATTTGGTTTCGCTAAATACAACATGAATAGATTCTTCAACAACACGAGTGCGAATATTGAAAACTCTATAAGCCTTACTTCTATTAGAGTTGCCAAGGAATATACCTTCATCAGATTTTGGGTCAAACTTCCCCAAATTGTCCTTACCTTTATTGTGCACGAAGCACTTGCATCCAAAGATGTGTAGATGAGCAAGGTTGGGCTTTCTTCCTTTGTATAGCACATAAGATGTTTTCCTTAGATTCTTCCGGATGTATGCATGATTTGATATGTAGCAGGCAGTACTCATTGCATCAGCCCAGAAAACTTCAGAAGTTTGGTTTTCATTCAGCATTGCTCTTGCCATCTCAGTGAGGACACGATTCTTTCTCTCAACAACGCCATTTTGTTGAGGGGTCCTCGGGGCAGAAAAGTTGTGATCTATCCCATGAGCCTCACAAAATTCTTCAAATGCATAATTCTCGAATTCTCCACCATGATCAGTTCTTATATCTGAAATAGAGATAACTTTCTCGTTTTGGACCTTCTTGGCAAACACGACAAACTGATCAAAGGTTTCATCTTTTGATGATAAAAATATAGTCCAACAAAATCTTGAGTAATCATCAACAATGACCAAAATATACTCAGGAATGACTATAGTGATGCTCAAGCAAACCATGACTTAAGCAAATATGACTCAATAAAAAAACTTAGAATTTGTAATCATCAAAACACTGAGAACTAACGGTTAGGTCCGGGGCTGGCCTGGTTCAAGTAGCTCAATGGGTCGTGATTTCAGTAAATTTGGAGCTTGCCCTGGTAATGCAACTCAACGAGTTGTGATGATCATTGTGTTATGTTTTTGAATGCATATGTGGTATGTTTGGCTTGTTTTTACGGTTTTACATGTTATGGTTGCATGCATACACTATACACATATAGTAGTGAGTTTAACAGTTACTCTGGGGTTCAATTTTGAACTCCAGACAGATCTGTAGACACAGGGGAACGTGCCTGTGCTTAGAAGACCTTTTTGGAAAGGTAGGGCATATCAGTGCTGGTTGAAGAATAGGGAATGTCCTATTATACTTTGTATTTATTTTTGGGATGACTGTATATTATTTTTGGTATTTTATGTCGGATGACTGTACCCTTAACCCTTCGGGGACTTTTACTTCTTGTTTATCTCACTTTTACCAGTATAGTAGATAGTCCAAACCAGTATAATGGTCTGTTGCGCTCACTTTGATATAAGTTAAAATGGAACAATTAGCTATGGAAAGGTAACCAATAAGAGGAATCCCTCTAACCAGCACCCGAAAGGGCGAGGCCGGTAGGGGTGTAACACAAGTGTTCACATAGCACACTTAAAGTAAGGTATTTTTGTATCTTTACATTTTAAGTGATCATGCCCGAGCACATTAGTAATTGCTCGAGCATGCCCAATGTCTCGTCTTTACTCAATCACGACATTCATGCTCGAGCAATATTGATTGTGTTCAAGCAAAGATAGGTCACAACAACAAATATTTGAATAGTCATGCCATCTCATTTCCCTTACTTCGTCTCTTCATCGTCTGCTTTTTTTCTCTCAATGTTACACCCCTACCGGCCTTGCCCTTTCGGGTGGCGGGTTAGAGGGATTCCTTTTATTAATTACCTTTCTTTAGTTATTAGTCCATTTTGATTATATATCAGAGCACGCGCAACAGAGCATATGACCGATTTGGACAACTATTGTACTGGTAAAAGTAAAATAAACAAAAAGTAAGAGTCCCCGAAGGGTTAAGGGTACAGTCATCCAAAAGTAAATACCAATATTAGATATACAGTCATCCAAAAATATAGAAACATCATACAACAGTAATAGGGCATCCCCTATTCTTCATCTGCACCATGGGCCCTACCACTCCAAAAAGGTACTTCGCTTCAAACACGACCCCCTGTGGCTACAGAAGCGCCTGGAGTCCAGTAATGGCCCCCAGAGTAACCATCAATACTCATGCACTAAATGTGTAAGGTGTATGCATGCAACCATGTCATATATGTAAACATAGATAATATGCCAAATACACCACATATGCAAACAGATACATATACAACAACACGTCTTCGTACCGTCGAGCCGCCTTACCAAGGCAGGCCCCGAATTTACCGGAATCACAACCCTATCTCTTTTCAGCTACCATACAAGGCAAGCCCCGGACCAGGCCAACCCTGTCTCTGTTGAGTCGCCACACACATGGGAGACCCCGGACCAGAAATCCTTAGCGCTAGGAACACAATCACAAACATGTTCTATATGCATATTTGGCAGAACAATACAAAAAAAAAACACACACATATGGTACGCAAAACATACAACAAAACACATAAAAGTGTCGGAGTAAAGTGGTTACTACATGGTGTAGCTTATACTGCCTTTAATATTTTTAGGCCCGATAAATTTTTCAAAATTTCCCTTAACCTAAATAACATCAAAATACACCATTTTTAGTCATTCCAAAATATCCTTGCATTTTCTTGTTAAATCCGAGCTTAACCAGAATTTTCCAGAAATTCAGTGCTTTTGCTCCAACTTCAAGGATTTTTCATAAATTCCACAAAAATCATTTTCACATGAAACCAGCGCCATTTGAACCATTAAAATGTATATTTGTCAGGAAATATATTTCCAGATCCAAAAGTACACATATTGTGGCATGTTGCTCAATTTCCTCACTCTGGTCAGAATTATCCTGCTGTTTTCTGGACTAACGTCACCAATTTATTTCTCCTTGTAGAAAAATCCAAATAACACAAAATTATACATCACGATGAACCTTAGGAAGTATAATTTCTTCCTGAAAATTTTTATCTTAATCCAAGTTAATTTACTATTTTTAAGACCATGATGAAGACTCGCTGCCCAGAATTCCAGAATTGACGGCAAGCTTGTTCTTAAGGCTTTTTCGGTGATTTTGAGTTCGGAAAGTTAAACCATAGCCTAACCCCATACAAAATAATTTTTTGAACATATTAAGCCCATAAAAAGAACAAAAATCCAACCACAACACCAAGCCCTAACAGGTTGCACGAAAATCTCAACTTAAATCTTAAAGGGTTGAGTTTTCGGTGTTTACCCGAATCGGAAGTTCGGTGGATGATCTATGAAGCTTGGACCTTGATTTGGCTATGGAATTTGGCTGAGCTCCTCTCTCCTTCCACTGGAAATTTCGTGCTCTTTGGGTTAAGAGAGAGAGAGAGCATGTGATTTTAATAATAGTTAAAGGTACAGATCAGTCCAAAATAACTGGCATAGAATCATGTCCAGTAATTAATGAATTTGATCTGGCTTCTTGACTTATTTCCCAAGAAATTCCAGAGAATTCCAAAGGGCTCTAGGGAGTGGACAAGTGGCGCATCCTCCTCCTTTCATTCAGATTTTTATCTTTCAAATGGAGCAAATTACCAACTTTGGCCCGGAATTTATGAAAATTACGAGTTTTGGCCCGAAACTTCTTTATTTTCTCTTTCTTTTTCCCCAAGTCGTTTTTAATAATTAGGGGGGGTAGGTGGCGCCATCTTAGGACCAAAAATCTGATCCCTTTGGTTTTTAATTAATTTTCCCAATTTATCTGATTTATCCCTTTTTATCCAGAAAGTGGGACCCGCACTTTGACTTTTGAATTGATTTTCTTTTCTTTTCCTCCAAGTAAATTTTTAATCATTATAAGGGCTAGGTGGCATCATTTGGGCCTCAAAAAATCTGCCCTCATGCTTTTCCTCTGTCTTTTCCACATTATCCGGTCTAATCTCCTTCTACCGGTCCACGCTGGGCCCCGCTAGTTAACAGGGTGCTTCCTTTTGTACTTTTCTTCAAATTTTTCAGATATTTTCCCCTGATTGGATATACATGTGTGGTGCCTTTTCACTTTCCAACATGGCCCCACATTTGTCTCATTCAGTCCAAAAGAAACCCCTAAGTGGTCCCTATAGGCCCCTTTTCTACCGGTTAATCACCTGTGGGACCCGCATTATGTGTTTAGGCCTGAATATGGATAAAATCATCTGAATTTTCCTTCTCTCTTCCTAGGTGGACGAAATTCAATGCTTAAGGGGGTAAGGAATTGACTTTTCTACCCCTGGAATCATTACATACTTTTTGCTTTTTAACCTCGCAGTGACACGTGTCCTCTAGCAGTGATAAAACTGACTCTTTATCTTCAAAAACGCAGGGAATCCCTGATTGCCCTGAAAATACTATATACTTACTTATATCGGCATATTTTCACTCAACTAATTGTCCTATACCTTAGGACATTTGGTTAGGTGGCATCTTTTCCAACCAAATTTATACCGTATGGGTCTTTTGTGCCCCTTTTTCCACTGGCACTTTAATTCCACTGTTTATACACATTAGGTCCACTGACCTGCATAGCCAAGTTACTTAGTGTTAGTTCTCTAAGGGTTTTGATGATCTCCAATAATTGTAAACAAATCATGAAGTTTTGCTTTCAAATGTTGTAAAACTCACTATCAGAGCAAAACTCGAGGTTTGCACAGAAACCTCGAGGTTTGGCCTTACAGAGAAGTACTCAAGGTTTCTAGACTGAGCAAAACTCAAGGTTTTCAGAGAAAACTCGAGGTTTCATAACACAGAGACTTCTCAGCATTTTCTGGAAAACGCAAAACTCGAGGCTTCTGGTAAAACCTCGAGGTTTTGACTTAAAGAGAGTCTCCTAAGTTTTGAACACTTGAAAACCTCCAGTTGTGATCCAAAACCTCGAGGTTCTATTTTAACATGAAAATTCTAGGTTTCACAAGTTTTGTGAAACCTCGAGGTTTGGTAAGAAACCTCGAGGTTTTGACCTACCGAGAGAAAGCTCATGTTTTGGCCGGTTTTCAAAACCTCCGGGTTTGTGAAAAACCTCCGGGTTTGGGTCTAGTCCGGTTTTCTCAAAATTGTGAAAACTCGAGGTTTGAGGACAAACCTCGAGGTTTGTCCAGCGAGAGAGCATCTGCGCTTTCCCGCTTTTGGAAACCTCTAGTTTTACTTCAAAGCCTCCGGTTTTCTATTTTTGCGCAAAGACTCAAACCTTTCACACTTGAACCAAAACTCGAGGTTTGGTGAGAAACCTCGAGGTTTTGCCAACCCGAGAGCACTCTTGCTTTCCTCGATTTAGAAAACCTCCAGTTTCCCGGAAAACCTCCGGGTTTGCCTTGACGCGGTTTTTCAAAGGTTTCATATTCAAATGAAACCTCGAGGTTTTGTCAAACGAGAGGCCGACGCTTTTTGCGGTTTTGAAAACCTCCGGTTTTGGGTGGAAACCTCCGGTTTTGATGTTTTGGACTTAAATCAACTTTACATGCTACGGTCCAAAACTCGAGGTTTGAAGAACAAACCTCGAGGTTTCAACGCATCTTCGAATTTCAAATTCTACGATTTTGTAAAACCTTCCCGTTTGATCTTAATACTTGTCATTACTATTCTCTTATATTCCCAGTTATGTTTAACCACTTTGTTAGTGAGTTTCAGATAAATTAGAGAATACTTATTGAAGGTTTAAAGCAAAAGCAAAAAGCATGTCAGAACATTAAATGCAATACCCAGAAAGTTGCATACTTTTGGGTAATCCTTCTGAACACGCTTACAAAGGATTAATGTCTACCTACCACATCCAAGATGCTGCTATTCCAACGGATTAATATTCAAGAAGTCAACTATGATCTTCTCGTACAACTGGATTAAGTGAAGAGTAGAGAGAAGACCCCAAAGTGCCTCCAACAACCGTTAATATTACAACGGTCATAATGGAGCATGCAACGGATCTTTAATGCTCTCTTAGTATAAATAGAGCAGCATTCAAGTCTTCTCAAAACACATCTCATTAAAACGAAATACATTCAAGTTTCCAACTACTCTTTCGGTTTTCACTTGTAAAGTATCTATTGATACATTAAGCTTCGTGTTTATCATCATCCACTCTTAGAGAGAGTTTCTTTTACGTAAATCATTTATTGTAAGGAATCACAAGTCGGGGGACTTGGTGATTGGGTTCATTGATTGCAACTTGTAAGGGGGAGTAAGTTCGAGTGAGAGAATTACTCTTGAGTACAGAGTGTGTAATCAATTGAGATAGTGAAAATCCCAAAGAGTCTGGGGACTGGACGTAGGTCAAGAGATTGGACCGAACCGGTATAAATCCTTGTGTCTTGCTCTTCTACTCTCATCCTAGTTCATCTCTGTTTTTAGTGTTCAAAAACAGAGCATTTCTGAAAAGATTTTTAAAATCCCCAATTCTTCACCCTCTTGGTGATTTAGTTCCACTTTCACTTAGTCCTTGAGAGGCTTCCCATCTCTCAACATTCTTGCGACTCTTCTCGAACCACGCTTAGTCGTCTACCCACTTTTAGGCTTATTCTCAATTCTCAAGGTCCAAAATTTGGGATATTACCCTCAACCTATCAAACTTCTGTAGGGATTCTTACAACGCAGCGGATTAAAATTTTAAGAATCCCGTCCCGAGGATCACTCAGGTGCGTTTAAATCAAGACTAACGGAATCCAAAATTACCTTTGATGAATCCGTTCGTGTCTCGTTGCCTTTGTTCGTGGGCTACCTCCTCGATCAATAGAAGACGACTCGTTGAATCGGCTTCCTCTACTGGTATCCACACGAACAATTTCCCGAACACGGCTACGGCAGTGTGCTAGCGCTTCTTGTGTCTCTCTAGGTTCTTTTTCTCTCAATCAGTCTTTCTCACGTTTTTGGCTTCTTCACACAGAACCATTCAAAAGCCTCAAAAGCCTCTAACGGTTTTCCTGTGCATCAATACGTATTAATGTGTATTAATACGTATTAATGTACAATTAATCCGTATTAATACGTATTATTGTACAATTAATCTGCATTAATGTACAATGAATACGCATTAAGAATTTGAATTTCGAATTCTTGAATTAAAAAAAATATTAATTAAATCTATCGATAGATATAATCTAATGTATTTATTTATTGCAAACTAAAAGCCTTCCGATTTAATTTATCTCTATAAATCAAATCCGAGAAATAATATTCATCTATTTAATTAATTATGAGATACCATATCTCAATTTAATCTAAACAGATATCTGATATTCTTATTCGAATATTAAACGAGATACATTATCTCTATTTGTTTTAGATATTTAATTTATCAAATAAATTAAATACAAAACAAACATTATATATACAATAATATTATAATCTCCATTAATAATATTGATATATATATATACATTAATTTCGAATTTTAATAAATATATATAAATATATATTTATCCTAGATTAAATTTAGTATTCATTAATTCCAGATCAATCGAGATTCAATGAACACGGACACAAATGCTCGTGTTGGATTATTCTTGTGTGCGACCTGCCCCATATGAGATTGGCGGTGGGCCAAAATATCAGACCCACAAGTCGCAAGCGGCCTCTAGCAAGACATTGCGACTACCCAACTCACATGGGATCGATATCACGATACAACCTTATCATACAACCATGTCACGTCCCTTTTGTCACGCGATAATCGGTCAAGGATGAAGCATGGACAATGTCAACTTCCTATTCTTGTCCATTACTTTCGATTCTCGAGTAGTCTAATAAGTGAAATGGAAACTCCTTTCCAACATAGTATGGCCATACATTTCTTAGACTCACTCATCGAGGGGCCTAGTATTATCTCTCTACAAATGTGAGGGATAAATTCCATCTTGACCATTCATATTCCTCCGCATGAAAACCACTGATCCCGATCCCCGGCCTTTATCATCACCCGGTCAAAGGTGACTTTTGACTAGGTCAAAGATTAATGATTCATCATGTAGGAATCCATGATGATCTCGGGTCATAGGGCGTTGTGACGTGGTTATATATGAGACAAGCTAATGACTAGATCCATGCGGCTTTCTCATAGTGGGTCGATCCAAAGCGCCTTGTACTCTTACAAGTGCCCATGACTCGATTGTATCTCCATATCTCATCAAAGTCATACGGTCTTAACTCATCTTCGCTCCCGCGTAGATGACCGACCCGAGGACATTTAGGATAATCTATAAGATATATCCAGGGATGCAGTTATCAATACAAACATGCAAACGAAAATGATAACAAAAGGAGAATACTATAAATATCCTAAACGTTCATTGTACAATGACTTGCCCCTAGGGCATAATTTCCAACAACTTCCCCACCTCAATCTATTATCGTTAGACAGTTACAATTAAATCTTTCTCAAGGGATTCTTCCTTTTTAAATTCATGCCGATTACACTTCATCAATTTCTCCTTACTCTCAAACTTGCAACATCTTCATCGCCCTCTCGTCTTCATCAAAGCCCTAAGTTTGTGTTTTCTAAATCCTCTCCAAGTATAACAAAATATGTCAATCCTCTTTTTTGTCAATGGCTCAAAATAAGAATCTGAAGGTTGCTCTTGGTTCTCAAACCCCATTAGACTCACCACCAGATTCGATTCCTCAACAATGCACCAAGAAACCAAGAACCACTCCTTTCTAACCAAAATTTCAAACCTCCAGGCCCCAACCAAAAGCCAAAGGGATTGTGATTCAGGAGCCCTCAAGACCTATAACTCGACAGCAGACATTGTCGTTGCCTTCCGGGAAAGGCAAGGATAAGCTTTTGGCAGTGGATCAATATGAGGAAGGACCGTCAAAGTTCAATGTCGAGAGACTTTAGAGACAGTCTCAATCTTCTCATGCCTTGAGTAGTCAGGCTCCGCTGGCATCTGCTTCAGTTAGTCCCTCTCCTTCTCTAACGCTTGAGGCTCAACAACCTCTAGTTTGTCCACCAGGTATGATTAGTACTACTATTGTTATTCTGATCAAGCCAGTTTTGGCTTTCATTATGGTAATCGACCTTTTTTTTCTGACTGTGTATGTGGATTTCAAGACATTAAGAACTGAATGAAATGTTGATCTATCACCATGGCTTCAGCAGTACGAGCCTCTGTTATGTCTTTGAACTCCTTACTGTTCTACAATTGTGAAACTTTTTTACTTCAATATGAGGATTGCAGAGAAAGAGGGTGAAGATAGGGAAGATGTTCTTGTGACCTCTGTTCGGGGACAACCTATTAAGATCACTGCTGAAGATCTTAATACTATATTAGGGGTTGTGGACATTCCTACTCAAGATCCTAAGAAACTGCTTGATAATGAGATTTTCAACATACTGAGACTTGGTAAACCTATCGGTGCTATGAAGTTCAAGCCTAATGATATGAATGACACATTTCGGGTTATTTGGTATATTTACAGTAGGAACATGGTACAAAAAGATCAGAGCTTCACTCATTTTGTTAAGAGGATTATCCCTTGTTCGCTTCCATTATATCCCTTGTTCGCTTCCATTATCCCTTGTTTACTCATTAATCGTTTTGAGAAAGATAATGGAAATTTCATAGGAGCTCTGGGGACTGGACGTAGGCCACATTGTTAAGGCTAAACCAGTATAAATCTGTGTGCACACTTCGGTGATATCTCTCTAACCTTTCCTTTCTGATTTAATTATTGGTTAAGATTGTTTTAATTTTTATAATTAACCCCCTTCTTGGCTGATTCGTTATAACTAACAAGTGGTTCACCAGTTTTCCGGTCAGATCGACCAATCTGGTCTTTTGTTCCTTGATAAAAAGAGTCATTTTAACTAAAACTCCAACTGCAATCTTGAAAGAAAAAAGAAATGCACTAGTCTACCGACACAAAGATGTTTTCAAGGTTATTAATGAAATGGGGGATTTGTTGTCATTTTAACCGCTACAAACACCAGTAGTAGTGGTTAAGCAAACCCTACAAAATATACTGTTGTAAAATAGTTTTGTAGTTGTTCTTTTAAACCGCTACGTGTGGAAACAAATCCATTACAAGATCCTGTTAGTTCTCGGTTTTAAGTTTTGATGATAACAACAACTTGTCAAGAATGTGAACTTAATGATTGAAACAAAAAGCAACTCAAGTTTATATTAATCAAACTCTAGTTAAATATAGATATTGAAACCAACTTGAATCAGGAAGTTAGTTTACAAAGGCAACTCGAGTTTTTGTTTCAAAGTCAAATACTCAAAAGTGCTCCAACACTTGAAGTTCATTGGTCCTACTCTTTCGGATTAAACAAGGTAAAACTCTAGTTTATCTATGTTGGTTAATTTTGCCTATTACATGACTTTCATGCAAAGTTTCATGAGGTTGAAAAAAATTGCTAAATCGTTGCGGAAACTCGTAACTCCTTATGATTCTCATGAATTATTAACCTTAACTCATTACGTTAATTAGTTATTTATCATTAATCCATAACTATTTACGGTGCTCATGAAAATTCATAACAATTTATAATATTCATGAGCTTTAGGAATACTCGTCAAAACAACTATTGGGGATTAGGATAACTTGATAACACAATTGTTGGAGATTAGGATTACCTTAGATCACTTGAAGACCTCAATGTTGTTGATGTCCTCTAACGTTGATCCACACGGCTATCCCCCGATTGCAACGAGAACTCCTCCTCTTGAAACCTCCCGCTCCTTGGATGCTTGCTAAGCGAAGATAAGGTTGAGGTTTGATTTCCTTGGGTTTTTCTCTTTTTAAGAAGATGGTGGTTTCTTAGGATTTGGTTAAAGATAGGATGAGCAAGATCATTGGAACCTTGCCTTTCTTGGATGGTGCTTTTTCCCTCTAAACCTTTGGTAATGATTGAAATTTATAGAGCGTAAGGCATCTTGTTTTTCTCCTAGAAAAACGTGCAAGAGAGGGGCACACCAAAAATCAGCACTTTATAAGAGTATAACCTTAATTTTAATGCTTACAAGAAAGGCCCAATTCAAGCTTGAATTGGAAAATCCAAATCACAATGAATTAAATTCATATCTTGATTGATTGATTGAATTTAAGATAATGAATTAAATTCATATCTTGATTGAATCAATAATTTAAGATGATGGATCACATTTATTTCTTGATTGATTGATTGAGTCAACCATTTAAGATGATGGATCACATTTATATCTTAATTGATTAATTGAATAATAATTTAAGATGATGGATCACATTCATCTCTTAAACTAAAATTCAAAATCATTTTTAATTCAATCCTTATTTATTATTTCTCATATCTTCATCCAATCATTATTGGATCTTTATATGTATATATATATATATATATATTAGATAAATCAGAATTATCTTTTATAACCTAACCTTTTGAATTCAAAATTTGAATTCCAAATTCAACTTCGCCTAAGACCCCGTTAGGTCTTCCAACACATTTGAGCCCTTTTGTGGAGAAACTGATTTCCCACTCGAGACTGAAGATAGAATATCACCTAGAGGGGGTGAATAGGTTATCTCAAATTCTTTTTGCAAACCCACGCGAAGACAAGTAAAACAGAAACAGAGAAATGAGGCAGAGAAGTGAAGTAGACATAGGACAGTTTATACTGGTTCGGTCCAAAATCACTGACCTACGTCCAGTCCCCAGAACACCTAGGATTCCACTATCTTTCAAGAACAATTACACACTCTATAAATGAAGGATGATCCTCTCACTTTCAGACCTCACTCCCCCTAACAAGTTGTAATTGATACACCCTCTCTTAAGGTTCCTCAACCTTAAGATTCAACTGATAATGAAGTAAATGTTTATGAACTCCTCATGAGTAGATAAAGTATTAAACACTGAAGTACAAATTAATGAAATAGTTGAAACAGCGAATAATATTAAACTTGAATTGATTGCACAGTGTTTTTTGGTAGTTGGCGATTTCAATGCTTCGACTATTTATAGATGTTACATTTAATGACCGTTGAAGAAGCTTGAAGAAATATCCGTTGAGACTCTGTAATATGTCCGTTAGAGATGAAATAGAAGTTTGTATAATATATTCGAAATATTCTTTTGTTCCTTTGTTTATGACCGTTGGTAGCACAACAAAGAGAATGTAACTTAAAAACATCTTTCAAATAGCAGAGGTATGTATGTTGGTTGTTGGTCTCGAACAAGTAAGTGCAGTAAATGCTTCTGACACATCAACTGCTTTATTCAAAATCCAGAGATAATATGTGTTTAGATATCTATAACTTGCCAATAAACTTGTTAAAACAGGTTAAGAAAGTTAATAATGATATGATGAATCTATAAGCATATGCAGAGAGAGATATGAAAAATTTAGATAACATTCGCTAGAACATAGGCAACCTTGCCTCGAGTTATTACTCTTTCTGCCTCGAGTTCCTACAGCGTTAAAGATAATATGTATATTTGAAAATGATGTTTAACTCGAGGCACAGATCTCCTTGGCTTGAGTCACGTCTTAGACTCGAGGCATAAATAGGTGAGGCTCGAGTTAAAACATCGGATAGATAGGAAGAAAATTTCAAATATGAACTTGACTTGAGGCTGCAAATGATTTGGCTTGAGTCAAATCTTAGATAGTCTATTCAAGAAACAGAAGACGAACTAAACTCGAGGCGCATAAGCTTAGACTCGAGTTAGTGCATCGATAAAGATAGTAGGAGTATGGGATAGCACATATTGACTCGAGGCACAAAGGACTCAGACTCGAGTCTGGACTGAACCTCGAGGTAGCTTAAACCTAGACTCGAGTTAATTGATTCCGTTATAAGAAATCATTTCAAAAGAACAACATAAGTGCCTCGAGTCTACAACTAGGTAGACTCGAGTCACAACCCAGACTCGAGGTACTTCTATCAGCCTCGAGTCAGAATGAAATTTTATTGATGCATTTTTAAGCAATCAACTCGAGGCTACAACATCACCTCGAGTTAATGTGACAACAAAGTTTTTCCTGCGGTTTTGTCTAAGATCAAATTGTTTTGCTTTCATTTCTGAATCACATGTTATTTTCAAACTTAATCATCATCAAAACTCAAACAAGAGTTAACAGAGACCATATATGTGATGCCATTTTGCTTCTTATTGGGCTTGGAGTCTCACTCCAACCCAATTACACCTTTACTCTTGATAAAGCCCAATAACAATTATTGGCCCAAGTTTTCTAATTTTAAGCAATCGGGAATAACCTTTGTGTATGACCCATTAGGCCCAATTAGTCACTGACATAAATAAACTTGAACCAATTAAAACTCCTTTAACAGGCCCAATTTATTTAATGACCTTATATGACACTAGCAATGCTCTATGGCCCCAGAACTAATTGAGTTGATCATGTGATCTACCTTTTATATTTAGATATCGTGCAGATATCATCCCTCATATCGTCATTCACATTTAGTCAAGAGCAAAGATAGAGTATCATCTCTCTTAATTGACTAAATGTAGCTAATTCACATAACCATGAATATTCTTATATTAACTCTATAACGAATCATGACTCTTTATGATCACTTGCTGTGCGAACATATTCCCAATTAATTAGAAGCTATCCCAGCTCTACCAGTCTTGTGAATGACTAATCCCTTGTAGGGGACTGTGAGTCCTCTCAGCATGTCCATCTACACTCTTGTATTCGAGTTACACCCAAGAGTACATTGTTCTCCCTATTTTCAGGCGGATAGAGTTGTACAGTCAAAGTATAACCCTAGGACATAGTGTTCGATGACATCCTTAAGTCTAGGATGATCCGCACTACCAAACGATGAGAGACTTTACATTTCCAATGATACTCCCAACAATGAATCTTTGTGGAGTCTCTCGGTGGGTCAGTTCGGTGCTATTTGTTCTCCAATAGATACACCCACGACATCAGCTAAGACATCTCCATGCATGTATTCCATGAGGTCCCTACCTTATATCTCATACATGTAGATAATGTCATACTAGTCTTATTAAGATCATCAATGCCCTTTCTTGGCAATTCAAGACTATGAACAAGTTTTAGGCAATAGATATTCAGTATTCTTGAGTCCTCATGATCATGATCTCTATCATTGATCCTCAAGAATAACACATGTTCTATTCCTAGGGCTTTTATCTTCAAACACATATTTACCTTAAAATAAAGGCGAGATAAAAATATAATAAAGATAAAATGTGCTCATTTATTAATAATGAAATACTAAAACATAGAAATGGTGTTGATCTGTCCTTACAGATTGTCTCTAAGACACCTAAATACTAACAGTCTATAAAAAACTCGAGTTCCAAGCAATCAACTTAAGTTCCTTTTATAAAACTCGAGTGCTAAGGTAATCCTACAACCCCTCTCTGTTCGATGATGTACTTTGGAAAAACTTGAAGTTTAATTTTGTCAAACTCGAGTTTCTGGTAGACCTATGTTTTCACTGAACTTATCTCTTCTACCAATCTTTCAAAAATGCCAAAACTCGAGTTATAATTGAGCAACTCAAGTTCCACATTAGAGTTGGAAATCCAAAATTCGAGTTCCCTTTTGGAAAGCCTATTTGCAAACTTAACTTGCTTTGTAACCGTTTTGTTTTGAGAATACAACTCAAGGTATGTAAACTAAACTCGAGTGAACAACTTGAGTTAATATAAACAAACTCGAGTTTTGCTGCCTCAGTAAGTTGATTATCTTCATAAATTCAAATTCGATGATGAATAGCTTGTTTCTTCATATTATCACTCATTATTATTCTCAATGCTTTTAATCATGTTTATTAGTGAGTTTCAGATGATCAAACGAAGGTTTACGTAAAAATCTTCATAAAGAAAGACATGTGTCGAAGCATTTATTGCGTACTAGAAAATAAAGCATGTACACGGAAACTAATTCAGAGTAGGTCAAATGATCATATCTTCATAGACCTATTCCAGTGAAAATGAAAGAAACTCTACCTTAGTCAATTACACAGACTAAAGGCATGTCGTGTGAAGATTGAGAACGGTGATAAGAAAATGAAATTTCTTCAAATCTTCCAACGACTTCAACTTGTGTCTAACGGAACATTTTAAATCTCTTAATGAATAGTTTGAAGCTTCACTATTATTCATTAATGAAGTTCAACTATAAATACGAAGAGCATTCAATTTGGAGCTAACAACTAACAACGATATCATTTATTGCTCAAGCTATTGCTCATTAATATTTTTTGATATTCAATTCTTCAGTGATTATATATTTACTTTGTGAGAAAGTTATCTTCATTCAATTGTTCAATTGTTTGTTGTAAAATCTCAAGGTAGAGGGACCATCAGTGTGGTTGTTTGATTACAGTTGTAAGCGGGAATGAATCTAGTGAAATTACTCAGTGCCTATTGTAATCATTTTGTGAAAGATAGTAGAAATCTCAGAGAAGCTCCGAGGGCTATACACGAGCCATATGGTTAACGCTGAACCAGTATAAATTTTCATGCACACTTCGGTGATATCTCTCTAACCTTTCCTTCCTGATTTTATCATTGGTTAAGATTCTTTTAATTTTTATAATTCACCCAATTCACCCCCTCTTGGGTGATTCATTGTAACAAACATTTGGTATCAGAGCATAGGTCTTTTCTTAGAGGCTTAACATCCCGATAAGGATCCATGAAAGGAATATTGCCTGATGGTGTATCTATCAACCGACCACGAGGCTTCAATAGTAAGCACTACTCATTCTGAAAAGCAGAGTTCAGAGTCTTTGTGTTAGCAACCAAATATGGACTTTGGCAAGTAATCGAGAAAGGAGACTACGTCCTAACAAAAATAAAAGGTGAAATTCATGTAGTAAAGCTTGAATCGAGTTTGACAAAAATGAAAGAAAGAATATTTCTGCATATGCAACTTATCAACTACAAAAGAAATGGGGAAAGCTAAGGAGATATAGCTCATGAAAGAATCACTGACATAAAGGAGAATAGAATAAATGCTCTTATGACTAAAGACTACTTACTCCATATAAAGTCTAGCAAACCCATTGTAGAATTTAAACTATGTTTCACTCATCTGATTAATCAACTATCATCCTTGGGCAAGACATATGATCAAAACTCTCAGGTAAGGAAAATTCTAAACGTCCTCACAAAAAAATGGGAAGCCAAAGTCACGGCCATTGAAGAAGCTCGAGGTGAATCAAAAAGATCAGTAGCTGCTCTATTCGGAAGTCTATCCGAATATGAAGGAAAACTAAAGTTCCAAAAGAGCTTAGATAAAATCAACAATAAAGGAAAATGTGTTGCTTTCAATGTCGTGAAAGACAAATAAGCAAAAGAAGAAGATGATGATGAACCCGGTATGTTTGTATGAAGGTTTAAAAGATTTTACAAAAAGGACCGGGGGTTCCAGAGATTTCAAAAAGGAGGTCAAAGCAGCAGACGTGAATTCAAGGATAAAGATCAAATCATCTGCTATGCATGTGAGAAACCTAGACATATCAAATCAAAATATCCACAGTTGAAGAACAAGGACAAGGAAAAGAAAAAGTTCAACAACTTCAAGACGAAGGCGTAGGTGTCTACCATCTAGGGAGACAACTCCTCGGATGAAGAAAGCGAGGATGAATAGGTTGCAAACATATGCCTTGTAGCTAAAGAAGAATGTGAAATCGACGAGGTATATGGTTTTGAACCAACCTATGATGAACTCCTTTATGAATTTAATGAGTTGCATTCTGAGTTTAGAAAGATTATGGAAGAACTAATAGCTTCAAAGAAAATAATCAAGTTGGTTGGACAACAAGTTCAAGACACTTCTCTGGTTTGTGAAAAATGTCCTGATTTAGAGAAAAGAAATTCTTATCTTAACAAAACTCTTGAAAAATTCACCAGAGGAAGTGAAATGCTTAACATCAGTTTGAAAACTCAAAGGTTTACAAATGATAAGTTAGGAATAGGTTATAGTCCTGAACTCGATAAGAAGAGGGCAAAAAGAAGATAGGAGAAAAATCATATCTAAACTACTTTCAAAAATCAATTCACTCTTCTAATCCATTTGCTCATTGTAACTATTGCAACCAAATGGGTACTTATAAATGGGTACCTAAAGGATCATATGTTGCTTCTAAAGTGTGAGCAAACAAAAAAGGAACCAAAAAAAAGATAGGAACCTAAAACTTGATGGCCTATAAAATTGCAGGTATGTCTAAGAGCATCAAAATCTAGTAAGTGGTATATTAATAATGGATGCTCTAGAACATGATAGGAGATCAATCTAAATTTGTTGCAATGAGACCAAAGGATGACAACAAAGTAACATTTGGAGGAAACCAATTTGGAAAGATAGTCGGAGTTGGTGAAATTGGAGAAACATATGGACCTCAAATCAAAGATGTGTATTATGTAGAGGGTCTCTGTCACAATCTGCTCAGTGTCAGCCAAAGTACAGACAAAAACAATTGGATCATCTTTGACTTAGATGAATGTCTCATTGTCAACAGAAAAGATCTCCAGATAAATAAAGATCAGCTAAACATTCTCTTCAAGGTATCAACAAAAGCTAATTGATATACCATGACTATGCCTTGTAGTAATTTTGAAAAATGTTTTGTTAGCAACATGGATGAAAGCTGGCTATGGCATAAACGTTTAACTCATGTCAATATGCACCAATTGGACAAGTTTCTTAAGAAGGAATTAGTTCTCGGTTCACCAAAACTTATTTTCAAAAATGGTTTGATTTGGGATGCTTATCAAAAGGGTAAACAGACTAAATCTGTTGGATATGATTAGTTTGGATGATGTCTTATATAGATGTCATTCTTAAGAGCAAAAAGCTTGTTTAATATAGTTATCTCCTACATTGACTAACTGTTATATTTAATATAAATCAGTTCAAGTTGAATTATGAAGAATGACTAAAAGAAGAGAAGAAAGAAAGATATCAATTATGCTGAGTGATCAAGAGGGGAGATTGAAGAGGGAAGAACTTGCTGAATGGAATGAAGATATCATTATTCAAGTTCTAGAAGTCTCCACGATCAAATGGAAGTTGGAATGACTCAATTCAGAGCTAAAACAAGCAAATATAAGGTTCCGGATGAGCAAACTTGAGTCACAAGGTTTCAACTCTAGTTTACTACCTTACTGCAGTGATTTGCTTCTTGGATACGAGCAAACTCGAGTTTAGGACTTCAAACTCAAGTCAGTCATCATAAACTCGAGACAATAAGTGTCTTCAGCATCTCTGGCGTCTCTGGACGAGTTAAACTCGAGTTTTCCATTATAAACTCGAGTTTATAGCGCTTTTCAGCACCTCTGTTCTACTCTATTTCATGTTCCACCTGAGCAAAGTCTAGTAATTCAATGATATCTCCTAAACTAGAAATCGGATCAAGGTTAAACCAATTTTGTATGAAACTAGAGACTCCCAATGCATCATTTGGATATAAACTTCAAGTCCAAAGGAGGTCAGATCAAGGAGCTATAAATTGTAGAAGTTGGAACCGAAATTCACGTCACACAGCGAGATCAAGCTTCAATGTTTTGAGTGTATCTCACAAACTACAAATCCAATTGAGCTGAAATCAGTGGCATATAAAAGTATACTCAAAATAAGTTCCATCAAGACTTGAACCAACCAAAATGGAGTTCAGACCAGGGAGATATGGCCTTCAAAGGTTGACTATCAGTTCAAGATGTTGCAAAGACACTAGTCCTGGACAGCTTCTACTAACCTGATCACAACGCTCAACATATGAGTTTGGAGCTGATTTGTCTTGCATTGGAAAGAAGACTTAAAGAGGCATAGGTGGTTTAACAAATTTGGAATGAACTTCTAAACTCGAGCCTGGATATGTAAACTCGAGTTTAAGTCGACCGAGGGCTTTCAAGGAATATATGAACTTAACTAACCTCGAGTTCAATTTGTCAAACTCGAGTTAGTGCTTGACCGAGAGCTTTTAAAGTTTTTCATCCTTTAATCAAACTCGAGTTTGATATGTCAAACTCCAGTTTGCGCTAGGCCGAGAGTTTTCAAAGATTTTACTCTTTTATGAAAACTCGAGTTTGTTTTAGTAAACTCCAGTTTGTGTCAAGCCGAGAGCTTCTCACTATTTTTGAACTTAAGAAAAATCCAGTTTGCATTTGAAAAATCTAGTTTGAGCTTTGTGGACTTAAACATATTTTCATTTCAAAAAGTCTAAAACTCGAGTTTGCTCCTGTTTCAAAGTATTTTTCAAAGCTCAATCGCGATGATTACTTGAGTAAGAAGAAAACTCGAGTTTGTGTTTGGAAACTCAAGTTTGGCTTTTTAGAAAATATTGCAAACTCCAGTTTGCTTGAACAAACTCCAATTTAAAG
The DNA here is from genome assembly GCA_019022615.1 of Acacia melanoxylon. Taxonomy (NCBI): domain Eukaryota; kingdom Viridiplantae; phylum Streptophyta; class Magnoliopsida; order Fabales; family Fabaceae; genus Acacia; species Acacia melanoxylon. The sequence continues at coordinate 6,321,711 of JAFJYJ010000030.1, read as the reverse complement.
CATTCTGTTTGAAAATCAGCTTTCACGAATTTGCAAAATCTTCATGTATGATCTAGATACTTCATATCATTACTCATTACTATTCCTAACTATGTTTAATCAATTTGCTAGTGATTTTTAGATGATCAAACATGCATTAAACTAAGGTTTAAGTACAAAGTAAAAAGTGATGTTAGAACATTAAATGCACTGCAGAAGCTCTAACGGCTAGTTCCAACTGATCTCCAACGGCTACTATTCACAACGGTCATATTCTCAACGGTCAAATGTTAAGATGGAATATCACCTAGAGGGGGGTAAATAGGTGATTTAAAAAAATTCTTTTTCGAAAGTTCAAGAATGAATTAACAGACAGAGTGGGAATAATGGACACAAGAGATTATACTGGTTTGGTCCAACTCTTGACCTACGTCCAGTCCTCAGAAATACTATGAGATTTCACTATCTTTCAAACACTAATACAATTACACTGTACTCAGATGATCCTCTCACTAGAACTCACTCCCCCTTACAATATGTAATTGTATATCCACACTTAAGGTTCCACAACCTTAAGATTTTACAAATCAAATAATCGAATAAGTGTTTAGAAACTCCTCACGAGTAGATAAAAGATAAACACTGAAGTACAATGAGAATATCCGAAGATATTAGCTCAGTCAGTTAATGAAACAGAAGTAGTTGAGTCGAATTGATTGCACATCGTTTCGGTAGGTGGTTAATTCAAAGCTTCAGGTATTTATAGTTAATCTCATTTATGATCGTTGAGAAGCTTGAAGAAATATCCGTTGAGATTCTTTAATATGTCCGTTAGAGATGAAGTGCGAGAGGTCTGTATAATCTCCGTCACTATATTCTTTAATTCTTTTATTCCTCTGATTATGACCATTGGAAGCCCAACAAAGAGAATGAAATAATCTTTCCCAAAATGTCTTTCGGATGCCCAGAGGTATGTCTGTTGGTTGAGAGTCTCGAACAGGTAAGCGCATTAAATGCTCTGACACGTTGGATTGCTTTATTCAAAATACAGAGTTAATCTGCATTCTAATCATCCGAAACTCATTAACAAACTTATTAAATGCAGTTAAGAACATTAATGATAGATGATATGAAAAATCCAAAAGCATACTTAGAAAATTTAAGATTGCAGATAAGTATTTTCAAAAGCAGAGACAGGCTTGGCTCGAGTCAATATTATCACAAGCTCGAGTTGAAAGACACGGCTATTACCCAAGAGGGACGGTGAATTGGGTGTCGATAAAACTTTAGAAACTTTGAAAAAAAATTCGCAACTTCTAAATCGACAGTTAGATATTCAAATAAGCATATACTGGAAATGTAAAAGATAAGGGAAGAGAATATGCAAACTGATTTATACTGGTTTGGCCCAATCCTTGACCTACGTCCAGTCCCCAAGCTCCGCTTGAGATTTTCAATTCACTATCTTCTCTCAACTTGATTACACGTTCTGTACTTGAAGTAATCCTCTGACTAGGATCCACTCCCCCTTACAAAATGTAATCAATACACCCGCTTGATTACACACTCTGTACTAAAAGTAATCTGTTAGTTCTCAATGTGTTTTGATGATTAATAACAATTGTAAACATGAAAGAATGATTTTTGTTAGAAATTGGTAAAACATGTTGTTTGCAATGCAAAAACATTTACGTCGGCTCAAACTCGAGCTTGGGTCTCCAAACTCGAGCTTGCCCCTTACAGAAAGAAAACCAAGCTATTTTGCATTTTCTAAACTTGAGCTTGGTCCATAAACTTGAGCTTGAAGGTTTTCAAAGTTTACTCATATACTGAGTAAGCTCGAGCTTGCACCGTAAGCTTGAGCTTACGAAGGTTTGAGGATTTTATCAAGTTACTCAAATTGCAAACTCAAGCTTATTAGTTTTAAGCTCAAGCTTGCCCTTCCGAGACTTTTCTCACTAAGTTTACAAATATGTAAACTCGAGCTTGCGTTACAAGCTCGAGCTTACCTCTGGCAGAATCCTTTAAACTTGAGCTTATCATTTTACTGTAGAGTTTGTGAGTTTACAAAAGTTGTAAACTCGAGCTTGGCATACCAAGCTCGAGCTTGCACCAGGCAGAAAGTTTTTCAAGTTTTTTCCTTCAAAGAGTAAACTCAAGTTTAAGGTTGTAAACTCAAGCTTGCGTCTGACAAAAATCTTTCAAAGTTTTTAAAACCATTGCCAAACTCGAGCTTGCCCTTGCAAGCTCAAGCTTGGGTCAGACAGAGAGCAATGTCATATTTTGAGCTTAGCAAACTCAAGTTTACACCTCTAAGCTCAAGCTTGCATTTTGTGAACTAAAATTATTTTTGACATGAATAGTGCCAAACTCGAGCTTACTCACTAATAAGCTCAAGCTTGCGTTTTTCCACTTTGGCTCTCAAAATGAATTCAAACATATTTCCCCAACAAATGCTAAACTCGAGCTTACTCATTTACAAGCTCGAGCTTGAGACTTCCAGAGGCAAAACTCAAGTTTTAAATGAAGACCAAACTCGAGCTTGGTATAGCAAACTCGAGCTTGGAACTTCAGAACAGATGAACGCATCTGGGTGTATTTTGTTCAGTTTGATTTATGCTTTAACTTGATTCTGCGAATTGGTTGTATATGATTTATATGATTCATATCAATATTTCCTAACCAGATTTAACCAGTTTGCTTATGAGATTACAGAAGATCTAGGTTTGTTTTAAAGAAGACTTTAAGACAAACAACTTGACAACTTGCAATATTATATTATTCTCCAAAAGCAATGGGTTACAACCTGGATAGCAACACAACCATTCTCCAAGAAAGAAAGCTAGCCTCCAAACAAATGGACAACATTATACAACTACCTCCACTAAACATAACGACATGGGAACACATTCTTGAGGAGCCAAATTTCAAATATTCAAATCTGCAACAACCATATTCAAACAGATTTGTTCACAACACTAGATTCATGGAGACACACTCACAACATGACTATATTTTCGAATCAGTTCAAGTCTCAACGGATCTACAACGTTCACAAGCTTCAAATCCAATATAAATACATGAAGATTTGAAGTCGAAAGAAGAAAGACATACAAAACGCACACAAGAACATCGGTCTTTCACTGCTTATATTTCTCATTTGTATCTTTGATACATTGTGCTTCAGTGCTTATATTTATTCACTCTTTGAGAGAGTTTATTTCTATAAATCATTCTTTGTAAGAATCTCAAAGTTGTGGGACTTTGAGGTTGGGTTATCAGATTACAACTTGTAAGGGGGAGTGTATCCTAGAGAGAGGATAACTTTCGAGTACGAGTGTGTATCGATTTGAGTGATAGTAGAAAAACCCGGAGAGTCTGGGACTCGGACGTAGGTCAAGAGTTAAGACCGAACCAAAGTATAAATCTTCTGTGTCAAGCTCTTCCTCTCTAACTCCATTTACCTTGGTTAAGCATCTGTTGTGTGGGTGATCTGAAAAGAATTTTTAAAATCCCCAATTCACCCCCCTCTTGGTGATTTCCTTCACTTTCATAATCATCTTCCTAGGATTCACTCCCCTTACAAGCTGTAATCAATACAATGTGTTTCCCACTCAAGATCACCCAATCTTGAGTAACTCTCAGATAGATGTTTACAGATAAATCTTCTCTCTCAGAAGTAAATGAATAAACACTGAAGTACAATACAAATCATTTTACTCTCTATGTTGAACTATATAAGCATTGAGAATAGAGAGAGTGTGAGCTAAATGTTTGATTCAGAAATTTGGCATTTCAACAGTGTAAGCTCTTGTCTTCAACCTCTTCTATCTTGAATGCTTCTCCTTTTATAGTTAGTTGCAATTTATGACCGTTGGGCAATTCTTCCCATTTAGCATATGACTGTTGGAAGAAATAAATATAGTCGTTGAAGCTTCTGACGTAATCATATGCTTTTTGTAATCCGATGTTAATCCTTCGTTTGATCATCTAAAACTTATACACAAATGATATAAACAATGTTAAGAAGTAGTATAAGTTCTTTTGGATTTCATCCGAATGTTCTTGATGAGAATCTAAGATTTCAAATACGATGATTTTCTGATGCAGGGATGTTGACTCGAGTTATTCCATGTGACTCGAGTTGTTTTAAATGCCAGATGCTTTCTGTTTGGATTCTGACTCGAGTTGTCATATCGTGACTTGAGTTGCGAAAATATCATTTCCTCTCTGTCTGCGAGTAACTCGAGTTACCCTTCGTGACTCGAGTTGCCAAGGTGCTCCAAAATAACTGATTGCTCTCTGTGTCCTTGAGTGACTCGAGTTGGTGGACTTGAGTTGCCTTAGTATGACTCGAGTTGACTTTGTCTCCAAACTCCTGGTTGCTTTCTGTCTGAATGGTGACTCGAGTTGTCATGCTATGACTCGAGTTACCCGTTCATCCGACAGTGGCTCACATGTGCTTGCTAGCATTGGCATTGATCCTCAATCTGAGCTTTTGATCATCTGAAACTTCCTCACAAAGATTATTAATAACATTGAAGAGTATAACGAGTAGTAATCAATTGATAACATTAATTTCAGAATTCTCAGAGACGTTGTGGAGCAGTGCTCTGCTACTTTGTTCGTTCGAGTTAAAATATCTTCCCAATATTCTTTCTTCTCTATCTGCCTCTCTGATTGACGTTGACTCAAGTTTCCAGTCCTAAACTTGAGTTATCCAAGCCTAGTTAACAACTCATTCCAAACTCATTGTATGTTGAGCGTTGTTGAACCATCTTGAACTTACTGTAACTTTCGAAGGCCATATCTCCATAGTCCGAACTTCGTTTTACTTGGTTCAAATCATTATGGAAATAATTTTGAGTCTTCGTTCATATGCCACCGATTTCAGCTCAATTGGATTTGTGGTTTGTGAGTTACACTCAAAATACCAAAGCTATGTCTGCACTGTGGCGTGAATTGCAGTTCCAACTTCTACAATTCATATCTCCTTTATCTGAACTCCTTTGGGCTTGAATTTTATATCAAAATGACGCATTGGGAGTCTAATTTCATATGCAATTGGTTTCACCTCAATCCGATCTTTGGTTTGAGAGATATCATCGAAATACCAGACCTCGCTCAGCTGAAACGTAAAACAGAGGTGAACAGAGTTGCTGAAATACACTTTGACTCGAGTTACTAGTGACAACTCGAGTTACTTAGTGATAACTCAAGTTATATCAGTCTAGAAACCCAAAAACACTGTAACAAAGTGGTTACCTCGAGTTGCAACCTCATGACTCGAGTTGGATCATCCTGAAGCTCCCTTTTGCTTATTTTAACTCCAAATTGAGCCATTCCAACTTCCATTTGATCATGGAGACTTCTAGTATCAATCAAAGAACTTGAACAATGATATTCTCATTCCATTCATCAAGTTCTTCCTTCTTCAATCTCTCCTCTTCTTCTTGATTATTCTCAAAAATCCTTTGACAACTTTTTGCTTCCTTAATATTCTCTGCAAGTTCTTCTTTCTGAAATATCTTGTCTCCTTCTTGATTGTTACCCATTACTCAACTCATTCTTTCTTCTCTTCTCTTGATCATTCTCGACAATTCAATTTAGACTAATCTACAATAAATATAATAGTTAGTCAATGTAGGAGATTAAATATATCATACAAGCTTTTTGCTTTTAATAATGGCATTTATATAAGACATCATCAAAACTAATCATATCCAACACGAGTCAAAGCAACATTAAATGCAAAGAGAAGATTTGAAAAATACTGTCTGACTCGAGGCAGGTAAATCATAGACTCAAGTTTAGGCTTAGGCTTGAGTCAACCTCAGAAGATTGATCAAAGATAACGGATATTATTAACTCGAGGCGAAATATGAGGCTCGAGTCAATCTATAAACTCGAGGTGGGAAAGTAGGCTCGAGTCAATCTTCACTTTTAAATGTAACGGTCAAGACTCTGGCTAGAGTAAACTCTTGCTGGTTCGAGGCACGAGAGCCATGACTTTGAAATATCTTTAAAATTAAAGACCTTTGGCTCGAGTCTCAAAACATCCTGGCTCGAGTTTAGCTACAAACTCGAGGTAGTCTTTTTATAGGCTCAAGGCAAAAGAACCATAGTTTGAAAATCATTTTTGAAAAACAAAGATCATTGACTCGAGTCTTGGAAAATCTTGGCTCGAGTCTAGACATAAACTCAAGGCAGTCTTTTGACAGGCACGAGGCAATATAGCAAATTGGCAATAGATGCATAAGAGATTGACTCGAGTCTGCAACATTGGCTCGAGCAAATCTGACAGCAAAATATTTTCTCAGATAAAAACTCATTTTGACTGGGTTAAAAATAATTTTACTTAGATCCTTGAACATATATTATTTCCAAAGTTAATCATCATCAAAACATAAATAGGGAACCAACAAAATGATATTCATCTATAAGTAGAGACACATTCAAGATGGAGAAAAACGATGACAAGAGCTTGCACGGTCAAAATGCCCAAATTTTGAATCCAACGTTTATCTCATACACACTCTGTTTTTAATGCTTACATAGTTCATCATAGAGAGTGAAATTGTTTGTAATGTACTTCAGTGTTTATCTTATTCACTTCTGTGAGAGAAGATTCATTATAAACATTTTATTTGTTTATCTGAGAGTTACTCAAGATTGGGTGATCTTGAGTGGGAAACAGGTTGTAACCTTACATTGTGTAAGGGGGAGTATCTCGATGAGAGATTTGGATTCACAAGTGCCTGGGTGAACTTGTGGGATTGTAAAGGTTTCTCTTATACCCGGATTAAACAAGAGGATAGTGGATTGAAAATATCAAGTAGAGCTTGGGGACTGGACGTAGGTCAAGGATTGGACCGAACCAGTATAAATCACAATTTGCATATTCTCTTTCCTGAACTCTTATATTCCCAGCATATATGTTTATTTGAATATCTAACTGTTGATTTAGAAAATGCAAAAATATTTTTAATGTTCCAAGATTTTAATCAATCACCCAATTCAGCCCCCTCTTGGGTTCAATCGGGTCTTACAAAATCCCCTTTCAAATCAAAAAGTGAAATCACGATTGATTGATCACTCCAACTTCTTCATATAGATTTAGTTAGACCAACAAGAGTTAAAAGCCTTGGTGGCAATTTATATACCATGGTCATGGTCGATGACTTCTCCAGATTCTCTTGGACTATCTTTCTTTCATCAAAAGATGAAATATTAGAACAATTTGTTGCATTTGCCAATAAAGTATAAAATGAGAAAGGTATGAGCATTTCAGGAATAAGGACAGACCATGGAGGAGAATTTGAAAATCAAGCCTTCGGGTAATACTATGATGCCATTGGAATCAGTCACAACTTCTCAGCACCAAGGACTACTCTACAAAATGGAGTAGTGGAGATAAAGAATAGAGTCCTCACTGAAATGGCCAAAGCTGTGGTTAATGAAAAAAACATATCGCAAGTATTTTGGGTGAACGCTATGAGCACTACATGCTACATCTCCAATAGAGCCTATATTAGCAAGAAGCTTGACAAAACTCCCTAAGCTGCACAAAGGAAAGAAGCCTAAAATATCTCATCTACACATATTTAGATGCAAATGCTTCATCCATAACAATGGCAAGGATAACTTGGGAAAATTTAATCCTAAGTCAGATAAAGGTATATTTATTGGCTACTCAAATAGAAGTAAAGCTTTTAGAGTTTATAACAAAAATAATTGTGTTGTTGAAGAGTCTGTTCATGTTGTGTTCTTAGAGTCTAACCTTTCTTCTAAACCTTTAGATGATGAACCTGAATTGATTCATCCTGACGAATCTCAAATCATCTCAAAATCCCCTTCTCCATTGGAAATTGAATATGAGAATGATCTTGATCCAAATGATCAGGGTCAACCTAGAGCCTAGAGATAATAAGAGCCATCCTATATATCAAGTTATAGGAGACATCAATGAAGGAGTAAGAACAAGGAGTAGAGTTCTTAATGAAGTCAGCTTCTCTACTTTCATTTATGAGATTAAACCCTCCAACATTAATGAAGCCCTTTCAGATAATGATTAGATGATAGCAATGCAAGAGAAATTGAATCAATTTAAAAGAAATCAAGTTTTGGACTTGGTATCCAGGCCTAAGGACCATCCAATCATTTACACCAAATGGGTATTGAAGAACAAACGTGATGAATCCGTAGCCATTATCAGCAACAAGGAAAGATTGGTTGCCAAAGGCTATAATCAAGAAGAAGGTATTGATTATGAGGAAATGTATGCTCCAGTAGCTAGATTAGAAGCTATACAAGTACTCTTAGCTTTTGCGTGAATCAAAGGATTTAAACTTTATCAAATGGATGTTAAAAGTGCCTTCCTAAATGGTTTCATTAAGGAAGAAGTTTATGTTGAACAACCTCCTGGTTTTGAAGAGATTTCGCATCCTAATCATGTTTATCGTCTCAAAAAGGCTCTCCATGGTCTTAAACAAGCTCCTAGAGCTTGGTATGAAAGACTAAGCAAATTTCTTCTTGAACAAGGCTTTGTCAAAGGAAAGGTCAACACAACTCTTTTCATCAAACACAATAAGAACAATGATTTACTAATTGTGGAAATTTATGTCAATGATATTATATTCAAAGCTACTAATGATTCCTTGTGTGAAGATTTTTCTAAGACTATGCAGGGAGAGTTTGAAATGTCTATGATGGGAGAACTAAACTACTTTCTCGAACATCAATCAAACAACGAAAGAATGGGATATTTATCTATCAAACCAAATATGTTAGTTCTCTATGTGTTTTGATGATAACCGACAATTGTAAACACAAGTTTAAGTTTATCCTTGGTAAGTTGAAAAAAACTTACTGTCAAAGGGAAACTCGAGTATTGATAGCAATACTCGAGTATTGACTTGACAGAGAGTAGCTCTAGTTCATTTATCAAAGCAATACTCGAGTATTCCTTTGAATACTCAAGTATTGAGCTTACAGAGAGCACTCCAAGTTTTTCACTATGAGCCAAACTTGAGTATTGGCTTGAATACTCGAGTATGGACCATACAGAGACTCTTTCAATAATAGGCATATCTTTCAATACTCAAGTATCCATCTGGATACTCAAGTATTGGTCATGCAGAGAGTCACCAAGGTATTTCAACATGTGAATACTCGAGTATTGGCTTAAAAGAAAGTTTTCAAACTTTACACATGGATATGAATACTCAAGTATTGACTTGGTAGAGACTTCTCAAAGTTTTTGAGAATATCTGAATACTCGAGTATTGATTTGGAAACTCGAGTATTGGCCATACAGAAAGCTTTGCTATTCTCAAATGTTTTTGAATACTTAAGTGTTACTTGAATACTCAAGTATTGACTTGGGAAAAGATTTCACAAAGGTTTTCAAAATAATTTGCATACTCGAGTATTGAGTTCAAAACTCGAGTATTGGGCATACAGAGAGCTTTGTTCTTTTTCAAATGATTTGAAAACTCAAGTATTGAATTGAATACTCAAGTATTGAGATTTTGGACTTAAAACTCTTTTTCTCATAAAAAGTTCAAAACTCAAGTATTGGATTTAAATACTCGAGTATTGGTCTTATTCAAAGAAATGGTCAAAAGCTCAAAACATGAAGTTCTTCTCTGGAAGAAGAATACTCGAGTATGAACATGTATACTCAAGTATTCATATTAGTGCACAGTGACAAACTCAAGTATTGAGAAACATACTCGAGTATTGGTCGCGGAGTTTGAAAATCAAGTCTGACGAATTTGTGAAATCTTCTCATTTGATCTCAATACCTCTCATCTACATTTACTACTATTCTTAACTATGTTTGATGAGTTTGTTAGTGAATTTCAGATTGTTTAGAGGACATTAAATGAAGGTTTGAACTAAAGCAAAAAGCAATGTCAGAACATTAAATGCAAGTCCAGAAACTTGCTTCCTTTAGAGCCATCATTCTCTACACGTTTGCAAAAGGATTAATGTCTGCTTTCCCTAAGCAGTACTTGCTCTTCCAACGGATCTAATACAAGGAAAGTCAACACTAATCCTCTGGGCAAAAGGAATTAACTGAAGTGTAGAGAGAGAAGACACCAAAGTGCCTCCAACAGCTAGATTAACACTTCAACAGATATATGGAGTTAGCAACAGTCATTTGATGCTCTCTTAGTATAAATAGAGTAGCATTCAATTCTTCTCAACAAGTAAGACTGCAGAAAATGAAAATCATTCAAGTTTCCAACTACTCTTGAGTTTTCTTGTGTAAAGTATCTGTTGATACATTAAGCTTTAGTGTTTATCTTTATCTACTCTTTGAGAGAGTTTCTTAATTGTAAATCATTTATTGTAAGGAATCACAAGTCAGGGGACTTGGTGATTGGGTTCATTGATTGAAACTTGTAAGGGGGAGTAAGTTCTAGTGAGAGAATTACTCTTAAGTACAGAGTGTGTAATCAATTGAGATAGTGAAAATCCCAGAGAGTCTGGGGACTGGACGTAGGTCAAGAGATTGGACCGAACCAGTATAAATCCTTGTGTCTTGCTCTTCTATTGTCATCTTAGCTCATCTCTATTTTTAGTGTTAAAAAACAGAGCAAGTCAAAAAGATTTTTGAAATCCCCAATTCACCACCCTCTTGGTGATTTAACTCCACTTTCATTTGGTATCAGAGCCAGGTTTTCTCAGAAGAGATTAACATCTCGAGAAGGATCACTATGGAAGGTATTCTACCTGATGGAGCTTCGATCAACCGACTACCGGGATTCACTGGAGAGCACTATTCTTTCTGGAAATCCAAATTCAAAGTCTTTGTACTAGCTTCTTAATATGGTCTCTGGAGAGTGTTTGAAAGAAGAGATTATGTTTCGTCAACTACTGAAGATGGAGTAAGAACTCCAAAGCTCGAAGAAGAATATGATGAGAATGACAAGAAACTAGTCACTCTCAATGGCAAGAAGTTGTTCTCATGCTCCGAGTGCCTTAAGTCAAAGTGAATATTTTCGAGTATGCACTTTAACTTCTGCTAAAGAATTGTGGGACGCCTTGGAGTTGGCTCACGAAGAAACCCCTAGAGTCAAGGAGAATAGAGTCAACACCCTCATGACTAAGTACAACCTTCTTCATATGAAGTCTGGAGAATCGATTGGTGAGTTCTAGCTTAGATTCACTCATCTGATCAACCAACTTGCTGCATTGAGAAAAGTCTATGATGAACCAGTTCAAGTCAGAAAAATCTTGAACATTCTTAGCAAGGAATGGGAAGCCAAGGTTACTGCCATCGAAGAAGCTCATGGCGCATCAATGGCATCTCATATGTGACCTTGTTTGGTAGCTTACCCGAATATGAAGGCAAGGTCAAGTTCAGAAAGGGACTTGATGAAATCAATAGCAAGACCAAAGGCATAGCTCTTAAGGCTATCAAAGAAGCTAAAGAGACAGATGATGATGATGATGATGATGAAGACGAAGAAAAAGAGCTTGGCATGATCGTTCGAAGATTTAAAAGATTCTACCGAAAGGATCAATGATACAAGAAATTTCACAAAGGTAGCTCCAGCACTGAGTAAGACAAAGCAAATATTTGCTTAGTTGCTGAAGAAGAAGAGCAACATGACAACAATGATGAGGTATATGATCCAAAACCATCTTATGATGAATTGTTTGCTAAGTACATTGCTTTGTTCAAACGAATTTGAAAAACTTGCTGAAAAATATCTTGCTTTGAAAAAGAAGAATGTAACTCTTGAACGCAAGTTGAAAAGTTCTCATACGAAAATGTTGTTTGTGCATATTGTCTGATCTAAAGGAAAAGAATTTGCATCTTACAAAGGCACTTGAGAAATTCACTAGAGGTAGTGAAATGCTCAATGTCATCTTGAAAGAACAAAGATTTACAAATGATAGATCAGGAATCGGTTACAAACCAAATTTTGATAAAAGAAAAGGCAAAAAAAAAAAAATTGGAGAAAAGACTTATATGAACTACTTTAGAAAATCTGTTCATTCTTCAAATCCTTGTGCTCATTGCAATTATTGTAATCGTAAAGGTCACACTACTTCTTCCTGTTTTCATAAAAAGGAAAGAAAGAGTAAACCTTTAGGAAACTATCAATGGGTGCCTAAGGGATCCTACAAGGTTCCTAAGACACAAACTAACCCCAAAGGACCCAAGAAAAGATGGTTACCTAAGACCTGATTTGTTGTATTTTGTAGGTTTGTCTAAGAGCATCAAATCCCAACAAGTGGTATATTGATAGTGGATGCTCTAGACATATGACGGGGGATCAATCCAAATTTACTTCAATCAAGCCCAAGGATGGTGGCAAGGTAACCTTTGGTGGAAATCAATCTGGAAAGATTAGGTATTAGTGAAATTGGAAACAATGAAGGACCACAAATCAAAGATGTCTACCTAGTAGAGGACTTTGTCACAATCTCCTCGGTGTAAGCTAAAGTCGATAAAGGTAACATAGTTATCTTTGATTCGAGGAATGCTTGATTATTAGTAAGGATATTCTCCCTTTGGAAAATATTAAATCAAAAGCCTTATTCAGAACCCCTAGAGATGGAAATTGTTATACACTTAACCTTTCTAGAAATGCTTTTGACTTTGAAAAATGTTTTGTTAGTAATTTGGATGATAGCTGGCTTTGGCACAAGCGATTAGCTCATGTCAATATGATTCAACTTGACAGATTACTTAAAAAGGATTTGGTCATTGGTGTTCCAAGACTTCAATTTAAAAATGACATGATTTGTGATGCTTGTCAAAAAGGAAAACAAACCAAATCTTCTTTCAAATCTAAAAATGAAATTTCAACTAATAGACCTCTCCAACTACTCCATATGGATCTAGTTGGACTAGCTAGAGTAAAAAGCCTTGGTGGCAATCTTTATACCTTGGTGATAGTTGATGATTTCTCTAGATTTGCTTGGACAATATTTTTATCTTCGAAAGATGAAACGTTTGATCAGTTTGTTTGTTTTGCCAAGAAGGTCCAAAACGAGAAAGGTTTCTCAATTTCGAGAATTGACGATCATGGAGGAGAATTCGAAAACCATGCATTCGCCGAGTTCTGTGACATCAATGGCATAAATCACAACTTCTCAGCCCCAAGGAATCCTCAACAAAATTGTGTTGTGGAGAGAAAGAATATAGTCCTCACCGAGATGGTGATGAGCACAAATTATACCATGTTTTCCCTGTACTTCATGACCGAATTGAAGGGTGAATAAATGCTTAAACTGCAAACAATCCAAGCAAAAATGCATATATTCATGATATAGGGAACGGAAGGATGGAAACCATTTACATCCCGAACATGTGCTAAGAAGAGCAAATTACATTGTTTTAAAGAACGTATAGCAAAGCTAATATGATGCTATAGCATTCCGACCGCAACTCGAAAGGCAATAAAAAACATCACGAAAGCTATAGCAAAGTAGAGGACGCAATGCTATGCGGCATACTTTTCTGACCCTTTTATCTAGCTGATTTCAGGAATAGAAATAAAAGATCGAGATCAACAAGTAGATTCCTGACATAATGAAATAGAAGATGCGGAGGATCAAAACAGAAAGATTTGAAGAATCCCGCAGGATCCGCAGAATCAATTTACAAACAGAAGATGCGATAGATCTCGACAGATTTGGAAAGCCCAGCTAGCTTAACTTGCGTCACACGAAAGTCCGAATATAAAAGGAAACAGCAGGACAACCCTGGAAGAGAATCGCAGAGAGCCAACACAAGATTACACATTCAGCCGACTCAACAGAAGAGTGAGAGACTTCACTAGCACGAGAATTCCAGGATAACCCAGCATCCTTCCTCGCAGTAAGACGGAGGGAAGAAGACGTGTAGTGGTGACGTGAAAGGGCTTCGTCCACGCCATCGGAACACCGTCAAGCTTTCTATTTTCATTTGTTTAATTTTAGTAGTTAGATCATGGGTCATTCTGTTACCATCTATTTTGTGTTTCCTTCGTCAGTCATGAACTAACTTTCTGATGGCTGAACGAGGATGAAGTCTTAAGGGTGTATGAACCCAGTTGCAAGTTCTTAATTTAATAGATTCGGTTTGCTTATCAGTAAATTAACTACTAGTCAATTAGAGGAATCTAAGGGCTAGACTGTGGTCTCGGCTTACTGGCAAGGAGTCGAGGCTCGACCTCTGAGAAACAGTGTTTGCTAGGCAACCGGTGTTAGTTCTCTATGTGTTTTGATGATAACTCGACAATTGTAAACAAAATGGGAAGTTTTCTTTTAGTAAATTGAAAAACTTACTATCAAAGGAAAACTCGACTTTTGGTTCAAAACTCGAGTTTTGATCTTAATGAGAAAAATCACGAACAAAGCAAAACCGCCGGTTTTTCATAGAAAACTCCAATTTTTCACCATACAAAGATTTCTCAATGTTTTTTTCGGAAAAGACAAAACTCCGAGTTTTCATTGAAAACTCGAGTTTTGGTAATACGAAAATCTCCAAAACTTTAAGATTGTGAAAACTCCAGCTTTGGTACAAAACCGCCAGTTTTAAGTTTGGCATGAGTTTTCCAAGTTTTTACTAAGATTTGTGAAAACTCGAGTTTTGATTCAAAACTCGAGTTTTGACTTGGGACATAACTCTCAAAGTTTACACGGTTTTGAAAACCGCGATTTTGGTGAAAACCTCCGTTTTGACTTAACACAGTTTTTATCAAAGTTTTCATGATTAAATGAAAACTCGAGTTTTGTCTAGCGAGAGAACATTCATATTTTACCCGGTTTTTAAAACTGCCATTTTCATGAAAACCTCCGGTTTTGAGTTTGGCAAGGTTCTCTCGGTTTTCACAGTAAAGTGAAAACTCGAGTTTTGCTCAGGCAGAAAGCCTTCGTGTTTTCTCAGTTTTTGAGAACTGCCAGTTTTCTCCAAAACCTCCAGTTTTGACTTGGCGCGATTTCCTCAAGTTTTCATACTTAAATGAAAACTCGAGTTTTGATATGAAAACTCGAGTTTTGGCCAAGCCGAGAGTTTAATGTTTTTCAATGTTTTGAAAACCTCCAGTTTTGGAAGAAAACCTCCAATTATGATGTTTTGGACTTAAATCGATTTTACACACCAAAGTCCAAAACTCTCGTTTTGAGAAACAAAACTCGAGTTTCCATCGCAGAGTTTGAAATTCGAATATGACGAATTTGTAAAACCTTCTTATTTGATCTTAATACTTTTCATTATTATTCTCGATATTCCTAGCTATGTTTAACCACTTTGTTAGTGAGTTTCAGATGAATTAGAGAATATTTATTGAAGGTTTAAAGCAAAAGCAAAAAGCATGTTAGAACATTAAATGCTAAACCCAGAAAGTTGCATACTTTTGGGTAATCCGCTTGCACACGCTTAACAAAGAATTAAAGAATGTTTATACATCCAGCAGCTGCCAATCCAACGGCTTTATTTTCAAGAAGTCAACTCTGAGCTTCTGCACAGCTGGATTAAGAGGAGATTAGTGAGAGAAGAAGACCTAAGCTTAAGCTAATCCTTGTCTAATGAAGGCAATGGTTATATTGAAGATTACAACGGTCATCTAATGCACTCTTAGCATAAATAGAACTGCATTCAAGTCTTCTCAACTAACACAACTACTAAAAATGAATTGCATTCAAAGTTCTTCAACTACTCTCAGTTTTTCATCTGTATAGTATCTTTTGATACATTGAGCTTTAGTGTTTATTCTTATCTACTCTTAGAGAGAGTTTCTTAAGTGTGAATCATTTATTGTAAGGAATCACAAGTCAGGGGACTTGGTGATTGGGTTCATTGATTGCAACTTGTAAGGGGGAGTAAGTTCTAGTGAGAGAATTACTCTTGAGTACAGAGTGTGTAATCAATCGTGATAGTGAAATCCCAGAGTTTCTGGGGACTGGACGTAGGTCAAGATATTGGACCGAACCAGTATAAATCTCTCGTGTCTTGCTATTCTTCTCTATCCTTTGTTCTGCTCTGTTTTAGTATTCGAAAAACAGAGCACCTCTGAAAGAATTTTTTTAAAATCCCCAATTCACCCCCCCTCTTGGTGATTATGCTCCACTTTTAGCCGGTGCAAGGCTTGACCTATTTATTGTAGGCTTCAGGAATGGGTCTACCTCTCATAACCAATACACCCTGAGTATAACGCAAATAAAATCTAGAAAGTTGCCATAGGAATATGGAAGGAGTATAGTTAATATCATATGTATCGGATGCGGAAACTTCGATAGATCATAGCGGTGGGTTAATCGAATAGCTTTACAGTTAGTAGCTATGTTGTAGCAATTGCAGAAGCTGTGCAGTATAGATGCTATAGCAATGGGTAGAGCAACTGGGGGAATTATGCACTTAAGGAGGAGTCCGAGTTCAACCTAACTTCTTACGATATCTTCTTAAACTTACTTTGTTTACTTCGGTATTAGCGTAATCATCAAAAACCTCTCAAACCAATTACATTTACTTTACGATTGCAACTATCATAGCAATTGAGCGTCTCTTCGGTATCTCGGTCTGCGTGAGACGATACTCTACTTTCACTTTATTACTTGTTCGACTGGTTCACTTGCCATCAACGAAATCGACTAACAGATGGCAAGAGTTATGCTGAATGAAAACAACACTTCTCAAGTGTTCTGGGCTGATGCAATAAGTATAGCTTCCTATATCTCAAATCGGGCATACCTCCGGAAGAAGTTGAACAAAACCCCCTATGAGCTTTACAAAGACAGAAAGCCAAACTTGGCTCATCTACATGTTTTCGGATGTAAGTGCTTCATCCACAATAATGGTAAGGACAATTTGGGAAAGTTTGATCCCAAAGCATATGAAGGTATATTTTTGGGTTATTTAAATAGAAGTAAAGCTTATAGAGTCTTTAATACTCGTACTCGCATAGTTGAAGAGTCCATGCATGTTGTTTTCTGTGAATCCAAAACTGATAAATCCATGGATGATGATGAGGAAAATGTTTTCAAAAATCAATTCTTTTTTAAAACTACTCCTGCCTCTATTGAAAATCCTGAAAATGTTTTCGAGGCTGATCCTCAAAATGATTTAGAAAACCCTGATCAATCTCAGCCTAGAGCTTGGGGGTTCATTAGGAATCATCATTTGGACCAAGTGATAGGTGATTTAAATCAAGGAGTACGAACTAGAAATGTACTTTAAATGAAGTAACATTTTCTGCTTTTATATCACATATAGAACCCTCTAACATAGATGAAGCCCTTTCAGATAATGATTGGGTGATAGCTATGCAAGAGGAGTTACACCAATTTGATAGGAATCAAGTTTGGGATTTGGTACCTAGGCCTAACGACCATCCGGTCATTAGCACTAAATGGGTATTCAAGAACAAACGAGATGAATCAGCAATCATTGTCCGTAGCAAGGCAAGATTGGTTGCTAAAGGCTATAATCAAGAAGAAGGAATTGATTATGAAGAAACTTATGCTCCGAAGGCAAGATTGGAAGCCATAAGAGATCTTCTAGCCTTTGCTTGTGTCAAAGGATTCAAACTCTATCAAATGGATGTGAAAAGTTCTTTTCTAAATGGTTTTATTCAGGAGGAAGTGTATGTTGAACAACCTTCTGGTTTTCAAGATGATCATCATCCAGATCATGTTTATTGTCTCAAAAAGGCATTATATGGTCTCAAGCAAGCTCCTAGAGCTTGGTATAAGCGATTAAGCAAGTTCCTTCTTGATCAAGGATTTATTAGAGGAAAATTAGATACAACTCTCTTCATAAAGAGTAATAAGATTGGTGAAATTTTAATTGTTCAAATATATGTTGATGACATTATATTTGGTGCTTCTAATGATTCTTTGTGTGAATATTTTCTAAGAATATGCAGGGAGAATTTGAGATGTCCATGATGGGAGAACTCAACTATTTCCTTGGTCTGCAAATCAAGCAAAGAAAAGATGGAATCTTCATATCTCGGACCAAGTATCTCAATGATCTGTTGAAGAAGTTTGGGATGGATCAATGCAATGGAGGCGATACTCCAATGAGCTCAACCACTTCATTGGATCTTGATGAAAAGGGAAGGACTTCAACATTACAAGATATAGAGGAATGATTGGATCATTGCTCTATCTCACTACAAGTCGTCCGGACATCCAATTCAGTGTGGGCATGTGTGAAAGATTCCAATATGCTCCCAAGGAGTCTCATGCTAAGAATGTGAAGAGGATCTTCAGATATCTTTCTGACACAAAAACCCTTAGTTTGTGGTTCCCCAAAGGTCAACCTGAACATTTGGTGGCATATTCAGATTCAGACCATGCCGACTATAAGACGGATAGAAAGAGCACAAGTGGCCAATGTGAATTTCTTGGTGGATCACTTGTCTCCCGGTTCAGCAAGAAGCAAACGAGCATGGCTGTGTCTTCCACTGAAGCTGAATATGTAGTTGCCTCAAGTTGCTTTGTGCTCAAGTCCTATGGCTCAAGCAACAACTATCGACTTGGGAATCAACTTTGAAGGAGATCCCAATATTGTGTGACAACACAAGCACAATAAGCTTGGCCAAGAATCCAGTTCAACATACTCAAACCAAGCATATTGATGTGAGACATCACTTCATAAGGATCATGTTCAGAAGAAAGATGTTAAGGTAATGTTCATCCCAACACATCTTCAACTTGCTGACATCTTCACCAAACCTCTAGCCAAAGAACAATTTAATTTCATAAGAAGAGAATTGGGAATGGTAAATCCCAATGAGTTGTAAGTATCTCTCTCTATCTAAATGTTAGTTATGATTTTGATGATTGTTAGAAACTAATTTAAGCATCGGAGTATCTAGTTATGTTTTATGCAGGATGCTTGAAATACTGGTGTTTGCTGTGAAAAGGAGCAAACTCGAGTATTGGGAGCAATACTCGAGTATGTCGGAGTAAGAGAGCAACTTTGAGTTTTGGCGAGAATGAATACTCGAGTATGTAAGTGAATACTCGAGTATGTAAGTGAAATGGTGGATACTCGAGTATGTAAGTTGAATACTCGAGTATTGGTCAGGAATTTCAAAGGTTCACCTTACACTTTTGAAGTCCAGGTTAGTGAATTTTTTTCTCAATACTCAAGTATTGGAATGAATACTCGAGTATGGCTGTGCATTTATATATGTTCACTATTTATGTTCTTCAATACTCGACTCAACACTCAAGTTTTGCCCTAGAAGCTCTCTCTCCCCTTCTCTGATTCTCGTCTCTCTCGATCAAATCTTTCTCTCCAAACTTAGAAATGACTTCCAAATCCAATCCTAAGGAGATTCACGACAACGTTACGCCGGGAAGGGACGAAATCCAACTCTCCTCCTCATCCACCTCCTCCTCAACGTCCCCCAAGGATGAAATCGATCCCCAATCGTTTTCATCATAGAGTTGATCGATCAATAAGAGGAGTAAGCAAAGAGATACATGAAGCTTTCTCTCCTAAACCTAAATCGAAAGGGGTTTCATTCAAACAACCCATTCCATCACCTCCAAAGAAGAAGAGGTCTGCACCTGAACCAGTCATTGGAAAGGGAAAGAATAAGGTGGTTGAAACATCTAAGTCCAAACCTGCTAGGAAGAAGAGGGCCACTACTTCATCCTACAATTCTTCAAGGGGTCAATCCTCCTCAAAGGCTACTTCTTCTACACCAACTCAATCAGAGGAGTCACCTCCAATAATGGCCAATATTGTAGAAGATATCTACCGTAATCCTAATCCTCCCACAGGTTTTACCACTACTAATACCTTTCTTTCTACTGAACAGAATGCTAAGTTTAAGGAGCTATACATGAAGAAAGAGTTATGTCTAGTAGTTGCAGTTGATTTGGTTCAACTCCAACAAGATTGTAATGTCAACCTATCTCCCTGGCTTGCACCATATGAAACTTTCATATCTATCTCTGCCCCTTATACTCCCAACCTAGTTAGATTATTCTATTTTCATATGCAATATGACAATATTCTCAATTCTGATGGTGAGTTAGTAGAGGAAAGAGTGACTACCAGTGTCAAGGATGTCAAATTCACCCTGTCTACCTCAATCATTAACACTATTTTGAAAATTGACAATCCTCCTCCTGTTTCCTCTCCAAATTACAGCAACCAAGAGATCTTCTCCACACTTAGACCCAATGAGGACTTTCCTGAAAACCAAAGCCACACACTTTCTTTCAAACCAGGGTCTATGTCTCCTATAAACCGGGTTCTCTGGTACATCTATTCCAGGAACTTCATTCAGAAAGGAGGAAGCTTTACCCACTTTTCTCAGAGAGATTATCCTGTCTTCACTTCATTTGTCAAAAAGAATTCAATAAATCTTGGCCATTGGATTTTCCAGGAAATGATCAAGTTTTAATTTTCATCCAGAAGGACTTCCCACATACCATTTCCCTCACTAATATCTGTTATTCTCTTCTACCATAAGATTTGGTATGTTGGCCCTACTGAGAGCTTGAAGTATCCACCATTCTTTGGCAAGGCTCAACTGAACTTAATGAAGCTCAACTTTGAAGCAAAAGGCTTTGGCCAATCTCGGGCTCCTTCGAGATCACAAGCAAAAGTCTCTCAGTCAAGAGCACAGGAAGCTCAGTCTGCTCCACCTCCACAGTCATCTCTACCTTCAGGTTTTGATGAAAGGGTCAAAGCCATAGTGGATACTGCTATTGCCTCACTATCTATTCGATTGGAATTTGAGATAGGCAAGCTGGTACATGAAGTTCGTCAAGGTAACCATGACATGGTTGATGCACAAGAAGCCATGAAGGAACAAGTTGCAGGTGTCTCTGGTCAAAATGAGGTGATCACAGAAAAGGTTGAAGATCTCACTAGACACATGATGGATCATGATGTTAAGCTCACTACCTTGATGATATCCAATGTAAGCCTGAGTGATAAAGTGGATAAGATACTGAAGCATCTCCACATTGGCTCCACTTCCACTTTTGGCACTACCACTGGTCCTAACGTTTCTGATTTATCTGCTGACCATCTCACACCTAAACCTGACCCTTCTTCCTCATCACCATCATTTGCCTTTCAAACTTCACCCATTCCAACCTCTACTCCTAACACTGAGGTTCTAGCCTCTCCCTCTCCCACTACACCTACTACAGAGATTCTTCATCTCTCTCAGACACCCACAACTGAAATTTTCCATCCTTCTCCATCTCCTATCTCAGCTCCATCTACTTTTGAAGATGACAAAGGGGGAGAGAAAGATAATTGAGCTTTTGAGAAGAGTTCAGGAGCATTACGTTTTGTTGCATTTCATATTTTGTTATTGTAGCATTGCACTTAATGAATGATGTATGAATTGCATTTTGAGGTTTATGCAATATATCTGATTCTCTGTATTCACAATGAATTATGTATGAAATTGCATTCTATGGCTTTTGCAATATATCTCTGATGTTCTGTATAATGTGCAAAGTTTGGATTTCACAAAATGTTATGTAAACCTTTTTGAGATGAGTAAAATTCTATGCAAAACTCAATTTAGAACTCAAAACTCTCTCAATTTCTTGAAATCATAGTTTACAAGTGTTGTCATCATCAAAAAGGGGGAGAATGTTAGTTCTCTATGTGTTTTGATGATAACCGACAATTGTAAACACAAGTTTAAGTTTATCCTTGGTAAGTTGAAAAAAAAATTACTGTCAAAGGGAAACTCGAGTATTGATAGCAATACTCGAGTATTGACTTGACAGAGAGTAGCTCTAATTCATTTATCAAAGCAATACTCGAGTATTCCTTTGAATACTCAAGTATTGAGCTTACAGAGAGCACTCCAAATTTTTCACTATGAGCCAAACTCGAGTATTGGCTTGAATACTCGAGTATGGACCATACGAGACTCTTTCAATAATAGGAAAATCTTTCAATACTCAAGTATCCATCTGGATACTCAAGTATTGGTCATGCGAAGAGTCACCAAGGTATTTCAACATGTGAATACTCGAGTATGAGTTTGAATACTCGAATATTGGCTTAAAGAAAGTTTTCAAACTTTACACATGGATATAAATACTCAAGTATTGAAATGGAAACTCAAGTATTGACTTGGCAGAGACTTCTCAAAGTTTTTGAGAATATCTGAATACTCGAGTATTGATTTGGAAACTCGAGTATTGGCCATACAGAAAACTTTGCTATTCTCAAATATTTTTGAATACTCAAGTATTGACTTGGGAAAAGATTTCACAAAGGTTTTCAAAATAATTTGCATACTCGAGTATTGAGTTCAAAACTCGAGTATTGAATACATAGAGCTTTTGTTCTTTTTCAAATGATTTGAAAACTCAAGTATTGAGATTTTGGACTTAAACTCATTTTCACTTAAAAAGTTCAAAACTCGAGTATTGGATTTAAATACTGGAGTATTGGTCTTATTCAAAGAAATGGTCCAAAGCTCAAAACATAAAGTTCTTCTCGGAAGAAGAATACTCGAGTATGGACATGTATACTCAAGTATTCATATTAGTGCACAAGATGACAAACTCGAGTATTGAGGAACATACTCGAGTATTGGTCGCGGAGTTTGAAAATCAAGTCTGACGAATTTGTGAAATCTTCTCATTTGATCTCAATACCTCTCCTCTACATTCACTACTATTCTTAACTATGTTTGATGAGTTTGTTAGTGAATTTCAGATTGTTTAGAGGACATTAAATGAAGGTTTGAACTAAAGCAAAAAGCAATGTCAGAACATTAAATGCAAGTCCAGAAACTTGCTTCCTTTAGAGCCATCATTCTCTACACGTTTGCAAAGGATTAATGTCTGCTTTCCCTAAGCGATTTGCTCTTCCAACGGATCTAATACAAGGAAAGTCAACACTAATCCTCCGGGCAAAAGGAATTAACTCAAGAGTAGAGAGAGAAGACACCAAAGTGCCTCCAACGGCTAGATTAACACTTCAACGATATATGGAGTTAGCAACGGTCATTTGATGCTCTCTTAGTATAAATAGAGTAGCATTCAATTCTTCTCAACAAGTAAGACTGCAGAAAATGAAAATCATTCAAGTTTCCAACTACTCTTGAGTTTTCTTGTGTAAAGTATCTCGTTGATACATTAAGCTTTAGTGTTTATCTTTATCTACTCTTTGAGAGAGTTTCTTAATTGTAAATCATTTATTGTAAGGAATCACAAGTCGGGGACTTGGTGATTGGGTTCATTGATTGAAACTTGTAAGGGGGAGTAAGTTCTAGTGAGAGAATTACTCTTAAGTACAGTGTGTAATCAATTGAGATAGTGAAAATCCCAGAGAGTCTGGGGACTGGACGTAGGTCAAGAGATTGGACCGAACCAGTATAAATCCTTGTGTCTTGCTCTTCTACTGTCATCTTAGCTCATCTCTATTTTTAGTGTTAAAAAACAGAGCAAGTCGAAAAGATTTTTGAAATCCCCAATTCACCCCCCTCTTGATGATTTAGCTCCACTTTCAAAATATCTCTGAGACGTTCTCATGAAATATGGGACGGATCAGTGTAATGGATTTGACAATCCAATGAGTTCAACGACTCTCCTTGATGCTGATGTCAAAGGGAAGGACTTTAACATAACCAAATATAAAGGGATGATCGGCTTATTACTATATTTGACAGCAAGTAGACCAAACATCCAATTTAGCGTGGGAATGTGTGCAAGCTATCAATCTGCTCCAAAAGATTCTCATGCTGAGACAATTAAAAGAATCTTCATATATCTTGCAAACATGAGGAACTTGGACTTTGGTTTCCTAATGGATGAAATGAATTTCTCTTTTCCTACTCAGACTCAGATCATGCTGGTTACAAAAAAGATAGAAAGAGCATAAGTGGACAATGTGAGTTCCTCGGTGGATCTCTTGTGTCGTGGTTCAGCAAGAAGCAAAACATTATCTATTAGTCACCCACTGAAGATGAGTATGTAGTTGTTTGAAGTTGTCGTGCTCAAGTGCTTTGGCTCAAACAACAACTTCAAGACTTGAGAATTCATCTCAAGGAAATTCTAATCCTTTGGGACAACACAACTACAAAAAGCTTGGCCAAAAATCCAGTTCAACAGTCAAGAACCAAGCATATTGACATGAGACATCATTTCATCAGAGATCATGTCAAGAAGAAAGATGTTAAAGTATTATTCATTCCCACTCATCTGCAACTTGCTGATATATTTACTAAACCGTTGGCCAAAGATCAGTTCTTGTATATTAGAAGAGAATTAGGGATTTTAAACCCCAATGAATTGTAAGTAATCTCCTTCTTGCTATTTATTTTAGCTTAAGTTGATTAATGATGACTAATTTAAATATCAGAGTACCTAGTCTTTTATTTTGCAGAACTCTCTGTGAAGACAAAGAAAAATGGGGACAAACAAAGGTGATAAAACTCGAGTTTTACCAAAAACACTCAAGTTCATTTTAGTAAATCACTCAGAGTTAAATCTAGAACTCATAGAACTCAAGTTATAGTCTCATCAACTCGAGTTTTAGTTTGAACAACTTGAGTTTGTAGTATTCTTTGAATATCCGTGTGATAGTTCTTTTGGTGCCCTTGAATCCTAGTGTTTCTGCTAGAAAGAGCCTACAAAAACAAAACATTAACATTTCATTTTGTTATGATTTTAAATATTTCCTTCTAAATAATAATTATTAAAAAACTGCCTGTTCAGCTTGGCTCCTTCTATACTAGATGTTACACCCCTACCGGCCTCGCCCTTTCGAGTGGCGGGTTAAAGGGATTCCTTTAATTAGTTACTTTTCCATCATTATTAAGTCCATTTAACATATATCAGAGTGAGCGCGACAGAGCACAGGACCGGTTTGGACTAACTACTGTATTGGTAAAAGTAAAAAACAATAGAAAATATAAGTCCCTGTAGGGTTAAGGGTACAGTAATCCAAGATAAATACCGAAAACATTAATTACAGTCGTCCAAAAAGTAAAATACAAAGTATGGTAGGGCATTCCCTATTCTTCAATTGCACTGCAATGTCCTACCTTTCCAAAAAGGTCTTCCTCTGTCAAGCACGCCCCGCTGGATCAATAAAAGCTTCTGGAGTCCAGTATTGGCCCCCAGAGTAACCATCAGTACTCATGCACCAAATGTGTGATGTGTATGTATGCAACCATCTAAGTATGGGAACATGGAGAAAATATGCCAAATATACCAGAATATGCAAACAGTACACATAAGAAGCACATCTCTGCTCCGTTGAGCCGTCTTACCAAGACAGGCCCCGGAAGCACAAATTTGTCTCCGTTGAGTCGCCACGCAGGCAGACCCCGGAAGACACCACCTGTTTCCGTAGGGTCGCCTCATAAATAGACCCTGGCAGGCACCCTCAGCGCTAGGGACACAACCACAAACATGTTCTATATGCATATTTGGCAACACATATAGAAAAACATATATGGCAAGCAAAAGGTACCACAAACACATAAAAGTGCCGGAGTAGAGTGGTTACTACCTGTGGGGTGTGTACCGTATTTAATACTTTATTGTGTCTAGTCACTCTTCAAAATATGCCCTTGACCTAAATAACACCAAAATACCTTATTTTTAGTAATTCCAAAAATACCCTTGCATTTTAACTCAAAACCGAGCCCTTCACCAATTTCCAGAAAAATCCAGTGCATCAGACCCAACTTCAATGATTTTTAATAAATTCCACAAACATCATATTTGTATGAAACTAGCGCCATCTGAACCATTAAGATGTGTAATTTATGGTAAAAATACTTATAGATCCCAAAAAGAAACCACATGTAATTACAAAGCCCAATATTTACTCGCTGGTCAGACAAATCCTTTAACTTTCTGGACGATGTTTAACAATTTATTTATCCTAGTCCAAAACTCAAAATAACACAAAATTATACATCAAGGTGAACCTTAGGATGTTTAATTTATTCTTGTAAAATTTCAGCCACAACCGAGTTCATTTACTATTTTTAAGACTGTGATGAAGACTCGCTGCCCAGAATTCCAGATTTGACGGCAAGCTAGTTCTTAAGGCTTTTTCGGTGTTTTTGAGTTTGGAAAATCAAACCATAGGCTAACCCCATACAAAAATCATGTTCCAGACTCATTGGAACCCTCAAAAACCCCAAAATCAAATCACAACACCAAGCTCCAACAACATGGACGAAATCTCAACTTTAAACCTTAAAGAGTTGAGTTTTCGGTGTTTTACACAATCGAAGATTCGGCTTGATGGCTTGGTGACTTGCTCTTGCTCTTGGCTATGGAGGTCTTGGCTGAATCCTCTCTCTATTTTATGCAGAAATTTCGTGATCCCCATGTCTAGGAGAGAGAGAGAGCATGTGCATTTAATAAAGGTAAAAGTAGCTGATCAATCCAAAATAACTAGAGTAAAACCATGTCCAATAATTAATAGAATTCATCTGACTTTTTGAATTTTTCTCCAAGAAAATCCATAGGCTTCTAGGGGCAGGATATCTGGCGCATTCTCCTTTAAAGAGTGCATATTTTTATCTGCTTTTGGGAAAAATTACCTGTTTTGGCCCGAAACTTTCATAAATTACCAATTGTGGTCCGAAACTTATTAATTAATCTTTTCTTTTTCCCCAAGTCTTCTAGACTCCTCGTAGGGCCATGTGGTGCCTTCTGGACCACTCCAATCAGATCTTATGATTTTATCTTATTTTTCAAAATTTATCTGATTTATTCCCCTTTTACAACACGTAGGTCCCGCACTTTGACTTTTACACTGCTTTTTCTCTTTCTTCTTCTTCAAGCCACGTTTTTAATAATTATGGGGGGCTAGGTGGTGCCTATTTGGGCCCACCAAATCTGCCTTCCAACTTCCTCTACCAACTTTCCACTTTATCTGGTCTGATCTCCTTCTACCGATCCATGTGGATCCCGCTGGTCATCAGGGTGTTTCCCTTTGCACTTTTCTTCAACTTTTTCAGATGATCTCCCCTGAATGGACATTCATGTGTGGTACCCTCCAAACTTCCCAGAGTGGCCCCACACTTGTCCTACTCAGTCCAAAGGAACCCCTAACTGGTCCATATCGGTCACGTTTCTACCAGCCAATCGCCTGTGGGACCCACACTTTGTGTTTGGGCCTGAATATGACTTAAATCACCTGGTTTTCTCTTCTTTCTCATGATGGACGAAATTCAACATTAAAAGGACAAGAGATTTACTATTTTGCCCTTACTTTTCCTCTTTTACCCTTGTGGCGACACGTGTCCCAATATGATCATTACTCTGACTCTTGCTTTTTTGACATATGACTCTCCAGTGTCTCCTTCTCTTCCTATTTTCCTCAAAAATGCAGAGGATCTTTATCTGTCTAGGAAATGCCATACTTCCTGAACCGAGCTTAGTTGTCCGCCTATTTTAGGCTTGTTCTCAATTCTCGGGGTCCAAAGTTCGGGATATTACACTAGACAAATCCTACCCAATCATTAGGTGGGACGCTGTCAGGCACACTCTCCATCAACTATTCCAGAGGCATCATCCCATCCTTATCCAAAAAGTGGTAGAGACAATTTCTCATGCTACTCTATCTGCCCATATCTTTAACAAGTTGTACCACCTTCCTGCCGTCTCTTTACTACAAACTTATCCTACATCCCAAAATTAAATAAATTAGTAACAATTAGATAAATTATAATTAAATACATTTGATTAATTAAATAAATTATAATTATTGATATTTGATTATATATTAAATTAGTTACCTTCACAAGCTCGTCCTACATGTCCTCTTTCAGCCTCTTGGGAATCTCCTTCTAGTCCTAGAAGTGGATAGGGAAACAGACCCAATTCACACCCAACTCGTTCAGATAGCGGTTGCATAGATGACTGTAACTCCCAATCAGCTTGATTGTGGCGTCATTTGTTGGTCGATTTCCTTGATGGCAAGTGAACCAGTCGAACAAGTAATAAAGTGTAAGTAGAGTATCGTCCCAGATCGAGATACCGAGAGTGACGCTCAATTGCTATGATAGTTGTAAACGAAAAGTAAATATAATTGGGTTGAGAGGTTTTTTTGATTATGCTAATAACAGAAGTAAACAAAAGAAATTTAATAAATATCAGTGAGAAGTCAGGATGAACTCGGAATCATCCTTAAGCGTATAAATCCCCCAGTTGCTCTACCCATTGTTATAGCATCCATACTGCATAGCTTCTGCAATGCTACAGCCTGGCTACTAACTACAAAGCTATTCGGTTAACCCACCTCTGTAATCTACCGAAGCTTCCGTGTCCGATACATTGATATTAACTATACTCCTTCCATATTCCTATGGCAACTTTCTAGTTTTTATCTGCATTATACTCATGGTGTCCTGGTTATGAGAGGTAGACCCATTCCTAAAGCCTACAATAAATAGGTCAAGCCTTGCCGCGAGGCTAGCAAACACTATTTCTCAGAGGTCTAGCCTCAACTCCTTGCGCCCGATGCCGAGACCACAAATCTAGCCCTTAGATTCCTCTAATCGACTAGTAATTAATTCACCGATACGCAAACCGAATCTATTAAATTAAGAACTTTCAACTGGGTTCATATAACACTTATGAATTCATCCTCATTCAGCCATTAGAAAGTTAGCTCATGACTAACGAAGGAAACACAAAACAGATAGTAGCAGAATGACCCATGATCTAACTAATAAAGCAAAATAAATGAAAACAGAAAGCTTGACGGCATTCCGACGGCGTGGAAGAAGCCCTATCACGTCACCACTCCACGTCTTCTTCCCTCCATCTTACTGCAAGGAAGGATGCTGGGTTATCCTGGAATTCTCGTGCTAGTGAAGTCTCTCACTCTTCTTTTGAGTGACCTGCTGTTCCCTTTTATATTTAGTCTTCCGTGTGACGCAACTTTCAGCTAGCTGGGCTTTCCAAATTTGTCGAGATCTATCGCATCTTCTGGTTTTAGATTGATTATGCTGATCCTGTGGTATTCTTCAAATCTTTCCGTTTCAATCCTCCGCATCTTCTATTTCATTATGTCAGCAATCTACCTGTCGATCTTGATCTTTTATATTTATTCCTGAAATCAGCTAGATAAAAAGGTCAGAAAATATGCCGCATAGCATTGCGTCCTTTACTTTGCTATAGCTTTCGTGATGCTTTTTTATTGCGGTTCGAGTTGCGGTCAGAATGCTATAGCATCGTATCAGCTTTGCTATACGTTCTTTAAAAACAATGTAATTTGCTCCTTCTTAGCACATGTTCAGGATGTAAATGGTTTCCATCCTTCAGTTCCCTATATCATGAATATATGCATTTTTGCTTGGATTGTTTGCAGTTTAAGCTTTCATTTACCATACAATTCAGTCATGAAATATAGGGAAAACATGGTATAATTTTTGCTCATCATCATTCCACAGAACTACTACACGTAACCCATGGTCGAGTTGATTTAGACAAGCCACATCTAGCCTCCTATTATTAACGTTCCCCTCCTCATTTGCACAATTGATCATAAATTTTAAATTAAATATAATTTCACATTTAAACCACTTTAATTAAAATATTAACTTATGAAAACAATTACTTACCTTGAACCTACGCATCAAATCTAGTCGATCGTGAAGACCACTGTCGTGGGTGATTTTGGTCCCTAGCATCCTCAGCGTCAAGGAAACGCCTTGCCTCACTCGAGGGAAAATTAACATCAAATTCCCCCTGCTCCTCATAGTTGCTTACACTAATATCAGGTGCCATTGATGGAATAGGCACCTTTGATGAGGTCGCCTTGTGTGAGGGCCCAAATAAGCATATTTCATGTTGCCAGGTAAAGGCTTAAGGTCTAATACTGGTGGCACTTCTATGGATGGTTTGACCATTTGCCTTTGGTGTTGATCAAACTCCAGTGATTCAAACATCGTTCTCCTTGCTCTGTCACGGTTACTATTATCAATGAAGCTTAATTCAGTTGTTTGGTCAACATGATTGCCACCCTGTGCTAGTTCTGCCTCTCTAAGCGCGTTGGTGTGCGATTTTTCAAAAGTTTCTTGCACCACTCCGTCCATAACATCGATAGGTAGAGCATGCTTCCATATTGTCAATGTATTGCATTGCCTTTAATATGTTGAACTTGATCTTCTCCTCGTTCATGCTCAATGTAAGCTCCCCTTCTTGCGTATCCATTAACGCTTGTCCTATTGCAAAAAATGGTCTTCCTAGGATAACTGGGGCCGCTTGAACCCCTTCAAAATCATATATACTAAAATCCACCAAAAAAATGAATTTGTCCACCTTTACCTGGACATCTTTGATCGTCCCTTCCGACAGGACAACGGATCTGTTTGTCAGCTGTAAGGTGAATGTGGTAGGTCTTGCTTTTCCAACTGCATGTTCTTTGAACACCGATTTTGGCATCAAATTAATGCTAGCGTTAAGATCGCATAGTGCTTTTACTGAGGTTCGATGGTCAATTATGCAAAGGATTGCGAGACTGCCAGGTTCTTGCGATTTCGAAGGTAATTGTTGTTAAATCAAGTTGTTGCATCCTTGTGTCATAGATATGGTTTCAAATTCACCCAGCTACCTCTTTCTAGACTGAATTTCTTTCATAAATTTCATATAGCTAGCCATTTGCTCTGAAGCCTTTGTTAGAGGAATGTTGATGTAAAGCTACTGTAGCATGTCTAAAAATTTCCAAAACTTCTTGTCTTAGCTTTATTTCAGCAGTCCTTGTGGGAGCATAGGAGGTTGGTTTATGACCAGAGATGGTCCCTGGTCGATGGTCCACTATGCCGAACATGCTATAGCATTCCTTGTTGATTCCGATACATAGCCATCTGGCGTGACAAATGATTGAGATGTTGTAGCATTGATACCATTGCAAAGTAGCTGTGACTTTGGAAGTTGTTACTTTTCTTCAAGGAATTGTTCTGTAGTTTTTTTCTCCTCTCTTTGTTTGACCTCATTCGGTTTGCCTCTTCAATTGGCCTTCTATCTTCCTTCATGGGTTCCATACTCTTGCCACTTTGGAGTTCTATGACCTTGACCGGTTCCTTTCTGTGGATCTTGGGGACTTCACTGTTGCTCGGCAGAGATCCGAAGGGTCTGCCATTAAGAATAGTTGCGAGCTGTCTGAATTGGTCCTCAAGGTTCCAAAGGGTCTGCTGGGTCTAGATAATTACGTCGTTTTTTACCATGTATTCCTTCACAATATTTGTCATAGAGGTCTGAGGGTCCAAGTCACTGCCCTGCTGCCTTGTTTGCTGGGTAAACCCTGGTGGGTTTGATTGTCTATTTGAATAAGGGTTATTGGTGTTCCTGCCTCTGTTGAGATTATTAACATAGTTGACTGATTCGGGTTGGCAAAGCACTAAGAGTAGGGGTACTCTCTGCCACAATACACACAAGCAAATTGAGCTGGCTATATCGGTGAATGGTTGGTAGGAAGGGTCAGTCCTTTAATCACACTTGTTAAGGATGACACTTGGGCTGTAAGGGAATTCATAGCATCTAACTCATGTACTCCAGCAACAGTTCTGGATGGAGTTACCTTGTCAATCGGCCATTGATGGCCGTTCATTGCTATTCGTTCCAACGGTTTATGAGCCTCTTCGTAGGATTTCATCATAATAGACTCGCATGCACAGGTGTCCACGAATGAGTGTGTTTATCCATCTAGCCCTTTGTAAAAAGTTTCCAGCTGAACCCATTCAATCAATCCGTGTTGTGGGCACCTTTTGAGAAGATCCTTAAATTGATATCATGCTTCATATGTTGACTCACCAGATCTCTGTCGAAAACTAGTGATATTTCTCTTAGTTGGGAATTTTTTGTTGGCGGGAAGAATTTGAGCAGGAATTTACTTCCCAGGTCATTCCAAGAGGTGATAAAGTTAGCAGGTAGCTTGTTTAGCCACGTTCGAGCCTTATCCCGAAGAGAGAATGGGAATAGTTTAATTCGAAAGGCGTCGGGTATGACTCCTGGAATGACGAGTGAGTCACAAACTTCCATGAATGACTTGAGATGCAGATGAGGGTCTTCAGACGGGAGTCCTCTAAATTACCCAGCTAAATTTAGCATTTGAATCATGATACCCTTAATCTCAAAGTGCCTTGTATTGAAGGTCGGGGAAGTGATGGCTGAATTGAGTTTAGTCAAATCAGGAATCCCAAACTCCATAATGGCTTTGTTTAGTCAAGATTTGGTGGTGGAGGAACCTGATTGTCTCTATTTAGAACTTGTTCCTCCCTTCGACCCTGGTCATGATTAGCTGGTATATTTGCCATGTCTGCAGGGTCACTGGTGTGACTTATTCACTTCTGCCTCCTGCGTCTTTGCTTATAAGTGCGTTCGATCTTAGGATTGTAAGGCTCAAGATTGACAAAGTGAGAGCTGTGCATACGCTAAAGAATGTACCTGAAAATCAAAAACAGAGAAGGGGTGAGCTTATTGTATAAAACACAACTGTGCAACAATAAACTTGTAGTCACAAAAGGTATCTACAGTACCCGGCAACGGTGCCAAAGACTTGTTGGTCGATTTCCTTGATGGCAAGTAAACTAATCGAACAGGTAATAGAGTAAGTAGAGTATCACCCCATAAAACCGAGATACCAGGTATGACACTGCTTCTAAAGACAATTGTGTTTTTAAAAAGAAAGGAAAATTATATTTGGTTTGGGTGTTTTTGATTATAACTACTAAACAAAGAAATAAACAAATGATCGTAGTCGCAAGAAGATATCGGTTTAAAGATAAGCTGAGCTCAAATTTCATCCTAAGCATATTACTCCCCTAGTTTTGTTGGACCTAGTTGTCACCCAAAAGGGGGGTGAATTGGGTGTCTGATAAAAACTTATCAGCTTTGAAAATCTTTTCGCAACTTACTGAAAGTAGTTTGTATGACAATAATGATTTATAAAACAATAAACAGTCATGCAAATATGTATCTTTGGGAATATAAGAGATGAGGAAGAGAATATGCAAACAGAGATTTATCTTGGTTCGGCCAATCCTTGACCTACGTCCGGTCCCCAAGCTTCACTTGAGATTTTCAATCCACTATATTCTTTCAACTTGATTACACGCTCTGTACTCAAAGTAATCCTCTCACTATGATTCACTCCCCTTATAAGATGTAATCAATACAATGGGTTTCCCACTCAAGATCACCCAATCTTGAGTATCACTCAGATAAAATGATAAGATGATTACAATGAATCTTCTCTCTCAGAAGTAAATAAACATTGAAGTACAATACAAATAATCTCACTCTCAAAGGTAAATTATATGATCATTGAGATAATTGGAGAGTAAGTGATATAGTCAGAGTATTGGCATTTTGACAATGAAGCGGTAATCTTGTGTCTCTGTATCTATTTTGAATGTTTCTCCTTTTATAGTCAATGAAGAACATTGAGCAATTCTTCCAGATTTGAATATGATCGTTGTGAGCGTATATGACCGTTGGAACTATTCGTTGATAATCTAATGTTAATCCTTCGTTTGATCATCTGAAACTTGCTAACAAACATGATTAATAGCATTGAAAAGTATAGCAAGTAGAAATCAATTGATAACAATCATTTCTGAATTTGGAGACGTTGTGAACTGAGCTCTGTTGTTTGACTCGAGTTGATACTTGTTGGCTCGAGTCAAAAACTCCTCTCAGATTGTCTAACTCTCTGCCTTGCAATTGGCTCGAGTTAAACAAATTCTGGATCGAGTCAATTTCCAATTGATCACTTAGCTTCTGAAGATTCTTCAAATCGAGGCAGAAAACAGTGGCTCGAGTCTAAGTCCAGACTCGAGGTACCATAATCTTGGCTCGAGTCAAATGAGATAAAACATTTTGAATCATTTTCGAAAGCTATCTTCCTGGCTCGAGGTGATAAGTGTAGACTCGAGGTAAGAGCTCATCAAATTTGGTTGCTTCCAAAATCTTGTGAAACACTGAATCTAGATTCATATGGAATTGTTTTCACCTCATTTGGTTGTGTATAATGTGAGCTATTTCCAGAAAACCGAGCCTACGCTGAAATGGTTCCACAATTGTGCGTGTCAACTTTCGAAGGCTATAGCTCCCTAGTCTAAACTCCATTTTGGTTGGTTTAAGTCTTGGTGGAACGAATTATGAGTCTACTTTCATATGCCACTGATTTCAGCTCAATTGGAATTGTAGTTTGTGAGATACACTCAACACATCGAAGGTTGGTCAGCTGTGTGACGTTAATTGATATACCAACTTGTGGAATTCATAGCTCTCTCATATGAAATTTTTTGGGCTTGACGTTTATATAAAAATGACACATTGGGAGTCTAGTTTCATATGCCACTAGTTTCACCTCAATCCGATCTCTGGTTTGGGATATATCATCAAATTACCGGAGCTCGTCCAAGCTGAATGTGAAACAGAGGTGAACAGAGTTGCTGGAAACACACCTGACTCGAGTCAACTCGTTCCAGAGTGCGAAAATGGCTTGAAAATCACTATTGGCTCAAGTCAACAATATGGCTGACTCGAGTTTAGGCTCAGACTTGAGTCTATGAGTTTCTTGGCTCGTCAACTCCTACCAGATGCCCAAAACACTGTAGAAAAAGTTCTAACTCGAGTTTAGACCCCTTGACTCGAGTTACTTCATCCCAAAGCTTGATTTTGCTTATCTTAACTCCGAATTGAGCCATCCCAACTTCCATTTGATTGTGGAGACTTCTAGAATCAATCTAAGAACTTTTATAATGATTTTCTCATTTCATTCAGCAAGTTCTTCTTCTTTCTTTTTCTCTTGATCATTCTCCATAACTCAACTCTTTCTTTCTTCTCTTCTCTTGATCATTCTTCATAAACCAACTCTTTATTTCTTCTCTTATCTTGATCATTCTTTATTATTTGACTTGGACTTATCATTCTCTGCAAGTTCTACACTCTTCAATATCTCCTCTTCTTCTTGATTATTCTCAAAAATACTTTGATAGCTTCTTGCTTCCTTGACATTTTCTGCAAGTCCTTCTTTCCGTAACCTCTTATCTCCTTCTTGATTAATCTCTATAATTCAACTTGGACTAATCTACATTAAATATATAATAGTTAGTCAATGTAGGAGATAAATATAGTATACAAGCTTTTTGCCCTTAATAATGACATCTATAAATTAATCATATCCAACAAGTTTGCTTTAGCGTATTGATATAGCAATTATGCTACATAGCTTCCGCAATACTACAGCATAGCCGCCTTCAAAACGTTATCCAGTTAACCCACCACTATCAAATATAGAAGCTTCTGCGTCCTGTACATACAATCCTAGCTTTACTTCTCCCATATTCCTATGGCGATTTTCTAGTTCGAATTATCATTTCTAGTCAAGGTGTATGGCTATGAGCGGTAGACCCATTCCTATAGCCTACAGTGTTGGGTCAAGCCTTGCACCAGAGTGTTCAACAAACACTATCTATCGGATGTCTAACTCCGACTCCCTTCGAGTAAGTCAAGGCCACTGATCTAGCCCTTAGCTTCCGCTAACCGACAAGAGATTAAAATACGATAAACAAATTAAATTTATTTAATTAAAGAACTAACAAATTGGGTTCATTCTACACTCAAGAATTCATCCTCGCTTAGCCAAAGGAAATTTAGTTCATTACTGACGAGGGAATCACAAAACAAATCACAATAGAATAGCTCATGTAAAAACATAAAATAAAACCAACAAACAAAAGGGAAAGTTCGCCGGAGGGGTCAACGGCGTAGGAGGCGTCTGTCACATAACGTCTCCACGTCTTCTACTCTCCATCTCACTATAGGGAAGGATTCTGGGTTTCTTCTGGAGCTTTTGTGCCTCGTAATTTCTCTCGCTCTTCTTTCAAGTCTAGCCGAATAAGAATTTCTTTGACTCTCCAATGACTCAATGATCTTTTGGGTTAGCTGTCGTTTCCTCTTATAGTAAGGTTATCTTTCGACGTACTTTTAATGAGTTGGGCCTTCCTAAATCCGTCGGGTCCACTAGTCCAACTTTCCAAATTTGATTGATTGATTCTATTGATACTGCAGGATTCTCCAAATCTTATCTTCAATCCTCCACATCTTCTAATTCAATACACCAGCAATCCAACCACCGTCTAAATGTCCATCTAATACCTTCACTTAATCCCCCTGAAACTATAACACCCCTACCGTTGTAACCAAATTACTTGTAATTGTTGAATTAATAAGAAGCTTTATTTTATTTTATTTTTATTTTTATTTTTCGTAATAATTCAATTGGAGAAATAATTAAGAAAAGTGGTTAGAATAATGGGAGACGGTATGTGAGCCCTAGAAAGGTTCAAAATGTCGCCTAGTGCAGACAAGGAAAAGGAGAGCGTGACACGTGTTACTTCAGGGGTAAAAAAGGAAAAGCAAGGCAAAATAGTCAATTCCTTGTCCTATTAGCATTGAATTTTGTCCACCATGAGAGAGAAGAGGAAACCAGATGATTTTGTCCGTATCCAAGCCCAAACTCAAAATGTGGGTCCTACATGTGATTAATCGGTAGAAAAGGGACCGATAGGGACCAGTTAGGGGTTTCCTTTGGACCGAATGGGACAAGTGTGGGGCCACTCTGGGAAGTCTAGAGGGCACCACATATGAGTGTCTAATTAAGGGGTAATGTCCGAAGAAGATAAAGAAAAGTGCAAAGGGAAACACCCTGTTGATTAGCGGGACCCACAA
The DNA here is from genome assembly GCA_019022615.1 of Acacia melanoxylon. Taxonomy (NCBI): domain Eukaryota; kingdom Viridiplantae; phylum Streptophyta; class Magnoliopsida; order Fabales; family Fabaceae; genus Acacia; species Acacia melanoxylon. Next base: position 6,285,069 of record JAFJYJ010000030.1, on the reverse strand, counting down.
GGACCAGTAGACCCAGAACTGGACTGATAAAGTGGGAAAAAGGAATTAAACATAGGGGATCAGATTTGTGGGCCCCATTAGGCCCCACATGATCCCCCCTTAATGATTAAAAGTTGCTTGGGGAGCAAAAAAAAAGAAAAGGCAATGCAAAAGTCAAACTACGGGTCCCACATTTCAAACAAAAGGGCAAAACCGGAATAAATGTGTAAAAAAAAAAGTTGGAGCAGATATGTGGGCCCTAAGTGGCGCTACATATGTACTTTTGGTCTGCCCAATGTACATGGGAAAAGACAAGAAAAATTAATAAGTTTCGGGCCACAATTGGTAATTTACAAAAAGTTCAGGCCAAAGCAGGTAATTTGCTCCAAAAGCAGAAAAAAAAATCTGGATATTTTGGGAGAGGGAAGCGCCACTTGGCAGCACCCTAGAAGCCCCTGGAACTCTATGGATTTACTTGGGGAAAAATTCAAGAGCAAGATAAATTTTAGACTGAAATTTACGCCTATTAAATCTAAATCTTCCGGATCAAATTACCTTTATTAAAAAGGCAATTTAACCCTTATTTTTCACCCTAAGGGAAAAAATTCTAGAAGCAAGAGGAAGAGGGATCTGCAGCCACCATAGCCAAGCTAAAGAACCAAGATCTCAAGAACACCCACCGATTCACCGATTGTAGGTAACCCCGAAAACTCTATTTTCTTGAGTTCTTGCTATGGTATTTTCATTCAAGAGGTAACAGCTTAGTGTTATGGTTGGATTTTTGCATTTCTAAGGTCTCCAATGGTTCTGTAATGTGGTTTTTTAGGGGGGGGTATAGTGATGGCTTAAGTTTACGAAGTCGAAAACACTGAAAAACCCCTAAAACCAAGCTTATCATTGATTCTGGTAATTCTGGCAGTGATGCTTCGACCCGATCTTAAAAATAGTAAACAAACTTGGAAAACTCTGAAATTTTACAGGTAGAAATTAAAATTCTTAAGGTCCACCGTGATATATAATTTTATGTCATTTGGAATTTTCTACTAAGAATTAAAAATTGTTAAAGTTGGCTCTGGTTGCAACAGGGCGAAATCTGACCAAGGCTTGAAAAATAAGTAACACGCCCACATATGTGTACTTTCAGGGTCTTGGTATATTTTTCCTGAAAAATATACATTTCAACGGTTCAAATGGCCCTGGTTTCATATAGAAATTAGTTTTTTGTAATTTATTAAAAATCCTGGAAGTTGAGTGAAATTTACATAATTTCTGGAAATATAAGAGGAGCTCGGATTTTTAGGAATTTGTAAGGGTATTTTTTTTGTCAATATTGAAAATAAAGTATTTTGGTGTTATTTAGGGTAAAAGTGTGCCGGAAGGAGCTGCCGGACATAGTAAAATTTAATAGGACGGTAAAGGCTTACCAGGTAGTAACCACTTTGCTCAGACACTTTTATGTGTTTTGATGTATGTGTTGCTTGCCATATGTGTGTTTTTGTATTATTTTGCCAAATATGCATACAGAACATGTTTGTGATTGTGTCCCTAGCGCTGAGGGTACCCGCCGGGGTCTGCCTATGTGGCGACTCAACGAAGACGGGCATATGATTCCGGTAATTTCGGGGCCTGTCTTGGTAAGGCGGCCCGATGGTGCGAAGACGTGTTATTGTGTGTGCTTTTGTTTGCATTTTGAGGCATTTGGCATATTTATCTGAGTTTACATACCTACATTGTTGCATGCATACGCATTACACATTTAGTACATGAGTATTGATGGTTACTCTAGGGACCAATTTTGGACTCCAGAAGCTTTTGTTGGTACAGAGGGGCGAGCTTGACGGTTAGAGGCCTTTTTGGAAAGGTATTCATGGTTGTGCTGATGAAGGATAGGGGATGCCCTATCATGCTTTGTACTTTATTATTTTGGTATTTATTGTTGGATGACTGTATCCTAACCCTACAGGGACTTGTATTTACTATTACTTTTACTTTCACCAGTACTGTAGTTAGTCCAAACCGATCATGTGCTCTGTGCGCGTGCTCTGACTTATTATTAAATGGACTCATAATAAAGGAAAGGTAACTCTTAAAAGGAATCCCTCTAATCCACCACCCGAAAGGGTAAGGCCGGTGGAGGTGTAACAGAAACAACCTCGAGGAAAAGTCAGAACAAAGGCACATAGCACTTCTTCACTTACAATGCTATAGCAATCCGGTTACATTGTATTGTGGGTACCTTATGGCTTACTCGATGCTATAGCATGGTATCGGCTATGTTATGTGCTTTCACAACAAAACTCAAACTTGCCCTTTTCCTTATACACATGTACATGATATTTATGTAGTTACCATGATTTATGAGATTCGTCCTACCTTTCCCTACATGCGTGAATTATGACATTTTTGCTCAGATTAGACACATTTAAGTTCACATTCACCATACAAAATAGCCACACATTATAGGGTTTACAAAACGCTACAAAATGCACCGTTGCTAGCTATTTTGTAATGGTTTATAAAACCTCTTACCCATGTAAATAAACAGTTACTGCTACTGTAGCGGTTTCATATCACGCTATAGGATGACATTGAGTTGTTTTTAGATTATTTTATTATTTAAGTGACACTTTAAATTATAAAATTTAATATTTTAAAAAAATTATAATGGCGAGATGATATTTGATCATGAAATGAATTTTGATTATTATAGAAGTAATGTTGAGGGAATGTCCTTTCTAGATAAAAAAATAATTATTATTATTATAAAAAGCATATAAGTTACAAATTGACACTTCCTTTGTAGTGACTCTAATGAGCCTTCAACATGTGTGATGTACACCAACTAAAGAATTACAAAGCATATAAGGGACCATGGGTTCCTTTAGTAAGGGATATTGCTACTAAGGGATATTGTTACTAGAGTGTCATAACATAAGGGATATTGCCTTGGCAAGACTGTAGTAGCCATGAAGTGCTACATCTATGGTAGTCGTGCCAAGTGGTGAAAGAATAATATTCTCTTCACAATTCACTGTCGAATCATATATCCACATTAACATGTGTTACACATGCGATGCATACATACACAATCCATAAACATCTATTATAGATTATCAAAAATCAATCAACAAGGCTACCATAACAGTTTTAACATTATACAACATACACAAAAACAAATAATCTAGGTCGTTCACTACGGCAAACTTAGGTTCATTTGTCGCGATGAACACCCCCTTTGCCGTAGTGAACAACATAGTTTGCTGTAAAAATCTAAAATTAGAGAAAATTTGAAAGACGGAATATCACCAAGAGGGGGGTTGAATTGGGTGATTTAAAAAAAAATTGTGATTAACCCTGGAGACTAACAGAAAACAAAGCAATGAGAAGAAGGATAAAAGACAAGAGATTTACACTGGTTCGGTCTAAATTCTTAACCTAAGTCCAGTCCCTAAAAGCTTTGGGTTTTTCTCTAACTCTTTCAATTGATTACACACTCTATAACTCATAAGTAATCCTCTCTCTAGGATTCACTCTCCCGTACAAGTTGTAATCAATACACCCACTCTCAAGGTCCCTCTACATTGACTTTCTTTCAAAGATATTGATCAGAAAATTAGCTCTCTCATAGAGTAATTAAGAAACATTGAACTTCAGATATCCGAAGATATTACACAGTAAATGAATAAAACAGTATTCGTAATAAATTCGTTTGAGCGTAAATGTTTCGGTGGTTCAACTAAATTGAATGCTTTTGCTTATATTTCGTGGTTGAAATTAATGACCGTTGAGAAGCTTCAATGAATCCGTTGAGAGTAATAAATATAGACGTTAGACGTTGAAGCTCGTCTGTTACTTATAACTTCAATTCTGCAATTAATCGTCATCATTCTACTGCTTGACATTCCTTTTGTTCTACCTGTTGAATGTTGTACCATTTAATAAAGGAAAGAGAACAGGAATACCTTCTAGTTGTTCAGAGAATGGTTACCCAGTTCGTGCTTTGTTTTCTACAACTCCATTAAATACTTCTGACAGGATTAATGCTTTATGAAGATTCTAAATTAATTATCCGCATAATCATCTGAAACTCATTAATACACTGATTAAACATAGTTAGGAACAATAATAAGTGATGAAAAGAAGATATTAAATCACAATCAATTATTTTAACTTTACAAACACGGTGATTTGCAGAACCAGAAAAGCCAACTCAAGTTAATTAATAACTCACCTGAGTTGCTGACTCAAGTTGAGCATTCATCACTCGAGTCATAGTTTTACTTCTCTAAAAACATGTTTGAAAACAAAATTTAAAAATGAGAAGATGTCTCGGAAAGAACTTAACTCGAGTCTAAAATACTCACTTCAAGTTGGTCACTCGAGTTGCGTATTTCTAACTCGAGTCAATATGATTTTCACATATGTCTTCAAGTTAAGTTTGAAAAAGATTTGAACAAGAGAGGACACTCAAGTTGTTAGGTGATGACTTTAACGAATGACTCGAGTCATCAATCTCTTAACTCGAGTTGTCAAAATCTATTTTGAGAATATGTTACAAAGTAACACTCGAGTCAATCAAAATTAACTCGAGGCAATATTTTGACGGTTAGAAAATATTTGAACGCGGGATTTAGGATTTTGAAAAGACAAGTTTAAGTTCACACCAGGTCAACTCGAGTCTAACAATGTTAACTCGAGTTGATGCTTTTTATTGAAAGCATTTCACAAAGTCTTTAGCTCGAGTCACAGAGAAGTAACTCAAGTCAGTCAAAACTAAAACTCATTTCAACTAAAGCTTCAAAACACTTGACTTGAGTCTTTCAACCTTAACTCAAGTCAGTTTTTGACAGATACATTAAATCACATATTGATTCAAGATTTGATCAAGACAGAAGAATTCACTTGAATCATTAAGTTCATTTCATTTACATTTGTCTGTTATCATCAAAACAAATATAGAGAACTAACATTCTCCCCCTTTTTGATGATGACAACACTTGTAAACAAAATGAAAAAATTTGAAAGGTTCTTTGAGAAAGAAAAGGATGAATATATCATTAAAGACTCAAAGAAGCAAACTATATTCATTTCAAAAGCAGAGTACATAAGCAATAGAAAAAAGCTAGGAAATGAAATGAAATACATATAATGAAATGCCAAAAAAATAACATAGATTGCTACAACAACACAATCTGCAACTCTATACTTCTCTCCCCCTTTGTCATCAGACAAAAGGGGGTTTGAAGGATCAAAGGAAGAGGAAGGAAGTAGAATAGGCATTGGAGAGTATATGGATAAGGTCAGACAGGGAGGAGCAGAGGTAGGCAAAGGAGTGGTAGGAGTAGGTGACTCTGGTTTGGGTAAGGGGTAGTGAAGAGAGGGAAGGCTTTCTGTGGAACAAATGGGTGAGAGTTTTGTAGTGGTTGGTTGGGAAGCTAGCACATGAATGGTAGCAGGAGTGGTGGAGATGATAGGGGTAGTAAAGGAAGGTATAGGAGAGGAGAAAGGAATTGGAGAGTGAGAAGGAGGTAAGATAGGGCTAGAGGGAGAAGGTGAAGGTTTGGATTCAGAAGGCTCAACCTGAACAGAAGAAGATGGCAGAAGCCTGTCAAGCTTGTTGCTGATGATGAGAAGCATGGTATTAATGCTTGTAAACTTCTCAGCATGATCCTTAAGAGTGCCCTTCACATTCTCAATGTTCTTTTCCAGACTCTTAAGTCTCTTAGCTTGTTCTTCCTGAACCTCTACCAGCTTATCATGGCTCTTGGTAACCTCTGAGACCAATTTTCCAACCTTTGATTCAAGTTTCTCAGTAAGCTCATGGTATTAAGCTATCATAGAGGTTTGCAATAAACCCACACTTTCAGCAATAGCCTTTTCAATACTAGCCTTAATAGAGGCACTAAGCATGGTTAGAAGAGGTTGAGAAAATGTAGACTGAGCACCAAGAGCAGGAGAAGACTGAGCCTCGTTGGCTCTGGACTTAGAAGGAGCTCTAAACTTAAAATTAGTTGAGCTCATTGGAGTGTCAGCTCCATTGCATTGGTTCATTCCATACTTCTTCAGGAGATCTCGAAGATACTTGGTCTGAGAGATGAGGATTTCATTCGTCCGTTATTTGATTTACAAACCAAGGAAATAATTCAATTCTCTCATCATAAACATCTCAAATTCTCCCTGCATTGTCTTAGAGAAATCTTCACACAAAGCATCATTAGTAGCACCAAATATAATATCATCGACATTTGAACAATTAATAAATCATTTATCTTATTACTTTTAATGAAGAGAGATGTATCTACTTTGCCTTTAACAAATCCTTGATCAAGAAGGAATTTACTTAGTCTCTCATCTCAAGCTCTAGGAGCTTGCTTAAGACCATACAAAGCTTTCTTAAGACGAAATACATGATTTGGATGATGATTATCTTCAAATCCAGGAGGTTGTTCAACATAAACTTATGTTAGTTCTCTATGTGTTTTGATGATAACACAAGTTGAAGTTTGTCTTTGGTAAATTTAAAAACTTACTGTCAAAGGCAAACTCGAGTTTTGGTTTGAAAACTCAAGTTTGGACTTGACAGAGGGTAGCTCAATTTTAATGAACTAAGAAAACTCCAGTTTGCATAGGCAAACTCGAGTTTGTGACATACAGAGAGCACTCCAAGTTTTTCACATTAAGACAAACTTGAGTTTGGGTTTACAAACTCGAGTTTGTACCATACAGAGACACTTCAATATTTCTAGAAGAATACAAAACTCCAGTTTTGATTTACAAACTCCAGTTTGCATCTATGAGAAAGTTTGTAAAAGTTTTCTCTTATGAGGAAACTCGAGTTTGGGTTTTGTAATTTTGGTCATACGAGAAAACTCCCAAAGTTTTGAACTTAAGCAAACTCCATTTTTCATATGGAAACTCCAGTCTGCACCAAACAAAGAGTTTTGTCAAGTTTTGTAAACTTCACCAAACTCAAGTTTGGGCTTGGCAGAGAGTTTTAATGTTTTTCATCCCAAGCAAACTCCAGTTTTGATATGCAAACTCCAGTTTGCACTTGGCCATGAGTTCTCTAAGTTTTCCAAAGTTTGAGAAAACTCGAGTTTACACTTGACAGAGAGCTTTCATGTCTTACTCCCTTTGAGAAAACTCCAGTTTTCACTTGGCATAGATTTTCAAAGGTTTTCAAATTTAAAAGAAAACTCGAGTTAACATTTGGAAACTCGAGTTTACACTAGGCAGAGAGCTTTGCTCATTTCAGTAATTTAAAAACTCAAGTTTACATTTGGAAACTCCAGTTTTGAGCTTTTGGACTTAAACATGCTTTCACTATAGAAGTCCAAAACTCGAGTTTGTCATTAATCAAAACATGGATTCAAAATGTGCTTTTAAACTCAAAAGACAACATTCTTCTAGGGAAGAAGGAAACTCGAGTTAGGATTTTGAAACTCGAATTTGTCTTCTGAGCATAGTTACAAACTTCAGTTTTGATAAACAAACTCAAGTTTGTGTCGCTGGTTTGGAAAATCAAATTGCTCGAATTTGTGAAATCTTCCTGTTTGATCTTAATACTTCTTATCATCACTCATTACTATTCCTAACTATGTTTAATCAGTTTGTTAGTGAGTTTTAGATGATTTAGAGGATGTTAAATGAAGATTTGAACAAAAGCAAAAAGTGACGTCAGCACATTAAATACAAAGTCCAGAAAACTTGCATCATTTTGGACAATCATTCTACACACGTTGCAAAGGGATTAAGTTTCCTTTCCTTATCCAAGATGCTTTGCTCTTCCAACGGATTAATATTCAAGAAGTCAACCATAAACTTAAGTAAACCGGATTAAGCAAAGAGTAGAGAGAGAAGAAGACCAAAGCTCAAGCTAATCCTTCACTAATGTTGGCAACGGTCACATTGAAGATTACTACGGTCATTTAATGCTCTCTTGGTATAAAACGAGCTGCATTCAATTCCTCTCAACAACCAATCTGCGAAAACGAAAATCATTCAAGTTTCCAACTACTCTTTGAGTTTTCTTGTGTAAAGTATCTTTTGATACATCTGTACTTGATGATTATATTTATCCACTCTTAGAGAGAGTTCATTTATTGAAAATCATTTATTGTAAGAATCTCAAGTCAGGGGACTTGGAAATTGGGATATTGATTGCAACTTGTAATGGGGAGTAAGTTCTAGTGAGAGAATTACTCTTGAGTTACAGAGTGTGTAATCAATTGAGATAGTGAAAATCCCAGAGAGTCTGGGGACTGGACGTAGGTCAACAACAGGTTAGACTGAACCAGTATAAATTCCTTGTGTCTTGCTTCCTCTTCTCTTACTCTGTTGTGCCCTATTTTTGTGTTCAAGTTTCAGAGCACTAAGCACAGAATTTTTAGAATCCCCAATTCACCCCCCTCCTCTTGGTGATTTTCTCCACTTTCAAATTCCTCTTGAACAAAACAATTTAGAAAAGAACTTTTCACATCCATTTGATACAATTTGAATCTCTTAATGCAAGCAAATGCTAAAAGAACTCATATAGCTTCCAATCTTGCCATTAGAGAATACGTTTCTACATAATCAATTCCTTCTTCTTGATTATAGCCTTTGGCCACTAAACTTGCCGTGTTACGGACAATGATTGCGGATTAATCACGTTTGTTCTTAACTACCCATTTGTTGGGATCCGTACAAGCAGCGGAATTAAAAACTTTACGAATCCCTTTTGAGGATCGTTCAACCACGTTTAAATCAAGGTTAAAAGAATCTGAATCATACCTACGGTGAACCTGTCCGCATCTTGTACTATTTGAACTGGTGGGCTACCTTCTCGATCAGTAGAAGTCGACTCTACGAATCGCCTTCCTCTACCGGTATCCACACGAATAATCTCCAAACACGACTGCGGCAACGTGCTAGCGCCTTCGTACTTGCGTCTCCCTCCTTTTGTTCTAGGGTTTCTCATGGCTTTCTAATACGCTCGACAAAAGTCCCGTAGGTTTTTCTAAACCCGATAGGCGTATTATATTCAAAACTAATCCGCATTAATTTTGAAATTCGAATTTTGAATCTGGATTAAAAAATACATTAATTAAATCTATCTAATAGATATAATCTAATCTATTTATTTAATCCGAATTAAAAAGCCTTCGATTTAATTTATCTCTATAAATTAAATCCGAGAAATGATATTTATCTATTTAATTAAATCGAGATACTATATCTCAATTTAAATTAAATAGATATATGATATCTTTATTCTAAAATTAAATGTGAGATACAATATTTCTATTTGTTTTAGATATTTAATTTATCAAATAAATTAAATACAAAACAAATATTATTTAATAATATTATAATCTTCATTAAATAATATTATTATATTATTTTTGAATTTAATATATATATATATATATATATATATTCATCCTAGATTAAATTCGGTGTTCATTAAATCTTAGACATATCTAAGATTCATGAATCTGGACACTTTTGCTCGTGTTGGGCTATTCTTGTGTGCGACCTATGTGCCCACATGAGATTGGCAATGGGCCAATCTTTATCTTACCGTCCCACAAGTCACAAGCGGCCTCAGCAAGACATTGCGACTACCCAATTCATATGGGGATCGATGATACGATACTACCTATCGTACAACCATGTCACGTCCCTTTTGTCACGTGATAATTTGGTCAAGGATGAGGCATGGATAATGTCAACTTCCTATTCTTGACCATTACTTTCTCGATTCTCGAGTAGTCTAATAATTGAAATGGAAACTCCTTTCCTCGTAGTATGGCCATACATTTCTCAGACTTACTCATCGAGGGGCCCAGTATTATCTCTCTACAAATGTGAGGGACAAATTCTATCTTGACCACTCACACTCCTCTACATGAAAACCTCTGATCCCAATCCAAGCCTTTTTCATCACCCGGTCAAAGTTGACTTTTGACTAGGTCAAAGATCAGTGACTCATCATGTAGGAATCCATGATGATCTCAGGTCATAGGGCATTGTGACGCGGTTATATCTAAGATAAGCTTATGACTAAATCCATGCAAATTTCTCATAGTGGGTCAGTTCAGCACCTTGTACTCTTACAAGTGCCCATGACTTTGATTCGTATCTCCATACCTCATCAAAGTCACACTGGTCTTATCTCATCTCCGCTCCCGCATAGATGACCGACCAAGGACATTTAGGATAATCCATAAGATATATCCAGGGATACAGTTATCAACATAAACATGCAAATGAAATGATAACTTAAAAGAAAATATTTTAAATAACATAAATGTTTAAAGTACAATGACTTGCCCCTAGGGCATAATTTTCAACACCATTTAGTGCCAATAACCGCATGTTCTTTAGGTCTAGGTACCAAGTCCCAAACTTGATTTCTTTCAATCTGATGTAACTCCTCTTGCATTGCTATAACCCAATCATTGTCTAAGAGGGCTTCATCAATTTTAGAGGGTTCAATCTCAGAAATAGAAGCAGAGAAAGTAACTTCATTCAAAGTACTTTTTCTGGTTTTCACTCCTTGATTTACATCACTTATAACTTGGTCCAGTGGATGACAAGCTTTGGCTTGAGATTGATCAGTGTTTTCACAAACATTTTCATTTTCAGGTTCTATTTCTAAAGGATTTTCAAAATTTTCTAAAACAAAAGGAGTTTTTGAAACAGATTGAGTTTGAAAGATAGGTTCATCATCATCCAAGGATTTGTCAGGCTTGCCTTCACAAAATACAACATGCATTGACTCTTCAACAATACGAGTACAATTATCAAATATTCTATATGCCTTCCTCCTATTAGAATAGCAAGAAATATACCTTCTTCTTACTTATGATCAAACTTTCCTAAGTTGTCCTTACCATTATTGTGAACGAAGCATTTGTAGCTGAAGATATGCAAATGAGTTAGGTTAGGCTTTCTTCCTTTGAATAGCTTATAAGGAGTTTTCTCCAGCTTCTTTCGGAGATACGCCTGATTTGAGATGTAGCAAGCAATACTCATGGCGTCTGCCCCAAAACTTGGAAAGTTTGATTCTCGTTCAGCATAGCTCTAGCCATCTTAGTGAGGACTCTGTTCTTCCTTTCTACAACTCCATTTTGTTGTGCAATCCTCAGGGCTGAGAAGTTATGATCAATCTTTGAGCATCGCAGAACTCTCCGAAAGCATGATTTTCAAATTCTCCTCCATGATCAGTTTGTATTCCTGAAATAGAGAAACCTTTCTCATTCTGCACCTTCTTGGCAAAAACAACAAACTGATCAAATGTTTCATCTTCAGAGGATAAGAATATTGTCCATGAAAACCTTGAGAAATCATTAACAATGACCAAAGTATATAAATTGCCACCAAGGCTTTTTACTCTAGCAAGTCCAACTAAGTCCATATGAAGTAGTTGGAGAGGTCAATTTGTTGAGATTTCATTTTTTGATTTGAAAGATGATTTGGTTTGCTTACCTATTTGACAAGCATCACAAATCATGTCATTTTTAAAATGAAGTTTTGGTAAACCAAGAACCAAATCTTTTCTTAGCAACTTGTCTAGCTGAACATGTTGACATGAGCTAATCGCTTATGCCACAGCTAACTCTCATATAGGTTACCAATAAAATAGTTTTTAGAAACAATATTATTGCTAGGAAGGTTTAGGGTATAGCAGTTACCTTCTCTATGAGCCCTGAATAAGGCTTTCAAATTACCTTTGCCTAACGACAGATCATCCTTGCTAACAATAAGACACTCATCTGAATCGAAGATAACCAAGTTATATTTGTCTGTACTTTGACTAACACTAAGGAGATTGTAGCAAAGGCCTTCCACTAGATAGACATCTTTAATTCATAACAGATAATAGGCTTCTTAGGTTCACTGCTGGAGTTACCTTTGTGAAACCTCCAGAATCCTTGATCTTTCTTGTAGAATCTCTTAAATCTCTAGACCATCATACCAAGCTCTTCATCTTCTTCTTTCTATTTTTTGATAGTATTAAGGGCAATTCCCTTATGTTTGCTGCTGATCTCGTTTAGACCTTTCTTGAACTTTATCTTTCCTTCATACTTCGATGGACTGCGAATAAGGAAGCCACGGATTGCATTGATTCTCCACGAGCCTCTTCGATTGCTGTGATTTTTTCTTCCCAATCCTTCGTCAGAACATTCAGAGTTTTCCTGACTTGAGAGTTCTATTCATAAGTCTTATCCAATACTGATAGCTAATTGATCAGATGAGTAAAGCGAAATTGAAATTCTCCAATCAATTCTCCAGACTTCATACGAAGAAGATCATATTCAGTCGTCAGAGTGTTGATTCAATTCTCCTTTATACCAGAGGTTCATTCATATGCAATCTCTAAAGATTTCCACATTTCCTATGTGCTTGACAAATTACATATACGAAAGTATCCTTTTGACTAAGCGCACTCTGAAGCATCAGGATAGCCTTACTATTTAGACTTATTTGTCTTCTATCATTTTCGTCAAACTGGAACTCAGTCTTCGGAACGTGGATTTTGCCTTCCCTCTTTGTTGAAACATAGTCTTCGTTTTCGAACACTTGCCACAGACCCTATTCTATAGCCAACACAAACACTCTAAACTTTGCTTTCAAGAATAAATAATGTTCACTAATGAAACCCGGTCGGTAGATAGAAGCTCCATCAGGCAATATTCCTTCCATTAGGATATTTTTCTCAAATGTTAATCCTTACAGAGAATACTTAGCTCTGATACCAAATGAAAGACAGAATATCACCAAGAGGGAGGTGAATTGGGTGATTTAAAAATCTTTTTGCCATTAACCCCGGACACTAACAGAAAACAGAGCAATGAGAAGAAGAATAAAAGACACAAGAGATTTATACTGGTTTGGTTTAAATCCTTGACCTACGTCCAGTCCCCAGACGCTCGGGGTTTTTTACTAACTCTTTCAATTGATTATGAAGAACCGGTTGAACCCAAGAGGGGGATGAATTAGGTGAAGATTAAAAAACTTGAAACTTTGAAAATCTTTTCGCGTCTTCTAAATCAATAGTTTGATATTCAACTAAACATATAATAGAAATATAATAGATAAGGGAAGAGAATATGCAAACTATGATTTATATTGGTTCGGCCCAATCCTTGACCTACGTCCAGTCCCCAAGCTCCACTTGAGATTTTCAATCCACTATCCTCTTGTTTAATCCGGGCAAAGAGAAGCCTTTATAATCCCACAAGTTTACCCAGTCACTTGTGAAGCCGAATCTCTCACTAAGATACTCCCCCTCACACACCGAAAGGTTACAATATGTTTCCCACTCAAGATCACTCAACCTTGAGTTACTCTCAGATAAACAGATAAAATGAATCTTCTCTCTTAAAAGTGAATATGATTAACATTGAAGTACAAAATCGTTCTTCTCACTCTCTACTGTAAACTATATGAATATTGAGAAACAGAAAGTATATGAGTTGTTGACATATCGATGGTGAAGTAGTAACATCATTTCATTGGCTTCATTGAGTCATTCATCAATCGTCACTCCTTCCGGTTTGAAGACTTCACAATTTATAGGTTCTTGTGTTTCGACCGTTGCGAGCATTCGACCGTTGGAGATCAATTGGAAGTAGCCGTTGAAGCTTTTGTTGCTTTTTGCCCGTTGAGCTCTAATCCAACTTTAATCATAAAATGTTTAACATTGACTTCGTTAATGCTCCTTCTTGAGTGTTGTATTAATGGTCGTTGTAAAGATTCAATTTTTTTGTTGGAATGTTCAAACTATCTGTTAGACTCAGAAGCTTTCCTCTGTTTTCTGACGTAGCATTTAATGCTTCTGATAGAACTTTGTTTTTCTCCTAAACAATGGTTAACAACCTGAAATACACTCAAAATAATTATTAGTATTTAGTCTAAATAGCTTTGAATGAGATAAGAGAATGATTGAAGATAACCCAAGGGATTTGAATTTAAAACTTCTCGTTTTACTTAACAGAGGATGATCATGCTCGAGCATGACTGTCAGTATACTCGGGAAACCAGTAAAGGAAATACATTGAAATAATAGAAAATCATCCTATGCTCGAGCAACATTGAGCTACGGCTCAAGCACCCTGCTTGAGCATTCAATTGTGCTTGCTCGGGCATGCCTAAAAAGAAGCTTTAAAAACATCAACCATCGCTGATGCTCGAGCAACTAAGACTTCATGCTCAGGCATCATTCTGATTCAGTGTCGCCAATGCTCAAGCATCCCAGAGATAATGCTCAGGCATAGTTGAGACAGAGAGCAACTAATAGCTTAGGTGCATGCTTATTCGAGTAGCATAACGTTCCTGCTCGAGCATGCTACTCGGGCATGATAATTTCTTGCTCGGGCACAAGGCATACAAAGGTGAAGACTAAGAGATTCAGCGATACTACTCAATCATTGCTTTTCCTTTGCTCGAGTAACTGTCTTTGATTTTCAGACTGTTGGCTACTATGATCTTGTGCAAATATCAGTCTCAATTGACTTTTAAAAGCGCAATAGCATTGGTTGTACAAGAGCCAATTTTCAGTGAATATGTCGTCTTCAAATTAGCTTCAAATTTGGAAAACTACCCATGCTCAGAAAGCTCTTTAAGTCTTATTTCTAGTGCAAGAAGAATCAACTTCAAACTCGTTGTATGTCGTCTGTTATCATCAGATGAATGGAGGTTGTTCTTGACCAACGTTTTTTGCCGCATCCTGAACTGACTGTCAACTTGAAAACATCATATCTCCTTCAATTGATATTTTTTTCATGATTCTGATGTTTTTGGAAAGGTATGTGAGTCTAGTTTCAAATGACATCGGTTTCAGCTTAATTGCATATGTATATTGTGAGGTACACCCAAAATACCGAAGATTGGTCTGCTGTGTGGATTCAATTTTAGTTCCAACTTCTACAATTCATATCTCATTGATCTAAACTCCTTTGGGCTTGAATTTTATATCCAAATGACGCATTTGGAGTCTAGTTTCATATGCAACTTGTTTCACCTCAATCCAATCTCTAGTTTGGGAGATATCATCAAATTACCAGACCTCGCCCAAGCTGAACGTGAAACAAAGGTTAACAAAGTGCTGAAAAATGATGTTGCTCGAGCACCCTGCTCGAGCATGGCATTTTTGTGGTTGAGCATGACCCTGTTTATGCAAGAATAAGAGCTGGAACTGTAGCAATGTCCTGTAGCAAACATACTATTCATCCAGAAGCTTGAACTTGCTTATTTTAACTCCGAATTAAGTCGTTCCAACTTCTGTTTGATCATAGAGACTTGAATATTGATATTCTCATAATATTTAACAAGTTCTTCTTTCTTCAATATCCATTCTTGATTATTCTTCACTATTTAAACTTGGATTAACCTACTTTAAATAAAGTAGTTAGCCAATGTATATGATACAAACTTTTTGCTCTGGATAATGGCATCTATATAAGACATTATCAAAACTAATAATATCCAACAGATTAAACACTTTGTAACTCACAAGTAATCATCTCTCTAGGATTCATTCCCCCTTACAAATTGTAATCAATACACCTACTCACAAGGTCCCTCTACATTGAGTTTCTTTCAAAGATATTGATCAGAAAATTAACTCTCTTACAGAGTAGATTAAGAAACACTAAACTTCATATATCCGAAGATATTATACAGTAAATGAATGAAACAATATTCACAATAAATTCGTTTGAGCGTAAATGTTTCGGTGGTTCAACTGAATTGAATGCTTCTGCTTATATTTGGTGGTTGAAATTAATGACCGTTGAGAAGCTTCAATGAATCCGTTGTGATCAATAAATATAGCCGTTAGACATTGAAGCTCGTCCATTACTCATAACTTCGATTCTGTAACTAATTGTCGTCATTCTACCGCTTGACATTCCTTATGTTCTACCCGTTGAATGTTGTAGCATTTAATAAAGGAAAGAGAACAGGAATGCCTTCTGGTTGTTTAGAGAATAGTCACCCAATTCGTGCTTGGTTTTTTGTGACTGCATTAAATGCTTCTGACAGGATTAATGCTTTATGAGGATTCTAAGTTAATCATCGGCATAATCATCTGAAACTCATTAATACACTGATTAAACATAGTTAGGAACAATAATAAGTGATGATAAGAAGATATTAAATCACAATCAATGATCTTAACTTTATGAACACGAAGATTTGTAGAACCGTCACGGTTTATCTTCTCAAAAAACATGTTTGAAAACAAAAGTTAAGAATGAGAAGATGTCTACGATTGAACTTAACTCGAGTCTAAAATACTCACTTCAAGTTGGTCACTCAAGTCACATATTTCTAACTTGAGTCAATATGATTTTCACATATGTCTTCGAGTTAAGTTTGAAAAAGATTTGAACAAGAGAGGACACTCAAGTTGTTAGGTGATGACTTTAACGGATGACTCGAGTCATCAATCTCTTAACTCGAGTTGTCAAAATATATTTTGAGAATATGTTTCAAAGTGACACTCGAGTCAATCAAAATTAACTCGAGGCAATATTTTGATAGTTAAAAAATATTTGAACGCGGGATTTAGGATTTTGAAAAGATAAGTTTAAGTTCACACTAGGTCAACTCGAGTTGATGCTTTTTATTGAAAGCATTTCACAAAGTCTTTAGCTCGAGTCACAGAGAAGTAACTTGAGTCAGTCAAAACTAAAACTCATTTTAACTGAAGTTTCAAAACACTTGAATTGAGTCTTTCAACCTTAACTCGAGTCAATTTTTGATAGATACATTAAATCACTTACTAATTCAATATTTGATCAAGACAAAAGAATTCACTTTAATCATTAAGTTGATTTCATTTACAATTGTCTATTATCATCAAAACAAATATAGAGAACTAACAAAATTGATATCCAAGGCCTTTTAAATTCAAAACAAGGTTCAAGATAGGTTCTTTCTCAGAACTCAAAGTCCAAAGAAACATTAACTAGTCAATTTCCTATTATAATACGAGATTTTTCTCATAAAGTTCTTACAAAAGTTCAAAATAAACTCGCAAGTAAATTTTACAAAGACTCATTAATCACACAAGCAAGCAAGATAGGTAGAACCTAAGTTACCTCTTTATAGAACTATCAATTCTGGCTTACAACTTCCAGATTTAATGTCCATACCGCTCCTAAAGTTGATCTACAATGGTAATATAACCTTTAAGTCAATAATTAACTCTCTAAAATGTCTATAAGCATTACTTTGAGTTCCTAAGGGTTCCTAAAGTAACTCAGAATTACTCAACCACGCTCTATCTGACCCAAGCAAAGTGCACGTTTAGGCACATTTGCTGTAATGAACTACCCAGCTAAAACATAGGATGTTATAAAGTGCACTATTCTTCTCTCATAAAAGGGATTATGCTAATCGGTTAAGCACTGTAAAATTATATATATTCTCTAGTATATATTGATAAAGATTAAAGCTAGGAGTAAAAGTTTTATCTAGGAGCTCCAAAGATATATTAATTTAGTCATTTAAGCATAGATAGCATGTTGTCATACCCTGCAAGGAACGCTAGATATTTCATATGTAAGACACTCTTATGGAGGTTTAAACTTGAGTCTAGAAACTTCCACAATGTTGTAGATATATGTACATAGAGCAAGAAGTGTATAGAAAATTCTAGAGACTCTTATGGAAACATAAATATATAGATATTTGTAGAGAAGGTTCTGCAAAACCATTCTCAACCGTAGGATATTTTCGATCTTGGCCGTTCATTGAGGAGGTTTTAGGCTATAAATAGGGTGCCCTCCTCACTTGTAAACTATCAAAAGGAAGTCAAGACATTCTCATTCAAGAGCTTCTCTTTCTAGAGTTCTCATTCTCTCTCTAAAGTTCTCCTATGTTAGTTCTCTGTGTTTTTATGATAACAATTATAATGGAAATAGTCTTAAGGATTCAAGGAAAATCCCATGTTTAAATCTATCTTGAATCAATAAATATTTTGAAGTGTCTGTCAAAAGTAGACTCAAGTCAAGGTAAAATGACTCAAATCAATTGGTTTCAAACCATTTGTGAAAATAGCTTTTTGTTTCGAAAGCCTCGAGTTAACATAAGTTTAACTTGAGTTAATTCTTTTGAAAGTTTTTGAATGAAAATTTCTAACTCAAGTTCATTATGTTTCAACTCGAGTTAATTGTTTTTGAAAGATTAAATTTAAATCTCACACTCAATCAATCTTTTTCCAATGCTCAAGTTTTCATGAACTGACTCGAGTGAATATTATCTTACCTCAAGTGATCCACTTGAAGTTAATAATATTACCTTGAGTTATCTTTGTCTGAAATGGTTTCAAAGTCATTTGGTTGTAGAACAAAATAGCTTGACTCAAGTTAAATAATAAGTAACTCCAGTCAATGACTCTCTATCCTCTTATTCAACTTGCTTATTTCTAAAAGAAAGTTTTTGACTCTCGTATAAAGATACTTGTCTCAAGTCAATGACTCAAGTCAATTATTTTTGGACTCGAGTTAAAGACTTACAGAGACATCTTCTCGTTCTGTATCCTAACTTTTTTTATGAGAAGATGAAATGGTGACTCGAGTCAATATATTTTCACCTCGAGTCATTAACTCAAGAAAGCTTTAATTTAACTCAAGTTAGCTCTATTGGTTTTGGAAATCACCGTATTCGTAAATCTAAAATCATTGTTTGTGATCTTGTTACTTCTTATCATCACTCATTACTATTCCTAACTTTCTTTGATCAGTTTGTTAATAAGTTTCAAATGATTATATGAAGGATTAACAACAAATTGTCATAAAGCAACTTGTGTGTCAGAATGCATTTAATCTCTTGCCTAAACGAGGGACAAACACGGCAACCATTCCTCTGAGCATTCTAAAGTAGTTTCTGCTATTCCATTTATGTAATAAATGTTGTTTCTTAACAGGAAAAACAAAAGGAATGAAAGAATGTCGAGACGACACATTTACACTTGGAACATTAATGACAAAAGTGACTATCAAGCTTCTACAGTCTAACAGCTACTTTGAAGAGTCACAATGGATAATATTCAAGCTTCTTCAATGGTGATTGATGTCAACCAATATAAATACCAGAAGCATTGAATTCGCCAACTTCCAAAACTCTACGCATTCAATTCAAAGTGATTACAATTTTCTGTTTCATTCATTTCATTTAATATTTTCGAATATTCTTGTACTTCAGTTATTATTATTCTACCTACTCAGTGAGGAGTTTAAAACATTTATTTCATTATCATTTTATCAGTTTAATCTCAAGGTAAAGGGACCTTGAATGTGGGTGTACGATTACAACTTGTAAGGGGGAGTGAATCGTAGTGTGAAAGGATTACTTCAAGTACAAGTGTGTAATTGTGTTTGTGATTGTGATATAGTAAAAATCCCAGAGTGTCTAGGGACTGGACTTAAGTCAAGAGTTGGACCGAACTAGTATAATTTCTCTGTGTTCATCCTCTCTATCTCTATCTCTGTTTTATTATTCTTCGAGCGAATTTCAAAAGAATTTGATATCCCCTATTCACCCCCCTTCTAGGTGATATTCCACTTTCATCCTAGTCTTTGCTTCCTTTTCCTACTCATGAAGGTACGGCTGACTTGGCTAGGATTAGGAAGGGTGATCAAGCTAAGGCCGGCACTGTTTTGGGAGGTCAAGTCCAAGGTAGTGACTACGTGGTATCAAAGATTTGGTTCAAAGCTTTAAACATGGTTCGTGGAAGCCATTTCATAGGCAAGGATGTCGAGAAGAAAGGAGGAGAGGTATGCAAGTTGTTGTTAAATCCGCTATGTCCTAAGGAGAAGAAAAGGGGTAGAGATAGAATTGGCTCATCATTAAGAGAGAGAAATTGCTTTAAATTCGTGCAAAACAAGGAGGAGAGAGAAAAGTCAACAAAACTTGCAAAATAAGCCAAGTTAAGAGGATATTTTGCAAGGGCACTTTGGTCATTTGATTTGGGGAATTTTTAGGTGCCTCTTGACATATTTTAAGAAGCAAGGAATGTATAAGTGACAAAAGACGTTAGGGACGTGAACATTGACCCTCCGGGACAAGGGTATGCGTGTTCAACCAAGGAAGAAGGAGAGAATACGTATCTCGGACCAAGTATAGAAGGAAAAGTCGGTGACATAGAAGTACTACGCCGACACGTGGCATTTCGGGGTCGAAGTTGGATTATTGGATAAAGACGCAAACGAGGTGGCTATGAATCATCCCCAAGTAAGTCCCCTATGGTCAAGGAAAAGAGATCGAGTTACGGGAAAGATGTAACCAAGAAAAGGAGCTAAGCGGGACCGGTTAGGGTGTTCCGGAGACGGGCCCAGACCCCTGGACAGGAGAGAGGACAAATTTGGTGGACCAGGGGAGAGAGAAAGTGTCTTGGAGGAAAGCAAAATATCATGTCATGTAATTATAAAGAGAGAGAAAGTCACATCAAGAATTATGAGGAGAGAGAAAGAATAAAATAAAAGGCGCACCCATCTGCCAAGAATTCTCTAGAATATTTTAGAATTTAGTAAATAAATAATAATTAAATCCAAAGAATTTTCACAACCGTCGGATCCTTGATGGTAAAGGTCGAGGTAAGTTCTCTAACCGCCAACCTAGCTTCTCGCCCTATGGTGATTTGGATTTCCATAATTTTTAGGTTTTAATTGATTCCAGAAGGTTTTTTTGTGTGGGGACATGTGGGATCACCTTTTTATAAAGCAGAAAGCTCAAGTCTTCATTATACGAAAATCTTACATTCCGGGGAGAAATAGGAATGAACAAGATGGAAGGTAACTTTGAGACACTTGAAACTCATACCCTAGACCAATTAAAAAACTTGTGGTTGGACCTTGATTCTGTATCTAGGGTATTAACGCCTCTATAACTTGAAGGGAAGAGTTTACCGCTTTCAAAGGAGTACCGGAATTGTAAACTTGCATACTCTATGTGGCTCTTGTATGTTATGTTTTATCATGATTGTGGATCCGGTAGTAGTTATGGGATTTCGTGTCCTAGGCGACTCGAGGCAAAGGTGATAGATGCTATTGAGGCCGAGGCATGTTGGCTAGGAGTATCTCTTTGGGGGTACTTCGAGGCCCGTACATGCAATCACCACCATGTGTTCATAGGTGTCCATTGAGGCCCAAGGTAATAGCTTAACTCTCTGGCTTGTCTTGAAGACTTCTTTGGATAAAGGGTAAGGCAAGCCAAGTTTTTATGTCTTCTTTTATTGCCCAAAGGAAACCAATATATTGGCAAGCCAAGACTTAACTTAATAAGCGAAAAGGATCCCTCTAACCCGCCACCCGAAAGTGCGAGGCCTAGCATAGGTACTAGGGTGAACAAGATGGAAGGTCGGTGGTTGGACCTACCTCAATGTCGATGGAGCAAGGGAGGTAAGGTTAGATCTCCCTAAACCGAAGGAATTTAAAGGCGTTTATGATGCCAAGGAGGTTAAGAATTTCTTGTGGTGAATGGAGAGATATGCTAAGAGCCTGAACTTGGCCGTATGACACAACCATGGTATGCACTGCTTCCTTATTCCTAACTGATAATGCTATGTTATGGTAGCGTCGAAAGTATGCGGACATAGAGAAGGGCCTTTACACTATTGAGACATTAGAAGACTTTAAAGGAGCTGAAGAAGCAATTCTATCCTGAGAACGTGGTCTATGTGGCTAGGAAGAAGTTAAGGGAACCTAAGCATAAGACCACGATTCCCGATTATGTAAGGGACTTCACTACCCTCACGTTGCAAATCCTAATCTTAGCAGCGAGGAAACATTGTTCTACTTCATAAATGGTCTTCAGAGTTGGGCAGGAACTCTAATGATGTGGTGTAATGGATGTGGATGAAGCCATTGCCCTCACTGAGAGCCTTACTAACTATCAAAAGGGAGAGAAAGGTGAGCCTTCCAAACCTAAGTCTTCAAACCCTAATCATGGGAACGGTGGGGGAGATAAGGGTAAGGGTTCACCAAGGGAGGAGCTGGAAAATCCTTCCATGGAACCAATTTGAGGAAAAGAAGATGACAATAAGTTGCTACGTGTGCCAAGGATCACATCGCATGAGCAATTGTCCTAAGCTCGGTAGCCTATCAATCATCGTTGAAGGGAAAGATAGATCGACGAGAAGCCTAACATAAGAATGGGATCTCTCATAGTCCTGAATGTATTGAAGGCCAAACATGAGGAACCTGTTTGAAGGAGTAAAGGCCTCATGTAAATGGAGGAAACATTGAATAGGAAGCCAATAAAGGTGATGGTAGACACCAAGGCGACCTGCAACTTCATTACTCCAGAAGAGGCCAAGAGGGTTGGTATCTTAGTTATTCAAGCACGAGGTAGGTGGTGGAAGTCTGTCAACACTCCTGCTAAATCCATCAATGGTGTAGTCAGTAGAGTAGAACTATGCCTTGAAACGTGGAAGGGGACTGTAAATCTCTTGGTAGCCCCAATGGATGACTTTGATGTGGTATTTGGTTTGGACTTTTTGCGCAAGACAAAAGTAGTCTTCATGCCAAGTGATGATTCGATGTGCATCCTTGGTAAGGGGCAAGGTTGCACAATACCTACTACAAGCAACAATCGATTTGCTCACTTGTCATCTATGCAAGTAGAGAAGGGGTTTGGGAGCAAGGAAGTCATCTACCTTGTGACTTTAAAGAACGTGAATCCTAATGAAAAGGATAGTGAGAAACTTCCCCTTGTCTTGAAGGAGAATGATGACCTCATGCCACTAGAACACCAGAATAGGTTGCCGCCTAGTTGAGAAGTGGACCATAAGATGGAGTACAAACCCGGCCCGGCTTATGTAGTAGGTGATATATTGAGCCGTAAAGCTGTAGTGATGAGATTCTCCCTTGTTAAGACAGACAAGAAGGTGAAGAAGGTTGCAAAGAAGAAGTGATCCTCTAGATACCAAGTGGGAGACATGGTTATGATGAAGCTTCTCTCTCAACAACTTAAGGTGTTCCAAAAGGAGCATAAGGGCCTTATCCGCAAATATGAAGGTCCGTACTGTTAGTTCTCATGTTTTTGATGATAACAATTATAATGTAATTGAACCTTAATTTTTGATGAAAATTTGAAGTTTTAATTTGCCTCTAGTCAAATTATATGTGTCTCGAGTTATCTTGCTTGAATATTTGAAAATCCATATTCGCGCCTTAAGGATAAATAAATCCTCGAGTTATATGCTTTCATTTTCACTTGTTAACTCTAGGCATTTCACTTTTTGAATCAAGGAAATTAGTGACTTGCCTTAAGACATCTCCCTTCATCCAGGATATGTTTCGAAATAGCTTTTAATGGCAAAATTGTAATTATGCTTAAAATCCACTTTTAATGGCAAAATCGTAATTATGGTGAAAGCCACTTTTTGACTCAAGGCAATTATTGACTTCCCTCAAGGCATCTCCTTTCATCCAGGATATGTTTCGAAATAGCTTTTAATGGCAAACTTGTAATTATACTCAAAACCACTTTATGCCTCAAGTCATTTAGTGACTTGTCTCTAGTTAATATAACTCAAGGCATAAATATATGACTCAAGGCAAGTCTTCTTCTATTTTTCCAAACTAACGTCTTTTACGTGAATTGCCTCAAGTCATTTATTTATTGCCTTAAGGCAACTTGACTCAAGCCACTTTATTCATACCTCTAGTCAAGACCATGTGCACTATTTCGAATGCCTCAAGTCATTTATTATTTGCCTCAAGTCAAATAACTCAAGGCATCAAATAATTGACTCAAGGAAAATTATCTTGTTACTTGTTATCACACTAATATTGTATTTGCCTCTAGTCAAGAGAGTTATTGCCTCTAGTCATGTTAACTCAAGGCATCAAATAAATAACTCAAGGCAAACTTTCTTCTTCTGATCTAACGCCTTATATAATTGCCTCTAGTCATTTTGCCTCTAGTCATTTGCCTCTAGGAAAACTCTCTTTTAACTAGAGTCATATCTTTCGAATTTTTAAATCACCGTCTCCGGAAAATCAAAATCAATAGATTATGATTTTGTTTCTTCAAATCATTACTCATTACTATTCTTAAATGCTTTTAATCAGTTTGCTAATGAGTTTCAGGTGATTATATCATGGATTAACAACAAATTATCATAAAGCAATTTATGTGTCAGAGAAGCATTAAATGCAGTTGTCAAAACCAGTGATAACCTCGGCAACCATTTATCTGATCAATGTAAAGCATTTACTGATATTCTGCTCTCGCATTAAATGCTATTTCTCAATGGGCAAAACAAAAGGAATGAAGAATGTTTGCGAAGAACAAAATCATTAACGTCGAAAGCGACCAACGAAGCTTCACCTATCTAACGGCTATATTCAAGAGTAACAACGGAATCATTCAAGCATCGGTCATTAATTGCAACAACTATAAATACCGAAGCATTGAATTCAACTTTCCAAATCTTTGTGCATTCAATTCGAATTTATTGCAATCTACTGTTTCATCAACTTTGCTAATATCTTCAGATATTTCTATGTACTTTAATGTTTATCTTTTATCTACTCGTGAGGAGTTTCTAAACACTTATTTGATTACTATTTTTTAAAATATTAAGGTTGTGGAACCTTAAGTGTGGGTGTACAATTACAGCTTGTAAGGGGGAGTAAGTCCTAGTGAGAGGATCATCCGAGTACAGTGTGTAATTGTAATTGTCTTTGAAAGATAGTGGAAATCCCAAGAGTTACGGAGACGGACGTAGGTCAAAGAGTTAAACCGAACCAGGATAATCTCTTATGTCTCTATGTTCTTCTCTCTGTCTCTGTTTTGGTGTTCTTTAAATCTTAGCGAAAAGAATTTTTGAAATCACCTATTCACCCCCCCTCTAAGTGATATTCCATCTTCACGTACAAGATTGTGGGAAGGGCAGGAAAGGTTTCTTACAAGTTGGACCTTTCCCCGAACTTGAAGATTCATCTTGTCTAACATCTTAGCAAGCTCTAGCTACTTCATGAAATCGAGGGTGATCTTGATCCGGTACGGGGACGAGTCAATGACAAGGACGTCACCGAATTAGGTGGGGGAGAGTGTCACGTCCTGCAAGGAACGCTAGATATTTCGGGTGCAAGACACTTTATGGAGGTTTAAACTTGAGTCAAGAAACTTCCACAATGTTGTAGATTTGTGTACACAGAGCAAGAAGTGTATAGAGAATTCTAGAAACCCTTGTCTAAACATAAATATGTAGACATTTGTGGAGAAGGTTTTGGAAAACTATTCTCAATTGTAGGATGTTTTTTATCTAGGTCGTTCATTGAGGAGGTGTTAGGCTATAAATTGGGGTACCCTCCTCACCGTAAACCATTAAAGGGAAGTCAAGACATTCTCATTCAAGAGATTCTCTCTCTAAAGTTCTCCTAGTCTTTGCTTTCTTTTCCTACTCGTGAGGGTTCGACTAACTTAGCTAGGATCAAAAGGGGTGATCAAGCTAAGGCCAGTACGTACGATTTTGGGAGGTCAAGTTCGAGGTCGTGACAACGTGCTCCGGCCCTTTCTTCTATTTTGAATTCTCTTCTATTTATAGTTTAAGGTAGATATATGCTCATTAGATTTGTTCTTCTTGTTGTGTTTGCATCATTTGATCATTGAAAGCTATGTAACAAGCAAATATAGCTGTGAAGAATAATATGTTGCTTTGTCACCTGCAAAGTGTATTTTAATGTATGTTTATATGTCACAATACTCTTAGACACAGTTATGGAAGGTTTGGAACAACTTCAAGTAAGATTGGATCATATTTGAAATTTTTAAAGCATTGTTCTGTGTTGTAGAGCACATTCTGACTTGTGTTGATAATATCTTACTGAAGGTAAGCATCTCTAAGTTAGGTTGAGAAATTTTGACTCAAGTTAGGCTATGTCCAATCACTTTAGACTAGATTATTCCAAGAGTATGACATGAGATATGATGATAAAATACCTTTAGAATGCATAGCTCAAGTTTTGAATGATAAGATTAAAAATTATTCTAAGATATGATATTGAAGTACACGTATGGATTCCAGTTATAACTCAAAGATTCGAGTTGTGTGAAAATATATTTATGTGAATAGTGCACAACTCAGATTAAAAACTCACTGACTTGAGTTGATTAAATCTTGAAGCACATGAACTTGGTGTTTCCTAAAGTTACAACTAAGTAGTTAAGAATTTGATCGTTTTATCAGACGTATTGGTGATGGTACAAATCTTTATGCTTGAGCTGCGTATAGATATTCAAGGATAACTTCAAGTTAATCTCACTTGACTTGAGTTGGATAAGTATTTAGAAGATGAAGCTCCAGACTTGAGTTAACAGTGATTGACCTCAAGTTGATGACCTTCTTCATGAAGATCGAGCTTGACTTGAGATGAAAAGTTTTGACTTGGGATGTATAGAATATACGAAAGAGTAGGCTTGCAACTCAAGTTGAAGTGAACTAACTTCCAATTGGCTTGAGACAAAAAATAGCAACTTGAAGATTAAAAAACAAAACTGTAAATTTTGAATAGCAAAGTAAAGAGATCACATTTTTTTTTGGTAAAAACACAAACAAACAGAACAAATGTTACCTTCAAGTGAACATAACTCTCATTTTGAATCTAAATTTGACAAATGACATATATATATATATCATGAAAAATCTCTAAGTATAGTTTCTAACAACAGAAAACGCTCCAAAATTTGTTGTAGTTCAAAAAATATGAAAGAAAGAGTGAACAAACATAAGAAACAATTTCATGTAAAACATGTAGTTAAACCACCAGTTTTCTAATTAGATATCTCCTTCATATAAAAACATTTGAGTTTCAAATAGGTGTCTCTGAACTATGTAGTGAGTTTTGTTTCATATGAAAAATGTTTCACTTTAAAAAAAAAAAAAAAATTGTGGTATGGGAGATAATTCAATAATACCAAACACATATCAAAACTAAATGAAAAAAAATAGCAAGACAGAGTGTATAGGATTGAAAGTGTAACTCGAGTTAATAGCCAATAAACTCAAGTTAAATATGTGAAAATCGTATCCAAAGATGTAACAAGTTAAGGAGGGAAGGAGATGTGCTTTCATGTTTTTATTGATAGAGGGAGGGGTGATGTTATGGGACCCACTCCAAAATAATCTCCTTTGGTCCTCTTTGATCCTTTACAAGGCTTTTTGTTGTAACTTGGTCCTTTACTCATTTAGTTGCATATATTATATAAGTGTTAGAAACTAATCCTTAATTCCATATAAGGAATTTTCTTCCTCAATTAGCTTCTCTAGGCCATAAATTATTGACTCTAAAATTTCTTGGTAAAAAATTATCCTCTAACTATTTTTCCTTAAATTCTCGGAAAATAGGCTCTAAATTCCAATTAATAGCTTTAAAACTATTGAGGCCAAACTTTTTTCCATAATAATCCTAGAACCTTAAAATAATATTTCTTAATTTTCCCCCTAATTTTTTAAGATCCAAAATAATATTTAATAATTATATTAAGTTTTTCCTCATAATAAATTTAAAATTTTGAACTCTTACAGTTTAACAGTCTTCTTATCTCAATCTTATTCTTAAACCCTTTGTTTCAAAATTTGAAATGTTACAATATAGGTTATTAAACCTAACAAGGACGACATAAGGTAGGAATTGAATAAATTCGTATGAGCATGAACTATGACAATTTCATAAACCTTTATTGTCCCTCTTGATACCTCTCAGGCATTTATTAGTTACATGATACGTTTCTAGTTACCAAGATGTTTGTATCACTATTTTTTTTATAACAAAATTTTAGGAAAGGGGTTGGGTTCACCTTATGATCCAAAGCGGGCGCTGGAGCCCAAATCATAAAAATACTAGGTTAGAGAGTACATATACCTCCACCTCCGCCCAACACAACACCAAAGCCACACAGGATGTCTCCCCCAGCGCCTTGACCAACTCTAGGATCGAACCCCTTCCCTTTAGGTGAGGAAGTCCGACCCCTTCGCCAGTTGAGCCCAAGGACGAGGGAAGGGGTCGGACTATTACATTCCCCTTTTTAGGAGAGAACATGAAAGCAAAACCGTCGAGGAAGCTACGAAGGAGTAAATCTACGCTAGTGATTGTAGCATCTCTGTCCATTAGTTTCTATATGTTAACTTTGTATATTGCCACATCGAGGCCATTTTACTTCTGATTTACTATTTATGCACAATTTTTTCCGTTTATGTGTCTTTCGCCACGGCGAACACGTTGAATTTTGATTTATGCTCCCTTTGTTATTCACTGTAGTGAATGGTGCTTTACGCCAGGGCGATCAACTCAATTTATACAATTTGAAATTCAATTTATCCTATAGCTAGACGAGTGTTGGCAGTTGGCCGAAGGCCTTAGGATTTGCATGTGACTTGACTTTGTGTATCCACACTACTATATTTTTCGTCATGGAATTTTAGCTTAAAGAGCACTCGTCATCGGAAAGTTTTTTTAGTCTCATTTTTGCCCCAGAAGTTTAAAAACATAGCAATCTTGCTCATCCGTTAACCTTGATCGTTGAATTGTTGCTTTTTTTTTTATAAACTTACAAGGGCAAAATTGCTCATAAAAAAAAAAAAAAAAAAAAGCATAGTAAATTTGCTCCTAAAAAAAAAACTTCAATGTCATATTTGCTCCATTTTTTTAACGTCCGCGGCAAAAATGGGACAAACAAACTTCCAGGTAATATGTGCTCCTTTGACTAAACTTTCATAGTAAAAATGGTATTTAACTCTATTTTGAAATATTTTGAACATTATTTATGAGAAGTTGCTAAGGCCATAAATTTGAATTTTTTTTAATTATAATTATTATTGTTAACTAGGATTGTGAGTTCTTTTAACTATATTAGACGGCTATTTCCTTTTCTAACATGGTTTTGCATGTGATGCATTGCTTGGATCTGTTTAGATCCAATCCATGATTGATCCTCAGTGGTGTTTTCTTTTCTTTTTTTATCATGGATAACATGCTGAAATGTAGTCCAACACTTTTATAATCTTAGTAGCCTTTCCGTTGTTTTTAGTAAGCCCTTTTTCTACCATGGTTATATTTTCAAATGTTGGTTTAAGTCTTTTTTTTTTAGTTCGGCTCCTCTCTCATCCCTTTCCTCTCATTTACCTAAAACTACACCATTTACCTAAAACATTCAGCACTAGAAAATATTTTTTTTTAGTGGCACCTAGTATCCTAAAATAAGTTTTACTGCATCCGGCACCTTACAATATTTTTCTAATTGAAACAAGCAATCTAAACTTAAGATACAAAGTGTGAAAAAAATATTTCAAAGAATTAGATGGAAAAAAAATTATTTTAGGATATTAAGTGTTATTGAAAAAAATACTTAGGATGCTGAGTGAGCTAAAAATTAATTATAATACTAGGTGTTAGTTACTGAAAAAATACTTTAAGGTGCAGCTTGCTAAACAATAGTTGCTACTAAAAAATTATTTGAGGGTGACCAATGCATCAAAAATTATTTTAAGAAACGGGTACCACTGAAAAAATACTTCAAGGTAGTGAGTGTTATTGTTGAAGGGAGGGAGGGAGGGAGGGAGGGATATATATATATAAGAGAGAGAGAGAGAGAGAGAGAGGTCCAACCTCCCTTTTTTAACACCCAAAACGGTGTTGTTTTGGGTAAAGGAGAGGAAAGGAATGACAAAATATAGGAGAAGAGCCGGACTCCCTTTTTAACTGGGAGATCTTTGCTGTTTGAATATCACATTTCCCACCCACCATTCACTCTCGCCAATAATCTATCTTCTCTTCTTCTCTTATCCATGACTTTTTCATTTTTGATAATGAAAATATGCTTGAATTCCCACGCTTCACCAATAGAGTTAATAGATTCAGTCTTTTATCAATTTGACGCATTTCTTGATTTTATAGATTTAGATTGAATTTTAAGTCAATGTAGTATCCTCCTAAAACAACTTTGTAACCTTACTACTTGACTTTTTTGTTGACTGTCAAATTTTTCACTCCTTATTTGACAGCTACAAATGTCAAGTATAAAACCTAGAATATAAACAACACCAACATAGTTGAGAATAAAAACAATCAAATATGACAACAAATACCCGTCAAGTATGGCTTTTTTTGTAGTACTATATAAATAATGTTTGTAAACTTATTGTGCTTAATTTTTAAAAATATCAGCCAACCCCGACATCAGAACTTTAACTTTATTTGTTGCGTTTGTTTCTAATGGTCATTGTCTTTCCATATCAATGGAAAGCCACCGAAAACTTGAGGAGGAGGGCAGAACAATATGTTTAAGAAGCAATAATCGGTTTCGTGCAAACATAAGGTCATAAAACATAAGTGGCTTCTACATCGCCTAATAACCATATGAAAGTTGAGTATTTGATGCACGACCCTAGATTTCTACTTATATCTCAGGGTTGTTTCGTATGAGGGGCAGGGAGGGGAGGAAAAAAAATTCAAGTTGGATTTTGAAAAATTATAGAAATGGGGTTAAAAGTTTTAAATAAATTTTTTCTTACTCTCGTTTTTTTTTTTAATCTTACAATATCTTTATTTATAAAAAATTATAACTCCATTTTTTCAAATTTTTTAAATCCAACTCAATATATTTTCTCCCCTCCCCTTCAAATCCTCATATAGTCATAGTCATATACGTAACATTTGCAACAACCCTAATATTTAACCTTCCAAACAGAAGCAAATTTTGCAAGGTAAAGCCATTTAATCTTCATGATACAGATACAAGCCAAGACCAAATCGAGCACAAGCTTTGCAAAAAGCTAATTCCTCAGCAGCAGCTACTGGATCTCCAACAGGGCCGTCACTAGGGGAGACTGTCCCTGTTGCCTCACGATGCGCCTGTTCAACATGTATAAATAAACTGCATATCAATCAAATTTTACTTGCAGACCAAAAGGGGAAAAAAATCCAACATTGTTCTCTATTTTCTGCTGAGCATACCACATGCCAATTGTTATAGATATATACACGCTACTGCACAATATTTAAACACGACAATATATATAATAATATATTTTTAATAAGTTTAAAGAGAAATTTTAAATTATATTATATATACTTCAAATTACACACACACACAACTGCTATACTTCCATTTGTGTCAAGATGAGAAGAAGTGGGGTAACTCGATAGCAATAAGAAAGATTCTGTGTTTTCAGCAAATGTTAATTCTCTGTGAATTTATGGATCTAGAATTAAACGGTTCTAGATATACTTGAGAAAATGGAAGAGAAGGTGATGCTCATATTAAGAAAAGAACTGACAGTTTTTGAAAATGTTGATTTCAGGGAAAATTTTCCTAAACCTCTAATCTTTCATTGGGAACCAATAGGTTCTGATCATCACCTATTAGTAATTGATTTGCAGTATCAGCAGAATTGATGAGCAAAACTGTTCAGATTTGAGTCTTTTTGGACTGAACATGGTGAGGAGTATGAGGGAAAAATAAGGGATGCTTGGAGGAGGGGAAAGAGCCAAGGGGAAGGTCAGATCAGAGATTTGGTTGGAAGGCAGAATAATTGCAGATCAAGCCTGACAAGATGGAGTAAGAGGGCTTTTCCAAACAACAGGAAAAGAATTGAACACTTGAGATCTCTGTTGCAGGGTTGTAATGAAGGAATTCTTTCTGCAGAAAAGAGATTAGAGAAAGAAAGAATCATAAATGAGATGGAGGAGGCATGGAGGTGTGAGGAGAAGTATTGGCAGCAAAAGATCAAGGGTTCAAAGGTTAAGAGAAGGTGATGAAAAACCAGATTCTTCCATTTGTCTACTATTCAGAGAAGAGCCAGAAATAAGATACTTGAATTGAAGAAAGAAGATGGATCCTGGATTGGAAGTGGCAAATTCTTTTACACATTACTATCAAGATTTATTCTCAGGTTCAGAGATGAGAGATTTATCTGAGGCCCTAAGTTTTGTTGATTGTATGTTGACTGATGCAGATAATGAGCTTCTGTCAAGGGCAGTTTCAGTGGAAGAAGTGAAAAAAGCATGTTTTCAAATGGAAGGACAGAAAGCTACTAGACCTGACAGTTTCACTGGCCACTTTTATCATTTCTATTGGAAGAGGTAAGGATGATGATATATGAGACAGTGAGGAGTTTCCTAGAGGAAGATGCAAGTCTAATGTCTATCAACTCTACTGATTTTGTTGATTACAAAGGGGGATAAACCTGAATTTGTTACCCTATATATACCCATTAGTCTTTGCAATTTCAGCTATACAGCGATTTCCCAAGTGACGACAAATAGAATGAAATCTGAAGGAGGAATGGGTTTCAGAGATTTTGAAGACCTTAACCTAGTCTTGCTTGCAGAAATGGCTCAGAGGATAATTAATAATCCTGATGCGCTATGGGTACAGATGATCAAAGGATTGTATTATCCCAATGATACTTTTTTGAAAGCAATGAAGGGTGACAGGCCTCTTGGGTTTGGTCTAGCATACTAAAAAGAGAAATTTTTTGAAACCAGATTTAATCAGGAACATTGGAAATGGTAAGTAAGCAAGAGTATGGTGTGATAGGTGAGTGAGTGACCTGGATAAGGCAGTACTGACAGTTGGATTTGTTGTAAACAAGGAAATGAAAGTGGCAAAGTTGATCAAACAAGGGAGATAGAATTAGGAGGTGATTGGTGCTAAAATTAGTGAAGAGATAAGGATGAAAATATTGCAGATTCCTATCTGACCAGGACAGCAGTGATAAGCTGAATTGGTACTGGAGTATAAACGGAGTAAGAAGTTAAGAAGGGGTATGCTACGCTCAGGGAAACTAGGGATGGAATTAAGAGATTGAGACCAGAATCATCTTACAGGATCCAAAATGATTTGTGGATACTGATTTGGGAGTTGAAAGTTGTCCAAAACGTAAGACAATTCATGTGGAGGGCATTATCTAATTGTCTGGCTATTAAAGAAGC
This sequence comes from Acacia melanoxylon, assembly GCA_019022615.1. NCBI lineage: Eukaryota > Viridiplantae > Streptophyta > Magnoliopsida > Fabales > Fabaceae > Acacia > Acacia melanoxylon. Next base: position 6,252,151 of record JAFJYJ010000030.1, on the reverse strand, counting down.
TCTATGCAAATCAGAAGAAACTGTGGAAATGACTCTACTTGTCCAGTATGTGGAAAATATGAGGAAACTATTGAGCATTGTCTCTTGTTATGTGACTGGGCAAAGAATGTCTAGAATGGATCTCCTCTCAATATTCAAATTTCTTAAAAGAATATTACAAGGTTTGAACCAGGCCACTAACAAAATCATCCTAGAGCCTGCGCTTGAACCAGATACAGCTTCCTTCTCTTGACCTTGAGGACAAGGTCAATCTTCATAGAGGGGGTAATGTTGAATACGGACCTAAAGCCCAATGGTAGAATATAGGTGCAGAACATGTAGGATAAGGGTATTTTGATATTTCTGGTCGATATTTAGAATATATCAGATGTGAGATGCCTGTAGAAGGGGCATCGAAAATACTGAGTTGTTGTAGGATACTAGGAGAGGCTGTGTCTCTAGAAAGTACAATGTAGAGCTGTTTTATTCTTTTTACCTTAGTGTGTAATTTCTTTAACAGACCTACACTCTATGAAGGAGCTTGTTTCTGAATAATATTCGCTGAGTTTGTTCCATCATAGTTAAATCTATTTTCAGTCATTGACCATTATTTGTTCAGGTGTTTGTGAAGAGAGTGAGATATTGGCATTGTCATTGACCACTGATATGTTTATTACTATAGAATTGAGAAATAGAGATAGAAAAGAGACACAAGAAGTAGGATAGAAGAAGATGGAGAAGAGATCTCCTAAGGCTCTCACACAATTCTGTATTATTGCAAAGCCATGGAAAATCTGGTCGTACAATTGGAAGATTGGGCTATTTATAACACTATAGCCTCCTTCAAGTCCTAACTAACGGCTAGTTTATGATTTATGACTAACTACCCTACTAACTATCTAGTTTACAATTAGGTCCCTAGATGTAGATTATTATCTTTACATATCAGATCATGCTTTTGGTAACCTTGAAAGACAAAGCACATAAATCAAGATTAATGCAGGTTGATAGCTACTGATTTTGAGAAGGAAAATAATGTCGAAATGGGCAAAGTTGAGGGCGTAACATTGTAGCATGCCATCAAGTGAAAATACAAAATAAATAAATAAATAGTACACTGAAAAGGGTGAAAACCCACCTCTCCATCAGATCCTCTCACAGTAACACGGTATACCACAGTCACACTCCCATTGTCAGAAAATATGACATCACGTATTTCTCCACACCATCCTGCAGGAGTTTCAATATAAGAGATATGACAAACTTCAGGTCCAATTAAGTGGTTCCATCAAGCAAGATACAATGTGTCAATTGAAGATAGATTGCCCTCTAAAAACATGAGGAAGCACGGTTTAGTTCAAATAGAAATCATCATCTTTTCAAACAAGTAGACTAAGCTATTAAATGACTATCACACGAGATTGCCAGAAACATAAAAAGCAGCACCAAGTTCTGATCTTGCTGAACTTCCAATATGATCAAAAAGTATATTCTGTAGAGGCATTGGAAAAAATAAAAAATGCCGATTTCAACTGGAAAAGCAGGCCATGGAACCCTTATCATCCAAAAACATATTTGAAAAAAACAAAAAAAAACAAAACTCATTTTGACATCATGAAAGAGCTTTTGGTATATAATATCCACTTATCCAAATTAGTGCCCAAATCATGATATCCACTTGATCAGGGAAGCACATATTTCTATATTCCTACGCACTATCTGATCAATAATGAAAAAGTAAAGCATGAATTAAAAGAAAGGATAATCCCATGCACCTGGGGCGTAGAAGCTCAGCATCCTGTTAGCATGATACCTACCAACCAAACATTACCAGATCAACAGAGATCAGATGTTGAGCTTTCATTCTCTATGGTTAGTTAAGTGTTAAAAGTGTGTCAGTACATGAAAGCGGCTGTGAAAGAAAGACAGGTTTTTAAATTTGATGCATCACATAGGGAGTTAGTTAGTTTTTCCCCATCAGTATCACTAGATTTGAATATATTTTTTTGTTAACATATTCACTATCTACCTAGCATTTTGTTTAACTATCAATCTTCTATACAGACTTTTGGATTGCATAAGATGGTCACTGTCGGGCTGTTTGTAAAAAATATTTCTTGGAGGAAAATAAAACGAAAAAAAAAAATCGCTAAATAAAAATAAATAAAACATCAATTAACACTACCAGGGGATGAGGGTGCCAGCCGGGGGATCACCATGGACATGAGCTTTGACGATATTATCGGGGATTCTTTTATTGAGGTCGCGGAGAATCTCTGCCAGAGGACGAGTTATACAGGATGAGTTCGAGAAAGGAAACGACTTGTCCAGCGGCACAACGTAATTGGAATTCGATACGCTTCCCTTCTTCCCATCACTACTATTACCGCCACTATTGCTTCGTTCCAGAGCACTTACAAGGAACAGCATACCTGGAAGGCCTGTTCTTCGCAGATTTCTCCGTCGGGGCGCTCTTGCAAGCACCATTTTAGCACCCACGGTAGGAACCTCATTTTGTATTAGATTACCCCATGAGAAAGACGGAGAAGGAGATGGCCGAATTCCGATACCAATGGAGGAAACGGGATTTGGCCTGATTGACGAACCCATCGGCCGGTTATCTCACCAACCACCCAGATCTCAGGCAAGCGATAAAACACTTGAGTCTTGACGACTAAAGTCAGGCGGCTACCGATATTTATTTTACATTATAATAGGTTAAATTTCACCTGAAAGTTTTTACCGGGTGAATTTTGAGTCAGAAGTTTGATATTAAAAAATACCGATAGGTTGTTATTTATTTATTTTTTGTCAAAGGAAGTTCTATTCATAACACATCAAAGCCAAAACGGTTACAAAAAGAAGACTAAGAAAACAATAGCCTGAATAACAAAACTAGACAAAGCAAGGACAAACAAATACAACACAAGCAAATCGGGCGATTCTACAACAGACAACAAACAAATACAACAAAAAGAAACTACAACAACATAAAGCAAACTAGGAAAAGAAATGACAAGCCACCATTTGATGAAGAACTGATATCGAAGGATTATCAACACCGATAAGTCTTCCGAGCCTCCGTAGTTAGAAGAGATAACAAAGCGGGTCTTTGCGTTAAACCCACCCAACAAGACACCCTTTATAAGCATTAGCCGCAAGGATACCCGCAAAGACGATTGCCCCTCTCGGGGAAAAGACACAGAAACCCAACCTTAGACAAAAGACTAATAACATCATGGATAATACTCCTACACCTCCAATCATACAAGTCTGGTAACTTGGCCTTTACATAAGAAAGCAGAGAGAGGCAATCTGATTCAAAAATCACCATCTCAAGACCCAGGTCCAAAGCTAGAAGCAGGGCCCTCTTAAGAGCTAAGGCTTGATCATAAAGCGGAAATAGATTTAACTTTATCCACAAAACTCCATCTAAAGAAGCCGGCAAAATCACGGCTAATATGAATAAAATTCAAGAATGAGAATAGGATGTTAACCGTGAGCACTTCGGACCACCATAAAGCTAGGCCACCACTTCTTCCCACCGGAATAGCTATCCATTCTTCATTAAAGCCACATCTACGTCTCACCTTTCTAACATATCTTGCCTTCTATTTAGTCTTCGATAAGAAGACTAAATGGGGTTTTTTCCGGAAGCAATCTTCCTTCAGGTTTATGACTGTCAAGGCAACCCCCAACCCTTGACAGTCACAGGCCAACAGAATCATGGTGAAACGGTGGTTGGTCTCATCCAACCACCGGCGTCACTCGCAACAAAAGGCCCTTGGTCCGTTTCCATCCTAGTGCCACCATCCAACCAGCTCTCCGGAAAATCAATCTCACCCGTGGTAGAGCTACCAATAGTTGCACTCAGATTGACCACCTTCCCTGCTTGTCTCAGGTATTTTTTAACAGACTTCAAATTTCTCCTATACTCCTTTTTTATTCTAACCGAAGCCACTTTCTCAATAGGCACAATCTCAGTTGACTCAAAATCCAGCTTTCGACACTTAATTGATTTAACCATATCTAGATCATCATCATGATGTCTCTTGATCCTGATTCCACGTAAGCCAACAGAAACAGCTGAGATAGGCGATAATCCATTAACGGGCATGATTGAAGATACCTTATTCTCATCATCACTTGGAAACTCTACACTGTAAGATAGGGAGTTACAAGGAGAAATTGGACCACCAAACGAGAAAAAGAATCACTAACCATGTATGCCTCTTGATGATTAACTTTAGAACCGGACAGCCCACGGATGAGTCAAGCCGCCCCATCGCTTATAATTGGGGAAGACGTGAAATTGGCCGAAAAGGATGGGGAATTAAGATCCATAGAGAGTTTTAATGTCCTATTCAAATCAGAGCTTCTCTCTCCTTGACCAAAACCACCCCTTTTCCTACTTCACACATCAACATACCTGCCTCGGGCCCACCTTCTATTTTTCCAGTTGCAACATTACACAAAGTCACTTTATCCACTTTCTTCTCACCTTGCATATTAAAATGATCCAGCCCTTGCAAATGAGTATCCACGGGCTCGGTACTAATAACACAATCCAGCCCACTATTTTGCAATTCGGAGACAACAATAGTTTTCCTTGGGCCATTCTCCTTTAAAGTCCAGCCCAATAATGCTTCTTGTGGCCCAACCGAGTTTGCCAACTTCCTACGGGGGGTTGAAATAATTCTAATTCTCCGTGCCCAAACAACACCATGTCGGGCATTTTTTCGCCCAAAAAGATCCACTTTTCCACAAAAAGCATTATTCTTCTCTAGCCGACCAGTCAACACCCCACCATCATCCTTGCTCCCCTCTGACCACATCACTTCCTCGGTTTGCGTCTGCCTCGTTGACGACGCCCCACTAGCTGTTGCCTCCTTCGAGCCGTTGCCTCCTTGCACGAGGTCAGAGGCCCACCTGGAAGTGATTCCCTTGGTCGGCTTCAAACCAGCGGCCGGAGGAGATGGCGGCGTAAGACTCTGAGAAATACCGCGAGCTTGGAAGGAATCAGCCATCGTCACTTTCTCCATCATGAGACTTCGACCACCAGAGAGAACCATCATATTTGTCCCACCTTCCCGGAGATCATTGTCCACAGATTTTTCCGATGAGCTAGAAGTCCAGCTCCGGCGACCAAAAATAGAAACAGCTCTATCGATAAAGGGGGCTTCGCACCACTTCGTCAGACACACCTCCAGAGCATCTTCAGTAGTCCAAACAGCAGGAGTAGTAAGCCAGCTTCCATACTTCTTCACCGCATCAACACCCTGTTTCAGAGCCACAACTTCCATACACCGACGTCCAACATGATTAATCCGACCACATTGATAGCAGAAGGTTTGCAACCTCTCATACTTAACTGAAATCCAAGCGGGGTCTTTTCCCTTGCGAGGAATCCAGAACCCAGAAACAAGTGGACATTCTAAGTTAATAAGCGTGCGAACTCTGATAAAGCTTCTGTCAAAACGTCCATCCCTCGATGGCTTCTCAAACATCACCGCAGTCCTAACTGAATCTCCAAGAATCTTCGCATTGGCATTATTAAAAGCTTCAAGTGGGAGACCATGAAATTGTACCCAATACGGCGCTACGTCAAAACTGACATCTGTAAGGACCATGTAATTTTACCAAGTCTCGGAGGTTAAGGAGTAACCCGAATAGACCAAGGTCTTCCCTTCAAAATGCGACCATAGTCTTTAGCGTTCCGAAACCGAAACCTGAAAATAAGTTGGCTACTGTCAAGTACATGGACCTCAAGATCCTCATCGATCAGCCAACCCTTCTTAATCATAGTAATAACCGTTGTGGTATTCGGGTGTTTATTGGAGCGAGATCTTCCCTACTAGCGTTCCACCCCCTTTTTCAGGCACACTCTCCAGATCCAGCATCACGTGTTTCATTTTTTGCGAACCAGAAGCACTACTATGTCCTACATCCATCTTTCCCAGCACCATAATAACACAAACACTCACAAGACACACGCAGAAGGGAAGAAAGGAACCTGAGATGAACAAAGCAAGGGCCAGAATAAGGAGGTTCACTAAGAACCAGTAACTCTCACGAGGAGAGAAAAGCTCTCACGAGGAGAGAGGAGTTTCGATAGGTTGTTAGGAAAGGGATATTATTATTATTTTTCTATACATTGGGCGAGCATAGCTTGAAATTGATCTTATTGATCCATAGACGTACTTGAGGAAAACCCCTCACCTGCATAATGCATATCCAACCAATAGAGCACTTATGGGAGGAAAATAACTTGAGGACTATCAGAGTGAGCCTCCCTAGCTAGTTTATCGGCGCACATTAATATTTTCCCCATTAGCATGACATACCTCCACAGACTGCTCATCATATAAAAGCTATTTGGTTTCTTCAATCAAGAGTCGATATGGATTACTATCCCCACTATCCCTAAGCAAAATGTTAATAGCTTCAAGTGAATATGAGAACATTTAAATATCTTTTAGATTCAACAATTAACATATTTCAAGACCTATTTTGATGGCCAAAACTTCGGCTATCACAACCGGCAATAGGCCAAGTGCCTTTTTAAAACCCGTAATCCATTTACCTTTATCATCTCTAATGAGGCCACTGCATGCTGCCTAATTGCCGGGTTTAACTAAAGCATCTACATCTATTCGAACCACTCCCGGCATTGGGGGCGTCAGTGACATTAAGCTCTTTGATTGCTTGGAAAAATCTGACACTAAAATCTTCCTGTTGATACATCCTCCATCAGGTGGAACAAGGTCTGGTGAGTAATTTCTTTGACCGTCAATTCAAAATTGTCAAAGACATGTTTACACCGTGCCTTCCATATAAGCCAACAAATGTAGCCAAAAATTTTGTTCCATGGCCACTGATTGAATCTGCTCATCCCCAAGGTATGTGTAAAGTTCTAGGTAAGCCAACCTTGCAAATCACAATTAAAGAAAGCAGTATATTGGTTAGGAGTAAGAAATTGTTCCCACACTTCTTTCACTCGCTTACAATCTCTCAACATGTGAATGATACTCTCCTCATAGAGACAGCCCAAAGGGCAATTTGGTGTTTCTGATATCCCTCTTTTAGCTCTTAGTAAATTAGTTATTAACCTCTCATGAACAACTTGTCAAAAGAAAAATATTATCTTTTCAGGCACCTACCAACGCCAGATTTTTTTCCAGACCTGTGTACCACATGCCTCCTCCTGTTGAGAAAGGAAATTATATGCAGCTTTGATAGAGAATTTCCCATCAAAAGCATTTTCTAGATTACACAATCCTCAGAAACACCCTCAGGAGGTGAGATTTTGATTAATATGTTTACCACACATTCAGGAAAAAAATTTCCTCCATTTAGACACATTGCAACTTCCATTTGGTAAAACAAAATCTGCAACTTTATCTCCTGACTTGACATCCTCTAAGTTTTGTTGGACATAGTTGATGAGTGGATGAGTGGAGGAAAGGGAAAATTTAGTCCTTTATACTTTCACGCTTTGACTCAATTATAGATGAGTCCCTTAGTAAAGACTCAATGGGATTTAGTCACCCAACTTTTGAGTAAGTTAAAACTCAGTCTTTAATCTTTTCATATATATAAAAGGTCGTCAACAAGTTGGGAGCATTTTTCTTCCATATCACTCTTTTTTAGTTTTGTTAATTTATTGATTTGAGGTTCTTTTTCCAAAAAAATAAATAAACAGTTGATAGACTGGTGGGCTCAGGCTTGCATTTTGCCAACCTGCTACCCTCGTTCAACTTATGGGCTATGGTGAACTTGCCCATATTACTAGCTCTAATCTCAGTAGCTCTTAAGGGAGGGAGGGAGGGAGTAAAGCTCCTCCAATCTTAGGAGTAATCACTAGATCAGAGTTTCAAGTCCTCTAGTGTTTACGTCTTCTTGGCTCGTCACCAATATAAGGTGCCAAATATGCCTTCCACACATCATATTTAAAATCTAATAGATTAACTTTTCCAAACAAAGAAAGAAAGAAGGAAGAAACAAATGAATCTCTTACAATATAATATCACTATTAGCATAGGGGTAAAAGCCTTCCACGCATCCTTAGTCTTTGAACATTGGATCCAAGTGACTACAATGTTGTAGCAGCAAATTCAACAACAACGTACAACTCCCCATTGAAGGTTTGCAGTAGTAGCTACATGCACAAACAAGGAAGCACAAGGCCTATCCTAACCCAAGCAAGAAAGACATATCTGGCTTCTCTTAGCTACCTCCCAATCCATTGCTTATCTTTTCTTAAAACAACATTGTTAAGTGAGGGAAATAAAATATGGGCCATCTGTTTATAACAATTACATGGATGGTGATAAAAGGCTACTAATTTAAATAACGGTGTTTCAAATAACCGATCTCATTCGTCGAATTTATCGCTCAATATCAGCTGCCCACATAATTTCATTAGGTTTCTCCTTTTTGATACCGTAGGCAGCCATTCACTTTCAAGTTTCAAATTTTGCACACGCCTTGTTCTTCTTCCTCTGGCAATGCGACAAAATCAAAGGAGCAACTAGGATGTCGTATTAGAGAAGAGAAATAATAAGTGTGGATTTGTGAGTACTAGATATTAAATAATGGTAAGTAAAATAACAATCTTTTATCAAATTCCCACAATTTCTTGATAGTTCATATCTAGTTTTTATATTTATGATTTATAGTCCAACTTGGTACTCTTTAAGATTATTGATACTAGATATTGTTTTTTATGTATATATATTCCTATTGTAGATATAATATTTTTTATTATTATTTTGGTTAAAATAAGCGATAAATCAATATTTTTATATCATACCTTAATTATTTATTTTGAGGATGATTTTAGGCTAACTTAGATTTATTAGGAAATATTTGGTTCATTAGCCATTTTTAGGAAATAGTATTAAAAATGAATTAATTATGAGATTATTGAGATTAAATTGTTAGTATTTTAATTGCCTATTTTATGATGGATTAATATTTCCAAATATATGATAGATCAAGATCTTATTTAATTCTTGCAGTCAAGGAAAAACATATTAGAAAATCTGAAGGTTCATAATTAATATGATAATTTTGAAGAAAATCTAATGATTGAATTTTATTGGGCTACTCTAATTCATGCTAACAAACGAGGTTACTTGAGTAACATGATCCCATGCTCGAGTACCATACTTGAGTAAGCTTAACTCATACTCGAGTAAGCTTCAAGAAAGAGAGAAAAACTTACACATCAAATTCTTACCAAGAGAGCATACTCGAGTGACACATATTCATACTCAAGGAATGTACTCAACTATAGCTTCTATGTGCTCGAGTAATATCCTAAAAGAACTCAGTGCATTGTGAACGAATGAACATACTCGAGTAAACATTTTTCCTTACTCGAGTACTATACTCGAGTAACAAAGCTTTGTACTTGAGTAACCTTCAACCTATTTTATGATGGATTAATATTTCCAAATATATGATAGATCAAGATCTTATTTAATTCTTGCAGATCAAGGAAAAACATATTAGAAAATCTGAAGGTTCATAATTAATATGATAATTTTGAAGAAGATCTAATGATTGAATTTTATTGGGCTACTCTAATTCAGGATAACAAACGAGGTTACTTGAGTAACATGATCCCCTGCTCGAGTACCATACTTGAGTAAGCTTAACTCATACTCGAGTAAGCTTCAAGAAAGAGAGAAAAACTTACACATCAAATTCTTACCAAGAGAGCATACTCGAGTGACACATATTCATACTCAAGGAATGTACTCAACTATAGCTTCTATGTGCTCGAGTAATATCCTAAAAGAACTCAAAGTGCATTGTGAACGAATGAACATACTCGAGTAAACATTTTTCCTTACTCGAGTACTATACTCGAGTAACAAAGCTTTGTACTTGAGTAACCTTCAACCTATTTTATGATGGATTAATATTTCCAAATATATGATAGATCAAGATCTTATTTAATTCTTGCAGATCAAGGAAAAACATATTAGCAAATCTGAAGGTTCATAATTAATATGATAATTTTGAAGAAGATCTAATGATTGAATTTTATTGGGCTACTCTAATTCATGCTAACAAACAAGGTTACTTGAGTAGCATAATCCCCTGCTTGAGTACCATACTCGAGTAAGCTTAACTCATACTCGAGTAAGCTTCAAGAAAGAGAGAAAAACTTACACATCAAATTCTTACCGAGCAAGCATACTCGAGTGACACAAATTCATACTCAAGGAATGTACTCAACTATAGCTTCTGTGTGCTCGAGTAATATCTTGAAAGAACTCAGTGCATTGTGAACGAATGAACATACTCGAATTATACTCGAGTAACAAAGCTTTGTACTCGAGTAACCTTCAACAAGTCCATAAGTTCATTGTGACTAAGCATGTGTACTTGAGTAATAACTTAATTACTCGAGTACTATTGATCATGCTCGAGTACTGATATGTAGTAACTACTTCATACCTACAAAAACAAAAATAATACTCGAGTAATCACTTTGATACTCGAGTGTTGGAATCCGTACACGCAGCGGAATTAAAAATTTCTACGAATCCCATCCGGGGATCGCTCAACCGCGATTAAATAAAGGTTCGTTAAGAAACCGAATCGTACCTATACAAATTAATAAGCGTCTCTTTCGATTTGATCTAGTGGGCTACCTTCTCGAACAACAGGAGAAGACTTTGCGAATCTCCTCCCTCTACCGGTATCCACACGAACAGCCTCCAACACTGACGGCAATGTGCTAGCGCCTTCAGTATTTTTTGTGTCTCTCTATTTTCTCTCTAGGGTTTCTCGCGGCTTTCTAATTCATCCGTCTACTTAATACGACTAGATCAATATCTATTATAGGGTTTCTAAAACCCTAATAAGCCGTATTAAAATATTCAAAATTAATCCAATCAATTTTGAAATTCGAATTTCAATTAAAATAATATATTAATTAAATCTATCAAATAGATCTAATCTAATATATTTATTTAATCCGAATTATAAGCCTACATATTTAATTTAACTTTATAAATTAAATATGAGATATGATACCTTTATTTAATTAAATATGAGATACTATATCTCAATTTAATTAAATATGAGATATTATATCTTTATTCGAAAATTAAATCGAGATACAATATCTCAATTTATTATAGTTAATTAATTTATCAAATAAATTAAATACTATATATAATAATATTATTATCTATAAATAATATCATTATTAATTTTTTAATAATAATAATATTATATATATATATATATCCTAGATTAAATACAATATTCATTAAATCTTAGACCAATGTAAGATTCAATGAATCTGGACACTTTTGCCCGTGTTGGGCTATTCTTGTGTGCGACCCTACAGGCCCACATGAGATTGGCAGTGGGCCAATACTATACCAACCCACAAGTCGCAAGCGGCCTCTAGCAAGACATTGCGACTTCTCAATTCATATGGGGATCGATGACACGATACTACCTATCTTACAACCATGTCACGTCTCTTTTGTCACGTGATAATTTGGTCAAGGATGAGGCATGGATAATGTCAACTTCCTATTCTTGACCACTACTTTCTCGATTCTTGAGTAGTCTAATAATTAAAATGGAAACTCCTTTTCATCGTAGTATGACCATACATTTCTCAAACTCACTCATCGAGGGGCCCCGTATTATCTCTCTATAAATGTGAGGGACAAATTCCATCTTGACCATTCACATTCCTCTACATGAGAACCACTTATCCCAATCCAAGCCTTTATCATCACTCGGTCAAAGGTGACTTTTGACTAGGTCAAAGAGCAGCGATTCATCATGTAGGAATCCATGATGATCTCAGGTCAAAGGGCGTTGTGACGCGGTTATACATGAGAAAAGCTTATGACTAAATCCATGCATCTTTCTCATAGTGGGTCGGTCCAGCACCTTGTACTCCTACAAGTGCCTATGACTTTGATTCGTATCTCCATACCTCATCAAAGTCATACTGGTCTTATTTCATCTTCGATCCCGCGTAGATGACTGACCAGGGACATTTAGGATAATCTATAAGATATATCCAAGGATTAGTTATCACTATAAACATGCAAATGAAATGATAACTAAATGGAGATGACTTACCCCTAGGGCATAATTTCCAACATCGAGTACGTATTAGAATATGTCAATATTAGCGAGGCTTGGGTTGAGGCTTTGGGCATACTCGAGTATACATTTGAATACTCGAGTACTAAGCTATCACACTCAAGTATTGCTTCTAATACTCGGGTATGCTTACCTTAGATCTCATTGAATTAAATCATTTTCCTTTTTCAATTTTGATATCATCAAAACATAAATTTGAGAACTAACATTCTCCCCCTTTTTGATGATGACAACACTTGTGAAATTTTGAAATTATTTTGAAAAAGGTTTGAGATCACCAAGGAAGAATATGTTATGCAATGAAACATAATAAAATATAAAAGGCACAAGATTGCATCAATAATTACTTGTAATGGTAATGAAGAGTTAGTACAGTTGAAATGTCATAACAAGATACAAATAAAATGAAAATATGAAAACATAAAATATAAGAAGATAAATTAGCCTCAGTCACTCAATCTCAATTCTCTCCCCCTTTGTCATTGGGAAAAATGGAGGGAAATGTGAGATTAGAAGGAGGAATAGTCTGAGAAGGAGGTGGTGGAGTGGCAGTGGATAAAGAGGTGGAGGATGAGTCTGAGAGAGGAGTCAAGGTAAGATTAGCAAAGGTAGTAGGCAATATAGGAGTAGGAGAGGGAGGTACAGAAGAAGATAGAGGAGCAACTGATACAGAAAGGATGGTAGACTCGGGGATGGTGGTGGTTTTATGTAAAGGCTAAGAGATAGGGGCAGACTCAGGTATAGGTGTGGAACTGGAAGGCGTAAAAGGAGCCAATAAGGATCAGACAAGTTGATTCAAACAGAATGTAGGGCTGCTTCAAATTGTAGTATCTTCTTGTTTTGCTCAGATTGCCGATCAAATAGAATCTTGAATTTGTCATTTATTCCAAATTAGTAATTAAAGAAATATTAGTCTAAGCCAAGGTAGTCAACTTCTACTCAACCGACGCCTGAAATCTAGTGTTGGATTAGATCAAGGGTGTGATAGCAGACTGTATTGCTTCATGAAGAGAAGCTCCAAGGAATGAAGGAGTAGGAGCAGAGTCGGCAGGTGATCTCGCCTGAGAGGATTGAACCTTGTTTGCTTTGGAGGATGAAGGTATAGGCTTCTTCACTGACTTAGGCTTCGCATAAGCCTTTGTGAATGAGATCCTCATTCTGATCAAATGGTTCTGTCCAAACCTCTAGGGCCTCACTGGTTTCTCCTGTCTGGCATAAGGTATCAAATATTGTTCAAAGACAAAATATAAGAAACCAAATTGAGAAAAGGAATGGTGGATTATTCAGTAGAATGAAATAAAAATGACGTAACTCAACCACTATCTACTTTCTTAAGTCCTGCAGCTCCTGAGAAATTATGGAAGCAAAAAGAGCATAGCCTTTGTTGACCAAGTGAGTGAAGCTTTGACCTTTCTAAACCATATTTCGACTGTAAATATACCATATTACCCGAAATATATCATTCATAACAGAGGGTTTGAACTTTAGGGGTCCTATAGGTGCTTCAAGTCTGAGGATACTAAAAATCTCCGGAGTAGATAATTTCTTAGGAGCTTGAGTAAGAATATCCATAACTCCTAAGATAGTATTAAGATCCTCAGTAGTGATTTTAATGGTTTCACCCCTAACAGTTGTCTCAAGAATCTTTTCTACAACATTATCATTCTCATCTTTCTCATCAGCTATCCTCATATTAAAATAGAAAAGCTTGACGACCTTAAGACAATAGGGAGTTCTCAGGCTTAATAGGGATTCATCCTATTTGAGCCAAGGTGATAAATCCACATTATACTCAATCCTCAAGTTCTTTAAATCAACATAGATAGTTGGAAAAGAAGATCGATCATTGTAGTGAAAGTCAAAACTGGCCTGATCAGGAATAATAAGTGGAGTATTAATGAAACCTAGTAGAGGAACCAACAATTAAATGGCCTCAAGCAACTGAGTGAGAGATGGACCAACGGAACCAGATGAATCAACATAGACAATTGGAAAAGAAGAAAATCACTGTAGTGAAAGTCAAAACTGGCCTGATCAGGAATAATAAGTGGAGTATTAATGAAACCTAGTAGAGAAACCAATAGCTAAAGGGCCTCAAGCAACTGAGTGAGAAATGGACCAACAGAACCAGATGCACCCGGTTTAGCCTGACTACCCCTGGCTTCAATGAAAGGTATGGATGGTTGAGAAGGCTCAGATTGTCTTTGCAATCTCTCGGCATTTTCTTTCGAACAACCTCCTCATAAGGATCCACTTCCGGTGCCTTTCCTTTGCCTTTCTCGAAAGGAAAAGAAGAGGTTTGGGTGCGAATCACAGGTTTAGTAAGCTCTCAAATGACAATAACTTTGGTGTTCGGTTAAGGCTTTGAAGATTGAACCTTAGCCTGATATGGTGGATCTTTCTAAGGGACGGTGGTTCTGGGTTTCTTTGGTGGTGGTTGAAGAGGCGAGTTTTGAGGAGGTGAGGCTTATGGGGTTAAACTGTGAGATGATTTTGGCGAAGTTTGAGCACCAAAACCGACTTTAGGATTCTTAGTCCAAGTGATTTAGGAATCTAAGTATTCACCGGAATTGGGAAGAGAAGAATTTGGGTAATTAGGGTTAGATGGAAAATGAGAGGGCATTTGAGATAATCTAACCGCGAAAGAGGGAATTTAAGGAGGTGATAATAGTGGAAACCATCGATAATTTGAAGATGAAGAGTCCTTTAGAGAGAATCAAATGGAAACGGCCAAACGATGATCAATTTGAGTTGGGAAAATGAATGGGTTTTCTTTGAAAGTAAGAGGAAGAATGATAAGGGATGGAACACAGAGTGAAAGAATGAAATAGTCTGACTAAACAAATAGCTGAATTTAAATGCCACGTACTTGAGTACACTCGATGATACTCGAGTAAGGTGGTCGTACTCAAGTACTCACTAAAGTACTCGAGTATTGTGGCCATACTCGAGTAATCACCAGTGTACTCGAGTATGATCGTAGAGAATAGCAAAATAATGAGTTACCTTCCTTCAAGTATGTTCTGTGAATACTTGAACCCATTTAAGTGAGATTTAAAAATTTCTTGATTATTAAACCCTTACTCGAGTATAGATCTTGTTATAATTGATTTTCTCTTCTTCAAGAATGAGCATGCTTCAACTTCTTTGAGGGAGTACTCGAGTACTCAGATTTACTCGAGTACGCTTGAGATTTACTCGAGTACATCTTTGTTCTTACTCTTGTTGCAGTATTTTAGGTGTGCAATTTAGCTCCATACACAAGTAACCAAAGCCTTACTCTAGTACTATACTCAAGTAAGGTTGTTTTGTACTCAAGTACCCATTCTTTCATCAGTGTTTCAACTGTCCCTTTAGCTCTATAATCGAGCATCCATGGTTGTTACAAGTACGCTGAATATTACTCGAGTATTGTCCTGCCAATGCCTATAAAATACTAATACAAGAAAGAATGGTTAACTTAAGAAACTCCTAATATTCAAGTATATGACCTTGTACTAGAACATGCTCGAGTATCATTTGTCTTCAGCAGTGTTTTTGTGGCAATATCTTCAACATTACTCGAGTACTATGGTAATATGCTCGAGTATTATACTACTTCATTTCACCTTGTTTTATGTCTTAAAAATAAAGGATCCTAGAAAACAAATTTCTAAAAACTTTGATGCTTAAGTTAGTAATTATTTATCTAATAAACTTTTAAAATAAATAGTACGAAGGAGATTACTTACAATTCATTAAGATTAACCATTCACAATTCTCTTCTAATATATACGAATAGATCTTTGGCCAATGGCTTAGTAAATATATCAACAAGTTGTAGATGAGTGGGAATGAACAACACTTTAACATCTTTCTTCTGAACATGATCTCTGATAAAATGATGTCTCACGTCAATATGCTTGATTCTTGAGTGTTAAACAATATTTTTCACCAAGCTTATTGTACTTGTGTTATCGGAAAGAATTGAAATTTCTTTGAGGTGAATTCCCAAGTCTTGAAGTTGTTGCTTAAGCCATAGCACTTGAACACAATAACTTGAAGCAGCTACATACTTAGCTTCAATGGATGATAAAGAGATAATGTTTTGTTTCTTACTGAACCAAGACACGAGAGAACCATTGAGGAACTCACGTTGTCCACTTGTGCTTTTCCTGTATGTTTTGTAACCCATATGATCTAAGCCTGAGTAGGTGATGAGCACAAATTATAACATGTTTTCCCTGTACTTCATGACCGAATTGAAGGGTGAATAAAAGCTTAAATTGCAAACAATCTAAGCAAAAAGACATATATTCATGATATAGGGAACGGAAGGATGGAAACCATTTACATCATGAACATGTGCTAAGAAGAGCAAATTACATTGTTTTAAAGAACGTATAGAAAAGCTAATATGATGCAATAGCATTCCGACCGCAACTCGAAAGGCAATAAAAAGCATCACAAAAGCTATAGCAAAGTAAAGGACGCAATGCTATGTGGCATATTTTCTAACCCTTTTATCTAGCTGATTTCAGGAATAGAAATAAAAGATCGAGATCAACAAGTAGATTGCTGACATAATAAAATAGAAGATGCGGAGGATCAAAATGGAAAGATTTGAAGAATCCCGCAGGATCCGCAGAATCAATATACAAACAGAAGATGTGATAGATCTCGACAGATTTGAAAAGCCCAGCTAGCTTAACTTGCGTCACACGAAAGTTCGAATATAAAAGCAAACAGCAAGACAACCCTGGAAGGGAGTCGCAGAGAGCCAACACAAGATTACACATTCGGCCGACTCAACAAAAGAGTGAGAGACTTCACTAGCATGAGAATTCCAGGATAACCCAGTATCCTTCCTCGTAGTAAGACGGAGGGAAGAAGACGTGGAGTGGTGACGTGACAGGGCTTCGTCCACGCCGTCGGAACGCCGTCAAGCTTTCTATTTTCATTTGTTTAATTTTAGTAGTTAGATCATGGGTCATTTTGTTACTATCTGTTTTGTGTTTCCTTCGTCAGTCATGAACTAAACTTTCTGATGGCTGAACGAGGATAAATTCTTAAGCGTGTATGAACCCAGTTGCAAGTTCTTAATTTAATAGATTCGGTTTGCTTATCAGTAAATTAACTACTAGTCGATTAGAGGAATCTAAGGACTAGACCTGTGGTCTCGGCTTACTGGCAAGGAGTCGAGGCTAGACCTATGAGAAACAGTGTTTGCTAGGCAGCCGGTGCAAGGCTTAACCTATTTATTATAGGCTTCAGGAATGGGTCTACCTCTCATAACCAGTACACCCTGAGTATAATGCAGATAAAAACTAGAAAGTTGCCATAGGAATATGGAATGAGTATAGTTAATATCATATGTATCGGATGCGGAAGCTTCGATAGATCATAGCGGTGGGTTAATCGAATAGCTTTGTAGTTAGTAGCTATGCTGTAGCAATTGCGGAAGCTGTGCAGTATAGATGCTATAGCAATAGATAGAGCAACTGGGGGAATTATGCACTTAAGGAGGAGTCCGAGTCCAGCCTAACTTCTTACTGATATCTTCTTAAATTTACTTCGTTTACTTCTGTTATTAGCGTAATCATCAAAAACCTCTCAAAGTAATTACATTTACTTTCTGATTGCAACTATCATAACAATTGAGCGTCTCTCTTCAGTATCTCAGTCTCTGTGGGACGATTCTCTACTTTCACTTTATTACTTGTTCGACTGGTTCACTTGCCATCAAGGAAATCGACCAACAGTAGGCTATGAGATATTCATTTTTTCCTTTAGGAAACCAAATTCCAAGTTCCTCTGTATCCACAAGATATCTGAATATCCTTTTGATTGTCTCAACATAAGATTCTTTTGGAACAAATTGATATAGTAATGAATCGATCATCCCTTTATATTTGGTTATGTTGAAATCTTTCCCTTTAACGTCAGCATCTAAGAGAGTTGTTGAGCTCATTGGAGTGTCAGCTCCATTACATTGATCCATTCCTTATTTTCTGGGAAAATCTCGGAGATGTTTGGTTTGAGAGATAAATATTTCATTCTTCCGTTGTTTGATTTGAAGTCTGAGAAAGAATTAACTCTCTCATCATTGACATTTCAAATTCTCCTTGTATAGTCTTAGAGAATTCTTGACACAGAATCATTTGTAGCACCGAATATAATATCATTTACATAAATTTGCACAATTAATAAATCATTTTTCTTATTGTGCTTGATGATGAGAGTTGTGTCAACTTTTCATCTGACGAATCCTTGATCTAGGAGAAATGTTCTCAGTCTTTCAAACCAAGCTCTAGGATCTTGTTTAAGACCATAGAGAGCCTTTTTGATACAATAAACATGATCAAGATGGGAAATATCTTCAAAACTGAGAGGTTATTCAACAAAGACTTATTCTTGAATGAAACCATTTAGGAAGGAACTTTTGACATCCATTTGTTAGAGTTTGAATCCTTTTATACATGCAAAGGCTAAGAGTACTCGGGTGGCTTCCAATCTGCCCACTGGAGCATACATTTCCTCATAATTAATACCTTCTATGGAATCACTATAATTGGACATTTTTTCCATAAAGATATGAATTTTCAAAGTTGGGTGAAAATTCCACAAGTTTTGATTATTGTGTAAAAATGGGAAAGTAAAGGCTATGGTAGTGAAGCTAACTTTCAAAAAGTTAAAATATGCTCTTGGAGTTATTGTAGGCCCTTTAGTTTTATATTGAGAATACTGCAATAACATTAAAGATAACCAACTTTAGTATTTTAAGCTTTTGAAGAATTTGGATAAGCAATAATCCGCCATCTGTGAATGCGTAATTATAGGAATTGACATTTGCCCGAAATGACCAAAGGACTAGGAGCCCATTCGAAAATTGGAAAAGTATTCAAGTAGTAACTCTTCTCTCACATACTATGTATGACTTTATATGCATGTGTGAACTATGTTTTGATAATTCCCGCCTCGTTGGGGGCCAGCACCACTCGTGAGCTGATGGGCTAGAGGAACCACCAGCTATGGGGTATGTTTCCGGTGGTATGTGTTGAGAACACGTGATAAGCAATAGGACCTAGTGGACTAGTGGTCCTTGGGTTGTAAAACCTAAATTGCATTCAGAGGATATGGGTCGATGCCCAGTTGAATGCCCAGCGCTGTGGTAAAGGACCAGTTGAGTCCCTTATTTGCAATCTTTGATACATGTGATTTTGATGTATGATCTTTGAATGCTGAGTGTATTGTTTGTTGGTTGACTACTATGTACTGAGCATGTATTTTATGTGGAATTAATTGTTACTCTAAGATTCATTTGAATCTCCGACATTTCCCAAAGTTTATGATGTGAACTTCGAAGTGGACACGGCTCCCAAGGCTGGGCGGCAAATACCGGCAACCAATGTCTTCGAACTGGACCAAAAGCTACTGTCTGTTATTCGTACTTTTATAATAGGATTTTTGGAACTTGCAAATAATATGTATGAACCTTGTGGGGATTCTTATTACGTAACCAAGTATTTTGTTACACCTCCACCGGCCTCGCCCTTTTGGGTGGCGGGTTAGAGAGATTCCTTTTAAATGTTACCTTTCCTTTATTATGTGTCCATTTAATAATAAGTCAGAGCACGTGCACAGAGCACAGGATCGGTTTGGGCTAACTACAGTACTGGTGAAAGTAAAAGTAACAAAAAAAATATAAGTCCCCGTAGGGTTAGGCTACAGTCATCCAACAATAAATTCCAAAATAATAGGTACAATCATCCCAAAATAAAAAGTACAAAACATGATAGGGCATCCCCTATCCTTCATCAGCACAGCCATGACTACCTTCCAAAAAGGCTTCAAGCTCGTCCCTCTGTACCAACAAAAGCTTCTGGGGTCCAAAATGTAGCCCCCAGAGTAACCGTCAATACTCAAATACTAAATGTGCAAGGTGCATGTGTGTAACCATGTCAGATATACAAGAAAATATTAATTACATGCCAAACATACCACATATGCAAACATAAACATACACACCAATGACTACCACGTGTCGTCAGGCTGCCTTACCAAGACAAGCCCCGGACTTACCGGAGTCACGACCTGTAAAGCCGCCTGCACCAGGACAACCCCAGATCTATCAACCCATATAGTCGCCAATTAAGGCCAACCTTAGACTGATCGTCCTCAGAGCTAGGAAACACATAACTCTGTATGCATATTTGGCAATACATACAAAAACAAACATGGCAAATACAAACATACAGCAAAACACATAAAGTTATCTGAGTATAGCGGTTACTACTTGGTGTGATGAATACTGCCTTTATTATTTTTCCTATGCCCGGTGATTTTTCCAGAAATACCCCTGACCTAACATAACATAAAAATATACCATTTTTAGCATTTCTAAAAATACCCTTGCATTTTCCTTGTTAAAACTGAGCCCATAAAAGATTTTCCAAAAATTCAGTGTTTCTGCTCCAACTTTAAGGATTTTTAATAAATTCCAAAAAATTAATTTTCACATGAAACTAGCGCCATTTGAACATTAAAATGTATATTTTACAGGAAAAATATACCCAGACCTTGAAAGTACACCTATTTTGACGTGTTGCTTATTTTTCAAGCATTGGTCAGATTTCGTCCTGTTGCAACCAAAGCCAACTTTAACAATTTTTAATTTCTAGTAGAAAACTCCAAACGACATACAATTATACCCCAAGGTGAATCCATGGATGTCTTATTTCTACCTACAAACTTTCAGATTAAACCGACTCCATTTACTATTTTTAGAACTCGATCGAAGGTCCGCCGCGAAATTCTAGAATCACTATTAAGCTTGGTTTTAGGGGTTTTTCGTTGTTTTCGAGTTCGGAAACTTAAACCATGACTATACCCCCTAAAAAACCACATTCCAGAACCATTGGAGACCTGGAAAATGCAAAAATCAAACCATAACACCAAGCCCCTAATCCATGGACGAAAATACCATAGCAAGAACTCAAGAAGATGAGATTTTCGAGGTTACCTAAGATCGGAGAATCGTTGGATGTTCTTGGTAGCTGAGTTCCTGAGCTTTGGCTATGGAGGTTGCAGACTACTTTTCCTTGCTTCTGGAAATTTCGCCCCTTAGGGTGAAAATGAAGAGTCAAATTACCTTTTTAATGAAGGGTAACTTGATCCAGTAATTTAGAATTAACAGGTGTAAATTTCTGTCCAGTTGTATCTAACTTTTTGCTTCTTCTCCAAGTTTTTTCAGATAATTACATGGGCTTCTAAGGAGCTGCCATGTGGTGCCTCCCCCTTTAAAGTGGGCATATTTTCTTTTTCTTTTGGAGCAAATTACCTGTTTTGCCCAGAATTTTTGTAAATTACCAATTGTTGCCCGGATCTCATTAATTATTCTTGACTTTTCCCATGTACTTTGGCCAGCCCAAAATTACATATGTGGCGCCATTTAGGGCCCACAGATCTGCTCCAATTATTTTTTGCACATTTATTCCAGATTTGCTCTTTTATCTGAAAAGTGGGACCCGCAGTTTGACTTTTACACTGATTTTCTTTTCTTTCTCTCCAAGCAAATATTTTAATAATGGGGCCTACAAATCTGATCCCCTATATTTAATTCATTTTCCCACTTTATTAGTCCATTTCTTGGTCTACCGGTCCGTGTGGGTCCCGCTAGTCAACAGGGTATTTCCCTTTGCACTTTTCTTCATCTTTTTCAGATATTCCCCCTTAATTAGACACTCATATGTGGCGCCCTCCTAAATTTCCAGAGTGGCCCCACACTTGTCCCATTCAGTCCAAAGGAAACCCCTAACTGGTCCCTATCGGTCCCTTTTCTACCGGTTAATCACCTGTGGGAACCGCATTTTGAGTTTGGGCCTGAATTAGACTTAAATCATCTAGTTTTCTCTTGTCCCTCATGGTGGATGAAATTCAATGCTAATAGGACAAGGAACTGACTATTTTGCCCTTACTTTTCCTCTTTTACCTCTGAAGTAACACGTGTCACGCTCTCATTTTCCTTGTCTACACCAGGCGACATTTTGAACCTCTCTAGAGCTCACCATACCATCTCCTATTATTCTAACAACTTTTCTTAATTATTTCTCCAATTGAATTATTACGAAAAATAATTAAAAAAAATCGAAAATAAAGCTTCTGATTAATTCAACAACAATTACAAGTACATTAGTTACAACGGTAGGGGTGTTACATATTTAATATCAGTATATTATGTTATTTCTGTTTTGCCTACTGAGTTGTGTATAATACTCTGATAAATGTCAAAATATTGATGGGGTTTGATAAAAACTGCCAACAGAGGATCACTCGAGTAATGCTTTCCCAGAAAATAGAGCAATACTTTGGAATTTTCTTAAATCACTGGAATGATTAGGAAAATTATTTTTCTTGCTTCTAATCATTCTAACTGTTTACTATTCTAGTACTTAAGTGTTTTTCAGGTGAACAAATAAGTACTTAAGTGTCAACCAAGTCATATTAAATTCAAGTTATGATATTATATTACATTAATATAATATCATGATTTGAATTCTCGCGCTACGAACAATCAGCCAGGGTCCCTACGGCGGCCCCGCTACACTATCACAAGAAAATTTTTTCTTCTGGAAAAACATATTGTTTTCAAATATTATTTCCAAATCGTTATTTTATTTCCAAACTTTTTGAAAAGGAGTAATCTTTTAGGAAACAAATGAACGTGTCCGAGAACAATCAAGTATAAACATGACCGACGGCGTTCGACCCCCGCATGTTCGACGTTTCTGAGAGTGAGCGACGTCTGAACATTTCAAACCATCATCCAACCCCAGCGTGACCATCGCTTCTGAAAATCATGCGATCCGAATGCTTCAGAACAACATGACCGATGAGCAAATTAACATTTCAAATCATACATGATTCGGTTAAACACATATATCGATTTAAACGCATATACAGATTCAGATTAAGCATATATATCACATATATAATCACATAAAACCTAATCTAAACGCATGGTTGACCTAGCTCTGATACCACTGTTGGGATCCGTACACGTAACCGAATAAAAAAAAACTTTACGAATCCCATAGAGAGGATCTATCAACAGTGTTTAAAGCGGGTTCGTTAGAAAAACCGTACCTTTTAGAACTGGTGTGCGTCTCTTGCAAACACGTGGGCTAACACCTTCTTGCTCGATCAATCTCTAGGAGCCGACTTTACGAATCCACTCCCTCTACCGGTATCCACACCGAACAGCTCTCCAACACGTACGGCAGCGTGCTAGCGCCTTCTTCCTTTGTGTCTCACGTTTTTTTTCTCTAGGATTTCTTTCGCAGCTTGTCTATCTGATTTCAATACGACTAAAGCTCCATTATATAGAGTTTCTCAAACCCTAATTGGGCCGTATTAAAATATTCAAGATTAATCTAAATCAATCTTGGAAAACAAGTTTGGATTAATATATTAATTAAATCATCAACAGATCTAATCTAATCTATTTATTTAATCCAAATTAAAAGCTGCTAATTTAATTTATCTTTATAAATTAAATCGAGATATGATATCTATCAATTTAATTAAAAACGAGACACTATATCTCAATTCAAATTAAATCGGATATATGATATCTTTATTCGAAAATTAAATCTAAGATACAATATCTCTATTTGTTTTAAATATTTAATTTATCAAATAAATTAAATACAAAAAAATTATATAATAATATCATTATTAAATAATATTATTATTATTTAATTTCGAAATTATATAGATATTCATCCTAGAATAAATAATTATTCATTAAATCATAGACATATCTAAGATTGATGAATGCGGACACTATTGCTCGTGTTGGGCTATTCTTGTGTGCGACCCTACGGGCCCACATGAGATTGGCAGTAGGCCAATACTATACCAGCCCACAAGTCGCAAGCGGCCTCTAGCAAGACATTACGACTACCCAATTCATATGGGGATCGATGACACGATACTACCTATCGTACAATCATGTCACGTCTCTTTTGTCACGCGATAATTTGGTCAAGGATGAGGCATGGATAATGTCAACTTCCTGTTCTTGACCATTACTTTCTCGATTCTTGAGTAGTCTAATAACTGGAATGGAAACTCCTTTCCATCGTAGTATGGCCATACATTTCTCAGACTCACTCATCGAGGGGCCCAATAATGTGAGTGACAAATTTCATCTTGACCATTCACATTCCTCTGCATGAAAAGCACTGATCCCGATCAAAGCCTTTATCATCACCCGGTCAAAGGTGACTTTTGACTAGGTCAAAGATCAACGACTCTCATGTTGGAATCCATGATGATCTCAGGTCAAAAGGCGTTGTGACGCGGTTATACATGAGATAAGTTTGTGACTAAATCCATGCAGCTTTCTCATAGTGGGTCGGTCCAACACCTTGTACTCTTACAAGTGCCTATGACTTTGATTGTATCTCCATACTCATCAAAGTCATACTGATCTTATTTCATCTTCGTTCCCGCGTAGATGAACGACCAGGGACATTTAGGATAATCTATAAGATATATCCAAGGATACAGTTATCACTATAAACATGCAAATGAAATGATAACTAAACGGAGAAATACTTTAATTAATAATAACATTAAAGTACAATGATATGCCCCTTGGGCATAATTTCCAACAGCTTCAGTAAAGAGTGTGGGTCCTGATGGATTGTCACAAGTCCACTTATATATCTTGAATAATGTTGATAAAGTTCAAGCCAGTATAGATGCACATAAAGAAGCTGTAAGGAAAGAAAATCATCGAATGCCTGAATAAAGGTTGATTAGGGAGCATAACAGAACTTTTGCAAACTGGTTCAAACAAAAGGTCGAGCGAGAGGAATGTGTTTCTGATACAATCAAATGGTTAGCACGTGGTCCTGAGGTTGATGTCATAAGTTGGAATTCATATTTGATCAATGTTTATACATTTTACACAAAGTCCTTAGATGATAGGAGCTCCGTCCAGAACAGTGGTGTTATGTTAGAGGCTGAATCTATGCACTTCTCCAGTTCGAAAGATAAGAGGCATAAATTGGCAGTCATGCCTTATTATGAGGTTATTGAAGAGATTTGGGAGGTGGACTATGTTAAAATTAGATTTTCCATTTTCAAATGCAAGTGGGTTAATGTCAATAATGGTGTTCAGATCGATCGGCTAGGATTTACATTTGTCGATTTCAATAGTAGAAGTTTTGGAGATGAACCTTTTATTATGGCAGACCAAGCAAAACAAGTATTCTATATCACCGATCAGGAAAATAAAATGTGGTCTGTAACTCTCCAAGGAAAAAAGGGTCATTGATATTGATGAGGAAATTCATTCAAATTATGGTCTTCCTGACATGAACGAAGAAGATGAAGCAGATAATGACCGGCATAAGAAATGATCATCAAGAAGGGATATGGGAGGATATCCCTTTATAAAAGAGTCAATTCATAAGGTAATATTCATATGCAGAATTCTTTGAAAACTTTAAGGTTTTAACTATATTCCTTCTATGTTCTTAAACAATGTTACTGATTGTGAAGCTTTTGTTTTTTGTTTTATTTTTGTGGCAGGATCCGATTGAAAGGGGCATGTTATAAAAGAGGATGTTACATTGTTGGTGGGAATCAGATGAAGGCATAGTGAATATTATATTAGGCATGTATGTTGATTGACGTGCTGCATTTATAACTCATTATATTTGTAAGTTATCTTATTGTATATATTCATTTAGGTGTTGTACTGTCATAGTATAATCATTAATTAAGAGGCCACATAACTCATGGTGAGTAATTTGTATTCTTTTCCCAATTCAATTTATTCATAACGGATTGTTCATAGCTTGTAGCTTAAAGTATCGACTTTTATGTGCTAGATTGGGTGGGAGATGTGTGTATATATATGATCAGGAAGAACAGAAGAACAGAATAACAGGGAAAAAATTTGGGAAAATTTAAACCAGAAATAAATACGCCGGACTTAAAAGTTCAAATTTTAAAACCGGATGTATTTATATGTCTGGTCTTAATAGTCATACTTTAAGACATGTGTACATATTAGGCCGGTCTTAAAAGTCCGGTCTTAAAAGTTGGTCTTTTAAGACCAAAGAATTAATCCATCCGGTCTAAAAAGTTCAATTTTTAAGACCGGATGTATTTATTATCCGGTCTTAAAAGTCGGTCTTTTAAGACTGGTCTAATTAGTCGTTTGGTCTTAGAAGTCAATATTTGTTAGACCGGATTTTCTTTATCCGATCTTAAAATGTCGATCTGTTTAGACCGGCCTATTTTTTTGTCTGGTCTTAAAAGTTGAGTTTTAGGACCAAAAAAAATACATATCAAGTCTATATAGTACAACTTTTAAGACCTAATGTTTTAAATGTCCGGTCTAAAAAAGTTTCTTTAAGGTCGGTTCGAGTTCGGTCTTAAAAGTTATAGACTTTTAATACCGCCTGGAACAAAACCGGTCTCAGGTCCGGTCTTATGGTGCCTCTTTTGTTTGGTCTTAAAAGCTTTTTTTGTACTCGTGTCAGTTGTAACACCCCTACTGATGTAAATAATGTATTTGTAATTATTGTTGAATTAATGGGAAGTATTTATTACGAGTTAATTATTATTATTTTTATGTAATATTTTATTTGGAATAGTAACTAGAGTTGTCAAAATAATGGGAGATAATATAGTAGGCCCTAAAAAGGTCCAAAATGTCGCCTAGTGCAGACAAGAAAAGGAGATCGTGACGGTGTCCAGATTTGAGGAAAAGCGGGCCCAGGGCAAAACACTGGTGTAGAATAAGCCGGTATAATGAAGCGGGGCCCGGAAGTGAAGTCAAGACACAGACTCTTTCCCCTGGACCATATGTCTGCGCCATATATGGTCAGAGAAGGGGAAGGAGACAATAAAAAGTCATAAGTCAAAAAGCAAGAGTCAATGTAATGATTACTTTGGGACACGTGTCAGCACGGGGTTTAAGGATATAAAGTAAGGGCAAAATGGTCAATTCCTTGTCCTATTCACATTGAATTTCGTCCACTAGGAGAGAGAGAAGAAAATCAAACGATTTTTTTCCATATTCAGGCCCAAACGTAAAAAGCGGGTCCCACAAGCGATTAACTGGTAGAAAAGGGGACTGATAGAGACCAATTAGGGGTTTTTTTTGGATTGAATGGGACAAGTGTCGGGCCACTTTGGGAAGTCAAGGAGACGCCACATATGTATGTCCATTCAGAAGAAAATATCTGAAAAGTTGAAGAAAAGTACAAAGGGAAGCACCCGGTTGACTAGCGGGGCCCGACGTGGACCGGTGGAAGGAGTTTGGACTGGTTAAAGTGCAAAAGCCTGATAAAATGGGTAAGGGCAGATTTTGTGGGGCCCTTATGCGCCACCTAGCCCTTAAAAATGATTAAAAAGTTACTTGGAAGAAAAGAAAAGAAAAAGCACTCCAAAAGTCAAAACGCGGGACTTACTTTCTGGATAAAAAGGAAATAAATCAGATAAATTCGGAAAAATAAAATAAAAATTGAAGAACCGGCTAAACCCGAGAGGGGGGTGAATTGGGTGAAAATTAAAAACTTGACACTTTGAAAATCTTTTCGCGTTTTCTAAATCAACAGTTTGATATTGAAATAAACATATACTAGAAATATAAGAGATAAGGGAAGAGAATATGCAAACATGATTTATACTTGGTTCGCCCTTGCTTGACCTACGTCCAGGTCCCCAAGCTCCACTTGAGATTTTCAATCCACTATCTCCTTGTTTAACCTAGGGCACAAGAGAAAAGCCTTTACAACCTACAAGTTTAGTCGGGCACTTGTGCAGCCTTTACAATCTCTTAAAGAGATACTCCCCCTTACACACTGTAAGGATACAATCACACACTCTGTAAACGAAGGATGATCCTCTCACTCTTGGACTCACTCCCCCTGATAAGTTGTAACTGTACACCCACTCTCAAAGGTTCCACAACCTTGAGATTTGATCACTAAACAGATAATCAAATAAGTGTTTGGACTCTCTTACAAAGTAGATGAATAATAATCACTGAAGTACATAATCGATCATCTCACTCTTTACTATAAACTATATAGACATTGAGAAATAGAGTGTATGAACTATCAACGGTGAAGTAGTAAAATTATTTCGTTGGCTTTGTCTATTCATTCATCAATTGTCGTCACCTCTTGCGGTTTGAAGACATCACAATTTATAGGTATTTGCGTTTCGACCGTTGCGAGCATTCGACCGTTGGAGATTAGTCGGAAGTATCCGTTGAAGCTTTTGTTGCTTTTAGCCCGTTGAGCTCTAATCCAACTTTAATCATAAAATGTTTAACATTGACTTCGTTACTGCTCCGTCTTGAGTGTTGTATTAATGGCCGTTGGAGAAGCTTGAAGATTAATTGTCATCTCATGAATATAGTCGTTAGACTCAGAAGCTTTCCTTTGTTTGTAGCATTTAATGTCTCTCTGACACACAAATTGCTTTATGCAAATTTGTTGTTAATCCATGATCTAATCATCTGAAACTCATTAGCAAACTGATTAAAAGCAATTAGGAATAGTAATGAGTAACGATATGTAGAAATGAAATCACACATGATGATTTAAGATTTACGTAGACGGTGATTTTGAAAACAGAGGTTACTCTGCTCAAGCAAGACCATAAATATGCTCGGGCAATAGTATAGAAGATGTGTTTGAAAAATATTGGAATTGCACAGTGCTTCCAGCAAGAGTTCAAGCTTGCTTGGGCAAGCTTCCTAAAAATGGTCACTTATCGTCAATGCTCGAGCATCACTCAACAATATGCCCGGGCTAGCAATTTTGAAGCATTATGGAAAATGACTTTTGTCGCTCCTACTCGGGCAAGGTCCAAAATCATGCTCGGGCAAGTATCTTTGAATGCTTTTGAAATATAAAGTTTTATCGCTGATGCTCGAGCAAGCCAAAAGTCTTTGCTTGAGTAAGCCCCAGACAGAGACGAGGATAGTCATTTTACCAACATTGCTCGAGCATGATTTTTCTTTTACTTCATTAGGAGGCGATAAATATAGATAGAATGATCCTGCTCGAGCAACTTCTTTCTCTTGCTCGGGCAAGCCTCTTCCACTTCGTCATTTTACTGCTTGATACGCTGATGCTCGAGCAAGGTTTTTGCTCTGCTCGAGCATAACTCTTAATTTTGAATTCCCTCTTCTGAGCTCGACGATGCTCGGGTAATCCAATCAACAATGCTCCGGCATGACTTTGTAACTTGGAATTCTGCTTTTATCCCGATGTTGCTCGAGTAGGCTGCCTTCGAATGTCCTGGCTACTACGATCTTGTCCAACTATCAAACTCATGGACTTTCAAAATGTAATAGCATTGGCAGTACAAGAGTCAATTTCCAGTGAGCGTAGCCTCTTCGATATGGCTTCAATTTTGGCAAACCACCCATGCTCATAAAGCTCTTCAAGTCTTATTTCCAATACAAGAAGAATCAGCTCCAAACTCATTGTACTTTGTCCGTTATCATCAGATGATCAGTGTTTTTTGCAACATCCTGAACTGACCGTCAAATTCAAAACATCACATCTCCTTTAATTGATATTTTTTTTCGTGATCTTGAAGTTTTTGGAAAGGTATGTGAGTCTAGTTTCATATGCCACCCATTTCAGCTAAATCGGATTTGTCGTTTGTGAGATATGCTCAAACTACCGAAGCTTGGTCTCGGACTCGTGATGCAAGATTTTTGTGCCAACTTGAAAAAATCATATCTCTTTCATCTGGACTCCTTTGGAATTGAATTGTATATCTAAATGACGCATTGGGAGTCTAGTTTCATATGCCACTGATTTCACCTCAATCTGATTCCTAGTTTGGGAGATATCGTCGAATTACCAGAGCTCGCCTGAAACAGAGCTAAACAGAGTAGCTGAAAAACGTTGTTGCTCAAGCAAGGCCTTCTTTCTTGCTCGAGCAAGAGCAGATTTTGAGCGAAAATGCACCATGCTCTAGCATGAATTCTGTTGTGCTCGAGCAAGCCTTCAGGAACTCAAATATAGCTTATTTTAACTCCGAATTGAGCCATTTCAACTTCCATTTGATCATGAAAACTTCCAGAATCAATCTTGAAACTTGTATGATGAAATTTTCATTCCATTCATCAAGTTCTTCCATCTCGAATCTCCATTCTTCATTATTTAACCTTCACATCTACATTAAATATAAGAATTAGTCAAAGTATAAGATAAATGTAGTATGCAAGCTTTTTGCTCTTAAGAATGGCATGTATATAAGACATCATCAAAACTAATCATAACCAACAAAAATCATGAGATCTGATTTGTGGGCCCAAGATGGCGCCACCTAGCCCTAGGAAGTGTCTAGAAAGCTTGGGGGAAAATAAAGGAATAATAAAGAAGTTCCGGGCCAAAACTGGTAATTTTCATAAATTTCAAGCCAAAGTAGGTAATTTTCCCCAAATGAAAAGTAAAAAATATAGATATTTTCCATGGGGATGTGCCATCTGTAAAGAACCTAGAACCCTTTGGATTTTCTTGTGGATAAAGTCAAAAAGTCATATGAATTTTACTAATTACTGGATAAGGTTTTACTCCAGTTATTCCGGACTGATTAGTTACTTGTACCATTATTAAATACACATGCTCTCTCTCTCCTATGAAAAATCGGCTGAACCCAAGAGGGGGGTGAATTGGGTGAAGATTAAAAACTTGATACTTTGAAAATCTTTTCGCGTTTTCTAAATCAACAGTTTGATATTCAAATAAACATATACTGAAAATATAAGAGATAAGGGAAGAGAATATGCAAACCGTGATTTATACTTGGTTTGGCCCTTCCTTGACCTACGTCCAAATTCCAAGCTCCACTTGAGATTTTCAATCCACTATCCTCTTGTTTAACCTAGGGCATAAGAGAAGCCTATACAAACGCACAAGTTCACCCCGGCACTTGTGAAGCCGAATCTCTCACCGAGATACTCCTTTCAATCAGCTACACACTCTGTACACGAAGTTATCCTCTCACTAGGATACACTCCCCCTTACAAGTTATAAACTGATAACCCAATCTCCAAGTCCCACTACTTGAGATTCTTACAATGATTTAATACTCAGAAATGTTCTCTCTAAAAGAGTAAATGAATAATCACTGAAGTACAATACAAGTAATCTCACTCTCTAAGGTAAACTATATGATCATAGAGTCAAACAATATTTTGGAGAGCTAGTAGGCCCCTTAAAATTATAAGGCGATATATTTTTCATCAGGTAGTAACCACTTTACTCCAGCACTTTTATGTGTTTTGTTGTATGTGTTGCTTGCCATATGTGTTTTTGTATTTGTGTTGCCAAATATGCATACAGAGCATGATTGTGATTGTGTTCCTAGGGCTAAGGATTCATGGTCCGGGGTCTGCCATGTGTGTGGCGGCTCAATGGAGACAGGGTTGGCCTGGTCCGAGGCATGCCTTGTACGGCGGCTCAAAGGAGACAGGGTTGTGATTTTGGTAAATCTGGGGCCTGCCTGTTGGAAATTATGCCCTAGGGGCAAATCATTGTACTTTAACGTTATTATTAATTAAAGTATTTCTCCGTTTAGTTATCATTTCATTTGCATGTTTATAGTGATAACTGTATCCTTGGATATATCTTATAGATTATCCTAAATGTCCCTGGTCGTTCATCTACGCGGGATCGAAGATGAAATAAAACTAGTATGACTTTGATGAGTATGAAGATACAATCAAAGTCATAGGCACTTGTAAGAGTACAAGTTGCTGGACCGACCCACTATAAGAAAGCTGCATGGATTTAGTCATAAGCTTATCTCATATATAACTGCGTCACAACGCCCTTTGACCTGAGATCATCATGGATTTCTACATGAGAGTCGTTGATCTTTGACCCAGTCAAAAGTCACCTTTGACCGGGTGATGATAAAGGCTTTGATCGGGATCAGTGCTTTTCATGCAGAGGAATGTGAATGGTCAAGATGGAATTTGTGTCTCACATTTGTAGAGAGATAATACTAGGCCCCTCGATGAGTGAGTCTAAGAAATGTATGGCCATACTACGATGGAAAGGAGTTTCCATTCCAGTTATTAGACTACTCAAGAATCGATAAAGTAATGGTCAAGAATAAGAAGTTGACATTATCCATGCCTCATCCTTCACTAAATTATCGCGTGACAAAAGGGACGTGACATGGTTGTATAATAGGTTGTATCGTATGATCGATCCCCATATGAATTGGGTAGTCGCAATGTCTTGCTAGAGGCCGCTTGCGACTTGTGGGCTGGTACAGTATTGTCTCACTGCCAATCCCATGTGGGCCTACAGGGTCACACACAAGAATAGCCCAACACAAGCAATAGTGTCCAGATTCATTGAATCTTAGATGTGTCTAAGATCTAATGAATACAACATTTAATCTAGGATGGATATATATATATAATTTCAAAATTACATAATAATAATATTATTTAATGATATTATTATATAATATTTGTTTTGTATTTAATTTATTTGATAAATTAAATATTTAAAACAAATAGAGATATTGTATCTCGATTTAATTTTCGAATAAAGATATCATATATCGATTTAATTTGAATTGAGATACAATATCTTAGATTTAATTAAATAGATAGATATCATATCTCGATTTAATTTATAGAAATAAATTAAATCGCGAAATGGCTTTTAATTCGGATTAAATAAATAGACTAGATTAGATCTGTTGGACAGATTTAATTAATGCTATTTAAATCTAAAATTCGAATTTCAAGATTAATTAGATTAATCTTGAATATTTTAATACGGCCTAATTAGGGTTTGAGAAACTCTATAAATAAAGCTTTAGTCGTATTGAAATAAAGTAGAGACAAGCCGCAAAAGAAATCCTAGAGAGAAAAACGTGAGACACAAAGTGAGAAGGTGCTAGCACGCTGCCGTACGTGTTGGAGAGCTGTCCGGTGTGGATACCGGTAGAGGGAGTGGATTCGTAGAGTCGGCTCCTATAGATTGATCGAGAAAGAAGGTGTTAGCCCACGTGTTTGCAAAGGACACATTCAAGTTTGTATAGGTACGGTTTTTCCTAACGAACCCGATTTAAACGTTGTTGATAGATCCTCTCTATGGGATTCGTAATTTTTTTTTTTATTCCGCCTGTACGGATCCCAACAGTGCCTTGGTAAGGCGGCTCAACGGTACGGAGACATGTTGTTGTATATGTATCTGTTTGCATATGTGGTATATATTTGGTATATTGTTTATGTTCATGTATATAACATGGTTGCATGCATACGCATCACACATTTAGTGCATGACTTGTCATTGTCGGACTCCAGACGGTTTTGGTGATACAGGAGGACATGCCTGACTTGTAGAGGCCTTTTTGGAGAGGTAGGGATGGCACTACAGTTGAAGGATAGAGGATGCCCTTTCATAAGTTGTACTTTACCACTTTTGGATTACTGTATATTATTTTGGTATTCAGGTTCGATGACTATATCATAACCCTCCAGGGACTTTACTTTTTGTTGATTTTACTTTTACCAGTACGATAGTTTGTCCAAACAGGTCTTGTACTCTGTTGCGCGTGCTCTGACTTACAACTAAATGGACTAATAATAAAGGAAAGGTAAACTATAAAAGGAATCCCTCTAACCCGCCACCCAAAAGGGCGAGGCTGGTAGGGGTGTAACATCAGTGATTCGAACTCATCCTTAAAAACACATCGTACCTTAAACCTTATTTGATATTATCAGAGTATTTCCTTATTATTATATCTAAACTAATTCTTTACTATTCACATAATCATCCAACATTTTATGGGCTTGTGACATACTCGCCCATCCCTACAGCAAAACATATATATATATAGGTTTCTACTATATATGGTCATAGGTATATTTTTATGTATACATCCCAATAGCCACATTTGGCTAATTCAAAATCATAACTAAGTCATAAGGAATATATATACAAAACGTAAATCAAAAATAAATTAAGCTGCACTATCAACTCCTCCACCTTCTTAGTGTCAAGCGATAACTATGCCCTTGCCTCTTGAGTCTTACTTACTAGTCTGCCCACATCCTGAATTTGTGGAAGGTTTTGAGATTCAAATGATGAATCCCAGAGTAATAGGTTAATCTCGCAAACCAAGCATATACAACATATGTAAATCAACCACAATAGAGTAGTCCACACAGCATATAAAGCATTCAAATTAATACACATGTATTACTATTCATATGCAGCATGTAATACAAACCATTATATGATTCAATACCTTAGTACGAGGAAAATACATTTGGGTAGATTAATAGCCCAAAAATAACTGAATACACTAAGCCCTGCCTAGCCACCGGGAAGCTAGCCCTATAGACGGGCCTTCCATGCCAAACAGCTCACAAGTGGTGCTGGCCTCATACAGACGAGTCATACAAATATAGTATAAACAAACATATATAGTTATACAAGGATTGTGAGATTAGAGTTACTACATGTTGATCTTTCCAATAATGCACCTTCCCCAAGGTTCTTATCAATTTGCTTGTCCTTTAAGCTTGGACAATTATCACGTCCTATAATTAACATTTATATAAAGATGAGTCATTATTTGATCTAATCTTAATAACATAATTAAGATTATATCTTATCAATTTTCTTGTCCTTCAAGCTTGGACAATTATCACGTCCTATAAGTAACATTTATATAGAGATGAGTCATTATTCGATCTAATCTTAATAATAATTAATTAATTAAGATTATAATTAATTAAATATTATTCCCTATGGAACAAATACTATTTCAGCCATCTAACCCTTCAACTTATCCAAAGAAGTTCTCACTTTAATGGTTAATCACAATTAATTAATTATGTGATTATTCTCAGACTTATGAGAAATTAAGTCTTTAATTTCTCTGGGAACTTGGAAAAATCATATCTCGGGCTACGTAACTCCAAATTGAGTGGTTCCAGTTCCTACAGAAAGCTTGATAAGTCAATTTTCAAATAATTTAAGGCTGAGATATTCCTAGATTTTCAAAAATTGGACATTGGTTGTTTCTGAAATCAGAATTTTCCAGATTCTCTCACCAAACTTTGAAAAGTCATAATTTGAATTTTAGACCTCCAATTAACATGCTTTATGACTTGTTTTAAATCTTAAGAGGTCTACTACACTCTTTCCAAAATTCACATAAAAGCAATGTCATTTGCCCAATCAAAACCTTCCTTGAAAATAACCGTTCTAGTTTTGAACATAAAACTTCCAGATTTCAATGTTCAACTTCAAAAATTCATATATGGAGTTCTAGGTGTCCAAATTAAATGATTCTAAATCCTACGAACTCCTTATTAAGTCTAGTCTCCGGAAATTGACATGCAAGCAACAAGATGTTGTCATGAACTCTTTCTCTCACTAACTCATGAGTTTTAGCCACCCGAAATCTTAAAATCCCAACAGATGCAGAAAAAACCATATGGTAGTTCGCTTAAAAGACTCACCTTAGTTCAAGATCAATGTTGCATGTGAGTTTAAGCCTTTCCTTCTTCCTTTTCTTATGGTCTCACCTTCTCTCTCTATCTCACGGTCTCAAACTCAATCTCAGTCTCGTCTCAACTCTCTTGGATTCTCAACTCTCCGTCACGGTCTCTCTCTCTCTCAATTCTGTTCCAAGTGGAAGGCCGAAATGAGGAAGTAAGGAAGGAAAGTGATTATGATGGTGTGCTTATGGGAGGAAATAAGGAGAAGAGGTCGTATGTAGTGGAGATGTTTGAGTTCGAATGGGCGAGGGAGTGTATGTGGTGTGTTGAGAGAAAACATGAGAGTGTATATGTGTGTGTGAGAGAGCTAGATGAAAGGCGTGAATGAAGGAATGAGAAATTGTGTGTGTGTGTTGTGTCCATGAGAAAATGAGAATAAGGAGAGAGTAAGTGCATGTAGGACAAGTGGCGGATGAGGAGAGGGAAATGATATGAGGTGTCAAGCATGTAAGGAAGGTACTATGTGTATGTGGTATACATGTGGTTTTTGGGAGAGGAGAGAGAAAGTGGTGTCTTACTTTTACAAAAATACTCCTTTTGACTCCCTACAAGGTGAAAAACCAGGCTATCACCCAAGAGGGGGGTGAATTGGGTGTTTGTTAAAACTTTATGAACTTTGAAAAACTTTTCGCAACTTATTGAAAGCGGTTTGAATGACAATAATAATGATTGATAAAGCAATAGTCAGTCATTCAAACATGTATATATATTCGGTATATATCTTGGAAATATAAGAGATAAGGGAAGAGAATATGCAAACTGATTTATACTGGTTCGGCCCAATCCTTGACCTACGTCTAGTCCCCAAGCTTCACTTGAGATTTTCAATCCACTATCTTCTTGTAACTTGATTACACGTTTTGTACTTGGAGTAATCCTCTCACTAGGATTCACTCCCCTTACAAACGTAATCAATACACTTGCTTGATCACACACTATGTACTCGAAGTAATCCTCTCCCTAGGATTCACTCCCCTTACAAGCTGTAATCAACACAATGTGTTTCCCACTCAAGATTACCCAATCTTGAGTATCTCACAGATAGAATGATAGGATGTGTACAATAACTCTCTTCTCTCTCGAAGTAGATGGATAAGCACCAAGCACAATTACAAGTCATCTCACTCTATGTTAAGCTATGTAAACATTAAGAACAGAGAGTAAATGATATGAAAATCGAGTATTAGCATCTTGAAGATGTCGGCTTGTGTCTCTCGCGTTTTTACGCTCCGTGTACTGT
This sequence comes from Acacia melanoxylon, assembly GCA_019022615.1. Lineage (NCBI taxonomy): Eukaryota > Viridiplantae > Streptophyta > Magnoliopsida > Fabales > Fabaceae > Acacia > Acacia melanoxylon. The sequence goes on along the minus strand of JAFJYJ010000030.1, from coordinate 6,215,213 downwards.
GTTATCTATGGAGACTTCAAATCTTCGTGTATTTATGCTAATTGAAGCTTGTGACCGTTGTATATCTATTCGTGCATGAATCCATTCGAAATTATAGTCATTGTGAATATGGTCATTGAGATATAGTCATTGGGAACATTTGCGATCTTGAATATTTGAATATTGGCTCTTCAAGAATGTCTCCCATGATGTTCGGCTTTTGTTGGTGGGTGCCTTGTTGTCTGCCTTGAAGAATGGCTGAGTTTCTTTCCAGGCTGTCATCCACTTGCTTCTGTTCAAAAGATATATTAAACTAATACAAGTGGGCTTTGAATAATAACTTGTCATAAAAAGTGGTTTTCAAATGTTGAATATGTTGAAGCTTCTGTCCGTTGGAGCATTTCACCATTTGAACGTTTGAATCCATTGGAGAACCTTATAGTTGAGTATTCAAATTCGTTTCCTCATTGAATTTAGTCTTCTTTCTTGTTTCGAAAAATTGCGCAAAGTTCATCTTCATACTCTTGGCAATGATTTTGATTTACATCAAGTTGATGTTATCTCAAACTTTAATCACTGAAACTTATACACAAATGATATAAATGATGTTAAGAAGTAGTATAAGTTGTTTGAGCAATCATCTGGATGTTGTTGATGAGAAACAATATTTCGGTCATGGTGATTTTCTTGAATCGATGTGTAAATACGTTCCGGAGTTCCAAGCTCGAGTTTATATAGGTAAGCTCGAGTTTGGTCTTCTTTGAACTTGGATTTTTGCCTCCTGGAAGTCTCAAGCTCGAGCTTATAACTTATAGACTTGAGTTTGGGTGTTTATCGGGACTGTTTGCACTCGTCCGAGCTAAACTCGAGTTTGGTCACTTATAGGCTCGAGTTTGGCTTTTTCCCAAAGTTCATTTCTTCTCTCGGAACTCTCGAGCTCGAGCTTGTAACTTCAAGCTCGAGTTTGGACTTCTTCAAAATCAGTATTTCCTCTCAGAACCCGTAAGCTCGAGTTTGCTACTTGTAAGCTCGAGCTTGCTATTTGTAAACTTGACTCGGCTGATTTTGGACTTTGTTCGGTGAGCTTGCAACTTTGTCCACTTTCGAGGGCCATATCTCCCTGGTCTCAACTCCGTTTTGGTTGGTTCAACTCTTGATGGAAATCTCTTTGAGTCTACTTTCCAATGCCACTGATTGCAGCTCAATTGGATTTTTATATTGTGAGTTACACGCAAAACATTGAGGCTTGGTTTTCTGTGTGGCATGAATTTCTCTGTCAACTTCCACAATTTATAGTTCCGTGATCTGAACTCCTTTGGGCTTTCATTTTATATCAAAATGACTCAGTAGGAGTCTAGTTTCATATGTCACTGGTTTCACCTCAATCGGATCTCTGGTTTGGAAGATATCATCAAATTACCGACGTTGCCTCTTGAACGAACGAAACGAGTTGATCACCGTAAACTCGAGTTTGGAGTGCTAAGCTCGAGTTTGCCTAGTCCGGAAACACCAAAGCTGCTCAAGACACTTATAGACTCGAGTTTGGAGTGCTAAGCTCGAGTTTGCTCATATCATATAGGAAAATTACTTGACAAAGGTAGTAAACTCGAGTTTAATACTTGAAGGCTCGAGTTTGCTCATCCGAACCTCATATTTGCGACTTTAACTCCGAATTGAGCCAATCCAACTTCCATATGATCTTGGAGGCTTCTAGCATCAATATAAGAACTTGGATAATGATGTCTTCATTCCATTCAGCAAGTTCTTCATTTTCCCATCTCCCAACTTGATGATTCTTCATCATTTAACTTAGCATCTACATTAAATACAAGAATTAGTCAAAGTAGAAGATCAATGTAGTATGCAACCTTTTTGCTCTTAAGAATAGCATCTATATAAGACATCATCAAAACTAATCATAACCAACATTCTCCCCCCTTTTGATGATGGCAAATACTTTAAGAAAGATATGTATGGATATCAAATGCAACAATGCAACATATTTTTCTTGCCATTCTCTCCCCCTTATTTGTCATTAGCAAAAAGTTGAAGCAAAGAAGAAATGCTTAAAGAGACAAATATGAAATCAGATTATAAGGAATCAAGGAACTGATTTTCTCTCCCGGATTTGAAATTGTTTTCATTCTTAATATGACGCAATTTGGAATGTTTTTATGAAAACAAATTTGATAAAATTTGGAGAGGTTTTCAAGAGATCTTTCACACTTGAAACATAGAGATATCCAACATGTCCAAAATTTCTATTGAATATAAAGAGATAGAGATTAGAAATGCTCATGAAGATTCTGCAAATGATGAATAATCGATGAAGTCCATTTTCTTGCTTTCTTGTTCCATGATATCATTTCCATCCTTTTCCTTTTCTTCATATAGCTATTTTGCTGAACATGTCTCTGCTGGCTTCAAGAGGTTTTCCTCTTCCTTAGCTTCAATGTGATTGAACATCAAAGCATCCTTCCTTAATTTAAATATTTCTCCTTGTAGTGCATTAAGGAAAGTTGTAACACATAACAAAGTCTTCTCGCTACAAATTGAAAACTTTCTTTGCAAAAGAGATTTGTTAGTGCAACTAAATATCAAAGTATTCCTTTCAAATGATATTTAAAAATAATGAAAGGAAAATATAAGATATTTTCAAATATGAAATTAACTCATCATCAAAACTAATAGAAGATAGTGAATACGTAGATGAGTATGCTTAAAAAGAGTTTTCTTCAAATAAAGGAGATAAGCTTTTAAAGTATAAAACACATATGAATGTGAAGCTCCCCTTAATGAATGCATGATTAAAACGATTTGTAGCTCCCTTTAATGATACCAAATAATGATGTGATACCAAGTGTTATGAGTCTGGAATTCATCTAACTCCAATGGACATAACATGGTATCTCGTAATTAAGAACTTTCAAGTTCACATGGATGGACTTGAAATTGGTATGAAGAAATCACTTATGCTTTTTATGATGATAAAAGAGTTTTAAGGCATAAGGATCATTTTAAATAAATTATTACGCTTAGGCTCAGATTCATGAAATAAAATAGAATGAATGAAATCAAGTTAGCCTAGCATGATTATGACATATGCATAATACAATACCTCACTTGAGTAATATCGTAATTACTCAAGTTATAATCATCCATAGATGCATCATTGGCTAGCCAATTTCTGATGATGTGATAAATATTGATGAGCTTCGGGAGGATGAGTCTTTACACCCACCAATTGCTTTGAATGCATCTTAGAATCAGAAATCTCAAATGAGCTTTGAATAAGAATTCAAAATTAGTTTCTGCTCATAGCTTCTCATCAAGCTAATATGCTCCTTATCATCTTGGCCTAAGCCTCTTGCTAGTGATGGGATGTCATTCACGTGATATCACAAAATGTGCAGACATATCCACCAAAATGGTCTATTCTGTTTGCCTATGTTCTTTGTATTCAACAACGAACATTTTGGTCAACTCCTGCAAAAATATATGTTCTTTGGTACCCAATGCTTCTTGAGTCCACAACGATTAGACATAACAACTCTTAAGCTCTCATATAATTTAACAATATGATATTGGAGCAAAGAGTATAGCAATCAAATATCAAAACGTAGTTTTACCCAATCAAGTAAATTCAAGCCAATGAATTAAATAGGGTAACAACTAAATGATATCAAGAATGTTATTTCTCAATGACAATTTGTAAATACACTTTTTATGCGAAAAGATGTCATTGATAAAATGCATGTAAGTTTGATCAAAGAGCATAGAAAATCTTATCCATAAAGATAAGCATTTATCAATTCACGGTTTATGAGTGAGCTCGGATTTTTCAAGAATGATAATGAAATATGCAAAGTGTTTCAAATCTTGAATGTTCTTTCAAAATATGATAATGCATTATGAAATCAAAATTTTCATGAATGAAAGATTCATTTTTGAAACATGCTTGAAAACAATGTTCATTTTAAACATGTGGAAGTCAACATGTTAAAGAATAGATCGAATGCTTCAAGATTAAGAGAACATGTGAAACATTGAAGTTTACATGTAAAAGAATTTTCTCAAAAGCAAAAGTCATGAAGGAAGAGCATTTTCGAAACATGCATTGCACAAACGAAATGTATGAGCACAATGACTTTGCTATTGTCTAAGAGATGATCTTGCCTTTTAGAATAGAGTCTTGAAGTATATGAAAATTCAAGGCAAGAATATAAATATAGTTACTCGAAATGGATGAAGATAAATGTATATTTGAGTAACTTGATCAATAAGAGTTTATCCAATAAGTATAAGATTTTCACAAATTGAATTCTTTTCTGGAGATAAGCTTGAAACTCATACAGATAATCAACTTGTTAGATATAAGATCTAACTTGATTGAGAATGAAGAATGAGGAGTTCAAGCATCATATTGAATACCAAAGGTCAATATGTGAATGATAATCGAAAAGACTCAACTTGACAAATTTAAAGCATATCCAACATTCAATATACAATATTAACTTCCAATTTGAAACATCATTTGAATGCAATTAAAGTATGGATATGTTTTCAAAAACATTTGTATGCATTCACACAAGACGGTGTGAATTGAAATCCAAACAAATTTTACACTTGTGCATTTCAAAAATATAAAATCAAAAAGTTATGCACAAATTCACTTGTTTGATCATCAAAAACTCACTAACAAATTGATTAAACACAGTTAGGAATATTAGTTATTGATGATATGAAGTATATAGATCATACAAGAAGTTTTTGAAAAATCGAGCAAGATGATTTCAAAAACATGGTTGACACAAACTTGAGTTTGGAAAGACAAACTTGAGTTTGGAAAATTTATTCAGATTCCAAGCTCGAGCTTCCATCTCTAAGCTCGAGTTTAGAGTTTTGTCGAGGAAACTATCGTGAAACCATCTTGAAGATCATTTTGAGAAAAACGCAAACTCGAGTCTATTAGTGAGCGAGCTCGAGTTTGACACTATTCATGTCAAAAATAATTTTAGTTCTAAAAATGCAAGCTTGAGTTTAGAGATGTAAGCTTGAGTTTGCTAAGCTCAAAATATGACAATGCTCTATGTCTGACTCAAACTTGAGTTTGCAACGGCAAGCTCGAGTTTGCTAAAGGTTTTAAAAACTTTGAAAAATTTATGTCAGACGCAAGCTTGAGCTTACAACTCCAAGCTTGAGTTTACTCTTTGAAGGAAAACTTGAAAATTTTCTCTCAGATGCAAGCTCGAGTTTGCAATCGCAAGCTCGAGTTTACACATTTGTAAACTCTTTGAGAAAAGTCTCTGGAAGAAGCAAGCTTGAGTTTAAAAATAATAAGCTTGAGTTTGAGATTTGAGTAACTTGATAAAATCCTTAAACCTTCGTAAACTCAAGCTTCCAGGTGTAAGCTCGAGCTTACTCAGAATATGAGTAAACTTTGAAAACCTTCAAGCTCAAGTTTATGGACCAAGCTCAAGTTTAGAAAATGCAAAATAGCTTGGTTTGCTTTCCGAAAGGGGCAAGCTCGAGTTTGCATAGCCAAGCTCGAGTTTGGCACCGATAAAATTTCGATTGAAATTGAATAAGTTTCAAAACATTTTAACTTAACCAAAGACAAACCAAAAATGAATTTCATATAATCATAGTATGAGGTAAGGATTAGATATCACCGTAATTCCTGTTGTCCTCATAGAAGCTTGCTTGGTTGAGATGGATTGATGTAGATAACTCATTTTCCAATGTTCACCATCAACATCAAGCATAGATTGTTCAGCTTTCTCAAGATTTGGATCATTTCTCTATGTTACATTCTTTGAGAAGCTTTCTCTCGTCCTACAAAACCATATAAAGCTTTTTCTTTCTTGGTATCCAACCTTACTTGGATCCAATCATCGTTAGCTTGTAGGAACCAAATTAAATTCATATGCTTTTATCGAGTTCGAACAACAAAGCACAGTGAATTAATCATGAGTTTATGCATAAAGAAATACTTTCTTTTCAAATCATCATGCATTCATAAAGAATTAAGCCTATTGAACATTGCAATCTCCTTTTAAAAAAATCAGGATGTGAAAACCCAATTTAAAAATAGTTTGCAATGCTCATTCCTAAGACTACAATATATAAAACCTCAATGTATAATTCAAATAATGGCATAGGAGGTTTTACCATTGTATACATTTGCCTTAGGTACTTGGAGGATTGACTTTGCTTACCCATTGGTTCTTCATATGTTTTCCCATGGGTGTTGGCAAAGCTCTCTCAAGGGATATAGACTTCAAGAGTCTCTTGTTTGATCTTTGAGAGATTCTCCTTTCTTGTTCTCCTCAAGATAGTTGAATGATACTCTATGGTAGTTTGTTCTTGAGGTGGATGATACCGCTTCTTGCTTGTATCCATTGCTTCCTCGATGTTTAAAACTTGTAGTTCCGGAATGGCTTTTCTCCTAACTAAGGTGAGTTTCCTTTTAGGTTCATGAGAAACTCTTAGATTCTTCTTCATCTTCTCAGTATCCTTTTTTCCATTAATTTTCAAATTATCCTGCACACTTAAATCACTAGATGGACATTTTGGTACCCATTTATACTTGGGTCCTTGATCGTTAGTATTGGACCTTGATTGTCCTTTAGGAACCCAAAAAAATTTATTTCTCACGAGAATTTCTCCTAATATAACATGTGTAAGAAATATGTCCAGATTTACCACAATAATTGCAAATAATAGAATGATGCTTATTGTGAACATTTTTGCAAGAATTGTGCTGGTGATGAGAGTAAGACTTCAAATAATCTTTATTTGAGCATTCATTCTTCCCACATGATTTTCCAAAGAACATTTTCGAAAATATGTTTGTTTTTCAAAATAGAATCGGTAAATGGTTGAAAAACACTTTTAAGCGATTGTTCAAAAACGTTTTTCTTATCTACACAAGAAGTATTGGAATTGTTTACCTCATGTTCATCTAGAGCTCCGAGATAGTGATTGATCACAAATGTCAATGAGCTCATCTTGGGAATCCTTTTTCTCTTGTTCTTTTGTGTTGACTGAATCAAGAAAGCATTCTCTGATTTCGCCTTCTTCCATTTGTTCATCATCCATAAATGTGCAGTTTGTAATTTCTGATGAACTTTCAACTTCAACACAATTGTTAGAAGTATATATAAAATCAAGAGTATCCCAAATTTCTTTAGCACTAGAGCAAGACTTGATTTTCTCAAAATCATTTTCGGTTAAGGCATCAGTATAATATGTTCATTGCTCTAATGTTCAATGAAAACATCTTGAAGTCTTTTTCTCCAATCCTTTCTTGGTTTGAAATCAAAAGCATTTGTAAAAACATTCCACATATAAAAATCGAGTTGCTTTGATAAAACTAGTCATTCTAGTCGTCCAAAACCAAAAACTAATATCTTTGAAAAGTGGTGGAATGGTAAAATCGAACCCTACTGAAAACGTAGAGCACCCAAAATTAGCCATTGAAACTCTTGAGATGGTTAAGTCCTTTAAACAAGAGCCTAGCTCTGATACCAAATGAAAAACCAGGCTATCACCCAAGAGGGGGTGAATTGGGTGTTTGTTAAAACTTTATGAACTTTGAAAAACTTTTCGCAACTTATTGAAAGCAGTTTGAATGACAATAATAATGATTGATAAAGCAATAGTCATATTCAAACATGTATATATATTCGGTATATATGCTGGAAATATAAGAGATAAGGGAAGAGAATATGCAACCGGTTTATACCGGGTTCGGCCCAATCCTTGACCTACGTCCAGTCCCAAGCTTCACTTGAGATTTTCAATCCACTATCTTCTTGTAACTTGATTACACGTTTTGTACTTGGAGTAATCCTCTCACTAGGATTCACTCCCCCTTACAAACTGTAATCAATACACTTGCTTGATCACACACTATGTACTCAAGTAATCCTCTCCCTAGGATTCACTCCTTACAAGTTTGTAATCAACACAATGTGTTTCCCACTCAAGATTACCCAATCTTGAGTATCTCACGATAGAATGATAGGATGTGTACAATAACTCTTCTCTCTCGTAAGTAGATGGATAAGCACCGAAGCACAATTACAAGTCATCTCACTCTCTATGATAAGCTATGTAAACATTAAGAACAGAGAAATGATATGAAAATCGAGTATTAGCATCTTGAAGATGTCACTTGTGTCTCTGCGTTTTTACGCTCTCGCTTCCGTGTACTGTGTTATCTATGGAGACTTCAAATCTTCGTGTATTTATGCTAATTGAAGCTTGTGACCGTTGCATATCTATTCGTGCATGAATCCATTCGAAATTATAGTTGTTGTGAATATGGTTGTTGAGATATAGGCATTGGGAACATTTGCGCCTTGAATATTTGAATATTGGCTCTTCAAGAATGTCTCCCATGATGTTCAGCTTTTGTTGGTGGGTGCCTTGTTGTCTGCCTTGAAGAATGGCTGAGTTTCTTTCCAGGCTGTCATCCACTTGCTTCGGTTCAGAAGATATATTAAACTAATACAAGTGGGCTTTGAATAATAACTTGTCATAAAAAGTGGTTTTCAAATGTTGAATATGTTGAAGCTTCGTCCGTTGGAGCATTTCACCATTTGAACGTTTGAATCCATTGGAGAACCTTATAGTTGAGTATTCAAATTCGTTTCCTCATTGAATTCGGTCTTTCTTTGTCAAGCTTTCGAAAATTGCGAAAGTTCATCTTCATACTCTTGATGATTTTGATTTACCAAGTTGATGTTATCTCAAACTTTAATCACCTGAAACTTATACACAAATGATATAAATGATGTTAAGAAGTAGTATAAGTTGTTTGAGCAATCATCTGGATGTTGTTGATGAGAAACAATATTTCAGTCATGGTGATTTTCTTGAATCGATGTGTAAATCTGTTCGAGTTCCAAGCTCGAGTTTATATAGGTAAGCTCGAGTTTGGTCTTCTTTTGAACTTGGATTTTTGCCTTTGGAAGTCTCAAGCTCGAGCTTATAACTTATAGACTCGATTTTGGGTGTTTATCGGGACCTGTTTGCACTCTATCTGAGCTAAACTCGAGTTTGGTCACTTATAGGCTCGAGTTTGGCTTTTTCCCAAAGTTCATTTCTTCTCTCGGAACTCTCGAGCTCGAGCTTGTAACTTCAAGCTCGAGTTTGGACTTCTTCAAAATCAGCATTTCCTCTCGTAACCCGTAAGCTCGAGTTTGCTACTTGTAAGCTCGAGCTTGCTATTTGTAAACTTGACTTGGCTGATTTTGGACTTTGTTCGTGAGCTTGCAACTTTGTCCACTTTCGAGGGCCATATCTCCCTGGTCTGAACTTCGTTTTGGTTGGTTCAACTCTTGATGGAAATCTCTTTGAGTCTACTTTCCAATGCCACTGATTGCAGCTCAATTGGATTTTTATATTGTGAGTTACACGCAAAACATTGAGGCTTGGTTTTCTGTGTGGCATGGATTTCTCTGTCAACTTCCACAATTTATAGTTCCGTGATCTGAACTCCTTTGGGCTTTCATTTTATATCAAAATGGCGCAATAGGAGTCTAGTTTCATATGCCACTGGTTTCACCTCAATCGGATCTCGGTTTGGAAGATATCATCAAATTACCGACGTTGCACAGGCTTGAACGTGAAACGAGTTGATCACCGTAAACTCGAGTTTGGAGTGCTAAGCTCGAGTTTGCCTAGTCCAAAAACACCAAAGCTGCTCAAGACACTTATAGACTCGAGTTTGGAGTGCTAAGCTCGAGTTTGCTCATATCGATAGGCAAATTACTTCACAAGGTAGTAAACTCGAGTTTAATACTTGAAGGCTCGAGTTTGCTCATCCAACCTCATATTTGCTGACTTTAACTCGAATTGAGCCAATCCAACTTCCATATGATCTTGGAGGCTTCTAGCATCAATATAAGAACTTGGATAATGATGTCTTCATTCCATTCAGCAAGTTCTTCATTTTCCCATCTCCCAACTTGATGATTCTTCATCATTTAACTTAACATCTACATTAAATACAAGAATTAGTCAAAGTAGAAGATCAATGTAGTATGCAACCTTTTTGCTCTTAAGAATAGCATCTATATAAGACATCATCAAAACTAATCATAACCAACACAAGGCTCTTGTTTGCAATCTAGTCCCTTACTAATCTAATTGCAAACATTAGTTAGGTAATCAAAATTAATCCTTAATTCCATTTAAGGATTTTTCTTCCTCAATTAATTTCTTTAGGCCATAAACTATTGTCTCAGAAATATTTAGGCCAAAAATTATTCCCTAACTGTTTGTCCTTAATTTACAAGAAAATATGCCTTAATTTCCAAATATTAGCTTTAAATTTTATCCAGGCTAAATTTTCCATAAATAATTCCATATAATTTTTTTATTTCCTAAACTAAAAATTTAGGATGTCACAAATATCAAGGTTTTTTTTATCCCTACACATCTCCAAATAGCTGACATCTTCATAAAACCACTTGCAAAGGATCCATTCCTGTATATACAAAGAGAATTAGGAATGGTAAATCTCAATGAGTTATAAGTTAATATTGTTAATCTTTATCTTTTAAATGTTTGTTATACTTGTTTTGATTATTAAGATAGAAATTTAAGTATCGAAGTATCTATAGAGTTGTTTTGCAAGATTTGTATAAAATGCTCCGTTATAGGATAAAAGAACATAGATAAACAAAGTAACTCATCACCATGACATCACTCAAGTGATGTTTGCCAGTGATGAGCTGAAGAGACATGACTCAAAAAAAATTAACTCCAACGGTCAAGAATGAAGAGGTGGGGAGTTGAAAGAGTTGGAGAATGAAACAGTCAGAAATCACCCGAGTGACTACTCGAGCGATCATCCAAGAATCACTCGAGTGCTCTCTCGAATGATCCTTAGTGCTGCCAGAGAAGCTAAAAAATTCATGATACAATAAGCAAATAGAGGTCGGAATGTATTATTCTTCTCAATAAGGATCTATTCTCAAACAATTACAAGATTATTAGGTTCAAGTATCAAATTTCTAACGTTAAACTTTTTTGGGTATGATCACTTGAGTGATGGCTAAAGATCACTCGAGTGACCACTCAAGTGATATCGGAACAATGGCGTTTTTTACGAAATAAGTGTCATTTTCATCAAATCACTTCAAGTGTAGTTCCCAGTGATCTAACGAAACTTTCCACATTTTATTCCTTACACATTTCTAATCAAAACCCCTTAATTTTCACCTCTGAAATCTTCACAAATCCTATGCCCTAAAATACCAAAATTTTGACAGTATACTCTCAAAATTCCACATTTTTTAGTATCAATCATCATGGAAAGAACTAGCTATTCAGCAAGAGAAAGAGTCACCTGGGTCTCCACCACATCCTCCAACCAAAAAAGCAAAAGAAATCGTCAACTCTGAAGCCAAATCCGAAGAAGCAATCTCGACCAAAGGTTCTCGATCAAGCCCCTCCTAAATCACAACCTAAAGCTAAGGGTATTGTGATCCAAGAACCAATACAACTCGGTCAAAGACAAAAGCCACCACTCCAAGAGGAAAGGAAAAATCAAAGGCTCCTCTAAGTCCACTAGGTTCGAACTCGAACTTGAACACACCATGGACTGAAAGAGATTAGCAAGAGGCTAGATACATTGTCAGGATCTCAAGAATAATGGCCGATATGCTCAAGGAAGCAATGAGCACTAAAATCCCTACCAAGACGGGGCAAGGACACAAAGACCAAGAGGGACAATCTTCGGTGCACACTCAACCAGAAGCTTCTCATGAAGTAGAAGGAAGAGAAGAAAATGAACAAGAAGAAGAGGAAGAAGACATCACAATGGCACCTACTGGCTTCCTAACAATCGAGTTAGTATACTCCAAGAAGTTCACTGAACATTTAAAGACACAAAATTTGTAAGATGTTCTATGTGGACTTGATTACTCTAGTTGAAGTGATTAAATTAGGTTTATATGAGTATCTTGAACACTACATGCCTTGGCTCTCTGCATACCTATCATACTGCCCAAAGGTAGTTAGGCATTTCTACTGCAATCTGGAACCAATTGAGGATTGCTTGGATGGTGGCTTTGTAATAGAAGAAGAGCTTGAGTCAACTGTTAGAGGCAAGAAATTCTTGATCTCACCCTCAAGGATCAACAAATTTCTTGGAATTAAGAAGCCACCGAAGGATGTTCTAGCAAACCCTAATTCCAATAAGATATTTAGCATTCTAAGGCCTAGTAAATGAGTAAGACCACTGACCTTCAAACCGAATGATATGTGTGATCTTCACAGGGTTCTTTGGTATATTTACTCAAGGGCCATCGTCAATAATTCCAACAACTTCACTCACTTCATTGACAAAGATTATGGACTTATGGTTTCGCTGCTGAGCAAAGAGTAAAGGAATTTGGGGGCCTTGACCTTCTCTTAGTTTAAGAGGTATAGATATTCAGGCATCAAGACTACACATATGCCCTATCCTCAACTGATCTCACTTATCTTCAAAGCTAACAAGATATGGTACTTGAAGCCAAATGAGATTGTAGAGAGACTCCTAACAATTGGGAGGAATCATATAGGGAATCTTGGCATTGATCTTCCATTGAGGCATTAGTTGGTCACCATTCCCAAGAAGAGAAAGGCACCTAAGTTTGCCGCCTCACTAGTGCTCTTGGGTAATTATCGGCTTAGACGCGTATTCCAGTTCGTCTCTTGGTTATTGAGCCTTCCGACCGCTGCCCCGAGAGCCACCCACCACCCACCACCCACCACCCACCACCCTCCACCCACCACCCACCACCCTCCACCCACCACCCACCACCCACCACCCACCACCCTCCGTCGGTGACCCTCGCCTCCTCGCTCCACGCCTTCATCTTCACGCCGCCACGAGGATCTGCGAGTCCGCCGTGCGTCCTTCTCCACCTCGTCGTCCGCCCCCACCTCCGGCGCCCACCCGGCCGCGCGAGCGCATCTCCACCCTCCGTCTCCTCCTCGTCCGCCCCCACCTCCGCCGTCCACCTATGTGAAGGAAGGAGCGCACGTAATCCGGCGAGAAGCTCTCTTCGATCTCGGTGCCGCTCCTTGCTTTATCTCCTCCTTCGCCGGTCATCTCGGGTGGAGAAGAAAACAGATTCCGTCTCTTCTTGGTCGGATCTGTTTCGGACATTGGTGACCGAGATAACGAAATGTAACGCCGTGAACGGTAATCGCAATGGAGTCCCTCTTTTAGGCGGTTAGTTTGTTGGATTTGTGTTGTTTAGATTCTCACTTCGCATCGTCATGGATTCCGGTTTCGGTTGATTTCTTTTTCCGTTCGAGATTTTGAACCTGGATCCTTGTTCGATTCTGTGTTGGGAGTCACGTCTTGCTTTGCTTAGTCTTGCTCTTGTTTCTGCGTTTTTTGCTTTGCTTGTCTTGCTCCCCGTTTCGCCCGAGTTTTTTTTTTTTGGGGAAGTTGTGAAGATGGAAAAGCGGGGTGACCAGGCAAAAGAAAGGGACTCGGTTATGATGTTGCAAAACGATAAGGCTAAGGAAATCGGCAACCACCCGCCTTCTCTTCCGGATTATCAAAGGAATCGATTTCCTATAGAAACAAACTTTTGGAGAAGGAAGACAAGGTTTGTTCTCGGGAATTGGAGGATCAAATGAAAGAATGGCTTTGTGAGGAGAGAGATTTCTCCATCGCTTAGTGATGAGCGAGAAGATTCTTATTGAATCCCTACCAAAGCTAAACATGTCTGATGAAAGGTTGATGGGTCTTTGTCGTCCTTGGAAGGATGCCCTAATCCTTACTTTACTAGGGAAGTCAGCAAACTTAGCAATGATGAAAGATAGGATTGCTTGGATCCTTAGATCAAAAAGCTTTGAGCTCATTGATCTACCAAACAACTATTTTGTGTTCAAAACAGGTAACAGAGATCTGCGATTGAGGTTATTGTTTGATGGTCCTTGGGTGATACAAGGGCATTACCTAGCAGTGCAGAGATGGAGCCCAAATTTCAACCCCTACAACAATGAGATTCAAAAAGTGGCGGTTTGGGTTCGTATTCCTACTCTTCCGATGCATGTCTATTCGAAGAGTGCTTACTTGAAATAGGTAATATGATGGGAAAGGCCCTCAAGGTGGATGTTAATACTTTAGCACAATGTAATAATCAAAGTATGATGGTGGAAAGAGGGAAGTTTGCCAGGGTTAGTGTCGAAGTAGACTTGAATCAAGCTCTTAAATCTAGATTTGTTATTAGATCTACTATTTACACTGTGGAATATGAAGGGCTTGATTTGATTTGTTTTAAGTGTGGTAAATATGGACATTCTCGAGAGAAGTGCCCGCTTATTCAAAACACAGGGAAGGTGTTGCTTGAGAATTCCCAACCAGAGGTGCACACAAGCCTCACTTCGAAAAACCCAAGCTCCTGCCATGCTCATCTTAGGCCTCTTGTAAGCGTACCAGGAATTAACTCTGACGAAGAATTTGGCTCATGGATGATAGCAAAGAGATACTCCAGGAAACAAATAGATAGGAAGGTGGGGAAAATAACCGAGAATATTAAATCAACTGGGAAGGCGGAGAAATGCTGCTTTCGGTTCAAGGTTCGATGTGTTGCAAGAGGTGGAGGATCATACCTATCCGAAAGGTGTGGATCGCCTTAAAAAGGCGAAGTTGCTACGGCTACGTGGAAAGGAAGGAGGGCCAGCCCCTACCTCCTATTAAGGAAGGAGCCATCGTGTCCAAAGAGAAAATAGTGTCATCGAGGAGAGAGGAAATAAAGAGGTCGCGGCGGCCATATAGAAAAGGAAAAGTTGAATCTTAACGCGGATGGTAAATGCCCTTTGGTTATTGGGGAGCCTCATTCGAGACTTCGCAAGGGAGAAAAGAAAGAAAAGGTGATGAAAGCGAAAGAAAAAGAAGGTAAGCCTTCTAATGTTCTCGTGGGCCAATCGAAATTTCGAGCCAATCTACTCATGATTACAATCTAAGGCCCAACGGTCTATCCTCCTCGTGCGTAATATAAAGAAAGCAGCAAGAGCACATAATGTCATCTTTGGAAACACAAAGTCTATTGAAACTTTGAAATCCGGGGAAATAAAGGAACAAATCGGGGAAAAAGAAGATTAATGAAGAAAGAAGGAATTAGTTCCATGCAACCCCGACATCGCAGATTCTTCTACCAAAAATGGGATGAATGATGTTATTGATAAAGGGATAGAAGTCTCGGAAGAAGTGCCGTCATCTCTACCTCCTACCGAGTTGATCGAACATAGTGCGAGATGATGCAGATTTTGTGGAGGGGCAAGAATCCTTCGTTGCAGAAACCCAGTTCGAACTTGGACGGGACCTAGACGTCGGGCAGGCTAGGTAAGTATAGAATTCCCTGTATTTTATTTATCTATTTAATGATTATAGGCTCATGGAATTGTAGGGGAGCCGGTAACCGGACCTTCCCAATTGATGTTAAAGATATTGTCAAAAAATATAACATTGATATCCTTTGCCTTCTGGAGCCTCGCATTAGCGGTGCTAGAGCTGATAATGTTTGTTGTAAGCTTGGTTTTAGTCATTGGATTCGTGTGGAATCTAGTGGTTTTGGCTTTGGGGGTATTTGGCTCTTGTGGGACAAGGAAAATTTTGATATTACCTATTTATCCTCTACCACCCAAATGCTCCATTGTCATGTCTACAATCAGGTTAGTAATCTTTCAAGCCTTATCACTTTGGTTTATGGTGAAACTAACCCTATTGGCAGGCACATGCTTTGGGACTCCCTCCGTCTTCTAGCCAACTGCTCTACCCTTCCTTGGTTAGTCCTTGGCGACTTTAATACTTTTCTTTCCCCATCAGACAAATTGGGAGGGGCTGACCCTTCATGGTCCTCAATGCAACAGTTCGAGAGATTGTATCGATACTTTGGGCTTATTGAAGCTAGGTTTCAAGGGGAAAAGTTTACTTGGGATAGAGAGGGTCTGAAGGAAAGATTGGATTGGGTTTTCACCAACTTCTCTTGGCTTTCCTGCTTTCCAAACTCCTCCGTCCGTCATGAGCTAAAATTTAAATCTGATCATAGGGTTGTAGTGGTGAATTCTACTCCATCTCTCCGTCGAAATCATTTTCAAAAATCCTTCTCTTATCAGATTGCTTGGTCCCTTGAGAACGATTTCAAAGATATCACCGATGAAGCCTGGCGGGATAAAAATTGGCTTGACGGCCTTCACAACTTTAGAGAATCGGCCATGGAGTGGAATGAGAACCGTGTGGGAAACTTCACCGAAGAAAAAACAGTTGATAAGGCGCTTAGAGGGCATTGACGTAAGCGGGAAAATGAATATTCAAACTGGTTTATTTCGCCTAGAAAAAAGCTATGGGAAGACTACCATAAGGTAGTAACTCGGGAAGAATTTGTCTCGTTCCAAAAATCCAGTAAATGGCTTCGGGGAGGTGACGTAAATACAAGGTTTTTTCATGCGTCAACTATGGTTAAAAGGAAGAAACAGAGAATTGGAGCTATAAAAAACAATGAAGGTGATTGGATTAATGATCACGACACTTTGAAATTGATGACCCATGATTTCTTTAAAAAGCTATATACCAAGGATGTAACCGTGAAGGATCCTGAGGGGTGGTTCTCTAACTTCCCTTCCATCGATGAGAACATGATTCGCCTTCTATCAAGAAATGTCTGCAAAGTCGAGATAAAAATGCTGCCTTTGCCATAGGAGCTTTTAAAGCTCCAGTCCCGATGGCCTCCAAGCTCACTTTTTCCAATCTCGGTGGGGCTGTTATTGGCGATAAAATTTGTGATTTCATTGAAGATTGCTTTAACAATCCCTCTAAGTTGTCCAAAGATCAACCATTCCAAAGTTGTTCTTATTCCCAAGGTTGATAATCCGGCTACGTTGAAGGAATTCCGTCCTATCTCCCTTTGTAATGTGAGTTTCAAAATTATTACTAAGCTCCTAGCTAATAGGTTAAAGGGGATCATGCCCCATCTTATTAGTCAAGAGCAGTGTAGTTTCATTGCTAATAGATCCAATGTGATAATATCCTTATTGCTCAAGAAATTATCCATTCCATGAGAACGAGCGGGAGGAAGAAAGGTTTTGTGGCAATCAAAATTGATATGGAGAAAGCTTTTGACGGGTTAGATTGGGGTTTATCGGAAATACACTTAAATGTATTAACTTGGAAAACAATCTCATTGATCTCATCATGGCTGTATTTCTACTACTTCTATGTCTATTCTCCGGAATGGGGATGAAACCCCGAGCTTTAACCCATCTAGAGGAGTCGACAAGGGGATCCACCGAGCCCATATCTATTTGTTCTTTGCATGGAGCGCACGGGTCACTTAATTAAAGCCGAATGCGAAGGGCGTCGGTGGAAACCCTTTCTTTTCAAGCGAGGTAGCCCAAACATCTCTCACCTATTCTTTGCCGATGACCTCATTCTCTTCACCGAAGCTTCTAGTAATCAAATGGTTGAAGTTCGGAAAGTTATACAAAGCTTCTGCGAAGTCTCGGGGCACAGAATCAACCTTGACAAGTCACGAATGTTCTGCTCTAAAAAAGTTAACTTCAACAGGGCTCTTGAGCTGAGCCAGCTCCTTGGAATTGGGATTACTGCAGACCTAGGTAAGTATTTGGGTGTTCCAATCATTCATAAAAGAGTCTCTCATGCCACTTATAACCCTATTGTGGAAAGAGCCGGAAAAAGTTGTCCTCGTGGAAGAGCAAATTTTTGACTATGGCGGGACGTTCGATCCTTATCAAGTCTGTGCTATCTTCCCCGCCTAGTCACTTGCATGCAATCATCTCTCCTTCCAATTTGTACTATTAGAGAAATTGAGAGAATCTCCAGGAATTTCCTTTGGTCCCGGAAGAAGATGTGAGAAAAATGCATCTTATTGCACAGGGAAAAAATCACACAAGCCAAGAAACAAGGGGTCTCGGGTTTCAAAAATCTTCGCCGCGAACCAAGCTTTTATTATGAAACTTTGCTTTGGAGTCTTTTAACCAAGAAAGATGCCCTTTGGGTTCAATGTATGTGGTCCAAATATAATTGCGGTAACTGCATTTGCCTACTATCTCTAGAAAGAGGAACTCTTCCCTCGCTTGGAGAGCGATCGTCGAAGTTTGGGACGGTTTTCTCGGTGGTGTGGGTAAAAAGGTCAATAGCGGGGCGGATACCAAGTTTTGGTATGACCTTTGGCTCCTCTTGATCAACCCATCATTTCCTTTATTCGGTATCCTTCATCATCGTCAACGCCGAGGAGACCGTCGAGATCATCTTCGTCAAATGGACAGTGGGACTACCACAGATGGTTTGGAGTTCTACCTCCGGATATTATTAACCTCATTCTACACTTGTCTCCACCCTCCAACAATTCCCCGGATTGTTTTACCTGGAGAGCAGCTAAGGATAGTGGTTTCTCTGTAAAATCTGCCTACCAATTCCTCTCTGACACCGAAGAGACAAGCACTAATAACTTCTGGGTACAAGTTTGGAAATGGCAAATTCCGGAAAAAGTTAAATTTTTTATGTGGCAAGTTGGTCATGAGAGACTTGCTACCAACTCTCTTCGGGCAAGGAGGGGCCTTACCAACGATAATGGTTGCCCTTTTCAATGCAATAGCGAGGAAAGTGTGATTCACATCATTCGTGATTGTGAGCGTGCTAGAAGTTTATGGAAACTTATTTTAAAACCTAACTATTTCTCTCAGTTTTTCTCTGGCAGCTTGCAGGTTTGGCTTAATTGGAATACCAGTCACAACCCTGGCAAAGGGAGATTTCAAAACTTCTCATGGACGAGAATCTTTAGCCTGGGGTGTTGGATTCTTTGGACAACCAGATGTAAATTCCAATTTCAGGGAGTGAACACAGAAACAAGGGAGATGTTACATCGTTGCAGCTATCTACTCATGGAAAATGGAGCGAATCAAAATCTAAAACATCAGATTTTCCAACTGGACAAGACAGAGGAGAAATCATGGACACCCCCTCCTACGAACACGGTTCGCATTGATGTGGACGGATCGGTGCTTCAACATCACAAAGTCATGTGTGGGGAGTGCTAAGAAATTCTCAAGGGAATGGTTGATGGGTTTCTACAAACCCCTTGGCTTACTTTCGTAATTGAATCTGAAATTTATGCTATCATGATAGGGTTACTGATTGGTGTTCAAATGGGATTCCAAAGTATAGTCATGTACTCGACTCCTTGATGCCGTCAACATCCTTATGAGAGATTGCCCTACGATCATCCTCTTAAAGACATTATTGGAGAGACTAGAGACCTTTTGTTCCGAGATTGGGACGTGGAGCTTCATCATACTCCAAGAGAAATCATCTCTTGTCTTGATTATATGGCCAAGCGGGGCCATAGTGTTGTCATTGGCGTGCGATGTGGTCATGATTCCAACAATCCCGAGAGGTTGCCTGAATATGGTTTTGAAGGATCAGCGATCCTGCCATTCCTAGTATCTTTCTTCTTGTTGTATTAGGGGCTAGAGTCTTATAATCTAGCTCCTATTTCTCATTTCAAGCTTCTGCTTGCCTATTTTATCCAAAAAAAGAAAGGCACCTAACTCTGAGGCTACAAATTGGATGATATTCAATCCTCGCTCTATCTACATCTAATGTACCTTCCTTCCTCAGTTCTACTATTCATATGTATATGAAGGAAGTTCCTTACGAATTTCATGTGGATCTGGCAAACATGAATGCTAAGTTTGTATCTCATATGGATGAAAAGATGGGTCAGATGTGCACTATCATGAATGAGCATCACAAAGCAGTACTAGCACATCAGAAGGTCTGGACCAACATGATGTTTGACATTGCTAATTTTCTTCGATCTCTCCACGAGAAGGTTGATACTCTGGTACCTAGCTCCTCCGCACATATTTGATCTACTCTAGTATTGTTGCCCTTTCATATACCACTGAGCCCTCTCAAGGCAATATTCTGTTCTATATGGCAATCCTACTTCATCCACACCATTACACATTACTATTGATGAGTCTATCCCACCTCAACAGCCCTCTAGTCCTTTCATTTTAGTTCCTACACCCTATGGCTTCCTTCCTCATGATGAGACTATTCTTTCAACCCAATCTCCTCGATCTCATCACTCGAGAATTTTGATACTCAAGACACTGAGAAGATTGATGAAGAGATTAAAGCATATAAGCCTTCTCAACCTCTACCACCACCATAGTATATCTCTCTATGTGTACCTGACCCTCAAGATCTAGTTAGGATTCCTGCTCTTCACTGGCTAGAGCCTATGCCATCTGATTCCCCCACCTTTGCTCACTAGGAGGGTGATACAATTGATGATGTCTATTCTCCTATACAAGCCACTCCTCTTACAACTATAGATCTATCCTATCAGCTACCCAATGGTCCACTATGATCTAGACCATCTTCTCCTATCTACTCTTCTCTTTCTAAAGATGCCAAAAAGAGGGAGAAGACTCAGGGTGATTGATAACCTTGGAATTTATGATGTTTTAATTGCAAAAAGGAGTTACAAACTCTATCATTGTCATGTTTTAATGGATTAAATTAGTTAAATATGTAGTTTCATCTTCATAATTAGTTTTTAGAATTTATTTGTATAGATCTTGGTCATATTTGGAATTTTGTTCAAAATTGGGCTTAAATCACATCTCTTTTATAATTGGGTAGTGAACACTGTTTGGTATGTTGATCATAATTTGAGTTCTAGACCTCCAATTGATCTGAAATTTATCTTTTAGGAACGCTGAATGAAAGCCATACAACTTATATGAAGAGTCCAGAAGCTAAATGAGACGTTTAGAGGACCCAATTGGGCTTGGAATGCAAGACAAGGTGTTGTGACGGACTCTGGAACAATGTACCGTATTTGATCCATAACTTGGGCTTCCGAACTCCAAATGAGGTCCAGTTTGAACGACTGAAAAGATAACATCCAGGGCTACATTTCATATGAAGACAACGTGGCCCAATTCCACCGAATTCGTGGTGTAAAACAGGCTGTAAATCGGACACGGTTTTGGAGCTGTAAAGTGATTCAAAGATGCTTCCAAGTTGGCCACTAAGAAAAGTGACGAATTTGAGTTGTAAAGTGCATGGATGAGATGCTCCTAGCTGCCTATAAATAGAAGAGTGTTGTGAAGCTAAAAAATACTTGGAGATGAGCTCTCTCTCCCTTAGGTTCTTTCTTTCTTAAGTTTCATATCTCCTTCATCTTAAGTTCTTTCTTTTCTTGTTCAAAACCTCCTATATGGATGGTTCTTACATCTTGTTTATGCTTCTTATGTATTATTTTCCTTTTGTTCATTTGAAGTCCTACATGTGATGGTTCTACCTCCTACATGGACGATTAGTTGTAATCTTTTCCTTTCGATTGTTATAATTTAATGTTATGTTTCGTTCATTTTAAGTCCTACATGCGATGGTTCTACCTCCTACATGGACGATTAGTTGTAATCTTTTCTTTTAATTGTTATAGTTTATTTTTATGTTCTTCATCTTTTACCATTTTTTATGCTTGGTCATGTATAGCATGAGCTAAGTATCTTTCTAAGGTCATGTATGGATTTTTTATGAAGTTTAATTGAAATTCTGTTTTTAATTACATAATACTTGTTTTGGATGTGTTTCTTTAATCCATGTTTAATGCCTTAGTTAGTTTGTTCATCTAATTAAGGAATTGAAAGATTAATTAGACCTTGGGAAAGGCTAGTTAATTCTAGGTTCAATTGATTAAAGAACATAAGGTACTAGCAAGGGAACTTGACATAGGCTTTATGCAATCATAAAGAATTCTGGACTTAATGCAAGAATTAATTCTAATGAGCATGAGAACATGACTTTAGGATTGAGGATTAGGCTAATTGACTTAGGAATAAGCAATTAGATTAAAATCTGAAATTCGATTGACATACTCCAATTCATGGGTTAAGTAATTAAATTCTACCTTAAAAGAAGATTATGTCTTAATCTAGCTTTGGGTAAAGGAAGAACAATTAAATGGATTATTGATGACATACATGACCCTAGGCTTTTGTTAATTGTTTTCTACAAAGTTTGATTCAATTTCTTTGTCATTTTATTTTCTTTTAATATGTTCATCCAAAAACTCATATGGTTGCATCAACTTTAAATTCAAGTAAATTGGGTTGGTAGTTGGAACTTTGGTCCCCGTGGGAACGATATTTTATTACTCGGGATACTTGCTAGTATTACATTGATAGTGTATACTTGCACTGGTTATACCTTACTCATCAAGTTTTTGGCGCCGTTGTCGGACCAAAATTGTCCCAATATCAACTATCGTTGCTTGTTTTATAGATTGGTGCTTGTTTTATTTTAATTGCAATTTTTTTCTTTATTTGGAGTTATTCCTTTTTCATTTAACTGTGTTCTTTACATCCTTGTGTTTTGGTTATTATTGTTTAGTATATTTTGCATAAGGTGTCTGAGCTTGAATTTTGTTTCTTTAATTTGGTATTGTTATTCTTTTTGTAAAGTGCATAATTTTCTTGTGTTAAAAAAAAAAAAAAATCCCATTAAATTGTGTGTACTTACTTGGAAATTCATTTTCTCGGAATTTCAATTTAAACTAACTAAACCTTTCTAGTCCATTTCTTCTTGACTTTCAGTTCTTAAGAACTAATTTCTTGATTAAGGTGTATGCAAGACTCAAATCTTCTATTTGATCAAGAAATAGAGAGGACGTTGAGACGTTTGAGAAGAGAACAAAAGGCTTTGTTACAAGTTTCTTCATCTGGCGATACAACCGAACTCGAAAATATTGCAATGGCGTAAGAAGGCGTGAATCGTAGAAGTGTGGGAGATTTTGCTATCCCAAGGGTTAGTGAAATTGCTTCCAAAGCATTGTCAAGCCAAGGGTGGAAGCCAATAACTTTGAAATCAAGCCAGGCTATTATTCGGATGGTGCGAACATAATGTACAATTTTATGGCCTTCCTTATGAAGATCCGAACTTGCATCTAGCAAGCTTCTTGGAGATATGTGACACGTTCAAATTCAATGGCGTTACGATGATGCCATTAGACCGAGGCTCTTCCCATTCTCTCGAAAGATAAAGCAAGAGTCCGGTTGCGCACTTCCCCTGGAGCCATCACCACTTGGGATGAACTAACTAAAAAATTCCCCGGGCAAGTACTTCCTCCCGCAAGAACAAAGAAAGTCAAGAAACGACATCACCTCTTTCCAACAAGCTGATGGTGAATCACTCTATGAAGCATGGGAGCGGTTCAAAGACTTACTTAGGAAGTGCCCACATCATGGCCTTCCCGAGTGGTATCCATCCATACATTCTATAATGGGCTACGGGGAATACGAGAGGCATTGTTGATGCTCGCTTTGCCCGTGGAGCTCTAATGGCAAAATCTGTGAATGATGCCTACAATATTTTGGAGAACATGGCTAATAACAATTACCACTGGAATGGAGAAAGGAGTAATACCAAGAAAGCGGCGGGAATTCACGAACTTGATGCATTATCAACACTTTCTCGCACGTGTAGCTTCTATGAATAATCGCCTAAACAAGTTGACATCCGCCAATGTGCAAGTAAGTAGCTGTAACTTATGTGGAGGAGGGCACCTTACTGAGAAGTGTGCTATGAGTCAGGAAAGTGTGCAATATGTTGCTCATCAAAATAAGCAACAATACAATCCGCACTCAAACTATTATAATCCAGGTTGGAGGAATCACCCTAATTTCTCATGGGGAAATCAAACAAAGTGCACAACAACTACGACCTCCCTACAATCCTCCCGGATTTGCGTACCGGTTCAGCCACAAGAGAAGAAAAGCAATCTTGAAGATATTCTAGCCCAATTCATGACAAGAACAGATTCCATCTTACAAAATCACACAGGCTTCTATCAAGAACCTAGAGGTGCGGGTAGGACAGATTGCTAACTCTCTAAATGTTAGGCGGCAAGGTACAC
Organism: Acacia melanoxylon; assembly: GCA_019022615.1. Taxonomy (NCBI): domain Eukaryota; kingdom Viridiplantae; phylum Streptophyta; class Magnoliopsida; order Fabales; family Fabaceae; genus Acacia; species Acacia melanoxylon. Next base: position 6,191,262 of record JAFJYJ010000030.1, on the reverse strand, counting down.
TTCCCAAGATATCTGAAGATCCTAGGGGTAAGGAAACTTGCCAAGCCATTTCCCTCGAAGCGGTAAAGTGTTGAAAGGTGCTGAACACGCAACCATTGAAGTCCAAATAAGTGAAGAAGTTCGTAAGTAACAATCAAAGTGAAAGTAGGGTTGAATGTCAAACCAAGCCACCACACCAACTTGTTGAAACCGAAAGGAAAGAATCTCAACCTCCTTTTCCTCAACGGGTAAAACCTAACTCAAAGGATAGGCAATTTTCTAGATTTTTGGATGTATTCAAGAAATTGCAGATCAACATCCCATTTGCAGAAGCCTTAGAAAATATGCCATCTTATGCAAAATTTATGAAAGAATTGTTATCCAAAAAGAGGAAATTGGTGGAGAACGAACTAGTTGCACTTATCGAGGAGTGCGGTGCGGTTTTGCAAAAGAAGTTACCACCAAAGTTGAAGGATCCGGAAGCTTCACCATACCTTGCACAATAGGCAATCGGTTTGTGGGTAACGCCCTTTGTGATTTAGGAGCTAGCATCAATTTGATGCCCCTAACCATATTCAAAAGACTCGGCCTTGGGAGATCAAGTCTACATCTGCAGTTCTTCGCTTAGGCGACCGAACATTGGCATATCCAAAAGGTATAATTGAAGACATCCTTGTTAAAATTGATAAACTAATCTTACCTGCAGATTTCATCATCTTAGACATGGAAGAGGACAGAGATATTCCTATCATTTTAGGAAGACCTTCTTAGCCACTTTGGAGGAACATTGATAGATGTGAAAAAGGGTGAGTTGACTATGCGGGTTGAAGACCAACATGTTACTTTTAATGTTTTTAAGGCGCTTAAATTTTCTGATAACCGTGAGAATGTTTTCTCTATCGATGTGCTTGATAATTGCCTTAATGATTTAAAAGTAATGACTCTTCCTCTAGACCCTTTACAAGCTTTAGAAGAGACAGAGTCCTTTGATGGTAAGGATTATGAGTTTTCTTTAGACGAATTTTCCCTTTCCTTGCGTAAATAAATTTTTTGAAACCTTACATGTTGTTGAAGGTAAAGAGGTAAGTGAACCACCCATTACTCCTAATGATGTTCCTAGTCTTGATTTAAAACAACTTCCATCACACCTCTCTTATGCCTATCTAGGAGAGGATGCTTCTTATCCGGTTATTATTGCGGTGACTTAAATCGGTACAAAAGGAAAAACTATTGAGGGTGTTAAGGGAGCACAAGAAGGCAATAGGATGGACTCTAGCCGACATAAAAGGTATAAGCCCTTCCTACTTTGCATGCACAAGATCATTTTGGAAGAAGGAAGCAAGCCTTCAATTGAAGCACGAGGCGTCTAAACCCACACATGAAGGAAGTAGTAAAGAAGGAGATAATCAAATGGTTAGATAATGGGATCATCTATCCCATATCTCGATAGTTCTTGGGTCACCCGGTACAATGTGTGCCAAAGAAAGGAGGCACAACAAAGTGGTGAAGAATGACAACAATGAGATGATTCCTACAAGGACCGTGACTGGTTGGCGTGTATGCATGGATTACGGGAAGTTAAACAAGGCAACCAGGAAAGATCATTTCCTCTCCCATTCTTGGATCGATGCTAGACGGATAGCCGGGTATGACTTTTCTTGTTTTCTTGATGGTTATTCGGGTTACAATCAAATAGCAATTGCTCCCGAAGATCAAGAGAAGACAACTTTTACCCCCCTATGGTACATTTGCATTTCGAAGGATGCCTTTTGGTCTTTGCAACGCCCCTGCCACATTTCAAAGGTGTATGATGGCAATCTTCTATGATCTTATAGAAGACATAATGGAGGTATTTATGGATGACTTCTCTGTCTTTGGTTCTACCTTTGATGCATGTTTAGCAAATTTGTCCAAAGTGTTGCAACGATGTGTAGAAACAAACTTGGTTTTAAATTGGGAAAAATGTCATTTTATGGTACGTGAGGGGGTGGTGTTAGGCCACAAAATTTCAAAAAAGGAATTGAGGTAGACAAAGCTAAAATTGAAGTGATTGAAAAATTACCCATTCCCACTAATGTGAAGGCCATTAGGAGTTTTCTAGGACATCTTTGGTTTTTATAGGCGTTTTATAAAAGATTTTTCCAAAATCAGCAAACCTCTTTGCAATTTGTTGGAAAAAGATACAATTTTTAAAATTGATGATGATTGTATGCAAGCCTTTGAGACTCTAAAGAACAAGCTTATTTCAGCCCCCATTGTGAGTGCTCCCGATTGGAGTGCTCCATTTGAACTAATGTGTGATGCGAGTGATTTTGCAATTGGGGCTGTTTTGGGTCAAAGAAAAGACAGAATTTTTCATGCAATTTACTACGCTAGCGTAACTCTTTCGGATGCTCAAAAGAATTATGCAACAACGAGAAAGAATTCTAGCTATAGTATTTGCATTTGATAAATTCCGAGCTTATCTGTTGGGGTCCAAGGTAGTTGTCTACACAGATCATTCTCGCCATTAAATACCTGTCCAAGAAAGATTCTAAACCAAGGTTGATAAGGTGGATCCTCTTGTTACAAGAATTTGATTTGGAAATCGAGACAAGAAGGGATCAGAAAATCAAGTGGCTGATCACTTGTCAAGATTAGAGGGAAGCAATGAAGACAAGACTGAACCTGTGCATGGATTCTTCCCAGATGAACAGCTCTTTGGAGTTGCCACGTCAATCCCCTGGTATGCTGACATTGTTAATTTTCTGGTATGTGGTATTCTACCTTCTGATTTTACTTTTCAACAAAAGAAAAAGCTCATGCATGATTCAAAATTCTATTTTTGGGATGAGCCTTTTCTTTTCAAAAGATGTCCCGATCAAATAATTCGGAGGTGTGTACCACAAGAGGAAATTAATAATATTCTTGTGCATTGTCATAATTCCGATTATGGGGGGCATTATGGGAGCACTAGGACCGCGCTAAGGTCCTAGAAAGCGGATTTTATTGGCCTTCTTTATTCCATGATGCCCGGAGTTTGTTGTTTCTTGTGACAGTGTCAAAGAACAGGTAATATATCAAGGAGAAATGAGATGCCCAAAGATAGTATTCTTGAAATTGAACCATTTGATGTGTGGGGAATTGACTTCATGGGACCTTTCCCATCTTCCAACAATTGCAAATACATTCTCAAAGGGCGATTGACTATGTTACCAAGTGGGTTGAAGCAAAGGCTCTTCCTACCAATGAAGCACACCAAGTGACCAAGTTTTTAAGGAAGAATATTTTCACAAGGTTTGGTACCCCAAGAGCTATAATCAGTGATGGCGGTTCTCACTTTTGTAACAAATGGTTTGAGACACTATTAGTGAAATACGGGGTCAAGCACAAAGTGTCTACCGCCTACCACCCTCAAACATGTGGCCAAGTGGAAGTATCAAATAGGGAGATCAAGAGAATTCTGGAGAAGGTGGTACGACCTACAAGGAAGGATTGGGCTATAAAGCTAGATGATGCTCTTTGGGCTTACGGAACGCTTACAAGACTGTCTCGGTACATCTCCCTATAGGTTAGTATATGGTAAGGCTTGTCACCTTCCCGTGGAATTAGAACATAAAGCATATTGGGCCATAAAACAACTTAATCTTGATCCCACTGTGGCTAAAGAACATAGACTCCTTCAAATGAATGAATTAGATGAGATCGGGAAGGATGCCTATGAAAGTGCAAGAATCTACAAAGAAAAGACCAAAGCATGGCATGACAAGAAGATTGCTCCACGTCACTTTGAGGTAGGCCAAAAGGTATTGTTATTCAATTCAAGATTGAAATTGTTTCCGGAAAACTCAAATCAAGGTGGAGTGGTCCCTTTAAGGTAACAAAGGTCTTCCCTTATGGTGTGGAATTGGAAGAGGAAAGTTCCAAAAGAACCTTCACCGTGAATGGCCAAAGATTGAAGCATTACGGAGCAAAGATGTGCACCTGAGTGAGATTTCTCATTCATCCCGTAATCCGTAAATATGGGTAACAAGTCTCGCTAAAGACTATAAACTTAGCATGTGCACTATTGTCTATAGATAATTTGCTGCTAATTTTGGTTGTGTTTTCCATTTAAATTAATCAAAAAAAAAAACAAAAAACAAAAACAAAAAAAAATATTGTGGTGGTTTGTCGTTCTTTATTTTCTATTTGCGCTTTCGGATTTTATTTGTTGTTTGTGCAGAATTGTCAGCATGAAAACCTTTGGTGGCAGCCCTTACATTAAGCTTTGGGTGTCCTCTCAGTTTGGGGGAGTCTCTTTAACCCTTCTCTCTTATTTATGGTTTTCTCTTCACTACCTATTCACTTTACATATTAGACAACATTGGGGACAATGTTGGTTTTAAGTTTGGGGGTGTTGTTTGGAAACATGTATTTATTTTCTTTAAGGATAGGGTTTAAAGACTTTTTCCCAACAAGGTTTGATGTTTTCATGACTAGGCATTAGATGTTTTATTATTAAAAAAACAAAAAAAAAAAATCTTTTAAAACATGACTTGAATGAATTCTAAGGTAGATATTGTGGGATTGGAAAATAAGAATCATGTGTTACTAGCAATGCAAAATGTGAATGTCACATATGCTATTCTTGAGTGAGTATGATCATATGTTTGAATAAACAAGTCACTAAATTTCTTGAGTAGTAGTTTGTAGATAATGATCTTGAGGATAGTATAATTGATTCCCATAGCCGTGAGGGATTGAGCTTCATATACTTATATTCTTTCTTGTGTGCACCTCACTACTTTAGCACTCTAGAACTTGTTCTGTTTCTGGTTTGAGATGGCAAGTATTACATGCATACTATGAAATGATAAAAGGCAATTTATTTCTTGTATAAACCAGTTGGCCAAATAGCCCACCTTGCATTTTCCATTGATTAACCCTTTTGAGCTTGATGCCATGTTTGTTCTTGTTATTAACCATTTTCACACAACCATTCCATACATATCCTACCTCACAAAGTGGAAAATAGTGTATGCTACGTAAGGTGAAGGTATGAACTTAATTAATGAATTTTGGAGTTGTATGATGGTTATGATCTATACGATGAATATATCAGGACAAAATAACAAAGGAGGGCTAAAAAAAAAATTATTATGTTGGTGGTACTGGTATTTCAAAAAAAAAAAAAAACAAAGAGAAGAAAAAGAGAGGAATGAGGAAGAGTAAAGGATGAAAACAGTTTATATGAGATATAATTTGGATCTGACTGATGATTGATATGCTCTGTTTTCCATTGTTAAAGCTACTTATCCATAAAATATCCTTCCCTAACCTTAGCCACATTACAACCTTTGAAAGACCTTTTGATTGGTTTATGCATGTGTATTACAAGGCAGTGGAGAATTAGAATATGAACAAGCCTATGGTAGTGTTATTGGAATGATGGTGGATTGAGTGAAATACACACCCTAAAACACTTGAGAGTTTGAGTGGATTGAATATCCAAGTGAGGGGTTTATTTATTCCAATTTACTATTTTCCTCTTGATAACTCTACTTTCTATTAATCTGGAAATTAGTGAAGTGTTGATACAAGCATAATGTATTACTCATTTTTGAACTATGCTTTCACCGAACTATCTTATTTTCCTCATTCACATTGATCTTCACACCTCCTTGTTTTTAAGCTACATATGTTATCTTGAATTAATTTGCTTGAGGACAAGCAAAGATCTAAGTTTGGGGAGTTTGATAACCTTGGAATTTATGATGTTTTAATTGCAAAAAGGAGTTACAAACTCTATCATTGTCATGTTTTAATGGATTAAATTAGTTAAATATGTAGTTTCATCTTCATAATTAGTTTTTAGAATTTATTTGTATAGATCTTGGTCATATTTGGAATTTTGTTCAAAATTGGGCTTAAATCACATCTCTTTTATAATTGGGTAGTGAACACTGTTTGGTATGTTGATCATAATTTGAGTTCTAGACCTCCAATTGATCTGAAATTTATCTTTTAGGAACGCTGAATGAAAGCCATACAACTTATATGAAGAGTCCAGAAGCTAAATGAGACGTTTAGAGGACCCAATTGGGCTTGGAATGCAAGACAAGGTGTTGTGACGGACTCTGGAACAATGTACCGTATTTGATCCATAACTTGGGCTTCCGAACTCCAAATGAGGTCCAGTTTGAACGACTGAAAAGATAACATCCAGGGCTACATTTCATATGAAGACAACGTGGCCCAATTCCACCGAATTCGTGGTGTAAAACAGGCTGTAAATCGGACACGGTTTTGGAGCTGTAAAGTGATTCAAAGATGCTTCCAAGTTGGCCACTAAGAAAAGTGACGAATTTGAGTTGTAAAGTGCATGGATGAGATGCTCCTAGCTGCCTATAAATAGAAGAGTGTTGTGAAGCTAAAAAATACTTGGAGATGAGCTCTCTCTCCTTAGGTTCTTTCTTTCTTAAGTTTCATATCTCCTTCATCTTAAGTTCTTTCTTTTCTTGTTCAAAACCTCCTATATGGATGGTTCTTACATCTTGTTTATGCTTCTTATGTATTATTTTCCTTTTGTTCATTTGAAGTCCTACATGTGATGGTTCTACCTCCTACATGGACGATTAGTTGTAATCTTTTCCTTTCGATTGTTATAATTTAATGTTATGTTTCGTTCATTTTAAGTCCTACATGCGATGGTTCTACCTCCTACATGGACGATTAGTTGTAATCTTTTCTTTTAATTGTTATAGTTTATTTTTATGTTCTTCATCTTTTACCATTTTTTATGCTTGGTCATGTATAGCATGAGCTAAGTATCTTTCTAAGGTCATGTATGGATTTTTTATGAAGTTTAATTGAAATTCTGTTTTTAATTACATAATACTTGTTTTGGATGTGTTTCTTTAATCCATGTTTAATGCCTTAGTTAGTTTGTTCATCTAATTAAGGAATTGAAAGATTAATTAGACCTTGGGAAAGGCTAGTTAATTCTAGGTTCAATTGATTAAAGAACATAAGGTACTAGCAAGGGAACTTGACATAGGCTTTATGCAATCATAAAGAATTCTGACTTAATGCAAGAATTAATTCTAATGAGCATGAGAACATGACTTTAGGATTGAGGATTAGGCTAATTGACTTAGGAATAAGCAATTAGATTAAAATCTGAAATTCGATTGACATACTCCAATTCATGGGTTAAGTAATTAAATTCTACCTTAAAAGAAGATTATGTCTTAATCTAGCTTTGGGTAAAGGAAGAACAATTAAATGGATTATTGATGACATACATGACCCTAGGCTTTTGTTAATTGTTTTCTACAAAGTTTGATTCAATTTCTTTGTCATTTTATTTTCTTTTAATATGTTCATCCAAAAACTCATATGGTTGCATCAACTTTAAATTCAAGTAAATTGGGTTGGTAGTTGGAACTTTGGTCCACAATGGGAACGATATTTTATTACTCGGGATACTTGCTAGTATTACATTGATAGTGTATACTTGCACTGGTTATACCTTACTCATCGGTGATACTGATGGTGATGACAATATTGCTGCATCATAGAGTCATATGTTATCTAGTGTTTTGTATTTCATGTTCATATTTATGTTCATTAGTTATGTATATGTTGTTAGTTCTCAATGTGTTTTGATGATTAATAACAATTGTAAACATGAAAGAATGATTTTTGTTAGAAATTGGTAAAACATGTTGTTTGCAATTCAAAAACATTTCTCGGCTCCAAACTCGAGCTTGGGTCTCCAAACTCGAGCTTGCCCTTACGTAAAGCAAACCAAGCTATTTTGCATTTTCTAAACTTGAGCTTGGTCCATAAACTTGAGCTTGAAAGTTTTCAAAGTTTACTCATATACTGAGTAAGCTCGAGCTTGCACCTGTAAGCTTGAGCTTACGAAGGTTTGAGGATTTTATCAAGTTACTCAAATTGCAAACTCAAGCTTATTAGTTATAAGCTCAAGCTTGCCTCTTCCGGAGACTTTTCTCACTAAGTTTACAAATATGTAAACTCGAGCTTGCGTTACAAGCTCGAGCTTACCTCTGGCAAAATCCTTTAAACTTGAGCTTATCATTTCTTTTGTAGAGTTTGTGAGTTTACAAAAGTTGTAAACTCGAGCTTGGCATACCAAGCTCGAGCTTGCACCAGGCAGAAAGTTTTCAAGTTTTTACTTCAAAGAGTAAACTCAAGTTTAAGGTTGTAAACTCAAGCTTGCGTCTGACAAAAATCTTTCAAAGTTTTTAAAACCTTTGGCAAACTCGAGCTTGCCCTTGCAAGCTCAAGCTTGAGTCGACAGAGCATTGTCATATTTTGAGCTTAGCAAACTCAAGTTTACACCTCTAAGCTCAAGCTTGCATTTTGTGAACTAAAATTATTTTTGACATGAATAGTGCCAAACTCGAGCTTACTCACTAATAAGCTCAAGCTTGCGTTTTTCCACTTTGGCTCTCAAAATGAATTCAAACATGTTTCCCGACAAATGCTAAACTCGAGCTTACTCATTTACAAGCTCGAGCTTGAGGCTTCCGAGGCAAAACTCAAGTTTTAAATGAAGACCAAACTCGAGCTTGGTATAGTAAACTCGAGCTTGGAACTTCAAATGATTTAAGAACGCATCTGAGTGTATTTTGTTCAGTTTGATTTATGCTTTAGCTTGATTCTATGAATTGGTTGTATATGATTTATATGATTCATATCAATATTTCCTAACCAAATTTAACCAGTTTGCTTATGAGATTTCAAGAGATCTAGGTTTGTTTTAAAGAAGACTTTAAGACAACAACTTGTGCAACTTGCAATATAATATTGTATCTCTCATCCAAAGCAATGGTTTACAACCTGGAAAGTAGGACAACCATTCTCCAAGAAAGAAAGCTAGCCTCCAAACAGCTGGACAACATTATGCAACTACCTCCACTAAACATAACAGACATGGGAACACATTCTTGAGGAGCCAAATTTCAAATATTCAAATCTGCAACAACCATATTCAAACAAATTTGTTCACAACACTAGATTCATGGAGACACACTCACAACAGCTATATTTTCAAATTAGATCAAGTCTCAACGGATCTACAACGTTCACAAGCTTCAATCCGATAAATACATGAAGATTTGAAGTCTGAAAGTAGAGAAGACATACACAGAAAACGCATACAAAGATCTCAGTCTTTTTACATCGCTTATATTTCTCATTTGTATCTTTGATACATTGTGCTTCAGTGCTTATCTTTATTCACTCTTTGAGAGAGTTCATTTCGTAAATCATTCTTTGTAAGAATCTCAAAGTTGTGGGACTTTGAGGTTGGGTTATCGATTACAACTTGTAAGGGGAGTGTATCCTAGAGAGAGGATAACTTTCGAGTACGAGTGTGTATCGATTTGAGTGATAGTAGAAAAACCCGAGAGTCGGGACTGGACGTAGGTCAAGAGTTAAGACCGAACCAGTATAAATCTTTTGTGTCAAACTCTTCTTCTCTAACTCCATTTACCTTGGTTAAGCATCTGTAGTGTGGGTGATCTGAAAAGAATTTTTAAAATCCCCAATTCACACCCCCCCTCTTGGTGATTTCCTTCACTTTCATATGTGACTAACAATATCAATTTATGCATGAATATGTTGGTAGTATGAATGATATGACTTGTGTTTTTGTTTCTTATGTTACTTTTGTACAAAATATTGTTCTGGGAACTAGCATTAAAATAAAACATAAGTTTTATCATTATCAAAAAGGCGAAGAATCTTAGATCCTATGTTTTGATGATAACAAAGCTTAGAAATGTTTTGCATAAGATTTGAATGATGAACAAAGTTTGAACGAGAAAATATCTTTGTTTTGAAAAATAATTTAGATCACTTAAGTGACCACTCAAGTAATGTGATAGATCCTAGATAAATCATCATGGTGATCTTTCTGATGAAACAGTTTCATAAAAGAAGATCACTCGAGTAACCACTTGAGTGATGTATTGAAATCCACCACCAACAAATCACAATAGTGATTTATCCAGTAATCAGTGACTGTAACATTTTCAAAGGGGAATCACTCGAGTGATGTTCCAAGTTCACTTGAATGACTACTCAAGTGATAGGTTAAAATTCATCACTAGCATACTATTTAAGTGATTTCTTCAGTGATGCTGCTATGAAGTACTTTAAAGAAAAAGTCACTCAAGTGACCACTCGAGTAATGACTTGAGATCACTCGAGTGATGAGACAGAGTACCACTACCACAACACTATAGTGATCCTAAAGTGTTTTAAAATCGAAAAATTTTCTAAGTATAAAATCACTTGAGTAATGTGTTAAAACAACATCACTAGCAAAACACTCTAGTGATGTGATCAAGTGATATGCTTTTTTGAATAATCAAATGAAACAAGATCACTCAAATGACCTTATAATTCTTTATCACTAGCTAATCACTCAATTGATACACCAAGTGATCAGAAAAGATTACTTGAGTGATCCTATTTTGTATATCACTTGCACATCACTCCAGTGACCTATTCAGTGCTCTGAAATATTTTCAAAACTCCCAAAAGAGGATTACTCGAGTGATCATTCGAGTAATGCTTTAGCATAAAATAGAGCAAAGCTTCAGAATTTTTTTAAATCATTGGAATGATTATGAAATTTGTTCTTCTTGCTTCTAATCATTATAATTGTTTACTATAATAGTACTTAAGTGTTTTTCAGGTCATCAAACAAGTTTTAATTCACAAACTAAAAAAAGCCCTTTTGTGTTAGAAGCATTAAATGCAAAGGACATTCAAACATTGAACATTCTCTCTACTCTAATGGCTAATTCGTCAAATACAATGAATGTTCAAAGACTCCAATGGATATATATATATATATATATATATATATATATATATATATATATATATATATATATATATATATATATATCAATGACCAAGGAAACTCCAATGGATAATTCAACAAGACAGCAGTCATTAATTCACTCTACCTAAAATACTCAGAGATTGAAGATGAATGCACCAAACTTCAACGAACTACTATGAAAACTTATGTTACATTCATTGCAAAGTCTCAAAACTCTTGAGTTTGATTATGTACTTCAATGATCATATATCTACTCTTGCGAGAGACATTTATTGATTCATTTATTTTTGAGAGACTCAAGATTATAGGATCTTGAGCGGACATCAAATTGCAAAGTGTAAAGGGGAGAGATTGTTCTTGAAAAAGAACTAGCTTACACTGAGGAACCAAGAACCTAACGAATCTTGGAGAATAGTGAAAATCTCATAAGGCTTGTAATAACTGGATGTAGGTCAAGTGGTTTGGACCAAGCCAGTATAAATCTCTTGTGGCGACATCTCTTCAACTCTATCTTATTTTTCTTACAGTTTGCATTAAAGTTCAATAATTTAATTATCACCTAATTCACCCTCTCTTTGGTGAGAGTCTTGTTCTAACAGTTTTCACGCTTATGTGAAAGTACCTTTGACTTTCTGTGTCTCCTCTCTGTCGCAAGTCACGCTACCATCGAGGAAGGTAGTTAGGATTTCCTACGTACTTGAACACGTTTGTACACTTTACCAATTTTGTGGTTACACAAGTCATACTCACGCCTCTGTTCACACTAGCTGCCCTCTAACCCACTACCTTCCTCTCGCACCATTGGGTCCATCTCCTCCTATGTTCAATTCAAATGGGCTCATATCACATAAGAAGCATTAGTGGGCTTCTGTCCCATGGCCTAAGATATCAGCAGATATATTTAGCCTAATGGCTTACCTTGTTAGTCTTTCAGGTATGCCAAGGCTTGTTGCTTGTCAATGTCACACCAACCTCTGTTTTCCGAAGCAAGAACAAAGACACAAATGCTTGAACTCTCTCTCTTTCTTTGGTTCTTACTCTCGGTTTACTTGAATTAACTCGAGTGCAATGTATCCCTGTTTTGAAATCACTGTGTCCGTAATTGCGAAATCTTCAAGTATGATTTGTATACTTCATATCTTCACTCACTATTGTTCCTAACTATGTTTAATCAGTTTGTTAGTTAGTTTCAGAAGATCAAATGAAGGATAAACTGAAGATTAATCAAAAATCATTATGATTACGTCAGAGCATTAAATGCTAGGTTCAAAAAATGAAGCATGGATTTGGCAAATCATTTTCTCTACACATTTCTAAGGCATTTATGTTTCCTTTCCTCATTTGAACGCAGATCATCCAACGGATTAATCTTAAGGAAAGTCAACAAAGAATGTCTGGGCACATTGGTTGAATCAAAGCATTGAGAAAATACACATGGTTCAACCTAACGGCTATTTATTACTCTCAACGGTTTGATTGATTCCTCCCAAAGGTCATTAAATGCTTCCATCATATATAAGCTGAAGAATTCAATTCCTTCAATAACCAAGAATATCATAAACACAAAAAGGCTCAACGTGATATAAGCTTTTATTGTTTCTACTCATTTGTATAATATTTTTGGATATTCTAAACTTCAGTGTTTATCTATCTGCTTTTTAGAGAGTTTATCATTAATTATAAATCTTTGTAAGAATCTCAAAGTATTGGGACTTTGAAATTGGGTTATCAAATTACAACTTGTAAGGGGGAGTGTATCCTAGTGAGAGGATAACTTTCGAGTACAGAGTGTGTAATTGATTGAAATGATAGTGAAAATCCCAGAGAATCTGGGGACTGTGTTAGTTCTCTATGTGTTTTGATGATAACTGAAAATTGTAAACACAAGTTGAAGTTTTTCTTTGGTAATTTGAAAATCTTATTGTCAAAGGCAAACTCGAGTTTTGGAAGCAAAACTCAAATTTGGAGTTGACAAAGAGTAGCTCAAAATTATGAACAAAAGAAAACTCTAGTTTGCTTGGGCAAACTCGAGTTTGCAAGAGATAGAGAGCACTCAAGTTTTTCACACTAAGACAAACTCGAGTTTGTACCATACAGAGACACTTTAATATTTCCTGAAGAATACAAAACTCCAGTTTTCATCTACCAGAAAGTTTGTAAAAGTTTTCTCTTATGAGGAAACTCGAGTTTGGGTTTTGTAAACTCGAGTTTTGGTCATACAGAGAGCTCCCAAAGTTTTGAACTTAAGCAAACTCCAGTTTTCATATGGAAACTCTAGTTTGCACCAAACAAAGAGTTTTGTCAAGTTTTGTAAACTTGGCCAAACTCAAGTTTGTGTTTTACAAACTCGAGTTTGGGCTTGGCAGAGTCTCAATGTTTTTCATCCCAAGCAAACTCCAGGTTGTTATGGCAAACTTCAGTTTGCACTTGGCCAAATATTTTCTAAGTTTTCCAAAGATTTGAGGAAACTCGAGTTTGTATTTGTAAACTCGAGTTTGTGCTTGACAGAAAGTTATCATGCTTTATCCACTTTGTGAAAACTCCAGTTTTCACTTGGCATAGATTTTCAAAGGTTTTCAAATTTAAAAGAAAACTCGAGTTAACATTTGGAAACTCAAGTTTACACCAGGCAGAGAGCTTTGCTCATTTCAATAATTTGAAAACTCAAGTTTACATTTGGAAACTCCAGTTTTGAGCTTTTGGACTTAAACATGTTTTCACTATAAAAGTCCAAAACACGAATTTGTCATTAATCAACTCGAGTTTGCTCAATGTTTCAAAATGTGCTTCAAAACTCAACTTGCGACATTCTTCTCTGGAAGAAGGAAACTCGAGTTAGGATTTGGAAACTCGAGTTTGGCCTTCTAAAAACTCCAGTTTGTGAGAACAAACTCGAGTTTGTGTCGCTATGTTTGAAAATCAAATTGCACGAATTTGTGAAATCTTCATGTTTGATCTCAATACTTATTATCATCACTCATTACTATTCCTAACTATGTTTAATCAGTTTATTAGTGAGTTTCAGATGATTTAGAGGATATTAAATGAAGATTTTAACAAAAGCAAAAAGTGACGTCAGCACATTAAATGCAAAGTCCAGAAAACTTGAATCCTTTTGGACAATCATTCTACACACATTACAAAGCGATTAATGTTTCCTTTCCTCATCCAGTAGCTACTCTTCCAACGGATTAATATTCAAGAAGTCAACCATAAACTTTTGTGCAACTGGATTAACTAAAGAGTAAAGAGAGAAGAAGACCAAAGCTTCACCTAATCCTTCCTTAATGTTGGGAACGGTCACGTTGAAGATTACAACGGTCATTTAATGCTCTCTTGGAATAAATAGAGCTGCATTCAATTCTTCTCGAACCAATCTGCAGAAAAACAAAATCATTCAAGTTTCCAACTACTATTTGAGTTTTCTTGTGTAAATTATCTTTTGATACATCTGTACTTTAATGATTATATTTATCCACTCTTAGAGAGAGTTCATTTATTGAAAATCATTTATTGTAAGAATCTCAAGTCAGAGGACTTAGAGATTGAGATATTGATTGCAACTTGTAAGGGTGAGTGAGTTCTAGTGAGAGAATTACTCTTGAGTTACAGAGTGTGTAATCAATTGAGATAGTGAAAATCTCAGAGAGTCTGAAGACTAGACGTAGGTCAAAAGGTTAGACCAAACCAGTATAAATTCCTTGTGTCGTGCTTCCTCTTCTCTTATTCTGTTGTGCTCTATTTTTGCGTTCAAGTTTCAGAGCACTAAGCAAAGAATTTTTTAAATCCCCAATTCAACCCCCCCCTCTTGGTGATTTGCTCCACTTTCAGACTAGACGTAGATAAAGAGTTAAGACCGAACCAATAAATCTTCTGTGTTCATCTTTCTTCCTCTCTCTCTCTTAGCCTCTGTTTTGTGCGTGAAGTTCTAGGTTTATCGAAAAGATTCTTAAATCCCCAATTCACCCCCTTGGTGATATTCTGTCATTTACAAGATCGTCCACCAATAAGGCCTTCACATCGACCCGCGAGTATCGAACCTCTTTCTTTTTAAAGTGAAGGTCAATGCCTTAGCTAACTATGTTACTCCTCGTTAGCATTGGGCTGCGTGTTTTACTTTCCTATTACTGATGTAATGCAGCCCATCTATAATGTAATCTTTTTACCTTATGTCTATGGAAGTTTGACTTATATTTATAATTTATTAATTGAAAAAGTAATACAAAAGAAATTCAAATAGCTTATCAGATTTTTTTCTGAAAAGACTTCAAGCAGATGCGAAATCGGAAGTTGATATTCCCTTATCTCTCATTAATGCCAACCTTTCTTCTCTTTTCTATTTATTCACACATTCATTAAATCTACATTTTGCAGTCTCCATCTTCAGAGCATTTCGATTTCCTGTCGCCGTGTGCATCCTCTGTTCATCTCTCGAAGAAGAAAAAAAAAAAAAACCTTTTTTCATGATAAGTTTTTGTTCTTTCTTTTTTGTTATATTCATTCTGGTTCTTATTATAAGTCACCAACTGCAATTTCTCTTATATTAAGGAATGACAATTAAGTCATTAAATTAGTATTCAATTGATAAATATATCAACCTTTACCCTTGCATTATTGGGAGGAGAGAGAGAAAAAAAAATCTGATTGGGTTAGAAATACAAAGTTAATGGGAGGAGAAAAAAACATGCTGATTGGATTGAAAATATACAAACTTAATGGGGGAGAGAAAAAATATGTTGAATGGATTAAAAATGCAATAGTCAATGAAAAATATTGACATAATGAGAAAAACCCAATAAATTAATTAGTTAGAGGCAGTTGATGCCTTATAATAAGAATCAAAAATTGTTGATAGTTAGTGCCTTATAAAAATGATAGAAGGAGTTAGGTTTTACTCCTGATCTTTTAATATGTTGTTCTCACCTTTTTTCCGTCAAAAACCAGTCAGCTCTCAAAGTGGCTTAATTCCTTGGATGGCCTAGAGTTTTGAACCAAGCCGAAAAATGTTTGGATGACAGCTAGCCCGTTCCAACTGTCTCGTCCGATCCAAGCTTCAAATCATTGAACCGATGAGCCAAATCAACTTTCATAGTTTGAAACAACAAAAATCTTATCCTTCATGATGAGTCGGCAAGATAAGTCACATGACGCCAATGTGTTTTATCAGCAATCAAATATAGTTAAATTAAGTCATTAATTAAGTGTTCACTTGAGTGTTTACTTCAATATTCCTCTACCCTTTTTCATATAACTCCATATTCTTTATAGATGCCACCCAAATTCTTCCTATTAGATTGAAACATGCAAAATAAATGTAAGAAACGCAAATAATGCAAACTTCATATAAACAACGTTCCATAATAAAAGCAAGTAAACAACAAAAAAGACCATACCCACAATAAAAACATGAGGCAAGAAACGAAATAAGGCTCATGACGTGTCTCTTTTGTGGGCGCTTGGATGGATTAGACGGCAGGATCCAAGGCTTCTGAGAAACACGGAGAAACCCGCCGCCCGACAAACGTGAGGCGAACGAAGCGCGGCGGTAAGCTGCGGACAAATTTGTGCGCGAGATCTGTGCCCTAGCTGAGGAAGAGAGAAAATGGGGATGGGAAGATGGTTGAAAATAGCTGTGTTGGTGGGAATCCTGGCGATATTAAGAGGATTGATAAAGAATTATGGATGGGACAAAGACGCAGCTATTCAATTATTGAGAGATCAGTATGATAAATTGGGTATTTGGGCCATTCCTCTGTACGTCGCTATACATACACTCTCCATCGCTCTCTGTTTGCCCTCTTCTGTTTTCTTGGAAGCCGCCGCTTCTCCGCTGTTTGGTTTCTTCCCTGCCCTGCTCTGCGTCTTCTCAGCTAAGGTGCTCGGTGCTTCTCTCTCGTTCTGGATCGGCAGGTTTGTCTTTTTCTTCAAATATCAAATTCTTTCGTTTTTTATTGTCAATGGAACAAAACTCTCATATCTTAATTAGGTTTTGGTTGAATTTTTACTTGCTTTTCTTGTTCGATAAAATCCTTTGAGACTTGTTAATTACGGACTAGAGTTTTGAACTTACGTTGCAGAGGCTATTCTCTGATCCTTCTGCTAAGTCGAATCCAGTCTTCTTAAGTCACGAAGAGACTATGGATTAATTCATACGAGTTGTAATTGTATGCCAGTCATTTCATCCCCCGTTACCCAACTCGTTTCCTGATATTGATCATAGAGGCTTGTGTACTAGGTAAAGAGCGTAATTCTACGGATGTAAACTTATCAACCTGCTCATCAATAGAGAAAGAAACGATTGAGGGTATGCAAAACTTATTTAAAAAACTGGAATTTTTTCCATCAATGGTAATGAGCTGCCATTTACTAGACACTCCTAGAATAACAGGTGGTTACCCTCTTTCTTTGAGATCAACCATTGTCGTTGCTATTGAATGTAAAGAATGCATTTCTATACTCTACTTCCTATATCTAACTGATTTGAGAACCTGGTAATACCTTGTGAAGACTCCTTGATATCTCTTATTATTTAGGTTAACAATGGAAAAGGAATTCTTATCAGCTGTTAATCATGCAAGCTTGATTGCCCGAGAAAAATAAGTTAGCTTATTTCTGTCTCTCAATAGATATGTTTGTGAAGAACTAGAAGAGTTGTAATCAGTACTCTTATATTTTGTAGTTTCATTGCGCCTTATTTAACTTCTTGGGCAAGCTCAGGTTAAGATATTCAGAAGAAAGAGCCAGATAGTTCATCTCTAAGGGAGAGTAGTTATAAATTTATCCTGATATAAGTAGGTCCATAAACCATATGGTGAATTTAAACAATATGATATTACTGGAGTTCAATTTCCCATTCTTGCTTCAATGACATGAAGATCCCTACGACAGGTTGCTGAAAACTCCCAGTGTTTGTACTAAATGAAAGTAAATTCTGTTGGTGGATAGCATTAGTTAATGAGGTTGTTGTATGAAGGATACCCTACGCTAGTTAACAAGTTGGGTAACAGTTTTTCTTGCACCTAAACATGTGTTTGCGCTTGAAATGCATAATTCCTCCTGCCGTTCTTTGTTTCAATTGAATTTAACTCAATTCTTTTTTTCATTCAGGTTAATTTTCAGAAGTTCAAGTTCAGCTGTGGAGTGGGTTCAAAAAAACAAATATTTTCATATCCTTTCTAGAGGAGTCGAGCAAGATGGTTGGAAATTTGTTCTTCTTGCTCGCTTCTCTCCTTTGCCCTCCTATGTTATTAACTATACCCTAGCTGCTACTAAAGTGGGGTTCTTGTTGGACTTCCTGCTTCCCACTGTTATCGGATCCATCCCGATGATCTTGCAGAATACTTCTCTGGGAAGCCTTGCTGGTGCTGCTGTTGCTTCAGCTTCCGGCTCTGAGAAATCTCACATTTGGTCTTACCTGTTTCCAGTAGTTGGTATAATATCTAGTGTGCTTATTTCTTTGAGAATCAAGGAGTACTCAAAGTCACGCTTCAATAGCTAAAATCTTTCCATTCAAGGATAACCCATTTAACTCTGGGAAAAACGTACCCTGGTAGTGAAGAAATTAGGTGCCCTGACAAGGTGAGTACTTTGGCCTGATATTCATATTTGGTCTCTCATATGTTCTTTTATAGCAACTCCTTATAGGACATTTTCTCCCCATCCCTTAAAACTGTTTTGAGTAATAACACTTGCACCAATAATTTATTCATAAAAGTTACACTGGAGAAGGAGTCCAAGTTTAGGTGGTAATTGGAATGAGGTGATTGTTGTGAGTATCTCCGCAGTAGGTTCAACTACCAGAAAACTTAGACTGCAATTAAATTGGCCGTGTGAACTCATCTGAATTTATAATTATTCATATACTATGACAAATACATTTTGGGTCACGAGTATGTGGGGCTTAGAGTTTTCAATGTCAAGTTTAATTAGAATTGGTTTTGCAAACTTGATTTTGATTGGATTTGATTTTGCTATTCTATGATTTATGTTAGGATGCTAATATCTCAAAAGTGACTTTGACAAAATATAAACATGTTTGGATGATTTTAATCAAAAACACCTAAAGATGTATAGTTATTGAAAATGGCATTAATTTAAAAATTATTATTATATTACCAAAATAAAATTTTAATAAAATCGATAGGTGACATTTCAAATCATAAATAATAGAAATTAAGGAAGGAAAATATAAACGTGAAGGGAATATTATTTATTATAACAATGATATTTCTAGCTATCAATAATAACAATATCTTTTATAAACTTTATATTGAGAATGTTAATTGATGTATTAGTTGTTTTAGTTAAAGTAACATGAATAAACAAAAATTAGGTAAAAAGAAGATTTAAATAACAAGGAAAAAAAAAAAAAAGGGGGGGGAGAGGTTAAGGAAGCATGTGGCAATATGGCATGCTTTACGTTATGTTTGGTTGAGGGGAGGGAGGAAGGAGAGAGAAAAAAAAAAATTTTTTCTCTCATATTTATTAAATAATCTAATAAAAAAATTTAATATTATAAAAATATACTCTTAACAAAAAGAGAATATTCTTCTTATTAATAACAATTTGGTCAATATCCTTTCTAGGATTGTTCCCTTCTCATCCCTCCCTTTAAACCAAACACACCCTTAAGAAAAGACAAAGATAAAGACGATTGATGAAAGCTAATTGATGGGTAAATTAAGGCAAGGAGAGAAGAAAAATCAATTCTTGGGATATATATAATTTTCTTTAATTTTTATTTAGTATTTTTTTTTATATATTTTTTCTTTATGACATTTTTTTTTAACGGAAAAATCTTAAGAAAATATCATTTAAACTTTAAAATCATAAATATATGATCTTTCAATAAAACAAGATGTCAATTATTTTATTATTCTTATAAATCTTATTATTGTATTAATCAATAAGATTTTAAAGTTTAAGTGGTATCTTTTTGTCATTTTTACTTTTTTAATTTTATTCTTTTAGAACTATTAGTCCCACTAACTTTGCTTTTTAACATCATTTGCTCCTATGCAGAAACTAATTTTGGTAACAAAGTAAAATAAAATAAAATAATTAATAATGATACAAAAACAAAAAATACTAAAAAAAAAAAAAATTTAAAAAAAAGAAACTTGGTAAAAAAAATCAAGGAAAGAATATATATTTTTAACCTGATTGATAGAATATATATTAGCACCTCTTATCATATATTACCTTCTCCTTATTATAATTAACTAATTATAAGTTTATTTGCGCTTTTTATAACTTTTTTGTTCCCAATGAGCATTATTATTTTTTTTCCATGTATGCCCCTAGTTAATAAAGGTAGTGATAGAATAATAATTAATATATTTAGAATTTAATGCATTAGTAGGGGTAATATTGAAATTACTTGATTATATATTACTTTATTATTCAAACTAATTAGTTTTTGAGAAAAGAAGAAAAAAACTATTCTAAAATAATTTAATTAAACATTTTTTAATCTCTCTAAATAAGATCTTAATCATTTCAATGTTGTGCTTTGGATTATATATTAGTTTATTAGTCAAACTAATTAGTTTGAAGAAAAAAATAAATAAAAAATACTCTAAAATAATTTAATTAAAAATTTCCTTAATCTCTCCAGAAGTCACATACTAGCGCAAAGGCTGAGACAAGCTTGGGTCAAAATCACATTGTGACTGGAAAAGGCCCATGCGTTCCATTGGGGACTTTGCTTCTTTCCTCTTGTTTTCCCTTTCGCTCTCATCATTTGCCTCTTTCACAACCATTGGATCAAGGTTTAATATTTAATATTTCTTTTTCATCCTTCTCTCCATTAAAATAATATTTTTAAAAAATATTAATTAGACGATTAGATCTTATTCTAATGGTTATGAAGGAGTAAAAGATAGAAGTAAGAAGAGAAATTGAGAGAAGCCAAATCCTTGGATTGGAGGGTGGAAACAAATCACATGGGCCACATGCTTTCTCCAAAATAAGCGTGACCCATTTCTGTTGATAGTTATTTTAACTTAATACTCCCATTAGTTAGGTTATATGTGTAAAAATACATAATTGTTAGTCCCAAAATCAAACCTCGGTATGAAGAAACATATGAAAATTTTAAAATGGAGTAAAAATATCATCTCCGTTGTTGTTATAATTGCAGGTGCAAACAAAATCCCATTATCTTTTTTAAAAGGTGTTGTTGGAACCATAATCAAACCTTGATGCAAAAGTGTTCTTGTGAATGCAAAAACTTTCTGGATCGAATCTCCTTTTTTTAGTGAAAGTGTCAACTCTTTTGTTAGTTAAAACACTTTACCACCATATTTTATCAAAAAAAAATGAAGTTGTTAATATTCTGCAATAGTTGTCAAATGTTTAATTAATTGTAATAATTAGCTAATCCTTTGTTCTAACCTTTACCAAAATGTGGTGCTGGAACTTCGGCAGCTGGTGGCGGCGGCTACTAGTGGGTGGAATTTTTTCCTTAAAAAAGTAAGAGATAATATGGTAAAAGCACAACATTGACAAATTTCCCCAAAAAAATTAAAAAGAAGCAAGGGGCTCTTTAGTTATTTGGCCCAAATATTCGAAATCCATATTGATACCCATCACCATTTTGTGATTTGTCAAATTGGGGTTATCTTTCAGGGTTTTGAAAATTTTAGGGGTATTTTGTTGTCTTTTTTTTTCCAAAATTAAACGCTAGAATTTGTTAGACCCAAGTCACAAACATTTAACCTAACCAAATATACCAAAATAGTTTAAAATATAATAAGAATACAATCTTCATAATTGAATAGATAGAATTTAGGGAAAAAGACAAATAGGTGCCAAGGACCATAAAAAATTACAAAAAAGTCCCAACATGAAATTCATATATCAAAAAAGTCCACAACATGAAATGATATATTTACAACAAAATTTAAAAACCCATTATTCACAACAAGAAAAAAAAAACTATTTTTTATAATAGGAAGTGTCATATTCACAACAAAATTTAAACATCCTGGATTTTGTTTCAAACTCAAGTCCTAAGTGTCTGAGGTCATTTACAACGGAAAAATGTTAGAAAAAGTTATATTCACAACAAAATTTTAAACCCTAAATTCACAACAAAAATTATATTTACAACAAAATTTAAAAAAATTTAAAAATTTGGATTTTGTTTCAATACAAATAATATCAAATATATGAATTTCTGTTGGGATTTTTTTGTAATTTTTTATGGTCCTTGGGACCTGATTGTCATTTTCCTTAGAATTTAATTTGGTACTCCGATCCCTTTTAGTTAGTTTTGCTCACTCGGAGAGATTGCAACCGTTTGTAACTACATCCATGAACTTGAAAGATGGTAAGAATATGACGTCAATTATCACCAATTCTCATAACTAGTAGTAGTAATAATAAATAAATAAATACTACAGTATAATGCAAATTTGAAACGTGCATTTGGGAAGAAAGTGGCCTGGAGGCAACGAATACGATACTCACTCCGCCGCAAATTCGCCGCGAATACATATTGCTTGCCAGTTGCCAGTTGCCAGCATGATGCGAGTTGCAAGAATACTAATTGTGCACTATAAATCAAGCTAACAACGGGTTCACATTAGGTGCACATCTCTTATGTGCACCTTATGTGCTTGTCCCTCTATAAGTCGCCGCGAATATTGTGCACTATAAATCAAGCTACCATATCACATTACATTTCTGCATTTTAACATATGAAAAGAAGCTTTTGGACCCTCCACAATATTCTTTCTAGTGGCCCCATATGCTTAGAGATGTGATGCCCGTTTCTAACGCACGTCTATAATGTGTTTGAAGGGAGATAAAATTAGGAGAGGAGAAAGTTAGTAAAATCTTATAAAATGTAATCAATATCTACACGAAACTGGCAAATCAACTTTGCTGTCCTTCGTCCGCGGTGGATTACCAAGGGTCACCCAAAAAGAAAGTTGGAACTGAGTTGAAAGACCAACCTTGTTATTTGATAAACAAAAGTTAGTAAAATATAATGAAATGTAACAAATACCTCTAATAAAAGTTGGGAATAAGCTGAAAGAGTGACCTTGTTACTTAGTAAATGAAATCTACTACTCCCTCCGGTCCTAATTATAGAACAACATTTAAGAATTTTTTTGGTCTTAATTATATGACAACATTCTAATTTTTATCAATTTCTTCCTAAGATACTCATATTGATATGAATGAGGGATTATGTGAAATCAATAAAGTAATTGAAATGCAAAATTTATATAAAGGCATTTTAGAAAAATGAGTAAAATAAACTAATTTAACCTTTATCCTTAATCCCTCCAAAATAAGTTAAATATATCCTATAATTAGGACCGGAGGGAGTAATAACTAATAAAATGTGGTCATCCCTATACAAAAGTTAGGAATGAGTTGGAAAAGTGACTTTTTTACTTAATAAATAGAAGTTGGTAAAGATTAAATGAAATACCTATACAAAAGTTGTGAATGAGCAAAGTAAGGTCTCTTACTTTCATAGGGATTATTAAAATTCAGGTACCTGGGAGACTCTCCCAACATAGACGCAGGTCGGATCCGGATTAGTCGGGCCGAAGCCCCGGTGAACCGAGTGGGCGACCAAAAAAAAACATATCAGGAACTCATTCTTTCCTTTTATATTTTTTAAGTTCTCTTGTCGTTAATATAAAATATATTTATCAAATTTGATTAGATTAAAAAAGTTAGCTATGTGTTAATTAATATGACATGTATTTTTAAAAACATCCTAACCATTTTCCTTAATTCATTAATTCATTCTCCTTAAAAATTATTTTTGAAAGAACATCAATAATGATAAATTAGGAAAATATTGATAAATATGTAGACTATATATCTTATTTAGGATAAAGATCAACTCCCAAATATGTCTATAATAAGAACTGGAGGAGTAATAAACTTGCTAAATTCTCCCACGAAAAAATGAATACTCCCTTCGGTCCTAATTATAAGGCACTATTGACTTTTTTGGAGAGATTAGACAGTGTTTAATTAAATTACTTTAGAATATTTTTATTTTTATTTTTTCCTTCAAACTAATTGGTTTGACTAATAAACTAATATATAATCTAAGGATACATAATAAATGAAATGATTAATTAACTTATTTAGCTTCCTTAATCTTTTTAAAAAAGGTCAAAGGTAAGACCAAAGGTAGTACATAGCTATGATAGAAAATTTCTGACTCATGCTTTCTTGCCTGAGTGCTGTAAAGGGACTTTACATTGAATCCTTAGCAATAGAAATCTTGCAATTAAAGTCATTGTTCTGTGATGAGGGGTCCTCACCTAATGTATGAATATAGTCTCACGTTCTTTTACTCTTTGTTGCGTTGTCATACTTTTGATTTAACGTCATTGTCTTTTATTAAAGAACGGCGTTTAACAATAAAGAATCAACAACAATCAAGCATATTTATACAATTACAAACACGCATTTGGACTTGGATTGTCTTTGCTTTTCTTGTCCACTTCTCAATCACCGACAGCTTCAATTTAAGCACTTCTGATCTAACTTTTTATAAAATGATTTTAAAATATATCTCTATTGCAATTTTTAACCCAAAATTTAACAACCTGAATTTATTTATTTACTTTCTTAATATTTTAACACTTTATTAATAATTGTATAAAATACTTCCTCACGTCCTTAATACAAAACATAATTGTAGAGTTAATTTTAGTCAAAAATATAATTTCAATTGTTTATATTTGTCAATATTTTTTTCATTTACTCCTATTGATACTCTTTCAGCCAAGTAAAGAAGAGATAGAGAAAATTGAAGAAAATTATTAGGTGTTTTAAGAATAAAATAATATAATCTAATTAAATTAAGTAAATACTCTTCCTGGTCCTTAATATAGGACATATTTATGAAATTGATCTTACTACTAAATATAAGACATTTTTTATATTTGTCAATATTTTCCTAATTTACTCTTATTAATTCTTCCCTATCAATAGTCTAGGAGGTGAGGAAAGGTAATTAAAAAAAGTGACTAAAGTATTTAGAAAATGTGGCATATTAACTAATATAATCAACTACTTCAATTCAATTAGGTAAATATGTTTTATATTAAAGATTAAAAAAATATGTCATATATTAAGAGTTTGAGGGCCGCTCAAATTTACACTTAACAAATGAGATGAGAAGTGGGGAAGAAGTGAAGAATCTTTTCTATATCAGTAAATCCTTAAAAACACATAAACATAAACATAAACATAATAATAATAAATAATAATAGTAGTAGTAAAAAAATACTAATTGATATTCAGTCAATTTAATTCATCGTGAGATCTTTCACTTTATCGTGTACTAACTAAACTAGATAGGGTTGTTACATATACATAGGATCAGGCGAGTTGCCGATCAATAGATGAAGCTGGCACCAAAAATAGGTCAAGCCCATATAGATGGTGGAGCGCGGTCCGCGTCCTCGAACCGAACCAAGCCCAAAAACTCTTGAAGACTAGGCCCAAAATTGAACTCTGAACTCCCAGTAAATCAAATCCACCAGCTTATCTGACCGCTCCATTCAAGTTCCAATTCCGATCAACCTCAGCTGCCATAGAAGCAAAATAATTGCAACTTTAATTTCAGTTGTAAAAAAGCTAGGATCACCGCATTCAAACAAAGGTACTCCTCTCCTTAATGTAAGAGCTATTCTGCTGATGGAGGTGGATTAAGGAAGTTGCGTAAACTACTTAATTGTAATAAATGTGACCTAATCTTCCTAACATACCCCTATATACAAATGTCTTGTATCTATTTAAATTTGATTGACACTATAGTTGGGGAGTATGAATAGTGGTAGTTTGAGTAAACATAAGAGACAAATTGGATTGAAGTCTTTATATACTCCTTACCGTCTTAATTATAAGACCAAGTTGATTTTTTTAAAGAAATTAAAAAAGCTGATTAAATTATTTTAGAGTATTTTTGTTTTTATTTTTTTCTCCAAACTAATTAGTTTGACTAATAAACTAATACGGTACATAATCTAAAAATACACAACATATGATAAGATTAAATAACTTACTTAGCTTCCTTAATCTCTTCAAAAAAAAGGTCAACTCGATCTTACCGGAGGTAGTACTTAGGAGTTAGGACCAACACTAACCCTCGACTTGCTCTTACATCAGTAACTGTTATGCAAAGCAATAATTAAATAAAGAAAAAACAGGTTAGGGTGCAGAGGGGATTACGATATTATTCCGTGGATGGCCCCAATAAAATCCTTGGATGACGATGGGCAATACGTTGCAAGCAGCAAGGATATAAATAGCTAAAGCATGCATACCCATCCATTTCAAGACCGTCGTGACGCGACTATATCCACAAACATCAACCTGCAATTTGTTTTTTTATTGGAAGGGAGGCACAAAATGGTTAAGACACCTTTTACAAAATTAACATTATACCATATTGCAAAGTAAATAACATAATTTCATGTCCTTAATATAAGACCAATTGATTAATTTGGAAAATAATATATAATCAAATGATACACAAACATTTCAAGGTGATCATGCAACATCTGCTAATTTAACTTTCTCAATCTCCTTAAACTACAATTGGGTTTTATATTAATGACCGTAGGTGGAATAAGAAATCAAATGAACTGCTCAGAAAAATAAATTGAACTATACCATCAAGTAAATCCCTGTAAAGAGAATGCCGGCCGCACCAGCAGTGACGCACGTATAACTGAACGAGTACTGAACCTTATTTATGTGCATCCCTACAAATTAAATAATAAAGAACAGATGAGTTAATAGTAAATCAATCATCTGCAAAATTATGATATTGTTTGGTTTGATTACAGTTGGTTTTGGAGTAATTTAAGGCATTATATTTAGTATAGCATGCTTACCAAATAAGTCCAAGGCAAAGCCAAAGACTACCAGACAAGAAGTTGGGATCATCCAGTGTAGGATTCTCTCTCTGTGGTCCTGCATGCAACAACGTAGAAAGATGTAAAAAAAAACAGCCAATTTGTAGAAAGAAGTCAAAAAAGAAAACTTATATTGATGGGAGCGCGATAAGATTGTAAAAAACTGTTACCTTAAAATGGACTATAATATGTCCGTATTGCAGGCCAATTAAGCAGGTAACAATAGCCATCACTGAGCTACAAATCAAAAATAGGGATTCTGTAAATATTCCATTCCCAAATGAAAAAACTCGAAACAAGTGGCAGGGTTTTTTTTTTTGGAGTTTGGATGCAAAATTCATGATCTAGCATGTACTGAAAACTTGATTCAACCAGCCAGTCATAAAAAAGCCACAAGTATAAGGAAAAACAAGTTCTTGAAATTTAAAGTAATTTCTACAATAAAGACATACTACTACAAAAAGGACGGCCCAATGTACAAGGCTCCCACCAGGTTGGGTCTGGAGAGTACATACAAAGAAAAAAGATGCCATTCCATTTATGTGAGCCTAGCAGAAATTATTTAGATTGCTTGTTGACCAATGGTGATGTTTCCCGAGTCTACAGGTGGTAAGGGCTAATTAAGAAGCCAATGGGTGCGTTACAGGACGCTCAATTACTTCTCAATTGGCTACATTATATCTAGACAATAAAGGATTCAATTTATATTTCTTTCATTTTTAAATTTTGGTAGAGTAAGAACAATTTGTTTTCAAACTTCCATCAGACAAATTGGCTGTTTGACAAAAATTAAAAGAATGTCTTCATCTGCATTTTTAAAATAAAAAATATCAAAACAATAAATTACCAATCAGATTGAAATCAAGACAGCCCATAAATCAGATTTTGAACATTTCAAATCAATTGCATCTCAATTGAGAGGCAACTGAGGACGGTCTTAACTCATACAAGGCTTGAGCTTGATTTTTAAAAAGAACCAGAGAGTTTTCAGGAAGCTTGTCTTCCACCAAAACCAAAAGGTGTTCACAAGTCAAAGTAAGCTAGCCTGACCACCGGCCCAGCGAACAGCTGGGACAAGCAAGCCAGAAACATTTTATGTTATACTTTTATGGGGGTTGAACACACTCTTTACGCTCTAATTAGATTGAACACACTATTTGTAGTAGGATTATATGTTATGTTATCTTTTTATAAGTGAAAGCATAACAAGAAAATTATGCCGATCTAAAATGAGAATAACACGTCTATATTAGGAAAGAAACATTTTGAATTCCATAAATAAGCAATCATAAGTTGTATTCTTCATTAGTTCCACTTTGCATTTGTATATCAGACATGTAGGAAAGACCAGGACAAAATAGCAAACTCACCTGAGGAGTCCTTCGGGATCAAAAGGGGCCTGACACCAAGAGGGAGCATCAGAAGGCAGGGGTCCGTAGTCAGGGGAATTGATACTGCATTCCTATTTAAGAAAAAAAAAAGGTAAGGTGGTCACAAGAAGATAAATAAGAAAACATAGCCAGACCATTCAATATAGAAGAAGGTATACTTGCATCCTTGCATAAACTGGTCTCCTGTATAAATGTTGTATGCCCAATATCTTACGATCAATCATTCCAACTGCGTTACAAGCTGGTCCAGTATCGCCCCTTACTCCACATTTAACCTGGCAAACAGTTTAAAAGGTTACACAGATTCCATTTCCAACCACCAATATCCACAGTTAAAAGATACTCAAAAAAAATAAATCATAAACATCCCGACAACAGATTAGAAAAGTAAACAAACATCAACACTTACAGAAAATATCTTTGGTGGTAAAGAAGGCTCTGTTGGAATCTGATACTCCCAGTCAGGAACATACAAGCCATATATCAAGCAAAGATAAAGGCTAATAAGAAATAGAGTCACACTCCTGTTAAAGTCCACAGATTAGCAACGAATGGCCATTATGCAAAATGTTAATCAAAGAGAAAAGGCTTGGTTTGAGATACATGATAAAAGAGGAAGACAAAAAAATGCATCATGAACACTACAATTGAAATGCAAACAGCAATTCAGTAACTCCAACAGAATTCAACTAGTCATGGCCAAGATTAAACTAAAATTCCGTGCTCATGCAGAAAAGTCATGATTTGAACACATGCGCGCCCCGCCCGACCGGGGGGGAGGGACATATCACAAAGGCCAAATTTCCATGTGGTGACGATTATAATTTTTCACTTTCTAGATTCTTTATGTCTTTGTTCCAATCTCAGATTCTGCAAAAGTACAGGATCAAGAGAAAGTAACATATGATGTTTAATGTGCCAAGTAACGAGGTTTTTGGAGCAAATAAAAATCAATTACTTCCTCCAACCATTGGCATTAAAACTGTGTTTATATGATTTAAGCATCAATTCATAGTCACTAGCAGAAATATTTGTAGCTCCACCAAACCAAACCCCAAAATTCAGATGGATTATTGAAGCTTACCACTGGTACTGATACTTTCTTAGTAAAGATGATCCTGACTTAACAGTATCACCACCCTTGAGCCAAATCTCACAGAGTGCTGCAACCAAATATGCTACTGCAATTCTCTGGCATCCAATGAAGAAAATGAAAGTAGCCATTATTTATACAGGAAGGACAAAGACAACCAACAAAAAAATATAAAATACAAAAATTGAATTTTAAATCACTTACAGAAACATTAAATAGAGGAGATCATTATTAATACAGGATGTACACACAAAAAAAAAAAAATTTCATAGGAACTCCCATATTTGGCCACTTGCAGAAGCTTTTAATAATTTTGCCTTGGGAAATGTTTTTAGCTCTTATTGTTCAATCACTTACAGAAGCATTAAATGGAGGAGATCATTATTAATACAGGATGGACACACAACAAAAAGAAAATTTTCATATGAACTCTCATATTTGGTTGCTTGCAGAAACTTTTGATAATTTTGCCTTGGGAAATGTTTTTAGCTCTTATTGTTCAAACTTCTTGCATATATACATAACTTCCTGCTGCCACTTGGCACATGATGTAATTTTGTCTTTGTACCTACCACGTGGATTAAGAAAAGGTATAGAGAACCTATATGAAAAACATACCTGTAGTATACCCATCCATCTAATCCGTGTAATATCCACTCCGTATGTCAGATCATTGAGGCCATGGAGAAATCCTCCTGCAGAAAAGGTTGGCAGAGCATTTAACAGAGAAATATATATGTGTGTGTGTGTGTGTGTGTGTGTGTGTGTATCAAAATTGCTAGTGCTCAAAGTCTAGCACAAATCATTTTTTTTAATGACCAATAAGGATATTTGTTTAAAACGTGTTCCTTTCAAACTGGCATCAATCAATCACACATCAAACATGTCCTAGGATTTGCAACATACAAAGAGAAAATTTCAGTTAACCACCTTGGACAAAAAGGCCTATTGCCAGAAGCTTCAGCACTCGCAAAATAGCTTTTCTAGTTGAAACAACTCTGGAAGACAGCTTCTGTTCAAATAAACAAGATTTGTCAAAAGAAATAAACAGGATCCTAGACAGAACCATAATGAAATTGGTTCTAGTCGAATGATACAAAATCTAGCCTACGGAAAGTTACATAGTGAAGTTGGTTTTAATGAAATGATACAAAATCTAGCGCACAGAAGAGGCAAGAATTATGGTTGTTGTCATAACAAACACATTTTGACTAGCCTCATTATATAACAGTATAATGAAGATACCTTGTATGTAAGTGCAAGAGAAACACCAACTATGAAAAGGAAAAATGGCATAACAACATCTGCTAGTGTCAAACCATTCCATGGGGAATGATTAATAGCTGGAATTATTCCACCAACATCATCCACCAGTATCATCAACTGCATGAAGATTGAGCAATGAATAATCAGAAAAATCTAAAAATAGAAAGTTTTTGTCAGAAATAAAATCCAGAATTCTTATTGAAACATTATCGAGTTTCATTAACCAGAAGGTTCATTTGTTATGTTCGGAATTAGCCACATACATACTTTATCAACCATTGTGCTACTTAAAATTACTAAATTTTGCTCCTACTACAAAGTCACAAAACAATATTTTCGTTGAGATGTCAGAATAATCAGTAAACTTATGTCCCCACTCTATAAAACAAGACTTCATACAATATCTTCAAATTAACATACAGAAATTGAAAACAGCCAAGACAGCTAATTTCTTAAGTAACTCCACTATATGGTTTTTAATTTCACTAAAATAATTGGAAATGAAGAATAGCTGCTGCACATGCGTGAATCATAAGCGCAATGCTTATAAAAGGCTTCCATAAAATTATGAGAAACAATTACGTTTTTAAAAAAGTGCATTTGACGAGCAATTGGACCAATATGACTTGTAAATAACTTTAAAAAGATAAATTATGCGTCATTGATGGATGTGGATAACTGGGGATTACCACGCTAGCTAGGTCAAAGGTTCAATTTGCAAACTTAGAATAAAAATCATTATAAATAAAATAAGTAAGCTATTTAAGAAGACCATCCACCAAAGGGGAAATAGCAACGACCTCAAGAGGGAAAAGTCAATGACTAGTTGAAAGGCTTGGATCACAGCTCAAACGCACGAATAGTACTTGCGAGACTCTCATATAGAATACCGTACCTATTAATTATCAAATAAAAAAACTGGTGGAAAACTATGATAGTTGAGACTTTTCTGTTGAAAGAGTCAACTTTTCATGAGTGAAAGACCGACACTAAGAAACGATGGATCAAGGCACCAAACGAGTGCATAAGATAACGTCTCTTCAAAGTAAAGCAATTAATTATATCTTGAAAAGGTGAACTGTATTTATGAGGACCACGTTTCTGAATTTGCATCATTAAATTTTTCAACCACGGATAAGCAAGGAAATACAGCGCCAGTATGACAAGTAGCTAAATTTGGAATAACGAAACAGGTGAAACGCTATAGAAGCCAGAGATTCAAATGGATCCATTTCTCCGCAACAACAAGCTATCTCCATTAATATTGTAGGGTATTTACAAGAATTTTCAGATTTGCCAACGAGACGAGAGAGAGAGAGCGAGCACGAAGAATGGGTTCTTTTTTAAAATATTAAAAAAAAAAAACAAAAACAAAAACGCGGCCCTCATTCTTGAGCTATCTTACTATCTATCTAACAAGAATCAAAAAAGAAAACAAAACAGAGAGGTAGGGAGATAAAAGAAAGGAAAAGAAAGGACACAGGCAAAAAGAAGGGGAAAGAACGTGTAGGCCAAACTAGATGAACAAGGAAAACTCATTTTCACCTCTGAGCCGGAGACATGGCCGTTAAAGCATTGTTAATAATCGCATAAAAACAAGTTCAGAGATAATGGGAAGCCAATCAAGCCAAACTAACCAAACCCTTAATTAGTAGTTACTGGTTTAGCAACAAAAAACACAGAGATAGAAAGTGAGCAAGACGAGAGAGAGAGATAATAGTACCGCAACAGTGAGACCTCGAAAAACATCAAGTGAAATAAGACGTTGAGCTTGGTTCCTGGAAGACGGAGGTGAGTGATCGTCGATTTTCTTTACCCGTCTTTCCTCATTGGCGTAGGCAGTGGCAGATCTTGATTCAGAAATCGGAAGAGCCATCTCTAAATCATCTCGTCCGGTTGGTTGCAGCATTCCACATGGATCCAACCTCCTTTGCTCATTATCATCCTCATCGTAGTTCTTGATTGGCTTGTAATTTCCCATGACTCTCAAATCTACCATCTAGTTGTTCAAGAAAATCATTAGATACCCCTCTGCTTTCGCTAAATTCGTATATATTTATACGAGTTTCGAGATGAGGGAGAAAGGACTTTCTCTTACTTGAGACGAGAATATGATGATGAAGAAGATGAACTACTTCACCGAGATGCGCTCCTCCTTTTTCTCGCTCTTGATTCTGAAGCCACAGCCCACTCCACCTTCTTCCAGCTTTGGACAAGGCAGATACTTAAAGGTGGGGGAATGCACCCCAAAAAAAAAATGATTTTAATTTTTCTGAGTATTATCAGTTTATCACCCTTTCCTTTTTCTTTTTTTTAAATGTACTCTCACACGTATCTATCTCGTAGTAACGGGCAGCTTTATAGTTGAAAGTTATTTAGGAAAATATCATTTGTAAATTTTTGATACCGACATGGATATCTTTTAAAATCAATTAATTCTTTATTAATACACATTCGTGACCCTTTGCCTGAAATGATAATCAATCAATGAATAATCAATTATCAATAAATCAGATAAAAACAGAATAACTTGATACTGTTACTATATCAGGTAACAGTATAATTATACAATTAATTTGAAAGTATTATATAATTTAATTAATTATATAAAATATTATTTGTGAAACACTTATTATATAAAATTAAAATAAGTGGGTAGTATTCAATGATATCGATTTTTTTTTCCAACATTCAATGATATTGATTTGGTTTTTGAGTTTTCCCCTTTGATATTGATTTGGTTTTTGCTTTAAATGGTTGATTTCTTTCTATATATTTATATATTATCCATGTGAAGCGGATAGGATTAGGGATAGTTAATAAATAATTTTTAAACGAGATATAAGTTTCTGAATGATTAGATTTATTTTGTTATGATTAATTAAATTAAATTATAAGCTTTTTGATTGCTGAAATAAATAAAGATGAACGTAATCTGAAGCAAAAATTAAAAAGCATTGAGACTTCCGTGAGGTTTAAAAGAGATCAACGGAACTTCTTATATTCTTCTTTTATTATTATTCGATGGATTACTGTAATCTAATCAAGCGAAATATAAATACAAAATACAAAATCATTAAAAAAGTTCGTTTAAACAAGGCTGTACATTTTTCAAGAGCAGATTAAAAAGCAGCCAAAATTTTAAAAATGGTTATTTTTAAGGGCAAATCCCTTAAAAAAAACTTTAAAAATCTCAAAAGATTAAAAGGAGTTAGGACTTGATTACTTTTTTAAAAAATTAAAATAAAATGATATAATTGTCTTTCATAGTGTAATTTTCACTTTGACAATCAATTGTAAAAACCTTTTTTATCTGAATTTGTGCAACCTTCTATTATCAGATCTTATGAAATTCTTATTATATCTTGTGAATTTTAATTTGCAACTTATGAAATTCTTTTGAGAACTTATAAAAACATTGCTCAAACTTATTGAACATTTATAATAACTTGTGAAACCCTTATTATAACATTGATCAAAATTTACAAGTTGTGAAATTATTTGAGAAAGTTGTGAAATTATTTTAAGAACTTATGAAAATCTTGTCCGAACTTATAAAATCCTTATTAGATATTGTGAATTCAAATTTACAACGTGTGAAATTCTTTTGAGAAATTATGAAAACATTATCCGAATTTGTGAAACACTTGTTAGATTTTTTAAATTTTGATTTACAATTTGTGAAATTTTTATGAGAAATTGTGAAAACCTTATTTAAACTTTTAAAAATCTTTATCAGAATTTGTTAAATCGCACCTTCTTTTTGTTCTTAATTTTAAATTTAAAGAGCCAATTCTGTCATTTCTTTTTTATTTTGAAAATAACAAATCAACCTCTAACACACTTTTTTAGTACCCTCAACCTTCGAAACACATTTTTATCCTTTCACATTTTAAAGTTCTTTTTCAGGAATTTTCCCTATTTTAAAATCTTTAAACGCTATCTTTTGAAAAAGCTGAAGTTAGCTAAGAATTACTAACTCCGGTCCTAATTATAATAGTTAGTTGACTTTTTTGTGGAGATTAATGAAACTAAATAAGTTCTTAATTATTTTATATGTTGTGTTTTTTTATATTATATATTAGTTTATTAGTCAAACTATTTAGTTTGAATAAAAAAATACTCTAAGCTAATTTAATTAGCTTCTTTAATCTCTCCAAAAAAATTAACTAGCTCTTATAATTAAGATAAAAAAATGTGGATAACAATGATTATCCTCCGTGATGGAGTAATATAATAACGTCATGGAAACGAATCCACTTGCCTAAGTTGCATTGGACATCCACCACCGACCGTAATATGTATGGTTGGTACTATTTGTATTTTTTTTTTTACCAATTTGGTATATTTGGTATTCTATGTTGCTTTTTTATGGAGTATTATAAAAATGGCATAAAACCAATCACTATCCATTGTAAAAATATGATTATTTATTATTATCTAATGTGGCATAAATATAAAATTAAATTAAATTATATCCTATTCAGTAATATTTTTAAAATATAGAAACACACGGTATTAAGCCTTTTTTTTTTTTAATGTTGAATAAGGAAGAGTAGATACTTGAAGGGCTTGTGATTGAGTTTATTATTGGGAGCTACTGATATGAGTTTAGAGAGTCAAATGAGGGTTACAACAAAGTTCTTCCAATTAGTAAAGGAGTTGGCTCATAACATAACCTTATATTTGGATGGAGAGAAAATTAGGGTGTGAAAAAAAAATTAGAAGAGAAAACTCCCAAAAATAGCAAAAAGAATTTCACTTATGAAAGTTTTCAAACCTAATATTCTTTTCCTCTTATTTTTCTCTCACTTTTATCTTCATCCAAATGGCATAAGATTGTAAGTTCAAATAATATCATTGGTGTAAGGACTTTATTGGGGGCCAATGGGTAAATACATCTGTAAGCATTATTTAAGCCCGTAGGTATGCATGACCCTGGTAAGACCGAGACCCAACTTACCAAACAATTTACTTTTTTAATAATAAAAAAACATACAGACAAATGAGTGTTAGATGTCCAAAAAAAAAAACAATATATATTCAACGTTTTATTTGTTGCATGGGTGTCATTTATTATCTAAAATCAGTTTTTTTTTTTTTTATCCTTCTTTTCGTTTCACATGTGAGATTATTAGATGCAATTGTCCATGCGCGAAAACTGAATGACTAGTGACTACTACAAAAATTGTTATTTATATATATAACAGTTATCAACTGTCATACATTACGATTTTGAATCGACATATATGCGATCACTATAAAAGCTTAACATAACATACATAACGGTTTGTATATAAGAACTGTGACTTTTATTAAACTTAATAACGGTCTCACGTAGATAATTGTTATGAAATAAGTATCTAAATGACGGTTTTTACATTAAAACCGTGATGTATGGATATAAAACTCTTCAAATGAGAGTTTCTGAGCTAGTTGACTTCCTATATATATATATAATATATATATATATATATGTATAATAGAATATCAATACCTCCAACACCGGGTGATTGTGCAATTTGGCATGGATCAAGACATTTCAGGCTTTGTGAGGAGAATCAATGGCAACTGTTGACGTATATAAGTGATAATGTAACTGGTGACCTATGTATAATTCTCTCTTTATAGGAATTAACCCCTAGAAAGCAAAGGACTTTGAGTAAAATACATGTACCCCTATCAAAAAGGGCAGAGGGGTATGCAAACCCTTTTGGTATAGATGAACATTTACATTATTATATGTATATAGATTAGGAGTGCTATTGATTCTAGCCATAAATGCTAGAAAATCTTGATCCATCCAAATTGCTTAGCTACCTGATAATGGAAGTATTACTCTATTATATATAAATAGACGAGACCAAGTAGATCATAAATTCTCACGTTGAAGAGTCTATGACTAATCATAATGTTGAATTTCATATCTTTAAACTTGGTGCCACCTGCTCAATAGAAATATAGAAAAGGAACCTTCAGTCAGAGCAGTATGAGATTCCAAAAAAAAAAAAAAAACTTCACAACAATAAATTCAGGATGTCACATTGAACTAGCTTTTTCATAGAGTTTGTATGTGTATGACTCTTAGTACATCTGAACTAGTTTATTATGACTCTCATCGGTACACATGAGCTAGTTTATTCATCACACCTATTGAACTTTTTGAAGTAACTTTCGGAGATATGGATACTTCCAAAAAAGGAGATATATTTTCCTTAGGGATCATATCTCCAAAAGTTACTTGAAAAACAATCAATAAAGTAGGAACTTTTAGTCAAAGAAATGGGTTGACAACTTCCTATAATAGGAAATGAACCATCCATATCAGAGCAATAATAAGCTTTCCAAAAAAATATAACTTCACAAAAGCAAGTTAATGTCATCTTGAATGTTTTATCGCGTCATGACTTCACAAAGGCACCTCAATTGAACAAAGAGAATAGAGCGCCAAAGGAATGCAACCTAATTAGGACTTAAGAACAACAAAAATGTGAGTTAGGGCAAGCGAAAGCAACTCACTCAGCTGTCGCTGAGACAAGTATGAAGGTATTGACTAGCACGACTATCGGTGAGAAGTAAGACAAAGGCTTTTTATGGTGGGGCTTCACTAAAAATGAATCTCGACGGCCGGAAAAGACAACAGGAGTACTACAGTTATGATGTTGGAGGGTTTCGTTTGAACAAACTAAGGGTCAAGTGTGTTATGTTTTAGACGCTTAAATAGAAGAGGAAGGGTAGGGTTTTTTGGGTTGTCATGCCAAAGACTTTACATAATGGTTGTATTGATACAACTATTATTTATTGGTTTATATATGGTTCTTTGTTAATAACCGTGGGTTATGTTATTGTTTTAACACATACATATATCATGGTTATTAGTTAATAATCGTGCGGTATGTTATTTTTTTAATTTTTTGGGCAACTAGTGCCCATATAATTACATTTTTATATTTTATAAATAAAACAAAAAATATACCCTTTGGTGACTAGTTGCCTAATAGATGATTCGAGGTCTTTGCGGATTTAGAAACTTTTGTTTCATTCAAATTGAATAAAACAAAAGTTCCTAAATCCGCAGCAGACCACACATCATCACAATACTCATCTCCAAAGGAGTGGCCTAACTCATTTGGGAGTATGTTACTATGTTAGGATCATAGTGGCCAATTCCATACTTATTAAGAATGAGATTGACCTTCATGTTCATACTCGACAAATATCCGACCATCCTCCTCACAGCATGGTCAATATTTTCTACATGTTGCATCATTGCACTTGAGGCGGAGGCGGAGGTTGTGGAGGAGGAGACATGGGACAAGGAGGTGGTGGTGGTGGTTGTAGAGGAAGGGAAGGAGGTGGAGACTTATGAAGGTCTAACGGGATTACGAAGGGTTATGATGAGTTATGACATTATTGAAGGTCTGAATGTTATGAAGGGTTATGACGGTTGTTTATGAAGACCAATATTTTGTCTTCACTGATATAAGATATTGGAAGTTGAGTCGTTTGTAAATATTATATGGCGGTTGTTTCGAAAGAACCGTCACTTTTTTCACTAAATAAACGATGGTTATTAATTACAACCATTATTTTTGTATTTTCGCGAATTTTGCTTTGCAGTACATGGCGGTATGCATAATTAACCGTTACGTTTAAGCTTTATATATCCTTACGCGACTTCCACCTCGACATATATGACGTTTATTAGTAGTAACCGTTATGTATTAGACGTTATAAAAGCCTAAATCTGTAGTAGCATGCAGCAGAAATAAGTTGACATTAAACAAACATAAATATAGCCAATCCTTCGTATTGATGATCATTGCGAAAGGAGGAATTATTATGAATTGCCTTCCGCATATAGGAAAGGGCAAAGATCTATCTTTGCTTTTTTTCGACACTTTTGTTCATCGAATGTGTTGTGAGTCTGCTATTGGTAGAGTGAAATTGATATTTGTTTGTTTTAAGAATTGAGATAATATTCTGAGAATTTTTATATTACCTGAAATGGACTCGATTGTTGTATATGATCATTCTCATATGCAAACATTCTACTTTAAGATGTTAACACAGTTTCTTGATCTTCATTTTCATTGTTGTTCTTCTTCACGGTCTGTCATTGTTATGAAGATAGAAAAAAAATGCATTTTTTTTCCTAAAATTAGGCACTTTCAACATTCTAAATTTAAATTTAAGACGTCGTAAGTATCGTATGCCTACTTATAACGTCCTAACTTTTTATTTAGGACACCGTAAGTAGAGCTTACGATGTCCGAAATATTTATTCAGGTTGTCGTAAGTAGAGCTTATGACATCCCTTTTTTTTGGACATTGTAAGCTCTACTTACTGTGCCTCCCAGGTATACGCCCCTAAAAAGCGACGTCAAAAGTACAAAAACACGGATGCCGACACTTTTATGTTGTAGTGTTGTCCCAAAACTTGAAGGGTGGTCCTAATACAGGCCATGTGATGCATGGCCGTGGAAAGAACTTTTCATTATATAATTTAAAACTGTTTATTGATATATACAATTATTTATTTTTGAAGAGGTATAATTTATATAACACATATTTCAGACTTTTAAAGTAAAAAAACGTTGACCTTGAAATATGTTGGTATAATTATTTTATATTTAGTATGTTTATCGATTTTATTTTATATTTAATAATAGAGTCAATATTTAAATTCGCTTGTCAATATTTTTTGTTAACGAGGTTAACGATATTATGATCTAGGCATTAAAAATGTACTTTTTTAAATTAAAAATCAGTGTAAATTTAGAGGATTAAACGCATATTTTGGTAGAAAAATTGATTAAAAAAAATTATAATATTATCATGAGTTGTAAAGAGTAAGCAATCAAGAAGGATGTTGTCCAAAACTTACAGCCCCTAGAATAATGTGATATACCTACAATTTTACGTTAATAGTATATTAAAAATCAACAAAAAGCAGAACATTTAGAAAAACACTTCCACTTGGATATATTTACCAATTCTTTTGATTGTTTTTGTTTTGGATTACAAATTGGCAAGCACTACTAGGCTTGATACGTTAATGGAAGAGTTACAATCAAGATGAAACTCCTTACTTCAACATTACGTTGATCCAAATAGAATCTGATATCTGCAGCTTGGTAACACTTCGGGTAATACTACCACTTGATCACTCTCAGAACGAGCTTCCTTAGCTAGAATATTAGCACAAACTAAGTTTTCCTTGCTGAGGTGAGCTTTTTCCAGATTATCACTACTATAAATCGATCAGTTGACGAGTATCTTCTATTTCGTCCCGATACGGATGTTGTAATCGACCATCACGCATCAACACATTGATTGCCCCCATAGAGAATGTGTAGAGTTGAATATCTGAAATATTGATGCATTGACTTGACTTAAAGCCTGCTTTCATAGTTAAAATCTCTGCCACAGTAATTGGATAGCATCCAAGATTCTATTTGAAGCGCCCATGATCCAGTTTCCTTGTGCATTCTTAATCAATGTGACATCATGGTTTTTATTTCTAGAAACTAATTATAATTTAAATAAATTATTTATGATAGATACATTTATCATATAATTATTGGAATAAAAAGGGTTTATTAAAAATATTATTTAGAAATTTATTATATTGTTATTGTTATTATTATTACTATTATAAAATTAGAAATAATATATATATATATATAATAAAAAGAAAAAAGGTTGGAAAACTTAAAAAAGAAGTATCAACCAACATAGGGTTGGTCTCGAGTTTGAGTTATAGAGGACGCTTATATTAAGAGAGATAGCCACGAACTCCGAATAGAATGATAATATAATTTTTATTTTTTTAAAAAAAAAGAGAAACTAAAAAAGGAAAACATTTAAAGACATAGAAAATGAAAGGGGAAAATTGAATAGTTAAAAGCCACGTGGCACTTTAAACTACTTACGTGGAGGGGTGGGGATTTTTATATAAGACTATACCCCACTCATTATCCCATTTTTTCTTTTTTCCAAGGAATGATATCTTCTCATCTCGGTTTGATTTCTTTTCATCCAATTTAGACCGTTAATTTGAATTAATCTTAACCGTCCCATCCAAAAATATTTTTTAATA
The DNA here is from genome assembly GCA_019022615.1 of Acacia melanoxylon. Classification (NCBI taxonomy): domain Eukaryota; kingdom Viridiplantae; phylum Streptophyta; class Magnoliopsida; order Fabales; family Fabaceae; genus Acacia; species Acacia melanoxylon. The sequence goes on along the minus strand of JAFJYJ010000030.1, from coordinate 6,150,680 downwards.
TCAATTAGTACCATGAAATATTTTGAGAATATCCCATATAAAGCTACTTAAAATAGAAAAATTATAAATCGGGTTGGTAAATTCAATAAATCTTTAATTGAGTTATTAACCCAATTTAGGATTTTAAAGTATGGGTAAAATAACTTTAATACCCTCTCCTATCTCCTCATTAATGAGTTTTATTACTCTCTAACTTATGTTTCTCATGTATATATCAAAATTAATTTTAATACAACAAAATATGATTCGTTCAAATATATTAAGTATCATCATAAGAATAAAAACCTACAATATTTTCAGCAAAAAGTTCATTTTATTAGCATGAACAATTTTTTTAAGAAAAAAATTAATTTATGTCACTATAAAAAGGACATATTTTGGTAAATATATTAATTAAGTATGAATTTTAATATATTTTTCACACACACGTATATATAGGTTTTTTTTTGGAAATTTTTATATTGATGTAAACAGTTTTATGAAATTTTAAGTGTATTTTACATCTTTTTTCTGAAATATCCATAGAAGTATATGAAATTTAAACGCCGCTTGTTAAAAAAGGTAAATAATATTACTGATTTATATTAAAGAATTAAAAAATTTAAATTGAAATATCAACTAAATTACTATCTAAAAACTCACATTTATGTGTTAAGGAAAATTATTCTGGTTTAGGTTAATATTGGTAAAAATGACTTATTTCAATTCAATTTTGTAAAGAGTGAAGTTGGTATGGGATATGCTTTTTTTTTTTTTGGTTTAATCTCACCCGATAAAAATAACAATTTTTTTTTTTAAAGAAAAAAACCTCACATTTTTTTTATCATTAATACAATTAATTGACTTTCAATTAAAAATTATTTAATTGATATCAATGATACTATTATGGCATGACATACTTAATTATTCTTGATTATCCTTTACGGGAAAAAAAAATTCATTTGATTTAGCATTGATTAATGTTGATATATAGAGATATAAAGTCATAAAGCAATAATATTCTTTTAACAGGGGAGAGAAGAAAGGCTGCAGAAAAGAGAGGAGGGGCATTAAAGTCATTTTACATAGATTTTGAAATCCTAAATTGGGTTAATGACTTAATTAATGATTTGTTGAATTTACCAACCCGATTTAGAATTTTTCTATTTTAAGTAGCTTTATATGGGATTTTCCCACTCATTATCCCATTTTTCTTTTTTTTCCAAGGAATGATATCTTCTCATCTTGGTTTGATCTCTCTTCATCCAATTTAGACTGTTGATTTGAATTAATCTTAACCATCCCATCCAAAAATATTTTTTTAATATCAATCAAGATCTGTGAAATATTTTTTTCAAGATCCTAAAATTATTTTAGAATCTTAAAAATTTAGGGTACTAACGGTTACTAAAAAGATATTTCAGGATACTGAATGATACTAAAAAATACTTCATGATCTTAAAAAGTATTTCAGAATATTGATTGGTACTAAAAAATACTTTAGAATACTGATTGATACTAAAAAGATACTTCAGGATATTGACTAAAAAGATATTTTAGGATAATGACTGATACTGAAAAAATACTGCATGATCTTAAAAAAATTAAAATTTAAATACTGACTAATACTAAAAAAAAATACTTTAAGTGATGTGATTTTTTCAGTTAGATATCGAATGGAGGGCTAAGATTTAAAACTAATGAGATACTCGTATAAGAAGAAAAATGGCTTAGGAGCAAAACCGAACCCTTCATTTTTCAATCTCCGCTAGCACTGTTCGAAACGCGTCTTCTTCTTCCTCATGCACAATAATTTTAAAAAATAAAATAAAAAGAGAGAGAGAGAGAAACTAAAAAAGGAAAACAACAAAATGAATAGTTAAGAGGCACGTGGCCCCTTAAACTACTTACGTGGAGGGGGTGGGGGTATATAAGAATATTCCCCACTCATGATCCCATTTTGCAATCTCCGCCAGCACTGTTCGAAACGCGTCTTCTTCAACCTCAAGCACAATAAGGCCATTTTTGAAATTAATGCTTTATTTGCATTGGATGGAAGAAAAATTGGGAGGAAAGAAAATAGGGGAAGAGAAAAATGGAGAGATATTGTCATCCCCCATTGTGCTTGGAATCTTGGATGGATAGAAAAAAATCCTCCATTCCCTTCAGTTTTAAATATAAGACCAATTGTTTTTTTTTTTAGTTTATGAAAGTAAAATAAAATACATTAAAATATTTATATTTACTATTTTCTTTCATATTAATTTACTTAACTTACAATTTTTGGAGAGAAGATGGGTGGGTCCCACACCCTATTTTCTCCCCAACTTTTTCTTCCCGCATCCAAGCAAGGGAAAAGTTATCTCTCCCCATGTTTTCTTTCCTAGTGTTCGTTCTTCTCTGATTTTCTCTCAATGCCAGCAAGGGGTTTGGGAAGGTTTGGGGATCAAATAGGTATTCCAATCTACTTCTTTTTATGAAACTTCTTTAGAAAAAAGGTTCTAAATAATTTTATCTTTATAATGATAGTATTCTTGTACTGGTTTGAGAAGAAAATTTTGGGGTTGGGTTGTAGGATAAGCTTTGAGTTTTGTTAATAAACGACTATAAGAACATACATAGAGACAAGTTAATAGTTAATTTTAGCTAGTTTAAATTTATTATTTGGTTGTAATGAGAATTTAAAATTAATTTGTGAAAAAGACAATAAACTACCACATAAATTATCAAATCCTCAAAAGGTCACTTGAACATGCAAAAAAAAAAAAATAAATAAATATGTGAGAGGGTAGAAATTTTTGAGTTTTTTTAAGTTTAAGTGTCTTTACTAAATTGTCCCTCAATTTTTTTTTTTCAAAGAAAACAGAAAAAGCTTCCCTCACCGGCCACTTGCACTCCAATTGTTTGTGGCTAGAGCTCCGGCACCAATGGTTTTTTTTGGGGATAATACATTCTTTTTTGTTTGGGGTCAAGGTGGCGAAGGTGGGATCAAGTGGTGAAGGTGGGATTTGATCCCTTCCCACCTTGGTTCCAAAAGGTATGGTAGCTATAATGGTCTTTGATAATATAAGGCATCTTATAATATATAATACATGTAAGGAACTAGGTGTGTGTTTTGTGGAAAAAACAATAAAACGTTGCCATTTGAAGAGTAGCAGACGGCACCGGTTTGGATGCGCAAAGGATATAAGCTAAATCCCTATTGGTCTACCAATGGCCTTTGATAACATAAGACATCTTATAATATATAATATATGTAAGTGTGACGTTTTTATCACTTACTACATTTATAATGCGCATTTGTATATGTATTAACTATTTCAACAATGTTTTTTACTAATACTTTTGACTAGTTTCACATTTAGGAAAACTCAATTAATTAGGTGAAGGAGTGAGAAACTGACAAGTTCTTATAATGTTTGGCTCATAAACTACATTTATAACAACAATGTTTGTATAGGCATATTGTTGCTTTCCTTTATGATTCTTTTTAAAATTTCTTTTGTCGGCTGAAAATGATGGGGATGAGAAGAACCATGTCCACCATATCTGCCAAAAAGAAATTTATTGTAACAGTAAAAGTCCAATCCTATAAAAGTTGAACAAAACTTAGTCGTTGTTTGTCTGTTTTCAATTTGAGAAAATTAATTATTTAATTCTCAATTTTAATACGTCGTGATTCAGTTTTTTGAGTCCCTCACAACTCATCCTATGTGACCGACAACTGCTTATTTGGCATCCTTGTCAAACTAAATCACCAGAAATGTCAACTGTTCACTTCTTTCTTCTCTCCTCTTCCTTCGAAGTACGGTTCATCTTCTTCATCCTCTAACTCTTGGCGTTTTCGTCTTCCCAACCAAACTCTTCAAATTGTAGCAGGAATCTTCAACCAAACTTTTAGGAGTAGTACCTGTGCGGAAGATATATATATATTTTAAGGGAGGGGTTGGGGCTATATATATATATATATATAAAGGGGAGGGGGTTGGAACCCATTCTCAAAAAGTTAATCTTTGGGCGTTTCTCTGAATTAAAAAAGACACGCCTCCACCTTAGTTTAGATTAAATTTTGTTTTATAGATCCTATAATGCCTTCTCGCGTTTTGGCGACCAATCCCAGGATCGAACCCCTTCCTTGAGTATCCGATCTTTTGCTATTTGAACCCAAAGACGTGTGGAAGATATGAGCATGTGGGAGAAGAGTGGTGTGTGTAGATCTCCATCACGAGAAAACCAGGCCACGTCATGTTAGCAATTTGAGGTTCTAATTGAAGGTATCCTCCCAAAACCCCAAACAGATCAAGTCAACTGACGAAAGTTGGGCGTCTTTAGTATTTTGGTGGTGTTGGTGTTGGTATAGCTAAGAAGGTTTCCACCAAAACCAAGAATTACGTGGCCCGAAGAGTTTGGCTAGGAAGAGGAAAACGGCAGGAGTTCGAGGAGGAGGAAGATGAACGGTACGGTACGTCAAAGGAAGAGGAAAGATGAGAAAAGTGAGAAGTTGACATTTTAGCTGATTTGGTTTGACAAAGATAGCAAACAAATGGCTCTTAGCGCCATATGGAATGAGTTACGAGTGACACAAGCAATTTAAAAATTTAATAACTTTAAGAACTGGGTAACGAGTCAAACTTGAAGATTAAGTTGCAGACTCAATAAAATTAGGGTTAAGGAAAGAAATTGACCAACAACAACTTTTTACCCGGGAGGCAAAGACAAAATAAACTTTTAAGTTGGCCAAAAAATACCAATAAACTTTTAAAAATGTGTAGAGAAACTTTTAAAAATGTTAAAAAAAAAAGATAACGTCTCTTATCTAAGGTGCAGATTAAGCCAACAAATTTTTACTCCAAGAAATGCGTCCGTAAAAAAAAAAAAACTTTTACTCGGGAGCGCCCAAGCAAAAAATTCTAAATTTCACTAAATTAAATAAATTTTTTCCTTAATTGTTATTATTTAAAACTACTTCTATAGTTATCTATGGATAAAAATGAAAATTACTCATTTACTAAAATAAACAAAAATTTTCATTAAAAATATAATTATATGATTTAAATAAAACTCAAGGTTTTTTATAATTTATTATATATGTTAAACAAAAAAAATTATATGATTTATTTTTATTTTAGAAGAAATTTATGTGATTTAATTAATTCATTTAATGTTAATAAAATTTAAAAAATCTATTATATCCGAAAGAAATGAAATGAGTTTAATTTTTACTTTTATAAAAAAGTTTAATAGATATTAACGTTGATACTTAATAATATAAATATGACAACTTGATTATATATTTATTAATTAAATGATCTATTGATTATATGAATATGAGACTTGTTGGGAAAAAAAAAAGATAACTTAAGAGGTTTGATTAAAGACAATTTAATAATGGGTTATTGACCAACGAACTTTTATTTTTTTAGGTTATCTTTTATTTTATTTTTTTAATTTTTTCCCCCAACAAGTTCCATATTCATATAATCAATAGACATTTAATTAACAAATACATCATCAATTTTCCAAATTTATATTATTAAGTATCAACGTTGATATCCATATTAAGCTCTTTTTATAAAAATAAAAAGTAAACGCATTTCATTTCTTTCCGGATATAATAGATTTTTTAGATTTTATTAACATTAAATGAATTTTTTAACTCACATAAATTTCTTCTAAAATAAAAATAAATCATATAATTTTTTTAAACATATATAATAAATTATAAAACACCTTGAGTTTTATTTAAATCATATAATTATGTTTTTAATGAAAAGTTTTGTTTATTTTAGCAAATGAGTAATTTTTGTCCATATATATATAGTTTTTGAATAATGACAATTGAGAAAAAAATTTATTTAATTTAGTGAAATTTATAATTTTGTGCTTTAGGCGCTTCCGAGTAAAAGTTTTTTTTTGTTGGGCGTCCTAGAGTAAAAGTCATTGGCCAATCGTCTAACTTTAGATAACTGACGTTATCTTTTTCTAACGGCGTTGTGCTGCACATTTTTAAAAGTTTATTGTGCTGGCTGCACATTTTTAAAAGTTTATTGGTATTTTTGATACACTTAAAAGTTTACTGTACTGGGCGCTCCTGAGATAAAATTTTGTTGGCCAATTTGCTCTTTAACCCATAAAATTATAAGGAATAAATAATTAATGTTCTCTTTCAGTTTTTTTTTTCCCAAAATAATTTTGTAATTTTTTTTTAAAACAAGTTTTGGAAACAAAATAAATGGTTTAGATAATTATTATAAAAATTGTGATAGATTATTTTGCCTACCCTTATTTTGCCTACTTTTGCCTACCCTTTTCAATACTATTATATTATAGTCTCATCGATAGATTTGAGGGATAAAATAAACCCTCCGACCTCTCGCCTCCCCCATCTCATCACTGAATCTTTTTATTATTCTCCAAAATCAAACATGCAGCGGGCTAAGACAAAACAAGAAAGAGAAAATCCAATGCCAAAAATGAGATGATTGTAAAATGATTAAAAATCAAACATGCAAGTTCTGGTTGCTTCTTGAATCACATGCTTTTCTTATCTCCGATGACACTGTTACTCCAGAAATTCGCAAGGATTTCTTATCTCCGATGACGCTGTTACCCCCAATTGGAGATGGATTTTGTAGTGAAAGTGAGAAATCAAAGGATTTCTCAGGGAAAGAAAGGGTTCTTGGAGAAGCTATACATGAATTAATGACTGTAGGATTATGGGTGTGTGGAATTATTCTCTCAGGTGTAGCTGGCATATGGAGATCGATTTTATGGTTCTCGCTTCCTTCTTCTCCCACATTATTTGGAAAATCGGTGAGAAACTACTGTTTTTGAAGGGATGAAAGAGACCAATGACGTTGAGTCTAACACGAGATGGGAGATGCGAGAGGTTAGAGGGTGAGCCAGAGCATTGACATTGGAGATAATGGCGAAAAGGAGGAGAAGCATCGCAGGACAACCGTCGAGTCCCAGAACTTTGGCTGGCTGGACGATGCCAGATGAGGGGGGAGAGAGAGGGTAGGAGGCGGTGGGAGTGAGGAAGGAGTAAAAAAATTTATTTTATCCCTCAAATCTCCGCCATTAGATGAGGTATAATCTAATCTAACAAAGGTAGAAAAAAGAAATAAAGGTATGTAGAATAATCTATCCTATAAAAATTACATCTAAAAAGTAAACATACTAACACCGGTAGGTGAAACTTAATGAGAATTCAAGCCCTCAAACCGAGAAAAAGGCATCAATCTGTTTAAAAACATATTTGTTTTTTTCCAAAAAAAAAAAGAAAGACACTAACTAAACAAATTACCAAACAATTTTTTTCTTTTTCTTTTTTTAAAAAAACTGTTTTTAAACTAAGCCTCCTTTTAAGCTAGGCCAATTTTCAGGCAAGAATCAAGCAACACAACAGCGATCACGATGGGGTAATTCCCTCTTTTTTTTTTGGTACAATCATATGCATAACCATTTCAGTGAGACGTATTGGCCTACCATTGCCACAATAGTACGACGAACATAATAACGTTAATTTTTTTAAATATATTACATCAAAATATTCATATTTAATTATCACTGCTACAATCAAAATATATAGCAATGCCGTTTTTGCTTCTTGGTTTTTTTTTTTTTTTTAAAAAAAAATTATTTCAATTACTAGCACATGCATAACCATTTCACTTCTGAGGGATGACCTCACTAATCATTTTTTTTCTGGACCAAAATCAAGTCTTAAAAGACAAGCAAATTAAAGGCAATAACTGCCCAAATGATTCATTGAATCACATGTACAGAGATTCCAACAAACCTAATTTAGCAATACATAGGAAGTAAGATATCATGTTTCCTGGCTCATCAAGAGAGAGAAGACCCTAAATACCATCAACACGACAGAAGAATTGAACAGTGGATCAGGCATACTTTGTGGAAGAAAACCATGATCCTGAGTCTAGAACCCTGCATTAAAGGGGTGCATGATTTTCAAAGCATTTCGAAATCTCCACTCTAATCCTGCCAAATAAACGAGATATTATCGTAAACACCAATTGCCATAATTACTTGTACTGAAAAAGAAGAGATGGTTGTGTGTGTGTGAGTGAGAGGGATAGAGTGTAACGTGAAAATTGAAACACAATCTTCCAGGGTAGTGGCAGAGCGAACCATGTATAGGACAACTATTTGTCAACATAAAAATGGAGTAACATTTAGAAATTTCATTCTTTATGCATTTTGACTCAATTCTCATCTGTGATTCCTTCTTTCTATCTCTCCCTCTTCTCTCTTCTCTTTACCCCTTACTATGGTATTAGAGCTAGGTTCCACAGTTACTAGAAAAGCGCCAACCCCGTTTCACATCACTCCCATAGTTAACATAATAAGGTCATCACTCCACCTAATAGTCTTCCAGTCTTCCTTTCATTGAAGCTAAAGGTGAAGAATGTCATGTCATTGAACCTATAGTTGAAGCAAAGGTTTGTCCTAAATTGGAAGAGATGAAGCTAGGAACCAGTGATATTTGCAAGCCAACGGAACAAAATGATAGTGTCCCTTCATTGATAAAAGAAATAGGAGAGAAACAAGCTTCTTTCATGATTTTGTCACGAAAAAAATTCCATAACTTGCTATACAATGGCAAACAAACAAAGAGGGTGAATTTGAAAGTGGCCATGTTGGCAAAAGAACATAAGCATGAGGACAAATATGGGTTTAATGAAGAACAACTCTAACGTTGGGAGTAAGAGAAAACAATGATGGAAGTGACACTAGGTAAATCAAATGGGTTTTGGAGTGGGTCAAACAAATAAAATGGATCAGATGGCAACTGTATAAGGCTCATATCCTGTCTCTGCCCTTGTTACCTTGTCTACATATCTCTCCTTGAATACACTAAATACATTCCATTATATGAATGTAATTTGGATTTGAGAAGGTATATGATAAATGATCTAAGCTATGTACTAAAGGATCAAAGGGAAAAAACCAAAAAAGGGGGCAAAAATGACTATGTTAGCAGGAACGTAGTAGATTGATACCTGTTCCATGGGAGCAGAATCAGCCTTCCCCTGCTCTTCTGTATCATTAGGTTCACCCTCTTCTTGACTCTTGTCCATATGAAGCACTCCATCATTCTCTTCTTTAACATTATTTGACATTACATTTTCATCCAAGCTTCTGAAATCTTCTGGAAGCTGACCTGACTTTAGTGCCTGCAGACACAAATCCCGTTAAGTCTACTAAATCAATGCCTACCACTTTTAAAATATGAAGAAAAAAAAAAAAAAAAACTCCCATTGATACTGGAGCACTTTTAAGTTGGAGGATACAATATCTTAAGGATCCATAATATGGGGAATATATGTTGTGAAATCTCCAGAACCAATTTTTCATTTCTTTCATGCAAACAGTACAATTTATATAGGGCTAGGTCAATAGTCACAGGTTGACTATCCTCCTGAAAATGATGCTTAAAATTGAAAGTAAAATATACCCAATTGTCTAATACAATCAAAAGCTAACAATCATATAAGATATGGATAAAAACAGAACAGTATAAAAACTGAGTAAAAAACAATACAAATTAGGTGATGATGGAACCTCAACCAATGAATAGTTCTACTCTAGTCTATAAAAATATTGTCAAAGCTAAAATCCTTTTCAATTTATCTTTATCCAACTTTTTCTCTATAAGCAGGGAATTCTACATGAGTCATCTTGTGCATACTCCCCAACAGAATGGGATGGCTAAAAGGAGAAATAGTCACCTCCTTACTGTTACAAGAACCTTGTTTCAAACTAATGTACCCAAACACTAATGGAGAGAAATTGTCTTAACTTCTACACATATCATTAACCGACTTCCATCCCAAGTTCTTGATTCAAAAAGTCCTGTGCAAGTTCTCATTTTTCTAAATTTCAATGCATCAAATGGTCTTATACCTAGATTATTTGGGTGTGATGCATTTGTTCATGTGCAGTCTCAACAAAGAACTAAACTTGACCCTATAGAGCTCTCTAATGTGTGTTTGTTGGGTATTCCTCCACTCAAAAGGGATACACATGTTATTATCCTCCTTCTCGCAAGTTCTTTGTTTTAGCTGATGTCACCTTTTTTTAATCTGAATCTTATTTCAATACTCCATTACTCCTTTATAAAGAAGAGTCCTGTCAATGATGATCAGGGTAATGATCTCTTTCTTGGTGACCTCTGTAATACTCATCCATGCGAGTCTTTAGAAGCTCTTCAACTATTAACTCTACTCATCCACAACAAGTTTACTCTCAAAAGAAAAGGAAAGCATCTCAACCATCGCAATTTCTATAATCTAAATCTGTCACTGTTGAGCCACCACAAACTCATTCCTAAAAATATTGAGATAACTCCAGATTCTTCTGGTATTTTGATGATCATGATGTTCCTATTAATAATTCTGAATTTCTTGATTTTGATCTACCTATTGCCTTGAGAAAAGGAATTCAAAGCAGTAAACGTCTTTTATATCCTTTATCTTCATTCCTGTCATATGACAAGTTGTCTTGCAGCCAAAGAATCTTTCTCACTAATCCACAAATATAAAGGGGTCTTCACACCCAAATATAATTCTTATAGTGTTTTAGAGCATTATAAAGCCTGATTGGTTGGTAAAGGGTATACTCAGACCAATTGGATAGTGTTATGAAATTGTAAGTTCCCTATTTTAAATGTTAGTTGAGGTAGTAAGTGAGAAGAGCAACATTAGTTGTTAGTGGCACTAGCTATTATTAAGAATAGCATTAGCCAAACACAGTCCTAGTTGTGTCTCCTAACTAATTAGGATAGGATTAGAGCATTAATACCCTTGACCACCTGCTGCCTCTATTTAAGAAGCATCCCTCTCATTGTAATCGTTGTTGATCTGCCTATTGAATGAATAAATACAGATTTAGTGTTAAATCCCTTGTGGCTCTCTCTCTCTCTCTCTCTCCTCTCAATCCTCTCTACTCTCTTCTGCCTAACTCTTCTTCTTCTTCTACATAATTCTGTCAAAGATTACAGAATTGAATCAGTGGTATCAGAGCTCTTACTACCCTCAGCCATGCTTCATCTTTAATGGTTCAAACTCGTTCTCAAGATCAGTCAAGAATGTCTCAAGAATGAATCCAAGCCCTCGAAAAGAAGATGCAGACCATTGACACCTTGCAATAATTGATTCTAAAGCTCAACAACTTTCAGAGCTTCAGATGTTAAACTCAAGAAAGGATCTTGGCATCTCAAAAATTCCCAGAACAATAGCAGAAACTCAAGAACGGATTTTGGGCATCAAAGTTGTTCATTCCAAACATGTTATCTTTATATCTCAACAGAAGCATGTTCTTGATCCCCCAGTGAAACAAAGAAGTTAGTTTGCAAGCCAATGGATACAACAATAGAACATAATCACCGACTTTGCGAGATAGGGAAGTAAGCCAGCAAACCAAAGCCAAATCAAAAGCCTGGTAAACCACCGAATGATATTCCTATCAACTAAGAATCCTACCAAAAGCTTGTTGGAAAATTGATTTAGAGTAGACTATTGTACCTTCCTTGGTTCAAATCTCATTATTTGGAGAAGCAAGAAGCAGAATGAGGTATCTGCATCTAGTACTAAAGCTGAGTTTAGAGCCATGGCACTAAAAATCTGAGTTATTGTGGATTAAAATAATTCTTTCAAACCTAAAGATCAAATGGAAAGGGCCAATGAAGTTCTATTATGACAATAAGTCAGCTATCAGCATGGGTCATAGTCCAGCCCAACATCATCAAACAAAGCATGTTGAAATTGATTGACATTTTACCAAAGAGAAGATGGAGAGTGGCCTAATTGTACTCTATTCGTCCCTTCAGGCAATCAATTGGCAGATATTCTCACAATAGATTATCAATTGAACATTTTCATAACTTAGTTTCCAAGCTAGGAATGGATGATTATCCACTCTCCAGCTTGAAGGAGAGTGTTAGATGATGTAATTTGCAATTTATTGTCATCAATAGCTGTTTGTTAGGGGTCAAAAGGTGCATTTATTTTTCTTGTTGAACCTCCTTGTATATATGCCCATGCAACCAAAAGAATGAGACATTAGAAACGGTTTTCCATCTCAATATTCTATCAATATACATAGACCATCTTAAAAAGCAAGAGCACCTTTTCAAGTCGTGCAACCTCTTCAAGAGTTTGTGAATTCACAATGGCAGCCTGCATACAAGAGAAGCACAATAAACCACATGTAGCAAAAGTCAAAAACTTGAGACAAAAACATAAAGAGATGGAAATTCTACAGCTCACAGAATATTATATAGTGGCAACCTATGTTGCACCGAGATACAACGTTTTCGATAACCCGATAATTGATACGTTACTTCAAATAATATTGGCTTGATTCTTATGCTTAATTCCGATACGGCGTTTTCGATACATGTATCGGATACGTTATTTTTTTTTTTTTTAAGAGTATCGGTGCTACATAGGTGGCAACCAAATGGAGAGTGTAAATGTCTTACACAAGTTGAATACAAATAAAATATAAAAACAAGACTCTTCGAAGTCTCATGCAGATATGCTGAAAGTCCTTGTCATCTGTTATATTGTATAGTTGAGACTTGACAACATGGTTAATTTCATCACTAGAAAATTTACTGGATGTCTGCAAATTCTAAATGCAAAGTATTGAAGAGAAAAACTAATTTAACACCTTTTCTTCTATGCTTGATGATTTCCTAATTTTCTATTCATGTATAAACTAATTAAACCATAACAGTGGATGTTAAATAGCATATAGCTATTCTATTTGAATATTAACTAAACTCTGCAGCATTTCCATAAAGGGCAGATTAAATAACAAGAACTTGATTCATACATGTGTCCTCCAAATATTAGAATAAGAATACACCACTATTGCTAAAAGCTGACACAATACAATTAGCAAAAACCAGTTCCTTCCAAGCAATTTTGTGTTTTCCCCAAGCTTGCTGCTCAACAGTCCTCTATTAATGAAGCTTCAATGATAGATCTTCCACTCTTACACATAGATTAGTCTAGTCGCAAATACATAATAATGGCAATGGGAAGTCGTCAAAGAAAAATGCATAAAAATAAACTAACATGTTAGCTATCTATTAAAATTTGAACTAGCCATTAAACTAATCAAAGCACCATTTCAACATTCAATGATCAAACCGTAGTCGAAATGGTTGTAACTAAGTACTATTTTAAATAGGAAAGATAATAAAACAATAACAAAAATACATAAAATATTGAAATAAGATATACCATTGGTTTTGTAATTTGGGAAGAAAATATGGCACATAAATAATCTTTTGAAATAAGAAAAACTATTTTACATTATTCTCTTGAATCCTTAAGGATGCTTTGGTCTGAAATCGGGTTGTGTAATTTCTATTTCATCCAAAAGGGCTTTCTCAACGTTCAGGGAAATGATATGAAATCATTAAAGATAAAACCTATCCCCTTTATTTTAATACACTATATATTAATGATAATTTGTGCGGATTTTCCTATAATCTATTATCTCATTCAAATTTCTAAGCATTGTCTAGCATTTTAATAGATAGTTTAGCTCATTGGTTAATATAATTTTCTAAATTCATGCTCCTTTAATGTCAACCTCCTCTTTATTGTCACTATCGGTCCTATATTACAATGCTTTATAAAAATGTTCTCCTATGAAGCTTTGCAAAGAGTTAATTGGATGAACTTCGTAAGAATAGATGAATTGGTAATAACTTTACAAAGACAAGTATTACTTATAAGAACATCATACCTTAATTCATCAAAAAATAGTTTTTGAACTTGTAGGTACTTCTAGAGCCTGCTTTTATAACATGATTAGTTTTTATTATATGTACAACGGAAAGGATACTTGTTAGTTTAGTTATTACCAGTTTACCACATCTGAACACTAGATCATGCCCTTTTAGCATAAAATCCAATTTTCTTTAGACACAAAGTACTTGTCAACCTAAGGAATCCCAAAGAACAGCTTTTGTAGCAGGGTATTTCTTGTTAAAGTCATTTAAATCTTTTCATAGTAAACAAGGTTAAATCTCTTTTCCTCCCCGATTGAGGTACCACCTCTCAACAATGTCTATCACATGACATGACTCGAGCCAAAGGACAAATCGGAAATAAAAAACCAAGAAAGAAAGCTCCAGCTTAAGACATTCTATAAACAAATGAGCAACCATTCATGACTTTAATGTCACTAACCTTACAAGTAGTAGGAGGAATTATTCTCCCTTTTGCTAAATACCTCAGAATTGCCGTAATTTTCAGCAAAAGAACCTAAATCTTAATTTGTTACCCCTTGATTCATTAAAAGCCCTACCATTTTCATAACTCACCTCCTACTACTACTACTACACTGTAATTTAGCCGGCAATTAATACACAGAAGGGGAGAGGGTAGGAAATTCACGAGTGCTTCAAGTAGAAGCAGAAATATGCCAAAAACTCATATGAAGAAGAAATGAGCACTTATAAATCTAAACCAAATATCAACAAAACATCAGATAGCATGCATAGACAAATTAATTTATCATTGGTATACCTTAATAGCAATAATCTGCTCCGGTGTAGGTGCAGCTGCTTTGGATGTTTGTTGTTCCTGTGTAACTTCAGAGACATTTGGAGTTTCAACAGGTGGATTCACCTTAGCTGGTGCCCTTTGAACTTCTTCTTCAACTTCTTTGGAAGAAAACAAGTTTTTGGCTTCCAACCTCTCCTATTAATTATTAATTAATTTCAAACAACCATCATTAGATTGCACAATAGTCACAGACGAGGAATAATTCAGAATTAGAAATGCATGTAATAAGCTGATATGATTCTCCTCTATGAACATCACAATGACTATTCTCTAGCAACATAATGAAACCTTCCCTCCACTTATATGATTTTAAGGCACAGTCTGTTTGCACTCAGTTTCTGGTTTGGATTTCATGTCAACTAGCCAAACAAAACTTTAGTAAATTATGGACTGATGCTGAAAGACAAATTATATGCTACAGATTACAGCTATATGAAATATACTTTTGACACTTGTACTCAGTGCTCTGTCGTATGCTCTGTTTCTCAAGTTCAAAATGCTGATTTTCTAGAATCCATACATGATGAGAACAAACTGGAACCCATTCTTTACAAAGAAAAGGCAGCAGTTCTGTTGATAGCAAACATGAGTATGGTGAGAAAGGAAACCTTACTTTATTTTTCACTTTCTTGAAATCCAAAACACGAAGGGACTTCAGTTTATAAATGACGTAAAGCCTGTAATTTGGTTTCTTTGTAATATTGTTATCCAACAAACTGAGGTACTGGAGCTTTGGAAGGGATGCTAAAGGATCAATCTCCACCAAGTTGACAAGCCTGTTATTTGTAAGAACCAGCGTATGTAATTTTGGCAAGAACTCTGCAAGAAAAGTGGCCCAATAAGCTACAAAAACATACTATCTTGATTGTATTTAACAGAAACATAAGGCTGGTGACTTCAATTATGAAGTAAATAGAAGATATGAAGTTCAAAGCAAGAATACCTCCAATGTTAGGATTAATTCTAGTAATTCTATTGTTATTTATGAGTAGGGTACCCAGCCGTTTGAGATATGGTAAGTTCTCCAGCTTGACAATCTCATTGTCAGAGAGGTCTATGGTATCAAATTGGTCCTGTGAGAGAGTCGATACAAAGAAATCCCAAAATTTAAATCCATCCAGACAAAGCATTACTTAAAGCAATCCTATTGCTACAGGGCATGGACTAAGAGCAATATAAATAAACATTGCTACCATAAAAGGAGACAAATAAAAGTGCCTCAAGGTACCTCCAATACCTAAGCATAGGGGATAAAGTTAAAGGACAGGAAATGAAGCTAAATTTGCTCACCTCAGTAGCGCCCAAATTTTCGATTACAGCTATCTTGTTCCCTGAAAAAAAAAAAAAAAAAAAACTTTTTATCACGCAGTAACAACAAGCAACTCATCTATCAAGGAGAGATGAGAAAGCGAGTGAACAACAGTTTACTAGAGTCAAGGGAAGCAAAATGATAAAGGGTATTAGCGAACCTCGCAGATCTAACTCTCGCTCTTTAATGGCATTAAAGAAGTGAGGGCTTTTCCAGATAAGGTCGGCAGTGAGCCTCACCATCTCTTTCCTTTCTGCGTGTGCTGGGAAACTTCGAACGCCAAAGGCAAAGTTTGATGAAGAACGGCGCGGTGAGCCTCACCTTGAAGGATTTTCCGCAGTGTTCTTTTGAATGCTTTCACTAGCCCGCAAGTGGGGCAAGGGAGGCTGCGTGCTATTTAGAAAAAGGGGAAATATCAGTATTAATTTGGTAAAGAAAAAGGAATAGGATATAAAAAAAATCCAACTTTTTTACTAAATCCTCTATTTATTATTTCTCTCTCCTAAGGATTTTAAGGGATTTTCCCAAAAAAAATATTAAAAATTCCAACTCTAAATCCTCTATTAAAAAGGTTTTAAGGGATTTTTTTTTAATACTATCTCACGTCCTAATTATAAGATTTAGTTGATTTTTTTTGAAGAGATTAATGAAGCTAAATAAGTTACTTAATCATTTCATATGTTGGGTCGTTTTCTTAGATTATATATTAGTTTATTACCAAATTATTTAGTTTGAAGAAAAAAAAAAAAAAAATACTTTAAACTAATTTAATTAAACTTCTTTAATTTTCCGAAAAAATCAATTAGGTCTTATAATTAGAATCAAAGGGAGTATTAATTACAAAATTCTAATATAAAAAAAGTCACATTGTCAAAATATATCAATTTTTTTTTTTTTGAGTTTTTTTCCTGAGTATCAAAATGGTTTTTAATTATTAAAGTCAAAAAAATGATTTTTTTTTTTTGTCAAATTTTTTTTTGAGTTTTTTTTTTTGAGAATTTTAAAAAATATAATTTTTTTAAAATAGGAACAAATATTTATATTTTAATAATAAAAAATAAGATGAAATATTATATCGATTATTTTTAAAAAGGAATCAAAGTTCTTCTAGGCCAACGTCTCTCAATTTATTTGGGGAATTGTGGTTCACGTGTTTATGCTCAGAGAGTTAAAGAAAGTGTGCCCATTTTAGCCATCGTACGACTCCTATCACATCTCATAATTTTCTACCACACTGCACACTGCACACTGCACACTGCACACTGCACACTGCAAGCCTTCTCATATCTCTGCAAGCAATTACGTTTTAGCCTCATTTCTTCTTCTTCACTCTCTCCTCCCCTTGTTGCCGGTCCTTCCTCCACCATAACCCAAAGAAATCATACCAAATGCTTGATCTGCTTCTTCTTCTTCTTTGATCTGTTAGAAGGTGACAATGACAAGCCAAACAAATCTTTGCACCACCAGTAAAAGATTTCTTTTACAAATCAATGATCCGGGTTTCAAAACTTTTTTTTTTTATATTGGAATTTCGTAATTAATATCAAATGAGAGGGGATTTGGGGTTGATATTTGTTCTCTTCCTTAGGACCTCACTAATATTTTCCCTTACAAAAAATAAAACATTGAAGAACTTGGTAATTATATAAATAAATAACTGAAAAAATTGGGGGAATTTAATTACCTAAAAAATCTAATAACAACTGACAAGCATGTATGAGTTGTTTGATATGGGGGAGGGATGGAAAGTGAAAGTTTTAGGAGTTGAATTTAAAAGAATTGAAAAAATGGGGTTATAAAATTTCAACAAAGAGAATACATAAGATAAAAAAATGAAAATTTATTTAAAAAAATTTAACTTGATTTTTTCTAATATTTTAAAATTCAACTCATAATTCCACTCCTCTTCAAATCCCTCATAATAAATAGCCCCGTAATGATGAGTATTAGTATGGTTTTCCAAAAAAACCCAGGTTTGGTTGGTTCGGTCTAGGTAAAAAATTTTTGGTCCAAGACAATTTCATCGAGATTTGGATCGGATTGGGCCACCAAAGGAGAGGGGAAAATGAGAGGAACCGGACCCGGTTCGGTCTAGGTAAATTTTTTTGGTCCAAGACAATTTCATTGGATCGGATTGGACCAAGGCTTAGGACCAAACTTGGTTCGAGACCCCCTTGGTCCGTTCGACTCAATTTTTTTTAAAAAAAAAAAAAAAAAAAAAAAATCACCACTACACACTGCACTCAGCCACTTACTGGAGTCTGGACATCCTAATGTAATTTTTAAGTTATAGGAATCATTTTTCACTCAGTTAATTTTATTACTTTTGGAAGTCAAGTGAAACAAGAGCTAAAATATTACTTCCCAAGAAGGCAAGAAAACAAAATGAAAAAAAAAAAGATTAAAAAAAAAGCCTAGACTGGTCCAGGAAGTCCGCCAGTCCGGTCCAGTTCAACTCAACCTCGGGCTGGTACTAGACCAAACCGGACCTCGGGCTGACTTTTCTAGCCTGAGATCCTATCGGGCCAGACCTCGGGTTGACCTCTAACTTGGTCTCGCCCGGTCCTTGGACATCTCTAAAAATTAGTATAAGAAATGATAACATTTTTATACTTTTCATTTGTAATTGGAGTTTGTTGGTAAGGCATTCATTTCCTCGAAACTTTATTATAATTCCCCAAAAAATTCCTATTCATTATAGAATGAACCAAACCTCAAATCTTAGAAGTATTAATCATGTTCTTCATTTTTTAAAAATCTTAGAATAAGCATAATCTTACATTACGAAATAATATTAGTAATTAATGAAGAAGAAATTTTAGTTATTTGAGATCAATATAATGGATGCCTAGTAGTAACGCACTCTAATATTTTTACTTTCCAAGACACTTTTGTAAAAATTGATACATCTTGCTTGAAAAAAATACATGCCAAGGCGAAATAGGTTGAAAGTGTTGAGCGATCACAAAAGGGGATGGGTGCAATACATATGGGTGGAGGAAAAAAAATTCTAATTACTCAAATTCAAATTATACTAGGTGCACTATAAAATGTTTAATTCCATTGGGAAATGTTGCTAAAAAAAAATCTATTGAGAAATATTCTGTTATATTTTTTGTCCTCCTATTCTAAAGAAAAATTCATTTCTCCCCACCCAAAAAAATCATTTATTGCTATGTATATTTTAAAGTATAATCTTTCATATACTCCCTCTGGTCTTTATTATAAGGCACTAACTAACAATTTTCACAAACTCATAAAGACAGTTAAAGTCAATAAAGTTATCCTATAGTTTAAATAACTTTCAATATTACTCCTACTGATTGCACTAAACTCTAATATTATATTAATTATTACTCTTTCTCACTACCTTTATTAATTATGGGCATACATGAAAAATAATAATTAATGTGCTTTAGAAACAAGTAAGTGCCTTATAAAAAGGACCAAATACAATCGCTTATAAAAAGGATCAAAGACCAAATATGAAATCTCTTGTTGAATCCAAATATAATAAGGATCAAAGGGAAAATGAAGTATGAGAATTCTCTTGACGTTGAATCCAAATAGTTAATAATTTGAGTATTCAATAGATGCCATTATTAAGAGCAAAAAGCTTGTATACTATATTTATCTCTTACATTGACCTATATATATTTAATGAACTACACAAGTGATAATAGTAAAATATCAAGGAAGCGAAAGCTATCACCAAGAGGGGGTGAATTTGAGATTTAAAAAGAATGATCTTTTTATGATTTTGTTTCACGTTCAGCTCGGGCGACGTCTGGTAATTCGATGATATCTCCTAAACCACAGATCGGATTGAGGTGAAACCAGTGGCATATGAAACTAGACTCCAAATGCATCATTTGGATATAAAATTCAAGCCAAAAGGAGTTCAGGTGAGAGAGATATGAATTTCACAAGTTGGACCATCAATTCACGCAACACAGCAGACCAAGGTTCGGTATTTTGGGTGTATCTCACAAACTACAAATCCAATTGAGCTGAAATCAGTGGCATAAGAAAGTAGACTCAAAATTCGTTCCACCAAGACTTAAACCAACCCAAATGAAGTTCAGACCAGGGAGTTATGGCCTTCGAAAGTTGACACTTGAAATTCTGGATTCATTTCAAAGATAGGCTCGGTTTTACGGATATAGCTCACATTATACACAACCAAATGAAGTGAAACCAATTCCATATGAATGTAGACTCAACAAGTGTTTCACACATTTTGGAAGCAACCAAGTTTGATGGGATCTTACCTCGAGCCAAGGCTTTGTCAACCTTGAGTCATAGCAAGGTAGAGAGTTAGACGTTTTGAGAGAGGTTTTTACCTCGAGCCAGAAAATTCACCTTGAGTCAAATGCTTCTGAAGCTAATGGATCAATTGATGATTGAATCAAGCCAGGATTTTGGTTGCCTCGAGTTTGGGCATAGACTCGAGCCAAGGATATTGCTGCTCGAGGTAGTCAGTGTTGTGTCAAACTTCTCTATGCTTTAAACGATGGATTAACTCGAGCCAGAATGTGTTTTAACTCGAGCCAATTGCAAGTCAGAGAGCAAGGGTCTTTGGAGAAGACTAATTGACTCGAGCCAACAAGCGTACCTCGAGTTAATGGCCAACCCGAGAGATTGACGAATTGAGAGGAGTTTTTGACTCGACCCAACAAGTAGCAACTCGAGTTAACGGAACACACACAGCGGCAAAGACTCTCCGAGAATTCCGAAATGATTCTTATCAATTGATTTCTACTTGCTATACTTCTCAATGCTATTAATCATGTTTGTTAGCAAGTTTCAGATGATCAAACGAAGGATTAACATCAGATTACAAAAAACATATGATTATGTCAGCTTCAACGGCTATATTTATTCCAACGGACATATTCTAAATTGGAGGAATTGCTCAACGGTCATAAATTGTAACTAACTATAAAAGGAGAAGCATTCAAGATAGAAGAGGTTGGAGAAGAGCTTGCATTGTCGAAATACCAACATTATGAATCCAACGATTAACTTATATACTCTCTGTTTCACAATGTTTATATAGTTTTCAATAGAGAGTGTGATGATCGATTATGTACTTCAGTGATTATTATTCATCTACTCTTGAGATAGTCTAAACACTTATTTGATTATTTGTTTAGTGATCAAATCTCAAGGTTATGGAACCTTTGAGTGTGGGTGTACAGTTACAACTTGTAAGGGGGAGTGAGTCCTAGTGTGAAAGGATTATCCTGAGTACATAGTGTGTAATTGTATCCTAAGGGGGAGTATCTCAGTAAGAGATTGTAAAGGCTGCACAAGTGCCCGACTAAACTTGTGAGGTTGTAAAGGTTTTTCTCTTGTGCCCGGTTAAACAAGGAGATAGTGGATTGAAAATCTCAAGTGGAGCTTGGGGACTTTGGACGTAGGTCAAGGATTGGGCCAGAACCAAATATAAATCTCGGTTTGCATATTCTCTTCCCTAAACTCTTACATTTCCAGCATATATGTTTGAATGACTATCTATTTCTTTATAAACTATTTCCTTCATTTGAATTGCTTTCAGTAAGTTGCGAAAAGATTTTCAAAATTATCTAAATTTTTATCAGACACCTAATTCACCCCCCTCTTGGGTGACAGCCAGGTCTAACAAATTTCACCACAAAACAAAGACTAAATAGAGAGAGAGAGAGAGAAGATGAACACAAGGATTTATACTGGTTCAGTCTTAACTATTGACCTACGTCCAGTCCCTAGACTCTTTGGGATTTTCACTATCACTTCAATTAGTTACGCACTCTATACTCGAAAGTTATCCTCTTACTAGGATACACTCCCCCTTACAAGTTTTAAAACTGATAACCCAATCTCAAAGTCCCAATACTTTGAGATTCTTACAAAGATTTATAATCAAAGATAAACTCTCTAAAAGAGCAGATAGATAAATACTGAAGTTTAGAGTATCTGAAGATACTATACAGATGAGTAGAAAACAATAAATGCTAATATCACTTTGAGCGTTTGTGTTTTCTTGTATTCTGGTTGTTCTAGTGGTTGAGAATTGAATGCTTTAGCTTATATATGTTGGAAGCATTTAATGACTGCTTTTGAGAACTTGATGAAGTCGTTGGATACAATAAATAGCCGTTAGGAATAATTGCTTCAGTTGCTTTGACTCAACCAAGATGCCCAATCTTTATTGACTTTGCTTAAGATAAGTCCGTTGGATGATCTGGCGTCCAATTGTGGAAAGAAAACAATAAGGCCTTTAGAATGTGTAGAGAAAACCTTGCCAAAACCGTGCTTCATTTTCTGGACTAGCATTTAATGCTTCTGACAACATCACTTTCTTTAATCTTAATCTTCAGTTTAACATCCATTTGATCATCTGAAACTTACTAACAAATCGATTAAACATATTTAGGAATAATATTGAGAGATGATATGAAGTATAAAGTGTTGGGATCCGTACACGCAGCGAAATTAATTTTTTTTACGAATCCCATCCGAGGATCGCTCAACAGTGTTTAGATCAAGGTTCGTTCAAGAAATCATACCTATGCGAAATTCCGAGCGTCTCGTTCAGATTTGAACACGTGGGCTACCTTCTCGATCAACAGGAGACGTGGGCTACCTTCTCGATCAACGGAGCGGACTCTGCGAATCCTCCCCTCTACCGGCATCCACACGAATAGCTCTCGAACACGGACGGCAACGTGCTAGCGCCTTCAAACTATGCATCTCAATTTTCTCTCTAGGATTTCTTGCGGCTTTTCTAATACGTCTGACTAAAAGTCCTGTAGGTTTTTCTAAACCCGATAGGCGTATTATATTCAAAATTAATCCTTATTAATTTGAATTTTGAATTTGGATTAAAATAATATATTAATTAAATCTATCGATAGATCTAATCTAATATATTTATTTAATCCGAATTAAAAAGCCTTCTAATTTACTTTATCTCTATAAATTAAATCCGAGATATAATATCTATCTATTTAATTAAATATGAGATACTATATCTCAATTTAAATTAAATCGGATATATGATATCTTTATTCGAAAATTAAATATGAGATACAATATCTCAATTTATTATAGTTATTTAATTTATCAAATAAATTTAATACTATATATAATAATTAGGTTCATTTAACTTGCATCGAGTTAGCGCAAATTGAGCATTTAACCGGTTTGGACAATCTACTGTACTGGTAAAAGTAAATAATCAGAAAATAAAGTCCCTGTAGGGTTAAGGGTACAGTTACCCAAAAATAAATACCAAAATAATAGTACAGTCATCCGAAAAGGTGAAGTACAAAAATGATAGGGCATTCCCTATTCTTCACTGCACCGATACGCCCTTCCTTTCCAAAAAGGTTCTTCCTCTTCAGGCACGTACCCCTGTAGCTTCAGAAATGTCTGGAGTCCAATAATGGCCCCTAGAGTAACCATCAATACTCAAGCACCAAATGTGAAATGTGTATGTATGCAACCATGTAAAACGTGTGAATACAGATATCAAGCCAAATACACCATATATGCAAACAGATGCACAAATAAACACGTCTTCGTACCGTTGAGCCGCCTTATCAAGGCAGGCCCCGAATTTACTGGAATCACAATCCTGTCTCCGTTGAGCCGCCACTCAAGGCAAGCCCCAGATCAGGCCAACCCTGTCTCCGTTGAGTCACCCCTCAAGGCAGACCCCGGACCAGGCCATCGCGTGTGGGAACACAATCATCAACATGTTTTGTATGCATATTTGGCAACAGTATACACGAAAACACACATGGCAAAAACACATAAAAGTGCCGGAGTACAGAGGTTACTACCTATGGGGTATGCTCAGCCTTAATATTTTAATGTGCCTGATTGCTTTTCAAACTATGCCCTTGTCCTAAAGAACACTAAAATACCTTATTTTTAGTATTTCCAAAAATACCCTTGCATTTTCTATTAAATCCGAGCCTCTCACAATTTTCCATAAAAAATCCAGTGCATCAGGTCCAACTTCAATGATTTTTAATAAATTCCAAAAAACTCATTTTTACATGAAACCAGCGCCATTTGAACCATTAAAATGCCTGGTTTTCATGAAAAATATTTTCAGAAAATAAAAGAACACTTATTTTTGCGTGTAGCCAAGTTGTCACCCTCTGGTCTAGATTCGCTTAGTTGCTCCCTGGTTCAACTTTAGAAATTTTTATCTCTTAGTAGAAAAGTCTAAATATCCCAAAATTATACATCATGGTGAAACTTAAGATGTATACTTTCTCCCTGTAAAATATTTGATTAAAACAAGTTCATTTACTATTCTTAAAGCTCAGTTGAAGGTTCGCTGCCAGAATTTCCAGAATCAACAATAAGCTTGTTCTTAGGGGTTTTTCGGTGTTTTGATTTCGGAAACTTAGACCATAAGCATACCCCATACAAAAACGTGTTTCAAAACCCTTGACAACATCAAAAATACAGAAATCCAACCATAACACCCAGCTCCTACTTCATGTACGAAAATACCTCTCAAGAACTCAAGAAATGAAGTTGTCAGTGTTACCTTAGAATCGGAGAATCGGTGGTGTTCTTGTGTTCTTGGCTCTTTGAGTTTCAGCTATGGAGGTTGCAGATCCTCTCTCTCCTTGGCTCTGGAAATTTCGTGCTCCCAAGGGTGGAAATGAAGAGCCAATTACCTTTTTATTAAAGGTTAATTTTGTTAGACCTAGCTATCACCCAAGAGGGGGGTGAATTGGGTGTCTGATAAAACTTTCAGAACTTTGAGAATCTTTTTGCAACTTCTAAATTGAGAGTTAGATATTCAAATAAGCATATACTTTGGAAATGTAAGAGATAAGGGAAGAGAATATGCAAACGTGATTTATACTTTGGTTCGGCCCTTCCTTGACCTACGTCCGGTCCCAAGCTCCACTTGAGATTTTCAATCCACTATCTCCTTGTTTAACCGCGCACAAGAGAAAAGCCTTTACAACCTCACAAGTTTAGTCGGGCACTTGTGCAGCCTTTACAATCTCTTACCGAGATACTCCCCTTACACACCGTAAGGATACAATTACACACTCGTAAACGAAGGATGATCCTCTCACTCTTGGACTCACTCCCCTTACAAGTTGTAATTGATACACCCACACTCAAAGGTTCCACAACCTTGAGATTTGATCACTAAACAGATAATCAAATAAGTGTTTAGACTCTCTCACAGAGCATAAGAATGATAATCACTGAAGTACAATAAATCGTTTCACTCTCTATGATAAGCTATGTAAGCATTGAGAACAGAATGTATGAGTTAGGCATATATTCAGAATGTCAGCATTTCGACAGTGCAAGCTCTCGTCTCTTCGTTGAAGTTTGAATGCTTGTTCTTTTATAGCTAACCAATAGCATTCGACCGTTGAGCAATTCTTCATTTGAGCTTCTTAGAATATGACCGTTGGAAAATATTACCGTTGGGATATTCAAGTCGTAGCATTTGAAGCCAATGAACAAGTTGAGCATTTTAATTCATTGAAGAACATTACAGTTGAGTATTCAACTTCATTTCTTCAAGTTCCACGTCTTCTCTGCCATTTGTGAATGTCTGTAGCAAACTCCATTAAACTATTCAATTTCAAAACTGTTTCTGACAGATTTTGGCTTATGTCCAATTTGATGTCAATTCTTCACATAATCATCTGAAACTGCTAACAAACATGAGAAGTATAGCAAGTAGAAATCAGTTGATGATAATCATTTCTGAATTTGAACGTTGATGCTACTGAGCTTTACGAAAATGCAGAGATGAAGTTCTGAAATATTGACTCGAGGCATAGAGGAACTTGACTCGAGACATTCGATTGGTAATATTCAAACAAAGAGATCCAGATGAGATATTAACTCGAGGTTCATCCTTTATTAACTCGAGTTACCTAACTCGAGGTACCATTATTGAAGCCTCGAGTTAAATCATCGTCAAAGGTTGGCAGAGTATTCTAGCTGTGTAATTGACTCGAGGTGAACTTTATGCCTGGAGGTAAAAAGTGCTCTCCATTGTTCTAACTCTCTGGTTGGCCATTGACTCGAGGTTGCACTTCTGACTCGAGGTAGATGTGCTGGATCGAGGCAAAAACCTTTCTCCAAGTATCTAACTCTCTGCTTAGACTCGAGGTACATTAATTCCTGGCTCGAGTTAACCAACTCGAGGTTGCATTCCTACTGACTCGAGGCAACAACTTCAATTCTGTGCTCTTTGACTTGGACTTGATTTGAGGAGGCACTCATCAAAATTGTTTTCTTCCAAATTCTATGAAACCCTTGTTGTGTCTAGATTCATATGAAATTGGTTTCATTTCATTTGGTTGTGTAGAAACAAAAAAACTGAAGCTATGCTGAACTGATTCCAGAATCAAGTGTGTCAACTTTCAAAGGCTATATCTCCTTGTTCTAAACTCTGTTTTGGCTGGTTCAACTCTTGATAGAAATATCTATGAGTCTACTTTCATATGCCACCGATTTCAGCTCAATTGGATTTGTATTTTGTGAGATAAACTCACAACACCGAAGCTTGGTCTGGACTGTGACGGTGATTGATGGTCCAACTTGTAGAATTCATATATCTCTCATTTGGACTCCTTTAGACTTTTATTATATATCAAAATGACGCATGGGGAGTCTATTTTCATATGCCACTAGTTTCACATCAATCCGATCTCTGGTTTGGAAGATATTGTCGAATTACCAGAGGTCGCTCGAGCTGAACGTGAAACAGAGTATGCTGAAGGTGCACCTGACTCGAGGCTGCTAACTCGTAGTAAATGGTGTCTTGACTCGAGGCAAATTGTTCCAGAGGCCCAAATCACTGTAGCAAGTCATTAACTCGAGGCAGATAGTCCTAACTCGAGTCATTTGGTCCTGATGCTCGTTTTTACTCATTTTAACTCCGAATTGAGCCATTTCAGCTTCTATTTGATCACAGAGACTCCTAGAATCAATCTTGGAACTTGTATAATGATATTCTCATTCCATTTAACAAGTTCTTCTTTCTTTCCTCTCTTCTCTTAATCATTATCCATAATTCAACTCTTTCTTTCTTCTCTTGATCATTCTCTGTCATTTTCTACCTTCTTCAATATCTTCTCTTCTCCTTGATTATTCTCAAAATACTTTGATAACTTATTGTTTCCAACTTCTTGTTTCCTTGACATTCTCTGCAAGTTCTTCTTTCCGTAACCTCTTATCTCCTTCTTGATTAATCTCTATAATTCAACTCGGACTAATCTACATTAAATATACGAATTAGTCAAAGTAGAAGATAAATGTAGCATGCAAGCTTTTTGCTCTGGATAATGGCATCTATATAAGACATCATCAAAACTAATCATATCCAACAAATTTGGTCCGTTAAAATTAGAATTAGCAGGCATAAATTTTTGTCCAGTTGTGCAATAAATGGGATATGCTTTCTTGACTTATTTCCCAAGTATTTCCAGAAAATTCCAGGGCTGTCTAGGGTGCTGCCAAGTGGCGCATCCCCACTTAAAGAAATCAGATTTTTACCTACTTTTGGGGCAAATTACCAGTTTTGGTCCGAAACTTTCGTAAATTACAATTGTGGCCCGGAACTTACTAATTATTTTTGAATTTTTCCCCAAGCTTTGCCTGCCCAAGGGGACACATGTGGCACCATTTTGAGCCCACATGTCTGCCCTAATTTGTTTTTACCCATTTATTCCCATTTTGCCCCTTTTTCTTTGGATGTGGGACTCGCGGTTTGATTTTTACCCTGATTTCTCTTTCTTTCTCTCCAAGTAAGTACTTTAATAATTAGAGGGGGTCATGTGGCGCCTAATAGGGCCCACATACCTGATCCCATTTAATTAATTCCTTTTTCTTACTTTATCAGTCCAGTTTCTGATCAACCGGTCCCTACTGGGCCCCGCTGGGTACAAAGGTGTTTCTTTTTGCACTTTTCTTCAACTTCTCCAGATATTCTCCCCTGATTGGACATACATATGTGGCGCCTTTTTAATTTCTAATATGGCCCCACATTTGTCTCATTCAATCCAAAAGAAACCCTTAACTGGTCCCTATCAGTCCCCTTTCTATTAGTTAATCGCCTGTGGGACCCGCACTTTGTGTTTGGACTTGAACATGGATTAAATCATTTGATTTCTCCTTCTCTCTCCTGGGTGGACGAAATTGAATACTTAAGGGGTAAGGATTTGACTTTTCTACCCCTATAATCATTACTTACTTTTTGCTTTTCAATTCCGCAGTGACACGTGTCCTCTAGCAGTGATTACACTAACTCCTGATCTTCAAAAATGATGAGTGGGTATAACCAGTGCAAGTATACACTATCAATGTAATACTGGCAAGTATCCGGAGTAATAAAATATCGTTCCCACAGGGGACCAAAGTTCCAACTACCAACCCAATTTACTTGAATTTAAAGTTGATGCAACCATATGAGTTTTTGGATGAACATATTAAAAGAAAATAAAATGACAAAGAAATTGAATCAAACTTTGTAGAAAACAATTAACAAAAGCCTAGGGTCATGTATGTCATCAATAATCCATTTAATTGTTCTTCCTTTACCAAAAGCTAGATTAAGACATAATCTTCTTTTAAGGTAGAATTTAATTACTTAACCCATGAATTGGAGTATGTCAATCGAATTTCAGATTTTAATCTAATTGCTTATTCGTAAGTCAAATTAGCCTAATCCTCAATCCTAAAGTCATGTTCCCATGCTCATTAGAATTAATTCTTGCATTAAGTCCAGAATTCTTTATGATTGCATAAAGCCTATGTCAAGTTCCCTTGCTAGTACCTTATGTTCTTTAATCAATTGAACCTAGAATTAACTAGCCTTTCCCAAGGTCTAATTAATCTTTCAATTCCTTAATTAGATGATCAAACTAACAAAGGCATTAAGAATGGATTAAAGAAACTTATCCAAAACAAGTATTATGTAATTAAAAACAGAATTTCAATTAAACTTCATAAAGAATTCATACATGACCTTAGAAAGATACTTAGTTCATGCTATTCATGACCAAGCATACAAAAGGGAAAAAGATGAAGAACAATAAATTAAACTAAAACATTCAAAAGAAAAGATTACAACTAATCGTCCATGTAGGAGGTAGAACCATCGCATGTAGGACTTAAAATGAACGAAACATAACATTAAATTATAACAATCGAAAAGAAAAGATTACAACTAATCGTCCATGTAGGAGGTAGAACCATCGCATGTAGGACTTAAAATGAACGAAACATAACATTAAATTATAACAATCGAAAGGAAAAGATTACAACTAATCGTCCATGTAGGAGGTAGAACCATCACATGTAGGACTTCAAATGAACAAAAGGAAAATAATACATAAGAAGCATAAACAAGATGTAAGAACCATCCATATAGGAGGTTTTGAACAAGAAAAGAAAGAACTTAAGATGAAGGAGATATGAAACTTAAGAAAGAAAGAACCTAAGGGAGAGAGCTCTTCTCCAAGTGTGTTTTCAGCTTCACAACACTCTTCTATTTATAGGCAGCTAGGAGCATCTCATCCATGCACTTTACAACTCAAATTCGTCACTTTTCTTAGTGGCCAACTTGGAAGCATCTTTGAATCACTTTACTGACTCCAAAACCGTGTCCGATTTACAGCCTGTTGTACACCACGAACTCGGTGGAATTGGGTCACAATGTCTGCATATGAAATGTAGCCCTGGATGTTAGCTTTTAAGTCGTTCAAACCAGACCTCATTTGGAGTTCGGTAGCCCAAGTTATGGATCCAATACGTACGTTGTTCCGCAGTCCGTCACAACACCTTGTCTTGCATTCCAAGCCCAATTGGGTCCTCTAAACGTCTCATTTAGCTTCTGGACTCTTCATATAAGTTGTAGGGCTTTCATTCAGCGTTCCTAAAAGATAAATGTCAGATCAATTGGAGGTCTAGAACGCAAATTATGATCAACATACCAAACAGTGTTCACTACCCAATTATAAAAGAGATGTGGTTTAAGCCCAATTTTGAACAAAATTCCAAATATGACCAAGATCTATACAAATAAATTCTAAAAACTAATTATGAAGATGAAACTACATATTTAACTAATTTAATCCATTAAAACATGACAATGATAGAGTTTGTAACTCCTTTTTGCAATTAAAACATCATAAATTCCAAGGTTATCAAACTCCCCAAACTTAGATCTTTGCTTGTCCTCAAGCAAATTAATTCAAGATAACATATGTAGCTTAAAAACAAGAAGGTGTGAAGATCAATGTGAATGAGGAAAATAAGATAGTTCGGTGAAAGCACGGTTCAAAAATGAGTAATACATTATGCTTGTATCAACACTTCACTAATTTCCAGATGAATAGAAAGTAGAGTTATCAAGAGGAAAATAGTAAATTGGAATAAATAAACCCCTCACTTGGATATTCGATCCACTCAAACTCTCAAGTGTTTTAGGGTGTGTATTTCACTCAATCCACCATCATTCCAATAACACTACCATAGGCTTGTTCATATTCTAATTCTCCACTGCCTTGTAATACATGCATAAACCAATCAAAAGGTCTTTCAAAGGTTGTAATGTGGCTAAGGTTAGGGAAGGATATTTTATGGATAAGTAGCTTTAACAATGGAAAATGAGCATATCAATCATCGTCGAGATCCAAATTATATCTCATATAAACTTTTTTCATCCTTCACTCTTCCTCATTCCTCTCTTTTCTTCTCTTTGTTTTTTTTTTTTTTTTGAAATACCAAATTCACCAACATAATAATTTTTTTAGCCCTCCTTTGTTATTTTGTCCCGATATATTCATTGTATAGATCATAACCATCATACAACTCCAAAATTCATTAATTAAGTTCATACCTTCACCTTCTGTAGCATATACTATTTTCCACTGTGAGGTAGGATATGTATGGAATGGTTGTGTGAAAATGGTTAATAACAAGAACAAACATGGCATCAGGCTCAAAAGGGTTAATCAATGGAAAATGCAAGGTGGGCTATTTGGCCAACTGGTTTATACAAGAAATAAATTGCCTTTTATCATTTCGAGTATGCATGTAATACTTGCCATCTCAAAACCGAAAACGCAAACAAGTTCTAGAGTGCTAAAGTAGTGAGGTGCACACAAGAAAGAATATAAGTATATGAAGCTCAATCCTCACGGCTATGGGAATCAATTATACTATCCTCAAGATCATTATCTACAAACTACTACTCAAGAAATTTAGTGACTTGTTTATTCAAACATATGATCATACTCACTCAAGAATAGCATATGTGACATTCACATTTTGCATTGCTAGTAACACATGATTCTTATTTTCCAATCCCACAATATCTACCTTAGAATTCATTCAAGTCATGTTTTAAAAGATTTTTTTTTTTGTTTTTTTTTAATAATAAAACATCTAATGCCTAGTCATGAAAACATTAAACCTTGTTGCCTAGTCATGAAAACATTAAACCTTGTTGGGAAAAAGTCTTTAAACCCTATCCTTAAAGAAAATAAATACATGTTTCCAAACAACACCCCCAAACTTAAAACCAACATTGTCCCCAATGTTGTCTAATATGTAATGTGAATAGGTAGTGAAGAGAAAACCATAAATAAGAGAAAAGGGTTAAAGAGACTCCCCCAAACCGAGAGGACACCCAAAGCTTAATGTAAGGGCTGCCACCAAAGGTTTTCATGCGACAATTCCCGCACAAACAACAAATAAAATCCGAAAACGCAAATAGAAAATAAAGAACAAAGAAACCACCGCAATATTTTTTTTTGTTTTTTGTTTTTGTTTTTGTTTTTGTTTTTGTTTTTTTTTTATGATTAATTTAAATGGAAAACACAACCAAAATTAGCAACAAATTATCTACGAGATAATAGTGCACATGCTAAGTTCATAGTCTTTAGAAGACTTGTTACCCATATTTACGGATTACCTGGATGAATGAGAAATCTCACTCGGGTGCACATCTTTGCTCCGAGAATGCTTCAATCTTTGGCCATTCACAAAGGTTCTTTTGGAACTTTCCTCTTCCAATTCCACACCCATAAGGGAAGACCTTTGTTACCTTAAAGGGACCACTCCACCTTGATTTGAGTTTTCCCGGAAACAATTTCAATCTTGAATTGAATAACAATACCTTTTGGCCTACCTCAAAGTGACGTGGAGCAATCTTCTTGTCATGCCATGCTTTGGTCTTTTCTTTGTAGATTCTTGCACTTTCATAGGCATCCTTCCGATCTCATCTAATTCATTCAAATTTGAAGGAGTCTATGTTCTTTAGCCACAGATGGGATCAAGATTAAGCTGTTTGATGGCCCAATATGCTTTATGTTCTAATTCCACAGAAGGTGACAAGCCTTACCATATACTAACCTGTAGGGAGATGTACTTAGGGACAGTCTTGTAAGCTGTTCTGTAAGCCCAAAGAGCATCATCTAGCTTTATAGCCCAATCCTTCCTTGTCGGTCGTACCACCTTCTCCAAAATTCTCTTGATCTCCCTATTTGATACTTCCACTTGGCCACAAGTTTGAGGGTGGTAGGCGGTAGACACTTTGTGCTTGACCCCGTATTTCACTAATAGTGTCTCAAACCATTTGTTACAAAAGTGAGAACCGCCATCACTGATTATGGCTCTTGGGGTACCAAACCTTGTGAAAATATTCTTCCTTAAAAACTTGGTCACTTGGTGTGCTTCATTGGTAGGAAGAGCCACCGCTTCAACCCACTTGGTAACATAGTCAACTGCCACCAGAATGTATTTGCAATTGTTGGAAGATGGGAAAGGTCCCATGAAGTCAATTCCCCACACATCAAATGGTTCAATTTCAAGAATACTATACTGGGGCATCTCATTTCTCCTTGATATATTACACCGTTCTTTGACACCGTCACAAGAAAAACAACAAACTCCCGGCATCATGGAATAAAGAAGGCCAATAAAATCCGCTTTCTAGGACCTTAGCAAGGCGATCCTAGTGCTCCCATAATGCCCCCATAATCTGAATTATGACAATGCACAAGAATATTATTAATTTCCTCTTGTGGTACACACCTCCGAATTATTTGATCGGACATCTTTTGAAAAGAAAAGGCTCATCCCAAAAATAGAATTTTGAATCATGCATGAGCTTTTTCTTTTGTTGAAAAGTAAAATCGAAGGTAGAATACCACATACCGTAAAATTAACAATGTCGGCATACCAGGGGATTGACGTGGCAACTCCAAAGAGCTGTTCATCCGGGAAGAATCCATGCACGGGTTCATCTTGTCTTCATTACTTCCCTCTAATCTTGACAAGTGATCAGCCACTTGATTTTCTGATCCCCTCTTGTCTCTGATTTCCAAATCAAATTCTTGTAACAAGAGGATCCACCTTATCAACCTTGGTTTAGAATCTTTCTTGGACATCAGGTATTTAATGGCGTAAATGATCTGTGTAGACAACTACCTTGGACCCCAACAGATAAGCTCGGAATTTATCAAATGCAAATACTATAGCTAGTAATTCTTTCTCTGTTGTTGCATAATTCTTTTGAGCATCTGAAATAGTTCTGCTAGCGTAGTAAATTGCATGAAAAATTCTGTCTTTTCTTTGACCCAAAACAGCCCCAATTGCAAAATTACTCGCATCACACATTAGTTCAAATGGAGCACTCCAAT
The DNA here is from genome assembly GCA_019022615.1 of Acacia melanoxylon. NCBI lineage: Eukaryota > Viridiplantae > Streptophyta > Magnoliopsida > Fabales > Fabaceae > Acacia > Acacia melanoxylon. The sequence goes on along the minus strand of JAFJYJ010000030.1, from coordinate 6,117,084 downwards.
CGGGAGCACTCACAATGGGGCTGAAATAAGCTTGTTCTTTAGAGTCTCAAAGGCTTGCATACAATCATCATCAATTTTAAAAATTGTATCTTTTTCCAACAAATTGCAAAGAGGTTTGCTGATTTTGGAAAAATCTTTTATAAAACGCCTATAAAAACTCCGCATGTCCTAGAAAACTCCTAATGGCCTTCACATTAGTGGGAATGGGTAATTTTTCAATCACTTCAATTTTAGCTTTGTCTACCTCAATTCCTTTTTTGAAATTTTGTGGCCTAACACCACCCCTTCACGTACCATAAAATGACATTTTTCCCAATTTAAAACCAAGTTTGTTTCTTCACATCGTTGCAACACTTTGGACAAATTTCCTAAACATGCATCAAAGGTAGAACCAAAGACAGAGAAGTCATCCATAAATACCTCCATTATGTCTTCTATAAGATCATAGAAGATTGCCATCATACACCTTTGAAATGTGGCGGGCGTTGCAAAGACCAAAAGGCATCCTTCGAAATGCAAATGTACCATAGGGACAGTAAAAGTTGTCTTCTCTTGATCTTCGGGAGCAATTGCTATTTGATTGTAACCCGAATAGCCATCAAGAAAACAAGAAAAGTCATACCGGCTATCCCGTCTAGCATCCGATCCAAGAATGGGAGAGGAAATGATCTTTCCCGGTTGCCTTGTTTAACTTCCCGTAATCCATGCATACCCGCCAACCCGATCACGATCCTTGTGGGAATCACTCATTGTTGTCATTCTTTACCACCGTTGTGCCTCCTTTCTTTGGCACACATTGTACTGGCGACCAAGAATCGTCGAGATATGGGATAGATGATCCCATTATCTAACCATTTGATTATCTCCTTCTTTACTACTTCCTTCATGTGTGGGTTTAGACGCCTCGTGCTTCAATTGAAGGCTTGCTTCCTTCTTCCAAAATGATCTTGTGCATGCAGGAAGGGCTTATACCTTTTATGTCGGCTAGAGTCCATCCTATTGCCTTCTTGTGCTCCCTTAACACCCTCAACAGTTTTCCTTTTGTACCCGATTTAAGTCACCGCAATAATAACCGGATAAGAAGCATCCTCTCCTAGATAGGCATAAGAGAGGTGTGATGGAAGTTGTTTTAAATCAAGACTAGGAACATCATTAGGAGTAATGGGTAGTTCACTTACCTCTTTACCTTCAACAACTTGTAAGGTTTCAAAAAAATTATTCTGCAAGGAAAGGGAAAATTCGTCTAAAGAAAACTCATAATCCTTACCATCAAAGGACTCGTCTCTTCTAAAGCCGCCCGTAAAGGGTCTAGAGGAAGAGTCATTACTTTTAACTCATTAAGGCAATTATCAAGCACATCGATAGAGAAAACATTCTCACGCTTATCGAAAATTTAACGCCTTAAAAACATTAAAAGTAACATGTTGGTCTTCAACCCGCATAGTCAACTCACCCTTTTTCACATCTATCAATGTTCCTCCAAAGGGCTAAGAAGGGTCTTCCTAAAATGATAGGAATATCTCTGTCCTCTTCCATGTCTAAGATGATGAAATCTGCAGGTAAGATTAGTTTATCAATTTTAACAAGGATGTCTTCAATTATACCTTTTGGATATGCCAATGTTCGGTCAGCTAACTGAAGAACTGCAGATGTAGACTTGATCTCCCCAAGGCCGAGTCTTTTGAATATGGTTAGGGGCATCAAATTGATGCTAGCCCCTAAATCACAAAGGGCGTTACCCACAAACCGATTGCCTATTGTGCAAGGTATGGTGAAGCTTCCGGATCCTTCAACTTTGGTGGTAACTTCTTTTGCAAAACCGCACCGCACTCCTCGCAAGTGCAACTAGTTCGTTCTCCACCAATTTCCTCTTTTTGGATAATAATTCTTTCATAAATTTTGCATAAGATGGCATATTTTCTAAGGCTTCGCAAATGGGATGTTGATCTCAAGTTCTTGAATACATCCAAAAATCTAGAAAATTGCCTATCCTTTGAGTTAGGTTTTACCCGTTGAGGAAAAGGAGGTTGAGATTCTTTCCTTTCAGTTTCAACAAGTTGGTGTGGTGGCTTGGTTTGACATTCAACCCTACTTTCACTTTGATTGTTACTTACAGCTTCTTCACTTATTTGGACTTCAATGGTTGCAGGTTCAGCACCTTTCAACACTTTACCGCTTCTGAGGGAAATGGCTTGGCAAGCTTCCTTACCCCTAGGATCTTCTGTGTTATTGGGAAGTGTACCTTCTGTCGCCTAACATTTAGAGAGTTAGCAATCTGTCCTACTGCACCTCTAGGTTCTTGATAGAAGGCGTGTGATTTTGCAAGATGGAATCTGTTCTTGTCATCAATTGGGCTAGAATATCTTCAAGATTGCTTTTCTTCTCTTGTGGCTGAACTGGTGCTACAAATCCGGGAGGATTGTAGGAGGTCGTGGTTGTTGTGCACTGTTTGATTTCCCCATGAGAAATTAGGGTGATTCCTCCAACCTGGATTATAATAGTTTGAGTGCGGATTGTATTGTTGCTTATTTTGATGAGCAACATACGCACACTTTCCCGACTCATAGCACACTTCTCGAAGGTGCCCTCCTCCACATAAGTTACACTACTTACTTGCACATTGGCGGATGTCAACTTGTTTAGCCGATTATTCATAGAAGCTACCCGTGCGAAAGTGTTGATAATGCATCAAGTTCGTGAATTCCGCTGCTTTCTTGGTATTACTCCTTTCTCCATTCCAAAGTGGTAATTGTTATTAGCCATGTTCTCCAAAATATTGTAGGCATCATTCACAGATTTTGCCATTAGAGCCCCACCTAAGCGGCGGCATCAACAATGCCTCTTGTATTCCCCCGTAGCCCATTATAGAATGTATGGATGGATACCACTCGGAAGGCCATGATGTGGGCACTTCCTAAGTAAGTCTTTGAACCGCTCCCATGCTTCATAGAGTGATTCACCATCAGCTTGTTGGAAAGAGGTGATGTCGTTTCTTGACTTTGCTGTTCTTGCAGGAGGGAAATACTTGCCCAGGAATTTTTTAGTTAGTTCATCCCAAGTGGTGATGGCTCCAGGGGGAAGTGACTGCAACCAGACTCTTGCTTTATCTTTCAGAGAGAATGGGAAGAGCCTCAGTCTAATGGCATCATCGCAAACGCCATTGAATTTGAACGTGTCACATATCTCCAAGAAGCTTGCTAGATGCAAGTTCGGATCTTCATAAGGAAGGCCATAAAATTGTACAATGCTCTGCACCATCCGAATAATAGCCGGCTTGATTTCAAAGTTATTGGCTTCCACCCTTGGCTTGACAATGGAAGCAATTTCACTAACCCTTGGGATAGCAAAATCTCCCACACTTCTACGATTCACGGCTTCTTCGCCATTGCAATATTTGCGGTTCGGTTGTATCGTAGATGAAGAAACTTGTAACAAAGCCTTTTGTTCTCTTCTCAAACGTCTCAACGCCTCTCTATTTCTTGATCAAATAGAAGATTTGAGTCTTGCATACACCTTAATCAAGAAATTAGTTCTTAAGAACCTGAAAGTCAAGAAGAAATGAACTAGAAAGGTTTAGTTAGTTTCAATTGAAATTTTGCGAAAATGAATTTCCAAGTAAGTACACACAATTTAATGGGATTTGTTTTTTGAACACAAGAAAATTATGCACTTTACAAAAAGAATAACAATACCAAATTAAAGAAACAAAATTCAAGCTCAGACACCTTATGCAAAATATACTAAACAATAATAACCAAAACACAAGGATGTAAAGAACACGCTTAAATGAAAAAGGAATAACTCCAAATAAAGAAAAAAATTGCAATTAAAATAAAACAAGCACCAATCTATAAAACAAGCAAAGATAGTTGATATTGGAACAATTTTGGTCCCAGAACACGCCAAAAACTTGATGAGTGGGTATAACCAGTGCAAGTATACACTATCAATGTAATACTGCAAGTATCCCTAGTAATAAAATATCGTTCCCACAAAGGACCAACCAACTACCAACCCAATTTACTTGAATTTAAAGTTGATGCAACCATATGAGTTTTTGGATGAACATATTAAAAGAAAATAAAATGACAAAGAAATTGAATCAAACTTTGTAGAAAACAATTAACAAAAGCCTAGGGTCATGTATGTCATCAATAATCCATTTAATTGTTCTTCCTTTACCAAAAGCTAGATTAAGACATAATCTTCTTTTAAGGTAGAATTTAATTACTTAACCCATGAATTGGAGTATGTCAATCGAATTTCAGATTTTAATCTAATTGCTTATTCGTAAGTCAAATTAGCCTAATCCTCAATCCTAAAGTCATGTTCCCATGCTCATTAGAATTAATTCTTGCATTAAGTCCAGAATTCTTTATGATTGCATAAAGCCTATGTCAAGTTCCCTTGCTAGTACCTTATGTTCTTTAATCAATTGAACCTAGAATTAACTAGCCTTTCCCAAGGTCTAATTAATCTTTCAATTCCTTAATTAGATGATCAAACTAACAAAGGCATTAAGAATGGATTAAAGAAACTTATCCAAAACAAGTATTATGTAATTAAAAACAGAATTTCAATTAAACTTCATAAAGAATTCATACATGACCTTAGAAAGATACTTAGTTCATGCTATTCATGACCAAGCATACAAAAGGGAAAAAGATGAAGAACAATAAATTAAACTAAAACATTCAAAAGAAAAGATTACAACTAATCGTCCATGTAGGAGGTAGAACCATCGCATGTAGGACTTAAAATGAACGAAACATAACATTAAATTATAACAATCGAAAAGAAAAGATTACAACTAATCGTCCATGTAGGAGGTAGAACCATCGCATGTAGGACTTAAAATGAACGAAACATAACATTAAATTATAACAATCGAAAGGAAAAGATTACAACTAATCGTCCATGTAGGAGGTAGAACCATCACATGTAGGACTTCAAATGAACAAAAGGAAAATAATACATAAGAAGCATAAACAAGATGTAAGAACCATCCATATAGGAGGTTTTGAACAAGAAAAGAAAGAACTTAAGATGAAGGAGATATGAAACTTAAGAAAGAAAGAACCTAAGGGAGAGAGAGCTCTTCTCCAAGTGTGTTTTCAGCTTCACAACACTCTTCTATTTATAGGCAGCTAGGAGCATCTCATCCATGCACTTTACAACTCAAATTCGTCACTTTTCTTAGTGGCCAACTTGGAAGCATCTTTGAATCACTTTACAGCTCCAAAACCGTGTCCGATTTACAGCCTGTTGTACACCACGAACTCGGTGGAATTGGGTCACAATGTCTGCATATGAAATGTAGCCCTGGATGTTAGCTTTTAAGTCGTTCAAACCAGACCTCATTTGGAGTTCGGTAGCCCAAGTTATGGATCCAATACTGTACGTTGTTCCAGTCCGTCACAACACCTTGTCTTGCATTCCAAGCCCAATTGGGTCCTCTAAACGTCTCATTTAGCTTCTGGACTCTTCATATAAGTTGTAGGGCTTTCATTCAGCGTTCCTAAAAGATAAATGTCAGATCAATTGGAGGTCTAGAACGCAAATTATGATCAACATACCAAACAGTGTTCACTACCCAATTATAAAAGAGATGTGGTTTAAGCCCAATTTTGAACAAAATTCCAAATATGACCAAGATCTATACAAATAAATTCTAAAAACTAATTATGAAGATGAAACTACATATTTAACTAATTTAATCCATTAAAACATGACAATGATAGAGTTTGTAACTCCTTTTTGCAATTAAAACATCATAAATTCCAAGGTTATCACAGGGCATCCCTGACTGCCCTGAAAATGCCATATACCTACTTATACCGGCATATTTTCACTTAACTAATTGTCCTATACTTAAGGACATAGTTAGGGGGCATCTTTTCCAACCAAACTCATACCGTATGGGTCTTCTGTGCCCCTTTTTCCATTGGCACTTTAATTCCATAGTTTATACACATTAGGTCCACTAACCTGCATAGCCAAGTTACTTAGTCCCTGAGAGGCTTCTTATTTCTCGTCATTCTTGGGACTCTTCCCGAACCGGGCTTAGTCGTCTACCCACTTTTAGGCTTATTCTCAATTCTTAGGGTCTAAAATTCGGGATATTACATATATATATATATATCTTAGATCAAATACAGTATTCATTAAATCTTAGACATATCTAAGATTCAATGAATCTGGACACTTTTGCTCGTGTTGGGTTATTCTTGTGTGCAACCCTGCAAGCCATATGAGATTGGCAGTGGGCCAATACTGTACCAGCCCACAAGTTGCAAGCGGCCTCTAGCAAGACATTGTGACTACCCAATTCATATGGGGATCGATGATACGATATAACCTATCATGTAACCATGTCACGTCCCTTTTGTCACGCGATAATTTGGTCAAGGATGAGGCATGAATAATGTCAACTTCCTGTTCTTGACCACTACTTTCTCGATTCTTGAGTAGTCTAATAATTGAAATGGAAACTCCTTTCCATCTTAGTATGGCCATACATTTCTCAGACTCACTCATTGAGGGGCCCAGTATTATCTCTCTATAAATGTGAGGGACAAATTCCATCTTGACCATTCACATTCCTCTGCATGAGAACCACTAATCCTGATCCAAGCCTTTATCATCACCTGGTCAAAGGTGACTTTTGACTAGGTTAAAGAGCAGCAATTCATCATGTAAGAATCCATGAATATCTCAGGTCAAAGGGCGTTGTGACGCGGTTATACATGAGAAAAGCTTATGACTAAATCCATGTAGCTTTCTCATAGTGGGTCGGTCCAGCACCTTGTACTCCTACAAGTGCCCATGACTTTAATTCGTATCTCCATACCTCATCAAAGTCATACTGGTCTTATTTCATCTTCGCTCCCACGTAGATGACCGACCAGAGACATTTAGGATAATCTATAAGATATATCCAAGGATCAGTTAACACTTTAAACATGAAAATGAAATGATAACTAAATGGAGATGACTTGCCCCTAGGGCATAATTTCCAACATACAGATCATACGTGAAGATTTCGCAAATCCGAACACGGTGATTTCAAAATAGTGATACCTTACACTCGAGTCAATCGCTCAAGGCTCGAGTCATCTTCTTTGAAAATAGGTTTGAAGTTTAAATGAAGATGTCTCTGTAAGGCTTAGGCTTGAGGCAAAAGTGATTCACTCAAGTGCATGACTTGAGTCAATTAGAGTTCACTCGAGTTAAGTTTTTCTTTTGAATTGAACTTCGCAATAGCATTTTGAAAAATGATTTGATCTTGCGTCCACTCGAGTCATTGAGGGACTAACTTGAGTCAACTTATATACTTTAATATTTTTAGTTCTCTATGTGTTTTGTTGATAACTAACAATTGTAAACTCAAATTGAAGTTTGTCTTTGTTAAGTTGAAAAACTTATCAAATAGGCAAACTCGAGTTTGTAGTTGCAAACTCAAGTTTGGACTTGACAGAGAGGTGCTCAAGTTTTTCTAAACTTAAGCAAACTCAAGTTTGTATTAGCAAACTCGAGTTTGTGTCATACAAAGAGCACTCAAAGTTTTTTAAGTTAAGACAAACTTGAGTTTATATTTGGAAACTCGAGTTTGTGTTATACGAGAGCTTCCAATGTTTTGTGAAATTAACAAAACTCGAGTTTGGTTTGAAAAACTCAAGTTTGTACTTGGCCGAGAGTCTTAACACTTTTTCATCCGGAGCAAACTCAAGTTTGATATGCCAAACTCAAGTTTGCACTTGGCCAAGAGATTTTCAAAGTTTTCCATATTTTGAGAAAACTCGAGTTTAGCGTAGTAAACTCGAGTTTATACTTGGCAGAGTTTTCAAAGATTTTCATCTTTTAAGGAAACTCGAGTTTGATTTAACTAACTCGAGTTTGTGCCAAGCAGAGAGCTCCTAACTATTTTGTGATTTTGAAAACTCCAGTTTTGAGCTTTGTGGACTTAAACATATTTTCACTTCAAAAGTCCCAAACTCGAGTTTGTCATTTATTGACTCGAGTTTGCTCATATTTTCAAAATGCTCTTCAAAGCTCAAATCGCGATATTCTTTTCTCGGAAGAAGCAAACTCGAGTTTGAGTTTATTAACTCGAGTTTGGTTCCTAAAGAAGAGTTGCAAACTCCAGTTTGCTCAAACAAACTCGAGTTTGTGTCGCTCTGTTTGAAAATCAAATTGCTCGAATTTGCAAAATCATCATGTTTGATCTTAATACTTCTTATCATCACTCATTATTATTCTTAACTATGTTTAATCAGTTTACTAGTGAGTTTAAGATGATTTAAAGTGTATTAGGATGAGGATTTAGCTTAAAGCAAAAGGTGACGTCAGCGCATTTATTGCAAGTCCAGAAAACTTTGTGCCCTTTTGGAAAATCATTCTCTAAACTTTGCAAAGCATTAAATGTCATCCTTCCCTCTATGGAAACATTCTCTTCCAACTGATTTATCTCAAGAGAAGTCAACCAAAACATCTGACCACCTGGATTAACTCAAAGCTTGTGAGAGACTGGACCAAGTTGCTTTTAACAGCTAGATTAATGTCTCCAACAGTTACACTAATCATTCCAACGGTTATTTAATGCTTCCTTCATATATAAGCTAAAGCATTCAAGTTTTTTCACCAACCAGAATACAAGAAAACGAAAAGCATTCAAGTTTCAACTACTCTTACTGTTTTCTATATATTGCAAAGTATCTTTTGATACATTTGTACTTCTGTGATTATTTCATCCACTCTTTGAGAGAGTTTATTTATTGTAAGAATCTCAAGTGGTGGGACTTGGAGATTGGGTTTATCAGTTTACAACTTGTAAGGGAGAGTATATCCTAGTGAGAGGATAACTTTCGAGTGTAGAGTGTGTAATTGATTATGAGAGTTAGTGAAAATCCCAGAGTGTCTGGGGACTGGACATAGGTCAAGGATTTAGACCAAACTAGTATAAATCTTCTTGCGTCAAGCTTCTCTCCTTCTCCTCTGTTTTACTGTCTAAGCTTGGGTGTTTTGAAAAGAATTTTTAAAATCCCTAATTCACCCCCCTCTTGGTGATTTCCTCCATTTACATTTAGTATCAGAGCAAGGTCTTCTTAAAAGAGCCTAACATCTCGAGAAGGATCAACATGGACATAATTCTACCTGATGGAGCTTCGATCAATAACCACCGGGTTTCACTGGAGAGCACTACTCCTTCTGGAAGGATAAATTCAAGGTCTTTGTATTGGCTACTGAATATGGCCTATGGAGGGTCTTCGAGAGAGGAGACTATACTCCTTCGTCTTTTCAAGATGGTGTTAGAACCCCAAAGCTTGAAGAAGAATATGATATGAATGATAAAAAGCTAGTCACTCTCAACAGTAAAACTATTCTCATGCTGCAAAGTGCTCTAAGTCAACAAGAGTATTTTCGTATCTGCACATTATCTTCTGCTAAAACCATGTGGGATGCACTGGAGATAGGTGATGAAGGAACAATTGGAATCAAAGAAAATCATGTCAATACCCTCATGACTGAGAAGTCTGGGGAATCCATTGGCGAGTTCCAGCTTAGATTTACTCATCTGATCAACAACCTGTTCAAGTTAGAAAAATCTTGAACATTCTCAGCAAGGAATGGGAAGCTAAAGTCACTGCAATTAAAGAAGCTCGTGGAGAATCAATGGCATCAGTGGCAGCTCTCTTTGGCAGCCTATCTGAGTATGAAGGAAAGATCAAGTTGACTTGATGAGATTGGTGGCAAGAACAAAGGAATTGCCCTCAAAGCTGTCAAAGAGGTAAAGGAATCAGATGAAGATGAAGAGCTAGGCATGATGGTCCGGAGATTCAAGAAATTCTACAAGAAGGACCAAGGATACAAAAAGTTTCACAAGGGTAGCTCGAGCTTTGAGGTGAAGAAGCCAATCATTTGCTACGAATGTGAAAAGCCCCACCACATCAGTCGAATGCCCCTAGTGAAGAACAAAGAGAAAGAGAAGAAGAAATTCAATAAGTTCAAGAAGAAAGCTTATGTCTCAGTTATATGGGGAGAAAGCTCATCCGATGAAGATGAAGCTGAAGAAGAGGATAGAGCCAACATCTGTCTTGTGGCTCAAGAAGAGGAATCAAAAAATCAAGAGGTAAAAGATTCTGAACCAACCTTCAATGAGTTGCTATCTGAATAGAACTCTCTTCATTCGAATTTTGAAAGATTGCAAAAGAACTTGTTTCAAAAATAAAAATAAAATCTTTGGAAGAACAAGTTCAAAATTCTTCTTCTATTCCTACTTCTACTTGTGAAAACATTTCTGAAAAAGTTTGTGAGAAGATTTCAGAAAAGGTTTGTAACAATTGCTGTTTTTTGGAGAAAAGAAATTCTTATCTTACGAAAACACTTGAGAAGTTTACTCAAGGTAGTGAAATGCTCAATTTCATTTTAAAACAAAGCAAAGGTTTACAAATGACAGATCGGAATTGGTTATAAACCCGATTTTGATAAAGGGATAAGGGTCTTAAATGTCATGGAAGTTTTCGCTCAGGAGCACTGGTAAGACGGAAGTTTTTGTTGGACAAAAAATGCCACGGAATTTTACAAAATGTAGCAATTTTTCCCCTCCGTTAATTTTGACCATTAAGTTTAACTAAGTGCACATGTGGCATGCCACCTCATCAATCAAAAGTATCATTTTTGCCCCGGAAGTTTTCACTGAGGAGCAATTTTGCCCCGGAAGTTTACAAAACGTAGCAATTTTTCCCTTCTGTCCCCCAATATTAAATTTGACTATTAAATCAGTCAAAGACCATACATGTCATGCCTTGAAAAGGTTGAACTTGGAATCAGAGAAGGAGATCTTTGAGATGTTGAGCTCAAGGCGGCCAGAATTTGTGAAGCCAAACTAGTCAAAGGGACTGAAAGGTCTGTCGCAAAACCTAGAGGAAGCATCACTTATGATCTAAGCAAATGAAACGCAAAACGAGAAATGAATTGTTCTAAAAATTGGTTTAGTAAAATAAATCAATAGTGATAATATTTACGTTTGTATAGACTGATCATTTGCTTAGATCATAAGTGATGCTTCCTCTGGGTTTTGCGACAGACCTTTCAGTCCCTTTGACTAGTTTGGCTTCACAAATTCTGGCCACCTTGAGCTCAACATCTCAAGGATCTCCTTCTCCGACTCCAAGTTCAACCTTTTCAAGGCATGACATGTGTGGTCTTTGACTGATTTAATAGTCAAATTTAATATTGGGGGACAGAAGGGAAAAATTGCTATGTGTTGTAAACTTCCGGGGCAAAAATGATACTTAACTCTTTTGATTGACGAGGTGGTATGCCACGTGTGATGAGGTGGCATGCCACGTGTGCACTCAGTTAAACTTAACGGTCAAAATTAACAGAGGGGCAAAATTACTATGTTTTGTAAACTTCCGTGGCATTTTTGGTCCAAAAAAAACTTCCGTCTTACCAGTGCTCCTGAGCGAAAACTTCCATGGCGTTTAAGACCCTTATCCCTTTGATAAAAAGAAAGGCAAAAAGAAATTTGGAGAAAAATCTTATGTGAACTATTTTCGAAAAACTGTTCATTCTTCAAATCCCTTTGCTCATTGCAATTATTGCAATCGTAAGGGTCATACTACTTCTTCCTGTTTTCATAAAAAGGAAAGAAAGAGTAAACCTGTAGGGAATTATCAATGGGTGCCTAAAGGATCCTATAAGGTTCCTAAGGCTCTTTGCACTGAGTTCACTCGAGTTTTGGAACCCCAAACTCGAGACAAACTTTGACAGTAAATTACTGGTTAAGTTTGAACAATTTTTAAATATTTTTAACTTAACCATTAACTTCAATTTTGTTTACTATTGTTAGTTATAATCAAAACACATAGAGAACCAACATTCTCCCCCTTTTTGATGATGACAACACTTGTAAACAAATTGTCAAGTTTTCAAAAGAACTTGAGCATTCGAGGGATGAAATAGACAAAGCTCAAAAACATATATCAGATAGAGCACAAAAGCCATATAACATTGCATTCAAAATACTAAGTACATCAGAGTAGCAAAAACTGAGAAGCAAGGGGTACACAGCCGGCATAGGTGAAATTGACGAGAAAGATGGAGTTTAAATCAAAGATGTTTACTATGTATAAAGTCTCTATCATAACCTTCTCAAAGTGTCGACCAGTGTAGATAAAGACAATTGGATTATCTTTGATTCATAAAAGTTTATTATTATATAAAAAATGATCTCCCGATAAACAAAGATCAACTGAAGGTTCTAATTATAACTTCAAGAGAAGGTAATTGCTATACTATCAATATGCCTAGCAATAATACCAATTATGAATTTTTCTTCTTAGAAACATCGATGAAAGTTGGTTATGGCATAAAAGACTAACACATGTCAATATGCACCAACTAGGTAAGTTGCTCAAAAATGAATTAGTTCTCGGTTTACCCAATCTTCAATTTAAAAATAATTTGATATATCATGCTTGTCAAAAGGGTAAACAAACTAAATCGTATTTCAAATTAAAAGATGAAGTCATGACAAAATGACCACTCCAAAAACTTCTCCATGTGGATTTAGTTGGACCAAATAAGAGTTAAAATCCATGGTGGCAATCTTTATACTCTGGTTATTGTCGATGGTTTCTCTAGATTTTCATGGACAATCTTCCTTTCTTCAAAATAGGAAACCTTTGAACAATTTATTTATTTTTGCCAAGAAAGTACAAAATAAGAAAGGTATATGTATTTCGGGTATAAGAAGATTATGGAGGAGAGTTTAAAATCAAGCTTTTAAAGAATACTTGTGATACAAATGGTATTGATCACAATTTCTCAGCTCCGAGAACTCCTCAACACAATAGAGTTGTAAAGAGAAAGAACAAAGTTCTTAAGGAGATGGCAAGAGCAATGCTAAATAAAAATAATGTCTCGCAAGTATTCTGGGCAGATGCAACAAGCACATTTTGCTACATCTCAAACAAAGCCTATATCGGAAAAAGCTTGATAAGACTCCCTACGAGATGTACAAAGGAAGAAAACCAAATCTTGCTCGTATGCATATATTTGGTTTCAAGTGCTTCATCCAGAATAATGGTAAGGAAAATTTAGGGAAGTTCGATTCTAAATCGATGAAGGTATATTTCGGGATATTCTAATAGAAGCATATCATATAGAATTTATAAAAAAACGTACATGTGTTGTTGAAGAGTCTGTTCAAGTTGTGTTTTACGAAAATGAACCTCTTGTCAAACCTTTGGATGATTGATGAGTCATATTTATACCATGTTTTCCCTGTGTGTTTTGACAGTTTTTAATCGTGAATTTGAGCCTAATTGTATTTTATCTGATAAAAGGTGTTAGAATTCATTCGCATGGGGAAATAGAGGATAGATTCTGTAATTGTTGCAATCACCTTATTATCCTGCACATGTGCATAAGAAAAGGGTTACTTTATGTTGGATATGATTAGTTTTGATGATGTCTTTTATAGATGTCATTCTTAAGAGCAAAAAGCTTGTATAATATATTTATCTCCTACATTGACTAACTACTATATTTATTGTAGATTAGTCCAAGTTGAATAATAGATCAAGAAGGAGTTAAGAGATTTCAAAAAGAAGAAATTGGAAAGAATGTGGAGTTCAAGAAGAAGATGAAATATTGAAAAAGGTACAACTTGCAAAGAATGATAAGTACAAGTTGAATGACGGAGAACGATCAACAAGAAGATCAATAAAGAAGCATTGAATTAGAGAAAGAAATTGAATCAACGAAGATGTGAAGTCAAATGATAAAGAATGATCAAGAGAAGAGAAGAAAGAAAGAGTTGGATTATGAAGATTGATCAAGATGAGAGATTAAAGAAGGAAGAATTTGTTGAATGGAATGAATATATCATTATTCAAGTTTCTAGATTGATGCTAGAAGTATCCAAGATCATATGGAAGTTGGAATGAGTCAATTGGGAGTTAAATTTAGCAAAAATCAGCTTCAGGATGAGAAAACTCGAGTTTCCTACCTCGCTACAATGATTTGCCTCTTGAATATGAGAAAACTCAAGTTTAGGAATGAAAACTCGAGTTTAGGACTCAAAACTCGAGTTTGGAACTTACTAACTCGAGTTTGTAGTGTCTTCAGCATCTCTGGCGTCTCTGGACTAGGAAAACTCGACTTTCCAAGTCAAAACTTGAGTTTACAGCGTTGATTAGCAACTCTGTTGTACTCTGCTTCACGTTTAGCTTGGGCGAGGTCTGGTAATTCGATGATATCTCTCAAACCAGATATCAGATTGAGGTGAAACCAGTGGCATATGAAACTATACTTCCAATGCGTCATTTGGATATAAAATTCAAACCCAAAGGAGTTCATATCAAGGAGTTATGAATTGTGGAAGTTGACACTGAAATTCACGCCACACAGAAAACCAAGCTTTAATGTTTTGAGTGTATCTCACAAAATACAAATCCGATTGAGCTGAAATTGGTGGAATATGAAAGTAGACTCATAGATATTTCCATAAAGAGTTAAATGAACCAAAAATAAGTTCATAATAGGGAGATATGACCTTTGGAAGTTGACGGTTAGTTCAAGAAGTTGCGAAACTCGAGTTTATAAGTTGGAAACTCGAGTTTCCATCAGACAGAGAGTAGCGAACGTTGGAGCATCTTCCAAACTTGAGTTTGTGAAACCAAAAATCAAGTTTTGATCGACGAGAGCAATACTGAGTAACACAACAACTTCAAAACTCGAGTTTACAATGAAAACTCGAGTTTTCTCTCGCTCGAAAAATCACCGTTTCGTAAATCCTGATTCTTTCGATAGACATCCAGATGATTACCCAAATGACTTATAATACTTCTTAACATCATTTATATCATTTGTGTACATGTTTTAGATGATCAAAGGCTGTTAAATTGAAGATCAATGGTAAAGTAAATGCTGAGGTCATAGCTGGTTCAGAAAACGAAGTTCTAACGGCTAGTTCCATCTGAGTCTAACGGCTATATTTCTTTATCCAACAGTCATTGAATCTTCTCAACGGTCATATATTGATCTCTACCTATAAAAGAAGATAGATTCAAGACAGAAAAGATAGACACAAGTCTACATCTTCAAAATGCTCATACTCTAATCGCATATTATCTACTCTCAGTTTTTCAATGTTTACATAGTTTATCATAGGGAGTGAGATGTTTTGTATTGTACTTCAGTGTTTATTCATTCACTTCTGAGAGAGAAGATTCATTGTAAACATCTTATCATTTTATCTGTGAGATACTCAAGATTGGGTGATCTTGAGTGGGAAACACATTGTGTTGATTACAGCTTGTAAGGGGAGTGAATCCTAGTGAGAGGATTACTTTGAGTACAGAGTGTGTAATCAAGCTAGTGTATTGATTACAGTTTGTAAGGGGGAGTGAATCCTAGTGAGATGATTACTTCAAGTACAAAATGTGTAATCAAGTTGAAAAAAGATAGTGGATTGAAAATCTCAAGCGGAGCTTGGGGACTGGACGTAGGTCAAGGATTGGGCCGAACCAATATAAATATATATGCATATTCAAATATATATACTGGAAATATAAGAGATATAGAAGCTTGCTTGGTTGAGATGAATTGATGTAGATAACTCCTTTTCTAATATTCACCATTTTAGCTTTCTCAAGACTTGAATCATTTCTCTATGTTACATTTTTTAGAAGCTTTCTCTGATCCTACAAAACCGTATAAATATTTTTCTTTCTTGGTATCCAACCTCACTTGGATCCAATCATCGTTAGCTTGTAGGAACCAAAATTCACATGCTCTTATGAATATAATTAATTCAGAACAACTGAGCAAAGTGAATGACTTTATGCATAAAAGAAATACTTTCTTTTCAAATCATCATATATGCATAAAGAATTAGATTATTGAACATTGCAATCCCTTTGAAAAATAAATCAGGATGTGAAAACCCAAAAATAGTTTGCAATGCTCATTCCTTAGGTTACAAAATATAAAACCCCAATGAATATTTCAGATGATAAAGTAGGAGGTTTTACCATTGTATACCTTTACCTTAGGTACTTGGAGGATTGGCTTTGCTTGTCCACTGATTCTTCATATGTTTTCCTATGGGTGTTGACAAAGTTCTCTCAGAAGATATAGACTTCCAAAGTCTTCTGTTTGAAACTTGAGAGATTCTCCTCTTCTTGTTCTCCTCAAGATAGTTGAATGGTACTTCATGGTAGTCCATTCTTGAGGCAGAATGTATTCTTCTTACGGGTGTCCATTGCTTCTTTTGATTTGACTTTGTAAATCCAGCAATGGGTGCTCCAAGAGTTCTCCTATTTGATATAGCCGCTATGATCTTCTTCAATGGTGCATGAGAAACTCTTGGCTTCTTCTTCCTCTTCTCTGTACCTTGATGTCCATTGATATTCAAATTATCCTGCACACATGGAGTACTAAATTGATGTTTTGGTACTGTTGGTCGATTTCCTTGATGGCAAGTGAACCAGTCGAACAAGTAATAAAGTGAAAGTAGAGTATCGTCCCACAGAGACTGAGATACCAAAGAGTGACTCTCAATTGCTATGATAGTTGCAATCAGAAAGTAAATGTAATTGGTTTGAGAGGTTTTTGATGATTATGCTAATAACAAAAGTAAACAAAGTAAATTTAAGAAGATATCAGTAAGAAATTAGGCTGAACTTGGACTCCTCCTTAAGTGCATAATTCCCCCAGTTGCTCTACCCATTGCTATAGCATCTATACTACACAGCTTCCGCAATTGCTACAGCATAGCTACTAACTACAAAGCTATTCGATTAACCCACCGCTATGATCTATCGAAGCTTCCGCATCCGATACATATGATATTAACTATACTCCTTCCATATTCCTATGGCAACTTTCTAGTTTTTATTTGCATTATACTCAGGGTGTACTGGTTATGAGAGGTAGACCCATTCTTGAAGCCTACAATAAATAGGTCAAGCCTTGCACCGACTGCCTAGTAAACACTGTTTCTCAGAGGTCTAGCCTCGACTCCTTGCCAGTAAGCCGAGACCACAGGTCTAGCCCTTAGATTCCTCTAATCGACTAGTAGTTAATTTATTGATAAGCAAACCAAATCTATTAAATTAAGAACTTGCAACTGGGTTCATACACGCTTAAGAATTCATCCTCATCCAGCCATCAGAAAGTTAGTTCATGACTGACGAAGGAAACACAAAACAAATAGTAACAGAATGACCCATGATCTAACTATTGAAATTAAACAAATGAAAACAGAAAGCTTGACGGTGTTCCGACGGCGTGGACGAAGCCCTGTCACGTCACCACTCCACGTCTTCTTCCCTTCGTCTTACTGCGAGGAAGGATGCTGGGTTATCTTGGAATTCTCGTGCTAGTGAAGTCTCTTACTCTTCTTTTGAGTCGGCCGAATGTGAAATCTCGTGTTGGCTCTGTGCGACTCCCCTCCAGGGTTGTCCTGCTGTTTCCTTTTATATTCAGACTTTCGTGTGACACAAGTTAAGCTAGCTGGGCTTTCCAAATCTGTCGAGATCTATCGCATCTTCTGTTTGTAGATTGATTCTGCGGATCCTGCGGGATTCTTCAAATCTTTCTGTTTTGATCCTCTGCTCTTCTATTTCATTATGTCAGCAATCTACCTGTTGATCTTGATCTTTTATTTCTATTCCTGAAATCAGCTAGATAAAAGGGTCAGAAAATATGCCGCATAGCATTGCGTCCTTTACTTTGCTATAGCTTTCGTGATGCTTTTTGTTGCCTTTCGAGTTGCGGTCGGAATGCTATAGCATCGTATCAGCTTTGCTATACGTTCTTTAAAACAATGTAATTTGCTCTTCTTAGCACATGTTCCGGATGTAAATGGTTTCCATCCTTCAGTTCCCTATATCATGAATATATGCCTTTTTGCTTGGATTGTTTGCAGTTTAAGCTTTCATTCACCATTCAATTCGGTCATGAAATACAGGGAAAACATGGTATTATTTGTGCTCATCAGGTACCCACTTATACTTGGGTCCTTGTATGTTAGTATTGGACCTTACATGTCCTTTCGAAACCCAAACAAATTTATTCCTCACATTAGAATTTCTTCTAATATAGCATGTGTGAGAAATATGACCAGATTTACCACAATAATTGCAAACTATATGATGATGTGCATTATTAACAGTTTTGCAAGAATTGTGCTGGTTGAGGGGATGCAATATTAAATGACCCATATTTGTGTATCCTTTCTTACCATATAATTTTCCAGCATGATTGAAAACATTTTTTCTTTTCAAAATAGAATCAGTAATTGGTTGAAAAACAATTTTATGCAATTGTTCAAAATCATTTTTCTTAACTACACAAGAAGAATTATGGAGTTGACCAGAATGTTCTGCTGTCAAATACAAATAACATAGGCAAACAGAATAGACCATTTCAGTGGCTATGTCTGCAAATTCTATGACAATACCTGAATGACATCCCATCACTAGCAAGATGCTTAGACCAAGATGATAAGGAGCATACTCGCTTGATGAGAAGCTATGAGCATAAACTATTTTTGAGATTCTATTCAAAGCTCATTTGAGATTTCTGCTTCTAAGATGCATTAAGAGCAAATGGTTATAGAGACTCATCCTCCTGAAGCTCAATCACATCCAGAGATCCTCAATATTGATCATTTCAATGTACAAAGGATTATGACTCAAGTGATTACGATATTACTTGAGTGAGGTATTATAATATGCATATATCATAATTAATGCTAGGCTAACTCGATTTCATTCATATTTTATCTCATAAAGTTTAGCATGAGAACACTCATTTTTAAAATGATCCTTATGTTTTAAACTCTTTTATCATCATAAAAAGAATAAGTGATTTCTTCATACCAATCTCAAGTCCACCCAAGTGAACTTGAAAGTTCTTAATTCTGAGATACCATGTTATGTCTATTGGAGTAAGAGGAACTCTAGACCTCATAACATTTGGTGTCACATTATTATTTGGTATCATTAAATGGAGCTTCACTTTGCTTTTTAATCATGCATTCACTTAGGGGGAGCTTCGTATTCACATGTATTTGACATCTTAAAAGCTCATTTCCTTAATTTGAAGAAACCCCTTTTAAGCATACTCATCCGTATTCACTATCTTTTATTAGTTTTGATGATGAGTTAAATTCATATTTGAAAATATCTTATTTTTTTCTTTCATTATTTTTATTTGAAAATATCATTTAGAAAGGAATACTTTGATATCTGGTTGCACTAACAATTCTCTTTTACAAAGAAAGTTTTTCAATTCGTAGCAAGAGATTTGGTTGTGTTACAACTTTCCTTAACGCACTACAAAGAGAAACTATTAAATTAAGGAAAGATGCTTAGGCGATCAATCATTGAAGCTGAGATATGCTCTACATGGATGATCTATGAAGAAAAAGCAAAGGATGGAAGCTGAGTACTGATCATATTCATTCAGATGTGATAATCCTCAAGAAGCCAGTACTTTCATCCTACCACTGCTCCATCTCAGGCCATGGCGACACAACCGAATTTCATACAGCAAGCAAATGGACTTCATCGATGATTCATCAATTTGCAGAACCTACATGAGCATTTCTAATCTCTATCTTTTTATACTCAGTAGAAATTTTGCACATGCTTGGTATCTATATGTTTTAAGTGTGAAAGATTTCTTGAAAACCTCTCCAAATTCTTTCAAATTTGTTTTCAAAAAACATTCCAAATTGCATCATATTTAGAATGAAAACACTTTCAATCGGGGAGAGAAAATCAGTTCTTTGACTCTTTCTAATCTGGTTTCATATTTGTCTTTCTAAGCATTTCTTCTTTATTTCAACTTTTTGCTAATGACAAATAAGGGGGAGAGAATGGCAAGAAAAATATGTTGGGTTTGATATATTTATATTTATACATATTTTTCTTAAAGTATTTGCCATCATCAAAAAGGGGGAGAATGTTGGATATGATTAGTTTTGATGATGTCTTTTATAGATGCCATTCTTAAGAGCAAAAAGCTTGTATAATATATTTATCTCCTACATTGACTAACTACTATATTTATTGTAGATTAGTCCAAGTTGAATAATAGATCAAGAAGGAGTTAAGAGATTTCAAAAAGAAGAAATTGGAAAGAATGTGGAGTTCAAGAAGAAGATGAAATATTGAAAAAGGTACAACTTGCAAAGAATGATAAGTACAAGTTGAATGACGGAGAACGATCAACAAGAAGATCAATAAAGAAGCATTGAATTAGAGAAAGAAATTGAATCAACGAAGATGTGAAGTCAAATGATAAAGAATGATCAAGAGAAGAGAAGAAAGAAAGAGTTGAATTATGAAGATTGATCAAGATGAGAGATTAAAGAAGGAAGAATTTGTTGAATGGAATGAAGATATCATTATTCAATTTTCTAGATTGATGCTAGAAGTATCCAAGATCATATGGAAGTTGGAATGAGTCAATTGGGAGTTAAAGTCAGCAAAAATCAGCTTCAGGATGAGAAAACTCGAGTTTCCTACCTCGCTACAATGATTTGCCTCTTGAATATGAGAAAACTCGAGTTTAGGACTCAAAACTCGAGTTTGGAACTTACTAACTCGAGTTTGTAGTGTCTTCAGCATCTCTGGCATCTCTGGACTAGGAAAACTCGAGTTTCCAAGTCAAAACTCGAGTTTACAGCGCTGATCAACAACTCTGTTGTACTCTGCTTCACGTTCAGCTTGGGAGAGGTATGGTAATTCGATGAGATCTCCCAAACCAGAGATCAGATTGAGGTGCAACCAGTGGCATATGAAACTAGACTTCCAATGCGTCATTTGGATATAAAATTCAAGCCCAAAGGAGTTCAGATCAAGGAGTTATGAATTGTGGAAGTTGACACTGAAATTCACGCCACATAGAAAACCAAGCTTTAATGTTTTGAGTGTATCTCACAAACTACAAATTAGATTGAGCTGAAATTGGTAGAATATGAAAGTAGACTCACAGAGATTTCAATCAAGAGTTAAATGAACCAAAACGGAGTTCAGACTAGGGAGATATGACCTTTGTAAGTTGACAGTTAGTTCAAGAAGTTGCAAAACTCGAGTTTCCATCGACGAGAGCAAACGTTGGAGCATCTTCCAAACTCGAGTTTTTGAAACCAAAACTTGAGTTTTGATCGACAGAGAGCAATCTGGAGTAACACAACAACTTCAAAACTCGAGTTTACAATGAAAACTCGAGTTTTCATCTCTGCTTCAGAAAATCACCGTTTCGGAAATCCTGATTCTTTCGATAGACATCCAGATGATTACCCAAATGACTTATAATACTTCTTAACATCATTTATATCATTTGTGTACATGTTTTAGATGATCAAACGCTGTTAAACTGAAGATCAATGGTAAGTAAATGCTGAGGTCATAGCTGGTTTAGAAAACGAAGTTCTAACGGCTAGTTCCATCTGAGTCTAACGGCTATATTTCTTTATCCAACAGTCATTGAATCTTCTCAACGGTCATATATTGATCTCTACCTATAAAAGAAGATAGATTCAAGACAGAAAAGATAGACACAAGTCTACATCTTCAAAATGCTCATACTCTAATCTGCATATTATCTACTCTCTGTTTTTCAATGTTTACATAGTTTATCATAGGGAGTGAGATGTTTTGTATTGTACTTCAGTGTTTATTCATTCACTTCTGAGAGAGAAGATTCATTGTAAACATCCTATCATTTTATCTGTGAGATACTCAAGATTGGGTGATCTTGAGTAGGAAACACATTGTGTTGATTACATCTTGTAAGGGGAGTGAATCCTAGTGAGAGGATTACTTTGAGTACATAGTGTGTAATCAAGCTAGTGTATTGATTACAGTTTGTAAGGGGGAGTGAATCCTAGTGAGAGGATTACTTCAAGTACAGAACGTGTAATCAAGTTGAAAGAAGATAGTGGATTGAAAATCTCAAGCGGAGCTTGGGATTTGGACGTAGGTCAAGGATTGAGCCGAACCAATATAAATCAGTTTGCATATTCTCTTCCCTTATCTCTTATATTTCCGATATATATTTGAATGTGTATATATATTTAAATGACTGATTATCACTTTATAAATTATTTCGGCATTCAAACTGCTTTCAGTAAGTTTCTGAAAAGATTTTCAAAGTAACTGAAATTTTAATCAAACACACAATTCACCCCCCTCTTGGGTGATAGCCGTGTCTTTCACTTTATGGTTTATTTTGAAAGTGCATAACAAAGCGGATATAATGTTATAGCATTTGATATCCTTACCTCTGTGCTAGCAATTCGATGCGACCACCATGTTGTAGCATCGTAAGTGATGTGGAGTTATGTGTTACGTTATGCTGACCTTTCCTCGAAGGTTTTTTAGGAATTTAATACAGGTCATCAAGACGGATGTTTAAATAGCGGTTGAATTGATAGGACTAAAATAGAAGATGCGGAGAATCGAAGAGAAGATTTGAAGAATCCCACAGAATCAAAAGAGGATCAATCAACCAAATCTAGGGATTTGGACCTAATAAATTTGGAAGGCCCAACTTATTGAACATATGACGTGAAAGGACCTGACTATAAGAGGAAAGCGCGGCTAAACCTAAAGGCGTCATCAAAGTCATGAGGGTCAGTACAATTCCAATTCGACTCGACTCACATCGAGAGAACGAGAGAATCATAAAGAGAGAGAGAGAGAGAGAGAGCTGCAGAAGAGACCCGATTCTTCCTCGAGGTTAAATGGATTGTAAAAGGCGTAGAGACGTCGCATGACAAGACGCTTCCTACGCCATTGACCATTCCGACAAGATTTACTGAGTCTCGCAAAATAACCAAGTTCGATATATATTTGCAATATAATGTAACCTTGGTCGTTTCTCAGAGGAATTCATAGTGTGTCTAATAAAAAAATAATAGAACAATAACAGTAAAGGAAATGGGGGGTTTTTCAGTGTAATAAAACAATGAAGATTAAAACAAAACCTAAACAGAAATAGAATGTAACTAAATCAGATTAAAAGACGATCAACCCAGAACGAGATTATAGATGCTCATTTCATCATCGGACGAAAATATTGTAACTAAACTCACGATTGGTTCTAGATGAACCGAAATCTCTGCGTTTGTTTAGAAAATCCCTCGACTAGATGATCGCCTAGCATTTGTCCGAACAGTTATGTTTCACCGTGCGATTGCACAAGAATCACTATAACCTAGTCCGAACTCGTCCTTGAGATGAACCAATCTAGGTTTTAAATCTAAAATCTGAACCGTAAACTAGAATTGAATCCGATTAAGTAAAAAGAAATGAGTTGGGTTACTGATTAAAACACGTCCTCCAGATGAAAGCATGAATCCTCAGTTCATGGATTGATCTTAGAAGTTTAGCCTATGATGGTTGGGCAAAACGTAGATGAACAAATGATATTCATGATGAACATGAGGAACATATGAAGAACAGTTAAGAGAAAATGAAACTTCTGTATTCAATCCAATAATCTTCCAAAAACATAATAATATGATGTGTTTTAGCTGCTAGGGTAAAAACCTTACTACAAAATGCACCGGGCTCTACAAGTCGCCCAAAACAAAAATAAAAGCAAATGGTCTTTTATTACAAAATTCGAGCCCAAATAAAAATTTAGAAAATTGTGTTTTCTTCGGATCCAATTTCAACTATTTTCTTGTCTGAATTAAGCTTCCAAGTATTCATAACATTTGTAGCCCTATGAATCATTTGAAATATGAGACAAGAATGAGGCTAATCGAATATTTGGTTCAAGAGTTATGGTGAAAATAGTGAAGCACTATAAATATGGAATTTTATCATTTAAATGAATCAAATCTAATTAAAAGTCCAAAGCCCAAATAAGCATAAAAGCCCATTATTTATTAACTAAACATTCTTAAATTTATTAACCAAGAGATACAAATCAGTGTATAAAATATTCAATTAGCGTGACAACATGCTTCCTATACCGTCGACCATTCTGACGAGCTTATATGTTTTTCTTATTTTTGTCCTTAACCTTTCCATGGGCTATTCTATCGTACTGCTTTGTGTTTCCCTCATCGGTCATGAACTAAATTTCTGTTGGCTAAGTGAGAATGGATATCTAAGTGTTAGAATGAACCCAATTTTCTAAACTTTTAATTCAATATATTTAGTTTGTTTAACAATAATTTAACATCTTGTCTGTTAGTGGCCGTTAAGGGGCTAGATCAGTGGCCTTAGCTTACTGGAAGGGAGTCGAGGTTAGACCTTGTTAGATAATGTTTGTTGGGCGAGCTTGTGTAGGGAGAGCTTGTGTAGGGCTCGACCTAAATTGTAGGCTACAGGATAGGTCTACTTGTCATAACCAAAACACCTAGGTTAAATTAACATTTGGAACTGGAAAATCACCATAGGAATATGAGAGAAGTAGAGCAAGGAGTGTACTTATAGAATGCGGATGCTTCTGTATAGGTTAGTGGTGGGTTAGCTGAATAATGTTGTGAAAGGCATTTTGCTGTAGCATTGCGTAAGCTGTGCAGCAAAATGCTATAACAATGCATCACATGCAAACTGGGGGACTAACACGACTTAGGATGAAATCCGAGCTCAGCCTATTTTTAAACTGATATTTTTCAACTGACTTCCGATCACCCATTTACTTTATGTGTCAATAGTAATAGCTAAAACAAACAAACCAACTCTATTTTCTTCACACATAATTTTCATGAGAAACTAGCTTCATATTAGGTATTGACAATCTCTGTGGGACAATAACTCTACTTACTCTTTATTACTTGTTCAACTGGTTCACTTGCCACAAGGAAATCGACCAACAATGATGAACTTGAGATGATTCATCAAGAGGAAAATCAAATTATTTCAAAAACACCTTCCTCTTTAGAGAAAGAGCCTGAAAAGGATTTTGAACCATCCGATCAAAACCAACCTAGAGCTTGGAGATATAACAAGAGTCATCTCATCTACCAAGTAATAGGTGATGTGAACGAGGGTGAGAACCATAAACAAAGTTCTAAATGAAGTGAGTTTCTCTTCCTTTATTTCTAAAATGGAACCCTTTAACATTGAAGAAGCTCTCTCAGACAATGATTAGGTAATAGCAATGCAAGAGGAACTGAATCAATTTGAGGAAATTCAAGTTTGAGACTTGGTATCCAAGCCTAAAGACCATCCAGTCATTGGAACCAAATGACAATTCAAGAACAAATGAGATGAATTCACAATCATTGTCATAAACAAGGCAAGATTGGTGGCTAAAAGCTATAATCAAGATGAAGGAATTGATTATGAGGAAACCTATTTTCCATTTACTAGATTGGAAGCTATATGAGTACTCCTAGACTTTGCATGCAACAAAAGATTCAAACTTTATCAAAATAGATGTTAAGAGTGCCTTCCTAAATGGTTACATTATGGAAGACGTCTATATTGAACAACCTCCCAGTTTTGAAGATATATCCAAACTCGACCAAGTTTTTAGACATAAAAAGGCTCTTTATGGCCTTAAACAAGCTCTCAGAGCTTGGTATGAAAGGCTGAACAAATTCCTTATAGAACAAGGATTTGTCAGAGGAAAGGTTGGCACAACATTTTTCATCAAGGACAAAAAAACCAATTTATTAATTGTGCAAATTTACATTGATGACATTATATTTGGTTCTACTAATGATTCTCTCTGCCAAGAGTTTTCTAAGATTATATAGGGTGAATTTGAAATGTCTATGATGGGAGAATTAAATTTATTCCTTGAACTTCAAATTAAGCAGAAGAAGAATGGGATATTCATTTCACAAACCAAATATCTCAAAGAAGTTCTAAAAAAATATGGAATGGATCATTGCAATGGAGCTCAAGGCACTACTGGATACTTATTTAAAGGGGCCATATTTCAACATAACCAAGTATAGAGGAATAATCGGTTCCTTGTTATATATAACCACTAGCAGGCCAAACATCCAATTTAGTGTGTGGATGTGTGCAAGATATCAATATGCACCAAAGGAATCTTATGCAAAAACGGTGAAGAGAATATTCAGATCTTTTACCAACATAACAGAACTTGGAATTTGGTACCCAAAAAGCGGCAATGAATATCTCATTGCTTACTTAGATTCAGATCACGGTAGATACAAAACTGATAGGAAGAGTACCGGTGGACAATGTCAGTTTCTCGGTGGCTCTATCCTATCATGGTTCATTAAGAAGCAAAACACCGTATCTCTATCCTCAATAGAAGTTTAGTATGTAGTTGCTTCAAGTTATTGTGCTCAAGTGTAATGGCTAAAACAACAACTTCAAGATTTAGGTATCCATCTAAAGGAAATTCCAATTCTTTATGACAACACAAGTACAATAAGCTTGGCTAAAAATCCTGTTCAACATTCAAGAACCAAGCATATTGACGTAAGGCATCACTTTATCAGAGATCATGTTCAAAAGAGAGATGTTAAAGTGATGTTCATTCATACTCATCTCCAATTGGCTGATATCTTCACAAATCGTTGGGAAAAGAACAATTCCTCTATATAAGAAGAGAATTGAGAATGGTAAATCCTAATGAATTGTGAGCAATTTCTTTCATCTTATTATTTTTTATGTATGTTTTGATGAATTAATTATTGACTTAAGCATCGAGTTTCTAGTGTTATCTCTCGATTCAATATGTTTTTATGACAACAAACACTTGTAAAGAATATAGATTTAATGATTCAAGTCACTCAAGTATGTGTTTCATAGCACTTGAGTGAATAACTCTTGTTGCAACCAAAACTTGAATCAACAAGTTATTTTTAATGTATATGTTATTGTTTCACTCGAGAAGTTGTTTAAAAACTCGAGTCGGTGCTTTAAAAATCATAGGCAAAATTGTTTACAGTTTTGACAACTCGAGTTAGTTGTTCAAAACTCGAGTTAGAAGCTTTCAGTAACAAGACTATCAAAGGTAACAACTTGAGTTACTGGCACAAAACTCAAGTTGACATGGTAAAGCTCAAACTTCTATCTTTTACTTTAGTATTTGGCACACTTGAAGTTTCATTTTATGAAACTCGAGTTGAATAAATTGAACTCGAGTTTTGGTAGCTCTCACTACACTTTATTTTTCAAACCAAATACTAGAACTAGAGTTATGATCTTGCAAGTCGAGTCACTTGTTAAAGTTGACATTTCAAGACTCAAGTTTTCATCTCTATCGATATAACTCAGTTTTCATTTTCAAAAGACATAACTTCAAAACTCGAGTTATGATTTTATGCATTCGAGTCATACGTTAGAGTTGGGATTTTGAAACTCGAGTATCCTTTGGTCAAACTCATTTTGCAACATAACTCTCAGTCTTCATTTTTAGAACAAAAATTCACAGCTCGAGTTGTGAAGACTTGACTCGAGTTTACAACTCAAGTCAGTAATTTAAGACTTTTGTTACGCTTTGCAAATCAATCTTCTCAGTTTAACTTCATTTTCAAACAAACTATCATTTGAGAAGAATACCATCTAAACTCGAGTTCTGAAAGGCAAACTTGAGTCATCAACTCGAGTCAGTTAATAAAAACTCAAGTTTCCATTTGTGCCTCAATGAAATCATCGTGTAATACGTAAAGTTAAAATCATTGATTGTGATTTATTTTCTTCTTATCATCACTCATTACTTTTCTTAACTATATTTAAGCAGTGTATTAATGAGTTTCAGATGATTATACGAAGAATTAATTGCAGATTACCAAAAAGAAAATGATTACGTCAGAGCATTAAATGCAGTTGCAAAAAGCAAGCACCAACACACAATCAACTCTGAGCAGACCAAAAGAACTTTTTGCTATACCCATTCCAATAAGTATTATGGCAAATCAAAAGGAATGTCAAATCGACAGATAAATGGCAAAAGAACTCAAAATCTAAGTCATGATTAGCAAACAAACTTCATTGTCTAACGGCTACATTCAATACTCACAACCAATACACTGAATCTTCTCAACGACCATTAATTGCAACCACCAATAAAAGGCAAAGCATTCAATTCGGAGCAACTACTGAAACTACCAACGCTCAATTGAATTTATTGCTATTTACTGTTTCATTCAATACTCTGTAATATCTTCAAATATTCTCAACTTCAATGTTTCAATATCTACTACGAGAGAGTTTCTTACTTGATCATTCTTTTTGTAAAAGTATCAAGGTAGAGGGACTTGAGTGTGGGTGTATCGATTACAACTTGTAAGGGGGAGTGAATCATAGTGAAAGGATTACTTCGAGAAATAGAGTGTGTAATCGTGAAAGTGATAGTGGAAATTGAAAGTGGAGCTTAATCACCAAGAGGGGGGTGAATTGGGGATTTTTAAAAATTCTTCCGAGAAAAACTCGTTTTTCGAAACTAAAACAGAGTAGACTATGGAGTAGAGAAGAATGGCAAGACACAAGGAATTATACTTGGTTCGGTCCAATCTCTTGACCTACGTCCAAATCCCCGGACTCTCCGGGTTTTTCACTATCACAATTGATTACACACTCTGCACTCAAGAGTAATTCTCTCACTAGAACTTACTCCCCTTACAAGTTGTAATCAATGAATCCAATCTCCAAGTCCCCGGACTTGAGATACCTTTTCAATAAATGATCTACAATCAATAAACTCTCTCTAAGAGTAGATAATGATAAACACTCGAAGTTTGATTGTATCAACGATACTTAGTACGAGAAAGACTTAAGAGTAGATGAAAACTTTAATGATTTTCGCTTTACGGGTCTTAGTTGTTGAGAGGAATTGAATGCTCTCCTATTTATACTGAGAAGGCATTAAATGACCGTTGTAATTCTTCATATAACCGTTGGTAACATTAACCAAGGTTCTGGTTCAGTTTTGGTCTTCTTCTCTCTCTACTCTTCACTTAATCCAGGTGGCGAGAAGTTCGAGTTGACTTCTAGTAAATAAATCCGTTGGAGTAGCAGCTTGCTGGATGTGGTAGGTAGGCATTAATCCTTTGTAAGCGTGTGCGAGGGATTTCCCAAAAGTATGCAACTTTCCGGGTTTAGCATTTAATGTTCGACTGACTTTTTGCTTTTGGTATTAAATCTTCATTTAATCTCGTTTAAGCAAGCTGAAACTCACTAACAAAGTGATTAAACATAGCTGGGAATATATAAGAATGATAATAGAAAGCATTAAGATCAAACACGAAGAAATCACAAATTCGTATGATTTGAATTTTGAATACTTGCGCCCAATACTTGAGTGAGTTCTTCAATACTTGAGTATTGCCTTGTGCACTAATGTGAATACTTGAGTATTCAGATGAATACTTGAGTATTCGTCTTCCAGACAAGGCACTATATGATTTGAGCGTTTGGACAATTTTTGAGTAGGACCAATACTTGAGTATTGAAACCAATACTTGAGTATTGAACTTTTTATGTGAAAATAAGTTAAGTCCAAAATCTCAATACTTGAGTTTTCAAAATATTTGAAAAAGAGCCAAGCTCTCTGTATGCTCAATACTCGAGTATTCAACTCAATACTTGAGTATTGAACTGCTTGAAAACTGTGTGAAAACTTTTCCAAGTCAATACTTGAGTATTCATCTCAATACTTGAGTATTCAAATCACTTGGAAATAGCAAACCTTTCTGTATGGCCAATACTCGAGTATTCAAACCAATACTTGAGTTTTGAACTATTTGAAAACTTTGTGAGATCTTTTCCAACTCAATACTTGAGTATTCGCCTCAATACTTGAGTATTCAAATTACTTGGAAATAACGAAACTTTAAATACGTCAATACTCGAGTATTCAACTCAATACTTGAGTATTGAACTGTTTTCAATATTTGTGAAGTTTCTGTCACTTCAATACTTGAGTATTCATTTCAATACTTGAGTATTGATAAACATGTGAAAAACTTTGAAAACTTTCTGTTTGCCCAATACTCGAGTATTCACATGTTGAATACTTTAATCATTTTCTGTATGACCAATACTTGAGTATTCATATGAATACTTGAGTATTGGCATTTTTGCCTTTTAGCGAAAGAGTTTCTGTAAGATCAATACTTGAGTATTGACTTATTGTGAAAAACTTGAAATGCTCTCGTAAGTTCATTACTTGAGTATTGGAATCAATACTTGAGTAATGATCATTTTTGCACGAAGGAGCCATTCACTTTGTCAACTCAATACTTGAGTAATGAAACCATTACTCGAGTATTCAATACTTGAGTAATGAAACCAATACTTGAGTATTCACTTGACGAGAATATTTTTCAACTTTCCAAAACACATTTTAATTTGCGTTTACAATTGTCGTTATCATCAAAACACATAGGGAACTAACGAAATCCCATAGTGTCGGGACTAGACGTAGGTCAAGAGTTTGGACTGAACCAGTATAAATTCTCTGTGTCCATTATTCTTCTATCATCTCCATGTTATTTTGATTTCTGATTTTAGTTTATAAAGTTTTTGAAATCAACAATTCACCCCCTCTTAGGTGATATTCCGTCTTCATCTAGTATTTTGTTTTGCAGGATCCCTTGTTATTCCACTGAAAAATATAGTCAAATAGAGAAGGGATCACTTGCAAGGGAACTCGAGTGACAGTGAAAGTTAAAGGCTCTCACTCGAGTGAAGCTACTGGTACTCGAGTGATATCAAGAAACTTACCCACAAAAGTTGTAACAAATTAAACATCACTCAAGTGAATTACCAAACAATCGAGTGGTGCACTCGAGTTAAGGCTTCAAGTACTCGAGTGATGAGCGGCTAAAGTATACTCAAACTTCAATTTTTGCGGGCACTCGAGTGAAGGAAGAAGACACTCGAGTGAAGCACTTAATTTAAGTTATAGGTAACTTGAGTATTGAGCAATTTATAAAGAATTAAAACTCTAACACTACAGGCACTTAAAGTAAAGAGAAGCACGACTCGAGTGTACCCTGTAACCACTGGAAGTACAAAAGCAATAGAGCTTGATAAAAAAGAGTTAGCTCCCAAGTAGAACATGTACTTGAGTGGAGAAAAAGCACACTCAAGTAAGGTACTGGAGTGAGGAAATTTAGCACTTAAGTGCAGAAGAAAATGTTGAAGCATGAATACTACTAGCATCATAAAGCAAAGTGTGCACTTGATTGCAAAACAATGACACTCGAGTGAGGGAATTTGGTACTCGAATACTGAAGAAGTGAAGAAGTTGAACAGTCTTAAAATAGACAATAGGAAGAAGTTATAACACCAAGTAAGGATTTCTACTCGAGTGGAGTAGCTGGCACTCCAGTGATATTTGAAGCCACTCTAAAATAGGATTGAGTATTCACAGAACACACTCTAAGTGACGTACCTTTATTGCTTTGATTTTCTTTAATTTCACTCAAGTGGCTTGGCTTCACTCGAGTGTGAATGATGAAACTCGAGTGAACGTATTATTTTAACATATTATATCATACAATCGTGTTTCCTCTCCTCATTCTGTTTAAACTTCACTCTCATAAACCTCTCAACCCCTCAACTTCCTTATTAAAATCCGTTACCGTTACATCGTTTAGGTTCAATTCCCTCCAACATATTTCTCACCTCTTTATTGCCATCGTTTCCCTCCATTCCTTTTTCCTGAAATTCACCCAGTTGTTCTCAATCTCTCATTCATTTTCTCTGATACAAGCCCTAAACTCAGTTTCTCTAACAAAACCCTCCATTTTTAGTCGCGTTGAGCCTTCTGAAGACAT
Source organism: Acacia melanoxylon (assembly GCA_019022615.1). Classification (NCBI taxonomy): domain Eukaryota; kingdom Viridiplantae; phylum Streptophyta; class Magnoliopsida; order Fabales; family Fabaceae; genus Acacia; species Acacia melanoxylon. The sequence continues at coordinate 6,085,328 of JAFJYJ010000030.1, read as the reverse complement.
TCTCAAAGCTCAATGGCGAGAATTAAGCAACCCATGGTCGAGAAAGATGATTCACCTCCACCATCGCAGTCAAAGAAGGCAAAGCTACACTAAAAGACCCAAAGTATTCGCCAAAGGTGAAATCATTGAAACCCAAGCCGAAAGCTAAGGGTATAGTAATCCAAGAACCCTCCATGCCCCAGACTCACTCTACTTCCTCTATACTAATTGGGAAAGGAAAAGGCAAGAAAATAGAAGCTGACATTCGAACCCGATAAGAGGGGGCCAGAATAGAAGTAGCTATTCAAAAATGGAGAAGTTAATATGACATTCCTAAGAAAAACTGAGAAGTTAATTTGACATTCCTAAGAAATCCAGATTTTGTACCCCTTATTCTGAGTCTACTGAAAGCCAAGCAACTTTGGCTGCTTCTCGGTCTACAAGCCTTACTCCGTCACAATTACTTGAAGAATTACAGCCTTTGGTTCCTCCTCCTGTATTATCACTTCTCCTCTTGGTATATCTGACGAAGTTGCTTTTGAATTTCATTACAATGAACGGTCCTTCTACCCCACTGTGTATGTTGATTTATACAAATTAAAGTCTGAGTGTAACGTGGATTTTCACCGTGCTTGAATCAATATGTATTGTGGCTGAGTATTAGGACTGCCTATTATCTAAAGTAGTCAAAGTCTTCTATTTCAACATGAGGATAGCTGATATAATTGATGTGGACGATAATGTTATATAAGAGATACTCAATACCAAGGTCAGAGGACAGATGATAAAACTCACTACTGAGTTAATGAACTTGTATTTGGGGATTACTGATGTTCTTATTGAGCTGGAAAATACCTTATCATCAGATTCAGAGATCTTCAATAAAGCCAAGAGGGTTTGGGGCCTCTGAATTTCAACCCTGCCTCTGTGAGTGATATTTTCTTGACCATTTGGTATATTTATATGTGGAACATGGTGAATAAGAGTAAGATTTTCTCTCATTTCACTAGTAGAGACTATCTTATGTTTGCCTCGATTATCTCTAAGAAACCTAGAAATGTGAGTGAATGGATTTTGGATGAGATGCACAATTTTTGATTTAATTCTAATATCACATCCACAATCTCTTTTCCCAATTTGGTTTCTTTTATTTTATATATGAACGTCTGGTACCTTAATTGGGAAGAGAAGCCTGTGAAGGCAGAGAGATTTGGGAAGAATCACTTAAAGAGAATGAGAATTTCTTTTACGGAGGCTTCTAGGAAATCAAAGGTCAAGTAAGTGAAGAAGATGCCATCCTCACACACCATGGTAGATAAGACCGAATCTTCACAGGCAGGATCCCCTATTGCCTTTGCTCCTTCATTCTTTGGGGGCTATACTTCATACCTATATCAAAGAGGCTCTAGTCTGCCATTACTACTATGCTTAAGTCAAATGACTCTTTGAGGGCATCTATTGTTTCCTTGCAAGCCTCTAATGACTCAATGATCTTCACTCTGGAGTTTAAGATGAAGATTTTGGTTAATAAGATGAATAGAAACTTCCATATGGTCTCTGATCTTCAAGATGAGCATACAAGAAAAATCAAGAATATTGAGGAGGTCTTGCATTCTCTGGGATTTTCCTTATCTGAGCCATATACCCTTGCTCCTTCTTATTCCACTCCAGCTCCTAAGTCCACCATGCCTGTTTCTGAACCACCCCACTACTATTCCCAAGACCACTGTTAGTTCTCTATGTGTTTTGATGATAATTGATAATTGTAAACTCCTGATGAAGTTTGTCTTGGTAAGTTGAAAAACTTATCAAAGACAAACTTGAGTTTGTAATTGCAAACTCGAGTTTGGACTTGACAGAGAGTAGCTCAATTTTTTTGAACCAAGCCAAAAATCCAGTTTGTGTATACAAACTCTAGTTTGTGGCATACAGAGTGCACTTTAAGTTTTTCAAGTTAAGGCAAACTCAAGTTTGTGTTTAGAAACTCGAGTTTGTGTTAGACAGAGAGCTTCCAATATTTTTGAACTAAGACAAACTGTAGTTTCCATTTGGAAACTCCCGCTTGTGCTTGACAGAGAGTTCTCAAGTTTCCCAAGCTTTTAAGGAAACTCGAGTTTACGTTTGTTAACTCAAGTTTATAACAAACAGAGAGCTTTGCTCTATTCTGAACTTGAGAAAACTCCAGTTTTATTTTATAAACTCAAGTTTGCATTTGGCAGAAAGTTTTCAAGTTTTCTCTCTTTTGAGGAAACTCGAGTTTAGTTTGACAAACTCGAGCTTGGATCATACAGAGAGCATATTTTGTGGAAACTCGAGTTTAGTTTTGTTAACTCGAGTTTGGACCAAGCAGAGAGCTTTGCTCTATTTTGTGATTTTGAAAACTCCAGTCTAGATTTGAAAACTCTAGTTTTGAGCTTTTGCACTTAAACGTATCTTTCTTTATAAAAGTTCAAAACTCGAGTTAGTCACTAATGAACTCGAGTTTGGCTCCTATTTAAAACATGCTTCAAAGATCAAATCACGACATTCTTCTCTGGATGAAGTAAACTCAAGTTTAGGTTTTTAAACTCCAGTTTAGCTTCTGAAGGAAAACTAAAAACTCCAGTTTGGAAGAACAAACTCGAGTTTGTGTCGCCCAATTTGAAAATCAAATTGCATGAATTTGTGAAATCTTCAAGTTTGATCTAAATACTTCTTATCATCACTCCTTACTATTCTTAACTATGTTTAATAAGTTTGTTAGTGAGTTTCAGATTATTTAAAGAGTATTAAATGAAGATTCAACTTAAAGCAAAAAATGTTAGTTCTCTATGTATTTTGATGATAATTGACAATTGTAAACACAAGTTAAAGTTTGTCTTGATAAAGTAGAAAAACTTACTGTCAAGTGAATACTCGAGTATTGGTTTCAATACTCAAGTATTGAGTTGATAGAGAATGACTCATTTTCATAAAGATAAGCAATACTTGAGTATTCCTCTGAATACTCAAGTATTGAAGTTACAGAGAGCATTCCAAGTTTTTCACTATGAGTCAATACTCAAGTATTGGTATGAATACTCGAGTATTGACCATACAGAGACTCTTTCACTAAAAGGGAAAATTGTCAATACTCAAGTATCCATTTGGATACTCAAGTATTGGTTATACAGAGAGTCACCAAAGTATTCCAACATGTGAATACTCGAGTATTGGACTATCAAAAGTTTTCAAACTTTACACATGTTATGAATACTCAAGTATTGAAAAGAAAACTCAGGTATTGATTTGGCAGAAACTCTTCCAAGTTTTTGAAAACATCTAAATACTCGAGTATTGAGTTGATTACTCGAGTATTGGCCATACAGAAAGGCTCGCTATTCACAAGTGATTTGAATACTCAAGTATTAAAGAGAATACTCAAGTATTGAGTTGGAAAAGATTTCACAAAGTTTTTCAAACAATTTGATTACTCGAGTATTGAGATGAATACTCGAGTATTGGGCATACAGAGGGCTTCGCTCCTTTTTCAAATGTTTTGAAAACTCAAGTATTGATTTGAATACTCAAGTATTAAAGTTTTGGACTAAAACTTATTTTCACATAAAAGGTTCAAAACTCGAGTATTGGTTCCAATACTCGAGTATTGGTCTTATTCAAAGGAATGGTCCAAAGCTCAAATCATGAAGTGCCTCTCTGGAAGATGAATACTCGAGTATCGACATGTATACTCAAGTATTCATATTAGTGCACAGTGACATACTCGAGTATTGAAGAACATACTCGAGTATTGGTCGCGGGTTTTGAAAATCAAGTTGAACGAATTTGTAAAAACCTTTTTGTTTGATCTCAATACTCGTCATTATTATTCTCTGATATTCCCAGCTATGTTTAACCACTTTGTTAGTGAGTTTCAGATAAATTAGAAAATGCTAATTGAAGGTTTAAAGCAAAAGCAAAAAGCATGTCAGAACATTAAATGCTAAACCCAGAAAGTTGCATACTTTTGGGTAATTCTTCTGCACACCGTTACAAAGGATTAATGTCTGCCTACCACATCCAGTAACTACTATTTCAACGGATTAATATTCAAGAAGTCAACTCTGAACTTCTGTACAACTGGATTAAGTGAAGAGTAGAGAGAGAAGACTCCAAAGTGCCTCCAACAGCTAGATTAATATTACAACGTCATAATGGAGCATGCAATGGATCTTTAATGCTCTCTTAGTATAAATAGAGCAGCATTCAAGTCTTCTCAACTAACACATCTACTGAAAACGAAATACATTCAAGTCTCCAACTACTCTTTCAGTTTTCACTTGTAAAGTATCTGTTGATACATTAAGCTTCAGTGTTTATCATTATTCACTCTTAGAGAGAGTTTCTTTTCTATAAATCATTTATTGTAAGGAATCACAAGTCAGGGGACTTGATGATTGGGTTCATTGATTGCAACTTGTAAGGGGGAGTAAGTTCTAGTGAGAGAATTACTCTTGAGTATAGAGTGTGTAATCAATTGAGATAGTGAAAATCCTAGAGAGTCCGGGACCGGACGTAGGTCAAGAGATTGGACCGAACCGATAAATCCTTGTGTCTTGCTCTTCTACTCATCTTAGTTCATCTCTGTTTTTAGTGTTAAAAAACAGAGCAATTCTAAAAAGATTTTTGAAATCCCCAATTCACCCCCTCTTGGTGATTTAGCTCCACTCTCAAAAAGTGACATCAACGCATTTATTGCAAAGTCCAAAAATCTTGCATCCTTTTGGACAATCATTCTCTACACGTTGCAAAGGGATTAATGTTTTCTTTCCCTATCAAGAAGTTGCTCTTCCAATGGATTTAATTCAAGGGAAGTCAACCATAAATCTCTGTGCACCCGGATTAACAAAAGATTAGAGAGAGAAGAGACCAAAGTGCTCCTAACAGCTAGACCAATGTTCCCAACAGTTGCATTGATCAATCCAACGGTCATTTAAGGCTCTCTTCATATATAAGGAGTTGCATTCAAGTCTTCTCAACAACCAATCTACAGAAAACAAATTGTATTCAAAATTTCAACTACTCTTTTAGTTTTCTACTTGTAAAGTATATTTTGATACATTTTTTCTTCAGTGATTATCTTATCTGCTCTTTGTGAGAGTTTCATTTATTGTAAGAATCTCAAGTCAAGGGGAATTAGAGATTGGGTATATCAGTTTACAACTTGTAAGGGGGAGTGTATCCTAGTGAGAGGATAACTTTCGAGTACAAAGTGTGTAATTGATTTGAGAGATAGTGAAACTCCCAGAGTGTCTGGGGACTGGACGTAGGTCAAGGATTTGGACCAAACCAGTATAAATTCTCTTGTGTCAAGTTTCTCTCCTTCTCCTCTGTTCTACTCTATTTTGGTTTCCTATTAACAGAGTATTTTAAAAAGAATTTTTAAAATCCCCAATTCAGCCTCCCTCTTGGTGATTTGCTCCATTTACAACCACCACCACTCCTATCCTTGAGGACCCTCTCCCTTCCTCTGTTCCTCCATCCACCACCATTACTAGTCCTACTTCCCCTGCTAGCTCTGTTGACCCAAAACCTACCCTTAATCCTCACTCTCACTCTACTTCATCTTCCTCCATAGCTACCATTGTACCTCCTCTTAACCCCTCTATAGCCATGATCATATACACACCTTTATCTCTTCCTCCTCTACCCACAGATCTCACTTTCCCACCTTTTTACCTGATGACAAAGGAGGAGAAGAGTAACATAGTGTCTGATAGAGTTTGTTGTGTTTTTCCAATATGTTTTAATGTTTAAGTGTTCCATGCTTTCTAAATTATGAACTAATCTATCTCAAGTTTGTGTCTTTTCAATTATCAATAATAATGTGTAAATTATATTCTTTCTTTGTGATCTTCAAAAGTATTTCAAATATTCTTTCACAAACTCCCAAGAATGTTAGTTCTCGATTTATGTTTTCATAATAACAAACTTGGAAAAGAAAAGAGGACTTGATGATTCAAGTCACTCAAGTTCTGTATTTCAAGACACTCGAGTGATTAAGCTTTATTTGAAACAATACTTGAAGGAAACTCTTCTGAAGTGATCTGAGAAGATCACTCGAGTGGCAGGTAATACACTCAAGTGATGATCCTTAACTTCTAGTCATTTTGCAAGTCACTCACTGAAAGAATGAGAATGATGCAAGATCACTCGAGTGGTTATGTGAGTACTCGAGTGGAAATGTAAAGTCTCTCGTTGTTTAGTAGTGCGGATCATCTTAGACTTGAGGATGTCATCAAACACGATGTCTTAGAGTTATACTTTGACTGTACAACTCTATCCTCCTAAGAATCGGGAGAACAATGTACTCTTGGGTGTAGCTCAGATACATAAGTATAGATGGATATATCGAAAGGACTCATAATCCCCTACAATGAATCAGTCATTCACAAGACCGGTAGAGCTTAGATAACTTCTAGTTGACTTAGGATTCTGTGCGCACAACAAGTGATCATGAAAAGTCATGATCCATCTTAGAGTAAATGAAAGAAGATTCTTGTTCTATGAATTTGCTACATTTAGTCAATCAAGAGAGATGATACTCTATCTTTGCTCTCGACTAAATGTGAATGACGATGTGAGGGATGATGCCAACTTGGTATCTAAATTAGAAAGGTAAATCACTTAATCAACTCAATTAGTTCTGGGGCCGTAGAGTATTGCTAGTGTCTTACGTGGTCATTAGATAAATTGGACCCGTTAAAGGAGTTTAATTGGTTCAAGTTTATTTATATCATTGACTAATTAGGCCTACTGAGTCATACACAAATGTTGTTCTTGATTGCTTAAAATTAGCAGTTAGGCCAATAATGTTGGTTATAATTAGTTTTGATGATATCTTATATAGATGCCATTATATAGAGCAAAAAGCTTGCATACTACATTTATCTTCTACTTTGACTAATCCTTATATATTAATGTAGATATGAAGTTTAAATAATGAAGAATGATCAAGAGAGGAGATTGAAGAAAGAAGAACTTGTCAAATATTATGAAAATATTAATATTTGAGTCTCCATGATCAAATGAAAGTTGAAATGACTCAATTCAGCGTTAAAATAAGCTACAGTTCCATTCTTGCAGTCATTCTCGAGTAAAACAATGTCATTCTCGTGTATGGTACATAAATAGCTCCTATTCATGCGAAAATTTTAGTCATTCTCGAGTATAAAACAACCATTCTCGAGAATCATTGTATTTCATCTACTCTGCTCAACTCTGTTTCATGTTTCACTTGGGTGACATCTAGTAATTCGATGATATCTCCTAAATCAGAGATCAGATTGAGGTGAAATCAATTTTTTAAGAAACTAGACTCCCAATGTGTCATTTTGACATAAAAGTCAAGCCCAAAGGAGGTCAAATGAGAGAGCTATGAATTTTGGAAGATGACAGTGAGATCAACATCACACAACAGACCAAGCTTCGGTATTTTGAGTATATCTCACAAACGACAAATCCAAATGAGTGGAAACTAGTTCCATTTGAAGCTAGACTCATATACCTTTCCAAAAACATCAAGATAACGAAAAACGAAGATCAATTGAAGGAGATATGATATTTTGAAGTTGACGGTCAGTTTAGGATGTTGCAAAAAACACTGGTCAAGAACAACCTCCATTCATCTGATGATAACGGACGAAATACAACGAGTTTAGAGCAGATTCTTCTTGAAATGGAAAGAAGACTTGAAGAGCTTTCTAAGCATGGAGTGGTTCTCGAGAATGTATGAACTAATTCTTCCAATTGAGTGTTTCAGGTTATAATTCTCGAGAATGAGAAGATGGTTCTCGAGAATGGCATGTCAGATTCAAACAACTTCTGATATGGTTATGATTCTCGAGAATGGACTCATGATTCTCGAGTATGTGCTTGTGATTCTCGAGAATGGGACTACAACTCTCAAGTATATGTTGATGACTCTCAAGAATGGTTCCTTAATTCTCGAGTATGTGCATGATTGTTCACTTTCAATATCCATCTCCCATCAGAGCAATTCTCGAGAATGGGTAAGTGATTCTTGAGAATGGGTAAGTTAAATAATTGTTATTTGGCTTTGTCAAGACTAAATATGTAATTGGTTTGGAGTAGGACTCCAAGCCCAATAGCAAAATGGCGCTATATTTGAGCCCTTAGTGGGAAATCAGTTTCTCCACTAAAAGGCTCAAATATGTTAGAAAACCAAACAGAGTCTTAGGTCAATTTGAATTTTAAATTCAAGAGGTTAGGTTATAAAAGATAATTCTGAATTATCTAATATATATATATATATATATATATATATTACGTATATCCAATAAAGATTGGATAAAAAGTGATCTTGAATTTCGAATTCAAGACCCAATTTAAATAAATGGATATGATCCATTATCTTGTATTTTTAATTCAAGGTATAATCGAAGATAAGGATAAGATCCATTATCTTGAATTTTGAATTCAAGATATAATTCAATATATGGGTTTAATCCATTATCTTGATTATTTGGATAATACTAAAAATTGTGTCTTTCTTCTATAAATATAAGGGTCTTGGAACAATCAATGACAAAAAAATTAGGCTCTTGGAATTTCGGCCAACCATCCAAGAAGAGAACATGAGGCGCTAATTCATAAAGGTAAGATCTCATCTTGTTCATCCTATCATCCACTTAACCTCAAGACACCATCATTGTCTTGGAAAAGGAAAACCAAAGAATTTGAAGCCTATACCTTTCCATTGCCTAACAAGCATCCAAGGAGAAGGAGTTCTCATTGCAATTGGGAGATAGCTGTGTGGATTAACATTAGAGGATGTCATAATCTTTGTCATCTCTTCAATTGATTAAAGGTATTCCTAAAACCCCTTTATGTGTTATAACAAGTAGATCTTAAAGTTACGGATTAATGAGAAAAGGAGATTCTCTAGGTAAAGAGTTAAATATTATAACTCATGAGTGCCGTAAAGAGTTATGAATTCTCATGAGTACCGTAAAGCGTTACGGATTTAAGAAAAGAAAAATAATAATAATAACTCATTGATATGAAGAGTTATGGTTAATAACTCATGAGGACCGTAAGGAGTTACGAGTTTCAACAATGATTAACAAAAATTTTGTTTTTCAAGCTCATGAGTTTTTTCTTGAATGTCATGCAACAACCCAAAATTAACCAACAAGACACTCTCTGATAAATCAAGAGTGTTGTCTTCTTTTATGAAGGGTACAAGAATATTCTTTTGTTACACTTGAAGTGATGCAAGTCAACTTTCAATAGCACTCGAGTATCTTGTAGAAGTTGAAACCATTTTAACTAATACTCGAAGTTAAGTATTTCAAACACTCAAGTAACCTATTTTTCAACAGTCTTTTACCAAAGATAGAACTCATCAGCACTCGAGTAAGACAACAAGTCCACTTGAGTAAGGCACTCGATTGATTATGTAATCACACTTGAGTGAATGTTCTTGCTACACCGAACCATCATCTTTGGAGATTTCAAATTTACTTATTAACATATGATTACATTTGATTACTACTCATTACACTTCTCAATACTACTAAATTTATTTGTGTATGAGTTTCAGAAGTTTGAATTCATGGATTATGACCAAAACGTAAAAAACAAATCTTTGTGTCACACATTTATTGCATAGAAGAAACAAAGCGAGGAAAGATTAGTAGACCAAACGTATTTCGTTCAAATCTTTTATTACATCGAGCACGAAAGCGACCTAACCTTAAGAAATCTCAAAGTATGTCAAATGAATATTGTTTGAAGCGTCCATTACGGAAAAACGAAAGTGATCCAACCTCAAGAAAATCCTAGAGCAAACCAAGGAGATGTCGTATAAAGTGACTGAACTTTGAATTCTTCGAACGACTACAATATGTCTCTAACAAAAAGTTTGAGTACTCTAACGGAAAGCTTGAACACTCACAACTAAAGTCTGAATGCTCACAACGGTCATTAATGGGATTCAACTGTAAATAGCTAAGCATTTAATATGGAGCAACCAACCAAACATACGATTAATCTTTGCTCATAAATTCTTGTGTTATAATATATTCTAATATTATCCATTCATCAGTGATTATATATCTACTCTATGAGAGAGTCATTTAACAATTTCATATATGTAAAATCACAAGGTAGTAGGACCTTAAGTGTGGTTGTTATATTACAACTTGTAAGTGGGACTAAGTCCTGATGAGGATTACTCTGTATGAGGTACCAAGAACCTGTGTAATCATGGAATGATATTGAAAATCTCAGAGACACTCTAGGGACTGAACGTAGGTCATGAAATTAGGGTTGAACCAGTATAAATAGCTGTACACATTTAGGTGATATTTCTCTAACTCCTTCTCTTCGATTTAATTGATTGTCATCTTTTGTTTAAATTTTTAATATCACCCCCTTCTTGGGTTAAACGTTGACACTAACATTAAGTACAACTATAATAAATAGTTAGAATGATTACAAGCGAGAAGAACAAATTTCATAATACTTCCAGTGATTTGAAAAGTTTCAAAGCGATGCTTTATTTTTTGGGAAAGCATTACTTGAGTGATCTTGTCTTAGCATTTTGAAAACCTTATAAAGTACTGGATGGGTTACTGGAGCGATGTGCTATTGATGCATAAAATGGGATCATTAGAGGGGTTACTTGAGTGATCTTTTCAGAATACTTGGTGTATTACTTAAGTGATTAGTTAGTGATGAGAAACTATAGGGTCACTCGAGTAATCTTGTTTCTTTTGTTTTTTTAGAAAAGCATATCACTTGATAACATCATTAGAGTGTTCTGCTAGTGATGTTGTTTTAACACATCACTTGAATGATCACTTGAGTGATTTTATACTTAGAATTTTTTTTGATTTCAGAATACTTCTAGGAACAGTACAATGTTGTACTAGTGATACTCTGTCTTATCACTCAAGTAATCACTCGATTGGTCACTTGAGTGACTTTTTCTTTAAAGTACTTTAAAGCAGCATCACTAGAACAAATCACTTGAATAGTGTGCTAGTAATGAATTTTAACCTATTACTCAAGTGATTTCCCCTTTGAAAATTTTGCAGTCGTTGATTACTAAATGAATCACTATGGTGATTTATTGGTGATGGATTTTGATACTTCACTCTAATGGTTACTCGAGTGATCTTTTTTTAAAAAAACTATTTCATCAGCAAGATTCTAGGATTTACATCACTTGAGTGATCTATTTTTCAACTTCCAATTACACGCAGTGATGAATTTTCATTACTCGAGTGGTCACTCAAGTGATCCAACAAATTTTGCAAAACATAGATCTCTTCTTTTTCAAAATACTTTGTTCATCATTCAAATCCGATGCAAAACCTTTCTAAACTTTGTTATCATCAAAACATATGATCTAGTATTCTCCCTTTCTTGATGATGATAAAAATTATGAATTTTGAAAGCTAGTTTCTATAATAGTATTTTGTACAGAAATAACATAAGAGAGAAAAACATAAGTCATGTTCTGTGGTACAACACAAGTGTCTAGCCTCAATGGACTAGTGAATGATTTATATAGGATCAAGTGACTCCTCAAAGGTGTCTATCAGATGAACACCTGAGAGAAGATGATTACTTAGTGATATCTATGAGGAAGATATCACAGAGAGTCTAGAGATCACTGTGCTACACAAGTGAGACGTTTCGCCAAAGAGGGGTGGGGTGTGTGCACAGTATGACTCAATATTAGAATAGATGAATAACAAGTGTGCACCTGGTAGGTAATCTCCTATTTATAGAGATTACCTAGGGTTTCATTGCCTCTGCTGTGGTTTCGCTCCGCAGGCAATATGCGCCTCCACGTTTTGCAAATGCATGCTTCACTACCTGTACTTTCCATGATTATAGGCATGATTATAGGGTAATTAGCATTTTACCTGATTATGGATGGATTCTGCCATAAAGTACTCTTACTGGGCCGCATATCCACCAGGCCCATTATATGAGTCCATAACAAGTTATATCATTTATACTAAAACATGTTCATTCATAAACTGATATAGTTAGTCACGTATGCATAACTTTTGAACATGAAATACAAAACACTAGTAACATATGACTCTATGATGCAACAAAAGTGTCATCACCATTAGTATCACCATGAGTCTTCTCCCCTTTTTTGGCATTATTAGAAAGGGAAGAGTGGACAAGAGAAGATGGTTTAGATTGGAGTAGAGCATTGGATGGTTGAGATGATAATAATATTATTATATATAGTATTTAATTTATTTGATAAATTAAATAACTATAATAAATTGAGATTAATGGGCGATAAGAGGATGAATTAGAAAGCCGTGGCTTGTATAGGAGAAGAATCAACAATAATGGCATCACCCTCTTGATGAGCAAAGGTGAGGGAATCTGATGGCACAAGCGATGGCAAGTGAAGAGTAGGAATCCTAACTAGATCTTGAGGGTCAAGCATATAGAGAAGGATAAGAAGTTGAGATGGCTCAGATACTTCAATCTCTTCATCAATCTTCTCACTCTCTTGTGTAACATCCTAATTTTTACTTTTAGGATTTAATTATAATTATGAAAGAATTATATATAAAAAAGGTATTTATGGAGTAATTAAAAAAACACAAAAAAAGAAAAAAGAGAGAGACATCAAAGCAAAAAAAATAGAAAATGTGTTGCAACGTGAGATGGGGGCAGGTGACTTGTCCCCATCATTGAATTGTGAGGGAGTGGTTAAAACTACTCCCTTACAACCATACCCCCTCCCCTCTATTTATTTACACCGGAGGGTTGAGCATGAGAACGAGAAAGAGTGAGGGAACAAGAGTGAGGAAGAAGGATATGAAGAAACAAGAGTCTGGAGGTTATTTTAAGATATGTTTTTATCTTAAAAGATTATTTAGGTAGCTAAACTAGCTACTTTTCAATAAAATTTCTTTATGAAAGTTATTCTATATATTTTTGTTTTTCTAATGAGGGTAATATTATGTTGGTTAGTGAAATTTTTCGAGTTAAGATTTTGGGAGAGTTTCTATATATGTAGTGAATGATTAATAGTAAATTTTCATCGGTTTAGATTTATTGTTTGGTTGTTATAGGAATTTTAAATGAATTTTTCTATTTAAAAAGTTTAGGATTTTATGTCTATAAAATGTTTTTACCAATTAAATGTTATGTAAATAATTTATTTGGGTTAGGGAGATATTATTGGAATTTAATCGGTTTAGTTTTGATATATGAAAGACCAAACTGTCATTTCTGGAATTCATGGGACTAAAATGTCATTTCCAATATTTGAAGGACTAAATGGTCATTTTCAAAATTTAAACCCCAAAATGTCATTTTTCATTTTTTGTTATAATAATATATTATTATTAGATATGCTTTGAGTTATAGGAAATTATAAGTTATAATTGTGATAATGTAGAGCCTTCTTGTGATCGGTGATTGTTCGGGTTGTGCTCCTTAAGCTAAGGTTGAGCTTGGAATTGAGGTAACTAGAGTTAATTTATTTTATATGCTTGTTTTGGGCTGTAAGGTGTTTTTCTAAGCCTTACTTTCATATATACTACTTGTATGTGTTTTAAAAAATTATGTGTATGTTTGACTATGAAATTATTTCAATGAAGCGGTGAATTTCCCATCTGTATATATAAGTGAATATTATTATTGGGGATGATATTGTTGTTATGGTTAGGATGTTTATTGTAAGATGATGTATAGGGAATAATAATTTTGAAAAATGTTGTTGAAAATTATGTTGTTATATTATTTCTTTTGTTGTGGACTATGTTGGGTTGTGTGGAAGAGATTGAGGGTGAAATTGTGTGCCCATTGACTCTCTCATTCCTAGCCCAGACATGAGTTGAGTGTTTTGGGTGGACATCTCCATGGTACAGTATATCGGTGGTGGCATGGGAGGGGACAATATTCTTGAAGTGACTAGCTAACCTTGGCCAGTCATACTAGTACTGATAGGATGTACCACGTCCTAGAAGATATAAGGAGAAGCAGGATTGATGAGTGGGGATGATTCTACTTATTGTTAATTATTATGTATTACTTAATTATTGTGGATATTATAATTACGTTAATAAACCTGCTTCTCTAACTTTCAATCATTTCCTGCATATTTGATAAATTAATTTTGGTTACGGGGACTTTATGTCTCACCCCTTCATTATTAATTTTTTTTAGCCTTGCCCTCTTATTTTACTAGAGGACAAGGGAAGCAGCCAGAGGCATAGAAGTCGTGGGATTTGTAGGCCTCTTTTTGGTATTGGTATTGTATTGATTTCTATATTGTCATTCTAGGGCCTTCATATTTTTGAAATACTATATTAACAATTTTTAGATGACTCTTTATTTACCGAAGGCCTTATTTTATACACTATCATATTTTGGTGGATCCACAATCATATCTTGTATGGAAGTTGTTTTGTGTAGGCCCTTTATTGTAGGGTTTAGTGTTGTAAAACTCATGGGCTATGTTTTCTACTATTTGTTAAATGTGCCCAGAGTGGTGGTTTACTGTAGTGGATTTTCCTGTGGTGGGTTTGTGGGCAAAATTTATACCCTGGACCCCAAGGTGTGTTATCTTGAAAAGAAAAAGAGTTTCCATAATTACTTGTTAATCCGGTTTTATGAGAACACTATAGTTCATTGTTATTTAGTAAGAAAGGGTCTTTTCATTTTAGTATCAAAATTATCAAAGTGATAAGATTAAGGAGATTGGACTGAAAGAATAGGCTCATCATGAGGAAATGAGCCAATAGGTATGGTATTTTAAATGAAAGGACTAGAGGCCTGCTGAGGTGGGATAGACTCATTCATAGTAATGTGGACTGGTGTGGAAGAAGTATGATCATCTATAGAGAATAGAATATTCCTTGTAGAGGGTTTTAGTGGCAGATGAGGGAGCAACATAGATGGGAGTGGGTCGAATAAGAATGGAAGGGCTAGGTACCAGAGTATCAATTTTCTTGTAGAGAGAGCGAACACCACTAGAAAAAAGGTAAATAACGACGGAATATTTTCCGTCGCAAATATTGCGATATTTGCGACGAATAAAAAATTTCATCGCAAAAAAAAAAAAAAAAAAAATTGCGACGAAAATTTAAAATCCGTCGCTAAAATATTGGATTTTGAAACGAATATTATATCCGTCGCAAATGCCGAGGAGAAAGTAAAAAAAAGTGGATTTCAAAAATTTTCTGTGATGAAACAAGATTTCCGTTGCAAAAGCAAGTGATTTTGCAACGGAAAACCTCTTCTATCACAACAGGGGAGCAAACCGGGCGGCAAAACAAAACTGCCACCCGGTTTGCGACGGCTAGAAATCCCGTCGCAACCCCCAAATGGGGGTTGCAATGGACTACCTAGCCGTCGTAACCGGGTGCGCTTTTTGCCGCCGGTTTACTCCCTTTTTGCGACGGAACTATGTTCCATTGCAAAAAAAAATTGCATTTTACTGCCCCTCTCCTTCATTTTCATCCGTATTCTTCATTATTCAAAGTTTTCCTTCTCCCTGCACAGATCCGGACCTCCTCGGCACTTCCGGCGAGTCTAGCACCTCTGGCCGACCAACTCCTCCGCCTCCTCATCCATTTTCCGACCGTCCGCCTTCTCCAATTGCTCTGGTCATCATCCTCCTCGCGACCTCCAGCTTGTGTTCTACCAAAACCGCCGGCCCTCCACCTTGTCCAAGCGAATTCTGGCCCTCTCACCGTCGGCGTTCGCCAGGTAAGACCAATAAATTACTAGGAAGTTTACTATTTAATATTTGAAGGTGGAAAACATAAGAGAAAGTTCTTAATTTAGATTATACTTATAGTGATAAAGCAAAGAGTGAATGACATTGATGCTTAATGTGCTTATTAATTTGGATTATGCTTATAGTTTGTAGGAGATTCATGATTTTTTTAGCTATTGGGTTTTCATGATTTTTATTAATGATATTGACAATTTTTTTAATCTTGCATTGTTTTTTTATGGTTTATTTTGTGTAATGAAAAAATTGTGTGAGAAAATTATGATTTTGTATTAGTTGGTAATGATACATAAATCTATAAATAGGATGGTGTTGAAATGAGAAAAGTGAAGCGTTGAGAAGTGATATTTAGGGATAAGACAATTAATTAATTGATGTAAAGTAGGAGGAAGAAGGTGTGACATTAAAGAATAATCAAATTTGTATGTATTATAAAAATTAGTGAAATTAACTAGCTGATTTAGGCTCTTATAAAAATGACTATTAATTTTTTTTTAAAAATTATCTCATTTAAATGTTTGATTTAAAACTATCCTTAACAAGTTATACATACAATAAATATGGATAATTTGGATAATTTTTTTTTATAAAAATTGTTTAGTTTAAAAGATAATTATAAAAATTAGTGAAATTAGCTAGTTGATTTAGTCTCTTATAAAAATGACTATAAATTTTTTTAAAGAAATTATCTCATTTAAATTTGTGATATAAAACTATCCTTAACAAGTTATACAATAAACATGGATAATTTGAAAAACTGAAAATGGAGCTTAATCACCAAGAGGGGGGTGAATTGGGGATTTTAAAATTCTTTTTTCGATTGCTCGTTTTCAAACACTAAAACAGAGCTAGACAGAGTATAAGGAAGAATAGCAAGACAGAAGAAACTTATACTGGTTCGGTCCAATCTCTTGACCTACGTCCAGTCCCCAGACACTCAGGGATTTCACTATCTGGATTGATTACACACTCTGTAACACCAAAGTAATTCTCTTACTAGAACTTACTCCCCCTTACAAGTTGCAACCAATATCCCAATCTCAAAGTCCCCTGACTTGAGATTCTTACAGTGAAATGATTCACAATAAATGAACTCTCTCTAAGAGTGGATAAATATAAACACTGAAGATCAATGTATCAAAAGATACTTTACAAGTGAAAACTGAAATAATAGTTGGCAAACTTGAATGCAATTCGTTTTCAGGAGATGTGTTATTGAGAAGAATTGAATGCTACTCTATTTATACTAAGAGAGCATTAAATAACCGTTGCTAACTCCATTATATCTCATTGGTGCACTAATCTAGTCATTGGAGGCACTTTGGTGTCTTCTCTCTCTACTCTTCAGTTAATTCCTTTTGTCCAGAGGATTAGTGTTGACTTTCCTTGTACTAGATCCGTTGGAAGAGCAGCTATTGCTTAGGGAAAACAGGCATTAATCCCTTTGCAACGTGTAGAGAATTATGGTACAAAAGGATGCAAGCTTCTGGACTTTGCATTTAATGTTCTGACATTGCTTTTTTGCTTTTGTTCAAATCTTCATTTAATGTCCTCTAAACCATCTGTAAATCACTAACAAACTGATTAAACATAGTTAAGAATAGTAGTGAATGTAGAGGTGAAGCATTAAGATCAAACAAGAAGGTTTCACAAATTCGTCAGATTTGATTTTCAAACTCTGCGACTCATACTCGAGTTTGTTCATCAATACTTGAGTTTGTCACTGTGCACTAATATCAATACTTGAGTATCCATGATCATACTCGAGTATTCTTCTTCCAGAGAGGAACGTCGTGATTTGAGCTTTGGACCATATCTTTGAATAGGAACAAAACTCGAGTTTTGGACTTTTGATATGAAAATAAGTTTAAGTCCAAAACCTCAATACTAGAGTTTTTATTTCAATACTTGAGTTTCCAAATCATTGAAAAAGGAGCAAAGCTCTTTGTATGCCCGAAAATCGAGTATCTAAATGCATACTCGAGTATTCAGAGATTTTGAAAACTTTGAGAAATCTATGCCAAGTCAATACTTGAGTTTTCAAATTGATACTTGAGTTTTTCAACACAAGTGTAAAACTTGAAAACTTTATGGCAATCCGATACTCGAGTATCCATATCCATACTCGAGTTTTCTCAAGTTGAAAAACTTTGGTGACTCTCTGTATGACCAATACTTGAGTTTTCAAATGGATACTTGAGTTTTCAAAAACATGTGTAAAACTTGAAAACTTTCTGTCAATCCGATACTCAAGTATCCAGACCCATACTCGAGTTTTCTCAAGTTGAAAACTTTGGTGACTCTCTCAGATGACCAATACTTGAGTTTTCAAAAAGATACTTGAGTTTTGAAAACTTTAGGAAATATTGAAAGAGTCTCTGTATGATGCATACTCGAGTATGCAAACCGATACTCGAGTTTGACTAAGGGTGAAAAACTTGGAGTGCTTTCTGTAAGTTCAATACTTGAGTTTCCAATGGAAACTTGAGTATTGCTTTGTTTAATAAAATTGAGCTACTCTTCATTCAAGTCAATACTCGAGTATTGAAACCAATACTCGAGTTTGCCTTTGACAATAAGTTTTTCAACTTACCAAAGACAAACTTCAACTTGTGTTTACAATTGTCAGTTATCATCAAAACACATAGAGAACTAACATTCTCCCCCTTTTTGATGATGACAACACTTGTAAACCAAGATTTCAAGAGTTTGAGAGAATTTGCATTTTGAACTCAAATGACAGTGTTTTAACCTTCAAGACTTTTGGAAAAAGCAGCATTTTAGAATACTTGGGCATTTCAAAAATTGGTTTTGCACATTAGAGAAATCACAACATTTTAATATATCAAAGATAAGCAACAAAATGCTATTCATTCATCATTCATTAAAGTGCAAAGCTACATTAATGCTAAATCAGAAGGAAATATTATGAAGAGAACACATTACAGAGAATGCAAAATGCAAAATCAAAATCCTAACATTTCTCCTAAACTTTTCTCAAAACTCAATTGCCTTTCTCTCCCCCTTTGTCATCTTCAAAAGAGGATGGAACTGAGATAGTGGGGTCAAAGAGAGGAGTAGGAGGAGGTGATTGTGGTAGAACTTCAGTAGTAGGAGTGTGAGAGAGATGAAGGACCTCAGTGGATGGGGTAATTGGAGATGGAGAGGCTAGAATTTCAGTGGTAGGAGTGGAAGCAGGCATAGGAGACGAGAAAATAGGAGTGGACGGTTCAGGTGATGAGGTAGGAACCTGAGGGCTAGTGAAGGTAAATTAAAGTGATGAGGAGGAAGGTTCAGAATCAGGCTTCACAGCTGGACCTGCAGAGGGACCAACACCAGAAGAAGAGCCAAGATGCTTCAAGATCTTGTCTAGCTTATCACTCAGGCTCACATTGGACACCATTAAGGTAGTGAGCTTAGCATTATGATCCATCATATGTCCGGTGAGATCATCAACCTTTTCTTTGAGAGTCTCATTTTGACCAGTGACACCTTCAATTTGCTCTTTCATGGCATCCTGAGCATCAACCATCTCATGGTTACCTCTGGTGACCTCATGCAATAGCTTCCCAACTTCAAACTCAATTCTTATTGACATAGTAGCTATTGCAGCATCCACAATGCTTTTCACTCGAGCATCAAAATCAGAAGGTAGAGATGAGTGAGGAGGTGGAGTAGATTGAGCTTCCTGTGCTCTTGCCTGAGAAGCTCTTGCTTGAGATCTTGAAAGAGCCTGAGGTTGGCCAGAGTCTTCAGCTTCAAAGTTAATCCTCATGAGATTGAGTTGATAACCGAAATCAGAGATGGAAATGGTATGTGGGAAGGCCTTCTGGATGAAAATTTGAATTTGAGCATCTCCTGGAAAATCCAGTGGCCAAGGTTTATAGGATTCTTTTTCACAAAGGAAGTGAAGAGGGGATAATCTTTCTGGGAAAAATGTGTAAAGCTCCCTCCCTTCTGGATGAAGTTCCTGGAATAGATATACCAGAGAACTCGGTTTATAGGAGATATTGACCTTGGTTTGAAAGAAAGCAACTGCGGTTGGCTTTCAGGAAAAGGCTCATTTGGTCTAAGAGTGGTGAAAATCTCTTGGTTACTTGTAGTTTGGTGAGGAAACGGGAGGAGGGTTGTCGGTTTTCAAGATATTATTAAGAATTGAAGCGCAAAGGGGAATTTGACACCCTTGACACCGGGTAGTCACGCGTTCCTCAACCAACTCACCATCCGAATTTAGGATATTGTCGATTCCATATTGAAGTAAAATAGCCTAACTAAGTTGGGAGTATAAGGAGCAGAAATGGATATGAACTATAAGGTTCAAGCCAAGGGGATAGATTGACACTACAATCTTGTTGGAGTTGAACTAAGTCTACTGCAACAACAGGGTAGAATTCTTTCTTCATATATGTTTCTTTAAACTTAGCATTCTGTTCAGAAGTGAGAGTTGCAGAAGCAATGGTAAAACCTTGAGGAGGAGTAGGATGGCGGTAGATGTCTTCCACAGCATTGACCATAACAAGAAGTGCCTTCTCTGGTTGAGTGTGTGTAGAAGAAGTAGCTCGGAGGAAGCTTGGCCTTGCTCAGTGGTGTGTGATTTAGTTGCAGTAGCCCTCTTCTTCCTAGCAAGCTTGGAAGGTTCAGCTACCTTCTTCTTTCCCTTGCCTTCTGGTTGAGGGTCCTTTCGTTTCTTCGAAGGAGACACAGCTGGTTCCTTGAATGAAACCCCTTTCGATTTAGGGTTAGGAGAAGGAGATTGTTCAGACGCTCCCTTCGATTGGGGCGAAGAATCAGGGATATTCTTGCTCACTCCCCTTATTGAACGATCCATGCCATAGTGGAAGCGTTTGGGAACGCTTTTCGTTCTTCTTGGTCGCTGAGGAGGAGGAGGAGGAGACCATGATTTTGACCCTTCTTGGTCAGAGCTTGTGTCGTGAATCTCTTGAGGGTTTGATCTGGAAGCCATTTCTGAGTTTAGAGTGAAGGGTTTGGTCAAGAGAATCGAGAATCAAAGAAAGGAAGAGAGAACGACTAGGGAAAAACTTGAGTTTTGAGGCAAGTCTTGAAGAACATGAATAGTGACCCATATATAGACGCGACCATACTCGAGTATTCATTACAATACTCGAGTTTTGATGAATGGTTACTAACCTGGACTTCAAAGATGTAAGGTGAACCTTTGAACTTCCGCTCCCAATACTCGAGTATGCATCTTCTCCAAAAATCAAGGTTGCTCTCTGACCCCGACATACTCGAGTATTGTTTCCAATACTCGAGTTTGCTTCTTTCGACAGCAAACACCAATATTTCAAGCATCCTACATAAAACATAACTAGATACTCTGATGCTTAAATTAGTTTCTAACAATCATCAAAACCATAACTAACATTGGGAGAGAGAGAGATATACTTACATCTCATTGGGATTTACCATTGAAAGACGGAATATCACCAAGAAGGGGGGTAAATTGGAGATATAAAATTTTCTCGTGTAAATACTCTATTAGCCGAATGCGAAACAGGGATAAACAGAGTAAGGGTAAGAGAGATTGAACACAATGAATTTATACTGGTTTGGTCCAAATCCTTGACCTACATCCAAGTACCCGCACTCTCCGGATTTCACTAACTCAAACGATTACACACTCTAACTCACGGAGTAATTCTCTCTCTAGAACTTACTCCCCTTACAAGTTGTAATCGAATAACCCAATCCCAAAGTCCCAATACTTTGAGATTCTTACAAGAAAGGATAATCAATAATGAACTCTCTAAAAGAGCAGATTAATAAACACTGAGGATTGATATATCCGAAGATATTAACACTTAGACTAGAAATAGTAAATGTTCTTAATTGCTAATTGAATGCGCAGAGTTTCGGTAGTTGAAGACTTGAATGCTTCTGGCTTTTATAGATGCTCGCATTAAAGACCGTTGAGAAGAACATAATGAGCCATTGTGAGAAATAAATATATCCGTTGAAATTACGTTGCTCTGTTTCTTCGTATGCTTCCGACATTCGACCGTTATTCTCCGTTGACATTCTTTATTCAAATTGTCCATTGAGACTCAGTGAGAATGTTGTCTAGGAAATAGCTGAATTGCTTTTCGCTTGCTCAGAAGTCCATTTCCTCTTTCATGCTTTGGTATCTCGTACAACATTTAATGCTTCTGACAGAAATTTGCTTTACGTAATCTCAAGTTTAAAACATGTTAAACATATCTGAAATACACTAGCAAACTTATTAAACTTGGTTAGAAATAATAATCAATAATATCAAGTACCCAAGCTTTAATCAAAGAGTTTCAGATTACGAAGATGGTGAATTCAAATTATGATATAGATAACTTGAGTTACATTGGACAACTCGAGTTATAATCAAGTTCAGTAAATATACGCATCAAGAACAAACTGGAGTTGTGGATGATAACTTGAGTTATGTAACTCGAGTTACTCTTGCTAACTCGAGTTGCTTCAGTATTTTCATCATACAGAAACTTGTTGAAAATAGAATGACTGGAGTTATGAAAGATAACTTGAGTTTCCTAAGTTGAGTTACACTCACTAACTCGAGTTCTTTTAGAATTTAATCATACAGAAAGTTTTTGCAAACAAGATAACTTGAGTTAAAAAGTTAACTGAAGTTGTCCAACTCGAGTTATACAACCTAACTCGAGTTTATATCAGAAGACTATATTAGTAGAAGTTTTCTTATATGCTCACAACTCGAGTTACTTTTAGACTAACTCGAGTTATATCAGTTGATCAAAAACTGATATCGCGATGAAGATTTTGAGTCTTGAAGTACAGCTCGTAACTGGAGTTATTTAGTGACAACGCGAGTTACTAATTATCAAAATCATTTTGCAAGGAACTCTAATGGGATTTTTCTGAACTTAAGGTTCTGCAATTTAGTTCATTAAGAATTACAATTGTTAGACATCATCAAAACACATAGAGAACTAACAACCATTCCCAATTTTCTCCTTATGAAATTAAATTGTTCTTTGGCCAATGGTTTGGTGAAGATGTTAGCAAGTTGAAGATGAGTTGGGATGAACATGACTTTGATATCCTTCTTCTGAACATGATCCCTTATGAAATGATGTCTCACATCAATATGCTTGGTCCGAGTATGTTGCACTGGATTCTTAGCCAAGCTTATTGTGCTTGTGTTGTCACACAATATCGGGATCTCCTTCAGGTTGATTC
The DNA here is from genome assembly GCA_019022615.1 of Acacia melanoxylon. Taxonomy (NCBI): domain Eukaryota; kingdom Viridiplantae; phylum Streptophyta; class Magnoliopsida; order Fabales; family Fabaceae; genus Acacia; species Acacia melanoxylon. Next base: position 6,062,368 of record JAFJYJ010000030.1, on the reverse strand, counting down.
CCAAGTCAAATAGTTGTTGCTTGAGCCAAAGGACTTGAGCACAATAGCTAGAGGCAGCTACATATTCAGCTTCAGTAGAGGATACAGCCACGCTTGTTTGCTTCTTGCTAAACCAGGAGACAAGTGAGCCACCAAGAAATTCGCATTGGTCACTTGTGCTCTTTCTATCTATTTTATACCTAGCTTGATCTGAATCTAAATATGCCACCAAATGTTCAGGTTGACCTTTGGGAAACCATAAGCCAAGGGTCTTTGTGTCAGCAGGTATCTGAAAATTCGCTTTACATTCTCAGCATGAGACTCCTTGGGAGCAAATTGGAACCTTACACACATCCCCACACTGAATTGGATGTATGGACGGCTTGCTATGAGGTAGAGCAATGAACCAATCATTCCTCTATATCTTGTGATATTGAAGTCTTTGCCCTTTTCATAAGTATCCAAGGCAGTGGTTGAGCTCATTGGAGTATCAGCTCCATTGCATTGGTCCATCCCAAACTTCTTTAGCAGATCATTGAGATACTTGGTTTAAGATATGAAGATTCCATCTTTTCTTTGCTTGATTTGCAGACCAAGGAAAAAGTTGAGTTCTCCCATCATGGACATCTCAAATTCTCCCTACATATTCTTAGCAAAATCTTCACACAAAGCATCATTAGAAGCACCAAATATAATGTCATCAACATATATTTGAACAATTAAAATATCACCAAGCTTATTACTCTTTATGAAGAGAGTTGTATATGCTTTTCCTCTAATAAATCCTTGATCAAGAAGGAATTTGCTTAATCGCTCATACTAAGCTCTAGGAGCTTGCTTAAGACCATAAAGAGCCTTTTTGAGACGATAAACATAATCTGGATGATGATCACATTGAAAACTAGGAGGTTGTTCTACATAAACTTCCTCTTGAATAAAACCATTTAGAAAATCACTTTTTACATCCATTTGATAGAGCTTGAATCCTTTGACACAAGCAAAGGCTAGAAGAACTCTTATGGCTTCCAATCTTGCCACTGGAGCAAAAGTTTCTTCATAATCAATTCCTTCTTCTTGATTATAGCCTTTAGCAACCAATCTTGCCTTGTTACGGACAATGATTGCTGATTTATCACGTTTGTTCTTGAATACCCATTTAGTGCCAATGACCGGATGGTCTTTAGGCCGAGGTACCAAATCCCAAACTTGATTTCTATCAAATTGGTGTAACTTCTCTTGCATAGCTAACACCCAATCATTGTCTGAAAGGGCTTCATCTATCTTAGAGGGTTCAATATGTGATATAATGGCTGAAAAGGTTACTTCATTCAAGGTATTATTTCTAGTTCTTACTCCTTGTTTCACATCACCTATTACTTGGTCCAAAGGATGATTCCTAATGAACTTCTAAGCTCTAGGCTAAGATTGATCAGGGTTTTCTAAATCATTTTGAGGATTAGCCTCAAAGACATTTTAAGGATTTTCAATAGAGGCAGGAGTAGTTTTCGAAAAGAATTGATTTTTGAAAGTATTTTCCTCATCATCATCTAAGGACTTATCGATTTGGATTCACAGAATACAACATGTATAGACTCTTCAACAATACGAGTACGAGTATTAAAGACTCTATAAGCTTTACTCCGATTTGAATAACCCAAAAATATACCTTCATCCGCTTTAGGATCAAACTTTCCCAAATTGTCCTTACTATTATTATGGATGAAGCACTTACATCCAAAAACATGCAGATGAGCCAAGTTTGGCTTTCTTCCATTGTACAGCTTATAGGGAGTTTTGCTCAACTTCTTCCGGAGGTATGCCCAATTTGAGATGTAGCAGGCCATACTCATTGCATCAGCCCAAAATACTTGAGAAGTGTTGTTCTCATTCAGCATAGCTCTTGCCATCTCGGTGAGGGCTCGATTCTTTCTTTCTACAACACCATTTTGTTGAGGAATCCTTGGGGCTGAGAAGTTGTGATCTATTCCCATGTTGTCATAGAACTCAGCAAATGCATGGTTTTCGAATTCTCCTCCATGATAAGTTCGAATTCACGAAATAGAGAACCCTTTCTCATTTTGGACCTTCTTGGCAAAACAAACAAACCGATCAAATGTTTCATCTTTAGAGGATAAGAATATAGTCCAAGCAAATCTAGACAAATCATCAACTATGACCAAAGTATAAAGATTGCCACCAAGGCTTTTTTACTCTAGCTGGTCCAACTAGATCCATATGAAGTAGTTGAAGAGGTCTATTAGTTGAAATTTCATTTTTAGATTTGAAAGACGATTTGGTTTGTTTCCGTTTTTGACAAGCATCACAAATCATGTCATTTTTAAAATGAAGTTTTGGAACACCAATAACCAAATCCTTTTTAAGTAACCTGTCAAGTTGGATCATGTTGACATGAGCTAATCGCTTGTGCCATAGCCAACTATCATCCAAATTACTAACAAAACATTTTTCAGAAACAAAACCATTTCTAGAGAGATTAAGTGTATAACAATTTCCTTCTCTAGGAGCTCTGAATAAAGCTTTTGATTTTAAATCTTTCAAAGGGAGAATATCCTTACTGACAATCAAGCACTCCTCATAATCAAAGATAACTATGTTACATTTATCAGTGCTTTGGCTTACACTGAGGAGATTGTGAGAAAGTCCCTCTACTAGGTAGACATCTTTGATTTGTGGTCCTTCATTGTTTCCAATTTCACCAATGCCAGTAATCTTTCCAGATTGATTTCCACCAAAGGTTACCTTGCCATCATCCTTGGGCTTGATTGAAGCAAATTTGAATTGATCACCCGTCATATGTCTAGAGCATCCACTATCAATATACCACTTGTTGGGATTTGATACTCTTAGACAGACCTCGCAAAACACAACAATTCAGGGTCTTAGGTACCCATCTTTTCTTGGGTCCTTTGGGGTTAGTTTGTGTCATAGGAATCTTGTAAGATCCCTTTGGCACCCATTGATAATTTCCTAAAGGTTTACTATTTCTTTCCTTTTTATGAAAACAAGAAGAAGTAGTATGACCTTTACGATTGCAATAATTGCAATGAGCAAAAGGATTTGAAGAATCGACAGATTTTCTAAAATATTTCATATAAGTCTTTTCTCCAAATTTCTTTTTACTTTTCTTTTTGTCAAATTTTGGTTTGTAACCAATCCCTGATATGTCATTTGTAAATCTTTGCTATTTCAAAATAACATTGAGCATTTCACTACCTCTAGTGAATTTCTCAAGTGCCTTTGTAAGATGCACATTCTTTTTCTTCAGATCAGGACAATCTTCACAAACAGTATTTTCAAGGCAGAAAAACTTTTCTACTTGCTATTCAAGAGTTATATTTTTCTTTTTCAAAGCAAGATATTTTTCAACAAGTTTTTCAAATTCTTATTGCACAAGGTTATATTCAACAAATAACTCATCATAAGTTGGTTGTGAATCATTTACCTCATTACTATTTTTAGAGTGCTCTTCTTCTTGAGCTACGAGACATATGTTAGCTTTCTCCTCCTCTTCAGCTTCATCTTTATCGGATGAGCTGTCTCCCCATATTGCTGAGACATAAGCCTTCTTTTTGAACTTATTGAATTTCTTCTTGTCTCTGTCTTTATCCTTCAGCTGGGGGCATTCTGATCTGTTGTGGCCAGGCTTTTCACATTCGTAGCAGATGATTGGCTTCTTTGCCTCAGTGCTGGAGCTACCTTTGTGAAAATTTTTGTATCCTTGATCCTTTTTGTAGAATCTCTTAAATCTTCAAACGATCATTCCCAGCTCTCTTTCTTCATCTTCTTCTTCATCATCATCTGTCTCCTTAGCTTCTTTGATAGCTTTAAGAGCAACACCTTTGAATTTGCTAGCTCGCTTCATCAAGTCCCTTTTTGAACATGAGCTTGGATTCATATTCAGAAAGGCTACCAAAGAGGGCTGCAACAGATGACATTGATTCACCACGAGTTTCTTCAATCGCGGTTACTTTATCTTCCCAGTCCTTGTTGAGGATATTGAGAATTTTCCTCACTTGCGCAGGTTGCTCATATTCTTTGCCCAATGAAGCAAGTTAGTTGATCAGATGAGTGAATCTTAATCGAAATTCGTTGATGGATTCACCAGGCTTCATTCAAAGAATATCATATTCTCGTTATGAGAGTGTTGATTACGCTTCGCTTTACTCCGTAGTTCCTTCATGAGCTACCTCCAAAGCATCCCACGGGGCCTTTGCATTTGGCAAAGTGCAAACACGAAAATGCTCTTGTTGACTCAAGGCACTTTGCAACATAAGAATAGCTTTCTTTGTTGAGTGATATTTCTCCTATCATTCTCATCATAAGCTTCTTCAAAGCTTTGGAACTCTAACGCCATTTTCGAGCACTTTGTTGCATTGTAGTCTCCAGTCTCAAATACTCTCCATAGGCCATGTTCAGAAGCCATGACAAAGACTCTGAATTTGCTTTTCCTGTATTCTACAGTATTCATAGGCCATACATACATTCCTTCTATTTCTACAGTATTCTGTTCATACTTCATCATGCAATTTGAAAAAAAATTCAGCTCGTGCCAAAAAACTAAATGTAGAGTAATTAGATCACACACACACGGAAATATCAGATAGCAGATTATATTACCTAACTAATCCCTCCCCCACACTTGAACTATGCAATGCCCTCATTGTAGCAGTAGTAATAAACGATTAATAGGAATTTGGCGCACAACAAGGGGGGCGGGGGGTAATGTAAGGAGTAATAGAGGAAATTGAAACAGCATCATTCACAATAGCCCTGGGGCAAACGCCCAGGGCATTGGCATATTGTCAGGTAAACAAAAATAAAATAAAATAAAAACAGTAAAAGGAAAGGGGAACTAGGGTGCGGGAGCGGGTGGAGCGGGGGCACTCCTGGTGGTGTCCTCCTCGATCGATGAGTCTACCCCGATGACGACCAGAATTCTTGAATGGGACTGTGAGAGTGAGAGGGATATCAGCGGGCCCTGATGATGGGTGGCGGAGAATACGTGTGGGTCCCCATGGATGGTCTTCAGTTTCGTGTGCAACAGGCGAAGATGCTTATGGAACTTGTTCGAGGAGTTGGCGTCGGTTTCCGGCCGCCAGTAGAGGGGTGCATTGGAGATCATATAGGCCTCGTCATAAACAGAAGCAAGGCCTGGGGAAAACGAAGAGTCGGAGGAATAGGAGGAGGACGAGGAGGTGGGTATGGAAGCTGCTGATGCTGGTTCTGGTGGTGGGTTAGGGTGACGGCGGGCATCGACCGGTGGGGGCGCCTAGTGGAGCCTCGTCGTTTTTAGGACCCTAGGCATGATGGTTGGGTAATGGAGGGAGATGGAGAGTCCATGAGCTTATGAAAAGACGCGGGAGGAGAGGAAGGCGATGATAGACAAAATAAAGGTAGAAATTTGAATGTAAACTGTCACGACTCTGTTGACTCGGAGTTAAACTTAGTTGTAGTGGGCCCACAGAAGTGACCTACCAAATCTAATTTATGCACACAATGTTTATTTTAAAGATGGGGGCTACCTGACTAGCATTCCGTGGGCCTTCCCGTATTGTTGTTCTGGAGCCATAATGCTTTGTAGTATGTCGTAGCATGGCTCCTGCTGGACCCGTTCCCTTTGTTAAAGAACTACGAACTTAGGCTGCCTCCCAATTGCGCTTGCTTTAAAGTCTTTCAGCCAGACTTTGCTATAGCTATTCAATGTTGTAGCAGTGCAAGACGGCTTACTTCTTTTTTGTTCTTTTTTCATCATCTTCAGAGGTTAGGTACTTCTCAGCTGGATCTTCGAATCTTGTAGTCTTAAGGATTGAGAAGGTGACCTGATCATCGTTTACGCGCATAGTGAGTTCTCCTTTTTCCACATCAATTAGTGTACGCCCAGTTGCCATGAAAGGTCTTCCCAGAAGAATTGGGACATCGTGATCTGCTTCAAAGTCCAGGATAATGAAATCTACAGGGAAAATGAACTTATCCACCTTTACCAGAACATCTTCGATCTTTCCTTCTGGTAGGACTATGGAGCGATCGGCTAGTTGCAACGTAATTGTTGTGGGCCTGGCCTCCCCAACTGCCAATTGGTTAAAGATCGACATGGGCATGAGGTTTATGCTAGCTCCTACATCACACAGAGCTTTCCCTGAATATTGAGGTCCAATGGCACAGGGGATTGTGAAGCTGCTAGGATCTTTTAATTTTGTAGGTAGCCGATTTGTTAGCATGGCACTGCTGTCTTGGGTTAATGCTATGGTCTCAAACTCTTCCAGTTGTCTCTTTTTAGACAGAATTTCCTTCATAAATTTCACGTAGCTGGGCATTTTCTCCAGGGCTTCCACCAAAGGAATATTAATGTGCAATTGCCGTAACATGTCAAGGAATTTCTTGAATTGTTTCTCTTGGCCTTGTTTCTGTAACCTTTGTGGGAAAGGTGGGGGTTGCTTTAGCATTTTTGAAGGCCCAAGGTCACGATTATGCCTTGATGATGATGCGGTAATATTCGTTGTTGGGTATTGCACGTGATCATCCAATGCCGCACCCGTAGGCAATGTGGTTGTGCTGAGATCCGGTTCTGGTTGTGACAGTCTTGGTTGACTTTTCGCGTCTTCAGGGAGTTGTTCAGTACTCCCTTGCCCTTCTTTAAACTTCTCGTAGTGCGGATTAGTGACAACCATAGACTGCTTGGTTACCTTTTTGGGTTCTAGGCTTTTACCACTTCAGAGCTCTATCAGCTGACTTCTTCTTTGCCTAGGATCCTGGGGACATCAGTGTCATTGGGCAGGGATCCTGAGGGTCTGTTATTAAAGGCGGTAGCTAGTTGTCCCACTTGATTTTCCAGATTTCTCAATGTTACTTGCTGATTCTGAATGACCGCATCATGTTTTGCCATATATTCCTTCAGAAGGGTCTGTTAGTTCTCTAAGGTTTTTGATGATTACTAACACTTGCAAACAAAGCATAAAGTTTTTCTTTGATAAGTTGGAAAACATGTTATCAAAGGAAAACTCGAGTTTTGGTTACAAAACTCGAGTTTTGATCTTACTGAGAAAGAACTCAATTTACGAACTAAGCAAAACCGCGCGGTTTTCGGAGAAAACTCAAGTTTTCACTATACAGGGACTTCTCAATATTTTTGGAAAAGACAAAACTCCGCCATTTAAAACTCGAGTTTTGGACTTACGAGAGTCCCCTAAGTTTTTGAACTTGGAAAAAAACCTCCGATTTTGGCTAAAACCTCCGAGTTTTCATTTTAACTTGAAATTCTCAAAGTTTTCACTCAATTTGTGAAAACTTGAGTTTTAAATCAAAACTCAAGTTTTGAATCAAAACTCGAGTTTTGAGTTGGCGAGAGAAGATTCGCTTTCTATCCGAGTTTTCAAAACCTCCGGTTTTTGTGAAAACCTCCAGCTTTTGAGTGTAGCAAAGTTTTCTCAAAGTTTTCACAAAAGTGAAAACTCGAGTTTTGATTTCAAAACTCGAGTTTTGCTCGTACGAAAGTCTTTGCATTTTCTCGCTTTTTGAAAACCGCCGCTTTCCTCTAAAACCTCCAGTTTTGGGTTTGACAAAGTTTTCTCCAAGTTTTCACGAAAGTGAAAACTCGAGTTTTGATTGCAAAACTCGAGTTTTGCTCAGCGAGAAAGTATTTGTATTTTCAGCATTTGAAAACCGCGTTTCATCCAAAAACCTCCAGTTTTGACTTGGCGCTATTTCTTCTAAGTTCTCATATTTAAATGAAAACTCAAGTTTTGGCCAAACAGAAAGATTGATGTATTTCATTATTTGAAAACCTCCAGTTATGGAAGAAAACCTTCGTTTTGATGTTTTGGACTTAAAACGTTTCTACACACCAAAGTCAAAACTCGAGTTTTGAAAAACAAAACTCGAGTTTTTCATTAGCAAGTTTGAAATTCAAAACTAATGAATTTGCGAAACCTTATGTTTGATCTTAATACTTCCAATTATCATTCCTATATATTCCCAGCTATGTTTAACCACTTTGTTAGTAAGTTTCAGCTTGCTTAAACAAGATTAAATAAGGACAGAAGGCAAAAAGCAAAAAGCATGTCAGGACATTAAATGCTACACCCAAAAAGTTGCATACTTTTGGGTAATCCGTCTCGCACACGCTTGCAAAGTATTAAAGAATGTTTTCTTCATCAAGCAACTGCTCTACCAACGGATTAATTTGCGAGAAGTCAACTCGAACTTCGCACAACCGGATTAAAGTGAAGATTAGTGAGAGAAGACACCATAACGCCACAACAACAGCTAGATTAACACTTCAACGAATATATGGAGTTGGCAACGGTCATTTAATTCCTTCTCGCATAAATAGAAGAGCATTCAATTCCTCTCAACAACTAAGACCTCGAAAGCGAAAATCATTAAAGCCTTTATCTACTCTTGAGTCTTTCGTACTAAGTATCTTGATACATTTAAGCTTCGTGTTTATCTTTATCTACTCTTAGAGAGAGTTTCCTACTTACAAATCATTTATTGTAAAGAATCACAAGTCGGGGGACTTGGTGATTGGGTTCATTGATTACAACTTGTAAGGGGGAGTAAGTTCTAGTGAGAGAATTACTCTTGAGTGCAGAGTATGTAATCAATTGTGATAATGAAAATCCCAGAGAGTCTAGGGACTGGACGTAGGTCAAGAGATTGGACTGAACCAGTATAATTCATTGTGTCTTGTTATTCTTCTCTACTCCATAGTCTACTCTGTTTTAGTTTCGAAAAACAGAGCTTTTCTGGAAGAATTGTTAAAAATCCCCAATTCACCCCCTCTTGGTGATTAAGCTCCACTTTGATTTGGTATCAGAGGAAGGTCTTCTCTGAAGAGATTAACATCTCGAGAAGGATCACTATGGAAGGTATTCTACCTGATGGAGCTTCAATCTGAAAGACCTGGCTATCACCCAAGAGGGGGGGTGAATTGGGTGTTTGATAAAAGTTTAGGAAATTTGAAATTCTTTTCGCAACTTATTGAAAGCGCTTTGAATGACAATAATAATTGATAAAGCAACAGTCAATCATTCAAACTTTTATGGACATTCGAGATATATATATGCTGGAAATATAAGAGATAAGGGAAGAGAATATGCAAACCGATTTGTACTTGGTTCGGCCCAATCCTTGACCTACGTCCAAATCCCAAGCTCCGCTTGAGATTTTCAATCCACTATCTTCTTTCAACTTGATTACACGATCTGTACTTGAAGTAATCCTCTCACTAGGATTCACTCCCCCTTACAAACTGTAATCAATACACTTGCTTGATCACACACTCTGTACTCGAAGTAATCCTCTCCCTAGGATTCACTCCCCTTACAAGCTGTAATCAACACAATGTGTTTCCCACTCAAGATTACCCAATCTTGAGTATCTCACAGATAGAATGATAGGATGTGTACAATAACTCTCTTCTCTCTCGAAGTAGATGGATAAGCACCGAAGCACAATTACAAGTCATCTCACTCTCTATGATAAGCTATGTAAACATTAAGAACATAGAGTAAATGATATGAAAATCGAGTATTAGCATCTTGAAGATGTCGACTTGTGTCTCGTTTTTCTGCTCCGTGTACTCGTGTTCTCGTGTGGAGTCTTCAAATCTTCAGTATTTATGCTAGTTGAAGTTTGTGAACGTTACGCATCCGTTGAGACTTGAATCGGTTCGAAAATCTAGTTGTTATGACCATAACTATTGAATATAGCTGTTGGGAACATTTGCTGATTTGAATATTTGAATTTTGGCTCTTCAATAATGTCTCCCATGATGTTCAGCTTTTGTTGGTGGGTGCCTTGTCATGTTTTGCCTTGAAGAATGGTTAGTCTTCTTTCCAGTTTGTCTTCCATTTGCTTTGTTTGAGAAGATATAATAAAATAATACAAGTGGCTCATGGAGTTGCTTTATTTGACTTTAAAGCAAATTCAAATCTTCTCAAGTCTCGAAGTCAAGGATATTGAACATTCGAATCCATTGAAGAACATTACCGTTCAGCATTAAATGTTGCTTCTTCAGTTTTCTCGTTCAATTCTGCCTTCTTTGATGTTTCTGAAAATCTGCAGCAAAGTTCATCTTCATACTCTTGACAGATTTTGATTTCTGTCAAGTTGATGTTATCTCAAACTTTAATCACCTGAAACTTATATACAAATGATAAAAATGATGTTAAGAAGTAGTATAAATCATTTGAGTAATCATCTGGATGTTCTTGATGAGATATGATGTTTCAGTCATGGTGATTTTTCTGAATCAGATGTGTAAATCTGTTCTGGAGTTCCAAGCTCGAGTTTATATAGGTAAGCTCGAGTTTGGTCTTCTTTTGAACTTGGATTTTTGCCTCTGGAAGTCTCAAGCTCGAGCTTATAACTTATAGACTCGAGTTTGGGTGTTTATCGGGACCCGTTTGCACTGTCTCGAGCTAAACTCGAGTTTGGTCACTTATAGGCTCGAGTCGGCTTTTTCCCAAAGTTCATTTCTTCTCTGGAACTCTCGAGCTCGAGCTTGTAACTTCAAGCTCGAGTTTGGACTTCTTCAAAATCAGCATTTCCTCTCGTAACTCGTAAGCTCGAGTTTGCTACTTGTAAGCTCGAGCTTGCTATTTGTAAACTTGACCTGGCTGATTTTGGACTTTGTTCGATGAGCTTGCAACTTTGTCCACTTTCGAGGGCCATATCTCCCTGGTCTGAACTCCGTTTTGGTTGGTTCAACTCTTGATGGAAAGCTATTTGAGTCTACTTTTTAATGCCACTGATTGTAGCTCAATTGGATTTTTATATTGTGAGTTACACGCAAAACATTGAAGCTTGGTTTTCTGTGTGGCGTGGATTTCTATTTCAACTTCCACAATTCATAACTCCGTTATCTAAACTCCTTTGGGCTTGGATTTTATATCAAAATGACGCATTGGGAGTCTAGTTTCATATTCCACTAGTTTCACCTCAATCGGATCTCTGGTTTGGAAGATATCATCAAATTACCATACGTTGCCTGTGCTGAACGTGAAACAGAGTTGATCACCGCTGTAAGCTCGAGTTTGTACTGATGAGCTCGAGTTTGAAGTGCTAAGCTCAAGTTTGCTCATATCAGATAGGCAAATTACTTCAGCAAGATAGTAAACTTGAGTTTAATACTTGGAGGCTCGAGTTTGCTCATCCGTAACCTCATATTTGCTTGTTTTAACTCGAATTGATCCATTCCAACTTCCATTTAATTGTGGAGACTTCTAGGACCAATCTTAGAACTTGGATAATGATGTCTTCATTCCATTCAGCAAGTTCTTCCTTTTTCCATGTCCCAACTTGATCATTCTTCATCATTTAACTTAGCATCTACATTAAATATAAGAATTAGTCAAAGTATAAGATAAATGTAGTATGCAACCTTTTTGCTCTCAAGAATGACATCTATATAAGACATCATCAAAACTAATCATAACCAACACAATCAACCGACTACCGGGATTCACCGGAGAACACTACTCATTCTGGAAAGGCAAATTCAAAGTTTTTGTAATGGCATCTGAGTTTGGTCTCTGGAGAGTATTTGAAAGAGGAGACTATGTTCCATCAACTACCACGAAGATGGAGTAAGAACTCCAAAGCTCGAAGAAGAATACGATAAGAATGACAAGAAGGCTGGTCGTTCTTAACAAAGAAGGCTATTCTTATGCTCCAAAGTGCCTTAAGTCAAAGTGAATACTTCCGAGTATGCACTTTAACTTCTGCAAAGGCCATGTGGGACGCCTTGGAACTAGCTCATGAAGGAACCACTGGAGTTAAAGAAAATAGAGTCAACACTCTCATGACTGAGTATGATCTTCTTCGTATGAAGTCAGGGGAATCAATTGGTGAGTTCCGACTTAGATTCACTCATCTCATCAATCAACTTGCTGCATTGGGAAAAGTCTATGAACAACCTGTTCAAGTCGAAAAATCTTGAACATTCTCGAAGGAATGGGAAGCCAAGGTCACCGCTATCGAAGAAGCCCATGGCGCATCCATGGAATCTCAGTGGCTCTCTTTGGTAGCCTTGCCGAATATGAAGGAAAGATGAAGTTCGAAAGGGACTTGATGAAATCAACAAAGAAAAAGCAAAGGAATAGCTTTCAAGGCAATCAAAGAAGCTAAAGAGATCGATGATGAAGAAGAAGAAGAAGACGAAGAAAAAGAGCTAGGCATGATCGTTCGAAGATTCAAACGATTCTATCGAAAGGAGCGGGCTACAAGAAATTTCACAAAGGTGGCTCCAAAGAAGCAAAAAGGCCAATTATCTCGCTACGAGTGTGAAAAGCCCGGCCATATCAAGTCCGAGTGCCCCACCGAACAACAAGGACAAAGAAAAGAATAAGTTCAATCGATTCAAAAAGAAAGCCTATGTCTCGGCTATTTGGGAGATAGCTCATCTGATGAAGATGAAGCTGATGAGGAAGACAGAGCAAACATTTGCTTAGTTGCTGAAGAAGAAGAGCAACATAACAAAAATGATGAGGTATACGATTCAAAACCATCCTACGATGAATTGTTTGCTGAATACATTGTTGTTCAAACAGAATTTGAAAAACTTGTAGAAAAATATCTTGCTTTGAAAAAGAAGAATGTAACTCTTGAACGCAAGTTGAAAAGCTTTCCCATCTTGAAAATGCTTGTTTGTGAGGATTGTCCGATCTAAAGAAAAAGAATTTACATCTTACAAAGGCACTTGAGAAATTCACTAGAGGTAGTGAAATGCTCAATGTCATCTTAAAAGAACAAAGATTTACAAATGACAGATCGGAATCGGTTACAAACCAAGTTTTGATAAAAGGAAAGGGAAAAAGAAATTTGGAGAAAAGAATTATATGAAATACTTGAAAAATCTGTTCATTCTTCAAATCCTTTTGCACAATGCAATTATTGTAATCGAAAGGGTCATACCACTTCTTCCTGCTTTCATAAGAAGGAAGGAAAGAGTAAACCTATAGGAAACTATCAATGGGTGCCTAAGGGATCCTACAAGGTTCCTAAGACACATACTAACCCCAAAGGACCCAAGAAAAGATGGGTACCTAAGACTTGATCTGCTTTGTCTTGCGTTTGTCTAAGAGCATCAAATCCCAACAAGTGGTACATTGATAGTGGATGCTCAAGACATATGACGGAGACCAATCCAAGTTTGCTTCAATCAAGCCTAAAGATGGTGGCAAGGTAACCTTTGGTGGCAACCAATTTGGAAAGATTCTTTGGAATTGGTGAAATTGGCAACAATGAAGGACCACAAATCAAAGATGTCTACCTTGTTGAAGGACTTTTCCACAATCTCCTCGGTGTAAGCCAAAGCACTTATAAAGGTAACTTAGTTATCTTTGATTCTGAGGAATGCTTGATAGTAAGCAAGGATGCTCTCTCTTTAGAAAATATTAAATCAAAAGCTTTATTCAGAGCTCCTAGAGATGGAAATTGTTATACACTTAATCTCTCTAGAAATGGCTCGGATTCTGAAAAATGTTTTGTTAGTAATCTAGATGATAGTTGGCTATGGCACAAGCGATTAGCTCATGTCAATATGATCCAACTTGACAGATTACTCAAAAAGGATTTGGTCATTGGTATTCCAAAACTTCGATTTAAAAACGACATGGTTTGTGATGCTTGTCAAAAAGGAAAACAAACCAAATCTTCCTTCAAATCTAAAAATGAAATTTCAACTAATAGACCTCTTCAACTACTTCATATGGATCTAGTTGGACCAGCTAGAATAAAAAGCCTTGGTGGCAATCTTTATACTTTGGTCATAGTCGATGATTTCTCTAGATTTGCTTGGACCATATTTCGTCTTCAAAAGATGAAACATTTGATCGGTTTGTTGTTTTTGCCAAGAAGGTCCAAAACGAGAAAGGTCTCTCTATTTCGGAATTCGAACCGATCATGGAGGAGAATTCGAGAACCATGCATTTGCCGAGTTCTCGCGATAACATGGGAATTGATCACAACTTCTCGGCCCCGGACTCCTCAACAAAATGGAGTTGTGGAGAGAAAGAACCGAGTTCTTACCGAGATGGCAAGAGCTATGCTTTGAATGAAAACAACACTTCTCAAGTGTTCGGGCCGATGCAATGAGCACCGCTTGCTACATCTCAAATCGGGCATATCTCCCAAAGAAGTTGGGCAAAACCTCCTATGAATTGTACAAGGGAAGAAAACCAAATCGCTCATCCGCATGTGTTTGGATGCAAGTGTTTCATCCACAACAATGGTAAGGATAACTTGGGAAAGTTTGATCCCAAGGAAAATGAAGGTATATTTTTGGGTTATTCAAATAGAAGTAAGGCTTATAGAGTTTTCAATACTCGTACTCGAATTGTTGAAGAATCTATGCATGTTGTTTTCTCGTGAATCCAAATCGATAAATCCTTGGATGATGATGAGGAAAATGTTTTCAAAAATCAATTCTTTTCGAAAACTACTCCTGCATCTATTGAAAACCCCGAAAATGTTTTTGAGGCTGATCCCCAAAATAATATTGAAAATTCTCGAACAGTCTCGGCCTAGAGCTTGGAAGTTCATAAGGAATCATCCTTTGGACCAAGTAATAGGTGATGTAAATCAAGGAGTAAGAACCGAAAACAACACTTTGAATGAAGTAATCTTTTTCGCATTTATATCTCATATTGAACCCTCTAAGATAGATGAAGCCCTTTCGATAATGATTGGGTGATAGCTATGCAAGAGGAGTTACACCAATTTGATAGAAATCAAGTTTGGGATTTGGTACCTAGGCCTAAAGACCATCCGGTCATTGGCACTAAATGGGTATTCAAGAACAAACGAGATGAGTCGCAATCATTGTCCGTAACAAGGTAAGATTGGTTGCTAAAGGCTATAATCAAGAAGAAGGAATTGATTATGAAGAAACTTATGCTCCAAAGGTGGCAAGATTGGAAGCCATAAGAGTTCTTCTAGCCTTTGCTTGTGTCAACGGATTCAAGCTCTATCAAATGGATGTAAAAAGTGCTTTTCTAAATGGTTTTATACAAGAGGAAGTTTATGTTGAACAACCTCCTGGTTTTCAAGATGATCATCATCCAGATCATGTTTATCGTCTCAAAAAGGCATTATATGGTCTTAAGCAAGCTCCTAGAGCTTGGTATGAGCGATTAAGCAAGTTCCTTCTTGATCAAGGATTTGTTAGAGGAAAAGCAGATACAACTCTCTTCATAAAGAGTAATAAGCTTAGTGAAATTTTAATTGTTCAAATATATGTTGATGACATTATATTTGGTGCTTCTAATGATGCTTTGTGTGAAGATTTTGCTAAGAACATGCGGGGAGAGTTTGAGATGTCCATGATGGGAGAACTCAACTATTTCCTTGGTCTGCAAATCAAGCAAAGAAAAGATGGAATCTTCATATCTCGGACCAAGTATCTCAATGATCTGCAAGAAGTTTGGGATGGACCAATGCAATGGAGCGACACTCCAATGAGTTCAACCACCTCTTTGGATCTTGATGAAAAGGGCAAGGACTTCAACATAACAAGATATAGAGGAATGATTGGATCATTGCTCTATCTCACGGCAAGTCGCCCAGACATCCAATTCAGTGTGGGCATGTGTGCAAGGTTTCAATCTGCCCCCAAGGAGTCTCATGCTGAAAATGTCAAGAGGATATTCGGATATCTTGCGATACAAAGACCCTTGGATTGTGGTTTCCTAAAGGTCAACTCCGAACATTTGGTAGCATATTCAGATTCGACCATGCCGGGTATAAGACTGATCGAAAAAGCACAAGTGGCCAATGTGAGTTTCTTGGTGGTTCACTTGTGTCATGGTTCGAAAAGAAGCAAACTGTGTGGCCGTGTCTTCTCGAAGCCGAATATGTGGCTGCCTCAAGTTCTTTGTGCTCAAGTCCTATGGCTCAAGCAACAACTATCTGATTTGGGAATCAACTTTGAAGGAGATCCCAATATTGTGTGACAACACAAGCACAATAAGCTTGGCCAAGAATCCAGTTCAACATACTCGAACCAAGCATATTGATGTGAGGCATCATTTCATAAGGGACCATATTCAGAAGAAAGATGTCAAAGTCATGTTCATTCCAACTCATCTTCAACTTGCTGACATCTTCACCAAACCATTGGCTAAGGAGCAATTCAATTTCATAAGAAGAGAATTGGGAATGGTAAATCCCAATGAGCTGTAAGCATTTCTTACTCAATGTTAGTTATTGTTTTGATGATTGAGACTTACTAATTTAAGCATCGGAGTATCTAGTTATGTCTTATGTAGGATACTTAAAAATCGAGCTTTGTCTTTGTCGAGGAGTGAAAACTCGAGTTTTGAGATCAAAACTCGAGTTTTGGTCTTGATATGTCGTGGTCGAGAAAAGCTAAGAATTTTGAAGAAAATGAAAACTTGAGTTTTCAGATGAAAACTCGAGTTTTGGCCACGGAAGTTCAAAGGTTCACATTACACCTTTGACATCCAAGTTAGTTATCAATTGTTTATCAAAACTCGAGTTTTATCAGGCTTATATATGGGTCACTATTTAAGTTCTTTGAAACTCGACCTAAAACTCAAGTTTCAACTTAGGGTTTCTCTCATCTCTTTGATTCTCTCATCTATCGACCCAAACCCTTTCTCAAATTCTCCCATGGCCTCGAAATCAAACTCCCATGAAAATCACGACTCGATTCAATCAACGAAAGCTCCAAATCATGGTCACCACCTCCTCCTCCTCCACCTCAACGACCCGTGAGGGCGAAGACGATCCCCAAATGTCTTCACCTTGGAGTAGATCGAGCAATCAGAGGAATCAGCAAGGAAATTCCTTCCTCTGATTCGCCTATTTCAAAGGGCAAGACGAAAGCTCCTGCTAGTTCCTCCAAATCAAAGGGTGTGTCGTTCCAAGAACCTCCAAAGTCACCATCCAGGAAAAGAAAGGTACCTGAACCAAGGGAAAAAGGGAAGAAGGTGTCTGAAGATCCTCAACTTGTGAAAAAGAAGGCTACGAAGCCTGGAAGGACGAAAAGAGCCTCTGTATCTCAACCATCATCAAAGGGTCAATCCTCTTCCAAGGCTCCTTCATCGTCTCAACATCAGCAGGAAGAAGAAGATTCTGGAGTCATGGCCAATGCGATATCAGATATCTATCAACATTCCTCTCCACCTCAAGGTTTTAGAATCATTTCTGATGGTCTTACTATTGAACAAAATAACAAGTTTAAAGAACAATACATGAAAAGAGAATTTTGTCCAAAGAGTAGTAGTATTTGTAACTCTTGAGGACTTTCACAAGGAGTGTCATCTGGATTTGTCTCCTGGTTAAAGCCTTATGAGTCTTTCATTTCTATATTTGCCCCGTTTGCTACCAATCTTGTTAGACTGTTTTACTTTAACATGGAGTATGACAAGATCCGGATTCGATGGTGACCTAGTTGAGGAACGAATCACCACTTCGTTAGGGGTGTCAAATTCACTATGTCAGCCTCAATCCTAAACTCTATTTTGAAGATAGACAATCCACCTCCTATTCCTGACATTAATTATAGCAATCAGGAGATATTTGAAGTTCTCAGACCCAATGAACCTTTTCCTCAAGACCAACATCATATGCTCTCTTTTAATCCTGGTTCTATGTCTAAAACAAATAGAGTGTTGTGGTATATATATTCTCGCAATTTCATTCAGAAAGGTGGTAATTACACCCACTTTGCTAAAAAATATTACCCACTCTTCACTGCCTTTGTTAAAAATGTGCCCTTTAATCTTGGTCACTGGATCTTCCAGGAGATGACCAAGTTCAAGTTCTCTCGAAGGAGGCTCTCGCACATACCTTTTCCTTCTTTGATCTCAGTCATCCTATTCTATCACAAGATTTGGTATGTTGGTGTTGTCAGTACACTCAAGCACACTCCATTCTTTGGGAAAGCTCAGTTGAACTTGATGCACATCACCTTTGAAGCCGAAGGATCCGGGGCAATCTCGTGCACCTTCAAGGTCCCGGCCTTAGAGCATCACAAGCTAGAGCACACTCTCAAGCTCGGAAAGCTCAATCTGCACCCACAGCTTCTCAGTCCTTCCTACCTGCAGATTTTGAATCCAAAGTGCAAAGTATTGTGGACAAAGCAATTGCTTCCTTGTCAATCAGGCTGGAGTTCGAAATTGGTAAGTTGGTGGCTGAAGTCAGAGGAGGAAACCATGAAATAGTGGATGCTCGGGAGGAAATGAAGGTTCGGATTGAAGGAGTCTGCGGACAGACCACGAAATTAAGGACAAAGTTGAGGATTTGGATGCCAAGCTTTCCACTCGCTAGTTTCCAATATGGACCTCGGTGACAAAGTAAATAAGATAATGCAGCACTTGCACATTGGACTCTCTTCCACTTTTGGAGCCACTACTGGTCCTAGCACCTCTGGTCCCCAGATTCCCACCTCTTCACCACATCCATCCACTCCAATTTTCTCCTCACCTGTTCCAACATCTACCCCAACAACTGCACCTTTTCATCTTGATCCATCTCCAGATACCCCAGTAACTGAACCCTTTCACCCTGATTCATCTCCACCTACACCATCCACTGAGATTCTCCATCATACCTCACCTCCTCCCACTCCCATCCTCATTCTCTATGAATCCTCCATCTCAGCTACACCCTCATTTGACGATGACAAAGGGGGAGAGAAAAGCCAAGACAAAAGTTAGAATTTGAGTTTTTGGCTAGTTTTGGAGAATTTAAGATTTAAGTAGTTTAATGAACTTATTATCTTATTCTGTCATTTTGTATTTCAGTTTGCTCATGTGCTAACTTAATCCACTTTGAAATGAGATACAACTTGTGGTTTCTATGCTTTCTAAAAACTTCGTTGCTTATCTTTGTCATTTCGTGTTACTCAACTTCGCCATTTGCAAACTTGTATTTTAAAATACCCTGAAACTTTCAAGTCACTATGATTTGCAAAGTTCATTTCAAAAATAAAAACTCAGTTCAAATTCTAAAAGATGTTTGTTTACAAATATTGTCATCATCAAAAAGGGGAGAATGTTAGTTCTCTAAGGTTTTTGATGATTACTAACACTTGCAAACAAAGCATAAAGTTTTTCTTTGATAAGTTGGAAAACATGTTATCAAAGGAAAACTCGAGTTTTGATCTTACGATAAGAACTCAATTTACGAACTAAGCAAAACCGCCGCTTTTCGAGAAAACTCAAGTTTTCACTATACAGGGACTTCTCAATATTTTTGGAAAAGACAAAACTCCGCCATTTAAAACTCGAGTTTTGGACTTACGAGAGTCCCCTAAGTTTTTGAACTTGGAAAACCTCCAGTTTTGGCTAAAACCTCCGCTTTTCATGTTAACTTGAAATTCTCAAAGTTTTCACTCAATTTGTGAAAACTCGAGTTTTGAGTTGGCGAGAGAAGATTCGATTTCTATCCGTTTTCAAAACCTCCGGTTTTTTGTGAAAACCTCCAGTTTTGAGTTTAGCAAAGTTTTCTCAAAGTTTTCACAAGTAAAGTGAAAACTCGAGTTTTGATTTCAAAACTCGAGTTTTGCTCGACGAAAGTCTTTGCATTTTCTCGCTTTTTGAAAACTCGCCGCTTTCCTCTAAAACCTCCAGTTTTGGGTTTGACAAAGTTTTCTCCAAGTTTTCACGGTAAAGTGAAAACTCGAGTTTTGATTGCAAAACTCGAGTTTTGCTCAGTGCGAAAGTATTTGTATTTTCGCATTTGAAAACTTCCGCTTTCATCCAAAAACCTCCGCTTTTGACTTGGCGCTATTTCTTCTAAGTTCTCATATTTAAATGAAAACTCGAGTTTTGAGATCAAAACTCGAGTTTTGGCCAAACAGAAAGATTGATGTATTTCATTATTTGAAAACCTCCGCTTATGGAAGAAAACCTTCGCTTTTGATGTTTTGGACTTAAAACGTTTCTACACACCAAAGTCCAAAACTCGAGTTTTGAAAAACAAAACTCGAGTTTTTCATTAGCAAGTTTGAAATTCAAAACTAATGAATTTGCGAAACCTTATGTTTGATCTTAATACTTCCAATTATCATTCCTATATATTCCCAGCTATGTTTAACCACTTTGTTAGTAAGTTTCAGCTTGCTTAAACAAGATTAAATAAGGACAGAAGGCAAAAAGCAAAAAGCATGTCAGGACATTAAATGCTACACCCAAAAAGTTGCATACTTTTGGGTAATCCGTCTGCACACGCTTGCAAAGTATTAAAGAATGTTTTCTTCATCAAGCAACTGCTCTACCAACGGATTAATTTGCAGAGAAGTCAACTCTGAACTTCTGCACAACTGGATTAAAGTGAAGATTAGTGAGAGAAGACACCATAACTGCCTACAACAGCTAGATTAACACTTCAACGAATATATGGAGTTGGCAACGGTCATTTAATTCCTTCTCAGTATAAATAGAAGAGCATTCAATTCCTCTCAACAACTAAGACCTCAGAAAGCGAAAATCATTAAAGCCTTCATCTACTCTTGAGTCTTTCTCGTACTAAGTATCTCGTTGATACATTTAAGCTTCAAAGTGTTTATCTTTATCTACTCTTAGAGAGAGTTTCCTACTTACAAATCATTTATTGTAAAGAATCACAAGTCAGGGGACTTGGTGATTGGGTTCATTGATTACAACTTGTAAGGGGGAGTAAGTTCTAGTGAGAGAATTACTCTTGAGTGCAGAGTATGTAATCAATTGTGATAATGAAAATCCCAGAGAGTCTAGGGACTGGACGTAGGTCAAGAGATTGGACCGAACCAGTATAATTCCTTGTGTCTTGCTATTCTTCTCTACTCCATAGTCTACTCTGTTTTAGTTTCGAAAAACAGAGTTTTCCTGGAAGAATTGTTAAAAATCCCCAATTCACCCCCTCTTGGTGATTAAGCTCCACTTTCAGGGTCAACATAGAGTGCTGCGGGTCTGATTCGCCGCCCTGCTGCCTTGCTTGCTGGGTAAACCTTGGTGGGTTTGATGCTCGGTTTGAGTATTGTGGGCCTGATGATTGTCCCGCTGCTTGTGGACGTTGAGAACTCCATAAGAAATTGGGATGCTGACTCCATCCGGGGTTGTATGTATTTGAGTACAGATTGTTGGTGTTACTGCCCCTATTGAAGTTGTTGACGAAGTTTACAGATTCAGGGTTGGTGGAGCACTGAGAGTGAGAGTGCTCTCCGCCACAGTACACACAAGCTACCTGGGATGGTTGCAGTGAAGTGTTGCTTAATGGAAGGGTCAGTCCCTTCACCATATTGGTCAGAGATGATACTTGAGCCGTGAGAGCAGTCATAGCGTCTAGTTCATGTATTCTTGCAACGGTTAGGGAGGATGTAGCTCTGTCTGCTTGCCACTGATAACTGTTCATGGTCATGCACTCCAATAGATTATGAGCCTCTTCATAAGACTTCATTAGGATGGATCCTCCTGAAGAAGAGTCTACAATGGAACGTGTTTGTCCATCGAGCCCCCTGTAAAATGTTTCTAACAGGACCCAATCGCACAGACCGTGCTGTGGGCATCTTCTGAGGAGATCCTTAAACCTGTCCCAGGCTTCATAGGTAAATTCACCAGCTTTTTGTTGGAAGTTGGTGATGTCCCCTTTGAGTTGAGCGTTCTTAGTAGGTGGAAAAACTTTGAGCAAGAACTTACTCCCTAGATCATTCCATGTGGCGATGGAATTAACAGGTAGGTTATTGAGCCACGTCCGAGCCTTGTCCCTTAGTGAGAATGAGAATAATTTAATCCGGATAGCGTCTGATGGGATTCCTGAGATGACAAAGGAATCACACACCTCCATGAAGGTCTTGAGATGCAGGTGCGGATCTTCGGATGGAAGTCCTCCAAATTGGCCGGATGCATTCAGCATCTGAATCATGACACCTTTGATTTCAAAGTGTCATGCATTGAATGTTGGCGGTGTGATGGCTGAATTCAGCTTGTTTAGATATGGAATTCCAAATTCCATGATGGCCTTATTCACATATGGGTTTGGAGGTGGAGGGACTTGGTTATCCCCGTTTATCAGTATCTGCTCTCGTTGATTCTGCTCTAGGTTGACAGGCATATCCGCCATATTCACTGAGTCAAAAGGTTGACTGCTTCGCTTCTGCTTCCTGCTCCTTTGCTTGTAGGTGCGGTCTATCTCAGGATCGTAAGGCTCTAGGTTGGCTGAAGGCAAATTGCGCATGCACTACAGAATGTACCTAAAAATCAAGAACAGAAAAAATGAGCTTTTTATTACGTAAATCACAACTATTAAGCAAAAGGGGCGTCGTCAATAAGGGTATCAACAGTCCCTGGCAACTGCGCCAAAAACTTGTTGGTCGATTTCCTTGATGGCAAGTGAACCAGTCGAACAAGTAATAAAGTGAAAGTAGAGTATCGTTCCACAGAGACTAAGATACCGAAGAGTGACGCTCAATTGCTATGATAGTTGCAATCATAAAGTAAATGTAATTGGTTTGAGAGGATTTTGATGATTACGCTAATAACAAAAGTAAACAAAGTAAATTTAAGAAGATATCAGTAAGAAGTTAGGCTGAACTCGGACTCCTCCTTAAGTGCATAAATCCCCCAGGTTATCTACCCATTGCTATAGCATCTATACTTGTACAGCTTTCCGCAATTGCTACAAAGATAGCTACTAACTACAAAGCTATTTGATTAACCCACCGCTATGATCTATCAAAGCTTCCGCGTCCGATACATATGATATTAACTATACTCCTTCCATATTCCTATGGCAACTTTCTAGTTTTTATCTGCATTATACTCGGGTTTCATCGGTTATGAGAGGTAGACCCATTCCCGAAGCCTACAATAAATAGGTCAAGCCTTGCACCGCCGCCTAGCAAACATCAAGCTTCTCGAGGTCTAACCTTGACTCCTTGCCAGTAAGCTGAGACCACAAGTCTAGCCCTTAGATTCCTCTAATTGACTAGTAACTAATTCACTGATAAGAAAACCAAATCTATTAAATTAAGAACTTGCAACTGGGTTCATACACGCTTAAGAATTCATCCTCGTTCAGCCATCAGAAAGTTAGTTCATGACTGATGAGGGAAACACAAAACATATAGTAACAGAATGACCCATGATCTAACTACTAAAACAAATGAAAATAAAAAGCTTGACGGCATTCCGACGGCGTGGACGAAGCCCTGTCACGTCACCATTCCACGTCTTCTTTCCTCCGTCTTACTGCGAGGAAGGATGCTGGGTTATCCTGGAATTCTCGTGCTAGTGAAGTCTCTCACTCTTCTTTTGAGTTGGCCGAATGTGAAATCTTGTGTTGGCTCTGTGCGACTCCCCTCTAGGGTTGTCCTTATGTTTCCTTTTATATTCAGACTTTCGTGTGACGCAAGTTAAGCTAGCTGGGCTTTCCAAATCTGTCGAGATCTATCGCATCTTCTATTTGTAGATTGATTCTACGGATCCTGCGGGATTCTTCAAATCTTTTCGTTTTGATCCTCCACATCTTCTATTTCATTATGTCAGCAATCTACCTGTTGATCTCGATCTTTTATTTCTATTCCTGAAATCAGCTAGATAAAAATGTCAGAAAATATGCCGCATAGCATTGCGGCCTTTACTTTGCTATAGCTTTCGTGATGCTTTTTATTGCCTTTCTAGTTGCGGTCGGAATGCTATAGCATCGTATCAACTTTGCTATACATTCTTTAAAAACAATGTAATTTGCTTCTTCTTAGCACATGTTCTGGATGTAAATGGTTTCCATCCTTCAGTTCCCTATATCATGAATATATGCCTTTTTGCTTGGATTGTTTGCAGTTTAAGCTTTCATTCACCATACAATTCGGTCATGAAATACAGGGAAACATGGTATAATTTGTGCTCATCAGTGTCTTTTTAAGTGTTTGTCTAATGTAGGCTCTATTCAATATGTAGCATGCAGTGCTCGTAGTGTCTGCCTAGAAGACTTGAGATACTTCCTTTTCATTAAGCATTGCTCTTGCCATGTCAGTCAATACTATATTCTTCCATTCAACTACACCAATTTTTTTGAGGAGTCCTTTGAGTTGAGAAGTTGTGATCAATTCCATTAGCATCACATAATTCTTCAAATGATTGATTCTTAAATTCTCCTTCATGATCAGTCTTGATAGACACAAGGGGTATACCTTTCTCATTTTGGACCTTCTTGGCAAAAATAAGAAATTCATTGAAAGTTTCATCTTTTGAGGAAAGCAATATAGCCCAAGTAAATCTAGAAAAGTCATCAATTATAACCAAAGTGTACAAGTTTCCACCAAGACTTTTCACTCTTGCTAGTACAACTAGATCCATATGGAGTAGTTGAGGTGGTTTATCAGTTGAGACTTACTTCTTAGATTTAAAAGAGGACTTTATTTGTTTCTCTTTTTTATAAGAATCACAGACTAAATCATGTTTAAAATGAAGTTTGTATTAGTTAATTTTGGGTTGTTGCATGGCTTTCAAGAAAAAGCTCATGAACTTTGCTCTTTCTTATCACGTGAAATTTAATATTTGCTCATGAGTTATAACTCGTAACTCTTTACAGTACTCATGTGTTATAGTTCGTAACTCTTTACGTTCTCATGAGTTATAACCCCTAAATCTTCACGCTCTCATGAACTGAAAAGTAAATCCTCCATAATTAATACCCATAACTCTTTACGGTACTCATGAAAATTAGGATGTGAAAAATTACGAATATTTGTTAATCATTGCAGAACCTGTAACTCCTTACGATCCTTATGAGTTATTAACCATGACTCCTAGACCAATGAGTTACTATTCATATTTTTCTTTCCTTAAACCCGTAACTCTTTATGGTACTTATGAGTTATAACTCGTAGCTCTTTACATTGCTTATGAGAATCAGTAACTCTTTACGGTGCTCATAAATTATAACTTAGGACCTACTCGTTAAAACACATAAAGGGGTTTTAGAAATACTTTTGATTAATTGAAGAGACGACAAAGATTATGACATCCTCTAATGTTGATCTACATGGCTATCTCCCGATTGTAATGAGAACTCCTTCTCCTTGACTCCTCCTTTTCCTTGGATGCTTGCTAGGCAATGGCAATATAGAGGCTTCAAGTTCTTGGGTTTTCTTTTCTCAAGATAATGATGGTGTCTTGAGGTTAGGTAGACGATAGAATGAACAAGATTGGATCTTATCTCTTGAATTGGCGCCTTTCTTGCTCTTCTTAGATGTCGCTACTCGCCTCGCAAATTCATGATTCGCCGAGCACATCCGTGGCCTTAGTGTATTTATATTACACGGTCAAAAACCCTTAATTAGGGTTTTAGAAGAAAAGCACATTCCAAGATAAATCAAGATAATGGATTAAATCCATATCTTAAAATATATCTGGAATTCAAAATTCAAGATGAAGTATCTAAAAATTTAAGATAATGAATCTCATCCTTATCTTGGATTATATCTTGAATTCAAAATTCAAGATAATTGATCATATTCATATATTTTAAATTATGTCTTGAATTCAAAATTCAAGATTACTTTTTATACAATCTTTATTCATTCTTTATCCAATCTTTATTGGATATAATATATATTTATATATATTAGATAATTCAGAATTATCTTTTATATTCTAACCTCTTAAATTTAAAATTCAAATTTAAATTTCAAACTTAAATTAAAAATTCGAATTCCAAATTCAAATTGGCCCAAGGCCCCGTTCGGTCTTCTAACGTATTTGTGCCTATTAGTAGAGAAATTAATTTCCCACTTGTAGACCAAATGTGGTGCCATTTCCTTATTGGGTTTAGAGTCCCACTCTAACCCAAATACACCTATTGTCTTGACAAAGCCCTATAAAAATTATTGGCCTAAGCTTGCTAATTTTAAGCAATCAAGAATAACCTTTGTGTGTGACCCATTCGACCAAATTAGTCACTGACATAAATAAACTTGGACCAATTAAACTCTTTTATTGGCCCCAATTTATATAATGACCATGTAAGACACTAGCAATGATCTGTGGCCCCAGAAATAATATAGTTGATCAAGTGATCTACCTTTCTAATTTAGGTACCGTGCCGGCATCATCCCTCACATCGTTATTCACATTTAGTCGAGAGCAAAGGTAGAGTATCATCTTTCTTGGTTGGCTACATATTGCCTTTCACATAACAAGGAATATTTTTCTATTGACTCTAAGGCGGATCATGACTCTTGAGTCAACTAGAAGTCATTTAATCCTACCGATCTTGTGAACGACTAATCCCTTGTAGAGGACTGAGTCCTTTTGTCATGTCCATCTATACTCATGTATTCTAGTTACACCCAAGAGTACATTGTTCTCTCCATTCTAAAGCGAATAGAGTTGTATAGTGAAAATATAACCCTATGACATAGTGTTCGATGACATCCTCAAGTCTAGGATGATCAACACTACCAAACGATGAGAGATTTTACATATCCAATGATACTCTCTATAATGAATCTTTGTGGAGTCTCTCGGTGGGTCAATTCAGTGCTATCTGTTCTCCAACATATCCATCCACGACATCAACTAAGGCATCAACATGCTTGTATTGCATGAGGTCCATACCTTGTATCTCTATACAAGTAGATGATGCCAAACTAGTCTTATTGAGATTACCAATGCCTATTCTTGGTGATTCAAAACTAGGAACAAGTTTCAGGTAATAGATATGCAGTGTCCTCGAGTCCTCATGATCATGATCCTTATCATAGATCCTTCGAGTGAACACCTGTTCTATTCCTAGGACCTTTATCTTTAAACACATATTAACCTTAAAATAAAGGCGAGACATAAATATGATAAAGATAAAATATGCTCAAATATATTAATCATGAAATACTAAATAGTAAAAGGTGTTCATATGATAAAAACAAATTGTCTCTAGGAAACCTATATACTAACAATTTGGGTAAGCCACAAACTGAATCTTTCTTAATTAACTTTCCTAGTTGGTTCATATTGGCATAAGTAAGTCTCTTATGCTATAACCAACTTTCATCAGCATTACTAAGAAAACAAATTTTAGCATTGTTAGTTTTCATATCAAGAGTATAACAGATACCATCCCTTAAAGCTCTTATCTTGACTTTGAGGTCTTCCTTATTGAGCTGAAGATCCTTTTTGATTACAATGAGGCATTCCTCTGAATCAAGGATGACCCAATTGTCTTTGTTTGTGCTTTTGCTGACACTGAGAAAGTTGTGGCAAAGTCTCTCTACATAGTACACATCATTTACTTGCACTCCATCTTGAAAATTTCACCAATTCCAACAATTTTATCGGATTGGTTTCCTCCAAAGCTTACTTTGCCAACATCATTTAGTCTTATTGTGGAAAATTTATTTATGTCTCCAGTCATGTGTCTCGATCAACCACTATTAATATACCATTTGCTTACTTTTGATGCTTTGAGACATACCTACAGGCAAGGATAATCAAGTTTTAGATACCCATACTTTCTTGAGTCTTTTGTGGTTAGTGTGGATCACTTTAGGTACATGTGATCCTTTAGGTACCCATTTGTAGGTGCCTATCATTCCCTCCTTTATATAAAAACAAGAGGAAGTATAATGTCCCTTTCTATTACAATAATTACAATATGCAAAGGGGTTAGATATATGCACATAATGCTGAAAGTAATTTATGTATGTTTTACCACCTTTTTTTTCTTTCCTTTCCTTTTATCTAAGTCTGGGTCATATCCTATATCAAACCTATCATTTGTAAACCTTTGAGATTTCAAGAGTACCTTAAGCATCTTACTTCTCATAGTGAATTTCTCAAGAGTCTTAGTAAGATTAGAGTTTTATCTTCCAAAATATGGTAAGTTTGACAAATACTCACAGAAGTTTCCTTGAGTTATTCCTCAAGTAATTTAACCTTCTTTTCAGAACTTACTAATTCTTTGACTATTCTACTAAATTATGAATGTAATGCATTATATTCAAAAAGTAATTTATAATAGGCAGGTTCAAAATCATTTACCTCCTCGCTATCAGATTCTTCATGAGCTACTAAACAGATGTTGGCGAACTCCTCATCTTCACTTTCTTTATCAGATGAGCTTCCCCAGATGGTTGAGACATATGTTTTCTTTTTGGGATACTTGTTCTTTTTCTTCTCTTTATTCTTTAGATAAATAAGACATTTAGATTTGATGTGTCCAGGTTTATCACATTTGAAGCATATGATCCGGCCTTTTCTTTCTTTTTTACTACTAGTACCTCCTTTGTATAATTTCTTAAACCGTTGATCCTTTTTGTAGAACTTTTTGAATCTTCTTACGATCATTCTAAGTTCATTATCGTCAGGTTTTTCTTCCTCCTTTGTTTCCTTTGGCTTCTTTTCTTTGACGGCATAACAACTACTCCTTTCTTTTTCATGTCATCTATCTCTTCTAGCTCTCTCTTGAATTTTAGCTTTCCTTCATAATTGTAAAGACTTCCAAATAAGGCAAGAACAGATCTCATTGATTCTCCTTTGGCTTCTTCTATTTCGTGACTTTGTCTTCTCACTCCTTAGTGAGAATGTTGAGAATTTTTCTCACTTGGGAATTTTGATCGTAGGTCTTTCCCAATGAAGTGAGTTGATTGACTAAATATGTATATATGAGTTCCAACTTAGCTATACAATCTCCAGACTTTATACAAAATAGATCAAACTCGGTGACAAGAGTGTTGACTCTGTTTTCTTTGATTCCAAAAGTTTCTTCATGAGAAATCTCCAATGCTTCCCACATATCTTTGGCCGAGGGAAGAGTGCATATTCTAAAATATTCCTTCTGGCTTAAGGCGCTTTGTATAATCAAAATGGCATTGCTTTGTTAAGGGTCACTAGCTTCTTGTCATTGTCATCAAATGCTACAGGTGTCCTTGGAACCATTCTTTCTTTTACTGTCTTTATTTGAACGTAATCTTCGTCTTGAATAACTTGGTAGAGACCATATTCGTTTGAGGTAATGAATACCTTGAACTTAGCTTTCCAAAAAGAGAACTTTTCTCCATAGAATCCTGATGGTCTGGTGATTGAAGCCCCATCAAGAAGTATTCCTTCACCCATACTCATCATCAGGTCCTTCTTAAGTTGTTAAGCCTGAAACAAGAATACTTGGCTCTGATACCAAATGTTAGAACAAGACTCTCATCCAAGAGGGGACGAATTGAGTGATAATTAAAGGGTTATGGTGAAAAGATACACATATGTGAAAGACCTGGCTATCAACCAAGAGGGGGGTGAATTGGGTGTCTGATAAGAACTTTAGATAACTTTGAAAACCTTTTCGCAACTTACTGAAAGTAGTTCGAATGACAGAAATAGTTTATAAAGCAATAGTTAGTCATTCAAACATATATGCTGGAAACGTAAGAGTTTAGGGAAGAGAATATGTAAACTGAGATTTATACTGGTTCGGCCCAATCCTTGACCTACGTCCAGTCCCCAAGCTCCACTTGAGATTTTCAATCCACTATCTCCTTGTTTAACCGGGCACAAGAGAAAAGCCTTTACAACCTCACAAGTTTAGTCGGGCACTTGTGCAGCCTTTACAATCTCTTACTAAGATACTCCCCCTTACACACTATAAGGATACAATTACACACTCTGTACTCAGGATGATCCTTTCACACTAGGACTCACTCCCCCTTACAAGTTGTAATTGTACACCCACACTCAAAGGTTCCACAACCTTGAGATTTGATCACTAAACAGATAATCAAATAAGTGTTTAGACTCTCTCACAGAGCAGATGAATAATAATCACTGAAGTACAATACAAATCGTTTCACTCTCTATAATAAGCTATGTAAGTATTGAGAATAGAGTGTATGAGCTAAGCATATATTCATAATATCAGCATTTCGACAGTGCACGCTCGTGTCACTTCTTGAAGTTTAAATGCTTTTTCTTTTATAGCTAACCAATAGCATTCGACCGTTAGAGCAATTCTTCAGTTGAGCTTCTTAGAATATGACCGTTGGAACTAGCCGTTGAAGCTTCTGATGCTTTTTTCCTGTTGAGCTCTGATCCAACTTTAATCATAGAATGTCTAACATTAATTTCATCAATGCTCCGTCTTGAGTGTTGTATTAATGGCCGTTGTGAGGATTCAAGCTTTTTAATGAAATGTTCAAACTATCCGTTAGACTCAGAAGCTTTCCTCTATTTTCTAACATAGCATTTAATGCTTCTCTGATACACAATTTGCTTTATGCAAATTTGTTATTAATCCATGTTATAATCATCTGAAACTCATTAGCAAACTGATTAAAAGCATTTAAGAATAGTAATGAGTAATAAAATGTAGAAATGAAATCACACACGATGATTCAGGATTTTACGAAGGCGGTGATTTTAAAAAACATAAGGATTATGCTCGAGCATGACTCTATCTCTGCTCAGGCAAGCATCCAGAAATCATATTGGAAAGGTAGAAAGACATTCCATGCTCAAGCAACCAACTAGGTTTGCTCGGGCAAGCTTCTCTTGGTGAAGTTTTGAGAAATGGCTTCTCTCGCTGATGCGAGAGCAAGATAAGGTCCTTGCTCGGGCAAGAGATAGGCAGAGGCGAAGATTTGAGAGTTCAGTGATGCTACTCAGCATGACTTCTTTTCTGCTCGAGCATGGTGCTCGAGCATGACATATTCATGCTCGGGCAAGAGCTAAACAGAGGCGAGGATTTTCTGATGAAGTGCTTCTACTCGAGCAAGCTATTTCCTTTGCTCGAGCATGGTGCTCGAGCATGACTTATCCATGCTCGGGCATAGGTCATCCAGAGGCTAAAGACGAGAAGAGAATTGGTGCTGCTAGAGCAACCTTTTACCTATGCTCGAGCATGGTGCTTGAGTAAGCCTTTTACGTTGCTCGGGCATGACTCTTCAACTCTTGCAAATTCCATGTTTAGTTCGATGATGCTCGGGCACTCCAGAACGTCTGCTCGAGCATGACTTGTCCATTTCCACTTCTTTGCTTTAAGGCTTCTGATCATACATGAATAAGCATTATACTCTCTAATACAAAGCTCAACTTCCAGAATGTAGAGACTTTCGGAAAACAAGAGTATGGTAGGACAATAGCCAATTTCCAGTGAGCGTAGCTTCTTCGATATGGCTTCAATTTTGGCAAACTACCCATGCTCATAAATCTCTTCAATTATTATTTCCAATGCAAGAAGAATCAGCTCCAAACTCATTGTAGTTCATCCATTATCATAAGATGAATGGAGGTTGTTCTTAATCAGCGTTTTTTGCAACATCCTGAACAGACCGTAAACTTTAAAACATCATATAT
Source organism: Acacia melanoxylon (assembly GCA_019022615.1). Taxonomy (NCBI): domain Eukaryota; kingdom Viridiplantae; phylum Streptophyta; class Magnoliopsida; order Fabales; family Fabaceae; genus Acacia; species Acacia melanoxylon. The sequence goes on along the minus strand of JAFJYJ010000030.1, from coordinate 6,031,085 downwards.
CCTTCAATTGATATTTTTTTCATGTTCTTAATGTTTTTGTAAAGGTATTTGAGTCTAGTTTCCAATGGAACCGGTTTCAGATCATTTGGATTTTTCGTTTGAGAGATACACTCAAAATACCGAAGCTGGTTCGGATTGTGACGTTGATTTTTGTTGCAACTTCTACAATTCCTATCTCCTTGATATGAACTCCTTTGGGCTTGAATTTTATATCAAAATGACGCATTGGGAGTCTATTTTCATAAAAAAAATTGTTTCACCTCAATCGAGCTTCTATTTTGAGAGATATCATCAAATTACCATAGGTCGCCTGAAACAGAGCTGAACAGAGTAGCTGAAAAACGACCTTGCTCGAGTAGGCATTTTTTATGCTCAAGCAAGAGCGGATTTTATGCCTGATAAGAGCTGGAAATGCACCATGCTCGAGCATGACATTGTTGTGCTCGAGCATGACTTTAGGAATGCAATTGTAGCTTATTTTAACTCCAAATTGAGCCATTTCAACTTCCACTTGATCATGGAGACTTCTAGAATCAATCTAAAAACTTGAATTCTCATTCCAATTAGCAAGTTCTTCCTTTCTTTCTTCTTCTCTTGATCATTCTCCATAATTCAACTCTTTCTTTCTTCTCTTCTCTTGATCATTCCCAAAATCCTTTGATAACTTCTTGCTTCCTTGACATTCTCCACAATTCAATTTGGACTAATCTATATTAAATATAGTAGTTAGTCAAAGTAAAAGATAAATATATTATACAAGCTTTTTGCTTTTAATAATGGCATCTATATAAGACATCATCAAAACTAATCATAACTCATAAAAGTGCACCCAACACCAAGTGTTTTTCTTGGGTGTAAAAGTGACTATGTGGTTACAAAAGTGGAGCAAAAATACCCATTGACTGTTATTTTGACTTTTTTGTATTTTTAAGGCTAACATGGACGATGACTTAGCTAAATTTCGTCCTAGCTAGCAGTAAAAAACTGGAGAAAATTACAGAAAATGACATACCACTCTAGTCCTATTTATAAGTCTCTTTTGACCAAAAAATTTGGTCCTATTTATAAGTCCCTTTTGACCAAATAAATGAGATTGTGACAATTTTGCCCATATTAATTGCACCAATGAAAACAGAGAGAGAAGAAAGAGTATAAAGGTACCCAATCATAAATTAGGGTAAAGTTGAAAATTCACCTCATGATCATTGAGCTAACTACATCTCCTTGGTATATGTGATTTGGTCAAAAGAGACTTATAAATAGGACCAAAGTGGTAGATATTTTGGATATTACCTCCTCGCCCCTGTTGTCTCCTTTAAGTAATTTTCAAATCTATATGGGCCCATTTATATAATTTTCTCCAGTTCTCCACTGCCAATTAGGATGAAATTTAGCTAAGTCATTGTCTATGTCGCCTAAAAAATACAAAAAGGTCAAACTAACGGTCAATGAGTATTTTTGCTCCACTTTTGTAATCACATAGTCACTTTTTCACCCAAAAAAGCACTTGTGTTGGGTGCACTTTTGAGAAAACCACATGTGTATTTTTGCACCGTAACCCATAATTAAAATCTTAAACTTTAATTCAGATTGTAAAGAAATTAGGATAGGGTTGAAGAGATGTTACCACACGAGATTTATATTGGTTCAGTTCAAACCACTTGACCCATGTCCAGTTCTCAGAAGCATTATGAGATTTTCACTATTCTCCAAGATTAGTCGGGCTCTTGGTGCTTCAGTACAAGCTAGTTCTTTTTCAAGAACAATCATTCCCCCTTACACTTTGCAATTTAATGCACACTCAAGATCCTACAATCTTGAGTCTCTCAGATAATAAATGAATCAAGAAATGTTTCTCACAAAAGTAGATATATGATCACTGAAATACATATTCAAACATAAGAGCTTTAAGACTTTGCAATGAATGTAACATAAGTTTTTCACATTAGTTCGTTGAAGTTCAATCCATTCGTCTTCAATACTTTGGGTATTTATAGGTAGAATGAATTAATGACCATTGTTTAATTGAATGTATCCTTTGGAGTTTCCTCGGTCTTTGATATATATCCATTGGAGTCTCTGAACTTTTGTTTTGTCTAAAGAGTTAGCCGTTGGGGTAGAGAGAATGTTCAACATTTAAATATCCTTCGCATTTAATGCTTCTGACACAAAAGTGCTTTTTCCAAATTGTGAATTAAATTTTGTTTGATCACCTGAAAAACACTAAAGTATAAGTATAATAAAAAGTTAGAATGATTAGAAGCAAGAAGAAAAAATTTCATAATCATTTCTGTGATTTGACAAGTTCCGAAGCATCGATTAGAAGCAAGAAGAAAAAAATTCATAATCATTTCTATGATTTGAAAAGTTCCGAAGCGATGCTTTATTTTTTGGGAAAGCATTACTTGACTAATCGCTTAAGTGATCTTCTCTCGCATTTTGAAAACCTTACGTAACATTGGATGGGTCACTTTAGTGATGTGCTAGTAATGTACAATATAGGATCACTTTCGACCGATCTTTTCGGATCACTTGGTATATCACTTGAGTGATTAGCTAGTGATGAGAAATTAAGAGTTTTGAGTGCTCTTATTTCTTTTGATTTTTCAAAAAAGTATATCACTTAATCACATCACCGGAGTGTTCTACTAGTGACATTGTTTTAACACATCACTTAAGTGATTTTATACTTAATTTTTTTCGATTTCGTAACACTTCCAGGATCACCGTAGTGTTGTAACATCCTAATTTTTATATTAGAAGTTAATTATAAATAAGAAAAATTAATTAATCATGATACATGGATTTATTACATAATTGTCAAAATAAAGATTGTCATATAAAATGTCATTTATGAAAATAAAAGAATTAGTAGAATAAAGATGTAAAAAATACTTGAATTAAATAATTTTATTATTTTATTGTTGTTTAAAAAAAAAAGCGAGAGGTTAAAACGTGTGCAGAAAAAGAAAGGAAAAAAAAAATAGATAACAATAAAAAATAATTAATATATATATATATATATATATATATATATATATATATATATATATATATATATATATATATATATATATATATTATAGCGCTGCCCCCCAAAGAATTACTTGGGGGAAGGGAATAATTAATTCCCTAAACCGCCATTCCCCTCCCCAATATATATATGTCATGCGTGTGTGTGTGTGAGAAATAGTGTGAGTGTGCGTCCGGGAGAGCTAGAAGGTGAGGGCGAGAGTGAGGGTGAGACGAGGAAAGGAAAAAAAGAGAAAGTGAGGAGTCTGTTGAGTTTTTAAGGTACACTATTTATTTTATAAGATCATTTAGGTAGTTAAATTAATTTCTTTTCAATAAACTTTCTTCATGAAAGTTGTTCTATGTATTTTTCTCTTTTGAATGAGGGTAATATAGTGTTGATTATTGAATATTTTGGGATTAAAATATGGGCAAAGTTTTGAGTTTCGGCAATAGATGACCGTATATATGAAGAGCATGATTAATAAATAACTTCAATCGGTTTAGATTTGTTAGTTGGTTGTAGTGGAAATTTAATCAGTTTCTATTTACAAGAATAAAAGATTTATGTCATATAGTATATTTTTACCGATTAAATGAGGATTTAAGTATTTAGTTGGGTTACTAGAGGTATTATTAAAGATTTAATCGGTTAGTTTTACTAAATTTTGAACTATATGAAATTATGAATTAGGATTTGGGATTTTAAATTAGAGTTGATATGATTTTGATTATGTGGAGGTTTGGAGATTATATAATAAATTGGGTTATACTTATAAAAGTTAGTATTAAGTTAAAAATTGAGGAATAGATAAACTTTGTTATTTTCTAGGAAAACTAAAGTGAGATAATAGTTTAATTAATTAATTATTAATATAATAGTGATTATTCTTGTTAATTCTATTGATGTATAATTATATATTTATTTTTAGAATGGACTTGATCTCTCTCAAGTTTAGTTCTTGTGTCAAGAATTTGAGGTAACCACTCACCACTCATTGTACTTGCTTGTATGATGTTTGTGAGTGATTTTGAATCTATGAAAACTATATTCTTAATAAAGTTGTCTTGTGGGATTTTATTTTAAAATGTGACAAGTGACATTGTATTATTGATTTAATATATCAATGAGTATTTTGATATGGTTATTGAGACAGAAAATTTATGATATTATATGTTTTGGATAATGCACTTTTGTTATGATTTTGTGAGTTGGAATAGTATTGTGATCTTAATGATTATTGAGAGGGTGTATTATTTTATAAATTGTGTTTGGAATCTTATATATACATGCCAAGATTGTGATGATGTGGAGTGGTGATGGTTGTGGAGTGATGATGGGAGTTATTGTGTATATAATACCACATGGTATGCCACCACTTGGTGCACAGTGGATGACTTTGATATTTTCAGGGCCCTTGGCATCACCCTTTTCCTTTGGCCAGGTTAAGGGTCAGCCCTTGGGACAATGACACCTTTCCATATTCAAAGGAAAGGGAACCCATGGTCCGATATGAGTTATGTAGTCTTTGGTCGGGCTAAACCTCATCATCGAATAGCTTGGTGCAGTCTTGTCACAGAGACTAAACCTATTATATTACAACCCATGGGTTCTGTCAGCGGTTATAAGGGTGGGGGTGATAAGGATTGTTAGGGTATCGACCTATTGCTTGGCATGTTATATGTGATTCGTGATATTCAATTTAATTTAGAAATTGTGATACAAAAATTGCGATATGATAATTTTGTAAATTTGATATATAGTACTTTGTTATTTAAAATGTTCCACTTGGCACCTCACAAGCATGTATTAGCATTTACAATGAGCTGGATTGATGGTTACAAATTTTTTAAGTGATAGTTCTCATGTGGGTCAATCATGGAAGGCTTCAAAAGCTTAAGTTATTTTTGCTAATGGTAGTGCTTCCACCTTTTTAGTACATGTTGAATTACTGTCTATTGTCACGTCACTAGGGCTCACTTGGCATATTCTAGTATATATTTTGGATATTCTGGCAAATTCTAAAGAAATATTTAGTTTTAAAATATGGGCCTAGTAAAATCCAAAGCTTAAATGTTTGTATAAAATATTTTAATGAATAGTTAAGTTAATAATTAATAAATTGTCCTTTAAAATGAAGGATGTTACAAGTGTTGTGCTAGTGATGCTTTTTGTCTCATCACTTAAGTGGTCACTCAAGTGAGTTTTTCTTTAAAGTACTTCAAAGCAGCATCACTGGAACAAATCACTTGAGTGGTGTGCAAGTGATGAATTGTAGGCCATCACTCGAGTGGTTTCCCTTTTGAAAATTTTGCAGTCACTGATCATTGGATAAATCACTATGGTGATTTGTTTGTGATGGATTTTAATACATCACTCGAGTGGTTAATTGAGTGATCTTCTTTTGAGAAACTATTTCATCAGGAAAGATCACCATGATGATTTATCTAGGATCTACATCACTCGGGTGATCTGTTTTTTAACTTCTAGTGACTTGCAGTGATGAATTCTTATCACTCGAATGATCTAACAGATTTTGCAAAACATATATATTTTCTTATTAAAAATACTTTGTTCATCATTCAAATCCTATGCAAAACATTTCTAAGCTTTGTTATAATAAAAACATATAATATAATTGGCCTGAAGCATTTTTAGTAAAGAAAACAAAATATGCTTAGTGATAGTAGTTATCCGAGCAAGTAGGAACAAGAAAAATCAATTCTATGTTGACTAATGAAATATATTTTCAAAAATTTATCAAGCATAATAAGTTACATGTAAAACTGGATTTTACCTCTTTTCCTTTTCACACATAAACTGGGACAAACTCCTCCTATTAAGATTATAATTTTTAATTTGGCACCAAAATAAACTTCTAGTAATTATTATGTTTTAGAAAACGACGAAAATTAGGAGATAGAGGGAGTGAGATAGTGTTGTCATCTCAAGTGATCAAAGAGAAGAGAGATACAGGTGAATAATTGATGAACACAAGGGTTGAGTATGTGTGAATGACTATAAGATATGAAATTTAGAGTTAAATCTAAGTTGGCAATTTTATAAGTAATTTATAAAATTATTTAGATTATATTATATATAATCATATTATAGTATACATTAAAAAAGAATTAAAGTCCAATTTTTCCTTCAAAGTTTTTGCCCAAGAGTGGTGAGTATTTAGAATTTTTCTGAGAGCCTTTTTGCCCCAAAAGTGTTCAAAAAGTAGCAATCTCACCCCAATCGTTAGAAAAATTAATTTTGACCATTAGTTTGACTAATATGGCACACTCAGCTTACCACCTTATCATCACCCAACCACATCATCATCCACATCATTTCCTCACTCTCACTCCTCTCTTCCTCAATAGGCTCTATCATCTTCAGAAACAGCCTCCTCCAACCTTCCTCTTTCAACCCAAAGCTTTCTCCTTCTCCAATGTCCCCTCTACCACCATCCTCCATACCTCCATTTGTATCCATCATCCGTAATATCAAGCTCTGAATCTTGTTTTGTTTTACTTAAAACCATTTTTGCATTCGGTCCAAAATACAACAGTTAATTAAATTAGAGAAAAAAAAAACATCATTAAACATTATCATTTTCAAATGAAAAAAATCAAATAAAACAGTACAAAACACCAAATTTATGTAAGCAAACAATGAAATCATCCATATTTCAATTCCTTTCCGATAATGTTTCATGGAAGTAGCCAATTTCTTGAACTTAATCAACCCAAAAGACAACAAAAGTCGAGATTGATCTATGAGAGAGAGAGAGGTGGAGGAGGAGAGTGAGAGAGACAACAAACCCAAGAAATAGTTGAGATTCCTCGATAGAATCAGAACTCCACTTTTGAACAAATAATCGATAACTCATAGTTGGGTATTCAGATTTGAAGGCAAAACGAAAGAGGTAGAGAAAGACGAGTTTACCGTAAAAGGTGTGACCTTTTTGCTTCTTGGTGCTATTGGGAGTCAAAGAAGGTCGTCAGAGTTGAATGAAGAAATATAGTCAATGGTTAATAAGTATTCAGATCTAATCTGTCACAATGTCGAGCCTGGTAAATGTGGTCAATGGTGGAGAGCTTAGTAGTGGACATGGATTTGGCAGAGGAGTGATCGACAGAGTGAAGAAGACATTGCCGTGGCAGATGGTTGAGGTTGGAGTGGTGGTAGAGGTGAGAAGGAAAAGAAGGGCCTTCGTGGGAGCCATGCTATTGACTACCATGAGTTAGATGATAAGGTGATGTGACATGTGGATACTAAGTGTACTTAATAGTTAAACTTAATATTTTTTTTATTAGCAGGACAACTTTTCTATGTGTTAGGAAATAAATCAATGTAAATATATTATAATTAATTAGTATTGCATATAATCAGGGATTCTAGGAATTATGAATGATTAGGGAATCAATCATCATAATGAGTCATTACTCTCTTGTCTTTTCTCTTGTGTATAAATACCCTATTGAGCATATGAATAAAGACATCCATTTGGGATTATATTTTCTCTATCTTTCTCTCCTTAATTTCTACATGGTATCAGAGCTTGGTTAGTTCTTAGCCAATTTGAGTTTTCCGGTGGCAGCTGTCACTGTACAGTGATAGTGGCCAGCCTCTCGACTCTGGCGTGTGTGTTCGTGCCATTTCAGTTTCTGTCCATTTTTTGGTTGTCCTTTGGTCGTGCTCCTTCTTTTCGTTTGTGTCGATTTGCTGTTTTTTTGGTACAATTCCGTCTGTTGTTTCGTGAATAGTGAACCATGTCGTCGCTGTTCACAAGGGGAGAGAGAAAGTGTGTACCTCGTTGTATGGTTGCCATTTGGTTGTTATGACCCATTTCTGGTCGTGCTTCATTCTCCGACGTCGAGCCTTCATTCCCGGTATGTATAGGCTGGATCTTTGCTTCGAAGGTTGCGTTGTGAGACTGAGTTTCTACTATTTTAGCACAGTTGGCATTTTATTTCGGGCATGTTCACTTGTCTCTAATGGCTGGGTTCTTCGTTTGTTACGTTTTCCAGCACGTTTGTGAAGTGCTATTTTGTCTTGAATGCCATGCTTTGCATCCTCTGGTGAGGAGTTTGGTGGTCCTTGTGTGACCTATCAATTCTTTCCCTCTGGTGAAGTGTTTCTTTGGTGTTTGTCTCTGTTGAGACGTTTGGAGTATTGTTTGGTCGCTTGTGAGACCGTTTGATGCAGCCTTTACTTTGGTTTAGTACTCTGTTATTCGAACTCTTGGTGAAGGTGTTTGGATCGTTTCTTTTGAATGTCCTCAGTGTGACATTTGGTTGAACTATTCTTGAATGTGGCCGAACTTGTTGGTGGATTCAAGATCTCATGAAGAAGAAAATTATTTTGTTTGGATTTATTTATATTATGTTTTCTTGTAACAAGTTGAGCATGATTAACATCTATGCTCCAACTTGAAGGGGAGTGTTAGGAAATAAATCAATGTAAATATATTATAATTAATTAGTATTGCATATAATCAGGGATTCTATGAATTATGAATGATTAGGGAATCAATCATCATAATGAGCCATTACTCTCTTGTGTATAAATACCCTATTGAGCATATGAATAAAGACATCCATTTGAGATTATATTTTCTCTATCTTTCTCTCCTTAATTTCTACACTATGTTTTTTATACTTCAAAGACTTCTTGGGTGAAATTGGACATTATCCCATTAAAAAATAAATAAATAAATAGGCCAGACCGGTACGCTTGTAGGTTTAGGCTTATGAAAATAAATCTGACCTATCTATCTAAATAAGTTTGACTTTGAGTCTAAGTCTGACCTATTAACTAAATATGCTAAGTTAGGATTTATATAAGTTAGGCCGTTGTTTGCGGCTAAGCCTATTTCCACCTTTAATGGCTTGGGCTTGGGCTTGTGCTTTTGCTCACTCGAGTTTCTGTTCTTGTTTTCTTGAGGACCTAGTCAATTTTTCTACTTGCTACGCTTTGTTCTGGTTCAAATAAAATTATCTATTTCTAAAGGGTAAAGGTGCAAAAATAAACATGTGTTTTACCCTCGGGAGTGCCCAACACCAAATATTTTTTTGATTGCAAAAATACACATGTAGTTACAATTTAGGAGCAAAAGTCACACAACTGTTAAAATTTAACTTAACGGTGTTAATTTTGGGTGGGGCACACACTATTTTCATGAAAATACCAAAACTCCCTAATCTTACTGTTCAACTTGTGTTTTGACCAGAGCTAGGTCAAACTTCCAGAGACAGAGCCTAAGCTTCTTCTCCTTTTTATTCTTCACAGCGTCGTGCAGAAGTTTGAACCAGAGAGAGCTTGAAACCATCGGACCTTCCCTCTCACCATTCCTCCTCCATTGTGCTTCATCATCTCCACCACCGTTCGACCACCACCATCCCAGATTCATAGGCAAAAGCTCTACGAGCACTAGTGCAAAAAAAGGTTTTAAGACCGGACAAAAGAGGCATCGTAAGACCGAACCCGCGACCGGTCTTGTTCCAAATGGTATTAAAAGTCCACATTTAAGACCGGACATGAATCGGTCTTAAAGAAACTCTTTTAGACCGGACATTTAAAACATTAGGTCTTAAAAGTCGTACTAAATAAAGCTGAAATATTTTTTGTTCGATCCTAAAACTCAACTTTTAAGACCGGACAAAAACTCGGCCGCTTTTAAACGATCAGAATTTTAAGACCAGACAAACATAAATCCGGTCTGAAAAATAGCGGCTTCTAAGACCTGACGACTAATTATACGCGGTCTTAAAAGACTGACTTTCAAGACTGGATGGTAAATTCATCCGGTCTTAAAAATTGAATTTTTAGACCAGACGTATAAATACACCGGTCTTAAAAGACAAACTTTTAAGACCGGCTTAATATCAAATATGTACACATGACCTTTAAGACCGGACATATAAATACATCCGGTCTTAATAGTTGAACATTTAAGACCGGCGTATTTATTTCCAGTCTAAATTTTCTTGAATTTTTTCCCTGTTCTGTTCTTCCTGATCATATATATACACAAATCCCCCACCCAATCCAGCACATAAAAGTCGATACTTTATGAACAATTATGAATAAATTGAATTTGGAAAATGAATACAAATATTATTCACCATGAGTTATGTGGCTTCTTAATTAATGATTATACGATGACTACAACACCTAAATTAATTTATACAATAAGATAACTTACTTACAATATAATGCAAATGCAATAAGTTACAAATACAACATACATGCCCAATGTAATATTCACCATGCCTTCATCTCGATTCCCACCCAACAACGTAACATCCTCTTTTATAACATGCCCCTTTGGATCGGATCCCCGCCACAAAAATAAAACAAGAACAAACATCATAGTCGTGACATTGTTTAAGAACATATAAGGAATATAATATAGTTAAAACCTTAAAGTTTTCAAAGAATTCGCATATGAATATTACCTTATGAATTGACTCTTTTATAAAGCGATATCCTCCCATATCCCTTCTTGATGATCATTTCTTATGTCGGGTTCATTATCCGCTTCATCTTCTTCGTTCATGTCCTGACCCCTTGAAAAAGGAGTACTCTCGGAAGACCATAATTTGAATGACTTTCCTCATCAATATCAATGACTCTTTTTCCTTGGAGAGCTACAGACTATATTTTATTTTCTTGATCGGTGATATAGAACACTTGTTTCGCCTGGTCTGCCATAATAAAAGGTTCATCACCAAAACTTCTACCATTAACATCGACTAATGTAAATCCTAGCGGATCGATCTGAACACCATTATTGACATTAACCCACTTGCATTTGAAAATGAGAAATCTTATTTGAACATAGTCCACCTCCCAAATCTCTTCAATAACCCCATAATATGGCATGACTGCCAATAAAGGCCTCGTGTCTTTCGAACCAGAGAGGTGCATAGATTCAGCCTTTAACATAACACCACTGTTCTGGACGGTGCACCTATCATCAGGGACTTTGTGTAAAATGTATAACCATTGATCATGTAACACCCATACGGTTGTAACCAACGTACTTATGGTTAATGTGATTAATATTCCAAACTGGAAAAAAAAAGAATATATCTTGAAGAGTTGAAGAAAGCCCAAAGGGAGATACCTTGTTGACCAGCGGGACCCATAGGGACCGGTAGAAGGAGACCGGACTGGATAAAATGGAAAGACCAAAGGAAATGGGGAGGACGGATTGGGCGGGCCCAGAGTGGCGCCACCTAGCTCCCTCAATTGTTATAAAATGACTTGGAGAGCAAGAAAGAGAAAAGTCAACGAAAAAGTCAACTACGGGCCCCGCAGACTGGATACAAAGGGAATAAATCAGATAAATTGGGAGGAATAGGATCAAGACCAAGGGATCTGAATTGTGGGGCCCAGGAGGTGCCACTTAGGCTTAGGAAAAGTCTAGAAAACTTGGGGAAAAATTCAAGGGTAATTAATGAGCCCGGGCCAAAATTGGTAATTTCCATAAATTCCAGACCAAAGTAGGTAATTTTCCCTAAATGTAAAGAAAATATCAAGATACTTGTGGAAGAGGAGGCGCCACATGGAAGCAATCTAGGAGCCTTTGGAATTCTCTAGAGTTGCTTGGAGAGGAAGAAAAGGGAAATTAGTGCAAAAGTCAAACCGCGGGTCCCACATGCAGAGAAAAGGGGAAAAATGGGAATAAATGTGCAAACAATTAATTGGACCAGGTTTGTGGGCCCAAAATGGTGTGCCATATGTCCTTTTGGACAGGTGAAATGATGGGGAAAATTTGGTAATTATTTAAAAGTTCCGGGCCACAAATGCAATTTTTGAAAGTACCGAGCCAAAACTCGTAATTTGCCCCCAAAGGAAGATAAGGATCTGCACGTTTTTGGTGGGGGAAGTGACACTTGGAAACTGCTGGAAACCCCTGGAAAATTCTAGAATAACTTGGGGATTAAGCCAAAAGCCAGATACATTTTAGACCGGAATTTACGTCTGTTAGCTCTAATTTTACCGGATCAAATTTACCTTTATTAAAATGGTAATTGACCCCTTATTTTCACCTTAGGAGCACGAAATTTTCCATAGAACAGGGGAGAGAGGTCTGCAACTCCATAGCTAAGCTCCAAGCTCAAGCCACCAAGTTTATCCAACGATTATCCGATCTCAGGTGACACCGAAAATCTCACTTTCTCAAGTTCTTGCTCAAGTATTTTCGTCCAAAGGGTGAAAGCTTGGAGTTGTGGTTGGATTTTTTTTATTTTTATGGTCCTAAATGGCTCTGGAACGTGATTTTATGTGGGGTTATGTGATAGTTTAAGTTTCCGAATTAAAAACACCGAAAAACTTCTTGGAACAAGTTCGTAGTTAAATCTGGAATTGCTGGTAGTGTGTCTTCAACTGGGTTCTAAAAATAGTAAAAGACCTTGCAATAATCTTATATTTTACATGTAGAAATTAAACATCCTAAGGTTCACCGTGATGCATAATTTTGTATGATTTGGACCTTTCTACTAGGAGATAAAAATTTCCCAAGTTAGTACAGATGCAACAGGTCGAATCTAGACCAGGAGGTGTAAAAGTGGGTATAAGTTAAACTAGGTGTACTTTCAGGGTCTGAATTTATTTTTATTTAAGAATAGACATTCTAATGGTTTAAATGGAGTTGGTTTCATGTTGAAATTACTTTTTTGGAATTTACTAAAATTCGGTGAAGTAGGGACAGAAACACTGAATTTCTAGGAATCTGTGGTTGAGCTTGGTTTTTGCAAATAAGAAAAGTATATGAACCCAGATGGATTTTTTAATTATTTTTCCTATGAACTAGACATCCTGAGGGTTCCATTGGCACTGATTTTGTGTTAAAAAGATTTTCCTAGAATTTATTAAAAATCAGTGAACTTGAAACAGTGGTTCTGGAAAATTCTGGTGTAGGTGAAATTCATAGAGATTAAGAGTAGAGTTGATATCCATAATTGAAAGCGTGATATTTTGTTATAACTAGGGTGTTAGCTCATGTGGATCATATCAAGAGAAGTGTTTGCTAATTTCAAGGAGTGCCAGGTAGTAACTGTTGACTCGCATACTCTATGTTACTTTTGCATGTTGTGTTGATCATGATGTAGTAGATCGGGCTGTAGTACCTATTGACTCGCGTGTCCTTAGGGATTCGCTACGTACCGAGGGCATGTATGATCAGGTGGGTGCCTATTGGGCTGCAGTACCGAGAATTGTTGGGGTAGGTAGGGCCTATATGACTGTGTGTTCATAGGTTACTACCGAGGCCCCTGCGCGCGAAACGTATCGTGGGGCTTGTCTTGACCAGGCGGTCCTGCGGATTGTGCCAGAGGCAGAACATACATGCCAGATTACTTTTCCTGAGGCAAAATTGTTTGCTTTACTTTCCTGATTGTGATTTACATTGCATGCACTGCATACATATTGTATTTGAGTCTAACAGTTACTCTGGGGTTCAACTTTGAACTCCAGACTATTGTGAAGATACAGGGGTGAGAAAGTAGCAGGCGGAAGCAGAAGAAGGTAGGGCCTGATGCAGAAAGTTGAAGAAATAGGGGATGCCCTATTGTTACTTTTGTATTTGGATACTTTTGGGATGACTGTATTATTATTGGTATTTGTTTTTGGATAACTGTACCCTTAACCCTTCGGGGACTTTTACTTTCTGTTTATTTTACTTTTACCAGTACAGTAGATTGTCCAAACCGGTTAAATGCTCTGTTGCGCTCACTATGATACATGTTAAATGGACCTAATAATGAAATAAAGGTAACTAAGTAAAGGAATCCCTCTAACCCGCCACCTGAAAGGGCGAGGCCGGTAGGGGTGTAACAGATCACATACGAATTCCAACTTATGACATCAACCTCAGGACCACGTGCTAACCATTTGATTGTATCAGAAACACATTTCTCTCCCTCGACCTTTTGTTTGAACTAGTTTGCAAAAGTTCTGTTATGCTCCCTAATCAACCTTTGTTCAGTCATTCGATGATTTTATTTCCTTACAACTTCTTTATGTGCAGCTATGCTGGCTTGAACTTCATCAACATTATTCAAGATGTATAAGTGGACTTTGTTAGTTCTCAATGTGTTTTGATGATTAATAACAATTGTAAACATGAGAGAATGTTTTTGTCAAAGATTGGTAAAGCATGTTGATTTCAATCCAAAAACATTCTCATTGCCAAACTCGAGCTTGGGTATCCAAACTCGAGCTTGCCCCATACGAAAGAAAACCAAGCTATTTTTCATTTTCTAAACTTGAGCTTGGTCCATAAACTTGAGCTTGAAGGTTTTCAAAGTTTACTCATATACCGAGTAAGCTCGAGCTTGCACCCGTAAGCTTGAGCTTACGAAGGTTTGAGGATTTTATCAAGTTACTCAAATTGCAAACTCAAGCTTATTAGTTATAAGCTCAAGCTTGCCTCTTCCGAGTCTTTTCTCACTAAGTTTACAAATATGTAAACTCGAGCTTGCGTTACAAGCTCGAGCTTACCTCCGGCAAAATCCTTTAAACTTGAGCTTATCATTTCTATCAGAGTTTGTGAGTTTACAAAAGTTGTAAACTCGAGCTTGGCATACCAAGCTCGAGCTTGCATCAGTGCGAAAGTTTTCAAGTTTCCTTCAAAAAGTAAACTCAAGTTTAAGGTTGTAAACTCAAGCTTGCGTACGACAAAAAATCTTTTAAAGTTTTTAAAACCATTGCCAAACTCGAGCTTGCCCTTGTAAGCTCAAGCTTGGGTCGACAGAGCAATGTCATATTTTGAGCTTAGCAAACTCAAGTTTACACCTCTAAGCTCAAGCTTGCATTTTGTGAACTAAAATTATTTTTGACATGAATAGTGCCAAACTCGAGCTTACTCACTAATAAGCTCAAGCTTGCGTTTTTCCACTTTGGCTCTCAAAATGAATTCAAACATGTTTCCCCGACAAATGCTAAACTCGAGCTTACTCATTTACAAGCTCGAGCTTGAGGCTTCCGTGAGGCAAAACTCAAGTTTTAAATGAAGACCAAACTCGAGCTTGGTATAGTAAACTCGAGCTTGGAACTTCGCATTTAAGAACGCATCGAGTGTATTTTGTTCAGTTTGATTTATGCTTTAGCTTGATTCTGCGAATTGGTTGTATATGATTTATATGATTCATATCAATATTTCCTAACCAAATTTAACCAGGTTGCTTTTGAGATTTAAGAGATCTAGGTTTGTTTTAAAGAAGACTTTAAGACAACAACTTGTGCAACTTGCAATATAATATTGTATCTCTCATCCAAAGCAATGGTTTACAACCCGGAAAGTAGGACAACCATTCTCCAAGAAAGAAAGCTAGCCTCCAAACAAATGGACAACATTATGCAACTACCTCCACTAAACATAACAAACATGGGAACACATTCTTGAGGAGCCAAATTTCAAATATTCAAATCTGCAACAACCATATTCAAACAATTTGTTCACAACAGCTAGATTCATGGAGACACACTCACAACAGCTATATTTTCGAATTAGATCAAGTCTCAACGGATCTACAATGTTCACAAGCTTCAATCCAAGATAAATACATGAAGATTTGAAGTCCGAAAGTAGAAAAGACATACACGTAAAAACGCATACAAAGATCTCGCCTTTTACGCTTATATTTCTCATTTGTATCTTTGATACATTGTGCTTCAGTTGCTTATCTTTATTCACTCTTTGAGAGAGTTCATTTCTGTAAATCATCCTTTGTAAGAATCTCAAAGTTGTGGGACTTTGAGGTTGGGTTATCGATTACAACTTGTAAAGGGGAGTGTATCCTAGAGAGAGGATAACTTTCGAGTACGCGTGTGTATCGATTTGAGTGATAGTAGAAAAACCCGGAGAGTCGGGACTGGACGTAGGTCAAGAGTTAAGACCGAACCGATAAATCTTCTCGTGTCAAGCTCTTCTTCTCTAACTCCATTTACCTTGGTTAAGCATCTCGTTGTGTGGGTGATCTCGAAAAGAATTTTTAAAATCCCCAATTCACCCCCCCTCTTGGTGATTTCCTTCACTTTCAGACTTGTGACAATTCATCAGGATCCACACTCTTTACCGAAGCCCCTCGTCTACCCCCTTCAGCATGCTGACGTTTTGGAAGCCCAATATGTCTTACTTTGGCCAAATAATTTTGACAAAATTCTATGGCTTCTTCGAAACATATTTCGAACAATTGATGCTTCGTCGCGGTATGCGTTTTTCACGTACCCTTTTAGGAATTTCATAGATCTTTCAATTGGGTACATCCACCGTAAATGGATAGGGCCGCACAACTTTATCTCCCTTACTAGATGAACAATTAGATGAACCATGATGTCAAAAAATGTAGGAAGAAAAAGCTTTTCAAGGTGGCACAAGATAAGATATCCTTCATTCTCCAATTCATCCAACTTTTCAATATCAAAAAATTTACTACAAACCGCATTGAAGAAGACACAAAGTCTAGTCAAAACGACCCGAAGATCATATTTGGGGATGCCTCGAATAGCTACTGGGAGTAGCTGTTGCATCAATACATGACAATCATGAGACTTTTGGCCTACTAATTTCAAGTCCTTCACCGATACAAGCCTCTTAAAATTTGAAGAATACCCCGAGGGAACTTTTGTGCCATGTAAACACTCACAAAAACTTCTTTTCTCATCCTTAGACAAAGTATGAGAAGCCGGGGGACAATAAGTTCTCTTCCCATATGGCCTTGGATGTAAGTCTTCGCGTATTATCATTACTTGCAAATCCAATCTTGTCTTCACACCATCCTTGGAACTACCTTGTATGTTGAGAAGCGTGCCAACAATACTATCACATACGTTTTTCTCCACATGCATGACATCAATACAATGTCTCACATCAAGATTGCGCCAATATGGAAGATTGAAGAATGCATATCTCTTTTTCCATATATTTGTTTCTTTTCTACTCTTTACAATCTTACCAAAGATGGCACTGATATTTTTCACCTTTTCATAAACTTGCTCCCCAGTCAATGTCACCGGAGCATCTTCATACTCTTGGCCACCAAAAAAGACTTTCTTTAATCGACAATATGGGTGGTCCCGTCGAAGAAATCTCCTATGTCCAAGATAAACCGTCTTTCTTCCATGTTGAAGTTGATTGTAGCGTGTGCCTTCTTCACAAACCGGACATGCTTTATGGCCTTTTATACTATACCCTGACAAGTTCGCATATGCTGGGAAGTCGTTTATAGTACAAAATATCATGGCTCGCAATTTAAACACCTCCTTCTTGAAAGAGTCAAAAACATCGACACCTTCTTCCCACAACTCCTTCAAGTCTTCGATCAAGGGCTCAAGGTAAACATCAATGTCATTTCCGAGTTGTTTTGGTCCTGAAATCAACATAGACAGCATGATGTACTTTCGTTTCATGCATAACATAGGAGATAAGTTGTAAACAATAAGGAGCACAGGCCATAAACTATGTATGCTCTAAGGCTTCCATATGGATTCATGCCATCTGTGCTAAGGGCAAGCCTAAGGTTCCTAGGTTCTTCTCCGAAGTTCAGAAATAAATGATCGATTTTCTTCCATTGAGAAGAATCGGCCGGATGTCGAAGCTTTCCATCAGAAATCCTCTCATCTGCACGCCACCTCATATTTTTTGCATCATTTTCATTCGCAAACAACCGCTTGAACCTTGGTATGATTGGGAGATACCACAACACTTTTGCAGGCCCCTTATTTGACTTGTACCTTAGGGTTTCACATATTGGAAAATTCTGCTTCTCTTCAAACTCTTTTCTATACAATACGTAATCATTCGGGCATGCATGGATCTTTTTTTACTCCATCCCCAGTGGACAAAGTATTTTCTTAGCATCATAGTATCGATGCGGCAACACATTCTCATCCGGAAGCATGTCCTTAAAAGCCTCAAGCATTTCAAAGAACACTCTTTTCGCTCCATCCATGACGTGCCTTCAAGCTTACCAATTTCAATACAACGTTCAACAATTGGTATTTTTTACACCTGGGGTATAGCGGGTCTCGCATCACCGCACATATTACCATATGCATGTGATTGATGAAAAGCCTTTTCTCCTACATCACGAATAATGTCCTCTATGCGATCATCCATATCCGTGTCATTATCATCAAAGGCCACATCCCCATGTTGAGACCCACTTGGTATTTTTTCACCATGCCATACCCATACTGTATAAGTCTTACAAAATCCTTCACAAATTAAATGTGTGTGTATAACTTCAGGACTTAGTCGCCTCTCATTCAAACATTCTACACAAGGGCAATAAAACTTCCCACTATCATCATGGGCATTTTGTTTAGCAAATTCTATAAAGTCCCTCACCCCATTCTGATATTCAACACTCGTCCGTAACACAGTTATTCAACTGTGATCCATAGAAGAATTCTTATAGACGGAAAGATTTAACATACATAATCCAAAAAAATTGACACTTGCATATAAATAAGGCAACACCAAATGCATATGTATGCTCAATGTCGGTTATGTTTTTTTTATTACAGAGAAACTTGCTCATTAAATGCATAACGAAGAATCACTTTTGGTCATAAATGTATCACAGTGAATCCAAGAAGAAAAATAAATGCATGACGAGGAAATTAAATGCATCGCATGAAGGTCTTGTGGACTCACCTGTAGCATATAAATTCAAATGTGTTTCCTGAGTCAAACTTGTTGTTGCCACGAACGTTGATGTTGCAGACAGCAAGAGTAACCTAAAAACATTTGTTGGTCAATTGGGTAGGTCTAAAGTGCAAATATAATCTTCAAAATACAATATTCATTAACAACAGAGAAACCCACAAGAACATTTCATCGATTTCGTTCAACCCAGAAAATCATAAAGTTATATAACCGAAACACCTCTTACAACTTGGTGTATAGATGTTTAGCTAAGGAACCAAAAAGTGATTGTCGAGAGAGCAATGCGGCGCGACGAAACAACACCCAAACACTCGGAGACGAACCCGAGTAATCACTTTCGGCGCGACAAGAGAAGTTCGAGAGAGGGAAATTTAATATTCCGCGTGATAGAGACATGTTTTAGTACTTTTGATTTTATTAAGACTCGGTTAATTATAAAGTAACCTAGGTCCTAAATATATAATTAAATTTTTAAGACCGGAGGTTTAAAAACCTCGGTCCTAATTTTTTATTATTTATTTAATTTTAAGACCGGAGTTTTATTAAACATCCGGTCCTAAAAGTCCTCATTTTTTTTTTAAAAAAAAAGAGAGGGTTGACTTTGGCGAGCGCAAAGATTCCGCGCTACGAGACATGTTTTTCGTATTTTTTTATTTTATTAAGACCGATTAATTATAAAGTAGCTGGTCCTATATATATAATTAAATTTTTAAGACCGGAGGTTTAAAAGACTCCGGTCCTAAATTTTTATTTTTCATTTAATTTTAAGACCGGAATTTTATAAAAAATCCGGTCCTAAAAGTCCTCATTTAAAAAAAAAAGAGGATTGGCTTTGGCGAGTGCAAAGAAAGAATCGAATGAATAAAAATTAAAGAAAAATTGGAGAATAAGCTTCTTTAATTACGGAGAATATGAACAAAAAAAAGACACAAGCTTAGTTCTTAATGCTTCATACATTCTTGGAGAATATGCACGTACACAAGAAAAAATACAAAAGAAAAACAAGCGAGAAAATTATCAAAATCAAGAATCGACTAAACATCCTAAAGCTTATTATCCTCCAAAGCCTTGGCGATATCGGCGTGAGCAGATTAACTTCCCGCGGAGATCGGCAAGTTCCCGTCTTATTCGCACGCCAAAATGCATCATTAGAGGAAAGAGGAGAGGGGTCGGCGGTAGGTGCGCTGGGCCAACCGGTTGGAGAGGGGAGTAGGAACCTCTTCATGGTCCGAAGGCCGGGAGGGGTGCGGCAATCTCTTCATCATCCGAAATAACAATGGGTCCAACGACCCGAGACTCTTCTCGTCACAATAGAACGCACTCTCGGAGGAGGAGGCGCACCGTATAACGATCTACGGAAGGCACGAGCATCGGGAGTAAGAATACCCCTACGAGCGGTTCTCTTGTATCTAACCATGGTTTAAGCAGTTGGGGCAGCGAGCCACGTAGTGTGGAGTTACGAGATTGTGATGAGTTAATAAGGACAAAGAGGTATGAGGAGTTTATATACTTTAAGAGCCACGTAGTATGGAGTTACGAGGTATGAGGAGTTTAATAAGTACAGAGAGGTATGAGGAGTTAATAAATATGCGGTCTAAAATTCATTTAATTTTTTTCAATTCAATTGATTTTATGACCGACCTTTTATAATATATCCGGTCCTAAAAGTTTATTATTTATTTTTTTCAATCAATTCAATTACTTTTTAGACCGACCTTTTATCTTGTATATGGTCCTAGAATTCATTTATTTTTTCAATTCAATTTTTTTAAAAGTAAGAATTTTTTCTTAAAAAATATTAGTTTTAAGAACGGATCTTTTACAATATCCGATATTAAAGGTTCATTCTTTTCAAATTACTCAGATAGCAAAGTCGTATCCTTACACTCTGTTCAAATGAATGATTCAGAGTCTCTTTGACTTCCAGATAAACTTCCCAACTAGGCGTCTCCTCGTTATTGTTTTCGGCGTTTCACATTGTTCAGGAAGGGTTCTCTATTTAAACCCGATGTTACTTTACTTCCTTCACATTCTTCTCCATCACTTCTAAAACCTCCACCGTAATGGCTGCTCCACCACCACGAGGTCCTCCACCACCACCAAGTCCTCCTTTTCCGTACCCTCCTCTGCTACCTCCGAACCCCTAATTCTACCAGATGATGCAGCACCTCCTAGCCCACGTCGATCATATAGACCGACACTTGGGCCAACTGTTTCAGGTCTATCACACCGTCAACAACAAGCTGACTGCGGTACTCGATGCCCAGGACGTTGAGTACGATCCTTCAGATGATGACGTTGACGACCTCTCCGACGACTCCCTCCCCTCCGACAACAATGGGGGGGAGTCGATGTTTTTATGTTTTTTTCTTGTACTGCTGCTGCCCCTGACAGGGCAGCATTAAAAAATATATAATATTATTGTTTCCTAAAAGTCTCGCATTGTCCTTTTCATTATCTTTTTTCTTTCTCCGACAAAAAGGAAACAAACAAAACATTGTCAAGGTTGGACCGTCGTTGTCGTTGGTTAAGAACATACAAAAAAACAAAAAACAAAAACGTTTACCTTATTCGAATAAAAACAAACAAAGTGATTATTCTTCTCAAGGTTGGATCGTCGTTGTCGTCGGTTTTACCTCGCCCTGATTTGAATATTTTCAGTGTCCTTTTCATTATCTTCCTTCTTTTTCCGACAAAAAGAAAAGAGACAAAGAAAAGGGAAACCGATAATGCTTTAAACATCGGGAGAGGTAACATCGACGACAAAGAGGGTCCTAGCTTGAGTAGAACGTCAGAACCTCGGTTGTCTTGAACCCTAATAATTTGTCTGAAAAACGAGTCAACATTTCTGTTTAAAGGAAAACTATTAAGACCGGAAGTTTAACAAAAACACAGTCCTAAAGGTTAAGTCATATTTTTAAAAAAACAATATTTAAGACTGAACTTTTAGGAGCAGACAAATAACAAATATACGGTCCTAAAAGTCTCGCCATAGACTTTTAGGAGCGGATAATTAAAAAATGTACGGTCCTAAAAGTCTAGCCATATTTTTATAATTAAACGTAGACTTTTAGGACCGGAAGATTGGTCCTAAAAGTCTTGCCATATTTTTATAATTAAACGTAGACTTTTAGGACCGGAAGATTATATAATATGCGGTCCTAAAAGTCTAGCCATATTTTTATAATTAAACGTAGACTTTTAGGACCGGATGATTATATAATATGGGGTCCTAAAAGTCTTGCCATATTTTTTAATTAAATGTAGACTTTTAGGACCGGATGTTCAGATAATATGCGGTCCTAAAAGTCTTTAGAAATAAACGAAGACTTTTACGACCGGATGTTTAATAAATATGCGGTCCTAAAGGTCTCGCTATATTTGTAAAATAAACGAATTCTTTAAGACCATACTTTAACAAATATACGGTCCTAAAAGTTTTTTAGGACCGGATCTTTAAAAAATATGCGGTCATAAAAGTCACCGAATACTTTATTCATTATTATTATTTTATTTTCCTATTTTTTTAATAGATTACAAGGAAAATAAATTCCTAATTTTCCAATTAAGTTTAAATCATTGGCTATTCTTCATGATTTAATTCTCATATATAATTTTAGGCATAATTCATTGAATTATTCTTTTTCCCTAATTAATTTAGGTCATAGAAGTCACGAATACTTTTCGAGTATCTTATTGCTCATTTACAACATCTTGTACCTCAAATTTCAAGCACTAAATAGCTAGAATGAATGAACAAATTCTTCGAAAAAATAAACAAATTTATTATTGAATTACACATTGCGTATGTATATTTTCAAATGAATTTAAGACTTAATTAGGTCATATAGATATTCACAAAACACATTGCGTATGTGCTCCACTTCATCATCAGGAAAGGGAGAAGGATCGGCAAACCTCTGTAACATCAAAGACAGAAATTGAATTAACTTGCATGCATATTTCATATGTAACATTAAGCCAGAAACTGAATTCACCATAATATGTAACATCAAATACATTTACCTTTGCAGTTAATTTAGTCGTTCCTTTCGTGATAATATCATATATGTGTTTCATGATGTAGATGCCACATAAGTTGGACCCCGTTGGTTGCCAACAGGTCTAAAACGAACAAGAAATATATATAAGAGCTAGCATATATAGTTTACTGACCAAGTTCACAAGGCAGTGTGCCAGTGTCCAAATATGTACTAACTCCGTGGTTTGAGCCATTTAGGATAAGTGGCCTAAGACCCACGCCTTTTGTTTACCTCGATTTGGAAGGTCCTCATGGCACTATCATCAAAATCACAAATTTATCAATAATGTTCACTGAAAATTCACAGTAGAGATTTCAGACAAGATAATCAAAATGACATGCTTACTCGTTGACGCTCTGTGTCAATGTAGACCCTGGCTCACTGTGAGTGGAGCATAAAAAGATAACTTTATGATCCTCCATGCACATAAGGACCAACTACCGATGGCGGCTGAAAATTCACGATGAAGAAAGTACTTAGTGATATATGTAGCGAGAATTAAGTAAATTGCGTACAAGAATTGTGATATGTACCGTGGTAGTATGGAAACACGTACACATTTCTTATCACTTCACACACCCTCTTTGACATGTATTCTTGTCCATTCTCCAAGGGTGTTGTACTTGCATAGACTGGGCACAAGAATCCAAAATCATTGATTCTGCACTGTTCAACCAATTCTTGATGCATGAACCTACAATAATGACATCAATCAGGGAATTAGTATATATGTATGTGTGTCTAAACGATGCATTTAAATTATGTACTCATAGAATCAAATACTTACTTCATAACAGTTGAAGGATTGGATTAGTAAGCTCCTGTCCAGGAAGCAGCATGGACGTTACATCTTCGTTGTCAAGGTAAACCTCTTCAGGATGAGGGACGCCTACTACTTCATTGACAAGCCACGATTTTGTTAGTTATGATTAGTTTTGATGATGTCTTATATAGATGTCATTATCCAGAGCAAAAAGCTTGCATACTACATTTATCTTATACTTTGACTAATTCTTATATTTAATGTAGATATGAAAGTTAAACAATGAAGAATGATCAAGAGGAGAGAAGAAAGAAAGAATAAAATTATTATACAAGCTCTTAGATTGATTCTAGAAGTCTCCACGATGATATAGAAGTTGGAACGGATCAATTTGGAGTTAAAATGAGTGAAAACGAGTTAGCAGTTCATTCTGAAGCAATTCTCGAGTATGGCATTCAAATTCTCGAGTATGGTACTGTTCATGTGAAAATTGGAAGTCATTCTCGAGTTTGAAACATCGATTCTCGAGAATGGTTCTCGAGAATGCTATTCTGATTCTCGAGAATCATCGATTTCAACTTCCTCTGTTCAGCTCTGTTTCTGGCGACCTCTGGTAATTCGATGATATCTCCCAAACCAGGAATTGGATTGACATGAAACCAGTGGCATATTAAACTAGACATCCAACACGTACTTTTGAAAAAATATCTAGTCTAAAGGAGTCCCGATGAGAGAGCTATGATTTTCACAAGTCGGAACACAAATCACCGTCACAGTCCTGAACAACCTTCAGTAATTTGAGTGTATCTCACAAACTACAAATCCAATGGAGCTGAAATTAGTGCCATTGGAAAGAAGACTCACAGATATTTCTATCAAGAGTTGAATGATCCAAAACGAAGTTCAAAACATGGAGATATGGCGTTCGAAAGTAGACACACGTGATTCTCGGAATCAGTTCGATGACTTCGGTTTTCCTTCTATACACAACCAAATCAAATGAAACCAATTCCATATGATTCTAGATATAACAAGGGTTTCATAGAATTTGGAAGAAACCAATTTTGATTAGCATTCTCAAGTCAACCTCAAGTCAAAAGGCACAGAAGTGATGTTTTTACCTCAAGTCAGCAAGTTCACCTTGAGTCAGACTAATTCTTGAGAACTGGAACTTGGACTCTCGAGAGTGGATGCTAAACAGTGATTAAAAGCAAAGCAATTCTCGAGATTGCATTCTGGAGAATGGTTCTCGAGAATGCACCAAAGACTCTCGAGAATGATCGGGTCCGAATCGAATCGAAGATGTCTCTCCAAGATTCCCGAGAATTGAGAATCCATTCTCAAGAATGGTTCTCGAGAATCGCAAGTGATTCTCGAGAATAGTCGATGGCCCGTCGATGCATTCCATTTCGAAGTGACTCTCGAGAATCGAACTAATTCTCGAGAATGGTTCGAGAATCACTTGGTGATTCTCGAGAATGATTAAGAAGCATATATTTCCGGTTTGCGATACGTGTAGATTCTCGAGAATGATCACGACGGCTCTCGAGAATGCATTAGACGAAATGACAAGACATAGTTTCTCGAAGTGATTCTCGAGAATGCATAAGCAATTCTCGAGAATGTCTCTCGAGAATCAGTAAGGATTCTCGAGAATGAACGGGATTCTGCAAAAATACTCAACTATTCAGCAAGTATTCAGAAAGTAATCCGGAAGTATTCAAGAAGCATATGAGCTATCAATGCAAATCTTCTCTGCATCATTATATGAATCTTTTGGTTATTCAATTAATACTTCTCCTACATAACTCAATCTTATTACTAATCATATTCTTGAGTGAGTTGCAGATTATTAATTTGAGTTAAACATTGTAGAATCAATTCATGGATCAGAAGCATTTTCATAGAACATGTGCTACTCGAGTATTGATCTGAATCAAGCATCTGTCAAGCATTTCTGTAGGAGATGTTTAACCAATGTTTGAATTTTGATGAGCTGTTAAGCACCAAGAAAGACGCCGAACAGAGACAAGCGCTGAACCCAATTAAGGCTAGCCCATAACAGCAAAAGCACGGAATCAATATTTTAAGCTATCCTTTGTTCGAGAACACGTGAATGACAACTGTAAAGAGACCCAACCGAGCGGACACTCGATCGTGGCTAAGCAGAAGGCGCGGATGTTTGAAGACTCCCAACGGACATATTCAAACATTCAAACGGCGATTCAAATCCTTCCAACGGTCCTCAAGTTTCAACTTATAAATACCCGAAGGATTGAATTCATCAAGTGGACACAACCAACGCATACACGTACAAAGCATTCAAAGTGTTCAATTTCTATTCGTATATATCTTAGGATATTATTGAGCTTCAGTGTTTATCATTTATCTACTCGTGAGAGAGTCTTATCATTTGTTTCACAATTCGTTCAAAATCTCAAGATAGAGGTATCTTGAGTGTGGGTGTACAATTACAACTTGTAAGGGGGAGTGAGTCCTAGGGAGAAATGATCATCCTGAGTACAGAGTGTGTAATTGTGTCTTTGGTATTTGGTTACAACTTGTAAAGAGGGGTAAGTCCTAGTGAGAGGATTACTCGAGAGTTACGAGTGTGTAACAAGTTACGAGATAGTGAAATCCCGTAGTGTCCGGGTGCTTTGGACGTAGGTCAAGGAGTTGGACCGAACCGATAACCTCATGTGTTCATTGATCTTCTCTCTATCTCTGTTTTAAGTGTTCTTGAGCAATTAGCGAAAGAATTTTCAAGATCACCTATTCACCCCCCTCTAGGTGATATTCGACCTTCAGATTTATCTTTAAAATATCCTTTTTTTGCCAAATCGGATATTTTTTCCTTGACAGTCAAATTAGCAAAGTAGGGGATGGAACTTGAGGAGGAGGGGTGCGGCTTTGACGAGGGATGGAACTTGAGGAGGAGGGGATGAAGCTTCGGAGGAGTAGGGACATGTACAAGCTTCACCGGCCAAGAGATGAAGGTTCCCTTGACATCACTCACAAGCTTCACCGATCGGTTGGGAGAGGGAGAGGTGCATCAACGATCACCTTTTCAACCGACACTCGACTTCATCATCGCCATTTGTTGGTGGTGTACAATTGATCCCAAGTTGTGGACGGTCCCTTTTGCAACTAATCGTCTATGACTATCACGATCCTCCACATACAGTCACAAGGTTGCTCGATCGTCCAACAATGCAGCTCCCCTAGTGCTATGCTTTGCATAGGTGCGGTGAATGTGTGACGGGAACACTGCTCTCTGGACGAGAGCTCAAAAGCAGTCTCATCTGATTCATTTCCTCATTCATCTGGCTCATCTATGATTGAAACATTGCTTCTTTAGCCGCTGCTTCCTGATGAGCACAAATTATGCCATGTTTTCCCTATATTTCATGACTGAATTGTATGGTAAATGAAAGCTTAATTGCAAACAATCCAAGCAAAAAAGCATATATTCATGATATAGGGAACTGAAGGATAGAAACCATTTACATCCTAAACATGTGCTAAGAAAGGAGCAAGTTACATTGTTTTTAAAGAACATATAGCAAAGCTGATACTATGCTATAGCATTCTGACAGCAACTCAAAGTGCAATAAAAGGCATCACGAAATCTATAGCAAAGTAAAGGATGCAATGCTATGCGGCATATTTTCTGACCTTTTTATCTAGATAATTTCAGGGATAATAAGGAAAGTCGAGAACGACAGGTAGATTGCTGTTGTAATAAAATAGAAGATGCGGAGGATCAAAACAAAAGATTTGAAGAATCCCGCAGGATCAGCAGAATCAATCTACTATAGTCAGAAGATGCAATGGATCTCAACAGATTTGGAAAGCCCAGCTTGCTGGAACTTGCGCCACAAGAAAGTCCGAGTATAAAAAGAAACAGCAAGTCAACCCTAGAGGAGAGTCGCGCAGAGCCAAAATGAGATTTCACATTCGGCAGACTCGAAAGAAGAGTGAGAGATTTCACTAGCACGAGAATTCCAGGATAGCCCAGCTTCCTTCCTTGCAGTAAGACGGAGAGAAGAAGACGTGGAGTGGTGACGTGACGGGGCTTCTTCCACGCGCCGTCGAACGCCGTCAAGCTTTTTGTTTTCCTTTTATTTAGTATTTAGATCATGGGTCATTCTGTTACTATCTGTTCTGTATTTCCCTCGTCAGTCATGAACTGATTTTCCTATGGCTGAACGAGGATGAATTCTTAATTGTTAAATGAACTCAGTTGCAAGTTCTTAATTTAATAGATTCAGTTTGCTTATCAGTGAATTAATTACTAGTCGATTAGCAGAAGCTAAGGGCTAGATTTGTGGCACTGGCTTACTAGCAAGGAGTCGAGGTTAGACCTCTGAGAAACAAAAGATTTGCTAGGCAAAATGCAAGGCTTGACCTATTTATTGTAAGCTTCGGGAATGGGTCTACCTCTCATAACCATGACACCACGAGTGTAATGCGATCTAACTAGAAAGTTGCCATAGGAATATGGAAGGAGTATAGTTAGTATCATATGTATCGAACGCGGAAGCTTCGATAGATTATAGTGGTGGGTTAACCGAATAGCGTTGTAGTTAGTAGCTATGTTTGTAGCAATTGCGTGTTGTGCGTATGGATGCTATAGCAATGGGTAGAGCAACTGGGGGATTGATGCACTTAAGGGTGATTCGAAGTTCAGCCTAACCTCTTTCTGATATCTTCTTAAAACTACGATACTCTGTTTATTTCTATTATTAGCATAAACACAAAAACCTCTCAAACCAATCATATTTACTTTCTGTTTGCACAACTATCATAGCAATCGAGCGTCACTTCTTGGTATCTCGCTACGTGGGACGATACTCTACTTACACTTTATTACTTGTTCGACTGGTTCACTTGCCATCAAGGAAATCGACCAACACTTCCTCACTTAATTTGGCCAGCGTATGTTCCATCTCCTCCCGGGTAACCATACTTTGTTTGTGGCGTTTGGATTTACCAAAGTATTCCTTCAGGCCTACCCGTCCTCCAACCCCCCTTACACGCCCTGCGTGATCCGATTTTCCGGTCACAATGGTCAGAACATCATTCCTCCCGTCCGACACAAAATATCCCTCTGCTTCTTTCTTTTTAAGATCTTCCTGTAAGATACAGATAACGAGAAGCTTAGTAATGAAACATGTTTAGTAACTAAAAAATAACAATAACGATACTTACAATTCTTTCAGCAACTAAACGAGTTTGTTCACTCATGTAGGCGCCGCTTGGCTTTTGCCGAATATGCAACCACAACTCCTCGCGACGTATTGGAGATGGCTGATCAAATATCACAGAAGGATTGGATTCACCTTCATCTTCCAATCTGTTCCGCTTGGCCGCCATCAATTCTTTTTCGGCCATTTCATATCCGCCGCGAGAAGCCCTATGCGGGCAATCATTCTTTCTCCCTATCTCCTGTGCTTGTTGTTGGTTATGATTAGTTTTGATGATGTCTTATATACGTGTCATTCTTAAGAGCAAAAAGCTTGCATACTACATTTATCTTCTACTTTGACTAATTCTTATATTTAATGTAAATGTGAAGTTTAATGATGGAGAATGATCAAGAAAAGAGAAGAAAGAAAGGAAGAACTTGTTTAATGGAATGAGAAAATCATTATACAAATTCCTAGATTGATTCTACAAGTCTCCACGATTAAATAGAAGTTGGAACAAATCAATTCGAGTTAAAACAAGCAAGTTCAAGCTTCGGATGAATACTTGGTTTGTTGGAGGGCATTTATGTAATTTCAGCTATTTTTCTCACTTGAACAGTGTCTTGCTCGAGCAATTTGAGTTTCGAAGTCATGCTCGAGCAACAACAATGTTATGCCCGAGCAAGGTGCTTTTCCAGCCCAAAATCGTCCAAAATCCGCTCTTGCCCGAGCATGAAATGAAAGCTTGCTCGAGCAAGGTTGTGGTTCAAAGATACTGCTTCAGCTCGTTTCTAGAGACCTTGATTCGATGATATCTTCCAAACCGGAATCGGATTGACATGAAATCAGTGGAATATGAAACTAGACTCCCAATACGTCATTTTGACATAAAATTAAAGTCCAAAGGAGTCCAGATGAGAGAGCTATGATTTTTGCAAGTTAGTACAAACATCACCGTCACAGTCCAGACCAAGCTTCGCTGTTTTGAGCATATCTCACACACGACAAATCTGATTGAGTTGAAATTGGTGGCATATAAAAGTAGACTCACAAGGATTTCTATGAAGACTTAAACCAACCAAAACGGAGTTCAGACCAAGGATATATGACCTTTGAAAGTTGATGGTCAGTTCAGGATGTTGCAGAAAACGCTGATCAAGAACAACCTCCATTCATCTGATGTCAATGGACGAAATACAACTAGTTTGGAGTTGATTCTTATTGAAATGGAAGGAATATTTGAAGAGCTTTCTGAGATGGAATGATTTGCTAAATTTGGATTTTTACCGAAGACGTTATGCTCGCCGGAAATTGCCATCAAAGTGATGTAGAAGTGATCCCGCCCAAGCAACCTTCGAAAGCGTCAAGAAGCATGACCTTGCCCGAGCAAGGTTATAACCATGCCCGAGCAACATCGGGTCCTCTGAAAGGAAAAGTGATATTCAAGTGATCATGCCCAAGCAACATCTGAAAGCGTCAGAAAGCATGACCTTGCCCAAGCAAGGTCATAGTCTTGCCCAAGCAACATCGTGGCAAAGGCAAAAAGAATTATGCCCAAGCAACATCTGAAAGCATCGGGAAGCATGACCTTGCCCGAGCAAGGTCACAGTCTTGCCCGAGCAACATCGAGACAGAAGCAAAAACTACAAGTTAGGTAAACTTGTCCGAGCAAAGAAGAAAGCTTGCCCGAGCATGCTGCCCGAGCAAAGACCAAAAGGCTGCCCGAGCATCATCAAGCTTTCACCTCTGTCTAAGTCTTGCCCGAGCAAGAAAGATAGTTTGCTCGAGCAACATCAAGAAGAAACACTTAATTCCTTCACGAAGAAGAGCTTGCCCGAGCATGAAGAAATGCTTGCCCAAGCATTATGCTCGAGCAAAGGAAAAAATCCGCCCGAGCGCACTTACGTTCTCTTCCCGAAGTTGCCTCTATCTGCAGTTTTCCCGAGCAAGAATATGAGCTTGCTCGAGCAATGTCGAAAGGAAGCATTTTCCTTTGCACATTAAGTTAGCTTGCCCGAGCATCATACCCGAGCAAACTGAATTTGAAGAAGCTTGCTCGAGCAAGCTTGGATTATTGCTCGAGCAAAGGTATCCCTGTTTTGAAACTCGCTTGGACAATTTACGAAATCAGTGTTTTTATTTTATTACTTCGATTATCATCTATTGAGATTACCAAATGCTTTTAACCAAAGGTGTGTTGATGAGTTTCAGATTTTATAATCACAAATTACCAAAGATTTGGATAAAGCAACTTCGTCCACGTAATCATTAAATGAAGTTACCTAAACCAGAGCTAAATTGTTCTGATCAAAGTAAAGAAACTTCTGATATTCCGTCTACGCAATAAATGCTATCTCGCAACGGTCAAGACAAATGGAATAAAGAATGTTTATGAAGAACGAAGTCAAGAACGGTGATTGTGACCAAATAAGCTTCATCTGTCTAACGGGTATATTCATGAGTCACAACAATTAATCTTCAAACATCTTCAACGGTCATATTCAAACATTCAAACGGCGATTCAAATCCTTCAACGGTCCTCAATCTTCAAGTACTATAAATACTCGAAGGTTTGAATTCTTCAAAGTAAAAATGTATGCATACAGACAAAGCATTCAAAGTGTTCAATTTCTACTCGTATATATCTTAGGATACTACGAGCTTCAAAGTGCTTATCATTTATCTACTCGTGAGAGAGTCTTATCATTTGTATTACAATTCGTTCAAATCTCAAGATAGAGGTATCTTGAGTGTGGGTGTATTAATTACAACTTGTAAGGGGAGTGAGTCCGAGAGTGAAAGGATCATCCTTCGTTTACGAGTGTGTAATTGTGTCCACGGTTATTTGGTTATAACTTGTAAAGAGGAGTAAGTCCTAGTGAGAGGATTACTCGGAGTTCTGAGTCCGTAATCAAGTTTGGAGATAGTGAAATCCCGAGTGTTTACGGGACCGGACGTAGGTCAAGAGTTGGGCCGAACCAAGATAATCTCTTGTGTTCATTTGCTCTTCTCTCTATCTCTCGTTTTAAGTGTTCTTGAGCAATTAGCGAAAGAATTTCATAATCACCTATTCAACCCCCCCCCCCCTTTTCCTTCTTTTCTGTGAATAAGAATTGAAAAAAACTATTAATTATGAATTCCAAATGCCATCTCACTAACAGAAATTAGAGAACTTCGCTTCATATGAAGGTCAAACATTAGTCAAATTCACTTCATCAAGTTTCAACATTTTATTTAAGAAAGATGTAGAATTGGAGAAGAAATTGGGAGAAACAGAGGAAAGGGAGTTGCGTAAATGCCGCCAACTCGTCAATTCATTCATTCATCATAACTTGTTCCTACACATATTAGACTAACCTCTTATATATAGTTAGAGGCTTGACTCTTAAGGCCCAATAACAATTTGCACCAAAACCATTACACAGCTTAACATACTAACTAACTAACAAAGAATGTCTAACCACTACCTACTATAAAAGAACTAAGACTATAATAATGGCTTGACTCTTATGCCATTATTATTTCCCTAATTACCTTCTTAGTATTTTACATTTTCAAGGTTTACATATCAGACTTGCATAGACAAAGGCAGGAAATGTATACTTCTATTCACACACCAAACCATTTAACTAACAGGATTAGATGAACACAATAACATTTACATATCCGCACAAAGTTAATAAGCAAACAAAAGGGCAAACAAAACTAAATATAAACTCACCGAGCTTCGTGAGTCGCGCAATGAACAAATTGTTGCCAAGTTTGTTCATCAATAAATGTGTACTTGTCCCAAGGATTTTCTTCAGAAACCTCGAAAAAATATACTTGTTAGCTAGAAAGGTCTTAAACTTCCTCCACCGATCAAGACAATAAGACAATGTCTTGTCTTTCAACTTCCGACGATCGGGGACATTGTATGTAAAGTTCTGATAGTGTCCCAAATAGGATCCTTTTCGTGCTAACGCCCACATTTTTCCACTCATCTCACAAGATCTTCTTTCTTGCATACTTAGATAGCCAACAAAACTAGTATATTTGGATTTCTTGGGGCCGAAAGGTTCCAACTTTTCATCAAACTGAATCTCTAGCCTTGAGCCGTAAGTCCAACTTAGGGTTACATCCATCATTCGTGTGCCTCTTCTACCACGGCGTGCGGGGGCGGTTCGAGGCTCATTGTGAGATAAAGAGGGTTCGTTCGACTCACACCAAATCACCAAGCATTGGCGTTCCCGAACACGAATAGAATCGTTTTCATCGTTCATTTTTGAGACAGGAAAAGAGGTAATGCAACAGGAAGGGTTTCACAACGTGAACAGAGGTTCTTCAATGAGAGTAACAAAAGCTTTCGCGCGAAGAAATGTTTATTTGGCGGTTCATTTTTAAGACCGGATAAACAAAGAGACGGTCTTAATAATTAATATTCAAGACCGGTCATATTAAAGTCTGGTCTTAAAAGTAATTAATTTTTTATCCGCACTCTTTTTCTATATTTTATACCAACCGCATTTTATGTCCGGTCTTAAAAGAATAACTTTTAAGATCGGCTTTTAAATGTGTTCGGTCTTAAAACTTTATTACCTTTATATTTAAATTTTTCCTTATTATTTTGTACCGCAGAAAATATTAGTCCGGTTGTGTGAGATTTCTCCATAAAGTAATTGATATTTAAATTTTTTTAAAAACATTTTTAAGACCGGTTTGTTTTTTAACTAGTCGAATAATAAATTTAAGACCATGAAAAAATGATCCGATAAAAAGTTAACATATTTACAAAATCGCTAACGGCCATAAATGCTTTAAGGCAAAGGCGTCAAAAGTCGTCTAAATGAAGTGGTCTTAAACCCTTTTTCGCACTAGTGGAGATTCCACCATAAGCAGCTGCAAAACACTAGAAGACAAAAGCTTCAACCGCGACAGTGGAGCGACAGAGATCATAGTAGAAGAGCACTTGCGACCTGAAATAGAGAAGTGCTGTGGACCTTCACAGTTTCAGAGATCACGTCACAGTCTTCTACTTCACCAGAATTCGCTGTTCGTATTTCCAACTGTTTCTTCTTCCTTCTCACTCCACCACCATTAGACCCGTCTCTATTTCAACCCTGAACAAACATTCCTTCTTCTCATGACAGACTCCTCATTCCTCGCTTCTCATCAATTTCCTATGGTTTTGAAATATTCTGGCGAGTGCTGTGATTATATTAAGCTCTTCCCATCTAGTTCCATGGATTTCCAGTGCTTAGAATTAGTTTTACAGCTTGTGTGGATGCTTTCATGGCTATGCTTCTCATGGAACGTTACAGAGCAGAGGTGTGTGGTGAGTGATTGTAGAGGACATTTTGATATTTTCTGTGGGCCCACCCCAAAATTAATAAGGTTAAATTTTACTCATAAATTGTAACATGTATATTTTTGTACCAAAAAAAAATATTTAGTACTAGGCGTTCGAAGATAAAACACATGATGTGCCTTTACCCATTTCTAAAATTAAGACATTGGAGGACGTTTTTTTGTTTTGTTTTTTTTAAAAAAAAAAACAAGAAGAAAATAAAAGATATGCTTTGAAGAACATCTTATCTGGTAATGGAAGATGATGGTCAGACTCTTCTTCCTTCATCTTCCCTTCGATTTCTCTCGCTAAAAGGATCTACCGTCGAACGTTATCTTTAACTAGATAATTCTCATTTGTTAATTATTCTCATTTGTAAATTGTAACGGCTCCCCCTATCATCATGTCCATCAATTTACAGTCCCACGTTTTTGCTGGCAACCCTCTGACTTCCAAATCCTCAAACCCGGCCAATCCGTTTTCACCTACGACAGGTCTTGAAACCATTAAAGCCAGATTATTGGGCAATACACAATCTGCATCTTCTTCTAATTTCAAGGTTTTGCTTTTCAGTCGCGGGAGGCCCTTGGCCTCTTCGGTTTCCGTTTCCGTCGATTCACCGCCGATTTGGAACTTGGGTTGGATCATTTTAGATGATCTCATAGGGCTCTTGGAAAGTACTGGTGTTCAATTGAGCGGAGACCAGTTTGTGTATCTGGGTTCACGCGCTGACGACGACGTCGTTTACTGGGCCACCGATGTTTCTGCTGAGCGCAACCTGATGCCTTTATTAAGAAACAAGCAGCTTTGTTTTGTGGAGCTTCGAACGCTCATGGTGGCCACTGATTGGGCGGACTTGCACGCTATGGGGAACTTGGCTATTGCTGGTCATGTAAGTTATCGTTACTTATTTAACGTTGACTCATGAAAAACCGGGTGAATCCTTGCTGTTTCTAATAACCTTAGCTTGTATGCGGCCTTTCCAATTCGTCCAATAATCTAATGAGGCATATAATATCTAGGTGCAAGCTTCTCATGTTGACATTCAGCTTAATTTCTTAACTTATATGGCTGTGCGCAAATAAACATGACCCCCAACAATAAATTCCACATCCCTCCTCTTTTTATTTGCTTGCTGCTGCATCTCTGATTGTGCTTGCTCAAGATGATATTTAAGAATGTGCAAAACTTCATTGCTTTCCTTAATTGGCTCATTGTTGAGGGGTCTCGGCTATATAGAGCCTTGAATGGTGTATTATCAATTTACCTATTATAGGTAGCATTGAGCCAAACTTCTGCCTATGGCAACAGACTTATGCATTTCTTAGGACATTCTCCAGCAAAGCATCGCAAATATGCCTCTAGGCTTCTATTAACAACCTCAGTTTGTCCATCCTTTTTGGGTAATACCTCAAACTGTATTTCAAAGTTATTCTGGAACAACTCTCTCCAAAATTGGCTAATGAAAACCCGGGCATGATCGCAAACAATGGATTTGGGAAACTCATGCAAATTAACCACTTCTCAAGCAACTTATTAATTTGAACTTTGAAGCAATGCAAGAATAGCAGTATTCTGCTCCTGGGGTTGAGTCATTACACGTTGCATTTCAACACGCTCTTCTCTTGATTCCACTATGGCTCTGTAGTTCTCCTATCACCCTTTCCATATTCTCCATCCTTGACTCCATTCTAGTTCCCACTGTGCCCTGAAAAGCACCCTCTCTTATACCAAATTTGATAGAACATAGCTGTATTATTTCTGAATGATAGCTAAGCACACAACCCTAGAAAACTAATTCTGCGCACCATCTTTTGTATTATTGGGCTGAGTGAGTGTGTTTGGGCCCAATTGCTGAAACTGAGTTTTTTTTGTTAGGTTTGGGATTTCTCCTCATGTATACCTCCCCTTTAGGTCTATCAATTTCTGTTTTCTTTTTCCCTTGATTTTCTTCACTAATTAATTAGTATATTGATACAATCACAGTAGAAGAGGCAATAAAACTGAAGATTTTCAAACTTAGAGAAGGGATGAAAGTTTCATAAGAACAACTTAATCTAGACATGATAATTATATATTCATTATCAGATTTGTGTGAAGAAATGGAGTAAGGTGCAAAAGTCTGCTCTATGAGCAATCATGTTACCCCATAATAGATTTGGAGCAAAAATTTAAATTTGGGATAAAGGATGATAATACGTTATTGTTTGATGTTTACACTAAAGAGCACCCAATGCACAAGGCTCCCACTAGGTGGGGCCTGGGCAAAGATAGACATACATAGCCTTATCCCACAATCAGAGAAACTGTTTCTAGAATTTTAATTCGTGACCTTTAGATTACATGGCAGCAACCTTAATGTTGCGCTAAGGGGGGAGGGTTTTTACACTGTACTCTATAATTTGGTGAAGCCTGAGGGAATTGAAATTAGTACTGTGAGGAGTGAGGGATGTAATAAGATCCCCATTTCCATTCATTTTTGTTTTTCCCCTTTTGTTGGGACTTACCTACCAGTTTATGGAAGCCATATTGTGCCTAACAAATTGAGCCGGGTTAGACCATGCATGTGTAACGGCTTATTTAATTTTGAAGTATCTCTAAAGAAAGGAAAAACTTTCATCTCCACTTATTACTATTTCATTCCGTTCTTTCAGACTTCAGTACAAAGTACCAACAGTTAACTAACATGTGAAATTACTTGGTTAGGCCAGGCGAGGGCACTGCTGGAATGGCATACTTTATCACGTTTTTGTGGACATTGTGGAGAGAAAACATTGCCCATTGATGCTGGGAGGCGGAAGCAATGCTCAAATGAATCTTGCAAGAAAAAGATATATCCACGAGTTGACCCGGTTTGCCATCTTATAATTCCAGCTTGTAATGGATACGTTGATGATTATGTATTTTGTTGACCTGTTTTAATCCAATCATGTGCAGGTGGTCATTATGTTAGTCATTGATCGAGAAAATGACTGTGCCCTTTTGAGTAAACAATCAAGATTTGTACCAAGAATGTGGAGCTGCTTGGCTGGTTTTATAGAGGTAAGTTTTTGCTGCATCGTCTGACAGTTGTTCCTTCGTAGGGACTTAAACTGTGATGTCATAAAACTGAATGACGTCACTGGTTCCCTATGAATTTTAAGTTGACTAAATGATACTCCCTCTGGTCCTAATTATAAGACATATTTACCTAATTTTGGAGAGATTAAGGATAGTGGTTAAATTAGTTAATTATATTTGTTTTCCCAAAATGCCCTTATTTAAAATGGCTTCCAATTACTCTAATTCTCTATTCTTTGTTGGACCTCTCCTACTTCTCACATGACTTCTCTGAGCTCTCACATAGTTCGGCATCGTCGATATCCCTCAACAACTTTCGGTCTACTCTTGGATGTTGGAAATGTAATTTGATAGTGATGCCATTATTAAATATGACAAAAATTGCTCAAAATTATTTTATTAAAAAAAACAGTAGAATTGAGGTGTATGTGGCATTAATGAGTTGTAAGCATTACTCACTTTATAGAATATATAGATACATTATTAAATTATTATTGAGAAAGTATCAATAGGGGTATTTTGGGAAGAAATTGACAAAAATTAGAACTTTGTCTTATAATTAGGACCAAAATCAACTCTCAAATGTTGTTTTATAATTAGGACCGGAGGAGTAAAATAGATGGAGCTATGATTTAACTGTTGTGCATAATAATAGTCAACAACCCAAATGACCTAAATATTTTCTTTCCTGATGGAGATCTGATGTATCTACTGTCAATATAATCTGATTTCTGAAAATTCTTGTATATTTTGTCATTATAATTGTGGTGAGTATAGCTTGTGCTTGCAGACATGTTAAACTCTAGAAAGTTCAAAATTTTTTATAGAAGGGAAATAAATCCTTGTTCAATTTGTTTGATGACTCATTTTATGCTCAGAAAATTTCTCCATACCTGACATTTTTAGCTTGTATTCTATTTTTTTCCCTTTAGCCAGGAGAAAGTTTAGAAGAGGCTGTGAGAAGAGAAACACAGGAGGAGACTGGTATTGAAGTGGGAGAAGTTGTGTATTGTAGTTCTCAGCCCTGGCCTGGTATGATTTATGCTGCATGCTTTTGTGTTGATCTAACTCCATGCTTCCATAATTTCATTCCGGGTTAATTATGAGATATGTTGTTTTTTGAGTTTGTATCTATCTGAGAAAGAAATATGTCTTTGCAATTTGATGTTGTTTAATCATCAGACTTTTGAGCTTATTTTAAGTTTGTACTCTGTAGTTGCATATAAATTTGATTCTTCCAAACATCCTTGCTTGACGTTGCTTAGTCATCTGGCTAATGAAGGATGCTAATGTGTCCCTCACATTTTCTCGTATTTTTCATTTTAGGTTGTCATGCAAGTTCCATCAGTTGTTGTTGGGTGGGGGTACTTGGTTATAGTAACCTGAATTGCTGTTCACGTCTTGAATATGTATTTAGACCTGGAACGAATTTCCTTGCTCGTCCTTTAGCTGGGAGTGCTTGTCTTTTTGGGGGTGAGATCTGACCGTCCAGATCTTTTTTCTTTTTTCTTTTTAATAAAAATATCTTTAGTACCAATCGGTATTCTAAAATATTCCTATTTTTTTTTTTTCAAGATTATAAAGTATTTTTCAATACTAGTTAGTACCTTGAAGTATCTTTTTAGTATTATTCATCACCTTGAAATATTTTTTTAGGATCTTAAAAAAAAAAAAATCAAGGTACTGATTGAGACTAAAAAAATACTTCAGGGCACTGACTTGTATTGAAAAATACTTTATGATTTTGATAAATTATTTTTGGGTATTGGTTGGTACTAAAAAGATACTTGCGGATATTACCTTGTAGTGAAAAATTTTTTTATTAAAAAAAAAAAGGAGATCTAGACGGCCAGATCTCACCCCAAAAAGATGGGCGCTTGTTCCATTTAGACTTATAGGTTATTTGGTTTTTCAATTTTAGTCAACCTTTGAAATAGCTAATGTCTATATGCGTGCACAAGGGTGGGTGGCTGTGGGTGTGTTTTTATGTGTGTGTTATGACTTTTCTCTTGATGAATGTATAACTCTCAGTTCTTCCTATTTTTGTCCCTTGAAAGTGTCTTTTTCATTCACTTTATTTCCAGTTGGACCAACCAGCATGCCATGCCAACTCATGATTGGGTTCTTTGCATATGCAAAATCCCTCGAAATAAATGTGGACAAGAAGGAGTTAGAAGGTAAATTGAACTTGAGCCCTTAATTTCATTCACCTATTCCCCTTGACCCTGTCCATCAGGGAATGCAATGTGATTGATCAGTGGTGCATCTTTATTGAGTTCTTTGCTAAATCTGAAATACTCCCTCTATTCCTTTTCGTAAGAAACAACTACCACATATACTTTGTTCCTATTTATAAGAAAGATTTAGAGAATGTCTAAAATTTTCTTTCTTAGTCTCCCATTTTAGCCCCCTTTAATTACTCATTTTAATGTCAATACATTTATTGTCACAGCCGTCAAAGCTTTTCTTTCCACCTCACATTCTCTCTCTTCCACAATCCTCATTATTATTATAATTTTCTTATTCCCTCTCCATAAATAAGGGTATTTTGAGAAAAATGTTACAATTTTTACATATTTATTATTTAATCAACTTTTTGATCAACGTAATTCGGTTAGGTGTTTTTTTTATAAAAAAGGAACCCAGGGAGTATTAAACATGAGTTTTTTTTTTCAATTTAATTTTTTGAAAAAAATCTAGAGCAAACACAATTCACTACTTTTACAAGATGTCATTGTTGTTAAGCTTTCTTTGTTCTTGACACTGTCAGCAAAAGTGGGCAAACAGGCAATAGTAGGTGAAACCTTCAAAATTTTTAAGGCATTTTGTCCTCACTTTTGCCCCATCATCTCCCTTAATTTCATTTCTTTCTTGGGAATCTTAATCCTCTTTTTAGATAGCATTTGTCTACGTGAAATTACAAAGTGATTGAGTTCTCAAAAAGCATTTGATTCGGCCCTTTCACACCCCTTGTGTAGATGCTCAGTGGCACAGTAGAGAAAGCGTAAGAAAAGCTTTGACATATGCCGAGTACAAGAAGGCCCAAAGTACGGCAGCAGCTAAGGTAGAACAAATGTTCAAGGGAGTGGAAAAGAATCAGAGCTTGGCTGCAGATTTCAACGTCGAAAGTGGTGAACTTGCTCCTATGTTTGTTCCTGGTCCCTTTGCCATAGCCCATCACCTTATTTCCTCTTGGGCCTTCCAGGATCGAGTGAATAATAGTGACGAAGGCCATTCGAAACAACCTAGTGGTTCTTTGTCGAATTTGTAAAAATCAGTGGAGATTTCCATCCAAAGCCAAGTGTAATTTTACTGTGGTGTATCATATGAAGGTAGCGGGCAGTCTATGCGTGAAGCTGATCTGATCTATCTGGCCTCAGTTCACTTTTCCATATCAAATTATTGTAAAGATTCTTCATTCGTTCAATTGAACGGATCTCTCTTGATTTTACATGATTCGTGTGAAATTGGCGAACACCATGGATTGAAAGGATCTCTTGTCTTCCATGTCATGCTTTCAAGCCATTTACCACAATACATGGTGATTTGTGAGGCCCCTTCTGTACTTCAAATTGAAAACACTCAAAATTATCATTTTTATTGACAATCACATGGAAGCGGTTCCTCTCAATCAAAAAACATTTGTGTGAGTTGGGTTTTCAAATCACATTTGTGTGAGTTGGGTTTTCAACTAAGGTTACTTTGGGATGTTACAGCCCTCACCTAATCATTGTTGGAATAGAGTACTAAATTGAGACAGTAGTGGAAAAGAGGTAGAAGATGGTGGTAGTGCTTACAAAACGAAGCAACATGACATGCTCACCAAAAAAACAAAAAGAAAGAAAGAAAGAAGCAAAGTGATGCTCTCACAGAGATAATTTTAAATGAAGTATCTGTAATTAATATAAACCAAGGTTTTAGCTACATGGATGAGATTTCATGAGTGAGGATTTCGCATCTCTAAGATCAGTCCCTACAAAACATGTCCAAAGCATACTACAAGCCTTGTATTTAAGTTTAAATTTAAAATTATAATATTACTGCCTCTCATTTATGTAGAGGGAGCTAGACACATAAACAGGCAAAATCACACATCAGCAAAAGTACAAAAGTGAGAAGGAGTTTTGTCATATTTCATAGGTCATTCCAACCTTGAGAAGCCTTCTACGAGGAACAGCCATGTGGGTGGCCCCTTGCCTAAAGTTGTGTCTCAAGAAGCGATAGACACAATTGACCACGATCTTATTGATGAAGGATGAATTAGGCTTTGCCACTACCTCTGCTTCCCCTAACAAGTACACCACCCCTTTCTCCCTCGCTTTATCTACAAACTTGACCTCCTCTTCAACACCGTGCAGCCCCGGGGTGGCGCGTGCAGAATCCGATGAGGAACGTGATATTCCGTTATTTTGCTTCGGTGCTATTCTATGCGAACAAGAGTTCCTCGCTGATTTTATCACCTCGTGATCGCTCTCCAGCTCGTTCCTAGCCAAAGCGCCAACTTGTTCGGTGCTTACTCGACCCTCCTGATCCACGTCCTCACGAATGACAATTAGATCTTCTTCACGAATAAACCATTCCAAGTGTTGTACTAGCTGCGTCTCAAACTCCTCTGGATCCTCAATCCTATCGTTGTAACCGTACCTCACAACACACCGGAACATACGGTCCTCTCTTGGTCCCACCTGGCGAAACAGGAATCTCTCTTCCAGTACAACTCTGCTAACAGGAATAGACTTTATAGAAACAAAGACAATCACAGAGTGGATTGATGGCACGTTGGCAATGAAGTGAGGGAATATGGGAGGAATGCCTTGCACTAGTTCAGAATACAAAAGTCCGATTCCTGGCACACGGTTTACATTGGAATTGTTGATCAGTTCATTTACTTGTTCCGTGGAAATCTTGTTCTCGAGCTCGAAATTGTATCGTTCTTTGTGCACATAATGCCATATTCCCATCATCATGGTCAAGAAGAAAGCAGATACAAGAGGAAGAAAGCCTCCTTGTGGGAACTTAGTTAATTGAGCTGTAAGATAGAGTGCCTCTGTGCAGCCGAAAATCAAAACGAAGAGAATAATCCACAATAAGTTCGTCTTCCATATAGTTAGCATTACAAGTGTAACCAGCAATGTCGTGATCATCATGTCACCAACCACGGCAATCCCTGCATCACATGCCATTGAATATGCTTGTTGTTGATGAGTTTATATATATATATATATATATATTATATATATATATATATATATGTATGTATGTATGTATATATATATTCAACCAAATCAAACTAGCTAGATCAACAAGATGCATTAAAAAGAAATGCCACTTTTACCGTATGCATGACTGATATTTTCTGTGGTCTTGAAGGCAGCACATATTATAATGCATGCAATCATGAACATGTAGTTGACCTCAGCAATATACACTTGACCCCTGTGTTTGACAGAAGTATGCACAACCTTCACCCTTGGGAAACAACCTAGATTTAGGGCTTGTGATAAGATGGAAAATGCTCCCGAAATCATTGCTTGGCTAGCTATAATGGCGGCAGCTATAGCTA
This sequence comes from Acacia melanoxylon, assembly GCA_019022615.1. Lineage (NCBI taxonomy): Eukaryota > Viridiplantae > Streptophyta > Magnoliopsida > Fabales > Fabaceae > Acacia > Acacia melanoxylon. Next base: position 5,988,455 of record JAFJYJ010000030.1, on the reverse strand, counting down.
TAATAAATGTTGGCCAATATAAAGGATCTGCATATTATTCACAATTTAAGAGCCAAACGTCACACATGAATCCTTCAAAGTCCAAAAATGTAAGTATTTGTATCTACATTAGCGCAAGTCTTCCTTATAATGAATAAACATTTGACCCTCTTTAAACCCCACTTGCTGGGAGCTTTATGCACTAAGCCATCCATTTAAGAAAAAAAGAAAAAAAATTACCTGGTATGCTAGCATAGAAGGTGTTCAACACGTTCTCTGGGTGCTTTCGTAGATATGCTGCTTGCCCACTATATGCAGCTAGCAATGCAGGAAATGTCACACAACTGAAGCTTATCTGCAACATTATTTATCATCCACGTCAATTTAATTTTGTTGCTTCACCAAGGAATTGTTGGTCACAACAATGTTGTTCATAGTAGAGAATCCTTGAGAAAAGGGATCAGGCAACTTGAGAGGACATAACCAAAACAGAGTTTCATAATTATAAAAAAAAAATAAAAAAATAAAAAAAAAAAAAAAAGTGGATTAACGACGGAATTTGGTGATTTCTTCATTAAATAGAGACTGTCACTAATAAATTAGTGACAGAATGCTGTAGCTAATTCATTGTTTTTCAAAAAGAGGTTAACATTCTGGATGTTCGCATACAAGGTAAAATAAAAAAGCTAAGCTAAAAGAATGATGTATTGAGTATATTGAGATTTAAGCTTTTAACCTTCTCAAGATAATGTTAGGTGAAAATTAAATATGGACTTACTTGAATTGCTCGTACGCTGAAGTGACCCAAGTCAGCAAACATGGCTTCGGATCCTGATATTGTTTGTAGAACACTCTAATCAGAAATTAGAATTAAGGGGAAAATGAAAATTGTAAAGCATTAATTAAAGATTAAACAGTAGCAACTTACCAGTAATACATAGAAAGACCCCTCCAAGTGATATCCATCCTTTCTTACCATTCCTCTTGAAGTAGTCAACTATATATTTTGGATTGAAAGCACGCAATACCCCAGTGTCATATTTGAATAAATTGTATAGGCCGATTCCGCCTATGAATGTAAACCACACAATAACAATGGGAGCGAATGAAATTCCCACTTTATCAGTCCCTAATCGTTGGACTGAGAAAAGGACGATCAAGATCCCAATTGTAATTCCCACGACAGCTCCTGAAAGTATCAAAATAAATTAATTAAAAAAAAAAAATCAATCATGATTGCCTAATCTTGCATTGATTTGCATGAGTTAAAAAGTTCATAGAGCCCGTTTTAAATGACTAGCCTATTAGAAGGGAGATCCCCTTGAGCCTATTAACCCCATTTTACTTGTGAGGCTTCCCAATCCCCTTTAAAAGCTCCACACTATGGTATTTCACTCGGCCTCTTGCTAGTCAGAACCCTTCACAGACAACCCTTCCCGTGAACACCGAACCTCAACTAAAGCATCAATGTAATAATCACAAGCCTAAAGTGAGAAATCATCTCAAAAGACTAGCCTATTAAGAGGAGAGATTCATTAAACTTATAAACCCTACTCACTCGGGTTTTGGAGTTCCAACTAACACTTCAATTTTCCTCAACTTCTCAAATGTTTTTTTTTCTTATATCTTTTAATTATTATATTCTACATAAAATGAGTGAGATTTTGATATATTATGGGCAAAAAATGGTGCAGTTTTTAAAGTTGTATAATTTTTTAAAGATTGCATTTTTAAATTAAAAAGAAATTACACAATTTTTGAGTATTTTTCTTTAATAAAATCGTTAAAAAATTCATAACTGCACCATTTTTTTTGCCTGTTGTAAATTAAAATTCCACTCATTTAGGTAGAATCTAATAATCAAAGAAAAAAAACATTTGTAAAATTGGGGAAAACTGAAGGGCAGCACAGAGGGAGCAAAAAGACCCCAAAGGGACTCAAAACATTCAAATATGAATTCACACATATGTGAGTACCTTGACCCAAGGATTTACTGATGCCGCTTACCGCAGAAAGAACTGCATGAATAATAAGTTTAAGTCAAAGTATAGTCAGCAAAGTGGTCAGAGATTAATTAAGCAAATATAATTTGGGCGCACAAAATATTAATCGATGTGATTAAATATAAGCATTTAGAAATGAAATTGAAGAACCTGAAATTGAGGGCGTAAGAACCCCATCTCCAATCACCATTGAAGTTCCCATAATGGCCAAAAGGACAAGAAAAATCCTCGCAGGTTTACTATTTTCTATCTTGCTTTTTATTTTCTCAGCTCGTTTAAGTTGGCTGGATGGTTCTTCCAATTTGTAGTTTGAAAGCTCCCTGTCCTCTGGTTGTTGATTTGGAATGAGACTCACCTTCATGTGGCGACATATCAACGAATAGAGCGCAAATGCTCCACCTGCAGACAAACAAGTTCTAAGACACGGACTCGGCCAATTTAAATGATAAACTATATATAGCTGACAAAGTATGATTAAATTTTAAATGTCATTAAGAATAATTCTAAAACCGATTTCACATAATAAAAAACTTATTAGTTTTTGTCCCTTTTTACCTAAAGAAACTTTTTTTCATTTTTTTCCATGTAATCTAATTATATACTCTTTTTCCCAATTTAAAGAATTTTAAATAACTAAGTAGGATTAAATTTAAATATTTTTTTATAAAAATAATAAATATCAATTACATTAAAATTAACAAAAAAAACTAAAATTTAAGCATATTTTATTAATTGTATGATTATCACTTAAGTTGTTGAGTCTGCATTTTCCATGAATGACATTAATAGTGTTAAGAGATTATATAACTAAAAATACACTTTATAAACTCAATAAAACCTTTAAGCAACTCTTTAAAAGACTAAAAATAAACTTTAGTACAAATCTCATCTTTATTTTCATTATCGATAATTAGCAGCAATACAAGGAATTGATAAAATACAAATAAGAAAAGAAAAGAAAGAATTGAAGCACAATAATAATAATACTCTGGTCCTAAATATATTATATATCATTATATTATATATCAATTTATAAGTTAGTTAATATAATTTTGAGAAAAAAAATGATATATAAAAATATTTTCATAATATCACCATAAAAAAATCTAGAGTAAATATCCTTTTGGCCCCCCCGAAAAAACTAACGGACCCATTTTTATCTTTAGGAATAAAATGAGACTTTTTTTTACTAAAAAAAGGGTTTTTTTGGAAATTTACGATGAATGAAAATGTTCATAAATCGATTTTTATTCATCATTTTCAATGATTAAAAGGGCATTTTTTGTATGAAGACCAAAAATGGGGTCCTGTATTTTTTTTCCCAAAACACCCAAAAAAGTATTTACTCAAAAATCAACTACTTTATTTTATATTTAAAAGGACATGGAGCAATAAGCAAAATTGTTACCGTTTCCATTGTCGTTTGCCCATAAGACGATGAAGACGTACTTAAGCATAGGGATGATGATGATGGTATAGATGATGAGACCCAAGGCGCCGAGAATGTCATCATTGTTCTTAATCCCATCGGTGAAAATACTAGCGTACACATAAAGTGGGGACGTGCCAATATCTCCATACACAATCCCCAAGCTTTGAAATGCCAAAATTAGAGTCACTTTCCAAGGCAACTGCATGTTGTGAACAGATTGAAATTAAGATTCAATTACGACAACAAATGATCACAAGATGTGTACTGGGAGAAAGAAGGATTTTGGATGTTTGTCAATATATCGTTTATTTTACATAGAAAAAATATTTAGAAAGTTGGAGAAACTTAAGGGATAATAGAGGGGGCAACGGAGAAGGAGAGAGGAGGTAGCAGACACCCCAAATCAGAGAGAGAGAGAGAGAGGTTGTTATGTGTACCTTAGAGTGGTTGCTTTGAATCTCAGAAACTCTTCCAGCTTCCAAATTGAAGGAGTCAAGACGACGGAGCTTTGCCCACGATACCTTTCGCTCGTTGAGCTTCTTGTTGCTTTCTTCCTTCAATGGCGGTTCCATCTGTCTGATCTCACGCACTCACTCCTCTCAATGCGCCTAGGATCTGCTTTAAGGTTCTCGCACACACGTGTATATATAGCATATAATATATCGACACGCTGTATTACTTTGACTCCCTTTATTTTAGAAGGGAAAATTTTAATTTAATATATGGGTGCATTGTACCACTTTGCTTCTCTGTTCATTTTCCAAGTAAAAAACCTACAACATTGTCAGACCTCGCACTCAAATAATTGGACTCTTTTATACATTAACCCCGCTCCTACGGTGATTTTTTGCGCGTCGTTGACAAAGTGAATAGGAGTGAGCTCAATTGGAGTCGTCTTGTTTGAATAAGAATTTTTTGGTCTAGCTATCACTAGGGTAGCTGATGAAATTTCCAAGGCATCTCCGTCATCTACAAAGACATTATTGCACAGTAGTATTATTTTGGAAAAACGTCCCTTTCAGTTTTTGATATTGAGAAAATCTTAAAAAAATAATATTTGAATTTTAAAATATTAAATATGTGACTTCCCAACAAAACAAGTTGATAATTGTTTTACTGTTTTTATTAATTTCATTAGTGTTGTTGTTAACCATATTTTAAAGTTCAAGTGGTATTTTTTTTGTTATTTTTCTATATTTTTTTCTTTTTAAAATAAATAAATTGATTATTGAACATTAATAATTTTGAAATTCTTGGGTTTGACATTCTCTTCGTTTATTTTAGTTCAACTTCGTTTAAACAAAATTTTAGTTCTAACTTATAATTGTAGTTTTTTGGAATGATGATGATATTGTTCCTAATCATCACTATTTTATCTTGAAAGTTTTCATATAAGGGTAATTTTGTTATATAAATTTTTTTTTCGTTTTCCCTAAAAAGTGGTAAAAAGAAAATAATTTTGACTGTTAGGGCTAGTTTGGTTTGAGGGAGGGAGAGAGAGGAGAGGGGGGAGGAGCTTTAAACTTTTTACATGGCTAAAAATATACTCAAAAAAAATATTAATATTCCTTTCATTAATGGTAATTTGGCCATTTCCTTACTTTCCACTCCATTCCCTTCCACTCCCTCCCCTCAACAGCCACATCATCATCCACATCACTTCATCCCTCTCTCTTTCTTGCCACACGTCCTTTGCCTCTTCTCCATCCACACAGATCTGGCGCCATGACCGGAGAAGGGGAATCAAAGAGATCTGGAAATTTGAATCACATTCGCCATAGTCGCTGATTCAGATAATCCACGTCTTTATTTAGTCCTGAGATGATTTCTTTGGAGGAATCTTGTTTGATTCCTTTTGTGGAATGCTAGGGTTTAGGAATCAGGTTTACTTTTATAACTACGAAAATTATATGCAGGTCTCAAGGACCAGAAATAATTATAAAAAAATCCCTTGAAATCATCAAATTATACAGAAGTCCCAAGGGACTTTTTTAATATTATTTGTATTAACAACAGAAAAAGCATAGATTTACAACATGAAATGATATATTTATAACAAAATTTAAAATCCGATCATTTACAACACAAAAAGGTCATATTTACAACAACATTTAAACACCCTGGATTTTGAACGTGGAAAGTTCATTTACAACAAAAAATGCTATATTTACAACAGAAATGCTATATTTACAACAAAATTTAAAATCAACCATTTACAATGAAAAAGTCATATTTACAATAATATTTAAACACCCTGGATTTTGAACGTAGAAAAGTCATTTACAACAAAAAAAAAAGCTATATTTACAACATGAAATGCTATATTTACAACAAAATTTAAAATCTGGTCATTTATAACAGAAAAAACCATATTTACAACAGAAAAGGTCATATTTACAACAATATTTAAAAACTTGGATTTTTGTCCATACAAATAATTACAAAAAAGTCCCTTAAGATTTTTGTGTAATTTGATGATTTCAAGGGACTTTTTTATAATTATTTTTGTTCTTTGGGACCTACACGTAATTTTCCATTTAAAACCCATGAAGCTCCAACAACTCTGACAAGGTCGTGTCGATACTTCTGTACTTGGAATCGTGAAGAATGGTACAATCGCTCTTTGTTTCAAAAGAAGCTTGAGATGAAGTGGTGTGTGAATGAGCATAAGCAAATCTCCAGATCTTTTATTCTGAAATTTATTGTCAACATGATAGGGTTTCTTTAGAGCAGCATAGCTGGGAACAGGGTAGGAGGAACTGAATCGATTTAAAGTTTCCTTGAACTTGGGATTCTTGGAATCCGGCGACACTGCAATCCAAAAATATAATTGATGGTGTAAAATTACTCCTTTTTTAATACTTTGGGTAAAATTATCTTCCGACTAACTTTCGGAATAAAATTGTGTGACAGTAGATTGAAATTGTTCTGGTGTAGAACACAAATGTCTAGCTTAGACAAGCTAGTAATTCGATATAGGATCTTTAGTCTTCTCTCGCATACCTATGGAGGAGATATCCGGATAGATAGGAGATCACAGAGCTTAAACACAAGGGTTTTCACCCAAAGGTGCGGGGTGTGTGCTTCGTGTATGCAATATGATAAATAGGTTCAGAGAATGTGTGTACCGTGCACCTGTTGGATCCTCTCCTATTTATAGAGGAAATGTTCCTAACGTTAGTTGGCAGCTTTCCTACCTTTCTACCCGGCATGTTCTCCCCCATCATTCATGATGATGGGGAACGTGGGATCCGAGATCACAAGGTCATGGGATCATGGGTTCTGTCCCAGTAGGAGTACGTCGATGGGCCTTATCTTCCGAGGCCCATTTATCTCGGTCCATAACAGTTGCCCCCAAGCTTGGTCGTTCAGGTTTCTGATCGGCCAAGTTGATTTCAGTGCGGATGAATTTGCCTGGAAGAATCAGCTGCTACGGCCGACTTTCGGAGTTGAGTAATAGTCTCGCTTGTATCCTATGAATGCCCGACTTTATAACCGAGTATTCACTTTATACTTGGACGAGTTGTACATCTTAATTCCCGCCCGGCGGCCGCCTAACTTTGCCGGAGCCTTTTCATTTACCCGCGTAGCAGCGGATAACCTCTATTCTGACGCCTGCAGCCATACGTCCTCAAACGCCGCCTTCGGTTATCGTGCCCATTAATGGCCCCTGTCGTTTCACGTCATTCGACCTACATCTGCCATGATTGCTTTAGGGTTTACGCCTCGGTATTGTCACGACGGTAGGCGTTTCGGATTCCTTCGCTTCATTTTGCCTATATATAGATTGTGAATTTGGTCTCTTCCTTTACGCACCCCTCACTGCATTCGAAGAGCTTGAAAGAGAACCCATTCGCAACATCTTCTTCTCTGTTCGTCTTACTCCAAACGTAGTTCCATCCCCTTTCTTTCAGGTATTTTCTTTGACCTTTCGTTCGTGCTCTTCCAATTGAACTGCATACCATTCTGTTCCTATAGCATTTTCCGATTGGGTGATTTCTCTATTCATCAATTTTCTGGGGTTTTCGGGTTTTCGAGTTGAGCGTATATAAGGTTGTTTGCCTGTAACCTCTTGTCGTTTATAAAGATGGATCCCGATCCCGAGATGCTAGTAGACATGTATGGTAGACCTATCCCGAGGAAGATAGGGAAATTCTTAAAAACACCCCCAGTACGGCCAAACAAAGGGTCATGGTCCTTACTTCCTACTGAAGAAGAAAGGATGGCAAGATTACTTGGCCCCACTCGGGGGGTGGCTCTTCTCGGGGAGGTGGTTCTTCTCGGGGAGGTAGGAGAATTAGAGATACCCGAGGTTTTGCCTCGCCGTTTTTGTCTGCCGCAAGTGCGCCAGCTTTGTCTTTGGCAACGTCTTCTTCGACGTCCGTGGTTGATAATCCGCCAATCGTATTCCGAGGTTGCAACCCCTGCGGAAATTGCCGTGATAAGGCGATAGAGCTAGTCCGTTATGGCCGAGATAGAGACGCCGACTTATTAATGGACGGATGTCGCCGTCTCCTCAAACCACGACGAGTTTGGCGTTGCTTCCCATTCCTCCTGTTCCTTTGTTTTACGATACTCGTCTTCACAATCCTGTCATGTCAGGTATATTTCATGATTCTGATTCTTCCCTTCGCTTTTTGTTTGTTATAGGTATTAGATGTCTTCCCCCTCTCACCCGTCTCATCAATCCGAGACCGGAGAATCCGCCCCTTCCGGGTCTTTTCGGATGGCGACGGCTAAGGAATGTGTCATTAGCAGTGCTGTAACCGGAGTACGGAACAAAATGCCCGAAAAAGAGCTTGACCGAATCATCCGGGGTGGTCCGGGGTATAACGTAGTTTTGCCTTCGGTGAACGAATCAGTGGCCTCTGGTCGGTTATCTAATAAGGGTGGCCATTCTTTTATTTTTATCGGGATGTAATTACCCGTCTTGGCCTTCGGGCCCCCATTTTCCGACTTCCAAATGTGCTGCTCCGCCACTTGCACCTGGCCCCCTCGCAATTACACCCGAATGGTTGGGCTTTTGCCTTGGCGTTTGAGAATTACTGCAAAAAGCATGAACTCAAGTGTTCCGTACATGTGTTTTGTAGCTTCTTTTCACCCTTAGAGACCAATTTGACGGTGGAGGAGGAGAAAATGTGGTATGGTTGGACGTCTCTTCGCGCTTGTCACGGTCGTAAGTTCTTAAAGTCGTTCACTGATTCGTGGAAAGGGTTTAAAACTTCTTTTTTCAAAGTTGTTGCCAAAGTCGGGGAGGTACCTTGGTTTCTTCAGAGGAGTCCGTCCGGGGAAATTGAAGAGCGCTTTCCTCTGTACTGGGGTGAAAGTCATCATAAGTTTCATTCCAAGGATTTCTTACCCGCCCCTTCGCAGCGTTCTGATTCCGAGGATGAAGCCATTGTTACTTTAACAACTCTTGTCAGTAAAAAGGGGCCTTTGGTGGATTCGGCCGAGTATATTATTTGTGATAAATCAAAACCCGTTTTGGGTATGATATTTCTCATTGGCTCAATTTTTGTTGTTCTTGCTCGAGTCCGTGATGCGTTTCTCTCTTCTTTTCAAAGTGGGCAAATGGGGAAAAGGCCCGAGTATATTGACGTGACGTGCCGCCGGAGATGGTTCATACACCCGTGGGTGGAAAACGAGTACCCCCGAGCGGAGAGCCTAGCGTTCCCCGAGTTTCCAAGAAGGCAAAAACTTCCAAGAAGAAGGCTATTGTCCCCTCGTCAGTTCCCGAGCCTTCAATTCCCGAGCCTGAGACTCTAGGAGGTGTGCCCTCGTGGTCCGGTTCCGGTCCCGTAGTCCGACTTCCCGCTTTCTTCTCTTTGGGGCGGCCGTTTCCCCCGGGCCTTCGCAAAGCTCTGCGTGCTCCCGCCAACTTTTTTGATGGTAAAAAGCTTGCCGATTCTGAGAGGGAAGAGCTTTTGCAGCTGGCGGCCGTCAATTTAAAGAATGCCGGCCTCTGTGAACTTGCTGCCCACCTGAAGGATACGGTCGGCCTTCGTGAAGAAGAGATGGACTTGCTTGAGGAGGAGAAGAAAAAGGCCGAGGAACGGTTAGCCCAAGCGCTGGAGGACTTGGAGTTGGCAAAGGTCCAGAAGGAGAGCTTGGATGAAGAGCTTGGACGCACACGTGATAGCCTTAATAAGGCTGAGTCCGAGATTACCCGAAGGCTGCAGATTCACGAAGAGGACTTGGGGGCCCTAAGTCATCAAAAGACTACGATTTCGGCCCTAGAGTCCGAGTTGGCTTTGTACAAGGATGCTCTCTCTGTCTCTGAAGCCGATGTCACCAAGCTGAAGAATGGTGTCTCGGATGCTTTTACAAATGCCCTGGAGCAGTTCAATTTTTGAACCCAACGGTGACGTTGAATCTGGAAGGGGCACACATGAATGCTTATGTTGAAGACGGGAAATTTTTCCCTGCTCCTCCAACTGTTGGTTCACCTGCTCCTAGCTCCGTTGTGGTTCCGGATGCCGATGGGGAAGACCAATCTCATGGGGAAAATCCTCCCCCGACCTGATTGTCTTGCTTTGTAGTTATCGCTTTGCCCACTTGGGGCTTTTGTAATAGACAATCTATTAAATAACATACTGCTTTTTTCTTTTTATCCGAATTGACTCTGGATTTCTCTTTGCGCTTACTGTTTTTCTCTTGTTCTTAATAGAAGTCGGGATCCGACGTGATCAGCGTCGGGAAACCCTTCTCGATCGATACTCTCCTAGTCATTTTAGACTCGGGGTATTTTCTTTGGCGGCTTTGCCGCTATGACAAATTTCACGTAATCGAGCTTTTTACCCTGAGTCGCTCATGTCTCATATTTATACCCGCCTTGTCTGTTTGGACTCGGGATATTGTTATTCTTTGGTGGCCTTGCCGCTATGACAAATTTCACGTAATCGGGCTTTTTACCCTGAGTCGCTCATGTCTCATATTTATACCCGCCTTGTCTGTTTGGACTCGGGATATTGTTATTCTTTGGCGGCCTTGCCGCTATGACAAATTTCGCGTAATCGGGCTTTTTACCCTGAGTCGCTCATGTCTCATATTTATACCCGTCTTGTCTGTTTTTACTCGGGATATTTTTATTCTTTGGCGGCCATGCCGCTATGACAAATTTTGCGTAATCGGGCTTTTTACCCTGAGTCGCTCATGTCTCATATTTATACCCGCCTTGTCCACCACATGATTTATGAAGGAGTTTCGAACCTCCATTCATACATGTTAGCGTTTATATTCTCTTGCAGATTGCCAAATACGGGCTCCATGACCCTATATTCTTTAATTCTTCAGTCGAGGAAGTTACATCATATTTGATTCACATGGGAATTCAAATGTACTTGCGACCGGTTTTCCTGAAAATAAAGCTGAGTGAAATTGCTAAAAGCAGAAAACAAACCCAATTAGAAACTAATCTTCCCGATTCTAACTATAGTAGGCCTTAAGTTTGTCCGCGTTCCAGGTCCTTTTAATTGCTTTGCTGTCAAAAAGATTCCAAACATAGGCCCCTTTCCCGAGTTCATCTGTAATACGGTAAGGTCCTTCCCAATTTGCGGCGAGTTTGCCATCTCGTGCGTTTTTATTGCCAATATCGGCCCTCCGGAGTACCAGGTCGCCCTTGATGAACGAGCGTGGAATTACCTTCCTATTGTATCTCGAGGCGACAAGTTGCTTGGCGGCTAAATCCCGAAGATGAGCTGTGGCTCTGACTTCGTCTATGAAATCCATTTCCATCGCCAACTCGTGATCGTTCCGCTCCCGCGAATGGTGTAGCCTTCTCCATGAAGGTTCCCCGACTTCGACTGGGATCATTGCTTTGCATCCATATGTGATTCGAAAAGGAGTCTCGCCTGTTGATGTCTGAGGAGTAGTCCGATGTCCCCATAACATTGAGTGCAAATGTTCAACCCAACTACCCTCAAACTCTTCCATACGCTTCTTCGACCATCCACTATGACTTTGTTGGCAGCTTTCGGCTTGCCCGTTGACCGTGGGTGTTCAACCGAGGCAAAATGATGTTTAATCTGAAAGTCGGCTACTAATTGTTGGAAGTTTTTATCCACGAATTGGGTTCCATTGTCGGTGACCAACTCGGCCGGTATTCAAACGCGAGATAATGCTTCTCTTGAGGAATTTCGTACATTTGCCGAGGTGATGGTCGCCAAAGGTTCGGCTTCAATCCATTTGGTGAAATAATCCACCGCCACAATGAGCCACTTCAGTTGTCCTCGTGCCGCTTTGAATGGTCCCAACAAATCCATGCCCCATTTGTAGAACGGCTAGGGGGCTGAGATCTGTGTTAACTCGGATGGAGGGGTGCGTATTATACTGCCGTGTTTCTGGCAGCTTTCACATTTTTGGACATGATCCTTGGCATCCTGGGCCATAGTAGGCCAATAATATCCAGCTCGTATTGCTTTTCGAGCCAACGCCTTTGCTCCCATGTGTGTTTGTCCGTTTATCCCTTCATGGATTTCGCAAGTACGTCGGGCTTCAAGTTGGTCGAGACATTTGGCCATCGGAGAGTGTAAGCCCCTTCGATATAATTGATCATCCATCATTGAATAAGCGGCCGCCGTTCGATCGGGCTCTTTGATTCCGCCGCGCCTTCCGAACGATCCTTTTCTAGATAATCGGCAATTGGCTTTCTCCAATCGCGATTATCGAAATAAGCATGATGCAACTTGGTTCTAGGAGATTCCTGCCGTATCACAATCCGAAGATTACCTGGACTTTTGGTGTTGAAGAGTTTAGACAAGACATCTCGCTCTAACATTCTCGGTCCGAGGATGTGCTCAATCTCTACTTTATCGAACTCGGCAATGATATCCTTCACTTTTCGCAAGTATTTTGCCAACAACGGGCCTCGGCTTGGTAGGTTCCTTGTATCTGGGAAGCCACCAGTTGAGAATCGGTTGCTAAATGTACCTGTTGAGCTCCATTTTCCTTAGCCTGCAGTAAGCCTGCAATGAGGGCCTCATACTCGGCCTGATTATTTGACGTCGGGAAATCCAGCCGAAGTGATAATTCCATTGCAACTCCTTCGGGGCTCTCCACAATGACTCCCGCGCCGCTTCCCTTAACATTTGATGAGCCGTCTACAAACACCTTCCACGGCTCATTTTGCATTCCCTCCATTGGAGTTGACGGGGTTAACTCCATTATGAAATCAGCCAATGCCTGAGATTTGATTGATTGCCGGCTTCGTAGGCGATGTCGAACTCGGACAATTGGATTGCCCACTTGTCATTCTTCCTGCTAAGTCCGGTTTATGCAATACTTGGCGAATGGGTTGATTGGTCCCGACGACAATAGAATGCCCGTGAAAGTAATGGCGCGCCTTGCCGCGATGGAGCGCGCAAATGCCATTTTCTCCAACTTCGATAACTTATTTCAGAACCTTGTAACACCCCGCGACGAAGTACACGGGTTTTTGCCCTCCTCCAGTTCTCGGACGAGAACAACACTGACCGCTTCCTCTCCTACTGATAAATATAGGATCAATGTTTCTCCTGGTTCAGGTTTGGAGAGCACTGGCGGAGATGCCAGACATGACTTTATCCTTGCAAATGCTTCCTCACAATCCGAGTTCCATCCTCCATGTGTCTCTTTTTTCGAAGTTTGAAAACGAAAGTGACTTTTCAAATTCGACTTGGGCAAAAACCTTGTCAACGCCGCCAATCGCCCCGTTAATTGTTGGACTTCCTTTTATTGACGGAGCCTTCATTTCTAACACTGCTTTGCACTTTTCTCGATTGGCCTCTATTCCCCGGTGGGTCGCAAAAACCCAAGAATTTGCCCGACGGTACTCCGAACGCACATTTGGCGGGTTCGATCGATCCGATGCTTTCGCAGCCTTTCAAATGTCTATCGCAGATCATTGACATGGTTGTTCTCATCCTTCGATTTGACTATCATGTCGTCAATATATACTTCCACGTTTTCCCCATTTGACTAGCAAAGACCTTAGTCATCATTCTCTCGATAAGTAGCTCCAAAGATTCTTAAGGCCAAAAGGCATCACGTTGTAGCGTAATTAGCGCTATTGGTGATGAAGGCCGTCTTTTCTTGATCATCGGGATGCATGGCTATCCGATTGTACCCCGAGTATGCGTCCATGAATGATAGGAGTTGAAAACCCGAGGATTTATCCACCACCGATCTATGTTAGGCATTGGAAATGCGTCTTTTGGGCATACCTTATTTAGATCTTTGTAATCAGTACAAACACGCCATTTCCCATTTGGTTTCTTAACCATAACCATGTTGGAGAGCCACGTTGTGTATTGTATTTCCCTGATAAACTCGGCTTTGAGTAACTCCTCCACATGTGCTTCTAAGGCTGTAGAGCGGTCGGAGCCTTGCTTTCTCTTCTTTTGCGCCACGGGTGCTGAGCCAGGGTGGATCGCCAAACTGTGGCAGCAGAACTCAGGATCCATACCCGGGATCTCAGCGGCCTTCCATGCAAATACATCTTTATTTTCCACTAAGAATTTTTCAATGTCTTTACGGATCTCGGGATCCAATCCTTTCCCGATTTTAGTGATTTTTTCTGGGGTGTCTCCCAAGATATAGTCCTCTAGTTCATCATTTGGTTCTGCTCTCTGGATCTTGTCCTCTTCCCTCAAATCTAACTCTACCACTTGGACCGACCCGGCTTCTTTCTCTGACTCGCCCTTCTTCGAATTTTTACTACCTTTGACGGTGTCAAAGTAGCATTGTCGAGAGTCTTTTTGGTTGCCTTTGACGGTAACCACTTCGTTTCTCTTGTTGATAAACTTCAGCTTTTGATGGTTTGAAGACACCAACATATTCCAATCATGAATAGCGGGCCGTCCCAGTATTATATTGTATGTGGAGGGGAAGTCGGCAACGACAAACCGAACCACTTCTGTTTTGAAAGCCTCTTTGGTGCCCAGAGTGAGTTTGAGATCAATGAATCCCTTTGGACGGGTATCTTGACCGTTAAAACCCGTTAACACGGTCTTACAGGGTTTCAGCTCTTCAGAATCAAACCTCATACGTTTGAACGCATCCCAAAGGATGATATTAACGACGCTGCCATTATCAAGAAAGATTTTCCTTACCCGGCAATTCACCAACGTCCCCGTGATAACCAGGCCGTCGTGATGCCCTGGTATTACCTCATCCAGCTTCTTCATCTCGTGAACCCGAGTATTGGGGCGGGGAGTTTTTGAAGATTCTCCCTTGAACTCGGGACGACTTCTCACGCGAGGGATCTCCTTCAAATACTTTTTCTCGACTAACCGAATCTCCTCCTCCGCCAAAACCTCCGACTATGACATTACATTCATATTTTGACTCGGGAAATTCGTCATCCCGACCTTGCCCGGTCTTCTCGTTCTCTTCTCTTCTTCTCGGCGCCGGCTCCTACTTCGCCTTCCCCGACGCTTGTTTTGCCGTCCTTGTGTTTGTATAACATAACGGCGGAGTTTTCCTTCTCGAATAAACTTTTCAATGGTGTCCCGCAAGTCCCAACACATGTCCGTCGTGTGGTCATGCTGATCATGGAACTCGCAATATCGAGATTTATCCAGAGTGGTTTCATTGCGCATTGGCCGTGGTCGTTCCACCTTTTTCATCTCCGTTAAGGAGACTTCCTTCCAAATTTGCGATTGCGGTATCTTCAACGGGGCATATCTGCCATACCTTCCTTTAGCCTTGTCTCTTCTTGATTTGCTATCCCTTACATGCGTCCGAGTGTCCCGCTGATTCATTCCGAATTGTTGTTTCTCTCTGGGAGTCGGGCTTTTCGCCTTACTTCGAGGCGCGTGGGTCATGATGTCCATCTGCTCCAGCTCTATGTATTGTTTAGAGCGGTCTCGAAAATCTGACAGAGTTTTGGGCCGACACTTCATCACGGATTTCTTCAAGCGAGAATCCTTATCTAAGCCTGAAATTACACAATGCAAGTGTACTTCATCCTTCAATCCGGGGACATGTAAGGCTACGTCCTTGAAACGCTCCGAGATATCTTTGTACCGTCTCTCCGGCGACGTTAACCCGGTCGAGTTGAAACTCGGTTTTTGGTTGGCTCCGACTTGTCGCAAAGTTCTGCAAGAATTTCTTTTCGAAATCTTTCATGTCAGTGATTGACTTCATTGGTAGAGAGCTGAACCATATTTGAGCCGGACCTCGAAACGTTCCGGCAAATAGTCGAGGGATCACCGGCCCAGTAAACCCCTTCACCATTATATCTGTTTTAAAGTGACCGATGTGCAATTGCGGATCTTGACTCCCGTCATATTTAGGAAAATCTTTGGTATCCAAGCGTTTTGGATATGGGGCGGCCATTATCTTATCCACAAAAGGACTCTGGATATTGTTGTCATAGGCATCTAACTCAGACGAGGTCGGCGTCGCGTCTTTCTTTGAGTGCTTGCGGGCCTGCAGTGGCTCCTTTGCCTTTTCAGCGATTAACTTCTTTGCCTCAGTCCGACTTCGTCCTTCCTCGTCCATGTTTTCCCGAGACTTCACTTCCTGATCGTGTTCACTTTGGTTCCCTCCGAGCTGTCTCAGGAATTCGATTTGTTCCTGTAAAGCTCGTATCTTCCGCGACCGCTCCTCGATAAGTTGTTCTTGATCTTCCCCGAGTATGGTCTCTTCTCTCTATTGTGCCTGTGAAGTTCCTGCCTTCGGAGATATGGAACCCTCATCCCGACTGTGACCGAAGACATTTTTGCCCGGGATCCGAGCATGTTTTTCTGCTTGACCGAGATGTCGTTCGAACATTCGCTTCCACTCTTCATTTTGATTATTCAACTCCTCCTTGAATGTTCGGGCGTCCTCCTCACGTAGCAGGCGATTGCGGGTTTCCATTGCCTCCATCCGACTATACATGGAGCCGAGTGCGGTTTGCATAACGCGAATGTCGGGGTCTACATTTTGGAACTCTAATGGGTGTTGCTTTGTGGTGGAACCCGCGGATTGATCTCGCGGATGACGACATTCCCGGAGCAGGGAATTTGCCGTGTCCGATGTCTCATATTCGGTTTCTATCATCACATTTTCTCGCTCCCCGGGTTGGTAGAACCTTCCCGGTGAGATGTCGGCTCTTGGGGATTTTGCCCCGCTCCTTCTGGCAGTTGATCCTGCCGAGTTTCCATGTTTTTTCTTCTGGTGTTCGCCATGCTCTTGGTTGAAATTGTAGCTTTACGGTATGGGATTCGAAATTTATCGTCCCCACGGTCGGCGCCAATGTTCTGGTGTAGAACACAAATGTCTAGCTTAGACAAGCTAGTAATTCGATATAGGATCTTTAGTCTTCTCTCGTATACCTATGGAGGAGATATCCTGGATAGATAGGAGATCACGAGCTTAAACACAAGGGTTTTCACCCAAAGGCGTGGGGTGTGTGCTCGTGTATGCAATATGATAAATAGGTTCGAGAATGTGTGTACCGTGCAACCGTTGGATCCTCTCTTATTTATAGAGGAAATGTTCCTACCGTTAGTTGGCGGCTTTCCTACCTTTCTACCCTAAGATGTTCTCCCCATCATTCATGATGATGGGGAACGTGGGATCCAAGATCACAGGGTCATGGGATCATGGGTTCTGTCCCAGTAGGAGTACGTCGATGGGCCTTATCTTCCGAGGCTCATTTATCTCGGTCCATAACAGAAGTAAATTGGGAAAATTATGTTTAGGTCCCAACCAAGAAAAATGGTATGAGAAAAGTCTCGTGAGGTTGTTAATAACAAGTGAAACATCAACTATTAACAAGTGGATTAGTCACCATTAACAAGTTGTGAGACTTTTCTGATATTTTTCTCTTCATTAAGACCTAAACCTAATTTTCCCAAATAAATTTGATGATGCAGGGATCCACTGAAATTCTCCATAAGGGTTTGGTACGAGGGGAGTGAGGAGGGGAATTTTTATAAGTTGAATTTAAAAAATTGGAGAAGTGGGGTTATAAAATTTAAATAAAGAGAATATGTAAAATAAAAGGGTAAACAAAATTAATTAAAAACTTTTAAACAAACTTCTCTCACTTTTAGAATTCACCTTAGAAATTTTTTAGAGAAAATGACAATAAAATACCTTTTGAATATGTAAAACCCCCAGAAGTCTTTCGAATTTGTAAAAAGACTGAGAGGTACAAATGACCTATGAGGGATATTCAAATTCGGGTGAAATTACCATTTTGCCCTTAGTTTTTTTTTTTTTTTTTAAAAAAAAAAACCAAAAACCCTCCACCCTCGGCACCACCACTGCCGGCGGCCGCCGGCCACCACCACCGGTCCTTTGTACATTTCAGTCTTTTTACAAATTCGGAAGACTTCTGGGGGTTTTACAAATTTAAAAGGTATTTTATTGGCATTTTCCCAAATTTTTACTTCCACCATCATCTTTTCGTCCCCTCCTATCCTCATACCAAACAAGCCCTAAGTATATATTTCTGTACTCGCAAGTTTCATCCCTCGCCTCATTTCATGCGTAGCATTGCGTCACTAATGCCTTCGGGATAAAACAGATCACATCACTCACTCAGGAAAGAAAAAATATATATATTACTCCCTCTGGTCTTAATTATAGGACCAAATTTGTAGTGAAAAAATACTACAAACTTAGTCCTATAATTAAGACTGGAGGGAGTAATATATTTTTTTTTTCTTTCCTAAGTGAATGATTTGCACTATAAACTTGGTCCTATAATTAGGATGAGAGGTAGTATAAAGAATCACTGCTTTATATATATATATATATATATATATATATATATATATATATATATATATATATAATATGAATTTTTACAAAAGTCAACAATAATGGAGTATTCATTTCACAACATGTTTACAAAACTCAAAACAATAATGGAGTGTTCATTTCACAAAATTTCCACTCTCCCAAGTTTGATCTCGTCTCATTCTACGTGCAGTATTTGTGTGGTCACAATGCGTTCAAGTTTTAAAAAAGCCTAGAGTACGTCACTCGCACAGAAAAGAAAAAATAATTACAATAATCTTTACTTTTTACTAATATTTGTTTATAGGACAATATTTTGTGTGCGCTTTTTACAAAAAGTCAAAACAATCATGGAGGGTTGTTTACATAAATTTCCTATCCAAATACTACAACAACAATGACAATCCATATCTCACTCTATTGGAAATTTGGAATACATTACTCTATCAACCACTAAATATTTTAATGTATGGTTAATCATGAGGTTTCACTTTTAGCTCCATCGAGTGTTTTTTTAGGGAAAATCCATCTCGTGGCTCAAATAACTAAAAAGTTGTTAAAAATATCACGTGTCAAAAAAAGCCCTAAGGTCTTTTCTGGTATTATTTCATAAAACGTTAGTTGTTAACGTGTACTGATATAGTTATTAACGAGTACTGATTTAGTTGTTAACGGGTACTGATTTAGTTGTTAGGATATTGTTGTTAACGTCTACTGATATAATTGTTAATGTTCTACTGATATAGTTGTTAACGTTTATGAAATTATACCGAAAAGGCCTTAGGACATTTTTTGACATGTGATTTTTTCTTGGGTCTTTTTAAATAATTTTTTGCCAATTTGGGCCCTAAGGGGATTTTCCTTTTTTTTCTTTTTTTAATCTTCTCTTACTCCTTTCCAGAATATTCTATGCCATCATTTGATTTACTCTCACCATAACACATCCAATGACTTTTTGTGTGTGTTTAAACTACTTCAAACGATTTTTTATTATTTTCTAAGAGATAACGTATTGATTTATATACTAAGTAGGAAATTAGTTAGTGAAACATTTGTCTCTTCCAATTACTTTTAACATTCTTTTCAAAATTCATGAACAGTATCCCACTACTATAGAATTGCCAAAATATGACAGTTACTCTATTGATTATAAATTACGGTTCCAAACCATCATGCAGGCGCTATATATGTTTAGCACAAGATACATAACGGTTCTGAATCATAATATATTAAAGGCGTATATAATGGTTATTTGTTATTAAATGTAATGCATTGGCGTTATTTTTTTATATATATAATTATTTTTTTGTATTTTTTATTTATTTTTAGGTTAAAGGATTTCTCCAGTCACTAGAGATAAGTTATCTCCAGTGACCCCCAAAACTACGTCGTTTTGGATTAATGAAGGGTATTTTTGCAATTTTTCACCTTTCATTAATTCACTTAAAATTACAAACATATCCTTCAGTAATTCAAAACGACGTAGTTTTAGGAATTATTGGAGATAACTTATCTCCAGCCACTGGAGAAATACTTTTCCCTTATTTTTACTGTTAATATTTATTATATAAAAAATAATCATTGATAATAACATGATAATAGTATTAAATATAAAATTTTATTTATAATATTCAAAATTCAATACATTATCTTTTTTTTCTATGGAAAAATAAATTCATATTATATAACAAAGTAATTAATAACTTACAAAGTGTTGTTGCATCCATCGAATATCATATAGTAAACATTACATAGGCCAAGGAACTGTCTAATTGAGAACTATAATTTTCACATGGGAAATCCTAATTTGATAACAAAACATAGAAACATCTTCTGGATTTGGACTATATTTTTGACGTAGAATAAAGTGGAGAGCATTACGCAAAGCAATCAGCAGCGACTAGAGAGCACCCAACTTAATAGGAGGGTAATTTGACCATTGTGCAACCAAATGATCTCGGAACTAAATTCGAGTTTTTACGCCATTTTTCTGATAAGAAGATCCAGATAAATGAAATGAGAGAAACCAATAGCACAAGATGAACATATATAGAATATTTCTTGGAATAAGGTTAAAATCTGCTCGTCTGGAACATATATTGATATGGTTTGGTTGTCTGCTCTAAGAGGTGAGAATTATCGCCCTCCTATGTGTCATTTGGATGACCTGACAAGGTGAAAAACTTGTCGCTGCATGACAAATCTAATTCCGAACAAACTTTAAGAACTCTAATGGTTGGAATATTAAGTAAGATAAAAAGTTGGATTTATCTTGATTGTTTTCCATCCAAACATATAACCATTGAGGTCCAATTCGGGTGATCATCATTTCTAATGCCTAGTTGGCATCCAAACCAACATGCCCTTGAAAAATGATAAGTTAAGAATAGATTATCCAAAGATTCATTATTTAGGGAACAAAAAGAACATACCTCGGAATTAACAATATGTCTAATTTTGAGCAAATTAGAGGAAGGAATAATACTTCTGAGTAGCTTCCAAGCAAATAAACGAATTCGTAGAGGTACCAGGAGCTTCCATGCCAAGCATTAACATAGCGTATTGGTAACCTGAGAGGGTTGCCTTCTTCCACGAAAGACGAGTAGTAGAAGAGCAATATGTATCCGTCCCATAGCGTGTATGTCCCAGATATATTCCCCATCCATTTAAGAGAGTCCTTGGTTTGAATAAGAAGGATCGGAAATTTGTGAAATTTTCTCACTATCTGTCTAGGATAAAGAGAAGATAGTCGATTGAAATTCCATCTAAAATGTTGGTGCAGTATAAGGTCTGACACATTCAAAGAAGGATATACTAGACATGACTGCAACAGTGGCCACCAAAGCCTATTATCCAAAGATATTGAGTCTCCGTCCCCGACTTGCCAAGAAAGTCGATCAATAATCAAAGACCCTTTTTAAGAATGTGTTTTCCAAACCAGAGCACTATTGTAAGCAATCTTGAATATGAATTCGTTATTAGCATCCATAAATTTTTGAAGCAAGATCCGACTAAGGAGTGTGTGTGGAGCTGAAACAATTTCTCCACGTGTTTAGACAAATTAAAAGAGCGTCATTAAAGGCTTCCAATTGTATGAGCTGTAGACCGCCATTTTTCTGAGTAAGGCATAACTCATTCCAGGTCAAAAGATAAGCATTGCGCGAATTTGTAGAATATCCATAAAAGAAATTAGCCATCTTCACTGCAATCCGATGACATATATGATGTGGAAATTTGAGACAAGAGAACAGATAAACCAGCAAGGATGTTAGAGAATTTTCATTCAACACCAAGCGCCCTGCTTGTGAAAGAGTCAAACTTTTCCGACCAGCTAATCTTTTATCAATCCTTTCAAGAACTACTTCAAATTTTCTATTCTCAGAGTTTTTTCCATCAATATATGTACCTAAATACTTACCCATTTGTGAATGAAATCGAATTTCAAGAATTCCAGAAATTTTTCTCTAAAGGCGATCTAAAGGGCTGCAGACAAGGCTTGATTTTCTGATAATTAATGTGCTATCTAGAAATCAAGGAAAATCTCCTTAGGAGAGCCTTTTTTTTTTTTTTAACACTCTCCTTAGGAGAGCCTTAACTATACGACAATCCTCTTCCGTGGCACGGTAGAAGAGTAACGTGTCATTAGCATACATTAAATGGGTCAATGGATCAGCATTGGGAGATATGAGAAGACCCTCCCACCAATGAAAATTTGCAACTTGGTGTATAATATATACTCCTCTGGTCCTTATTATAAGGCATTAACTAACTTTTCTTACAAACCAATAAAAATAGTTAAAGTCAATAAAGTTGTCCTAAAATCTAAGTAATTTCCAATATTATCCATACTAATTACATTAAACTCTAATATCTCACCCACTATCTTTATTAATTAGGGGCAGACATGTAAAAAAATAATCATTGATCATTGGGAACAAGCAAATGCCTTATAAAAATGACCAAATAAACTTGCTAGTTGATGCCTTATAAAAATGACCAGAAAGAAAGTACACAATAAAACATCAGCACAAATGTGAAATTGCCGAACACCATGGATTGAACGGATCTCTCGTCTTCCATGTCATGCTTTCAAGCCATTTACCACGATACATGGTGATTTGTAATGTCCTTTCTGTACTTCAAATTGAAAACACTCAAAATGGTTTGTCATTTTGATTGACAATCACATTTGTGTGAGTTGGGTTTTCAACTAAAGTTTCTTTGGCATGTTACAGCCCTCACCTAATCATTGTTGGAATAGAGTACTAAATTGAGACAGGAGGAGAAAGGGGTAGAAGATGATGATAGTGCTTACAAAACGAAGCAACATGACAAGTTCACAAAAAAAAAAAAAAAAAAGAAAAGAAAAGAAGAAGCAAAGTGATGCTCTCAGTCTCTCACGCAGAGAGATAATTTAAAATAAAGTAATCTTTAATTAATATAAACCAAGGTTTTAGTTACATGGATGAGATTTCAAGAGTGAGGATTTCACATCTCTAAGATCAGTACCTATATATCATGACCAAAGCATGCTACAAGCCCTATATTTAAGTTTACATTTAAAATTATAATTTTACTCACTCTCATTTATGTAGAGGGAGCTAGACACAAAAACATGCAAATTGACAAAAAAGCCAAAGTACAAAAGTGAGAAGGAGTTTTGTCATATTTCATAGGTCATTCCAACCTTGAGAAGCCTTCTTCGAGGAACAGCCATGTGGGTGACCCCTTGCCTAAAGTTGTGTCTCAAGAAGCGATACACATAATTAACCACGATCTTATTGATGAAGGATGAATTTGGTTTTGCCACCACCTCTGCTTCCCCTAACAAGTACACCACCCCTTTCTCCCTCGCTTTCTCTACAAACTTGACCTCCTCTTCAACACCCTGCAGCCCAGGGGTGGCGCGTGCAGAATCAGACGAGGCACGTGATATTCCGTTATTTTGCTCCGGTGCTATTCTATGCGAAAAAGAGTTCCTCGCTGATGATTTTATCACATCGTGATCGCTCTCCGGCTCGTTCCTAGCCAAAGCGCCAACTTGTTCGGTGCTTACTCGACCCTCCTGATCCACGTCCTCACGAATGACAATTAGATCTTCTTCACGAATAAACCATTCCAAGTGTTGTACTAGCTGCGTCTCAAACTCCTCTGGATCCTCAATCCTATCGTTGTAACCGTACCTCACAACACACCGGAACATACGGTCCTCTCTTGGTCCCACCTGGCGAAACAGGAATCTCTCTTCCAGTACAACTCTGCTAACAGGAATAGACTTTATAGAAACAAAGACAATCACAGAGTGGATTGATGGCACGTTGGCAATGAAGTGAGGGAATATGGGAGGAATGCCTTGCACTAGTTCAGAATACAAAAGTCCGATTCCTGGCACACGGTTTACATTGGAATTGTTGATCAGTTCATTTACTTGTTCCGTGGAAATCTTGTTCTCGAGCTCGAAATTGTATCGTTCTTTGTGCACATAATGCCATATTCCCATCATCATGGTCAAGAAGAAAGCAGATACAAGAGGAAGAAAGCCTCCTTGTGGGAACTTAGTTAATTGAGCTGTAAGATAGAGTGCCTCTGTGCAGCCGAATATCAAAACGAAGAGAATAATCCACAATAAGTTCGTCTTCCATATCGTTAGCATTACAAGTGTGACCAGCGATGTCGTGATCGTCATGTCACCAACCACGGCAATCCCTGCATCACATGCCATGCAATATGCTTGTTGTTGATGAGTATTTAAAATAA
Organism: Acacia melanoxylon; assembly: GCA_019022615.1. Lineage (NCBI taxonomy): Eukaryota > Viridiplantae > Streptophyta > Magnoliopsida > Fabales > Fabaceae > Acacia > Acacia melanoxylon. The sequence continues at coordinate 5,964,572 of JAFJYJ010000030.1, read as the reverse complement.
ATAAATAAAATTCAACCAAATCAAACTAGCTAGATCAACAAGATGCATTAAAAAGAAATGCCACTTTTACCGTATGCATGACTGATATTTTCTGTGGTCTTGAAGGCAGCACATATTATAATGCATGCAATCATGAACATGTAGTTGACCTCAGCAATATACACTTGACCCCTGTGTTTGACAGAAGTATGCACAACCTTCACCCTTGGGAAACAACCTAGATTTAGGGCTTGTGATAAGATGGAAAATGCTCCCGAAATCATTGCTTGGCTCGCTATAATGGCGGCAGCTATAGCTATAATAAATGTTGGCCAATATAAAGGATCTGCATATTATTCACAATTGAAGAGCCAAATGTTACACATGAATCCTTCAAAGTCCAAAAATGTAAGTGTTTGTATCTCTATTGGCGTATGTCTCCCTTTAATTTATAATGAGTACCCCCCCCCCTTTTTTTTATATATAAAAAAAGCCTTACCTGGTATGCTAGCATAGAAGGTGTTCAACACGTTCTGTGGGTACTTTCGTAAATATGCTGCTTGCCCACTATATGCAGCTAGCAATGCAGGAAATGTCACACAACTGAAGCTTATCTGCAACATCATTTATCATCCATGTCAATTTAATTTTGTTGCTTCACCAAGGAATTGTTGATCACAACAATGTTGTTCATAGTAGAGAATCCTTGAGAAAATTAAAGGGATCAGGCAACTTGAGAGAACATAACCAAAACAGAGTTTCATAATTATTAAAAAAAAAAAAACCGTGGATTAACGACGGAATTTGATGATTTCTTAATAAATAGAGACTGTCACTAATAAATTAGTGACAGAATTCTGTAGCTAATTCATTGTTTTTCAAAAAGAGGCAAACATTCTGGATGTTCACATACAAGGTAAAATAAAAAACCTAAGCTAAATGAATGATGTATTGAGCATATTGAGATTTAAGCTTTTAACCTTCTGAAGATAATGTTAGGTGAAAATGAAATATTACTTACTTGAATTGCTCGTACGCTGAAGTGACCCAAGTCAGCAAACATGGCTTCGGATCCTGATATTGTTTGTAGAACACTCTAATCAGAAATTAGAATTAAGGGGAAAATGAAAATTTTAAAGAATTAATTAAAGATTAAACAGTATCAACTTACCAGTAATACATAAAAAAACCCCTCCAAGTGATATCCATCCTTTCTTACCATTCCTCTTGAAGTAGTCAACTATATATTTTGGATTGAAAGCACGCAATACCCCAGTGTCATATTTGAATAAATTGTAAAGGCCGATTCCGCCTATGAATATAAACCACACAACAACAATGGGAGCGAATGAAATTCCCACTTTATCAGTCCCAAGTCGTTGGACTGAGAAAAGGACGATCAAAATCCCAATTGTAATTCCCACGACAGCTCCTGAAAGATTCAAAATAAATTAATTAAAAAAAAATCAACTATGATTGCCTAATCTTGAATTGATTTGCATAAGTTCAAAAGTTCATATAGTCCGTCTCAAATGACTAGCCTATTAAAAGGGAGAGCCCCTTGAACCTACTAGCCCCACTCCACTTGTGAGGCTTGCTAACCCCCTTTAAAAACTCCTCACTATGGTATTTCACTCAGCCTCTTGATAGTCAGAACCCTTCACAGACAGCTCTTTCCATGAATATTGGCCTCTCAATGAGAGCATCAATGTAAAGATCACAAACTCAAAGTGAGAATGCATCCCAAAAGACTAGCCTATTAGGAAGAAAGAGTCATTATATTGAACTTATAAACCCTATTTCACTATGCTTTTGGAGTGCCTATTGCACTTCAATTTTCCTTAACTTCTCTTTTTTTTTAATCATTATATTCTACATAGAAGGAATCAGATTTTGATATGTTATGGGCAAAAAATAGTACAATTTTCAAATTTGTATAATTTTTTAAAGATTGCAGTTGTAAATTTAAAAGAAATTACACAATTTTAAAGTATTCTTCTTTAAAAATCATTAAAAATTTGAAAATTGCACCATTTTATTTTTTTTTTATAGTAGGTTAAAATTCCACTCATTTAGGTAGAATCTAATAATCAAAGAAAAAAAAAACATTTGTAAAATTGGGGAAAACTGAAGGGCAGCACAGAGGGAGCAAAAAGACCCCAAAGGGACTCAAAACATTCAAATATGAATTCACACATATGTGAGTACCTTGACCCAAGGATTTACTGATGCCGCTTACCGCAGAAAGAACTGCATGAATAATAAGTTTAAGTCAAAGTATAGTCAGCAAAGTGGTCAGAGATTAATTAAGCAAATATAATTTGGGCGCACAAAATATTAATCGATCTGATTAAATATAAGCATTTAGAAATGAAATTGAAGAACCTGAAATTGAGGGCGTAAGAACCCCATCTCCAATCACCATTGAAGTTCCCATAATGGCCAAAAGGACAAGAAAAATCCTCGCAGGTTTACTATTTTCTATCTTGCTTTTTATTTTCTCAGCTCGTTTAAGTTGGCTGGATGGTTCTTCCAATTTGTAGTTTGAAAGCTCCCTGTCCTCTGGTTGTTGATTTGGAATGAGACTCACCTTCATGTGGCGACATATCAACGAATAGAGCGCAAATGCTCCACCTACAGACAAACAAGTTCTAAGACACGGACTCGGCCAATTTAAATGATAAACTATATATAGCTGACAAAGTATGATTAAATTTTAAATGTCATTAAGAATAATTCTAAAACCAATTTCACATAATAAAAAACTTATTAGTTTTTGTCCCTTTTTACCTAAAGAAACTTTTTTTCATTTTTTTTCCATGTAATATAATTATATACTCTTTTTCCCAATTTAAAGAATTTTAAATAACTAAGTAGGATTAAATTTAAATATTTTTTTAAAAAATAATAAATATAAATTATATTAAAATTAACAAAAAATTCAAATTTTATTTTAAAAAATAAAATTTTAATAAAATTTATATTTATTATTTTTATAAAAAAATATTTAAGCATATTTTATTAATTAATTATATGATTATCACTTAAATTGTTGAGTCTGCATTTTCCATTAATGACATTAATAGCGTTAAGAGATTATATAACTAAAAATACACTTTATGAACTTGAATAAAACCTTTAAGCAACTCTTTAAAAGACTAAAAATAAACTTTAGTACAAATCTCATCTTTATTTTCATTATCGATAATTAGCAGCAATACAAGGAATTGATAAAATACAAATAAGAAAAGAAAAGAAAGAATTGAAGCACAAATAATAATAATATTTATATTATATATAAATTTATAAGTTAGTCAATATATAGTTTGGAGAGAAAAAAATGATATATATAAATATTTTAAAATAATTTAATTAGTTTTCTTAATATAAAAAAAAAAATCAACTACTTTATTTTATATTTAAAAGGAGATGGAGTAATAAGCAAAATTGTTACCGTTTCCATTGTCGTTTGCCCATAAGACGATGAAGACATACTTAAGCATAGGGATGATGATGATGGTATAGATGATGAGACCCAAGGCGCCGAGGATGTCATCATTGTTCTTAATCCCATCGGTGAAAATACTAGCGTACACATAAAGTGGGGACGTACCAATATCTCCATACACAATCCCCAAGCTTTGAAATGCCAAAATTAGAGTCACTTTCCAAGGCAACTGTATGTTGTGAACAGATTGAAATTAAGATTCAATTACGACAACAAATGATCACAAGATGTGTACTGGGAGAAAGAAGGATTTTGGATGTTTGTCAATATATCGTTTATTTTACATAGAAAAAATATTTAGAAAGTTGGGGAAACTTAAGGGATAATAGAGGGGGCAACGGAGAAGGAGAGAGGAGGTAGCAGACACCCCAAATCTGAGAAAGAGAGAGAGAGAGGTTGTTATGTGTACCTTAGAGTGGTTGCTTTGAATATCAGAAACTCTTCCAGCTTCCAAATTGAAGGAGTCAAGACGACGGAGCTTTGCCCACGATACCTTTCGCTCGTTGAGCTTCTTGCTGCTTTCTTCCTTCGATGGCGTTTCCATCTCTCTGATCTCTCTCTCTCTCTCTCTCTCTATGCGCCTAGGATCTGCTTTAAGGTTCTCACACACTTGTGTATATATACCATATATTGACACACTGTACTACTTTGATTCTCTTTATTTTATAAGGGAAAATTTTAATTTAATATATGGGTGCATTGTATTACTTTGCTTCTCTGCTCATTTTCTAAATAAAAAACTAACAAGATAGTCAGACCTCGCACTCAAATAATTGTACTATTTTATACCTTAAACGCCGCCCCCTACGGTAAATTTTTTGCGCGTCGTTGACAAAAGTGATTAGGAGAGAGCTCAATTGGTGGCGTTTTGTTTGTATTTTTTGGTGCGTTATCAGTAGCTGATGAAATTTCTAAGGCATCTCCGTCATCTACAAAGACATTATTGCATAGTGGTATAATTTTTATAAAACGTTCCTTTCAGTTATAATCTTTTTGAATAAAAAACTAAATTGATTACTCTTGGGTTTGACATTCTCTTCGTTTATTTTAGTTCTAATTTTTTTAATCAAAATTTTAGTTCTAACTCATAATTGTAATTGTTGGAATGATGATGATATCATTACTACTCATCACTAACTTTGTTCTGTCTTGGATTAAAGCCTATTTTGTCCTGTAAGGTTTTTGGGGACAATTCCCCCCCCCCCCCCCACAGAAAGTGGTAACAAGAAAACAATTTAACCCATCTGTTGGAAAATCTTTAATTTTGATTGTTAGTTTGATAATTTTGACCATTACATGATAGAATCTGCACAACCACCTCACCCTCAAGAGCCACATCATCATCCACATCACTTCATCACTTTCTCTTTCTCGCCACACATCCTTTGCCTCTTCTCCATCCACACAGATTTGGCGCCATGACCGGAGAAGTGGAATCGAAGAGATTTAGAAATTTGAATCACCTTCATCATCTTAGAAGAGGTAAAGAGCCATAGTGGCTGATTCAGATCATTCACGTCTCTAGTTAGTGCTGAGATGATGTCTTTGTAGGAATCTTGTTTGATTCCTTTTGTGGAATGCCAGAGTATAGGAATCTGGTTTAATTTATCTTTAGAACCCATGAAGCTCCAACAACTTTGACGTGGTATATGAGCTTAAGCAAATCTCCAGATGTTTTCTTCAAAAATTTATACTCAACACGGTAGGATTTCTTCAGAGCAGCATAGCTAGGAACGGGGTAGCAGGAACTGAATCAATCCGAAGTTTCCTCGAACTTTGGATTCTTCGAATCTGGCAACCCTGCAATCCGAAAAATTAAAACCCGTAAAACCCATCATCGTAGGTCATCTCCGACTGCGAGGTGCGCCTGAAATGAACCGCCGAAGAGGCATAGATGAGCCACGTCTTATTGTTATCAAGCCTAACTGTGTTTCTTGAGAGAATCGATGGACGAGAATGACACAATCTCGTGGACGGTGGAGATAGAAACCGACGTCCACCGTGTGGCCTCGATGGTGATAAAGGGGCTTCCTTTGATGAGAAAGAACCGGAGGTTGGAAGGGGGAAGCTCGAGAGTGACAATGAGATCACTAAAGGACTAGACGACATGTGATTTGTTAGAGGAAGAGGAACTGTATCGAGGGCTGGGTTTGGAGGAGATGGTGAGGTCAGGGACAGAGACATGCTACAAGAGGGTGGCGGTGAAGAACATGATAGAGATAAAGTGATATGGATGATCACGTGGCTCTAAGGCTCTTGAGGGTGAGGTGGCTATGATGACTGTGCATGTAAATCAGACTAACTGTTAAAATTAACATTTCAAATGGATGAGGTAAAATTGCTCCATTTGTTATAACAAAATTGTTTCCCAAAAATTTTCCAAAAAAAAAATTGTTCATCCGTAAAAACTTCTGAAACAAAATAGGCCTTTAGCCCATTTGTTTTTTCCCTAACCAAGGAGAGACAAAGTTAATTTCTTTCCTATTTTACTTGCATCACAAATTTGGAAAATAATCGATATTGGCTGTTATATTGTTTTTAATGAAATACTATTGATGATTTATGAATTATAAAATTTTATATTTTTATATTATGGTTATTTATATTATATAAACAATGGAGAATGACACAAAGGTTTAAGGAGGAGAAATAATCACAAGATAATCCTTTAAAATCATAAATTGCATTCAACTCTTATGGGGTTCACATTACATGCTTATAATTATAAGCTTATTAGGTGTTTATATCTCTAATTAGAGGTATAAGCATATTTTTTTAAATTTTTATATATTATATTTATTTAGATTTAAATTATATGCTGTTTTTTGAGATTTTTTTTGCACCCAGTTTCTCAAATTAATTAATTTTCAGTTCTGCATTTGTCTGTAACACCAGTATTATGAAAATTAATTAATTTGAGAAACTAAAAAAAAAAAATCTCGAAAAGATCATATAATTTAAATCTAAATAAATATAATATATATAAAATTTAAAAAATATGCTTATACCTCTAATTAGATGTATAAACAAGACCTAATAAGCCTTATAATTATAAAGATGTAATGTGGATTCACTCTTATGAGAGACGTGGGTTTGATTAATTCCACATGTGAAAAAAAAAGACTATTTTACTTCCATTTGTTTTTTTTTTAATTTATTTTGTTCTTTTTTAAATAACAAAACTACGATGAAAATTTTAAAATTTTGATCACAAAACTTATTTTCATTTTAATCCTTAAAGTATAGTGAAAATTCAAAATGTTTTGGGAGCTGATTAAAATAAATTTGATACTATGGGTAACTACTTAAATTAGTGATGAGGGAAATTTTTTATAAGTTGAATTTAAAAAATTGGAGAAATTAAGTTATAAAATTTAGATTTTAGATAAAGAGAATATGTAAAATAAAAAAATAAACAAAAAGTCAAAACAATAATGGAGTGTTCAGGCAAAAAAAAAAAAAAGTAAAAAAAAAAATGAAACTAAGTTTCATCCCTCGTCTTATTCCACGTGTAGTATTGCGTCACTAATGCCTTCGGGAAAAAAGTCAAAAACATATCACATCGCTCACTCGGGGAAGCAAAACAAAAAACAAAAAATATAAATAATCACTACTTTATAGTACTCCCTCCCTCTTGTCCTAATTATAAAAGTTAATTGATTAACTTTTAGAGGGATTAAAAAAGCTAATTATATTAATTTAGAGTATTTTTATTTTTTTCTTCAAATTAAATAGTTTGACTAATAAACTAATATATAATTATAAGAAAGACTTTTGTAAATCGTGTACAAAAGCAGCTCCTATAATTGTCTTTCCCTTAGGGCCAGGAGTAGTAATATATAATCTAAAAAACACAACATATAAAATGATTAAGTAACTTATTTAGCTTCTTTAATCTCTCTAAAAAAAGTCAACTTACTCTTATAATTAAAAAAAAAAAGTAGTATTACATTAATATGCTTTTTTGAGCCAAAAAAAAAACATTAATATGCTTTTTACAAAAAGTAAAAACAATAATGGAGTGTTCATTTCACAAAATTTCCACACTCCCAGGTTTCATCTCGTCTCATTCTAGGTTTCAGCTCGTCTCGTTCTACGTGCAGTATTTGTGTGGTCACAATGCGTTCAAGTAAAAAAAAAAAAAAAAAAAAACAGAGTAAAGCAAAAATAATTACAACTAATCTTTACTTTGTACTAATATTTGTTTATAGGACAATATTTTGAGTTTTTTTTTTTTTTCAAAATGTCAAAATAATAATGGAGTGTTCTTTTCATAAATTCCTTATTCTTAATGCTACAACAACAAGATGGGGTTTGATTACTCTACGAGCAATAAGGGTGATCATGAATCCCAAGCGAGCCCCCCAAAAAAAAAAATCGTCCAACCCTACTGGGAAATTTTTTGGCACAATTGGGTTAAATATTTTTGCAGCCAGGGTATGCCGCCTTGTCTATTTGGCCTTTTTTAAAGTATATATATTATTATATTTTTATAAATATTTCTTATAAATCCAATTATATATTTTTTGTTAAGACATATAGTAATTTTTAAATTTTAAGATTCAAGTTGTAGACTTATTTTGAAATATCTCAAGATGTGGAATCATCGAATGTATTTGAAGTTTATATTATTTAAGGAGAAGTTAAGACATATATTAACTACAGGAATATTTATGAAATTTAAATGGAATTATCTTTTTTTCACATGTCGACGGGGAAGAGCGTTACCACTTGGGTAAGGAAACCCACTCTTACCCAGCCCAAAATGGTTATAGTTTTTACCGGGCATTAGGCAAAGAAAAATGCTTTGCCGTTCATCTTTCGGTTTGGGCATCGGACGGTGTCTCACCCAGCCCATGCCCAACCCTTTAACAACTAAATATTTTAATATATTGTTAATCATGAGGTTTTATTTAATAATTTCGTTGAGTGTTTTTCAATATCTTCGCCTACTTCTTTTGAGAAGATTATATGCCATTTGATTTATTCTCCTCAAAATACATCCAATGACTTTTTTTATGTGTCTAAACTATCTCAAACCAGTATTTACCAGTTTCTAAGAGAGAACATATTGATTTATAGTATATACTCCCCCCGGTCCTAATTATAGGACATATTTAACTAATTTTGAGGAGATTAAGGATGAGAGTTAAATTAGTTAATTTTACTCATTTTCCTAAAATGCCCTCATATAAATTTAAAATGACATAAGTAAAAGTAAATCAACAACTCATACCACATACTTCTCTAATATAAAATTTTTCTTTCTACACGCTTTCTAATTGAAATAATGGTTTTGTTTTATATATATATATATATATATATATGTATGTATATTATACATACATATATTTACACACATATATATAGACACACACATATATATATTGACAAACACACAAAGATATACATATATGTACACACACATAGATATACAAATATACATATATGTATAAACACACACAACATATATATATATATATATATATATATATATATATATATATATGTATACACACACACATAAATTGACAAACACACACAAAGATATACATATATGTACACACATAAATACACAAATATACATATATGTATAAACACACACACACACACATATTTATATATATCTGTATACACACACACACATATTGACAAACACACACAAAGATATACATATATGTATGCACACTCACCAAAAACCAAATACACTTGAGAGAATAAAATAGGGGTATTTTAGGAAGAAATTGATAAAAATTAAAATGTTGTCTTATAATTAGGACCGGAAAGAGTACAATGTAGGAAAATATTTAGTGAAACATTTGTCTCGTCCAATTACTCTTTACATTTTTTCCAAAATCATGAACAATATCCTCACTACTACATAATTGCTGAAATATGATAATTATCGGCAATAAATTACCGAATCGTCATATATACAAACGTTATATATGCTCACCACAAGATATATGACAGTTCCGAACTGTAATATATTAAGGGTATATATAATAGTTATTTGTTAATAAATGTAATGTATTGGCTTTATTTTTTTTTAATTAATTTTTTTATTATTTAGTTTTATTGTTAATATTTATTATATAAAACACAATAAATCATTGATAATAACATGATAGTAATATTAAATAAAAAAAATTATTTAGTGTTCAAAATTCAATACATTATCTTTTTTCCAAGGGTTAAGGTATAAAAATATATATGTGATTGTTCGAAAAGTGCACTCAACATTAAGTACTTTTTTAGGTGCAAAAGTATTATGTGGTTACAAAAGTGGAGCAAAAATACTCATTGACTATTAGTTGACTATTAATTTAACTTTTTTGTATTTTTAAGTGATAGGGCAAAACTTTATAGCCTATAGACTCCGCAAGTATACGGGCCATATCAAGTAATAAAGTGATAAGAAAAGTATCGTTCCCACGAGGACTTAATCCAACTAGCAATTAGATATTAAATTCCCTTATTCTGTTTAAGTTGAGCGAGTTATAATTGTTTTCAATAATGAAGAAAATTAATAAGAAACTAATAGTAGCAAAAGAGCGAATTCAAATATCGAGAAGTACAACCTAGAGTCACTGATCCCTTGTTGGTTTCTTAGATTTTATCCCAACTAAATTAATTTTGAATTAACCTAATCAACTAATCTAGAGTATTAATGTCTATAAATGTCTTCCAGTCCATTTATATACCTACCTTAATTAATTATGCAATGCCTCACACAACTAAATAAAATGCGTTTTAAATCGGGCTCACTCTAATTTGATTATGTGGAGCTTCTAGGTATATTCCTATCCTAGACGCAAATTAGATTAAAACTTAATTCCACATTATTTAATCCAAGGTCAAATTAAGATTCTCTCTTCCAAGTTCAACCCTAAATCCCCAAAACATGCTTAATAGTGGCCAATTACTAAGCAATAACAATAAATACAAATTAAATAAACTGAAATAAAATTAATCAAAACTAATCCGTGGAATAAACTCTAGAATCCAAACAAGTTTATAGGTTCTCTAGATTGAAAAGAAAATTTAGTCACACATGGCTAAAATCCATAACAAAAAGATGAAACTCAAGAATCAAGAAATGAGAGAAAGAACAAGGCAGAGATGACACCACTATTGTTAAACTTCATCTCTTTATTGCTCCTGGTTGTTGCGTGCTACTGATCCTCTCCCTCGTCTTTCTTTCTTTCCTTGCGTCTCTGTTGCTCTACGTTTTTTGTTGTTACTGATGCTTCTTTTATCTGCTTGCGTCTTTCTTGATTTTATCTCTACTCTCTTGCTTCCTTTTAATAGATATTGTTGTGGGCCCTACGCGTGCGACTGTGATCTCTTTTTTTTTGGGAAAAGAGCATATGATACTGTTCTGGTGTGGAACCAGATGTCTAGCCCGATGGGCTAGTACTTTGATATTGGATCGAGATACTCCACCAGAATATCAATGGGACTGATATCCTCGAGGAGATGTGATCACTGTACACTATAGACCATACGCCAAAAAGGGGGGATGAGGAATGTGTCAAGTGGGGATGTGCACAATGATACTGAATTTACTAGGTTTGAGTTAGAACGTGTGCACCTTAGTGTTATGCCCCTGTATATATAGGGCTTGCTTTGATATCCTAACCGTATTCATTGATTTTCTGTTAAGTACAATTGTGAGACATGAGCCTATATAAAGGCACAAATATGGGCTTTGTAAGATTTAAATTTTAATGTTTTATTCCATCAATGAAATGTATTTATTCAGGAAATCGTGTGGGTTAGGAACTTTTCATGGCATCAAGAGAAGGGTCCACAGGAAGAGAGGGGTTACGATCAAAGAGGAGGGAAAAGGTTGGAGATTAAGGGGCCAGAGGTCGTGTTTGGGGTCGGAGAGGGAGTCGGACGATGTGATTTGGTCGGACTAGGGGTCGAAGGTGAATCAAAGATGGAGAAGGAGGTAGAAGCGTGAGAGAGTATGAGAGGCATGTTCGAAAAAGATGAAAAGGTGAACTTTTCAACAACTATTTTTTCAAAATCAGCCATTGAAATTAAATTTTCATCGACTAGTTTAAAAAAAAAACAGTTGTTAAAAGTTTACCTTTCAACGACGATTTAAAGTTAAACTTTTAGTGACTATTTTCATAAACAGTCGTTGAAAATAACTTTCAACAATTGTTTTCATAAACAGTTGTTTTTCAGTTAAACTTTCAACGATTGTTTATCTAGAAAAAGTTGTTGAAAGATAAGCCAAAATTTTAAAAATGTTACCGCCTATTTTTTAACTTCTTTTTTTTCAAAAACGAACATTAATTAGTGTGGTTAAAGGAACTTTTTGTAGTAGTGCCATGATCTTTTCTCACTATGGTGAGTAAGTTAGTGTAATCAATAATGTTTCTTTCAACGAAAATGGAGCTGGTCTAGTGATGTAAGGGCATGTTAGATCTCTCTGGGTCTCGAGTTCAAATTCTAAATAAGACACTTGTGTTAGAAGGGCCAGTCATGAACCTAGAACCAAGACCGAGATGATAATATAAAAAAATATATCTTTAATCCTTCATTTTATAAACCATACTATTAATAATATGTAACTATGTAATTTTATATTGTAAATAATAATTATTTAAATGCTAGAAAATAAAAAGAAGACACTTATATATGTGTGTAGACACACACATATTTTCTGTTATCTGTCCGATCCAAGTTCCTTACAGTCAACACGAAACCATGTAGCCCAAAAAGAGTCTCACCTCCTATTTGTCCCATTCTAAGAGCATTGTCAAAAAGTTTTGTTTTTGTTTTTTATTTGAGTGCAAATTACAGTAAAAACTTTATTTTATATTTAGAATCGGAATGAGTAATTTCTTTTTTATAAGATACTATTCCTTCTAGTACTAATTATAGGACATGTTTAACCAATTTTAGAGGGATTAAGGATATATGTTAAATTAATTAATTTTACTCATTTTTAAAAAAGCCCTTATATAAATTTTGTACTTCAATTAACTTATTGATTTCATATAATCTCTCATTCATGTCAATAGGGATATTTTAGGAAGAAATTGATAAAAAAAAGAGAATGTTTTCCTATAATTAGAATCAAAACAAACTTTCAAATGTTATCATATAATTAGGATCTGAAATAATATTATCTGTATCAATGATTTTTTTTCCCTTATAAAAAGTCAAAAAAAAAAAGTGGCGTGCGCTTCGTTTGACAAAAGCGGCCTACATCGCCAACGAGGAGTGACATAATTGGTTAAGATATCGGCCTTTATTCCCAAAAGGGAGGAGGTTTGATACATGCTTGTTGATGTGAGGGCCTCGCTGGTGGGCGATCTGTAAGTACATCTGTAAGCACTCTTTGAGCCTGAAGACGTGCCCTGACCCTTGTGAGGTACTGATGTCTACCCCACCTAAACTTTTTTATATTAAAAAAAAAAAGTGGCGTACGTCAGTAATACGAGTACTAATTAGCATGCGTGCACTGTTAGTTTGGTTTTTTTCAATACAAGCAACCTTAGTTTTATTTGCTGCAAATCTTTTTTCCCCCTTTAACCAGTTGAGTTAACCTTTACCCATAGGTTGACAAAAAATTGATTTATTTTATATAAAAGCATATTCACCTGATGCAGAAATGGAATGTTACATAAGATTAAGAATACCGATGTAACCTATCAAATCGAATTCATTTACTAAAAAATGCATTCAATGATATGTTAAGACATAAAAATATTGTATTTAAATTAGTATAAATGAGTATTAAATTTCATTAATTGGCAGTTTATGTGTGTGGGCTGTGGGGCGTAACTGGAAATTAATAGGATTATTAAATTAATTAAATTTATCATATTAGTTCACTTGTAAATTTATTAATTAGTTATTGATGGATATATATCCCAATATAAATATGTGCGTGTATATAATTGATATTTTGTAACATCCAAATTTTTAATTCTAAAATTAAGTAATATTTCAAGAGAGGTTAATTTATGGTAATTAAAATTTATCACATAATTACTTAGTATGAGAATACATTCTCTTAAGTAAGAATTAAAGAAAATATTGTAAGTTATATTTTTAGAATACTATACCTTGTTAAGTGTTAAGGAAATTTTATTTAGATTGAAATTATAAACTTTAGTGCAATTGTTGTTTAAAAAAAAAATAAAGAAAAATTTATAATATAATATAATAATATATAATAATAACATTAATATATATTATTATGTGGCCCACCACAAGTTAATGACGGTGCGGGAGTAATAATTAACCCCCACCGCCTCTATTAATTTATATATGAGTGTGTGATGGTTTGTGATGGTGTGATATATGTGTGTGTTGAGAGGAGCTACAAAGGCGGAGAGCAAGGCGTGCATGCGTTGAGTGATTATGAGACGAGCAGGAGATGAAGAGAAAGAAGAGTAGATTATTTAAGTTTTTAAGGTAAGTTATTTATTTTATAGGATCATTTAGGTAGTTAAATTAATTAATTTTTAATAAACTTTCTTCATGAAAGTTATTCTACACACTTTTCTCTTTCTAATGAGAGTAATATAGTATTGATTAGTGAAAATTTTAGGATTAGAATGATGATAAAGTTTTAAGTTTTGATAATAGATGACTTTATATATCAAGAGCATGATTAATAAGTTATTTTAATCGATTTAGATTTATTAGTTGGTAGTTGTGGGAATTTAAATTTAATGTTCTATCTAAAAGAATTTAGGATTTATACTTTATAGGATATCTCTACTGATTAAATGAAGTTTAAGGTATTTATTTGGATTACTAGAGGTATTGTTGTCGGTTTAATCGGTTTAGTTTTGCTAAATTTGAAATTGTATAAAATTATGAGTTGGGATTTGGAATTTAAATTAGAGTTTGATATAATTTTGATTATATGGGAATTTGAAAATTTGTTAAATAAATTGGGTTATACTTATATAAGTTAGTATTAGGTTAAGAAATTGAGATTTATGATAATAAGTCTTTTGTATTTGAATTTATAATTCATTTTTAATTTATTGGAGGTTATATTGAGGATTAGGTGGATTGGATTTGAGGTTTATAAATGAATGAGAATATTTGAATTTATAGGTGAAGCTTTCATTGTAAGAAATTGGGTATTTTGGTTAAATTGAGGACATGGTGCTATTTTGATAATTATAATTAGTGAAAAATAATTTATGAAGGAAGAAAATAAGATTGCAACGATGATTTGAGGAAAATAAAAATAAAAATATCACTTCTTCTTAGAAAACTAAAATGAAACAATTATAGTTTAATTAATTATTTATTATTGTATTAGTTGGTATTTTTGTTAATGCTATTAACGTATAATTATATATTTATTTTTAGAGTGGACTTGAACTTTCTCCCAAGTTTAGTTTTTATGTCAAGAATTGGAGGTAACCACTTTCCACTCGTTGTACTTGCTTGTATGATGTTTGTGAGTGATTTTTAATTATATAAATCTATGAAACTACGTTGGAAATGAAGTTGCCTTGTGAGACTTATTTTGGAATGATTAGTAATATTATATGTTATGGAAAATGTATTTTTTATGGTTTCATGAGCTGAAATAATATTGTTATCTTTATTATTATTGAGACGATGTATTATTTTTATAAATCATGTTTGAAATCTTATATATACAGGCCAAGATTATAATGATGTGGAGCGGTGATGGATGTGGAGTGATGATGAGAGTTATTGTATATATAATACCACATGATATGCCACCACTTGGTGCACAGTGGATGACTTTGACATTTTCAGGCCTTTGGTATCACCCTTTTCTTTTGGTCGGGTTAAGGGTAAGCCCTTGGGACAATGACATTTTTCTATATATATTCGAAGAAAGGGAACCCATGGTCTGATATGAGTTATGTAGTCTTTGGCCGGGCTACCCCTCATCATTGGAGAGCTTGGTGTAGTCTTGTCATAGAGACTAATGTAATATCCCAAATTTTAGACCATGAGAATTGAGAATAAGCCTAAAATAGGCAGACGACTAAACCCAGTTTGGGGAAGAGTCCCAAAAATGTTGAAAGTTAGGAAGTCTCTCTGGGACTAAGTAACTCGGCTATACAGGTTAGTGGACCTAGTATGTTTAAGCCGTGGAATTAAATTGCCAATGAAGAAGGGGCACAAAAGACCTATACGGTGTAAATCCGGTGGAAAAGATGCCACCTAACAATGTCCTAAGGTATAGGACAATTAGTTGAGCAAAAATATGCCGGTATAGGTAAGTATAGGGCATTTTCAGGGTAGTTGTGGATGTCCTGCATTTTTTTAGGAAATAAGAAGGGAAGAGTATTCAAGAAGCCAAGCAAAAGTCAAAGGTAATGATGACATACTTTTGTGTTGGACCAATAAAAGTATGACACGTGTCCCTCCATAATTACAGGTGCAAAAGTCAAAAAGCTTGTAGAAGAAGCTATGTGAAAGGAGATATTTTAAAGGCATTTTGGTCAATTGCTATAAGGGACACATGTGCATGAAATGATGACTCAAAAGCTTCTTAAATAAGCTTCAAATTCGTGTAAAACAAGAAGGAGAGAGAAAAGTCAACAAAACTTGCAAAATAAACCAAGTTAAGAGGATATTTTGCAAGGGTACTTTGGTCCCTTGATTTGGGGGATTTTTAGTGCCTTCTTGGCATATTTTAAGACATTCTGCACCCCTATTCGCATGAGTATTTTGACCAAGAGCTCAAGGACCATAGAAGTTAAAGTGACGGTGCAAAAAGGCACAAAAACACTTATATGGTGTTAATTGGTTGGTAAAAATGCCATTTAGCTATGCTCTAAGGTATGGAGCAATTAGCAGAGCAAAAATGTGCTAAAATAGATATACACATGACATTTCTTGGACTGGTAAGGGTTCCCTGCGTTTTTTTGAAGAAAAGAGGAGGAAAGAGAAGTTACTTGGAGGGCAAGAAAAAGGTCACATAAAGTAATAATGAGGAGAGAGAAAATAAAATAATCTGGATTAATCTGGACCGCACAATTGGATTCTGACAAGACAACAGGATAACAAGCCATCATGACCTCCATAAGGATCATAAATGGAGCAAATCTAGGGCAAATTTGTGAGTCCCACTGGCTTGGAGAGAAAGCAGTGCAAAATGACCGTTATACCCTTGCAGTGTTATTTTAATTACTGGACGGAAACCTACCCCTAAAGTCACCATCAAGGGCAATCTTGGAATCTGAATTTTAAGGGCTAAGATGGCGCCACATGTCCTGAACCAGAAGACTCTGGAATGCCCTGGATAAGAAGCCAGCGAAAATGACCATTTTACCCTCTGAGGTGTCATTTAACCATTGGTTAACTTCTTTAACCCTGGAGGCTATATAAGGACACCTCCTCCCCATTTTTGGCTGCCCTAGGACGTGCTCAAGGAGGGAGGAAGGAGTGGGCAGCAAGGTCTTGGTCCAAGGAAAGGTGGAAGTCATACGCAACCGAAGCCTCAAGGTAAGTTCTAACCTACAACTTGGTGATTATTCTTTTAAGTTTCTGACCTATGGTGTTGAACGTATGGATGCAGTGGGAATTTGATGTGTTTAAGTTTTGAAATGAGTCTAAAATGTGATTTTGTGTGGGGATAAGTCAAGGTTACCTTTTTCACACCCGAAAAACCCTAAGACGCTAAACTACATAAATCTGCTGATTCTGGTGTTTTCTGGGCAGCGTGTAGTAATCGGTGGTTTTAAAATAGTAAATGAATTCATTTTTCTCTTAAATTTTATATGGTGAAATTATAAATCTTAAGGATGATTTTGATATAAGATTTTGTGTCTTTTGGAGTTTCCAACTGAGAGTTATTTTAAGTTGAAAATGACCTAAAAACAGGAACTTCATTTCGGACCAGTGGCTAAAGTTTTGGGATAAGGGAAGGATTAGAACACATATGACTTTGTTAATTATTTTTATGATAAAATGTACATCCTAAGGGTTCAATATTCACTGATTTCACGTTAATCGTAGTTTTATAGAATTTATTAAAAATCGGCGAAGTTGGGTCAGAAATTCTGGAAAATCTGGAGTTAGGCGAAATTTATGGAACTTGAAGTGAAGCTTGTATATGTGACTTAAAGCAAGATATTCTTGTTGTATCTAGGGTGTTAACACGTGTGAGAAATATTTCAAGCGACAAGGGAAGAGTTTACTATTTTCGAGGCGTGCCAGGTAGTAACTGTTGACTTGCATACTCTATGTTGCTCTTGCATGTGTGTATTATCATGATGTAGGAGTTGGACTGTAGCACCTGGAGGACTGTGTGTCCTTGGGTTGCTGCTAAAGTACAAGGAATACTTATCAGGATGTGGTGCCTATTGGACTGTGTGTCCTTAGGTTTCCGTCACAGTACCGAGGGCATGTATATCGGGCTGTGGTGCCTATAGGACTGCGTGTTCTTAGGTTTTGCTACAGTACCGAGGTATATGAGGTAGGTAGGGCCTATGTGACTGTGTGTTCATAGGTAGCTACTAAGACCTCAGGAGGGGTCGATAGGGGACTGCAGCCCTGACTACCGAGGCCCTTAGCGCTATGGTACTGGGGGCTTGTCTTGATCAGGAAGTCTTGCGGTTTGTTGTGCCAGAGGCAGATGTGATTTGCCCTTATTTGTGCCAAAGGCAGATTCATACATGCCAGTATTGTGTCTGAGGCAGATTTATTTCCTATTTGTGATTTTCATTGCATGCATTGTATACATATTGTATATGAGTCTAACAGTTACTCTAGTCTGGTTCAAAAGATACAGGTGTGAGGTAGTAGCGGCTGAAGGACTTGAAAAAGGTAGGGCTTGATGCAGAAAGATGCAAAAATAAAGGATGGCCTGTTGTTGTTTTTTGGTACTTCTCTATTTGGGATGACTGTACCACTTATATTCACTGTTCAGTATTTTTTTTGGACGATTGTACCCTTAACCCTACGGGGATTACTTTACGTTCTTGTATGTAACTTTACCAGTATATTGTAGTTGTCCAAACCGACTATATGCTCTGCCGCGCACACTCTGATATAAGTTAAAAGGTGAATAATTAACAAAGGGACGGTAATAAACAAAAAAGGATCTCTCTAACCCGCCACCCGAAAGGGCGAGGCCGGTAGGGGTATAACAACTAAACCTATTATATTACAGCCCATGGGTTTTGTCAGCGGTTATAAGGGTGGGGGTAATAAGGATTATCAGGTATCGATCTGTTGCTTGACATGTTATATATGTGATTTATGATACGAAATTTGATATAGAAATTTTATGGGTTAAATACCATTTTTGCCACGGAAGTATTGGCTAGGGGGCATTCAGCACCCATAAGTTTTTTTGGTATCATTTTTTGTTAGACTTGGCTATCACCTAAGAGGGGAGGTGAATTTGATGTCTGATAAAACTTTGGATAACTTTGAATTTTTTTTTCGCAACTTATTGAAAGTAGTTCGTATGACAGTAATACTTTATAAAGCGATAGTTAGTCATTCAAACATATATGCTAGAAATATAAGAGTTTAGGGAAGAAAATATGCAAACTATGATTTATTCTGGTTCGGCCCAATCCTTGACCTACGTCCAATTTCCAAGCTCCACTTGAGATTTTCAATCCACTATCCCCTTGTTTAATTCGGGCACAAGAGAAGCCTATACAACTGGATTACACGCTCTGTACTCGAAGTAATCCTCTCACTAATATTCACTCCCCCTTATAAGCTGTAATCTATACACCCACTTGTTACACACTTCATACTCGAAGTAATCCTCTCACTAGGATTCACTCCCCCTTACAAGCTGTAATCAATACAATGAGTTTCCCACTCAAGACCACCCAATCTTGAGTAACTCTTGGATAGAATGTTTACAATATATCTTCTATCTTAGAAGTGAATGAATAAACACTGAAGTATAATACAAATCATTTCACTCTCGATGATAAACTATATAAGCATTGAGAACATAGAGTGTATGAGATAAATGTTGGATTCATAATATCAGCATTTCGACAGTGCAAGCTCGTATATCTGTATGTCCATTTTGAATCCTTCTCCTTTTATAGTTAATAGAGAGCATTCGACCGTTGAGCAATTCTTCCCATTCAGGATACAATCGTTGAATGTCCGTTGGAAGTAACCGTTAGACACTTCAAACTTCCGTTAGGCATAGATGAAATCCGTTGAGCATGATCGACCGTTGCTTCATTAAATGCATTCGTTGTCAACTACTTGTGCATAGGGTGTTTTAGAATAAGTATGCCTCGAAGGAATGTTTTCGTTTGCCACGCGGTTTAGTTCCTATTGTTGGCTCTGTTTCTGAGACGCATTTAATGCTACTGACACGACGAACGCCTTTTTGGCTAATCTCAAATTGAACAAGATTAATTCACTGCAAATCACTCATAAAGATGATTAGAGATAATATAATGAGATTTAAATATAGATACAAATGATAACTCAAATTAATCTGATTCATGAGTTCATGTTTACTGATAGACGATGAACCATGCTCGCGTACAAAGAATAATTTGCTCGAGTAAGCTTCTGTCTTTGAGGCTTCTGATCATGTGTGAATAAGCATAATAATCTCCCGTACAAAGCTCAACTTCCAGAATGTAGAGACTTTCAGGAAACAAGTAATATTGACAGCACAATAGTCAATTTCCTGTGAGTGTAACATCTTCAATATTGCTCTAAATTTGGAAAACCACCCATGCTCATAAATTTCTTCAAGTGTTCTTTCTATTTAAATAAGAATCAGCTCCAAACTCGTTGTATTTTATCCGTTATCATCAAATGAATGGATGTTGTTCTTGACCAGCGTTTTTTGCAACATCCTAAATTGACCGTCAAATTAAAAACATCATATCTCCTTCAATTGATTTTTTTTTCATGATCTTGATGTTTTTCAAAAGGTATTTGAATATAGTTTCAAATGGCACCAATTTCATCTCAATTGGATTTGTAGATTGTGAGATACATCCAAAATACTGAAGCTTGGTCTGCTGTGTGGCGTGAATTTCAGTTCCAACTTCTACAATTCATAGCACCTTGATCTGAACTCCTTTTGGCTTGAATTTGATATCAAAATGACGCATTGGAAGTCTAGTTTTATATGCCACTAGTTTCACCTCAATTCGATCACTGGTTTGGGGGATATCATTGAATTACCAAACCTCGCCCAAGTGAAACGTGAAACAAAGTTGAACAAAGTGTTGAAAAACGATGTTGCTCGAGTACTAGATTTTCTCTGCTCGAGTACCCTGCTCGAGCATGGCAATTTTGTGCTCGAGCATGACCTTGTTCATGCGAGAATAAGAGCTGGAACTATAGCAATGTCATGTAGCAAACTACTATTCATCAGAAAGCTTGAACTTGCTTATTTTAACTCTGAATTGAGCCGTTCCAACTTCTATTTGATCACAGTGACTTGAATATTGATATTCTCATAATATTTAACAAGTTCTTCTTTCTTCAATCTCCATTCTTGATCATTCTTCATTGTATTAAACTTCACATCTACATTAGATATAAGAATTAGTCAAAGTAGAAGATAAATGTAGTATGCAAAATTTTTACTCTAGATAATGACACCTATATAAGACATCATCAAAACTAGTCATATCCAACATTTTTACCCTAGAAGTTTACAAAAAGAGTAAATATGCCCCGAAAGTTTTCTTAAGGAGAAAATTTGCCCCTGAAATTTTTTTAGGAGCAAATTTTTGTAAACTTCCGGGGCAAAAATGACACCAAAATTGATCAATCCAACGGTCAAGATCAACCGATGGGCAATATTACTACGTTTGTAAACTTTCAGGGTAAAAATGATACCAAAAAAATTTCGAGTGCTAGGTGCTCCAAAACCAAAACTTCCGTGGCAAATTTTGTATTTATCCCAAATTTTATTACAGAAATTGTAATCTGATAATTTTGTAAATTGATATCTAGTACTCATTATTTAAAATGTTCCACTTGGCACTTCACGAGCACATATTAGCATTTACAATGAGCTGGATTGATGGTTACAAATATTTTTCAGGTGATAGTTCTCGTGTGGGTCAATCAGGGAAGGCTTCAAAAACTTAAGTTACTTTTGCTAACGGTAGTGTTTCCACCTATTTGGTACATGTTGAATTATTGTATATTGCCACATCATTAGGGCTCACTTGACATTTTTGAGTATATTTTGGATATTCTGGCAAATTCTAAAGTAATATTTAGTTTTAAAATATGGGCGTAGTAATATCCAAAGCTTAACTGTGTGCATAAAACATTTTAACGAATGATTTAATTAAGTTAGTAATCAATAATTGTCCTTTAAAATGGAGGATGTTACATATTTTCTTTTTCCTTTTTCAAATTTATAGAGTCATTATATAACATTGATATTTATCTACACACAGAGTTAATATATACTCCCCCCGGTCCTAATTTAAGTACAACATTTGAGAGTTAAGTTTGATCATAATTATAGGACAACTTTCTAATTTTTGTCAATTTCTTCCTAAAATACCCATATTGATACTTTCTCAATAATAGTTAAAACACAATGATAATTTAATAATGCACCTATATATTCTATAAAATAAGTAATGCATGCTTGCAACTAATAATACTACATATACCTCAATTCTACTTTTTTTTGTCAATTTCTTCCTAAAATACCCTTATTGATATTTTCTCAATAATTAATAAACACAATGATAATTTAATAATGTAAATATATATTTTATAAAGTAAGTAATACTTACAACTCATTAATGCCACATACACTTCAATTCTAATTTAATTTATTCATGAGGCTTAATAATTAAGAAAATAATTCAAATATATGCCAAGTAAACAGTTATTTGCCTATCTAGATGCTAGCTACAGCAATAACTAGAGGAGGCCCAGTAGTTTCTTTTCTTTTATGATTCAGCGAATGCTTTCAAATTCAAACACTAGTTTTCTCAGAAACCACTTCAGTCTTTTTTTTTGTTTAATAAAAGGAGGATCAATACCGATCGAAAAACACTAGGAACAACTCTCGAAATGCCAATACCGGCGTCGTCCTCTCGGAGAATCCCCAACGATCATCGTGGCTCTTCCAGGTCTCTTTCCATAATAGCCAAATCCCACCCGAGAAGTCTCGCGCCTCCAATATGTAAGATTGATCAAAACCGATAACTTAACAAATCTATCTCGCCTTAATACCTGAAATGCGAGGTTCCACCAAGATCGACAAGAGCGTGGCTTTGTTCGGTCATAAAGTGTAAAAAAGTTCTCAAGAAACTTTTGCTAACCGCCCTTGGCGCTTCCACACAAACACTTGTACAAACATGATTAAACTTGGAGGGAGGAACAGGCAAGCATGCCGACCACGAGGGGTCCTCATCTTTTCTTGGCTTCCCCGATCCGAAATCGGGCCACCCATCGAAGATACTTGCCCTTCTACAGGAAGGTCTAACTCCTCCTTTAAAACTGCAAGAGCGTCTTTCGAAATGTGTTTACCATTGGGCTTCTTCCTAATCTTCAAATTCCTGGATGAGGTTGATTGTAATTTCACCCCCTGTTGCGCCTTCTTCTTGATTGTGGTAATTCCTACAGAGTTTTCCTTACCGCCGACCCCCTCTCGTTCGACGATCTTCAAGTGCCATGGAATGGTCATTAATATTATTCAAAATATGTTCATTGATCTCTTCCAAAGGCTGATCTCGTACGCTCGAACGTCATCACCGTGTGTTTACTAGGGTCTAGAGTAGAAGAGCACTCAACCGGTATGATACACAGGGCTCCGTTTGGGCAGCACCCGAGGAGGCTCTTCCCGGACTGTGCGTTGGGAATTATCACCTCTTGGGCTATTTAAAGCCACCGCTCTAGGCTCGGGGTTAGAGCCTTCCTTCATAGATTCGGGAGGGGCAATCGCAATTCATTAGGCCTACTAGAAGTGGCTAAGGGTGAGGCCACTTTTTTCTCCTTAGGTCTGTACACTTGGACTTGATGGGCTGGCCCAGTTTTAGTCTTTAAGTTGGCCTGCGATAGTTTCCTAGTAGCCTCATTCTCCCTCATATTTCGTGGGCCCTGCTCCATACTTGCAATGCCATCTATCATGTCCTTTTCTTTCCTTGCCAAAAAGTCAGCCTTAGAGCTTGGAATCTGCATCAATTCCGTGGAGTGTGCCGCCAAATCCTCGGATTCTAATAAGACATTATAGCGGGAACCCCCAATCACGTTAGATCCCGCCAATTTCGGTAACTTCCCCCAAATCTCGCTTATTCCCTTTCTTAGGATACTTCACCCGCATCCACGACCCAAACGGTGACGCGGCGTCTCCGGTGAGCCGGCTTCACCAGTTCGATACCTTTTGATCCGCATAATCACGAGGAATAGGTTTCACCCGGCCACCCTCCACCGCACCTTGCTTCCCCTTCCCAACGCACTTCTCCCTCACGTGACCATACTTCCCACATTCGGCGGATTATTAGCGGCAACCCTTCGTACTCTACCCCATAGGTCTTACCATCCACCTTAATCCATGGCACCAGCGGCTTCGCAGGTCACAAAGCACAGCAAGACGAGCATACTTGCCCCGACCTCGTGTTTCGGTCATATAGTCAATCTTGACAACTTCGCCCAGCAAAGTACCAATCGCTCTCAATGTACTTTTATGGTAGTATCTGAAAGAAAGCCCTGGGATACGGATCCATGCGACTACGTTAGAAATCGAAGAATGAGAGTCGAAATCCGCCCACCAAGGCTGTACAGTCAAATATGCCCCAAACACCATCCAAGGACCACCTGTCAGAGCCTTAATATAATCTTCCTCCAGATCGAAGATCGCCATGTAGAACCCCCCTTCCATATCGATTAGCTGATAGGAGCCCTTAGACTGCCACAACCCCCGCGTTCTCACTAGCAGATCGTGGTATTTGATCGATCTCCCTAGGAGCTTGATGAGCAGGGTACGCTCCATGCCTCTCAACAGCACTTCCCGGACCTCCTTCGAGAAAACAATCGATGGGACTTCTCCATCTTTGCTTATCTGATAGTCATTATCTGAGAGCACTACCTCCTTTTGCGGCGGGGGAGTCTGTCCCACACGATCCAGGTTAAGCAGCTTACTCCGATAAGACACACCCGCTCCTGCTTCTTTATCCGCCATTTCTACGTCAGGATTTACCCCACTCATTGCATCACCATCCTCGGCGCCGTCCTGGCGTATTCGGACCTTCTTGGTTGACCGGAGACAGTCCTCTGAGGGAGAGAGAGAACTATCGTTCGCCATCTCAGAGTTTCTCTCCATCCCATTCATTTTTTGGAGAGAGGAAAGAGGGGAGCGCAGAACACAGGGACTGCTATGCCCGTTTTCAACCACTTCAGTCTTTTAACAACAAGATTTCTCTCTAAATTTCGGAGAGTACCAATGCATGGGGCAACAAACTTTTTTTCCCTTATGTCATTTTAAATTTTGACCAAGGGCATTTTAGAAAAATACTAATAATTAACTAATTTAACTTCTCTTCTTAAACTCTCCAAATTCTGATAATTATGTCCTATAATTAGGACCAGAGGAATTACCTTCCATCGTCACATGTACATATATAAATGACAATTTTTTTATAGGCCCAGGGTATCCCATCGATAGTGATGATTAATCCCCTCACACCATAGATTTTATTAAAGGACTTTAGTACTGGTCTCCACACATACAATCAGAGATCAATCCCTGATTAGATGCTTAAGAAATTCAATTAAGTGCTAATTTGTGATATGCCTCATAGTTGATATAAATGACAATTATATGCATCGCACGCACCACGCACTCTTATACACACACTCACACTCTCTGAAAAATTGGTTTGTTTTGCCCGTACATTATTAAATTGGTTGAAGGTTAGTTTTTCTCATAAAATTGTACTAAATTTGATTTTGTTTTCGATTTTGCATGTGTTATAAATAGTTACTCAAATTTTAATGTCGTTTACTTGTTGATTCATTTTCTTGTTTATTCTCAGGGTACCTTATATGGCTATACCTATTCATTTGGTTACTATGTAGTATACAGTTTTATACATAAAAATAGACCTACATGGGATTTATATATGGGTTTCAATACCACCTATATAGTGTATCTGGCTAGAAATTTTATATTTTATATTAATAATAATTTATATATGCAGAAATCAAAAGTAATAATAGTTTACCAAAAAAAAAAAGTGGCATAGGTGTTTTGAAAAAAAATAAGACATCTTAATTTATATGATTTAAACTATTTTCGTATTTGAAGTATTATATCAATACAGAGAGGCAACTGTGGAAGGAGATACTTTCCTTATCCTTCTTCTCATTTTTTTTCCTTGGTCCCATCTGGGCCATTGATTGGGAAAATGAGAGAAAAGTTAAAATAATACTGTGTTGATTGGACGGATGTGATTTAGAGATTATAAGAGATAATGAGAAAATGATGATGAGAGAAACCCAACCACCAGCTCTCAGCATAAAACCGTATATTCCAAGATTCATATCTCTTGTCCCATTATTCTCCACTTGTTTGCTTTTATTGTTGTGAGTTGCCAATATTTTTTTCGTTTTTTTAAAAAGTCAACTAAGGACGTCATTCACATAAAAACAACGAAAGCAAAAACAATTACAAATAATTGCATCATTCCCCCGTATCCATCATTTTATACCAATACCTTTTTTTTTTTTTTTTTTAATTTTTTATTTATAGAACAATATTATATATACAATCAAACATTAATTTATAGAATGTCCAAGCAAAAGAATTATCCTTCTTTTTCAAAGTAGTAGATAACTTTACTTCTATTTAATACTGGTACATTTTTTAATATAATATATATCTATCTAATTTAATTAAATTAATAAAATTAGTTAGTATGATATGTATTTTCTAAAACACTATAATTATCTTTTTTAATTCCATATTCCCTCTCTTCCTTGATTATGTTAAGGGAGCATCAATAGAGGTAAATTGAGAAAATATTGATAAATAAAAAAACGATGTCTTATATTTAAGACCAAGATTAAATCCCTAAATATGTTTTATATTAAGGATACTATACAATCTTTCTTAAGACTATGAGTGGAAATAGATTATGCCTCGATTAGGGGCCGGCTTGTGCAACCTTTTATTTTTTAGCTACAAATGCAAATGAGGGCCTAAGCCCAAACTATTCAAATAGAGATAAGGGGGTCAGTTGCCAAACAACCTTTGCCGAACACAGTCCGCAGGTGTGACGGACACTCATCTAAAACAGCTGAAGAAGCTGTACCAAACTGTTATTCACCACAAAATATTTGAGAAAAATCCACTTGGGGTCTTTTTGGAGAAAAAAAAAAAATCCCAAAAAGTGGCCACAAGACTCAAAATCCCAAAAAAGCGCCCTGCGCCTTTTCTCGAGATTTTTCAATCTCGTTAACAACTAAATTACCACATTAACAATTAAATCAATACGCATTAACAACTAAATTAGTCGCATTAACAACAATATTTTAACAACTAAATCACCACATTAACAACAATATCAAAATTTCCTGGTTAACAACTATATCAGCTCTATTAACAATTAACGAGATTCTAAAAATCTCAGAAAAGGTCCTGGGGCCTTTTTGGGATTTTTTCTCCAAAAAGGACCCCAAGTGGATTTTCCCAAAATATTTCCAGCAGAGTTAAGAATAACACCAGTAGGATCCGATGGCTTACTAAAGTCCTCCTTAAAATAAATTGATTTCTCCAAATCCACAGCTTCCAAACACTAACTTCCCAAATCTGGTTCCAGCAGGAAGTTGTAGTACATCCTCCTTCCTTTTTCAAATTAAGAGCTATCCAATCACGCAAGACAGCTGAACAGAATTGAGAGTGATACCTGGGATTTAACAATTTCTGCCATAACGCCTTGGCATACTCACAATCCTTGACTATATAAGAACATCTTCAACACCCGCATTACAAGAAGGGCATTCACGTGAAGTTTGGGACCATTTGCACCTCCAAGCATTCGTGGGAAGTCTATTATTGAAGGCTATCCATAATATGCTAGCTCTTCCACATCCAAATTAGCTTATATTGAGCTGTACTTATTTGGAACAACGATTGTATATTTTAAAAGCAACTTTTCAATCGTGATTTACGTTATACTCGGTAAGTATATGATATGAGTTTTGTCATGCTCATTTTTGTAAGGCTTAGGCGCTTAGCCTACAAGCGTACATGTGTAACCTTTTTTTTTTAATTTTTTTTTTGCACTATTATATAAAATTATATATTATATAATATAATATACATCAATTTTATAAATTGTTTATGAAATTACTTCGCTTAACACTAATTCTAACATCAAATTATTCACATATAATCTCAACCCTTTTTATTTATGGGTTAAAGAGGAAATTGACCAACAAACTTTTACCTCAGGAGCACCAAGTACAAATAACTTTTAAGGGGACTAAAATACCAAAAAAACTTTTTAAAATGTGCAGTCAACATAAAAAAAAAAAAATAAAATGTAAAGTAAGCACAACGCTGTTAGAAAAAAATAACGTCTGTTATCTAAGGTGCAGATTGGCCAACGAACTTTTACTCCAAAAGCGCCCAGCACAAAAAAGTTTTACTCCAGGACACCCAGCACAAAAAAGTTCATGTGCAATCCACCCAAAATCTGACTGTTGCAAATCCTTACCCGAACCCCCAACCATGTGTACTGGGGTTAGAAAGAGTGAATGCAACAACAAAAAATCACAACGGTAAAAGTTTTTTTTGCTAAACACTCTACGAGTAATTTTTTTTTTGTGTGCTGGGCGCTCCTGAAATAAAAGTTTGTTGGCCAATTTGCACCTTAGATAACAGACTTTAATTTTTTTCTAACGGTGTTGTGCTTACTTTACATTTTTAAAAGTTTTTTGTGCTGACTGCACATTTTAAAAAGTTTTTATGTATTTTTGGTCAATTTAAAAGTTATTTGTGCTGGAGGCTCCTAAGGTAAAAATTCGCTGGCCAAATTGCTCCTTCACCCTTTATTTATTAGTCGTGAAAAGCTCTTTGTCTCTTCTCTTGGATTGCTTAAGAGAGCACCGTTAGCTCATTCTCTATCACCTGACTTGTGGCGTTCACTATGTTGGGCCAAAGGATATCACTCCTATGTAGATCCTACGTTTTAATTGTTTAGTTTTATTTAATTCCTATTTTATGTATTTCTTATTTTTTGCTTTGCCTATTTTATGAAAAGAGGAAAAAAAGGAAAAAAAAAAGAAGGAAAAATAAATAAATAGAGAACCCTAATAAGGGTTGTGTAGGCTACAAGTTTATGTGAGGGGAAAAAGAAAGTTTTTTGATAGCTCTTTGCGAGAAAGAATACTTTTAGAAATTTTGCAGCTTAAATAGTTTTGATCTAGTTAACGATCAGAAGGTGATTTCTTGTCAATTTGTTCTGAAAGATTTTGTGAAGGTTCTAGACAAATGTGAATTCATTTTAGACAACCAGATCATCCATTCAAGTATTCTATTTTCCCCATAATTTTCATGAATGTTTATTTCACTTCTGCTACAAAGTTTTCTAAGCAAATTTGACAAGTCAAAGATCATATGGTCATTTCTAGTTTGATTGACCTAAAATTCGGTAGAGGTGTTTGGGACATATGGCTCTTAAATGTGAATGGTGGGATCATGGATTAGAGCTTCCTATTGTCTCCAAAATTTTGCGTGAACATTGGCATACATTCTACAACCGAGTTTTTGGAGACTTATTTAACTTGAGTCATGATGGTATTAACTTGAGTTAAGCTTAGTCAGGGAGCTAAAGGAACTGCTGAAGCTTGTTGTCAACTCAAGTCATTTGAAAACAGAGAGCAACCAAGGAGAAATTGTTTATCTTAACTCAAGTCAAAGGTATTTTCAAGTGCTTTCATCGATACAGGTTAGTTCTTTTTCATATTTAATCCGAGTCAATTAGTAATAACTTGAGTGCGGGACTCGAGTCATTCAGTAATTAACTTGAGTCATGCAGTTTGTATATATATGCTCGTTGTCTGCTACTTGTCATTTCTTCAATCAACCAAACCCTAACTCGAGTCTCTCGGTCTTTTGCTCTGAAATTTCTCTTCTCAAACCTTCAATCTCTTATAATGCGTGCGAAAAACCCCACTGTACCTAAGGAATCTCCTCAGATTATGAGGCAACGGTGTCTGCATCTCCTCCGGCTTTATCGAGACCCAAAAGGCAAAGAAAGCCTCCAAAGAAGCTCCAGCCTAAGGATACTTCTAAAACCCCATCAAAGAAGCCCAGAAAGCTAAAAGTTCAGGATCCATATGAGGTTCCAATCAGGAAGAAGAAAGATCCTGTTGTTGCTAAACAAAGGGACAAAGAACCTATTGTGGTTCCTCATAAGAAGCAGAAGAAGGCAGTCTCAGCTTCTGATTTTTGAGGACCTGCTTCTCAGTCTCAATCTGGTCAGAATCAAGGACCCTCTGGCTCAAAGGTATTTGGACTTCCTAAACCCTCTCTTAATCCACCTGCTCTTACAAAACCTACCTTTGAACTTCTTTGCAATCCAACCCCTTTTACTGAGTCTCAGTTAAAAGAGTTTAAAGAGAAATATGCTTCTCATGGTTTTTGTCCCACAGTTTATGTGGACTTGGCTAATCTTAAGGAGGAGTATAATCTTGACTTATCTCCTTGGCTAGAGCAATTCAAACATTTACTAGCCATAAACACCCCCTATAGTCCTACTATAGTGAAGCAATTTTACTTCAATATGTCCATGGCCAATGTTCTAGATAAAAATGGTAACCTCGTTGAGGATAAAGTTATTACTTCTATAAGAGGAAGACAAATTACCATTTATGCAGAGATTATCAATTCTATCTTATTGATTGATAATCCTCCTCCTGTGCTTGAGATTGTTTATGACCCTGAGAAATTCTTTGTAATCCTCAGACCAGGTGAGCCATTAGGGCCCCTAAAGTTCACCCCTGTGTCTATGCCTCCATTCTATAGGGCTATCTGGTATATCTATTCTAGAAACCTTGTTCAAAAGGGGAAGAATTTCACTCACTTCTCTTCTAGGAATTATGGCCTCTTTACTTCTCTAATAGACAAAGTACTTTTCAATATAGGCTACTGGGTCTATCAAGAGATGAAGAAGTTCAAATTTCAATCTTCACCTTCTGCCACTATCCCTTTCCCAAATCTGGTTTCCTTGATACTTTTCTCCAACAATATATGGTATCTTGACCTATATGAAAAGCCTGTAAAACCCTTGTTATTTGGTCAAGTTCACTTGAATTTCATGAAAATTTATTTTAAGGAAGGTTCAGGGCAGTCTAAAGCCCCTTCCAAGTCTAGAGCCTCTATGTCTAGACCTACTGAAGCTCAGTCTTTACTTGCTCCTCATTCTCAGTCTCAACCACTCCCTCAAGCTTCAAGTCTCAATGCCTCTATCAAGGCAATCGTTGAAAAGGCAATGACTGAGACTTTTAGAACTCTTCAAACAACCCTGACAGCACAATACTATGAGTTGACAGATAAGCTTGAGTCAGAGGTTGGTAAACTGGTTGATAGAGTTACCTCAAGCCATAACAAGCTCATAAAGGTTCAGGATGTTCAAGGTGAGAAGATTGATACCTTGGATGAGAGAATGGAGAATATTGAAAGTCACTTTGAAGACCTTGGAGCTAGATTTGAGAGTATGCATGGTCTCTACATGACATTGGATTCCAAGCTAGCTCAGCTATTGAAGGTCCAGAATGTTGCTGATGTCTCTGGACCATCTGGGGTGATTCCTTTTCTTAAACACTCCCTTATTAGTTCCCCACCTTATCTTTCTCCAACCCTTCCTTCATCCACTCCTATTCTATCTTCACCTTCACCTTCTTCTCCCATTCCTTCTTTTACTACTCCTCAGTTAGACACTGCTCCTCCTACCATTCCTATCTCAAATTCCACTCCAGCCACTGCCTTTGTTCTTCCATCCCTCACTTCCACCATTTTGCTATCTGAGTCATCCCACTCTACTAGGAGTTTGTTTGATTGGTACTCATCTAGCTCTCATCTTTCCTTTCCACCTAGACCTAACTCACCCTTACATGTGACTTCCCCTTCTACCCTCCATCTCTCTCTCTCTCTCTCTCTCTCTCTCTCTCTCTCTCCATTTATTCTCCCTTACCTATTCTTTAGGCTTTACGTGCTTCCCTGGCCTCTGATTCTCCTATTTTGCCTGATGACAAAGGGGGAGAGAAAGAGAAAAGTGAAGATGTGAAGAATGAAGATGCCTTGAAGAAATGATTATTACTAGCAGTAGATTTGAATTTGTAGCTTTGAATTTCTTGTTGCCCTCTCATGTTAGATTTGAACTTGGCATATGTATCTCATTTACTTTGGCATGTACTTGATATATATGTCAAGTTCAATTTGCAAAATCATCTCCTCTGCTTTCTCAATGATTTTTAAAGGAAGATGAATCTGTGACTCGAGTCAATTGTTCATGACTCGAGTCAGGCAACTCAAGTCAGAGTTATATGACTCGAGTTAGTCTTCTGATAATATGAAATCTCCGTGTTCGTAAACTCTAAATCCTTGATTATGATTTAGATACTTGTTATTATCACTCATTACTATTCCTAACTATGTTTAATCAGTTTGTTAATGAGTTTCAGATGATTTTGCTATGGATTAGCACCAAATTTCATTAAAGCAAATTTGTGTCAGAAGAGCATTTAATGCTTTGCAGAGACAGAGCACTAAAAGGGAAAAACAATCCTCTGAGTAGACATAAATCTTTTCGGCCATTTCCATTCCTCATCTATTGCTGAGTCTCAACGGACAAATGGAATAAGGAATGTCAAAAGAAAATGACAGCAAACATCTGGAGAATCTGAAGAGTCTGAGTAACGTTCGAATTTTACCTTCAATAGCTATATTCATTACTCACAACGGCTCATTAAATTGTCTTCAAAGGTCATTATTGCAAGCAACTATAAAAGCTAGAAGCATTCAATTCTCCAACTACCGAAACTCTGCGCATTCAATTCGAAGCTTTAGCATTTACTATTTCACTCACTTAAGCAATATCTTTTGATATTTGTAATCTTCAGTGTTTATCTATCTATTCTTTTAGAGAGTTCATTTCTGATTATCAATCTTTGTAAGAATCTCAAAGTATTGGGACTTTGAGATTGAGATATTTGATTACAACTTGTAAGTGGATGAATTGAATGCTTCAGCTTATAATGGTGAAGGCATTTAATGACCGTTGGAAGATTCAATGAAGCCGTTGAGAAAAATAAATAGCCGTTAGACTTTGGAAAGTTCATGGCTCAAGGCTTGATTCGTCCGTTGACATTCCTTATGTTCTTCCCGTTGGATGATATGGAATTCAAAGGAGGAAAGAAAACATAAATGCTTTTGGAATGTGCAAAGAATGAGTTGCCAAATTCGTGCTTTGTTTTCTGAACTAGCATTAAATGCTTCTGACGTAATCACTTGCTTTTTGGATAATCTTCACTTAATCATATATTTGATCATCTGAAACTCACTAACAATAATGAATGATGATACAAAGTATACAGGTCATACTTGAAGATTTCGCATTTCCGGGCATGGTGATTGTAAAACAGGGAGACCTTGCACTCGAGGCAAATTCAAACAAACTGGAGTGCATGCTTGAGTTAAGCATTCTAGGCTCGAGTCACTGGATCATCTTCTTTGAAAATAAGTTTGAAGTTTAAATGACGATGTCTCTGTATGACTTAGATTCGAGTTTAAAACATTTAACTCAAGTGCGTGACTCGAGTCAATTAAGGTTCCCCCAAGTCAAGTTCTTCTTTCAGAAATGAGCTTCGAAATAGCATTTTGAAACAAATTTGAAATTGTGTCAGCTCGAGTCATTAAGTGACTAACTGAGTCAACTAATTTATTTGAAAAATATGTTCCATAAACTATGCCCAAGTTAAAGGACATAGGCTCGACTTAGGGACTTCTATTTTGAAAATAAGTTTAAGTCTACAAACTATGACTTGAGTCAAATAGCACAGGCTTGAGTCACTATTAGCTTAAAATATTTTGATAGCTCTCTGCCTTACATTGACTCGAGTTAGGTATAAATTCAAATACTCTTGAAAGCTTTCTGTATTGCGTTGACTTGAGTTTTAGAACTCTAAACTCGAGTCAAGTATGACAGAAGGTTACTGGTATAAAAATTGATCAAGTTAAAAACATTTTGACTTAAACCATTAACTTTATTTTGTTTACAATTTTCAGTTATCATCAAAACACATAGAGAACTAACATTCTCCCCCTTTTGATGATGACAACACTTGTAAACCATTTGACAGATTTTCAAAAATCTTTGGGCATACAAGGAATGAAATTATGAAAAAGAATTCAGATAGAGTCAAAAACATATACTATTTCATTTCATTTAGAGATTCTTATAATCAAAGGCTAGTACATCAGAGTAATTTTCATGAAGCAAAATACACAGCATTTGAAATACAATAATAATCAAAACATAAGCAGCAAAATACAACTGAAAAATTGATATGCTCAACTACTTCTCTTCTCCCCCTTTGTCACCACTCAAAATAGGTGGATCAGAGGAGGTAGCAGTAGGTGGGGCTGAAACAAGAACTTCTGGCTGAGGTGGAGGGGAAGAGACAGAAGGGTCAATCAGAGGTGTAGGTGGAGGAGTGTGGTGAGAGGCAGGTGAATCAAGTAGGAGATGAGTAGAAGATGCGGAAGATTGTTCATCAAACAAATTAATAGTGTCTCCAGAAGGTGAGATCTTGACTGTTGAAGTTTGAGAATGAGGGACAAGGATGGTGGCTAGTGTAGCAGAGATGATTGGAGTGGTAAAAGTGAAAATGGGAGAAGAAGGGATTGGAGAAGAAATGATAGGAGTGGAAATAGGAAGAGAAAGAAAAGGAGAATAGAAATATGAGGAGGTAAGGAAATGGATCCCTAAACTCGGGCTTAAATTCAGAATAAGGACCAACACCAAGACCTGAGCCAGCTGTAGTAGGCTGAGACTTCAACAATTTATCCACTTTATCACTAAGGAACATCAACACAGTGTGAAGAGAGGAAATGCTAGCTAAGTGATCCTCAATATGACCTCCAAGATTCTCCACTTTTTCATTAAGGTCTTCTTGTGCTTCCACCAAGTAATTGTTGCCTTTTGTCACTTCAGAAATCAGTCTTTCAACCTCATTCTCTATCCGATCAGTCAAATCTGAAATTGCCTTTTCAACTATAATTTTGATTGAAGCTTGTAAATCAGAAGGTAGTTGAGGCTGATATGATGTAGGTGGAGGTGGAGCAGACTTAGCTGGTGCAGATTGGGCTTCATTCATCCTAAACTGAGATGCCCTTGATATGGAGGGGGCTCTTGATTAGCCTGAGCCTTCCTCAAATGAGATCCTCATCAGATTGAGGTGATGTTTTCCAAACATCTGAGGCTTTACTGCTTGCTCATTCAAGGTTAAGTACTAAATCTTTTCTTGAAACAGAATGAGAGATACTAGATTTGGGAAAGGGATGGTAGAAATATTTTTAGAAGCAAATCTAATCTTCGCCATCTCCTGAAGAACCCAGTGTCCAATATTGTGAGGCACCTTGTCAATGATAGAAGCAAAAATGGGGTAATCCCTTTTTACAAAATGTGTGAAATTTTTACCCTTTTGCATGAGATTCCTGGAATAGCTATACCAGATAGCTCTATGCAATGGGGCATGACAATAGGGGCAAAAGATAGAGTGTCCAGTGGCCCATCAGGTATAGGCTCATTAGGTCTCAAAATTTGGAAGATTTCCTTGTTATCATAGTTTAACACAGCAACATGTGGGGGATTTGAAATTCTAAGCATAGAATTGATAAATTTAGCAGTTAAAACAATCTGCTTACCCCTCACATGTGTGATAATTCGCTCTTCTACTAGTTTACCATCGCCATCCAAATGATTGGCTAAGGTCATATTGAAATAGAAAGTCTTGACTATGCCAGGACAATAAGAGGTGCGAATAGTTAGAAGATTTTTGAATTGCTTAAGCCATGGGGAAAGATCAAGATTGCAATCTTTCCTAAGCTTAGCAAGATCAACATAAATAGTAGGGCAAAAACTTCTATTAGCATAGTGTTCCCCAAACTGTTTTGCTTCAGAATTTTCAAATAGAATGGGATTGCAGCAAAAATCCCTAGGAAGTTTTAAATGAGAGTAAATAGACTGAAGAGTATCAGGTTCAACAAATACCTTGGAGCTAGATTGCTCACAAGGATGAGAAGTAGAAGGGCCTTAAGGAGTCCCCTTGAAGTCATAGGATGCAACAGGCTTCTTCTTTTTCTTCTTAGGAACCTCAACAACAAGTTCCTAGTCTTTTCATTTAGTAGCCTCTGGATCAATAGGCTTCTTCTTGGGAACCTGAGGGGGCTCTTGAATCACGACCTTCTATGGTTTTGCTTTGGGAAAAGGCTCGTCGACATCCACTTTAGGCTGGAAGTGTCTAGGAGTATGCTTCTCTCTCCTAGGTTTTTTCAGAGTAGGTGGAGATGCAGATTCAGTAGCCTCGTAGTCGGAATCAATGTTCATGGTCTTAGCGGAACGTTTAGGGGGCATTTTCGAAAGGGAGGCTCGAGTTTAGGGTTAGAGAAAAAAGGCGGTTTTCAGAGAGAATGAGATTCAGGCTCGAGAGAAATGCAAAGTGAAGAGCAATAGTAAGCATCAGTATATATAGAAAGCTATAAACTCTAGTTTCCACTTAATGACTCGATTTACCTGCTCGAGTGACTAAGAACAAGCTCGAGTTTACTTAAATTTGTACTAACCTGGACTTCAAGTGTGCAAATGAAAACACTTGAAAGGTTCCGTTGACTCGAGTGTGGAATTGTGCTTTGCTTCAGGTTGCTCTCTGTCTCGACTTGACTCGAGTTTACTATCTCTTGACTTGAGTTTAGTTTTCTCTTCACAAGCTTAGTTGCTCTATGTCTGAGATTCACTCGAGTTTGCCACACGTAGACTCGAGTTAAGTTTTCTTCAAAAACTTAGATTATTCTCTCACTCTCGTTGACTCGAGTTTGAGGTTATGAAACTCGAGTTAACCCCTTTTGACAGCAAACTCTGCAACTTTTCAGGTTCATCCAAAGTCATGCAAAACAATAACTAAACACTCCGAAGCTTAAGTTAGTATCTATTGATTATAAAAAAACATAACTAACATTAAGTAGAGTTTACTTACATCTCATTGGGATTTACCATTCTCAATTCTATTCTAATGAATGTAAATTGCTCCTTAGCTAATGGCTTTGTGAAGATATCAGCAAGTTGGAGATGAGTGGGAATGAACATCGCTTTGACATCCTTCTTCTGAACATGATCTCTGATGAAGTGATGTCTAACATCAATATGCTCGGTTCTTGTATGTTGAATGGGATTATTTGCCAAGCTGATTGTACTAGTGTTTTCACATAGAATTGGTATCTCCTTGAGATGGATTCCTAAATCTTGAAGTTGTTGCTTGAGCCATAACACTTGTGCATAACAACTTGATATGGCAATGTATTCAGCTTCGGTTGATGATAATGAGACCTAGTTTGCTTCTTGCTAAACCAAGATACCAGTGAACTACCAAGGAATTCACATTGGCCACTTGTGCTCTTCCAGTCAGTCTTATATCCAGCATGGTCCGAATCTAACTACGCCACAAGATATTCAAATTTCCCTTTGGAAAGCCATAACCCAAGACTTTCTATGTCTACAAGATATCTAAAGATCCTCTTCACATGTTCAGCATGAGACTCCTTGGGAGCGGATTGGAATCTTGCACACATTCCTTATGTTCTTCCCGTTGGATGATTTAGCGTTCAGAGGAGGAAAGAAAACATAAATGCTTTTGGAATGTGCAGGGAATGAGTTTCCAAACCCGTGCTTCGTTTTCTAGACCAGCATTAAATGCTTATGACGTAATCACTTGTTTTTTTTGGATAATCTTCACTTAATCATATATTTGATCATCTGAAACTCACTAACAAATTGATTAAACATAGTTAGGAACAATAATGAATGATGATACAAAGTATACAGATCATACTTGAAGATTTCGCATTTCCAGACACGGTGATTGTAAAACAGAGATACCTTGCACTCGAGGCAAATTCAAGCAAATTGGAGTGCATGACTCGAGTTAAACATTCTAGGCTTGAGTCATTGGATCATCTTCTTTGAAAATAAGTTTGAAGTTTAAATGAAGATGTCTCTGAATGGCTTAGGCTCGAGATTAAAACATTTATTTCAAGTGTGTGACTCGAGTCAATTAAGGTTCACTCGAGTCAAGTTCTTCTTTCAGAAATGACCTTCGAAATAACATTTTGAAAAAAATTTGAAATTGTGTTAGTTCGAGTCATTAAGTGACTAACTCGAGTCAACTAATTCATTTGAAAATATGTTCCAAAAACTATGCTCGCGTTAAAGGATATAGGCTCGAGTTAGGGACTTCTATTTTGAAAATAAGTTTAAGTCCACAAACTATGATTTGAGTCAAATAGCACAGGCTCGAGTCACTATTAGCTTAAAATACTTTGATAGCTCTTTGCCTTGTATTGACTCGAGTTAATCATGACTGACTCGAGTCAAGTATAAATTTAAATACTCTTGAAAGCTCTATGTCTTGCGTTGACTCGAGATTTAGAACTCAAAACTTGAGTCAAGTATGACAGAAGGTTACTGGTTTAAAAATTGATCAAGTTAAAAACATCTTAACTTAAACCATTAACTTTATTTTGTTTACAATTGTCAGTTATCATCAAAACACATAGAGAACTAACATAATCCGTCTATATTTTCTCTAAAAAAAAATCAACAATACCTCTTGTAGTGATTATAAAACCGCTACAAATAAATAAATAAAAAATCACTACTAAACTAACGACCGCTACAAATTCCGCCACATCAATCGTTACAAACACCACTATGTCAACCGCTACAAAACTAACGCGGAAATCATTACAAATACCACAACCACATCTTATTTCACATACTTCTTCAATTATTTTTTCCGAACTTCTCTCTCATTTTACTTTTCCAATCAATTTTTTTCGGAGAGGTATCAAATATGGTAAATATTTTTTTTCATATGTTTGAATTTTAATTTCTTAATAATATGTGATTTTACAATTTCTTAATTTTTTTTATTTTTTTGATACTAATTATTTTTATTTTCCGAACAACATTCCCTCAATATTCCTCTATGACGATCAACATTCATTTCATAAACAAATATCGTTTAGTGAACAACATAATGATTCTCAGTATTATACTTTTTTAATATCGATAATTAAATATCATCTAAGCATATTATTTTTTAAATCTACATAAGTTATCATATGAGTTACTAAAATGACAAAGTAATAAATAAAAAAGCACTATAATTATTGATTTTTTTAAAAAAATTCTAATGTTATTTGCAGTTACATAATTGCTACATAATTTGTTAAAATAAATTGGCACAATTTTTAAAATTTGTGAAATTGGCAGCAAACATTTGTAGCGGTTTATGAAACTGCTACAATATAAATTCAAACTTTTTTGGCACCATTTCTAAAATTTTGTTCCAACTTTTTTGTAGCGGTTAAGCAACCGTTAAAATTATTTGCTGCCAATATTTAAAAATATTTTTCCGCCCCTCAATTGTTTCCTCCCAAATTGTTGAATTTCTTGGACGTAATTAGTAGTGATTAGTTGACCGCTACAAAAATTCTAATATCGTCTTGTAGTGGTTTATTCACTGCTACAACAAGTACTTTTAGTACGGCGTCCCGATGTCCTGCAGTAGCGGTTAATCTTTGATCGCTATAGTGTTAGTAGTGGTGAGTATATTTGAGTAACAATTTATTGTAACCGTTAGAAAACAGCTTGTCATGGTGTATTTTGTAATGGTTTCTGCGGCCGCTACTCATATCGTTAGTAGTCGTCAGAACCACTACCAAAACGTGGTTTTGACTGCTACAAAACATCTTTTTTTTTTTAGTGGCGGTCATTATTTTATTTCCTTTCTTGTGTGGGATTGCATTTGTAGGTGTGGCAATGGGATGCAAAACTAAGACATCGTTCTTGTATTTATGCTTGTTATTCAACTATTTGTTTGTTACATTGCATGCAATAGTTGTGGCAATACATAATCATTTAACTTTACTTACTCAATATTGTTCTTAAATTCCTAATGGTGAGTTCTATACTTAGGAAGAAAGAGAAATGACAATAAGTCAAGGAAATTCCTTCTTAAGGAAGCTCACAAGACTATATACATCATACAACTTGAAGAAAACACTTGAGTTTGTAGTGGTTCTTTATAAGAACAAGAATTCTAAGCTATACAATTCAT
This sequence comes from Acacia melanoxylon, assembly GCA_019022615.1. Taxonomy (NCBI): domain Eukaryota; kingdom Viridiplantae; phylum Streptophyta; class Magnoliopsida; order Fabales; family Fabaceae; genus Acacia; species Acacia melanoxylon. The sequence continues at coordinate 5,924,725 of JAFJYJ010000030.1, read as the reverse complement.
GCAATATTCTCGATTCATGTTTGTTTTGCTTTCATAACACTGTATCGGATTATACAAACTGATATTAAATGCTTATATATTTTTTCTAATCCTTTGGACTACATTATAAATGTTTATTAACTTATCCATTCCAAGAAAAACAAATTTTATATGAAAGAGCCAACAAATCTATTACCATTGATATATCCGACTACCAAAGTTTCTTTTCTAATAAATGCATCTCATACAAGAAACAACAATCTGAATTGTCTAACATGAAGATCAATAATATTTAACAGATAGCTTTGAAGAGATAATATCACCTAGAGGGGGGTGAATAGGGGATTTTGAAATCTTTTTATGAAAGTAAAGATGAACAGTAAATATAGACACAGAGAGAATGAACATAGAAAATTTATACTGGTTCGGTTCAACTCCTTAACCTGAAAGGTAGGAATATCACCTAGAGGGCGGTGAATAGGTGATCTCAAAAAAATTTCGCTAATCGCACAGGGATATAAGTAAGATAGAGATAAAGGAGAAAAATAGGCACAAGGCAATTTATACTGGTTCGGTCTAACACTTCGACCTATGTCCAGTGCCCAAATCCTTTGGGTTTTTCACTAATCACAAATGGTTACAATTACACACTCTGTACTCGAGATGATCCTAATTCACTAGGACTCACTCCCCCTTACAAGTTGTAATCGTACACCCACACTTAAAGTTCCACAACCTTAAGATTTGACAACTAAACAGATAATCAAATGGTGTTTAAAAACTCCTCATGAGTAGATATTGATAAACACTAAAGTACAAAATATCCATAGATATTAATGAAGTAGTTGAAACAGCAAGTTGCAATAAGTTTAAATTGAATGCACAGCGTTTCGGTAGGTGAAGATTTGAATGCTTCTGGCTTTTATAGATGATAGCAATTAATGCCCGTTGGAAGAGAGGTTAATGAGCCGTTGAGAGTAATAAATATATCTGTTGCTCAGTTTCTTCGTAATCTTCTGAGGTTTGGTCAATATACTCTGTTGACATTCTTTGTTCGATTTGTCCGTTGAGACTCAGATAGAATATTGACTGGAAATGTTTGAAATGCTTTGCAGTTTCTCAGAAGTCCATATTATACTTTCATGCTTCGTCTCTATTTTGCATTTAATGCGTCTGACACAAATTTTCTTTATGGAAATTTGATGATTAAAACATGTTAATCATATCTGGAAAGCACTAGCAAACTAATTAAACTTGGTTAGAAGAAGTATAAATCAATAACATGAAACACCCAAGACATAATCAATGATTTACAGTTTACGACAGCGAGATTTCAAATGGCAACATGTATTCTCGAGAATTGTTCATATGATACTCGAGAATTGTCAAAGAAAACCTTAATCCAGAAAGCGTGTCTCGATGATACTCGAGAATTATATTTGAGGTTCTTGAGTATTGAAAGATCAAAGTTTCTCGCTTAAGAAGGATTTTGAGCATTCTCGAGAATTCCTATGTTCATTCTCGAGAATCAAGTTTGAACTCAAACTGGAAGTGAATATTGCAAAACACTTTCCGCTCATTCTCAGGAATCTCCTTATAAATTCTCGAGAGCCATTCTCGAGAATTGATTTCCAATTCTCGAGAATTATATGATGGAACTTTACTTCAGTGTAATTAAGATAAAGCATTTGACTATTCTTGAGAATCTCCTTACTGATTCTCGAGAGCCATTCTCGAGAATTGATTTCCAATTCTCGAGAATCACATTAGAAAGGTTTATTCCAATGTGACTTCAATGAGGCATTCTCGAGAATTATTTACTCATTCTCGAGAACCATTCTCGAGAGCCCTTTATCAATTCTGGAGAATTGCTTCTATGATGACCAAAATGTTACAACCATTCTCGAGAATCCGTGATCTATTCTCGAGAATTGCTTCCAGAACACTTAGATATATTTTCAAAACTTAATCCTTTGTTATCATCAAAACATTGTGAGCTAACATTCTCCCCCTTTTTGATGATGACAATATTTAGAAAAACATTTTTAAGTTTTGAAAAGAGATTTTGAAATTGATTGGATAGCAGATAACATAAGGATAAGACTAATTGAGATAAGTGAAGTAACATGTCTTAACACATAATCAGAAGCATAATGATTTCCATACAAAATGACATCCATAACAGGTCTAAGCACTAAGCACATATCTCATACAAACTGACATCCATGTCTAAGGACTAAGCATATAAACATCTCTATCTTAATCATCTAAGCATCTATCTATCAACCTCTTCTCCCCCTTTGTCATCAATCAAAGAGGGGGAAGGAATAGATGGAGCTGCATTAGATGGCACAGTAGGAGCAGGAACCATCTCAGAATCATAGTGTGGAGAGACTGCAGGAGTGGAAGCAGGAGGCATAGTAGAGGGAGAGGCAGGTGTCTTCTGAGTAGAAATAAGGCTGGCCGCAATAGTATCTAGAGTTGCATCAAATCCAAAAACCATCTGTTGGGTATGAAGTTGTTGTTGACCCAAATCCTCAACTTCCTTCTTGATCTCCTGTTGATGCTCAAATAGTGCAACAAAGCGAGTGTCCATTTCCTTTTTGAAGTCTTCCAAGCTCAGAGTCCATGTGAAGATCAATATGAGCCTTTAGATTGATCATCTCTGCGGACATGGCTTTGATCATTTTAGTGGTTAGCTTCCTATAGGTCTCCAATGACGTCAATACAGGAGCAATGGCATGCTGAATTGCTGAGTTAATCTGAGTTTGAATTGCAGCCTGGGCGAAAGATGGAGCAGAAGCATAGGCAGTTCCAGCCTGAGAGGATTGACCATCTTCTAGTGGTTTGGAGGATGATTGATGAGGAACTAAAATAGGCTTGTCTTGTTTTCTTCCGGTAGCTTCTGTGAAAGATATTTTCATGTACAAAAGGTGAGTTTTGCCAAACTTCTTGGGAAATATAATCTTGTCATTGTCCAGAAGGTACCAAATGTTGTTGTAGCCCAAGATCCAAGAGATGAGATTAGGATAGGGAATGGCATTCTTCTTGGAAACCCTAGAAGTGGATAGAAAATTGGACATCTCTGTGACAACTAGTTTGCCCAGATTCCTAGGCTCTTTAAGGATAATAGATGTAAGCAATTCATAGTCTTTGCTTACAAAATGTGTGAAGCTTTGGCCTTTGTTCACCAAGTTGCGACTGTAGAGATACCAAAGAACTCTGTAGATGTCTGGCATCTGCGAGGGCTTGAATTTTAAAGGGGCACCATCTTATTTTTCAGTGGGCAGAAGAATACTAAAACACTCAGGCTCAGACAACTTAGGTGGATCTTCAGGTGCATCAATTATACCATGTAGAGATACCAAAGAACTCTGTAGATGTCTGGCATCTTCGAGGGCTTGAATTTTAAAGGGGCACCATCTTATTTTTCAGTGGGCAAAAGAATACTAAAACACTCAGGCTCAAACAACTTAGGTGGATCTTCAGGTGCATCAATTATACCAAGGTATGTGTTAATGATATCGGCTGTGAACTTAATTTTCTTTCCCCGAACATGAGTATACAGCACAATGTCATCATCCTTAGTCTTTTCCTCAAACATATTAAAGTAAAAGACTTTCACTACTTGAGGGGAGTAGGGAGTATGAATATCTAAGAGGGGCATATATGGCTTCAACCAGGGAAATAGATCTAGATTGCATTCCTTTCTAAAGTCATTTAAATTCAACCATACAGTGGGATAAAATGGTCTTCCCTCATAAGTAAGCACAAAGGCTGGGTCAGATGGGATTACCAGAGGGTCTTGGCAAAAATCTGGAGGACAATCAAGTGCGTTGATCTGGCCAAATAGTTTAGAAGCAAATGGAGGAAGTGTTCCACCAGCCAAGGGTTGATTTTGGCTTCCAGAGTGTCTGTGAGGAGGTCTCTGAACCCTGTCTTCTATGCTCTTTGATCGAAGCTCGTGAAATTATGGAGCAACGTCTCTATACAAGTCTGATGTCTTAGTAGATTCAGAGTGAGATGATTGTGATTTCGACTTGCTCTTCCCTTTCCCTGACGGCAGTGAATCAGTCTGGGAGTGAGTTACAGGAGGATCTACTGACTTGGATTGTGATTGCTTTTTTTCCTTTCCTTTGTCAGATGGCAGTGAATCAGTTTGGGAGCGAGTCATAGGAGAATTTACTGACTTGGATTGTTATTTCTCTTTTTCCTTTCTTTTGTCAGACGGCAGCGAGTGGGTCTGGAGGCGAGTTGTAGGCCGAGGGGATTTGACGATAGTCACAGACTTTGGTTTCCTCTTTGGTGTTTCCGTCTTCTCAAAGGCTTGAACCTTTGGTAGAAATTTTGTTCGAGGCCTCTTGGAAAGCGGCCGTTGAGGAGACTCAGAGGAAGATTTAGCCATTCTCTGCGAAATAGGTAATGATAGAGGAAATGGGGATTTTGGATAGGATGAAGAGATGGAGGAAATGAGGAAGCTCAATGGACGGGAAGTATTTGATACGACAGAGAGCGACGATGAAGGATTCTCGAGAGTGAGAAAGAATAAGATGAAGGAACTGTTATGTCGATTATGTAAAGTAGGGTTTTAAGATGAGGGTAGAGCAAAAATGACATAGCCATAGTGAGTGAAACGACATCATATTCTGGGGCATCAATAACTTTCTACTCGATGATTCTCGAGAATGCTCAGTTGATTCTCGAGAATGACTTGAATTGAAATTACTCTCTCAACCTATTCAGACTCGTCAATTCTCGAGAATGCAATGTAATTCTCGAGAATGACTTCAATCTCGAGAACATAATAATGATTCCCGAGAATGAGCCATGAAACATTAATTTTGCAGAAGACGACGATTCTCGAGAATTCCTTAGCAATTCTCGAGAATGGTGATGTGACTTTGACCATTGACACTTAGCGAACTCAAAAATCCCATTATTTCTCGAGAATGACTTCCAATTCTCGAGAATGCTTAGGATTTGTGAACAAACTTACTCATCAATTCTCGAGAATGATGAAATCATTCTTGAGAATTAGCAGGCTCTGTGTCAGTACCTGCAAAAACATCATCTAGAAGCTCCGATGCTTAAGTTATTTCCAATAATCATCAAAACATAATTAACAAGATTGAACTAACATTACTTGCAATTCATTGGGATTTACCATTCCCAATTCTCTTATGATGAAGTTGAATTGTTCCTTGGCTAAGGGCTTCGTGAAAATGTCAACAAGTTGTAAGTGCGTGGGAATGAACATTACTTTGACATCTTTCTTTTGCACATGGTCTCTGATAAAGTGATGTCTCACATCAATATGCTTGGTTCTTATATGTTGAACTGGATTTTTCACCAAGCTTATTGTGCTTGTGTTGTCACAAAGAATTGGAATCTCCTTCATATGGATCCCCAAGTCAGATAATTGTTGTTTTAGCCAAAGGACTTGAGCACAGCAACTAGAGGCAGCAACTTATTCAGCTTCAGTTGAGGATACGGCCACAGTGGTTTGTTTCTTGCTGAACCAAGATACGAGTGATCCTCCAAGAAACTCACGTTGTCCACTAGTGCTTTTTCTGTCAGTTTTATATCCAGCATGATCTGAGTCTGAATATGCAACTAGAAACTCTTGTTGACCTTTTGGGAACCAAAGACCCAATTCCTTTGTATCCGAGAGATATCGAAAAATTCTTTTAACATGCTCAGCATGTGATTCTTTAGGAGCAGATTGGAATCTCACGCACATTCCCATACTGAATTGAATATCAGGCCGACTTGCAGTTAAGTATAGTAGAGATCCGATCATTCCCCAATATTTGGTTATGTTGAAGTCCTTGCCTTTTTCTTCATCGGCATCCAGAGAGGCGGTTGAACTCATTGGGATGTCTACACCATTGCAATGCTCCATTCCAAATTTCTTTAACAAATCACAGAGGTATTTTGTTTGTGAGATAAATATTCCATCCTTCCGTTGTTTGATTTGTAATCCAAGGAAGTAGTTCAGTTCGCCCATCATAGACATCTCGAACTCTCCCTGCATTTTCTTAGAAAAATCCTCACACATAGATTCGTTAGAGGCACCAAAAATAATATCATCAACATAAATTTCAACAATCAATATTTCATTCAATTTATTACTCTGAATGAAGAGAGTCGTATCAGCTTTGCCTCTAATAAAGCCTTGATAAGGAACCTGCTTAATCGCTCATACCAAGCTCTAGGAGCTTGTTTAAGGCCATAAGGGCCTTTTTAAGACGATACACATGATCTGGATGATGATCACTTTCAAAAGCAGGAGGTTGCTCAACATACACTTCCTCCTGAATAAAACTACTTAAAAATGCACTCTTGACATCCATTTGATAGAGCTTGAACCCTTTGATACAAACAAAGGCTAGAAGAACTCTTATAGCTTCCAATCTTGCCACTGGAGCATAAGTTTCTTCATAATCAAGTCCTTCTTCTTGATTATTACCTTTAGGGTTGAACCCTTTGATACAAGCAAAGGCTAGAAGAACTCTTACATATGCCCAAGCTTTAGGTTGTGATTGAACAGTGTTTTCACAAACATTTTCAGAAACAATTTCAAAGACGTCTTCAGAATTTTCTAGAGAAGCAGGAGTGGTTTTTGAAAAGAATTGATTTCTATAAGCATTTTCTTCATCATCATCCAAAGGCTTATCAGATTTGGTTTCGCTAAATACAACATGAATAGATTCTTCAACAATACGAGTACGAGTATTGAAGACTCTATAAGCCTACTTCTATTAGAGTAACTGAGAAATATACCTTCATCAGATTTTGGGTCAAACTTTCCCAAATTCTCCTTACCGTTATTGTGCACAAAGCACTCGCATCCAAATATGTGTAGATGAGCAAGATTGGGCTTTCTCCCTTTGTATAGCTCATAGGATGTCTTCTTAAGATTCTTCCGGATGTATGCACGATTTGATATGTAACAGGCAGTACTCATTGCATCAGCCCATAAGACTTGAGAAGTTTTGTTTTCATTCAACATTGCTCTTGCCATCTCAGTAAGGACACGATTCTTTCTCTCAACAACGCCATTTTGTTAAGGAGTCCTTGGGGTAGAGAAGTTGTGGTCTATCCCATGAGCATCACAAAATTCTTCAAAGGCATAATTCTCGAATTCTCCACCATGATCAGTTCTTATACCTGAAATAGAGATACCTTTCTCGTTTTAGACCTTCTTGGCAAACACATCAAACTGATCAAAGGTTTCATCTTTCGATGATAAAATATAGTCCAACAGAATCTTGAGTAGTCATCAACAATGACTAGAGTATAAAGATTGCCACCAAGGCTTCTTACTCTTGCTGGTCCAACTAAATCCATATGAAGTAGTTGGAGGGGTCTGTTAGATGAAATCTCATTTTTAGATTTAAAAGATGACTTAGTCTGTTTACCTTTCTGACAAGCATCACAAATCATGTCATTTTTGAAATTGAGTTTTGGTAAGCCAATGACTAAATCCTTTCTTAGCAACTTGTCAAGTTGAAACATATTGACATGAGCCAAACGCTTGTGCCATAGACAACTTTCTTCCAAGTTACTAATAAAGCAATTTTCATAGGTGATTTTATTACAATTACTAGAGAGGTTTGGAGTATAACAGTTACCTTCTCTAGGAGCCTTGAATAAGGCTTTTGATCTGATGTTGACTAAGGGAAGATCATTCTTGCTGACTATCAAACATTCCTCAGAATCGAAGATAACCAGGTTACCTTTGTCTGTGCTTTGGCTTACGCTGAGGAGGTTGTGGCAGAGACCTTCTATAAGGTAGACATCTTTGATTTGAGGTCCATCGTTGTTGCCAACTTCACCAATTCCAGCAATCCTTCTGGATTGATTTCCACCAAAGGTCACCTTGCCACCATCCTTGGTCTTGAGAGCAGCAAATTTAGTATGATCTCTCATCATGTGTCTAGAGCATCCACTATCAATATACCACTTATTGGATTTTGATGCTCTTAGACAGATCTGCAAATCACAAAGGATAAGGTTTTAGGTACCCATCTTTTCTTGGGTCCTTTGGGGTTAGTTTGTGTCTTAGGAACCTTGTAAGATCCCTTAGGCACCCATTGATAATTACCTACAGGTTTGCTTTTTCTTTCCTTTTTATGAAAACATGAAGAGGTAGTATGACCTTTTCGATTGCAACAATTGCAATGAGCAAAAGGATTTGAAGAATGAACATATTTTCTAAAATAGTTCATGTAAGATTTTTCTCCAAATTTCTTTTTGCCTTTATTTTTGTCAAAATCAGGTTTGTAACCAAATCCTGATCTGTCATTTGTAAATCTTTGCTGTTTCAAAATGACACTGAGCATTTCACTTCCTTTAGTGAATTTCTCAAGTGCTTTTGTAAGATGATCATTCTTTTTCTGTAAATCAATACAATCTTCACAAACAATATTTTCAGAAGAAGAGAGATTTTCTACTTGTTGTTCAAGGGTTATATTCTTCTTTTTCAAAGCAAAGTATTTATCAGCAAGTTTTTCAAATTCAGATTGCACAAGATTATATTCAGCAAATAACTCATGGTAAGTTGGTTGAGCCACAAGGCATATGTTTGCTTTTTCTTCATCTTCGTTGGATGAATTATTGAATTTCTTCTTCTTGAAATTATTGAATTTCTTCTTCTCTTTATCTTTATACTTCAACTGAGGGCATTCTGACTTGATGTGGCCAGGCTTTTCACCTTCGTAGCAGATGATTGGCTTTTTCGTCTCAAAGTTGGAGCTACCCTTGTGAAACTTCTTGTATCCTTGGTCCTTCCTGTAGAACTTCTTGAATCTCTGGACCATCATGCCCAGCTCTTCATCTTCTTCTTCATCATCTGATTCCTTTGCTTCTTTGGCAGCTTTCAGAGCAATTCCCTTGTTCTTGCCACTGATCTCGTCAAGTCCTTTTCTGAACTTGATCTTTCCTTCATATTCGGACAAGCTACCAAGCAAAGCTGCTACAGAGCTCATTGACTCTCCACGAGCCTCTTCAATAGCTGTAACTTTAGCTTCCCATTCCTTACTGAGGATATTGAGAATCTTTCTCACTTGAACAGGACCCATTTGGTTGATCTCCTCGTTCGATAATAGATTCATCATAGGTCATACTCGATCATGAGAGTATTGACTCTATTCTCCTTGACTCCGATTGTTCCTTCATGGGCTATCTCCAGTGCATCCCACATAGCTTTAGCAGATGACAATGTGCAAATATGAAAATACTCTTGTTGACTTAAAGAGCTTTGCGAGAATAGTTTACGGAATTGTATCATCTTCATTCGATCTCCATTTTCGAGAATAGTCGGATTGTAGTCTCCAATCTCGAACACTCTCCATAGGCCATATTCAATAGCCATAACAAAGGCTCTGAATTTGGCTTTCCAGAATGTGTAGTGATCTCTACTGAAACCGGGCGGTCTATTGATCGAGGCTCCATCAGGCAATATTCCTTCCATTGGATCTTTTATCTAGGATGTTAATCCTTAATTAGATAACCAGGCTCTGATACCAAATGAAGGTAGGAATATCACCTAGAGGGGGTGAATAGGTGATCTCAAAAACTTTTCGCTAATCACACAGGGATATAAGTAAGACAGAGATAAAAAAGAGAAATAGACAAAAGGCAATTTATACTGGTTCGGTCTAACACTTCGACCTACGTCCAGTCCCCAAATCCTTTGGGTTTTTCACTAATCACAAATGGTTACAATTACACACTTTGTACTCGAAATGATCCTAATTCACTAGGACTCACTCCCCCTTACAAGTTGTAATCGTACACCCACACTTAAGGTTCCACAACCTTAAGATTTGACAACTAAACAGATAATCAAATGGTGTTTAAAAACTCCTCACGAGTAGATATTGATAAACACTGAAGTACAAAATATCTGTAGATATTAATGAAGTAGTTGAAACAGCAAGTTGCAATAAGTTCAAATATAATGCACAGCGTTTCGGTAGGTGAAGATTTGAATGCTTCTGGCTTTTATAGATGATAGCAATTAATGCCCGTTGGAAGAGAGGTTAATGAGCCGTTGAGTGTAATAAATATATCCGTTGCTCATTTTCTTCGTAATCTTCCGTGGTTTGGTCAATATACTCCATTGACTTTCTTTGTTCGATTTGTCCGTTGAGACTCAGATAGAATATTGACTGGAAATGTTTGAAATGCTTTGCAGTTGCTCAGAAGTCCATATTCTACTTTCGTGCGTTGTCTCTGTTTTGCATTTAATACATCTGACACAAATTTTATTTATGGAAATTTGATTATTAAAACATGTTATGGACTCAATGAAAACCTCAAAAGTATGGAAAACCCATTGCATCTACACGAAAATACCATAGGGCAGAAGTAAGGGTTGCTAGGTTGTCGGTTAGAGAATTTACCTCAGAATTTCAGTTGCGGGTGCCTTCCTCTTCCCTTGGAGTAAGACCTTCAGCTGGACCCTCTCCCCCTCACCTTGAACTCGTGTTTAGCATGTGGCAAATGAAGGGAGGAGTGCCCTTTATATGAGGCTCCAAAGGTGCAGGCCATTATCCACCTCAAGGATTCTAGAGAACTCCTTGGGCAGATGGGTGGCGCATTCCAAGACCGAAAATAAGATTCCAAAATTGCCCCTGATGGTGGTCTTTAGAATTGCTAGTTGTAGGTTTTTGGCCCAGGGGTAAAACGGTTGTTTTGCACTGCACTTCTTCCAACCAGTGGGACCCGCGTAATCTGCCCTAGGATGTGCCATAATTTCCCTTTTAGAGTCATAATTACATGTCATTCAGTTGTCACGTCGGATTTAAATTGTGTTGTCCAGATTAATTTTGATTATTTTATTCTTCTCTCTCTTCATAATTACATGATGTGACATTTTCTTTTTCTCCAAGACACTTTCTCTCTCCTCTGGCCCACCAAAATTTCACCCTCCTCTCTGTGTCCAGGGTCTGGGCCTGACTCCGGGAAGTCCTAACTGGTCCTGCTTCGCTCCTTTTTGTTGGTTACACCTCTCCTCGTAACTCGTGCCACACAACTGGACTTGTGTAGGGCCGGATCAACTGTTCCTTTTCGCCTGATGTGGCTGCACGTTTTTCTACATTCTTGGGGAGCGAGAAATGTATATTTTAATGTCTCATAATTACCTCGTACTTTGTGGTGCCAAAAAGTCAAACATCCAACCCCAAAATGTCATGTGTCCTACTAGCATCATTACTCTTTGTCTTTTGTAATCATGAAGGGACACGTGTCACCATCCCATTTGGCCAACACAAAGTATGTCATCATTAGTCATCATGAAATTACTTTATTTTATCGGTACTTGCTCGAGATCCTGCCCGGGTTTTACTCGGGTTTTCTTCACGAATACTGATGTCTTCTCAAAAACGTAGGGCATACCCAATTGCCCTAAAAATGCCGTGTACTTACTTATACTGGCATATTTCTGCTCAACTAATTGTCCTATACCTTAGGACATAGTTAGGTGGCATCTTTTCCACCGGACTTACACCGTATAGGTCTTTTGCGTACCATTTTCACTGGCACCTTAATTCCACGGCTTATGCATGCAAGGTCCACTGACCCGTATGGTTGAGTTACTCAATCCCAGAGGGGCGTCCTAACCCTCAACATTCTTGGAACTCTTCCCAAACTGGGCTTAGTCGTCCGCCTACTTTAGGCTTATTCTCCATTCTCAAGGTCCGAAATTCTGGGTGTTACATCAAAAGCTACTAGAAGATCCACTACAAAATATTGTGTGTTTGTGGGTGGAAATTTGGTTTCTTAGAAAAGTAAAAAGCAAGATGTGGTATCTTCATCTAGTGCATAAGCTGAGTACAGAGCTATGGCATAGTTGGTGCGTGAGATTGTGTGGATTTATAAGTTGATGAAGGAGGTTGGTTTCACCACGTCATTGCTAACAAAGTTGTGGTGTGATAATAAAGTTGACCTACACATAGCCTCAAACTTTATGTTTTATGAATGTACAAAATACATTATCGACTGTCACTTTGTTTAAGACAAGATTAAGGAAAAGTTTATCTCTACAGGACATGTGTGGTCTAGTGACCAATTGGGTGATTTACTTACTAAGGCCTTGAATGGGATTTGGTTTATTATTTTTGTAAAAAGTTGGGCATGATTAACATCTATGCTACAACTTGAGGGGGTGTTAGAATATTATGTTTTATAATAAGATTTTTTGGGCCTAAGTTGTCAAGGTGGGATTTGATCCACCACCCCTTGGATCCCAAAAAGCTTAATGATCATTAAGACACCAACCCTATTTGTTAAAACAATGCAAAATTATATAGAATTGTTTCAAAGGGTTTACTAGACAAGAGGCTAAATTTACTAGACTTGAAGTGAATTACACTATTTCACATTAGCGACTTACAACCCTTTTTTATGAATTCCACACTTAGAAATGGTGAAATTCAATGGGACTGTAAACACGCTGGCATTATAGGAAATGACTTAACTAGAAGTCGAATTTACTAGACTTGGAAATGAGTTTCAACATTTCACATTAGCGACTTACAACACTTTTCTACGAATTCCACACTCAGGAATGGTGAAACTTAATGGGGCTGATGTAAATGCGTTGGTGTTGTAGTAAACTATTTTAAAACATAACCCTCTATTTTTTTTTTTTTTTATAAATGATCTCTGTACGTTCAAAATTTAGGTGTTTAAATGTTGTTGTAAATATGGTTTTTTTTTTTTTTAAATGGTCAAGTGTTTAAATGTTATTGTAAATATGACACTTTCTGTTGTAAATACGACATTTCCTGTTGTTAATACAAATAATATCAAAAAAGTCCCTTAGAACTTCTGTATAATTTAGTGATTTCAATGGACTTTTTTGTAATTATTTCTGGTCCTTGAGACCTGCACATAATTTTCCAATAAATTTTTTCCAACAACTTGTCCAGTGACAACGACACCCACCATATCTAGTGAACATATTTTGATGAGATCTCATATTCAAGCCTAATATATATTTGTGGATGGCTTCAATTGCATAATATATATATATATATATATATATATATATAATTAATTTTTTTTTTTTAAAAAAAAAAGACTTACAAAATTTCATCTCAATAGAGTAGAGACTAACTCCTCACAGCTGAAGTTGGCAAAAAGAAAATTTTAATAAAAGATACAGGAAATGTATTAGCACAAGCTTGATCATACTACAACAAACAATGTGTGTCTCAGGGATAGTGATGGGAAAAGTGGCTTATTTGTAATCTAACTTATACAAACTTAAGATTGGGTAAAAGTAAGATTGTGTAATATGATTTATATTTGAATTGACAATAGCATAAGTAATTTTTCTGAAATTGAAACTTATTTGGATTGGCAGTAGCACAAATGGCTTTTGTGATAATTATAAGAGAAAAATTAAAATCAAAATTAGAAAAAAGTGAAAAATGTTAATTTGGAAAATTTTGGTAATGCTAAAATACATAACTTGATCAAATAATATTACATAACTAATTGAATAACATGTCTCGTACAGTTAGGTCTCTAATCGTGTCACGAATATGATTCATTTGAATTGAAGATGGCGTAGCATAATTTGTCGATGATGGCTCTTCATTTACACTATCATTATCTACATGACCTATATTCCTATTTTTAGCTTGCATGAAGTTAACATCACTTTAAGAATTTCTTCTAATAAAATTATGTATGTTTGTTGTTACACAAACCATGCGGACTTATGTTTGGTAGCTATATTTGTGCATTCTTTGTAAGATTTCAAACCTATTATGGTGGGACCATTGACCACGCACTTTATGTGAGTTCTATCTATTGCTTTAATAGCATTCTTGAAATATGGGTAATATCGGCAATCATTTTTAACTTTTGGGTGGCATCCATGGAATTCGGAATCGCATGGTTTGATATTTTCCTCGTTAGACTAAGGCAAGCCTCTAATAACATGTGCAGAAGCCTACTTATAGTTTCCCTGAATGTTGAAATAGTTCTTGTACCACCCTATTACCTATTCCATGTCCAACAGTGAGCAAAAACATAGATACCATTTCTTCAACTCCACCGTTCTTAGAATTCCGTAACCCATGTTCAACTAATTTATTGCATAAGTTGTAAAAGACATGTTTTTCCACTCAATATTTCATGACATCATGATCCATGGGTTGCCAATATTTCTTACCCATAAATGACTTGTGTGGTTACTAGTTTTATTCGGTTCTTTGCAAACATAAGGCACCAAATATTGACACAACAACACACTTAATTCTTCATACTCTATTAACTCTTCATCTATAAGAGATAGTACTTGAGACAGTTCATCTTCCTCCTTTGGCTCTGACAAGTTTTGATTGTTCCAATATTGATTATGTAACCTGTGAGTGTTGTTAAAATCAGGTGTGAGCATCACATTAAAAAAAAAATACTATATTAAACATGGAAACACATTAAAGGAGTTATAAAAGATAGGTCAACATATAATCATTCATCAGGTCACCTAATGTCATTAGTTACATAAAACCAACATACGAAGAATTAAAGCCATACAATACTATATCATAATTCAACTATCCAGATTTATAGTTCAAGTTTATCTAGGGGTTGGAAACCATAAACTGCAATCATTTTATCAAGTAGACCTTGTTCCCTTTTAGTGAAACAAACGTTTCCTGACAAGTTTTGTCCATCAGAAGCTTTATACATCAGACTCAAAAGTTCGCATCACATTGGGCTTCCTCAACGCCTAGCAGTTCAGTCATAACTTTTTCCATGCTGACATCTTTTACACTTACCGCATCCACTATTTGTTTTGAAGTTGGAATTTTCTGTTTTTTTTTTCCTTATGAACTGACCATTCACCTCTCTCCCTCTTGCAATGGTTTACTAAAAAAGTAGGAACATTTGGTGGAGTTATCGTTGATATGTCAATGCTTGCTAGTTCATCAATCACTCCTGTACTAGGTCTTGGTTAGCGCCAAAAACCTTTTCCTCATTGTCCCTTAAGCCTTCTTCTTCATCTATGGTAGGTCAGTACACATCTTCTTGATCTTCTTCCTATGTATGAGGCTGTGTAAAAAAGGGTACAAAAATATCCTCTCCAGCTGCCATCACATCCTTATATATAATTATTAACTCCTTTTCAAACTTTAGGCCCATATGCCTAAACTTTTTATATGATGAATTCTCCTACATGCAAACAAGTAACCAAGCTCAAAAACTTTAAACAAAAATATGACATACACAATATCTTAAAATGTCTTAATAGAATATAAGTAAAGGTTTTTGAACCTGTGTTTTCTGATATCACCACTCATTCGATGCAAATACAACATACGTTGTAGGGTCCTAGCCCACACCAGTCTCACATTAGTCTCTTTGTTTAATGCATCCCCAAGTCTTCAAATATTTTCTTAAGATATCGAACATATTCTTCAATTATTTCTTTTCATATGCTTTCCCAGTTTTCTCATTAAATGTTGACACAATATTCTCTCAACTTGTCTTTGTAAGTGATAGACCTTGGGTTATTTTTGGTATATTTTCTCAACGCACGTGTTGATAAAAACCTCAGTTGAGTCTACATCCCATCTGCTTTACATTTATCACTGTCCATAATTCTATAGCAAAAATTTGCATATTTTGCAATTATACGACATTATAGTACATCACTCCGAGAAAATCGAGTGAGTTGCATAAAATACATTTCCAAAAGTTCAAACATAACATCTAGATAAGTCAAATTTGAATTGCAACAAAATAAAAATAAATCATCAATAAGCATATTTTTCAATTCGTTAGAGATGACTAGAGTGAAATTATCTCCAAAACTTCATAACAAAAATAACCTAATAAAGACATAACATCCAGATATACTATGCATATGTAGCTGTATAATTGTACTTACAATAACATTAAACCGTCAAATTTGAATGGATGCATGTGCTTCAAATTTAACATAATTTATTTGTGACGATATTGCCTTCTTCAAATTCCATGATACTGAAGAGTGAGGACCCTGTATTATTGTCAAGCACAAAGCTGAACTGCCAAAGCATACTGCAAAAAGGCTTTTTTTTTCCTTTTGCAAATTGCAGTTTAATGACAAGCTTTTCTACTGATAAAGAGAATAATAAGGTAATAAAACATCTGCATGATTTATTGAGTTAGTAAATCGAAGCAGAAAACGCAAATCGAAGAAGAAGAAAAAACAAACCAGCAGAAGCAAACGAAAACGAGAAGCAAATCTCAAGAAGAGAACAGTAAGAAGAATGGATAATTTGAGAAAGCAGAAGCAGAGAATCAATCATTCACCTCTCTAGCAGAGAACAGTAGAAACAAATCGCAAGAAATAAACAAACCATCAAGGTGATGCAAATAAAAACAGGAAGCCAAAAAAAAAAAAAACCAAATACTTGCTTGAGTTGTTTATTTGCTACTGCCCCCCGGGAGGAAGAGAGTTCGAGATAGGAGAGTTGCAACGGTCAACAGAGAGGAGAGAGGACGTGTTACACACCTACCGGCCTCGCCCTTTCGGGTGGCAGGTAGTGTGGTCCTTTACTTTTATTTAATTATAGCTTATTTTTTCTAGGTTAATTATCGTCACACATCAGAGTATAAGCAGCAGAGCACGCAATGATTTGGACAAAAATATACTGATAAAAATGCGGAAAGATAAATTTTTCCCCGGAGGGATCAAATATACAGTCATCCGGATAATGATGCCTGACAGGCCAAAATAAAATACTACAGTCATCCGGTAACCAAAATAAATATTCAAAAATAACAGTCACCAAACGTTCACCTTCACACTACTCTAGCTCCAGAGCCTTACCTCTGTCTCCCTGCTCCGGTCTCGAAGAACTGTCAGATGGCTTAAAAGGGGCTGGGATTCAAAATTTGAATCCCAGAGTAACCGTTAATCTCATAGAAAATGTATGAACAATGTATGTAAGAAAAACCATAAATAAACAAATACCACATATCATTCAGTATCAAGGCACACAGCCAAATCCGGAACTAGCAGTCCTAATAGCACACAGTACAAACTGCAGTGGCCCTAATAGCACACAGCACAAACCACCGGGCACATCACACAGCAAAGCCCGTAATGCACACAGCATGTTCCGGTTCCATAGCGCTTGGAAATAAATGATAACTAAATGTATGCTATATACATGGTAAAACATACATACACAAATCACACAGAGTATATGAGGATTAAGGTTACTATCTGGAAGTCGACTACAGCTAAAATATAATTTCTCCGGCCCAAAAGATTACAATTAAACCTAAAATAATAATATAATTAATTTCACCTCAATAAATATTTTCTTTGGTAAATTAAACTAAACCCAATTAATGTGTCCATATTCACTAAATTCCTTTTCTTATTAAGGAATTTAATTTGGGCCTATATATTCTTAATTTTCGTCCTAAATCTAATTTTTTTCTAAAATAAAGGTCCAACTTCAAAAATTCATAATTAAATCTAAAAAACTCTTTTTGGGTTGACTCCAAAGCTAAAATGACCCTTGATATGTCTATTTTCAACCAAAAATACTCATTTGGGCCAGACCAAGTCTAAAATTCATCCATAGCCCAAAATACCTCTGCTGTCCGAAATAATTCCTAGTTTTCAGGGGTTATTTTGAAATATTTATTTCTCTTAGCAAAAAATTCAGAAAAATACAAATTATATACCAAATTAATCCTTGAGATGTATAATGTCTTCCTGTAAAATTTCATAATTTTATAAATTCATTTACTAGGTCAAATATCATGAAGAAGGTGACTAATTTCTCATAAACTTCACAATTCAGCCACCAACGTTTTTTACACTTTCGTCTAGGGTTCCAAAATTTTGATCCAAATTCATCCTTATACAAAATCTCATTTTAAACACTTTAGAACCCTCAAAAATACCAAAATCCATTCATATCATCAAGAAAACTCAGCTGCACGAAATTTATGATTTAATCAACAAAATACCAAATTTTCATTCTAATTTCATATCTTCCATATATTAGGTTTATCTTATCATTTCATACCATAAACCTTAACCTTAAACCTTTAATCATACTTTTTCATTGTCCCTTCCAACCCAAGAATATATCTATACTCAAGTCACTAGCCATTTGCAACCTCAAACAACCAAAAGAAAACATAAGAAGGTTCAATGATGTCTTACTTGTTGTAGGACTTGAGTTTTTGTTGAACCCTTGTCTTCTTTGACCACCAAAATCACTTTGGCCTTGACCTCAAAAACACCAAGAGAAATTCTTCTTTAAGTCCTAACCTTTATTAAGAAGAGTAGAAAAAAGTAGATTGAGAGTTCAAAACCTTACCTAGCTTCTATCTTCCTTTGCTCCTTGTATTCTTTTGTGTTCTTGAGTTCCTTACTAGTTGATTTTCCTTGGCTTTCTCTTTTCTTTTCTTTTTTCTTTTGTTTTTTTCCTTTTCCCTCTCTAAACCGAACCCTCCAACGTCCAAATGAGAAGAGGGAAACTCTTTAAATGGTCCTCCAACACTTAATCTCCAAGCAAAACTAACTTGTACAAAAAGCAATATTGGTCTTTAATGCTCTTGGTTTTCTATGTACTTGTTTCATGATTTAATGATTTTTTCCCCCTCTTCATCTTCACGTGATCAGCTGCTCAAATGGAAGAGGAATGAGTTTTTAAAAAGTGTTCCAACCTACTAGGTCCCTAGATATACTTAACTTTTGAACTTCTTCTACAAGTAACATATCTTGACTTAATTGTTTTCTTCTTCCTCCCCCCCCCCCCCCCCAAAAATGACGTGACAAAACTGATGGGAGGGGCAGATTTTTATTTTTCTCTTGCCCGAATAATATGTCCAATTCTTCCTTCTTTGTAATTAAAGCCTTGTCCTTTGTTTCATAATTCCTCTAGGTCCCTAGGTTATTATGGATACTTGGCATCATCATCATCATACATATATATATATATATATATATATATACATATATATATATATATATACATATATATATATATATATATATATATATATATATATATATATATCTCTTCTTTCCTCTTTCTTTCCTCTTCCATCCGTGGGGTGGGGGAGGATTTTGGGGGATTTTTGTACTTTACAAAATCCAATCCAATGCCCCTTTTATGCTTCATTAATAGTGTAGGTTGTTGGCATTTTTTTTCTCATTCTTTCATTATGCATTTTGTCCAAGGGTAAAAAGGGAAAATATAATATGTTTTGACTTCCATTGTCATCTCTTTCTTGAGGTTGTCCCTAACCATAATTATTTAATTACACATAAACAAATAATTTCACATCCTCATCCTATTTTGATTATTTCATGTAAATAAACATTTATCATACATGACTTCATAAAAATTCATATATGCAAATGAATTCACATTGAGGCACATGAAAAATGGGGATGTTACAGGATGGTGACTCGATGACTCCGAGAGAGAGGAGAGCTGCAATGGTCGACGAAGAGAGGAGAAGATGGTGACTGATGAGATCGAAGCTGCATAAAATATGCTTGATGACAATGCCCAAGAAATCGGATAGAAGCTCTCTCTTTTTTTTTTTGGATAATACAGGCAAGCCGAAGCTTGATAAAATAAAGAACTAGACTTTGAGAATCTAGCCCGAAATACACCAAACTAGAAAATAAAATAGAGATGGCAGGATCGTTGATCCTTCAAAACCATATCAAGACATCCTCTAGGAATTGTTGAAACTAGAACCGCATCTGCATCAGTAGCGGTCCCATGGCCTTCCTTGGCCATATAATCAGCACAGGAATTGTTTTCCCTTGGAGTATGATGTAACTCCACTTCCCAGTCCTGGAACAAAAGGTCTCTAGTTTCCCCAATAGTGTCTCTAAGGGGATGATCTGAAGGGCAATCTCTCATAAGGATATTGATGGCATCAAGAGAATCAGAATAGAGAACTATTTTCTGAAACCTCATCTGGAGACCGATCTTTAACCCGATCATGATTGCATAAATTTCAGCTTCAATAATAGAGTGAAGTCCAATGGATTTATAGAAGCCCGTCAGCTATTCGCCTGAGCATTCCTTATCACTCCTCCACAAGCTGCTTGGTGCTGGTGACGAACTGATCCATCCACATCAATGCGGACCGCATTAACAGGTGGGGGGTCCAGGATTTCTCCACTGTCTTGCTGAGTTGGAAAATTTGGTGGTGAAGCTATTGGTTCGTACTATTTTCCATGAGAAGATAGTTGCATTGGTGAAGCATCTCCCTGGTATTTGTGCTTGCTCCTTGAAATTGAAATTTGCATCTAGTTGTCAAAAGAATCCAGCACCCCAGGCTAAAGTTTCTTGTCCACGAGAAATTTTGAAAATGTCCTTTAGCTAGCTTGTGATTGTTGTTCCAATTGAGCCAAACCTGCAAACTACCGGAGAAAAACTGAGAAAAATAGTTAGGTTTTAAAATTTGTTTCCAAAAGTTCCTCGCTCGCTCGCAGTCACGTAACAAATGGATCACACTTTCTTCGCTATTACATTGAAAATGGCAAACATTATCAGTGGAAAGGCCTCTTTTGACCCAAAGTGAGTTGGTGACAAGTCTCTCATGACCAACTTACCACATAAAATATTTAACTTTCTCAAGAATTTTCCATTTCCACACCTGGGCCAAGAAATTGTTAGAATTCGCAATGCCTCTATTAAAAAGGAAATGATAAGCAGATTTCACAGAGAAACCACCATCCTTTGCAGCTCTCCAAGTGAAGCAGTCCGGAGAGTTGTTGGAAGGGGGTGCATTTTGGTAATGAGATTTATAATATTTGAGGGAATAACTCCATGCCATCTATGAATATCCCATTGACCATTTGTCAAAAGTTGATCTCTTACCGTCTCATCATCCTTAATTAAGGATGGATTCTCAATGAAAGATATGATGGGTTGGTCAAGAGGGAGCCAAAGGTCAGTCCAGAATTTAGTTCTAGCCCCATTGTTAACTTTTTTACCAATACCACTGAGAAATTTATCCCAAACTTCAACAATCGCCTTCCAAGCAGAGGAAGAGTTTCTCTTTCTGGAGATACTGGGCAGATGAGAGACACCACAGTTTTATTTGGACCATAAGCATTGAACCCAAAGGGCATCTTTCCTTGTGAAGAGGCTCCAACAGAGTTTCATTATGAATGCTTTGTTTTGGCAACAAAGATTCTTGAACCCCAGACCTCCTTGCTTCTTTGCTTGAGTAATTTTATCCCAGGCAATAAGATGCATTTTTTTTCACATCTTCATCTTGAGACCAAAAGAACTTTCTAGAAACTCTCTCAATTTCACTAATTGTACAAATAGGAAGCAAGGTTGATTGCATGCAGTGGCTGGGCAAGGAGGATAAGACAGACTTAATAAGCACCGAACGACCTGCAATAGTCAAAAATTTACTTTTCCATGTGGATAATTTTTTCCTGTCTCTCTGCACAATAGGGTAGTAAGTGGCCTGAGTAACACGCTTATGGATAAGAGGAACCCCCAAATATTTTTCGAGATCAGCAGTGATCCCAATCCCAAGGAGTTGACTCAACTCAAGAGCTCTGTTGAAATTAACTTTTTTAGAACAAAACATTCGAGATTTGTCTAAGTTAATACAGTGCCCAGAGACTTCACAGAAACTTTGCATTGTATTACGAACTTCAACCATTTGGTTGTTGGATGCTTCAGTGAACAGAAAGAGGTCATCAGCAAATAACAGATGAGAGATGTGGGGGCTGTCGCGTTTGAAGCTGAAAGGTTTCCACCGGCGGGCTTCACATTCAGATTTGATAAGATGGCCTAAGCACTCCATACAAAGGATAAAAATATAAGGACTCAGGGGTCTCCCTATCTAACTCCACGAGTAGGGGCAAAACTCGGGCTTTCATCACCATTCCAGAGAATGGACATAGAAGTGGTAGAGATGCAGGTCATAATGAGATCAATGAGGTTGTTCTCCAAGTTTAGACATGAAAGAGTATTTTTTATAAACCCCCAGTCAAGTCTGTCGAAAGCTTTCTCCATGTCAATTTTGATAGCCACAAAACCTTTCTTCCTTCCATTCATTATCATAGAGTGAATAATTTCTTGAGCAATAAGGATATTATCACAACTAGATCTGTTAGGAACAAAACTACACTGCTCTTGACTAATGAGGTGGGGCATAACCCCTTTTAGCCTATTAGCCAAAAGCTTAGTAATGATTTTAAAGCTCACATTGCATAAGGAAATAAGGCGAAATTCCTTTAAGGTTGCAGGGTTCTCCACCTTAGGAATAAGGACGACTTTGGATTGATTTATGCTTGACAATTTTGAGGGGTTGATAAAGCATTCTTCAATGAACTCACAGACTTTTTCACCCACCACATTCCACTGGGTTTGAAAAAAGTGAGATTGCAGACCATCTGGACCCGGTGCTTTAAAAGCACCCATGGCGAAAGCTGCATTTTTAATCTCGATCTTGCAAACTTTTCTTGAAAGAAGAATAATGTCATTATCATCAATGTTGGGGAAGTTGGAGCACCACCCCGCAGGATTTTTTACAATCGCGTCCCTTGTATAAAGATTTTTGAAGTAGTCATGGGCCATCAGCTTCATAGTATCATGATCGTCCACCCACTCCCCCTCAGTGTTCTTAAGGGCACTAATTCTCTGTTTCTTTCGTTTAATCATGGTTGAAGCATGAAAGAATCTTGTATTTCTATCCCCATCCTGCAGCCATTTGCTTCTGGATTTTTGGAACCAAATAATTTCTTCTTGAGTAGCCCCTTTATGGTATTCATCCCAGAGTTTCTTTTCCAAACGAAACAGCCCAGTTTGAAGATTCATTTTCCTGCTCCTGTTGATACCCTCCAAACGTCTAATCAACTCTTTTTTCTTCTTTGTGAAATTCGTCACGCGATTCTCATTCCACTCCAAAGCAATACTTCTAAATTTCTGGAGACCTTCAAGCTAGTTTTTCTCATACTAGGCCTCTTTGGTGATATCCGGAAAGTCATTTTCGAGGGACCAAGCAATCTAGTAAGAGAAAGTTTTCTGAAAACCTTTACATTGGGGAGAAGGATTAGAATTCACAACCACAATCCTATTATCAGATTTAAATTTAAGCTCATGACGAACTGTGAAGTTAGGAAAGCAGTTGATCCAATTGAAGTTGGTAAAGACCCAGTCTAATCTTTCTTTCAGGCCCTGCCTTTCCCAAGTAAATTAATCGGATAGAAGCTCTGCTGGAGAGGTTGTTGCTCAAATAAATAACGGATAAATGCTCTCACCAACCCGTGAAAAGTCACTTTTTCACCGTGATAAGCTGCTAATTGGAGTTCAAGCATTTGAGCAAAATAATAATAATAATTGGAGTTCAAGCCGCTTATAAGCTCAATTGAAGAAAATTTGAACCAAACATGTTGTAAAAGCTAAAAGCCTCAAAAGGCGTGACTTGGGCTTGTATAAGTGATAAGTGGTATTTCTGCTATATATTGCCACTATGTTATGACTGATTTGAGCTGTTTTTTAGTGCTTAAAATATATTGATATGATAAAATTCATGCATATGTGGAAATACGGGTTATATGAGTTGAATTGTTGCATTTTAGTCCTTATCTCGCATTTAGGCAGAACTAAGACTCAAAATCTGATATATTCCTGAGATGACAAAGCAATGTTGTAGCGATGCTATAGCATTGTAGGGACAATGATCTGAAATATCAAATTATGTTATGAGCTGATCTTTTCTTGAAAATATATAGAAGATGGATTGCAGGATCTTGGGCTAAACGTTGAGTGGGCTTTGAAGATAATGAAAGACAACAGAAGGCAGCTGACTTAAGGAAGACAGAAGTCAAAGATTACGGGAAATCAAGAAAGAAATCATAGAATCCCGCTAATCACAACAAAATCAATAAGACAATATCTTCCACCCGGGCCTAACAGAAGAGGAAATCCTAGCTTATTAACAGACAGACTGGACGTGCGGTGCAAGGATCTCAACGATCATAAAAGAAAAAGAAGGCCAACCTTAAAAGGCATGCACGATACGCGGACACACAGACGTGTAGAAGAAGCTTGAGACAGTGAACATTAAGAAGCACAACAAACCAACTATGACATAAGGTTGCTGACACGAAGAAGACGCAGAGGCGTTACATGACAGATGCTACCCTGTGCCATCGATCCCATAGACAATTCCTCTTCGTTTTAGTTTTCTTTCTTTGTATTTCATGGATCGTATTTATTCAGTTTTAGTTGTGTCATGTTCGTCATCCATGAACTAACTTTCTTATAGCTGAGCGACAATGGAACCTTAGTTTGTAATTCCGAACCAAATTGCTAAGTTCGGATTTATATAATTCAATTTGTTTAATTGTACTTTTAACGTTGGTCTTGTGAGTTAAGTGGCCACTGATAAGCAAGAGTAGTGATTTTAGCTTACTGGAAAGGAGTTACTATTAGACCTCAATTAAACAATTTGTGCTAGTGGAGTTTGTGCAGAACTCTATCTAAATTGTAGACTACATAAATGAGTTTACTTCATATAGCCATTACACCTAGTTTTAATTGTTATTCTAAACTTGAAAATCTGCATAGAAATATGATAGAAGTAGAATAAGGAGTAAATTTACAGGATTGCGAAAGCTTCTGTATACATTAGCAGTGGGTTAACTAAAAACTTTGTTGTAGCATTACGAAAGTTGTTACAGCATTGTTGTAGCATTGCATTAAAGTAATATGGGGAGAAAGTGCAAATTAAGGGGAAGTGTGAACAACTCTGCTTGTTTTAAATTTGATATCTCAACCACATTTACACTCAACTTGTTTATTCTAGTATTATTATTATTATTATTATTATTAGTTTTACACCAAACACTCATATTATTATCTCTTTGAATCACGCGACTTTTGATCATTTACTGGCCGCATAAGTTGGTATTTTATCTGTGGAACGATACTCTACTCTTCTCTTTATTACTTGTTCGACTGATTTACTTGTCATAAAGGAATTCTACCAACAATAAACCATACCAAACATGCACATTCGCTCACGATTTGTCAGGCAGGTTAGATGTACAACAAACAAAATGAGGGAGGAATGAAAATAAAAGACTAAACTATAACATTCTGCAAGAATAAAGCAACACAATGCATAATCTGACTCAATTTATATTATAATGATAATATCCAATTTATATTATTTCCACCGAAATCTAGAAAGCACTCACAAAGATCATTTACAGCAGGACTTACAAACAGACAAGCCACTACCTTTATTGGCCCATAAGGGACATCATACATGCAAATCACAAGGGTTACATTACGGGCTGACCAGCTTGAGAGAGTTTGCTTTCTCTTGCAAGGTATCGAGTAGGCTGTCAAAGCTCTTCTTAAAAGCATCCACTCCTTCGGCTTCAAGCTGGAAGCCAACAGAGTTCCAGTCAATTCCCAGTTTCTCCAGAGCACTGTATACTCCTTCAGCCTCAGATGCGTTAGAATCAATTGTCCTGGATACAGTACCATGATCTATAAAAGCTTGGAGAGCTTGGTCTGGCATGGTTGATACCTGCAAACGAAGATGGCAATGTTGTGTGATACCACTGGTTTTAGCTTAATGATGATTATGAAAAGCTGATTCCCAAGCTTGCTAAAACTAAGCAAGGTCACATGTCTGATTGCATCTTGGGCAATGGAATAGTTCCACAACAACTCTAAATGATCTTTTTGCCAACACATTCAATTCTGAAATTACTGAAAGATGATGAAAAATATATCATGGCTTACAGTGTCAGGTCCAATAAGAGGAGCCACATATAAAGTATCAGGGTAGGCAGGATTCTTGACGCTGGTTGAGGCCCAGAGAAGCCTCTGCTTCTTAGCACCCTTTTTAACAAGGGCCTCCCACCTTGGACCAGAGAATTTCTTCTGGTAGAGTTGGTATGCTAGGGCTGCTTGAGCTACGGCCGCCTATTAAAACCATGTGGAATGGCATGAGCAAATTTGATATACTGAGGAATTATAGCTCCATAAGGAAATAATTAATCAGCAAGAGGCTACCTTCCCACGCAGATCAAGGGCCTCAGGGGTGCCAATCTTCTCAAGCATCTTGTCAATGAGAGTGTCTACTCGGCTAACAAAGAAAGAGGCAACACTTGTGACTCTAGAGAGATCGCTTAGCCCAGAAGCCTCAAGACCATCCAAGTAAGCATCAATTACTGCTTCATATCTTGTGAGAGAGAATATGAGCTGCAAAAACAATAGTGAAAATAAGCATATGCCCGGACGTCATAGAAATGATAAAAGCAATCAAGATAAATGACACTCATCTAGAAAGTCATCAAATGTAACATTACTCAGATATTCAAATCAATTATGCCAGTCCCTGCCTCGCGAAAATTAATTCAGAATGAATTCTAAATATTAACAGTAAGAACCTTTTGATAAACTATTATCTTACATTTAATCTTGAATATCATGGTATATGATTCTTTTGTCATGTTTAATATGAAAGATGAAATATTTGCCGCAAAGGATACAAATGGCATTATATAAAAGCTAATAGATAGTTAACAGAGGAGTGCTATCCATATTTTTTAAGCGGCATGAGACGCCACACAAAATGTTTCAATCCTACGACGCTATGAAATCTTAGATAAGATGACCCATAGTAAGAAGTCTATGCTACAAAAAGGACATTGCAGACTTACAGTCACGTTCACACTTATTCCACTTGCAATAACATCCTTGATTGAAGGAATACAAGCAGCTGTGGCAGGGATCTTTATGTATACATTAGGACGAGAAACCACTTTATGAAGCCATTTTGCTGCCTCTACAGTCCCCTCAGTATCATCAGCAAGCCTAGGAGATACTTCAACAGAAACATAGCCATCACCACCATCAGTCTGATCATAAATTGGCTCAAATAATTTGCATGCATCTTGAATATCCTTCACCACAAGTTCCCAATATGCACTCTCTATGTCTTTCCCTTGTTGCACAAGTTCCCTACATGGTCAAGTAATTTGTCTTCAGAAGTAAGGCCAACAAAGGAGCCAAAGAATAACAGAGTCAAGACTTATACTACAGACAAAGGAAACCAATGGCCATAATACAAAAGGGATTTTTCCCCCTTTTTTTTTGTTGTTGTTGTTGTTTTTTTTTTTTTTTTGGGGGGGGGGGGTAAGGAAGTATTATTCTTCAACGCCAAGAAATCCTCCACCCTTTTCTCCTTCTTTCTCAAGTATTATATCATGAAAACCACAGAAACTACAGTATTATTCTATGCATAAGGCAGAAGTTTTAAAACTTCCTATCGCCAATTGAAGTATAGGAGCTAAAGAGCTGTGTATATGTAAGTTACAATTCCTGACGTGTTTAGACTGCAACCACTTTGAATAATCTACACAAAAACATTAGAAAGACAACCTTGATAAGCTGCTTATGTTCAAGGGTCAGTCCACTACATAGATGTTCTCTAAAAGGCAGCCTTACAATTAAACGCTATGCAATTGAATCATGCCAGCAAGAAGAAACACAGTAATATTTAGAAACACTATTGTCTTTCATTTCATTACCTGAATTGATCATTGTAAGCATTTGAAGATGAGATTGCTTTCTGAAAAATCTGTAGTCACACAAATGAAACAGCAAAATAATTAAGATTCAAGATGAAATTTCAGATGCTTTATGATTTAACTCGATAAACAATCAAGATTGGCAGACGAGGAAAACAAGTCCATGCAAGCTGGCAAACAACAAGAATAAAAAGAGAATTAGAACCAAAAAGAAAAGGTACTAACCGCTGGATTGCTAGTGACGCCTCTAACACCACTTGCTATAAGAGGGAGGAGATCAGTGACAGGTCGACACAGGTTATCGTACCATGGACTCTGACCTTCTTTCTCATACAGATCGTGAAGCACCGTCCTCTTGGCATGACTTCCGTTTCCATCAGTTTGAGAGCACCTGATTCTGCAACAAAACCGTAATGATGATAAGAATTCTACAGAATTCAACAACTATAAAGGAGTGACAAGTACATGGCAGTGATGCATAAGAACGATTATTCCTTCAGATTTTATAAATCGATATGAAAACGATTATGTATTCATTTATTAAAGGAAAAAAGAAAATATAAAATATAAAGGTTTCGCAGGGATGTAGTTGAAATGTTGCTACAAGAGAAATCGAGAAAGTTAATTAAGGCTAAACGCAAACATCAATAAGCGCAAAGTTTCATCAGCTCAATTCCAAACAGCCTAAGTTCCCGAGTTCACAAACATGGCAGTAGCCTGGATGACAAGTGATCCAATTAGTTATTTTCAATTACAAACATGCGTGATCATTTCGAAATCAAAGAGACAACCTTGGAATAGTTGATAGACAAGACTACGGCTGGTAATAAATTGAAAATTTTCAATTCACATGGCAGTAGTAATTCTTTTAAGGGGCAAATAGACTATAAAACCGGAAATGAAAAAGGTCGAGAAATAACACCGAAATAAGAAAAAAGTCTACATCGAAGGAGCCAGCACAAGGAGTAAAACCAAAAACACTTACACCAAAGAGCCCCTTGAGAGCTGAGGCAGATGGATCCGCAGAGAAGATGAGAAAGAAGAGAGCTTGGTGTTGAAAGTGGTAGGAGTTGGGAAACCGATCAAACACTCGGGCTGAGATTGAGAAGATCTGGGACTAGGCCTAAGTCTGGATGACAAAGAAGCCGCCGGATTTGGATTTGATAGTTTGAAGACGGAAGCCATAAGTACCGGCGACGGGAGACAGGCGGAGGGGGTTGGTGAAGAGTTGGGAAGTGGGGAAATGATCGGGTTGGGAGTAGGAAATTGAATACTAATATATACGAACGTGGGCGATGACGACGGCGCATCGGTCGAATGCCCAGGGCAATTTGGGAATAGTAGGATTTGGGCAGCATCTTTTCGCGGAAGGTTTTGTTTTTTTAGGACAGGCTTCGCTGTAAAATTGTTAAGTTTGTTTTTAATACCAAACACCATGTAAATATTAAGCGCTATTGGGCTATTGGGATTAGTGGGGTGGTTGAAGTGATTTATTTTCAATCTAATTTTTTAAAATTTTAAAATAAAAATCAAATTATAAATATGATCATGTTAGGATTGATGATGATAAAAGTTTATTTACATTGTAAAAAACAGGTCGTGATAGCTTCTACTTAAAGTAATTTTTTGCCTAAAAGTTCATTTAAAAAAATGACAACCTAAACACATTATTTTACTCGTAGTGTACTTTTTTCCTTCATATCATGTTTTTTTTTCAACCTTCACCACCTTCCCAAATAAATAATTTGTTTAGATTTGCTTCTTTTAAGTAATTTCAGGTTATAAGAAATAAACATATGAAAAGAATTTTGCCTAAATTTCTACGGAGCTTCCAAACACCCACATATATATGAGAGTTAAAAAGTAATTTTGTCCTTAAAAATAATCAAATAATACAATAATGTTTCTCTAAATATGGAAAGCTGTTGCAACTTGTAACTTGTAATGTCTCCTCTACATCATTAAAAATAAATCATTAAAAATAAACAAACTTCTGCTTATTAAGTAGTATTGAACCTACGATTTTTTTTTTCCTGGTTTAGGTGCCCATTATAACAGTGCGGCCGACATTGTTACTTTAATTTAGAAACGTGACACTAAACTCAAAACAACTTTAAGCTTTTTGATATCCAATCCCCTTAAATAAAAACTTTTAAGGTGTTACGGACCTGTATAAGGCCCAACAGGAAATATTCTATAGATCAGGATCTATCTATAATGAAAGATGATCTTATCTTATCTATAATCCAGGAAGATCTTCATCTAGATCTAGCGATTATGATACTTGGGTCATGGATCACATAAGGCCCATATCAACCTAAGGTGCACTCTATAAATACAGAAGTTAAACCCTAAAGTAGGGGGACATTCTAAGCTCTCTCTGGCTATTCACAATTCAACTGTCACAGAGCACACACACCACCCCTTGGCTAAACGCTATTGGTGTCTCGAACTACGTAAACTTTGATCCCTCTACAGTCCCTCTACAAGGTACGTAGGTCCTAAGCATTGTTTCTAGGTCAAGTCCGATTCAATCAATATCAATCATGCTACTCCATTAGGGATAGCCACATCCTATTCTTGAACAGAACAAAGGTAAATTTGTACATTCACCCTTCATAATACTCTATAACATATTTTATTTAAAGCAATTATTTTTTTCCACCTAGTATCCTCAGTTAACTATAATACTTTCTAACCAATCAAAATTTTATACTACTTGTACCAAAAACTTCTATAACTAATAACTCTATTAAGGGTAATTTTGATTTATAAGAAATAACTAATTTAATTTAATATCATTTATTTATGTAATTTTTTTCCCGGATAGGTTTTATTTATATAAAGTTGTTATTAAATATTCGTACGTGTAATATAATAAAAGATACGATGGAGCACTATTTATAAATAACAAAATAGTATTTAATCGACGTTACCATGTGGGCACCCTTTTCCCTTTATGCTTATACAATTTCTTGATAAATCATTTAGTATTTCTTTATTTTTGGGAAGAAAATTAGTAGTTTTACCTAAATCTTACAATATCATAATGAATATGATTGTTTGGAAGAGGGAGTCTAAGTAGGAAGCTTCACTTATTATTATTATTTTGTTACAAAAAAAAAGTTTAAGTGTGGGTAGACACCGGTATCCCACCAGGGTCAGGGCACGCCTTCAAACTCAAAGAACATTTATAGAGGTGCTTACAGATCGCCCATTAATAAGGCCCTTATATCGATCAGTAGGTATCGAACCTCCTCCTTTTTAGAGTAAAGGCCGACACCTTAACCAACTGTGTCAATCCTCATTTACAACTTCACTTATTAGGTATGATTTACTATCTACAATTGCAGAGGCATAAGAAAGCCCATCCTTTTCTTCGTCCCTTCTTACCATCGCATCTATAGCCCATTCCTAAGATTAAAATAGAATAAAAGACCAATGAAGGTGAGTCTAGCATAATGGATTGATCTCTCGTAATAATACGGTGAAGCAAAATTTACATTTAGTGCTCGATAGTATCATAAACAAAATTGATTTCAATAAGATTTATGTTTTAGAAAATAACAAAATAAAAGATGTAGAGGCTTCAAATATTTTTATGTAAAAAAGATCTTGTATACCTCTAAATAAAATATAATACTTATTTAGTCCTTAATATAAGATATACTTCCTCCGGTCATAATTATAGGACAACATTTAAGAGTTGGTTTTGATCCTAATTATATGACAACATTTTAATTTTTGTCAATTTCTTTCTAACATACCCCTATTAGCATTTGGTTTTTGGTGAGTATATGTAGAGATATGTAGACACACACATATATATATATTTTTAAATAACTAACGTTAATTTTCCAATATATATAGAGATATGTAGACACACACATATATACATAAATACACACACACAGATGTGTGTGTGTGTGTGTGTGTGTGTGTGTGTGTGTGTGTGTGTGTGTGTGTGTGTGTGTGTGTGTGTGTGTGTGTGTGTGTGTGTGTGTGTGTGTGTGTGTGTGTGTGTGTGTGTGTGTGTGTGTGTGTGTGTGTGTGTGTGTGTGTGTGTGTGTGTGTGTGTGTGTGTGTGTGTGTGTGTGTGTGTGTGTGTGTCTTCACACAAATATATATAGACATATACACACACATATGTATATATGTGTGTTTGTGTGTACATACATGTATATGTGTGTGTATACATACATGTATATCTGTGTGGGTATATCTGAGAGTGTTTGTCAATATATATATGTGTAGAAACACACACACACACACATATATATATACACATGTATACATATATATACGGATATATATGTATATATAACAAGACCATTATTTTAATTAGAAAATGTGTGTAAAAGAAAATTTGAGGTCGGAGAGGTATGTAGTAAGGGCTATTGATTCACTTTTACTTATGTTATTTTAAATTTATATAAAAGCATTTTAGGAAAATGAATAAAATTAACTAATATAACTCATCTCCTTAATCTCCCCAAAATCGGTTAAATATGTCTTATAATTAAAACCGGAGGGAGTATTTACCTAATTTTATTAAATTAAGGAAGTTAGTTAAGTTGGTTAATATGGAGTATTTTCTAAAACATTTTGATCATCTTCCTTAATTTCCTCCTTCTATTTCTTCCTTAATTATTGTTGAGAGAATATCAGCAGGGATAAATTAGGAAAAGATGTCAATATGTAAACTATATTTTATATTTAAGACCAAGATCAACTCTCCAAATATGTCTTATATTAACGACAAAAGGTAGTAATATATAAACCACAATTTTTTGAAAGGGTATGTTCTTTTTCATGAGCTACAAATTGGAGATGTTTTTTTTTACTCCAAATTAATTATATTTATCTCTTATATCTTTTTCACTGATTCTCCCTCACTCGCCCCCTCCTTTTTTTGGGCCTAAAGCGCCCTCTTTAAATAAAAGCGTTTTTATAAAACAAATTGCATTTTTTCCTCATATTTATTGTATTTAGCCAATGTTAACCAAATTTTTTATTTAAATAAGGGTTAAGATGCGACTTGACCAACAAACTATTGGTTCAGGAGCATCCAACACAATTAACTATTAAATTGACCAAAAAAACTAACAAACTATTAAAAAGGTGCAGTCAGCATAATGCCATTAGAAAAAGTTAACGTACATTATCTAAGGTGCAGATTAGTAACAAACTTTTATCCCAGGAGCGGCCAAAGACAAAAAAGTTTTACTCGGGAGCGCCCAAAGACAAAATTCTAAATTTTATTAAATTAAATAAATTTTTTTCTCAATTGTCATTATTCAAAACTACTTGTATAGATATCTATGGACAAAAATTACTCATTCTTCAATTTTGTCAAAATTATAATTTGCTAAAATAAACAAAAGTTTTAATTAAAAATATAATTATATGATTTAAATAAAACTCAAGGTGTTTTATAGTTTATTATATATGTTAACAAAAAAATGATTTATTTTTATTTTAGAAGAAATTTATGTGAGTTAAAAAATTCATTTAATGTTAATAAAATTTAAAAAATCTATTATATCCTGGAAGAAATGAAATGAGTTTTTTTTTTTTTAATTTATAAAAAGAGCTTAATGGATATCAACATTTATACTTAATAATATAAATCCAGCAACTTGATGATATATTTGTTAATTAAATAATCTATTGATTATATGAATATGGGACTTATTGAAGGACAATTTAATAATAGGTTAAGGAGCAATTTGACCTACGAAAATTTTATTAACATTAAATGATTTTTTAACTCACATAAATTTCTTCTAAAATAAAAATAAATCATATAAATTTTTTGTTTAACATATATAATAAACTATAAAACACCTTGAGTTTTATTTAAATCATGTAATTATATTTTTAATTAAAAAATTTATTTATTTTAGAAAATTATAATTTTGACAAAATTGAAGAATGAGTAATTTTTGTCCATAGATATCTATACAAGTAGTTTTGAATAATGATAATTGAGAAAAAATTATTTAATTTAGTAAAATTTAAATTTTGTGTTGGGCGTTCAAGTAAAACTTTTTTGTCTTTGAGTCTTACGGGGTAAAAGTTAGTTAAGCCGTCTGCATCTTAGATAACTGACGTTAACTTTTTGTCTAATTAGCGCGTTGTCTTTGGACTCTCACGAGTAAAACTTTTTGTGTGCTGACTGAACCTTTTTAAAATTTTGTTGGTATTTTTGGTCCACTTAATAGTTAATTGTGTTGGACACTCCTGAGCCAATAGTTTATGTGCCAAATCTCACCTTAACATTTTAAATAATTTGATTGTTTATATCTTATGAAAACGACAAGAGGGAATGATTATAAAAAATTTACCAATTTCTGAACTGGATACCAGTGATTTTATTTATTTATTTTTATTTTAAAAAAAAAAAAAAAAAAAAAAAAAACCAATCTTAACCAAATTTTTAAAGCCTATGAACGTTGTTGTTTTGTGGATCGTCCTCACCAAACATAGGGCAAAAAGAGTCGAGGGGTTAGCGGCTCCTCACTTCCATGTAAAGCCAAGTAAATAGCTAATGACACTTCCATGTAAAGCCAAGTAAATAGCTAATGATGTGTGACCATGGGTTCTTGACCCTCCCTCCTCCGACACGCCCACACATGCACATATCTTATCTATGTAAAAGCGGCTTTCTCCTTGACATATGCTCTCTTTATGTTATTTATTGACAAAGTAACTCCTCTATTTATTAATTTTAGTTTACAATTTATAATTCATGTATACAATTTTCCACCACTTGACAGTTGACACGTATCCTCCTTATTTTGCTAACGGTCAAAGTCACACTCTTGACTTATTATTTTTAATTCTTAATTTTTAATTTATGCATATAATTTTTTAGAATAAAAATCTCTATTAACTCCCTTAATTATCCTCTTTATTAGGTTAATCGATAGGGAAAATCTCATATAAAGTTGCTTGAAATAAGAAAATTCTAAATTAGGTTGGTAAATTCAATAAACCCCTAATTAAGTTATCAACCCAATTTAGAATTTCAAAATTTAGATTAAATGACATTCTTGGCCCTCTCATAGTTTCATCTTGAAAGTGAAGCTTAATCACCAAGAGGGGGAATGAATTGGGGATTTTAAATTTTTTTTTCGATTGCTCTTTTTTCGAACACTAAAACGAGCTAGACAGTATATAAAAGAATAGCAAGACACAAGAAACTTATCTTTGGTTCGGTCCAATCTCTTGACCTACGTCCGGTCCCGGACACTTTGGGATTTCACTATCTCGATTGATTACACACTCGTAACTCAAGAGTAATTCTCTCACTAGAACTTACTCCCCCTTACAAGTTGCAATCAATATCCCAATCTCCAAGTCCCCGACTTGAGATTCTTACAATGAAATGATTCACAATAAATGAACTGTCTCTAAGAGTGGATAAATATAAACACCGAAGATCAATGTATCAAAAGATACTTTACAAGTGAAAACTAAAAGAGTAGTTGGCAAACTTGAATGCAATTCGTTTTATTGAGATGTGTTGTTGAGAAGAATTGAATGCTACTCTATTTATACTAAGAGAGCATTAAATAACCGTTGCTAACTCCATTATAACAGTTGGTGCACTAATCTAGCTGTTCGAAGCACTTTGGTGTCTTCTCTCTCTCTCTTGATTAATTCATTTTGTCCAAAGGATTAGTGTTGACTTTCCTTGTAATAGATCCGTTGGAAGAGCAGCATTTCTTCGCTTAGGGAAAGCGGACATTAATCCATTTGCAACGTGTAGAGAATGATGGTACAAAAGGATGCAAGATTCTGGACTTTGCATTTAATGTTCTGACATTTCCTTTTGCTTTTGTTCAAATCTTCATTTAATGTCCTCTAAACCATCTGTAACTCACTAACAAACTGATTAATCATAGTTAAGAATAGTAGTGAATGTAGAGGTAAAGTATTAAGATCAAACAAGAAGGTTTCAAAAATTCGTTAGATTTGATTTTCAAACTCTACGACTCATTGTAATACCCGGATTTTAGCAAATCTGGAATTCTTGAGATAAGAGAAATTAGTGAATATTTTGATGAAGCAAATTCATGAGTTTAAAACTATTATAGAAAATTGTTATAATTTTCGAGTAAATTGTCGAAAAAGTTACGAAAAATCGATGAACGAGAATGACTAAAAATGCAATAATGGTGATAAAAAGCGTCTAAAAACATTATGATAAATACGAAAGATCATGAAAAATTATGAGAAAATTATGGGAGTGTTATCTTTAATTATGAGAATTTAATAAATTATTTCAGAGGAAATAACATGAAGAAATGTTTAAAAAGCATTCCGAACCATAAAGTAACTTTATGGTGTAAACATTTTTAATATTTTACATAGGATATAAAATGACAATGTCGTATGAAGTTTGTAAGATAATAATATGCTGTAAATTATTAAATTATCAACCATTGGTAAGAGAATGATTAGATAATTACTAGCTAATTGATTCAATAAAACAAGAGGAATATAGAAAGTTAAGTTTATGGTAAAATCTTTAATTAAGAGATTAAGGCTGGTAATTAGCATAAAATATACTTACTGATTATGATAAAAATATTAAGAAAAATTAGTAAAAATAAATGTATGAAGAAATCTAATCCTAAAAAGATCACTAAACAAAGAATTTAGGCACGATTAAGCCTTAACGAAGCGAGGGTAAAACAGGAATTTTTGGTAAAAAATATTATATTTTTTAAAAATGGAAAAAATTATGAAAAAATAATTAAAACTGAATTTTAAAATGAGGGGGCGAAATTCTTGGTATTTTTAATTAAAATGAATTGTTTAAATAATTAAAATGATAATTAGAATAAAATAATAATATAATGCGGTGAGTCAACTTATAGGCAGACCGAGGGGAAAAGTTAGAAATAAATTCTACAGGTAAACCAGAGGTAAAAGTCTTTTCAGACTGATCAAATTAAGAACAAGTAAATTTTTACACGAAGAAAGAATTTACCAGCGTTGATTTCCGCAACCGAAAACCCTAATTCCTAATAAGACGGAAAGGATCGATAGAGTAGAGTCGGATAGGCAAAGTGAGAACTTATAGAAACAATTGCGTGCTTTCAAACACGGGATTAAGTTAGGCAACAACGGACGTTTACGATTCAACGAATTGTTGTCCAGAAGTTGGTTCTATCGGAAGCGATTTCCGTAACCGGACGCGTTTGTCCGAATATCTTCCGACGCACCGGAGAATACCTGGATATGATCAAGAAGAGGATCAAAATAGATAATATGAAAGAGGATGAAAAGATCTTCAAAGTTACACGCCCGAATTTTTGAGTTTCGCAAATCGCGCGAAACGGACACGTCGGGTAGCTTTATCGGGCGAGGCCATAGAGCAAGAGCCATCATTGGATGACAACTCATCCTTTGACTTTTTGGGGCCCCTTGATGTCGGCCTTGACCATGGATGGCCAAGATTGTTTTGTCCTCAAAAATGCGATCCAACGGTCGGAATCCGATCTGAAGACTTTTGTGTTAATTCCCACCTTGTCCCTCCCTTCTTCTATAAATAGCAAGCACCTCTCCTCTCATTCTTCACACCATTCTTCTCTCTTCCTTGGCCGAAACTTAGAGTGAGAAGCTCTGCAAAAATTCTGCCTAGCCCCGAGTAAGTTCTTCTGTCCTTAGCTTTTAGTTTCCGTAGTTCTTTCGGTAGTTATAGTAGAACTTGTTGTTTTGATCTAGGAAGTTTGAATATATTCCTATACTTGTTTTTAAGCCTCATTGCATTGAAAGATTTCGACGAGGTAAAAACATAGTGGGGATAATTTTGAAATGGAATAAGGTCAAAGTAACGAAGTTACGCGAAATTCCGCCAAATAGGGGTAGTAAGGGCAAAATGGTCTTTTTCACCTAAAATGCCTGTTATGCTGCCAAATATTCATAAGTGTGTTATTATTCTGATTAGAATACTTCGACGTCGAACCCCGTCAAAATTCCATCGTTTATTTTTTTGCCGCCGTTGTTGCCGCATTGTTTATTTGTTTACGTATGGCCGTCAAAAAGTACAGTTTTTAGCTGGAAGAGCCGGATATCTACAACTAAGGTACGGACGCGTACTGTAATCCTAACTCTATTACTTATATACTTTTGCGTTATAGATACGTTCATAGACTGAGGTTCTGTAGAGAATCGTCAGAGATACTTACAGCTTTACCCACGGATTATAGTATTGGTAATGCCGTTTGAGTTATTCCTAGCGCTGAGGACACGTTGGTGGCGTGACACTGGTTATGTGCAGAACTAGTTGAGAGAGAGACTCTACATACTGCTTTGTGCTTATGTTCTGTCCATGATATTGATCATACATCTAACATTTGCTTTTGTGATGATATCTTGTATTGAAATGAATATCTTTGTACGTATCTTGTTTTATTTGAGCATAAGGTTAACCGTTACCTGAGATCCATATGTGGAATGGATCTCATTTGTAGCATCGTGCGGAGGACCGATGTTTGGCGATCGAGGCGGCAAATTTGGAGTAGGCCAAGACATGTCTACATTATCTATCGTTTTCTTTAGTTTCTTTAACTTTTGAGAATTCGGATGACCGTAATCCGATACATTTACACTATGGTCCATATTTTGAATGTAATGTAAATTACTTACTCGCTCCAATGCTCTACTCTGATTACTCTGCTTGAAATATTTGGAAACGTTTTAAAAAAAAAAATTCCGCCGTTTTCAAATGGGATGTTACACTCATACTCGAGTATGTTCTTCAATACTCGAGTTTGTCACTGTGCACTAATTTCAATACTTGAGTATTCATGATCATACTCGAGTATTCTTCTTCCAGAGAGGAATGTCGTGATTTGAGCTTTGGACCATATCTTTGAATAGGAACAAAACTCGAGTTTCCTAACCCAAACTCGAGTTTTGGACTTTTGATATGAAAATAAGTTTGAGTCCAAAACCTCAATACTAGAGTTTCCATTTCAATACTTGAGTTTCCAAATTATTGAAAAAGAGCAAAGCTCTCTGTATGCCTGATACTCGAGTTTCTAAATCAATACTCGAGTATTCAAAGATGTTGGAAACTTTGAGATGTCTATGCCAAGTCAATACTTGAGTTTTCAAAATGATACTTGAGTTTTCAAAACATTGAAAAAGAGCAAAGCTCTCTGTATGCCCGATACTCGAGTTTCTAAATCAATACTCGAGTATTCAGAGATTTTGAAAACTTTGAGAAGTCTATGCCAAGTCAATACTTGAGTTTTCAAAATGATACTTGAGTTTTTAAAACATGTGTAAAACTTGAAAACTTTTTGTCAATCCGATACTCGAGTATCCAAACTCATACTCGAGTTTTCTCAAATTGAAAACTTTGGTGACTGTCTGTATGACCAATACTTGAGTTTTCAAATGGATACTTGAGTTTTGAAAACTTTAGGAAATATTGAAAGAGTCTATGTATGACGCATACTCGAGTATTCAAACCAATACTCGAGTTTGGCTCAGGATGAAAAACTTGGAGTGCTCTCTGTAAGTTCAATACTTGAGTTTCCAATGGAAACTTGAGTATTGCTTTGTTTAATAAAATTGAGTTACTCTCTATCAAGTCAATACTCGAGTATTGAGACCAATACTCGAGTTTGGCTTTTGGCTTTGATAAGTTTTTCAACTTATCAAAGACAAATTTTAACTTGTGTTTACAATTGTCGGTTATCATCAAAACACATAGAGAACTAACACATCTCTCATCTTAAAAGGTTTTCGATACTTTTTAACTTTTTTTTACAATAAGTGTAAATATATAAAACATTAATATATAATAAAATAAAATAAAATATGATTAACTTAGATCAAAGAAATTTTATGTTTTGTGGAAGAATGATCAAGAATAATTCAAAAAAAAAAAGTATCATCCCCAATATTAATTAAAGGATTTCCAGTTCAACATTGAGAATAAAAAAATATTTTTTACTTGATTTTTTGTTCATTTGAGAAAAAAATGTCTATAAAAAATAACTTGTTTGATATAGCAAACTGCATATCAAAGATTTTTATTAATAAGTTTTTAAAAGAAAAGATATTTATTAACGTAAAAAAACAACATATATATCACATAAGTAAAATTGCCTAATTAATGAAGATTGATCTTTTTTTATTGACAAAAAACTAATTTGAGTTCTTTCAAAAATAAAATTTATTCAAAATATTTTATAAAAACATTTAATTGATAACGGTGTTATGCGTCTTTTTTTCTTTTTTTTATTCAAATCATTCCTCCTGAACACAAAAACTCCTTTGATTTAAATGAATCATATTTTATTTTATTATATATTAATGTTAATATATATGCACACTTATTAAAAGACTAAGTTAAAGAGTAATTAAATTCTTTCAAGAGAAAAGATGATAGAGAAAATTAGGAGAGTGTAATAAAGTCAATTTACCTATATTTTAAAATCACAAATTGAGTCTATAACTTAATTAGGGATTTGTTGGGTTTAACAACTTGATTTAGAATTTCTCTATTTTAAGCAACTTTATATAGGATTTTCCCTAATCGATAAGGTAACTCCCTTCATTGGATTTTTCACATTTTCACTTTAATATTTTGTAACAACTTTCCTTATATCTCTCCTTATATTTGATATCCTTTTTGTCAATATTTAATTTATCACTTAGTTTTATCCTCTACCTTCTACCTTCTGAATTAGATATTTCGTCTTTTTTTTAACCAACCATCATTATCACTCTTTATATTGGTTTTTTTTAACTATATCATCAAAATGGAATGGAATACAAGGACAAGATGACTTCTACCCATGAAAAGTTAAGAAAAAGGATTAAATAATCTGTCAGTAAGCATCTCTCTAGCCGACACATTAACAAAATGAAAAGCTCAAAAAGCTAAAATAAAAAATAAAAATTAAGGTGGTTATGAAAGATGGATAATGGAGAAGATAGTTACAAACTATTTTACCAATCTTATTTTTTCCTCAATAATAACTAAATATGTTTTCATCAATAACTATATTTGAATTTACTATTTTTTCATGTTTTTATCTTCAAAATTTATTTTATAAAACAACGAGCATATATATGAGATGTAGTCGGAGATAATATAGGGATTCAAATTCCAAATAAATTTACTTAGAGATAATATAGGGATTCAAATTCCAAATAAATTAACTAAGATAATTCCTTATTCATTTGTCTTCTTATATAACTAAATTTTAATTTTGAAGGTCCAAAGATTGTATTACCCTTAATTTTAATTTGGCTATATATATATATATATATATATATATATATATATATATATATATATATATATATATATATATATATATAGATTTCTTTGTGCTCTGCATTTTATGTCCTCACTCATGATCTTGGGCGGTAAATGTCAACAGGTTATCACCACTCTTTCCTCACCTTTTTGGGTTTTTATCTTATTAATATTGGTTATCTACCACTCTTTCCTCACCTTTTTGGGTTTTTATCTTATTAATATTGATTTTTCATTGCATCCCTTAATGCATTACTCATATATTTTAATTAAAAGAATTGTTTAAATAATTAAAATGGTAATTAGAATAAAATAATAATATAATGCGGTGAGTCGAACATAGGCGAGGCCGAGGAAAAGTTAAAAATAAATTCTACTGGTATTTTCAATTTGTGTTTCCATCTTCATCGATGTTTTCTAAATGTTTTTTTTTTTTGCCTTTTGTGTACCCATCTTCATCTTCATCCGAAATTCGGATCGCATTACTTAAATTCATAACTTTTTCTCATTTTATATTCTTGGTAACATATATTCACATTTATGCATCAGTTATTTGTTTCTGTTTGTGTTGACATTAGAGCTTGAGGAGGTATGTAGATCCTTGTCAAGGGTGATGTAGGCCTGTGAGTTCTTCCTCTATATTCATCTCCTTCAATTCTTTTGTTTCTTGAGTTGGACACAGAAATTGGTCTGATGCAGGATGAGGGAAGGGGAAAGAAGATGAGAGAAAAGATCATGTAGAAGGAGATGAGAGAGAATAAAGGAGAGAGGAGTGTGAACAATGAGAGAAGAGAGAGAGAGAGAGAGAAGACGAATAGAAAGAGTTGAGAAATATAGGAAGGGGAGGAAAAGTCAATAATCAATATTATCAACAAATGGGTTGATGTGCTATTTATAGGCATCAACCTAACCTTTTGGAATGACAAAATATTCTATAATACAATTACAATAAATAAGAATTGAGAACATACATCTAGAATTCTAAATTAAATGCAAATAATAATAATGTTAAAAGATCACATATGACAACCAATTAACATTAAAACAAAGTATTTCATAATCATCTTATTAAACTTAAAAATCTTTGGTTTACTTCACATCTCCTAGAATCTTTCATTTTTTTCCTCTTCCTTTTTTGTCTCCATCATGGCCTCTTTTGGAAAGCCAAAATTAAGAAGTTGTACGAGGAACTTGGGAAGATGAAAGTTGTATTCTTTTCTCTAGAGGATGAATAGAAGTATGAATAGGGTTTTAAATAATTGAAACTCGATCTCTAAAAGAGAAGCACGCAAGGAATTTTGAAGGA
Organism: Acacia melanoxylon; assembly: GCA_019022615.1. Lineage (NCBI taxonomy): Eukaryota > Viridiplantae > Streptophyta > Magnoliopsida > Fabales > Fabaceae > Acacia > Acacia melanoxylon. Next base: position 5,882,566 of record JAFJYJ010000030.1, on the reverse strand, counting down.
AAATGTATACCTTGATGAATAAAATCAAGCAGATTGAGTTAGAACATAGAGATGAACAATCAACTCATAAAGGAGGTAATGCAATTGAGGAAGTGATATCATGTGAATCTGAAGAACAGTTGGTTGCATTTTCATGCATATTAGCTGCTAACCGTCTCCAAACAGGAAGTTGCTAATTACTAATTTTTTTCATTGACTGATATCTCTCTCTGTGTAAGCTGTTGGTGTTTTTAAACTCGGTTTTTTCCCCTTCATCTACTTCTCGATTTCTTAATTCATTTATGATTTTGCCTCTTCATTTTGTTCACCCAACAGGATTCCATGATAGCCAATATGGTGAATAGGAATATGTAATAAGCCACTGATAGGAGATAACATTTGTAGCCCATGATGGATCTATGATCTGTGGGCAAGTGATTTTTTTCATTAAAAATCATAACAAGTATCATAGATTCAAAAATTATAATTGAAACATATGAATGTGGACTTAAAATTAAAGATAAATTAAGGATTAGCAAATAAAAATAATTTCGGAATCAACTTGAAATGTGAAGTTTCATCCTTAAAAAATTTAAGGAAGTCGACATCGATAGTACTTACAATGAAATTTGTAATCATTATATATGAACTTATATTTCCATATTCCATTATATCAAAAAAAAAAAAAAAATTAGATTTTGAAGTTTTCTAGAAAATTAATGAATTAATGAATTTTTTCAATTTTTACAAGAATTTATAAAATTTTCAGCATGATAATATGGTGATAAAAACAATTAGTTTTGCTATTATATAAAAACAATTGCAAACACAATTGATACATCTTTAAATAACATTGTAGCAAAGCAAATATAGATTGTTGTTTTACTAGACTTGTACCCGTACATTGCACGAGGGTCTGTACTAGTTATTTTATAAATTAACATAGAAGCTGCGCATTGCACGGGTGCTTATGTTGGAAGCAATATAAGTTGTATGGATTATCGTGGTTATATATATATATATATATATATATATATATATATATATATATATATATATATATATATATATATATGAAGAAGAAGGATGGTTGAATAATTTTTCCATAATTAATAACGCAATATATTGATCTAACATATCCATCTCACGTTGGCCGGTTTAGAAAAAGGTCCCTATACACCAAGGTTTTATTTTTAAATGTTTAAATAAATTGTGATTAAGTATTTTGATTTTAAACACAAGTTCTAAATTTAATATGCTTTAAGTGTTTTTGAAGCTTGCAAGAGAAACATTTATTTTAATGAAATAAAGAAAGTTTATTTAGACCTATCTTCTAGTAAATAAAGGTTATTTACTTTAGATTTAAAATAATATAAACAAATAAACTTCAAAGAAGTGGTTTGAAGCTCACAAAAGATAATCAATGGTTGTTATTTAAAAAAGATAATCAGTCCATGATTTATTATTTAAATCCGTAATAAGTATATTGAACCCACAAAATGTTCTGTCAATCGAAGAAGTCCTTGTATTACTTTTATTAATTAGAAAACTATTCAATTTAAATTTACATTTTCCATTAGTTGTGTTGTCAAGTTGAACACCTTGAATTAATGATTCAATCAACAGGTGTGTTAAAAGTATGAGGTGATTATTAATTAGTTAGTTAGTTCCAAAGAACCAGCCAAAGGAGTAAAACAAAAAACAGTTACACCAAAGAGCCGCTTGAGAGCTGAGGCAGATCGCAGGGAGGATGAGGAAGAAGACAGCTTGGTGTTGAAAGTGGTGGCAGTTGGGAAACCGATCAAACACTTGGGCTGAGATTGAGAAGATCGGGGACTAGGCCTGAGCCTGGATTATAAAGAAGCCGCCGGATTTGGATTCGATAGTTTGAAGACGGAAGCCATGAGTACCGGCGACGGGAAACAGGCGGTGGGGGTTGGTGAAGAGTTGGGAAGTGGGAAAATGATCGGGTTGGGAGTAGGAAATTGTATAATATATACGAACGCGGGCGAGACGACGGCGCATCGGTCGAATGCCCAGGGCAATTTGGGAATAGTAGGATTTTGGCAGCATCTTTTCGCTGACTGTAAAATTGTTAAATTTGTTTTTAATACCAAACACTATATGATATATAATATTAGAGTTAAAAAGTAATATTGTCCTTAAAAATAATCAAATAATACAATGTTTCTTTAAATATGAAAAGCTGTTGCAACTTGTTTGTAATGTCTCCTCTATATCATTAAAAAAAACAAACTTCTGCCATTAGCTTGTTTGGGATGGCTTATAAGTAGATTATAAATTATTTTTATTTCAAAAATTAAATCTGTCCGTTTGACATGATTTTTTATGATGGTGGACCTTTTTTTTTAAAAAAAAATGGCTTTTGGGTGAAGCCACTTTTTTAAGCTTCAGGGTGAAAAATAGTAGTTTTTAGCTTTTTGTTGGCTCCATCCCTCTTTTGAAATTTCACAAATGCCCTTACTGAATTATTTTAAAATAAATCATATACCACTGAGACAAACAAATATTCTTTTTATATTTCTCTGTTACATAAATAACTTGTTCCACTTTTTTAAATATTATATGCTTTTATTAAAATGTTATGGGATAAAATTATTTTTTTAGTTTCTTCTTTATTTTTTCAAAATCATACTTTTTTAATATGTATTTATATATGTATGTATTCAATAAAATTCATGCCCTTTTCAGTTATTTTTCATCTAAACTGACTTTTTAAACGCTATCAAACAAGAGTTTATCCGGAAAAAAAATCACTTCTGGCACCGTTATCTCAAACACAAATCGAATCTACAATATGACTTTTAGAAAAAAGCCCAGAAGCAAAAAAAAAAAACTATTTTTACCACCGTTATCTCAAACGGATACTAAGTAGTATTGGTCTACGATTTTTTTGTTCTAGTTTAGGTGCCCATTATAACAGTAAGAGCGACATTGTTACTTTAATTTAGAAACTTTCAGAGTGACACTAAACTTAAAACAACTTTAAACTTTTGGATATCCAAGCTACCTAAATAAAAAATTTTAAGGCGAATTTACACATTCACCCTTCATAATATAACATATTTTATCTAAAGCAATATTTATTTCCCATCTAGTATCCTCAGTTAATTATAATACTTTCTAACTAATCAAAATTTTATAACTAATTTGTACCAAAAAAAATTATAACTAATAACTTTATTAAGGGTAATTTTGATATTTTACAAGAAATAACTAATTTACGATAATATCATTTATTTATGTTAGGTTGTTATTAAATAGTCGTACGTGTAATAAAATATAAGATGGAGCACTATTTGTAAATAACAAATTAGTATTTAATCCACATTACCATGTGGGCGCCCTTTTCCCTCTATGCTTTTGCGCCTTTGCTCTTCATCCCCTCCAAATTTTAAAAGAAAAGAAAATAGTTATTTGTACTTATGAAAATTCTATATTTTATATTAATGATATTGGTAATAATTCATGGATAATTATTGATTAAATGTTACTTTTACTCAAGGGAAAATTAACATGCCATAAAATTATCTATATGAATTTCTTCATAAGTCATTTAGTATTTCTTTATTTTTGGGAAGAAAATTAGTAGTTTTACCTGAATATCACAATATCATAATGAATATGATTAGGTAAGTTTGGAAGAGGGAGTCTAAGTAGGAAGCTTCACTTATTAGGTAAGATTTACTATCTACAATTGCAGAGGCATAAGAAAGCCCATCTTTTCCCCCTCCCTTCTTACCATCGCATCTATAGCACATTCCTAAGATTAAAATAGAATAAAAGACCAATGGAGGTGAGTTTAGCGGAAGGGGTTGATCTCTCAGTGTAACATCCCATTTTGAAACGCATAATTTTTTTATTTTTTTTTCAATCAGAGTAGAGCAATAGAGCGAAAGAGTGATCAGTTCATAGCCAAAACATCAACCATTGTGTAATATTGTATAGGTTACAATAGTCCTAAGGTTTAGAAATGAAATAGCGGAATGACAGAATAACAGAATAATAGAAAACGATAAGATAGAAATAGTCTTCACCTGCACGTCTATTCCGGGCACTTGCCTCGATCCCCGAACCGTGGTCCTCCTGACCCTGAAGCTACAGCTGAGATTCAATTCACCATATTGAATCTCAGGTAACGGTTAACCTCATAACCAAACAATACAATATACAGACAACAGATATTTCTAGAGCTAATACCACGGTATATCATAAGCATACAAACGATGCATGATCATTATGCCGACAAACATAAGCACAAAGCAATATGTAAAGCCCCATAAGGTAAACAATAACGACTGCACTATTCACCGTGCCACGATAATTACTCGTGTCCTCGGCGCTAGGAAAACAAAACGGTGTTACCAAAACTATAACCCGTATAACTGTACGTATAACGGTCTACGAACATATCATTGACATATAAGTATTTAAGATGTACAAGATTAGTGTTACGATGCGCGTCCGTACCTTCGTTGGCAACGTTAGGTACTACGGCGGAAGACGTACTTTCACGGAAGGACGTGAACTTCAAACGGTTCGTCGGGCGGCAACAGAACGACAAAGAAATCGAGAGATTCGATATCCTATAAGAATAATATCACCTTTATTAGCGATTTGACACTATAACTGGCTTTTTAGGTAAAAATTACCATTTTGCCCTTCTACCCCTAATCGGTGGAATTTCACCAAAGACTTCGTTACTCTAGCAAATTTTCTTCCCGAAATTTTGCCGTAACTTCGACGCAACTATGATTTTCGAAAATAATGACTAAAATAGCCCTCCCATATGATACCCAAATCATACTTGAAATTTAAAGGCTATTCTAACAAATTCTACCCTTACTTTTAAAAAGAACTCGCTAAAGTTCCAACTTTTCTACGACTCGACCCCTACTATGTTTTTACCTCTTTAGGCACATTTTTCAATGCAATGAGGCCTAAAAACAAGCATAGGAATCTTATCACCTACTTCCTAAATCTAACTAACAATTCTACTAACTACCGAACTAAAAACTTAAAAGCTAATGGCCAAAAGACTTACCCGTTGAAGAATTCCCGCGAGCTTTTCCCCAGGCTTATCTCTCTACTTTCTCTCTCAAGAAATTCGGTCAAGACAAGAAAGAAATGGTGTGAGGATTTCTCAAGGAGCATGCCTCCTATTTATAGACTTTGGTTAAGGCTTTGTTTGGAATTCCAAATTGTAAAGAACCCATTAATGCAACTTGAACACAAAGTCACAAACTCCACCTCACCCCCCTTGGTCGACATCTTTGGGCTGTTTGGCAGCCAAGGATTGGCCAAGAAGTGATGACTCACCTCACTTTATGGCCAATCCAGTAGTATTTCTCGATCGGTACCCGATTCGCGTAATTTTGGAGAAATCTCAAAATTCTAGATTTAGAACTTTGAAGACCTTCTCTTTATCATCAATAATATCTATTATAACTTGAATTTTGACTTTAGACGGGGTTCCAACTATCCTGCTTTGAAGTTTCTCGAAAACGTGTCCGTACGCGTCCGGTGTCGAAATCGGTTCCGAATCATCAAGCTCTAGATAATAAGTCACTGATTCCAAATGTATTTTTATAATTATAAACTCATCCCTAGATGTTGAGTTATAATTTATTTCCTTATTTTCCCAAAATGTGACTAGCGACATTTTCCCTATTTCGTCTTATTAGGACAATGTGCTACGGGTCTCGGAATTGACTTCCGAAGAGGTCACTTGAAGGTAAAAACTCACTGATCAATATTTTACCTTGACTTTGGAATTCCTATTCCTGGTTCCCTAGATAGGATCTGTTTCCTAAATATAAGATTACTATTCATGCTTTTTAATTATATTTTATAATAATCAAAAATTTGTAAAATATCAAGATATCAAATTTTGCTTCTTATTCTCAAATTCTTTGGCCAATTTTCGGCAGCCTTCTTCTTTTTTTTTTTTTTTTTGTAAATGTTTTTCAAGAATTAATTAATTACTTAATTCAATTTTTATTAAAAATTCTACAAAATTCCCTAATTGGTCCATTCTTGTATTTAGGTTTAAAAATACCTAAACTCAACTATTTTCCTCAAAACTTTCCAATTTAATTAGTAAATACATTTTATTAATATTCAACTAATTTCCACTAATTTTAGAGCTTCACATAATTATTACTTGAAATTTCCTTTGCTTATGCTTAAGTAATTAGCTATTAATTACTTAATTACTCTTTTAACCATAGTTGGTATTTTTCTTAATTAGAAGGCTTCATTACCTTCATATTCTTGTATTAACATTAGCATTTCCATGCCTCTTGCTTTGTTTCATAATTACAAGGGTATTTTGGTCATTTTATTACTTTATGAGCATCCTTTCTTTTCCCAAGTTTGTAATTTATTTAATTACTGTAATTAGAGATAATATACTCTCTTAATTCAACTGGTCATTTTACGACTTTTAGGATTTTTCATGAATTTTCTAAGTTAATTACCCTTTGCAAGGGCATTTTGGTCATTTTGGCACTTTGACCCTTAAACTCCCTAATTTCTTGCAGAAATTCTACCTAGAAAATAGACTATAATTACCCAAGAATGGAGATTGCAATTTCACTTATCGAAATATCCAACTTTTATTTATAATATTCCGATAAATATCCGGATATTACATTTCTCCCCCTTACACAAAATTTCGCCCTCGAAATTTAATCTATACTAACTAAACTTCGGGCCATAAACTCGGGTACTTCTCCTTCATGTCACTCTCGGTCTCCCAAGTTGCCTCGCTCGGTGTCAAACCCTTCCGACCACCTTCACTATCGGTATAGTTTTAGTCCTAAGCCGTTTCTCCCGGCGTTCGAGAATTCGCTCCGGCTCGACTACAAAGGTGTTACCATGCCGTACTTCAACATCATCGTACTTTATGACATGATCTCGATCTGGTAGGTACTTCTTCGGTTGTGACACGTGAAAAACATCATGGAGATTACTCGGGTTCGGGGTAACGCTAGTTGATATGCAACAGTCCTCGCTCGGCTAATACTTCAATTGGTCCAACGTAACGCGGACTAAGCTTCTTTCTCTTCGGTGTTCCGCCGACACCACATCGGAGATAACTTCGAAACACATGGTCTCCGACTTCAAACTTCAACGGTCTTCTCCTCTTATCTGCATAGCTCTTCTGTCTACTGTGTGCAGCAAGGAGTCTCTTCTTGATCAGTGCGATCTGCTCAGAGGTCTGCTCAAGCATGTCTGGCCCAAGTAATCGCTTGCTTCTCGGACGAATCCGTCCGGCACAATGGTGATTGACACTTCCGCCCATACAATGCCTCGAACGGGGCCATTTGTATACTAGCATGATAACCGTTGTTATATGCAAACTCGCTAGCGAAAGATGTTGATCCCAACTTCCTTTGAAATCTAGGGCACATGCTCGCAAAGATATCCTCCGGCGTTTGTATGGTCCTTTCGGATTGACCGTCTGTTTGTGGGTGATAAGCCGAACCGAACTTCACTTGGTCCCCATACCTTCATGTAATGATTGCCGAAACGGGATTTGAACCGCGTATCCCTTGGTCGGAGACAATGCTCGTAGGAACACCATGTAATCTTACTATCTCTTTGATATAAATCCCCGCCAATTGTTCCGGAGAATAGTGGATACCGATGGGAATGAAGTGTGCTTGACTTGGTTAGTCCGTCAACAACTACCCAAATTGTATCATGGTTTCGATTTTGGGTAGACCTACCACAAAATCCATGGTTATGTTCTCCCACTTCCATTCCGGCAACTCTAGTCCTTGAAGAAGACCGGGGTCGTCGGTGTTCAATCTTTACTTTCTCGACGGTCAAGCATTTGGCCACGTATTCTGCTACGTCTTTCTTCATCCCGGCCACCAAAACTCAGATTTCATACTCGGTACATCTTGACCATGCCTGGATGTAGAGTGTACTTACTCTTATGAGCCTCATCCATTATTGTCCGCTTTAATTCATCAATTGGCGGTATGTAGATTCGCGCTTATACCCGACCAAACCACTAAGTGATAGGTCATAGTCTTGGGTCTCACCTCGAGTGATCTTCTCACGTATCTCTTTTGCCCAATCATCTTGCTTCGCGCTTTCTCCACTTCATCTCTCGATCATACTCCCCTTGACTCGCAAGAAGTGTAGCAAGATAGGCATCACCGGTGCGTGCGTCGACCCATGCGATTTGGTTGGTTAGATTCGGTCTCGAAATCTTCCGGCGCTTTACGCTCTCCCGTATCATCATGTGTGATACCTGCACCGTCTTTTCTACTAAGAGCATCAAGAACCACGTTTGCTTTACCGGATGGTACTTGATCTCCGTGGTGTAGTCTTTAATCAACTCCATCCAACGACGTTGTCTCATATTGAGTTCTCGTTGATCGAACAAGTATTTCGGACTTTTGTGGTCACAAAACACTTCTACGCTTACACCGCACGGGTAATGCCTCCATATCTTCAAAGCGAACACGATAGCCGCCGGCTCTAGATCGTGTGTAGGATAATTTAACTCGTGGGGTTTCAGCCGACGAGAGGCATAAGCCACCACTCGCCCAATTGCATTAGGACACAACCCAATCCTTGCCCACTGGCATCACTGTAGACTACATAAGTCTCATCAGGATCTGGGATAATCAATACTGGTGCTGTAGTCAACCTCTCCCTTAGTTTCTGAAAGCTCTCCTCACAGTCATCTCCCCATACAAAGGGTTGATTCTTCCTCGTAAGCTTTGTCAATGGTAGGGCAAGACGCGAGAAATCCCGTATAAATCTGCGGTAGTATCCCGCGACCAAGAAAACTACGGATCTCCGTCGCGCCGGCCGTTTCCGGTCCCGTAACGCTTCCACCTTGCTTGGATCAACCGCAACTCCGCCGCTAGATATAACATGGCCCAGAAATTTCACTTCCGGCAGCCAAAATTCACATTTGCTCAGCTTAGCATAAAGTTGTTTTTCCCTGAGTATGCCTAACACCTTTCGCAGATGTTCATCGTGCTCTTCTTTGCTCTTAGAATATATCAAAATGTCGTCCATGAACACCACCACAAATTGGTCTAGGTGTTGTCGGAAGATACGGTTCATGTAATCCATGAATACCGCAGTGCATTTGTCAATCCGAAGGGCATCACAAGGAATTCATAATGCCCATATCTCGGTTCGAAAGCCGTCTTGGGAACATCGCCATCTTTAACTCGCAAGCGATGGTATCCCGAACGCAAATCAATCTTGGAAAAGACAAAGGAACCGGATAACGATCCAAAAGATCATCAATCCGGGAAGTGGATATTTGTTTTTGACAAATCACTTTATTTAGTTCACGATAATCAATGCGAGTCGAAAACTTCCATCTTTCTTTTTACAAAAAGTACCGGGACTCCCCACGGTGAAACGCTAGGTCGAATGAACCCCTTCTTCAAAAGCTCTTCCAACTGCTTCTTCAACTCTTGCATCTCGTTAGGAGCCATTCGATACGGCGCCTTTGATATTGATCCCGTACTGCATCAAATCAATGTTGAACTCCACTTCTCGGATAGGGGTAACTCGGTGAGATCCTCTCGGAAATACATCGAAAAAATTCATTCACCACGGGGATGTCCTGGAGTGAAAGGTTAGCTTCGCTTTGACGAAAAGAATACCATGAAAGCATGACATCCTTGCTTCACGCACCGATCGGCTTCCGTAGCGGAGAGAAAGTTCGTGCTCACTTCAACCTTGTCTCCGGCAAATGATATCTCCTTTTTGCCACAAATCGATCATCGCACCGTTGGCCGTTAACCCGCTCAGCCCGAATATGACGTCAATGCCGTGAAGAGGTAGACGGATGAGATCCACTTTAGAAACTCGTCCATCCACGTTAGCAGTACAATTCATACAAGCATCAGAGGCTAAAGACTTTACACCCAACGGTGTAGCTACAACAAGATCAAATGGTAATCTACAGCATGCAATCCTAAACGACTTGCACAATCATAGGAAATAAACGAGTGACTAGCACCCGAGTCATACAATGCTTCCAATAGATTTCCATTGAGATAGATGGTACCTTGAACCATCGCGGGGGACTTCTCGGCCTCTGTGTTTGTCAATGCAAAGATCCGGCCAGCGTTCTGAGGTCTCGCCTCTGCGGTCCTCTCGGGGCAATCCCGGCTAATGTGTCCATGCTTCTGACATCTGAAGCAGACTTGTTTCCCATCACAGTTGGCTCCTGGATGGTACTTCTTACATTTCGACACGTCCGGGATCCCGTCTCGTTTGAAACTATTTTGTTGGTAGGGCTTCTTGTTCCCGCTTCGGTTGTCATTCTAAGGCGTTTTCCTCTTATGTGAGGAACCTCCGCGGTTTGATCCACCGCGATTTGCGTTGTTACCTTCCTGGCCTCGAGTCTTGCGCAGTTCCTTTAAGTTGCGCTCCGTCATTCTCGGGATTCTACCGCTTGGGCCATTCTTGGAAATTGCCGAGATACTAACCTTACCTTTATATCGTACTTCAATCCGGTTAATAGTCGGTTAGCCTTCCAGCTCTCATTCTTGTAGACTTTTAGGTATGATGAATACCTTGACAAAGTTGGTAAAACGGGCGAAGTAGTCGTCAAATGACTCTTCAGCTCCTTGCTTGATCTCGGGAATTCTTCCTCTTTAATTACCTGCGTTGATGGAGAAAAGTACTGTTCGTTGAATTGTTCAAGGAACATTTCCCAAGTAACGGGATCTGGGCGGGGTTGTGGAAACACTTTTCCACCACCCGCGGGCATCTCCCTCAAGCCGGTATATTGCTAGCCGGGCCATACGATTTCCGGGCACTCCATGACTTCAAAAATCTTCTCAAGACTCAAAAGCCAATCCTCGGCTAGCTCACTCTTTCCTCGGAAACCGGGTGGTTTCAACTTGCGGAACCGGTTTACCCAATTTTCCGTAGTTCTCTCTATTTGTTCATGCCTGGGTTGTGATTGGGATCTCTCGGACCCTTCAGTGCTCTTCATAATTTTCATCATCTTCATTGTCATCATACCCTTCGTCGTCATCATTGTTATTATCTTCATTTTCTCGATCATCCTCGTGTTGTTGTGCGTCTAATTGCCTTTGTGCCTCCCCGGTCTTGTTGGTTTTGTCTTGCCGAAAGAGCATCAATCGAACTCTTTGTTCTTGCGAGTTCTACGCATTTCTTCAATTTCTTCACGTCCGGGTTGATTCGGTTCATCGTTTCGTTCATCCCGAGGTCGTCTCGCCTCTTCCCTACCTCGGCCTCGACCACGGCCTCGGCCCTTCCTCTTGGTGCACCAGCACCTCTCAAGTTGGCCATGTTTTAAATTCTTTTTCCTTTAAACAATTATGAAAAAAATATATAAATATTTAAAAGTGACAAAACAATTTGCACACCAAACATATATTCACATATATTCATTCATAAAGTTTATACATACCAAATCGATCTAATACTAATACAAGTCATACTTGTACAATCTCCTTATTCAAACGTATTTACAATATTCAAAGGTACTTGGAGATACAAACTAAACTCCCTAGTTTCTACAATCCACAAACTTCCTTGTACCGACGTTCTTCCTCTACATGTAAAGGCGAACCAAGCTCTTCGGGTAGCGAAGGTGTATGCTAACACTTAAGATAGGTCCGTCATCTAATAGTTCATTACGATCCTTGCCCAAAAGCGGGTATAGGGAAAGAAGTACAATGTGGTCCTAACCCAATCTGCGGGTGAATGTCCCCTATTATTGGCTTGGTAGTTTGAGATTAGGGTTAAAAACACAAGATATTTTCCTTGGGTGGTCTTTGGTGAGATTCGTAGCTTCAATGAGAAAGTTTTCCAACAAAATGACTAACGTGTCATTATCATTCGTGACATAGTAGAAATTTTCTGGTTCAAATTTGCCTCATCTTCAAGAAGTTGAATGTCGGGGTAGTCAAAGTTATCATCAACGAGGAATGGGTAGGGCTTCCTGGATCGGCTTGGTCCTCAATCTCCGGTCATTCGGGTTGAGATTAGGAGAATCGGGTTCGAGTCCTCTCGCAGCGGGGTGATAGGAGGGTTCGGCTCACTTTGTAATAGTGACTAGGAGTTGTGGGGTCTCGTGCACTCGTGGTTTGGATCCAAAGGAAACTGTTCATAGTGATCTGTACTCCGGGGTATAATAGGTTCGGCATGGTTTTCAATCTCGGGCTCATCCGGTTGTGCGTTGTAGGAATCTACCTCTTCTTCGATGGAATCTCCTTCCGTAGTCAGTGGGGATGGGTTATTTGAGGGTTCGGGTACTGACGGAGGAATGGATCTCCGGGCAGGACGCCTCCAGAATCCGTGATAATTGTAGAATGGCTCTAAGACGGGCTCTTCGTCCCTGTTCATCTCTACACATTACACCAATGGCCTTATCAGTACTCATTTTCAAAAATGTGCTCATAATTAAAAGGCTTTAGAACCTAACTCCGTTATCTGAACGAATGGCCGGTAAGTGTCTACCATGGGGGCCTCACCGATTAGCGGTGACTTATGGCACACCCACGTAGACTAGCCTTGCCTTCGGCACCAAACTGTACGTCGTAACATAGTTAAATACTTGCCGAAATTTCATGCTCGATACCAAAAATGTAACATCCCATTTTGAAACGCATAATTTTTTTTTTTTTTTTCAATCGAGTAGAGCAATAGAGCGAAAGAGTGATCGTTCATAGCCAAAACATCAACCATTGTGTAATATTGTATAGGTTACAATAGTCCTAAGGTTTAGAAATGAAATAGCGGAATGACAGAATAACAGAATAATAGAAAACGATAAGATAGAAATAGTCTTCAGCTGCACGTCTATTCCGGCACTTGCCTCGATCCCCGAACCGTGGTCCTCCCGACCACGAAGCTACAAACAGATTCAATTCACCATATTGAATCTCGGGTAATCTAACGTTAACCTCATAACCAAACAATACAATATACGAGACAACGAGATATTTCTAGAGCTAATACCACAAGATATCATAAGCATACAAACGATGCATGATCATTATGCCGACAAACATAAGCACAAAGCAATATGTAAAGCCCCATAAGGTAAACAATAACAAACGCACTATTCACCGGTGCCACGATAATTACTCGTGTCCTCGCTAGGAAAACAAAACGGTGTTACCAAAACTATAACCCGTATAACCTGTACGTATAACGGTCTACGAACATATCATTGACATATAAGTATTTAAGATGTACAAGATTAGTGTTACGGACGCGTCCGTACCTTCGTTGGCAACGTTAGGTACTACCGGAAGACGTACTTTCACGGAAGGACGTGAACTTCAAACAATGTTCGGTTCGTCGGGCGGCGTAACGACAAGAAATCGTAGATTCTGATATCCTATAAGAATAATATCACCTTTATTAGCGATTTGACACTATAACTCGGCTTTTTAGGTAAAAATTACCATTTTGCCCTTCTACCCCTAATCGGTGGAATTTCACCAAGACGCCGTTACTCTAGCAAATTTTCTTCCCGAAATTTTGCCGAACTTCGACGCAACTATGATTTTCGAAAATAATGACTAAAATAGCCCTCCCATATGATACCCAAATCATACTTGAAATTTAAAGGCTATTCTAACAAATTCTACCCTTACTTTTAAAAAGAACTCGCTAAAGTTCCAACTTTTCGGCGACTCGACCCCTACTATGTTTTTACCTCTTTAGGCACATTTTTCAATGCAATGAGGCCTAAAAACAAGCATAGGAATCTTATCACCTACTTCCTAAATCTAACTAACAATTCTACTAACTACCGAACTAAAAACTTAAAAGCTAATGGCCAAAAGACTTACCCGTTGAAGAATTCTCGCAGAGCTTTTCCCCGTAGCTTATCTCTCTACTTTCTCTCTCAAGAAATTCGGTCAAGACAAGAAAGAAATGGTGTGAGGATTTCTCAAGGAGCATGCCTCCTATTTATAGACTTTGGTTAAGGCTTTGTTTGGAATTCCAAATTGTAAAGAACCCATTAATGCAACTTGAACACAAAGTCACAAACTCCACCTCACCCCCCCTTGGTCGACATCTTTGGGCTGTTTGGCAGCCAAGGATTGGCCAAGAAGTGATGACTCACCTCACTTTATGGCCACCCAGTAGTATTTCTCGATCGGTACCCGATTCGCGTAATTTTGGAGAAATCTCAAAATTCTAGATTTAGAACTTTGAAGACCTTCTCTTTATCATCAATAATATCTATTATAACTTGAATTTTGACTTTAGACAGGGTTCCAACCGTCCCGCCAAGTTTCTCGAAAACGTGTCCGTACGCGTCCGGTGTCGAAAATCGGTTCGGAATCATCAAGCTCTAGATAATAAGTCACTGATTCCAAATGTATTTTTATAATTATAAACTCATCCCTAGATGTTGAGTTATAATTTATTTCCTTATTTTCCCAAAATGTGACTAGCAAAGATTTTCCCTATTTCGTCTTATTAGGACAATGTGCTACGGGTCTCGGAATTGACTTCCTAAGAGGTCACTTGAAGGTAAAAACTCACTGATCAATATTTTACCTTGACTTTGGAATTCCTATTCCTGGTTCCCTAGATAGGATCTGTTTCCTAAATATAAGATTACTATTCATGCTTTTTAATTATATTTTATAATAATCAAAAATTTGTAAAATATCAAGATATCAAATTTTGCTTCTTATTCTCAAATTCTTTGGCCAATTTTCGGCAGCCTTCTTTTTTTTTTTTTTTTTTTTTTGTAAATGTTTTTCAAGAATTAATTAATTACTTAATTCAATTTTTATTAAAAATTCTACAAAATTCCCTAATTGGTCCATTCTTGTATTTAGGTTTAAAAATACCTAAACTCAACTATTTTCCTCAAAACTTTCCAATTTAATTAGTAAATACATTTTATTAATATTCAACTAATTTCCACTAATTTTAGAGCTTCACATAATTATTACTTTGAAATTTCCTTTGCTTATGCTTAAGTAATTAGCTATTAATTACTTAATTACTCTTTTAACCATAGTTGGTATTTTTCTTAATTAGAAGGCTTCATTACCTTCATATTCTTGTATTAACATTAGCATTTCCATGCCTCTTGCTTTGTTTCATAATTACAAGGGTATTTTGGTCATTTTATTACTTTATGAGCATCCTTTCTCGTTTTCCCAAGTTTGTAATTTATTTAATTACTGTAATTAGAGATAATATACTCTCTTAATTCAACTGGTCATTTTACTTGACTTTTAGGATTTTTCATGAATTTTCTAAGTTAATTACCCTTTGCGGGGGCATTTTGGTCATTTTGGCACTTTGACCCTTAAACTCCCTAATTTCTTGCAGAAATTCTACCTAGAAAATAGACTATAATTACCCAAGAATGGAGATTGCAATTTCACTTATCGAAATATCCAACTTTTATTTATAATATTCCAGATAAATATCCGGGTATTACACTCAGAATATGGTGAAGCGAAGTTCAAATCATTTAGTACTTGATAGTGTCTTAGTGTCTTGACCAAAATTGCTTTCAATAGGTATGTTTTGGAAAATAACAAAATAGAAGATATTGAGGCTTCAAATATTTTTAGGTAAAAAAGATCTTGTATACCTCTAAATAAAATATAATACTCATCTGGTCCTTAATATAAGATATATTTACCTAATTTAATTTAATTAAATAAGTTTGTTAAGTTGATTAAATAACATGTACATTTTCTAAAGCATTATAGTCATCTTCCTTAATTTCCTCCTTTCATCTCCTCTTTGATTATTGTTAAGGAAATATCAATGGAGGTAAATTACGAAAAGATTAATAAATATATAAATTATATCTTATATTTATGATCAAGATCAATTCCTTAAATATATCTTATATTAAGAACAAGAAGGAGTAATATATAAACTACAATTTTTTGAAAGGGAATTATCCTTTTCATGAGCTACAAATTGGAGATGCTTTTTTTACTCCAAATTAATTATATTTCTCTCTTATATCTGTTTCACATTCATTCTTTCATATTTTCTTTCCCACCGATTCTCCCTCACTCGCCCCTCCTTTTGTTTTTGTTTTTTTTTTTGGCCAAAAGCACCCTCTTTAAAAAAAGTGTTTTTATAAAACAAGTTGCATTTTCTTCCTCATATTTATTGCATTTAGTCAATGTTAACCAAATTTTTTATTTAAATAATTTGATTATACATATCTTATGAAAAGGACAAGAGGGAATGATAATACAAAATTATCGATTTTTAAATCGGATACCAGTGATAATATCCAAATTTTTTTTTTTACCAATTTTAACCAACTTTTTTTAGCCTATGAACGTTGTTTTGTGGATCATCCTCACCAAACATGGGGCAAAAAGGGACCAAGGGTTAGCGGCTCCCAGCTTCCATGTAAAGCCAAGTAAATAGCTAACGGTGTGACCATGGGTTCTTGACCCTCCCTCCTCCAACACGCCTACACATACACATATTATTTTATGGAGTTAAGGGGTAAAAATACACATGTATTTTTTTTTGGATGAACGTCCAACATCAAGTGTTTTTTTAGGTGTAAAAGTGACTACATGGTTACAAATTAGGTGCAAAAACACTGTTTGACCGTTAAATTTGACTTTTTTTGCTGACTGAACGATGACGTGGCTTTGAAGGTGCAAAAATGGACGATGACGTGGTTTTCGAGATGCAAAAATATACATGTAGTTTAGTCAAAAGAGCGTCTAACACCAAGTGCCTTTTTAAGATGCAAAAATACCGTTTGATCATTAGTTTGATTTATTTTTTTATTTTTTTTTATCTTTTTAGTATTAGTCAATATCTTGAAATATTTTTTAGTAGCAGTCAGTATCATGAAATAATTTTTGAAGATCCTAAAATAATTTTTTAAAATCATGAAGTATTTTTTCAGTACCCTTAAGTATTTTTTTTAGTACATTCAGTACACTGAAATATTTTTTTCTAGATCAGAAAGTATTTTTTCAGTACCAGTCAATATCTTGAAGTATATTTTTAGTACTAGTCAATATCCTGAAGTATTTTTTTTTAGTACCAGTCACTACCCTGAAGTATCTTTTTAGTACATATCAATATCTTGAAGTATTTTTTAGTACCAGTCAGTACCCTGGAATATCTTTTCAATATCCTAAAATAATTTTTCAAGATCATGAAGTATTTTTTCAGTATCGTAAAATATCTTTTTAGTACCTGTCAGTATCTTGAAGTATTTTTTAATACCAATCTGTACCTTGAAATATTTTTTTCAAGATCCTAAAATAATTTTTAAAGATCATGAAATATTTTTTTCAAGTATTAGTTAGCATCTTGAAATATTTTTTCAAGATCCTATATTTCAGGTACTGACTGATACTATTTTTTCCACACAAAAAAAGTCAAACTTAATAGTCAAACGATATTTTTGCATCTAAAAAAAGTACTTGGTGTTGGACGCTCTTTTAGACAAACCACATTTGTATTTTTGCACCTTAAAAGCCACGTCATCATTCAGTAAAAAAAAAGAAGTCAAATAGTATTTCTGTACCTAATTTGTGACCATGTAGTCATTTTTGCACCTAAAAAAAGCACTTGGTGTTGGACACTTCTCTGGAAAAAGCGCATGTGTTTTTTTGCCCTTAACCCTATTTTATAAACTATTATATTTGGTCATAAATATAAGACAAAGTTTATATTTTATCTTAGAGTGCCATATATAGAACCCAAGCAATATAAGTTGCATGGGTTATCGTGGTTTTTACGTCCGTACGTACATACATACATACATATCCACACACATATACACACACAATTAGAATGAAGAATGGTTACCAACGGGGGTTGGCTCAAGTGGTAAGCGGCTTGTGTCGCTTAAGCAAGGTCTCGGGTTCGAGCCTTGTGAATGCAAAAAAACCCCGCTGGGAGACTCTCCCACCATAGCCAGGTGCGCGACGCGGGTCGGATCCGGATTAGTCGGGGCAAAGCTCCGGTGAACCGGGTGGGCAACCAAAAAAGAATGAAGAATGGTTGAATAATTTTTCCAAAATTAATAACGCACTATATTAATTTAAAATATCCATCACATTGGCAGGTTTAAAAAACGTCCCTATACACAAAGGTTTTATTTTTAAATGTTTAAATAAATTCTGATTAAGTATTTTGATTTTAAACCCAAAAATTCTAGATTTAATATGCTTTAAGTTGGGAGGTGCTTTTGAAGCTTGCAAGAGAAATATTTATTTAAATGAAATAAAAAATGTTTATTCAGACCTATCTTCTAGTAAATAAAGGTTATTTACTTTATCTTTAAAATAATATAAACAAATAAACTTCAAAGTAGTGGTTTGAAGCTCACAAAAGATAATCAATGATTGTTATTTTAAAAAAGATAATCCGTGCATACATGATTTATTATTTAAATACATAATAAAGTATATCGAATAAATTATTGAGAGTACAAATATATATATATAAAGACATAAAATACTCAAAATATATATTGTACGTGCTTAATTGAAAACACATATGATAATAAAAACTCAATTATATATTTTTTGGGCTTTTTAGCTAAACTAAATCTTAAAATACTATAACCCTAAGCCCCTTAACACAACTAATAACAACCACACTTGCATGATTCAATCTTCTTCTCTTTGCGCTGTTCTGTTAAGATTCAGCGTAGCATGCTTACCAGACTTTCGTCCCTCTACTTTTATATTCTTCTATATATAGGCAACCCACACTACCACCGACCTCGGCATCAACCATGGGATTAACACTTGCATGTTTATTAGGCACCAGGTCATTACACGCCGCCACAACGAATATTGAACTTTGGTCGGCGAAGTCTAGCAGCAACATATCAAAACACAGGGTATTATAAATAAAACCATGTTCTGGATCATACCAATAACAATTCTCTATCAAAAAGAACAAAGATACATACATGCATGTACCTGAATTGTCTCTAACGTAGGAATCAACTAGAAACCTGGATCGCGGTCACACAAATGCGATTGTTTCATTACTTGGGATCAAAGGCACAGACGGCATCGAAAGAAGAATCCATAGTTGCTGAAGGAAGGGAAACATGAAAAAAAATATGAGTAGAAGAAGAGTAAGTAGATGGATTGACAAAGACTTTTGGATATATTAATTTATTTACCTAAAGTATTCTCATGAGAGGGGCTATAACAACACCCACCACCACATCGGGCAGTGTCGGCGTGATTCCACCATGTTAGGTCAATTAGAGCGTTAGAGGTATTACTGGGATGTGACCACGATTTTTTATTCTGAAATTTGATAGGTTGATTTAATTGAAATTTAAAGTGATCTAAATAATTAAGAAATTTTATAAAATAGCTAGGATGTCATCAGAGGGAGTAGTGGTGCATGTCACGTTAGTTTATATAAAAAATTCTAAATAAAAGGAGATAAAAGAAAAATTAGTTAAAAAATTATAATAAACGGAATTAATTATATAATATATACACACAGATACACGGATAATAATAATAAAAACAGGAAGATATTTTCATGTTAAAAAATATCAGGAGATTTGTTTTCCAGAATATCCAAATAAAATTTATATTGTTATTAGGTCTAAAAATGAAGGGAAAACAGAAAATAGGTTGAAAATGGATTTATATTAATTTTTTTTCCAGATTTATATTGTTTGAGTTGGTGGTTAAAAAACACGTTCATCCAAGTTGAAACAAAACTCCTCTCACAAACCTACAGTTTTATATCACATCATCATTACACTCAATCCTTACTTTCGTATCAATCATTCACCTATACTTCTCTTATCTTCGATCGCTCAAGATGGCAACGCCAACTCACTCCCTCCCATAATTTGCGTCGTCAGCTAAAGCATCATAATTGTTATGAGTTTATTTTAGTGCCTAATGAAATATTATAATTTTAATAGGAAGAGTTCATCCCAATTTATGCGGGAAGAGTAAAAGAGGTAAATTCTAATTTTACATGTTGTTTGTTATACTTAATCAATTTTAAAAAAGTATATCTCATTAGTCAAAAGATGATTAGTTTTTCTTATTCCTACTTGTTGAGACAATTGTTGTCACCAGATATTCTTTTTTTTTTCCCCTTACTAAACCCTAATATTAAGATAGGAATGGATGTTACCCATTTAAGACATAATGTAGGATTGTAAATCAGTGTGAATGGTTATATATGATTTTGGATGTATAGGCTTTAAAGGCTATTTAAAGGCCTACCTTTTAAATATGCCTTTAAATAGGCTTTAGGTTTTGTTAGGCCTTTTGAAGGCCTAGATTCAAACCTTAAAAAAAAAAAAAAAAAAAAAAAAAAAAGCCTACATACAGGCTAAGGTTGTGAATCTCTATTACAAGTCCAGACCTATTTAGGTAAACACTGACATAGCTTATTTTTAACTCTAATGTCATAAGAGGGAGCAGTGGTCCACATTAGTTGGTGCGCCAGAGGGATAAACAATTCTAAATAAAAGTAGATAAAAGAAAATTTAGTTAAAAAATTATAACAGGGGGAATTAATTATATAATATATGTTAGTATTTAGGTGTCCTAGAGACAATCTGTAGAGACAGATCAACACTTTTTTCTACGTTGTAGTATTTCATTATTAATAAATGAGCATATTTTATCTTTATCATATTTATGTCTCACCTTTATTTTAAAGTAAATATGTGTTTGAAGATAAAAGCCATAGGAATAGAATATGTGTTTATCTTGAGGATCAATGATAGAGATCATGATCATGAGGACTCAAGAACACTGTATATCTATTACCTAAAACTTGTTCCTAGTCTTGAATCACCAAGAAAGGGCATTGATGATCTCAATAAAACTAGTACAACATCATCTACTTATATAGAGATACAAGGTAGGGACCTCATAGAATACAGGCATGGAGATGCCTTAACATGTCGTGGGTAGATCTGTTAGAGAACAGATAGTACCGAACAGACCCGCCGAGAGACTCCACAAAGATTCATTGTAAAGAGTATCATTGGATATGTAAAGTCTCTCATCATTTGGTAGTACGGATCGTCCTGAACTTAAGGATGTCATCGAACACTATGTCCTAGGGTTACACTTTGACTGTATAACTTTATCCACCTGAAAATGGGGAGAACAGTGTACTCTTGGGTGTAACTCAAATACATGAATATAGATGGACATGCCAAGAGGACTCACAGTCCCTTACAAGGGATTAGTTATTCACAATACCGGTAGAGCTTGGAAAGCTTCCAATTAAGTCGGGAGTTTGTGCGCACAGCAAGTGATAATGAAGAGTCATGATCCGTTATAGAGTTAATATAAGAAGATTCCTAGTTCTGTGAATTAGCTACATTTAGTCAATTAAGAGAGATGATACTCTATCTTTGCTCTCGGCTAAATGTGAATGACGATGTGAGGGATGATGCCTACACGGTGTCCAAATATGAAAGGTAGAGATCACTTGATCAACTCAATTAGTTCTGGGGCCGCAGAACATTGCTAGTGTCTTATGAGGTCATTAAATAAATTGGGCCCGTTAAAGGAGTTTTAATTTGTTCAAGTTTATTTATGTCAGTGACTAATTAGGCCTAATGGGTCACACACAAAGGTTTTTCCCGATTGTTTAAAATTAGCAAACTTGGAACAATAATTGTTATTGGGCTTTATCAAGAGTAAATGTGTAATTGGGTTGGAGTAGAACTCCAAACCCAATGAAGAGATTTGAATTTTTAATTCAAAAGGTTAGGTTATAAAAAATAATTTTGAATTATCTAATATATATATATATATATATATATATATATATATATATAAAGATCCAATAATAATTGGATGAAGATAGGAGAAATAATAAATGAGGATTGATTTAAAATGATTTTTGAATTTTAGTTTAAAAGATGAATGTGATTCATCGTCTTAAATTATTATTCAATATTCAAGATATGAATTTAATTCATTGTGATTTGGATTTTCCAATTCAAGTTTGAATTGGGCCTTTCTTGTGAACACTTAAATTAGGGTTAGACTCTTATAAAGTGCTGATTTTTTATGTGCCCTTTTTATGGACGTTTTTCGAAGAAAAAAAGGAAATAAATGTGATCCATCATCTTAAATCAATCCAACAATCAAGATATGAATATGATTCATCATATTAAATTCAATCAATCAATCAAGATGTGAATTTAATGTGACTTGGTTGACAAGTAGTTGACTTATTACCTAAAACCCTTTTTTTAGTGTATAATCTGAAAATTCCTAAGACAATTAGGACCAAGAATTTTTGGCCCACCAAGGCTATAAAAAGGGGAGGGTTGGACTTTTTTCCTCATCCTTATGCTCTCTAAATTTCGATCTATACCAAAGGTTTAGAGAGGAAAAGGCACCATCCATAAAAGGGTAAGGTTCCAACATTGTTCATCCTATCCATAACCTAATTCCAAGAAACCATCACCTTCTTGAAAAGAGTAAAACCTAAGGAAACCAAACATCAACCTTGTATTCGCCTAGCAAGCATTCAAGGAGTGAGAGGTTTCAAGAGAAGGAGTTCTCGTTTCAATCGGGGGGTAGCCGTGTGGATCAACGTTAGAGGACATCAACAACATTGAGGTCTTCAAGTGATCTAAGGTAATCCTAATCTCTAATAATTGTGTTATCAAGTTATCCTAATCCCCAATAGTTGTTTTAACGAATAATCCCAAAGTTCATGAATATTATAAATTGTTATGAATTTTCATGAGTGCCGTAAAGAGTTACGGATTAATAATTATTAACTAATTAATGTAATGAGTTAAGGTTAATAATTCATGAGGACCGTAAAGAGTTACGGGTTTCCGCAACGATTAAACAAAATTTTTGTTTTCAATCTCATGAACCTTTGCATGAAAGTCATGTAATAAGAAAAATTAACCATCAATATATACACACAAATACACGGATAATAATAATAATAAAAAGAGGGAGATATTTTCATGTTAACAAATATCAGGAGATTTGTTTTCCAGAATATCCAAAGAAAATTTATATTTTTATTAAGCCTAAAAATGAAGGAAAAACAGAAAATCCTAAATACAAAGAGTCACCAAAAAATTCAGTTAGTGTCACTGTTGTTGTCAAACTCACGAGTTGACTCTTCGAGTTTACCGTTTTTATATTTCTAGTTTACCAAATTGAGTCAAGTTACTGGTAAACTCTTGATCGTTGTAAACTCAGTTAAACTTACGAGTTTATACACCGAGTTTATCATTTTTACATTTCATACTTACAAAACCGTGTTAACTCACCTTTAAACTCGTATTAACTTCTTTTATTTGATCATGCTCATCGGCTTTATATGTGAATTTTATAGAAATTTCTTTGTTAAATATGGTAAATTTTGAATATTTATTGATTTAATTTCAATTATTTGGATTTAAAATATATTTAAATCAAATTGTTGTCTTTTTTTTATATCTTAATTATTTATTATACACGATTAATACTTATTTAATAGTAAAAGTAAACTCTTACAAGTTTACGATACGAGATTGTCACGAATTTATTTAAACTCACGAATTTGACAGCCTTAAGTGTCACATTAATTTATTTAGAGCGTTAGGGGGATTAGAAGGATTTAAAATAATCTAAATGATTAAAAAATTTAATAAAATAGCTTAAATTCTAATAATACGATAGTATATACTTGACTAACTTCCAATTATTTCTGAAATTTATATTTTTCTTATATTGTAATAGTATATATTTCAATTTATATTTATATCTTATTAAGTTATTGGTGGAAGGGTAGTAGTGCTCACAAGTCAAAAGTAGGACAGAGCAATAGGTGAGTTGGGTAGCCCGAGGCCAAACCCATAGCCCGCCCATTGAACTTTAAACGGTTATGAGCTAGCCCATACCTGTACCTCAACCAATTTAAATCTGTGTAAACGGGCTAGCACATAAATGAATGGTCTATTCGGGTTTTGGGTAACCCATTTACATTTGACATATTTATTCTTTTAAAAAAAAACATACATAAGTATTAAGCATCTATTCAAATTCATCATTTTAAATTCTAAAATATGAATCTTCAAAGTTCAAAAATTACAATTCACATAAAACAATATAAATTTAGACAAGTACCATCATAACATAAATTTATTCACGATACGTTCTTAAAGAACATCTTTACCTTATGCCAGAATACGAAAGAAGATAGGTAATTAATAAAAAAAAAAACTAAATGGGCAGGTACGAGCAGCCCGTAGGTGTGCCCATAGCCCGCCCATTTAAGTTTTAAATGGGCAGGTTCTAACCCGTCCCGTTATGGGTCTTTTTGGACGGATCCAAAATGACCCAATTACACTAGGTTATGGACGGGTTTATGGATTATTGGTTCCATACTCAACCCTAGTCACAAGGAGGGTTGTTCGAACCGCTGCTTTTATATAGTATAGTAAGAGATATGTATTTAACAAACAATTAGAGAGATATATATATATATATATATATATATATATATATATATATATATATATATATATATATATATATATATATATATATAAAATTGAATAGACATATACCTTGGTCATTTATAAATAATTTTCCTCATATCAAGGTTGTTTGTGGTCACATAATGTATCCCGCCTACTTTATTTGATTAACTTATTTAAGATTTATAGTATTATTAATATCGAATATAAATTATTGACATATCAAGGGTTAAATGCCTAATTTGCCCCGGAAGTTTTGCTAAGGGGGCGCTCAACACCCGGAAGTTTTTTTGGTACCAAATTTGCTCCGGAAGTATGAAAAATGTAGCAAATTTACCCCTCCGTTAATTTTCACCGTTAAGTTTAACTGAGTGTACACGTGGCATGCCACCTCATCAACCCAATAAGAGTTAAGTATCATTTTTGCCCTGGAAGTTTTCATTGAGGAGCAATTTTGCCCCGAAAGTTTTCATTAAGGAGCAATTTTGCCCCGGAAGTTTACAAAAGTAGCAATTTTGTCCTTCTTTCTCCCAATATTAAATTTGACTATTAAATCGATCAAAGACAACACATGTCATGCCTTGAAAAGGTCGAACTTAGAGTCAGAGAAGGAGATCTTTGAGATGTTGAGCTCAAGGCGACCAGAATTTGTGAAGCCGAATTGGTCACAGGAAGCATCACTTATGATCTAAGCAAATGATCAGTCTATACAAACGTAAATATTATTACTATTGATTTGTTTTACTGAACCAATTTTTGGAACAATTCATTTCTCGTTTTGCGTTTCATTTGCTTAGATTATTAGTGATGTTTCCTCTGGGTTTTGCGACAGACCTTTCAGTCCCTGTTAGAGCCGGAAAATCAAGCCGAGCTCGTCGAGCCGGCCCGTTTAAGCCCTGGCCCTGCAAGGCTCGGGCTTGAAAAATATGCCAAAAATTTGAAATTGGCCCTGCAGGCCCGTTTAACTATAGCTTTTTTTAAAAAAGAAAAAAATTAATTACTTAGACTTCCACTTAATGAATGTGTTTATTTGTAATTACTTAGATTTTGTTAGTTTAAACTAGAACCCTTTTTTTAATATTTATTATTATTCTGTATTAAAACACATAATTAGTTTTTAAAGAAGGGATGTTTTCATATTAAATAAACACATACTTTGGTATTACAATATTATATAAGTAATAAATTATAAATATATTTGGTGTAAAATAAGTATAATTATTTAGGCCCTGGCCCTGGTACTATCGGGCCGGGCTTTGAAAAACATATGTTTTCCTTACTCTAAGCCCTATAGGGCCGGCCCTGTTGGGCCCAGGCCCTGTCGAGCCAGACCGGCCCTAATTTCCAGCTCTAGTACCTGTGACCAGTTCGGCTTTACAAATTCTGGCCGTCTTGAACTCAATATCTCAAGGATCTCATTCTCGACTCCAAGTTCGACCTTTTCAAGGCATGACATGTGTGGTCTTTGCCTGATTTAATAGTCAAATTTACTATTTGGAGAAAGAAGGCAAAATTGCTACTTTTGTAAACTTCCGGGGCAAAATTGCTCCTCAATGAAAACTTCAAGGGCAAAAATGATACTTTTGATTGATTAGGTGGCATGCCACGTGTGATGAGGTGGCATGCCACCTCACATTTTAACGATCTACGTGGACTTCCGTCACTTTTGGGTAAATTTGATACCTTTTTAATACTTCCGGGGTAAATTTGGTACCAAAAAAACTTCCGGGTGCTGAGCGCCCCCTTAGCAAAACTTCCGGGGCAAATTAGGCATTTAACCCGTATTATTAATATCGAATATAAATTATTGACATATTAAATTTTTTATTATTTATAAATTTAAAACATTACATTGTTATACATAGTTTACTATTTGATAAAATTTCTCTTATATTATAAAATAAAATACATTGACTACCCCTTTGTTTTACCTAAATTATATAAACCTCTCTTTTATTTTGAAAACCTATATAGACATCTCTTGAAACTAAAATGCATGTTACAAAAACCTCCCTTACATATTTAAAATTATACTTTCATCCACCCAACTTTGTTAATTGATCATTAAGTTTGACTATTAAACAATTTCTTTGACCAAAATACTTCTCTTTCAACAAATGATAAACATTTATATTTGCCTAAAAATAATTTTTTATACAAAAAATAATAATTCTAATACATATAGGTTCACAATTTTCAATATATTATGAAATTTTAAATTTTTTATCATATTTATTGAAACATATTTATTTAGTATTTTTTTAAATGACCAAAAACATATTTCTTTCTTTTTTTCTTGTTTTTTTTTTGCCATTGAAAGGTGTATATTAATAATGTATATTTGAGATATTATATGACTTACAATGATTTTAAATTTTATTGTTTAAAATACATTTTTTGCAGAAACATTATATTAAAAGAATTAATCATATTTTTAATTGAGTTTTCTATGTCCGCATTAATTAAATTAATTAATTCTTTATCTGAATATTGAAAAAAAAATTCATAGATTACCTATTTACAAAAGTAAAAAATAAATTAAGAAAAATAAAAAATATTAATTACTTAAAATATTTTAGCCAAAATTAGGGAATTAATAATGATGAAGGGTAAATTAGTAAATAAAATTTATATAAAAATCTTAATGGAGTTAACAGTTTGGACTTAAGTGTATGTTTTCAAAATAAATAGGAGATTCTTGTAATTAAGACGAAATACAAGGGAGGTTAGAGTATTTTACTCTATATTATATAATTATTAATAGTATTATTTTAACAAATTTATAAAATAAAATAAAAATATTTATGCAAATAAGCTTGTTTATTTTGTATTTTTTTTAAAAAAAACCTCCAATAAAGTTTTATATGGGTGGACTTTCTCTTCATCAAGTCAACAACAGCTTGCTGCTACTCTCTCTCTATATATATCTGCTGGCAGCTATGCACAGAAGGTTGACTATTGTTAAACCTGACACCAAATGTTTGACTTCCTTATCATTTTGTTATTCGCCTATTTTGTTTTTTTCCCGAAACCTATTTTGTTGTTTTGTTTAGTTAGTTTTCTTCCATTCTTTTTTTCTTTTTTTTTTTTTTTTTTGTCTTTTTTTTTTCTTTTTCTTTTTTGTCTTTGCCAATGAGCTTGAACATGGACTGCTCGTTCATCTTCCTGAACTTCATTTCCCATGCTTCAAGGAGCACATTATCTTGTCTGTTATCAGGGAACAAAATTTTGACTACCTGCATGATTTTAAATTATGTATATTTAAAATCGTAAACAATATCTTTAGTCTTTATTATCTGGGAAATGATAATGATGGATTTATTAATTTTTAAGATCTTACAGCTTGTAATTCTTTTCTATACTCGATTACTATAAGCAAGTGTCTCTTTTAATCTTGCGTCATACAAAGCCAGTGCAGGTGGGCCTATTGGAAATCAAGAGGGTTGGGAGCATCTGAGCAAAATGTGTTCATCACTCATCTTTATCATTAGATTGATTTTGAATGGTTTAGTATATTAAAATTTTATGTTTTAAATACATTTTTATTTTATTATACGTGGAATTAAAAATAAAAGTAATCATATAACTATCACTTCTCATGAAAATGAATTTATCATTTAAAAAATAAATTAAAAATTTAAATGTAAACTATTCATATCAAAGTTTAAATAGTTGAGATATATCATAATAATGATAAATTAGTTGCTTATCAATATGATGCAGAATTCACACATGAATTGGGTTGTTGTGGTGTTTTAGGTTGGATCCAGATCGTTGTTATCTTTTTTCGCATCATCCCTTGTAATTCTTATAATCCGAAGATCCTATCCATCCAAAAGATCCAAAAGCTAAACGTGCGCCACATGTCCATGCTAGGGACTGAGTTCTATGGGTCGCTCCATCATTATATTGGTGATTTGATTTCCCCTTGACACTGGTACTACTGCGACTACACTTTCTACTTTTCTTTCCCTCTTCTTCATGCAATTAATGGCTCTTCTCTACTCATTCTTTTGTGCTTCAGTTGTGCCCCCATGTGTGTGCATTTTAGATTCTCAAGCTTTTTCATATCTCTGCGGCTCAAATTGATGGTCACTGCTTATAATATAATTGGTTCATGCATCTGGCTTTTGTATTCCATGCTTATTTCTGCTGCCCTATTTGCATTTTTTTTTTCTGAAATTGTTGGATAATGTCCTTTTTCCCCCTCTCAGATAGTTTCTTCTTCCTATTCTTCCTACAACGTAACTGTCTCTTTCTTTTTCACATTGTATTCTGTTTTAAGTTTTGTGAACACTTGACTCTGAAGTTTGAGCTTTCTACAATGATCATTATCGTCTTTTTTAATTTGAAAAAGCCACCCAAACAGAGTTTCTGTTGTGATGCACATTAAAAAAAATAGGCTCTTGATGTAGCCTTATGAAAGCCTTGTAGGAATCTCACCAGAAGCGCAGAAGCGTATCGAACTGAGACGATGTAGAAAAAGATGAACCTTCATCGTTTTGATTACCTGGAAAGATGAGCGATCTAAAAGCCTCTTCTCTAACAGGTCAAGTCACGAACAAGTCACGAAGTCCGCTCTATGATCGATCTTCCGACTATCTCTCGAGGGGGATAGGATGGTTGTGTGGGCAACCGTTCGGATGATGAACATCTCGCCTCTAGGGATTTATTTCGATGAGAGCCTCCTTGTGAATTAGGTTTCTCAATGGGTGAAAGTAGGTTTATATACTACTACACCAAGACCTAACCCTAAACCCTAAGGGCCATAGAGCTCTTGGGTGTAGTCTCACTTAAGCCCAATTGGGCTTAAGTGACCAAAGAGCATATTTTCCAACAATCTCCCACTTGCTCTTTGAGATACAAAATTTGAGTTCGTAAACCCAAGACCATGTAGCCCATAAGCCATCATCATATGATTATTTACCCCATCCCTTGTTTCGAGCTAGCCGGGGATCTATCATTTGTCATTTATCGAGGCTCATGATAATCAAGATTATCTAGTTCGGTGCTACTCCACTAAAAGCCCAAATGTGAACTCCAAGATTGATGACAGTTACAACACGAATATGCATTACCCCTTTATAGAATGTCTATAATTTGATTGACCAGTCTTCTGTAACTCAATCAATTATTTATTCTCTTGACTGTGATAGTTTCTCTAATGGATTACATGCATTGGCTAGTGTCTTCAATATCCAAGTACCGAAACATATCAAGTGGACATTTCCTATAAATTCCATGTTGTTTATCTCATAAACACCGATAACCAAAAAGTCTCAATCCCAAAATACCAAGTTATTGGCCGTCATATAGATCAAACCTCACCTGTTGGTAAATCAAAGAATGAAAACTATTCGACTACCTATTTAAAATAAACTCAGGATTAAGAGCAACTATATGACTATAGTTATCTGGAGATTTGATTCCTTATGACAGAAAGAGCAACCTTAATCAAATCTCTCCTTGATCCATTCAATGTAAGTATTTACTCACACCAATATTTTATAATGATTCGGACAAAACCATTTCATAAAATATTGCAGCCTAAATAAAGTGCCCAACTTAATTTAATAGCTGTGAACCTATTCATCAATTGTGAGAACCTATGACTATGTCCTCTATGAACGTATCCATATGATCATATACTCCACAATTGATCCGGACCTTAGAGTCTGTAAATAGTGTGCGAAAATAAATGAAAAACACCTCATTTATACTATTCAGAAAAATGCAATGTCATAATGTCTTGCTCAAAAAAACACAAAATAACAAAATGAAATTTCAATTACCTAAAGCTATAGCAAATTTGGAATCTTCCTAAGACCCATAGATGTAACATGCCTCTCAAACACACGTTCAGGCAAACTCTTAGTAAAAAGGGTCGCAAGGTTCTCTTCGATGCTATCTTTGCTACCAATGTATCTCCTCTTTCAACTATTTCTCGGATCAAGTGGTACTTCCTCTGCATGTGTTTTTGTCTCTTGTGAAACCTTGGTTCCTTGGACTGTGCTACTGCCCCACTGTTGTCACAGTAAAGTGTGATAGGACAATTAACACCTGGAATCACCTGAAGGTCCGTTAGAAACTTCTTTAACCATGCAGCTTCCTTTGCAGCCTCAGAAGCAGCTACATACTCAGCCTCTGTGGCAGAGTCAGCCACACATGATTGTTTTACACTTCTCCAACAAATGGCACCGCCATTAAGGGTGTACATATATCCCGAGGTTGATTTACTTGAGTCAATATCTCCTTGGAAATCTGAGTCCGTATAACCAATGGTTTCAAGACTCCCACTAGAATAGACCAACATATAATTTCTCGTTCTCCGTAGGTACTTGAGTATATGTTTAACCGCTACCCAGTGTTCCTCTCCAGGATTAGATTGGTACCGGCTTACTACTCCCACTGCATAACAGATATCTGGTCTGGTACAAAGCATAGCATACATGAGACTACCTACAACTGATGCATAAGGTATCCTACTCATGCGTTCTCTCTGCTCAGGAGTTTTAGGAGATTGCTCCTTAGAGAGATGAATCCCATGCCTGAAGGGTATCATTCCCCTCTTGGAATTCTCCATGCTAAACCTGGAAAGTATTTTGTCGATGTATTTAGCCTGGGATAATGTCAAAACCCTATTCTTCCAGTATCTTAAGAGTTTAATACCAAGAGTATAATTGGCTTCCCCCAGGTCCTTCATATCAAAATTTTTGCTCAGCCAGGTCTTTATGCCTAACAATACCTCTATATCATTTCCGATAAGGAGTATATCATCCACATAAAGTACCGTAAAAGACACCGCATTACCTTGGATCCTTTTATACACACACGGCTCATCAGATGTTTCTCAAAACCATAAGACTTAATGACTTGATCAAATCGATGTTCCATG
This sequence comes from Acacia melanoxylon, assembly GCA_019022615.1. Lineage (NCBI taxonomy): Eukaryota > Viridiplantae > Streptophyta > Magnoliopsida > Fabales > Fabaceae > Acacia > Acacia melanoxylon. Next base: position 5,851,211 of record JAFJYJ010000030.1, on the reverse strand, counting down.
ATCTGGGACGCTTGCTTAAGTCCATAAATGGACCTTTGCAACTTGCATACCAGCTTCTTCTTGCCCTTTGGCTATAAACCCTTTTGGTTGCTGCATATAGATTTCCTCTTCCAAATTTCCATTTAGAAAAGCAGTTTTGACATCCATTTGCCAAATCTCATAATCAAGATTTGCTGCAACAGCTAAGAGAATCCGGATGGACTTAAGCATGGCAACCGGCGAAAAAGTTTCTTCATAATCCACATGTTCTATTTGGGAGTACCCTTTCGCCACCAATCTAGCTTTGAAGGTTTCAACCTTCCCGTCCGATCATCTCTTTCTCTTGTAAATCCACTTACACCCAATGGGTTTTACCCCTTTAGGTGCATCTACAAGAGACCAAACTGAGTTGGAATACATAGAATCCATTTCACGATTCATAGCCTCAAGCCATTCCTGAGCATCAACATCTCCTAGTGCCATGTCATAACTCGTGGGATCATCATCTTCATCAATGATAACATCCTGATATGACTCACCCAACAAGAGAAATCTTGCAGGTTTACGAATCAATCTCCCACTACGACTTTGTTGCACTTGATGTTGTGCATCTACAAAAGTGGGTCCATATTTTGTGGGTTAACAATTTCTTGATGAGTACCCTCATTAGGTGGATTAACCAATTTGTGATTTTGTTCTTCCATACGTTCATCATTATGCTGAACTTCCGGTTCTATTTCCGGTTCCCGTGTATGTTCGGTATATTTTCCATATTTTCCCTCTTTGAACAACCACAGAATAAATGCCGGAACCGCCTGAGGAGGTGGCGGTGAAACTTGATCTGAGACTAGCTCATCAAGAATAACCTTACTTCTTGGCTTATGATTTGCCATATAGTCCTCTTCTAAGAAAGTCGCGTGTGTGCTCACTATGACCTTCTTTTCTTTTGGACTATAAAACAACCAACCTCTGGTTCCTTTAGGATAGCCTATAAACATGCATACTTCAGTACGCGAGTCCATCTTATCTGGTTTCTGTTGCAAGACATGTGCCGGAGCACCCCAAATCCGAATATGTTTCATGGTGGGCTTACACCCTTTCCACAATTCTATTGGTGTCTTTGAAACCGACTTAGACGGTGCTAAGTTCAATAGATACATAGCAGTTTCTAAGGAAAATCCCCATAATGAATCACAAAGAGATGAATAACTGAGCATAGATCTTGTCATTTCTAAAAGGGTTCTATTTCTCCTTTCAAAGAACTCCATTCTCATTTGGGTGTCCTTGGAGAGGATAATTGTGAAACTATCCCCTCTTTGATCGGTAAGACCCGAACTCTCCGTATAGGTATTCTCCCCTCGATCGATCGAAGGGTCTTAATTTGAACACCAAGATGCTTTTCTCGCTCACCTTGAACTCTTGGAATTTTCCAAAAGCTTCGGACTTGTGACGCATCAAGTACACATGTCCAAATCTAGAGTAATCATCAAGAAATGTGATGAAATACGATACCCTCCTCGGCTTGGACATTTATTGGTCCACATACATCAATATGTACCAATTCCAGCCAAGTGTGGCACGTTTTCCTTGGCCTTGAAGGATCTCTTGGTCATTTTACCTTCTAAACAATATTCACATACCGGTATCGGTTTAAAGTTCAGGATTTTAAAATCCCACTTTTGACCAAACCTTGTATCCCGTTAGAGTTAATATGACCTAATCTCAAATGCCAAAGATAAGTTTCATTGGAAACTTTTCTTTTCTTTGATGAATTATTATGCTCAACATCTCTTAATTCAACATGATTAACTTCACAGGAACAAGATTAAGGAAATAAAGACCATTAATCATTACACCGAACAAATAAAAGAAGATTTACTTCTTATTGAAACGAGGAATTAAACTGAACATCAAACCATGTTTTTCCAAACAACTAACGTAAATTAAATTCCTCTTAAATTCTGGAATAAATAAACAGTCTTCTAAAACCAAAGTTCTGCAATTATCAAAAGATAAAATAACTTGTCCCACTCGCTAGTGCGCAACACAAGCTCCCCAGTTCCAAGCTTCAAAACTCTTTGTCCTTCACTTATAGGCAAGCTATGTTTGAACCACTGCATAGAGTAACAAACATGGTTAGTGGCTCCTGAATCAACGATCCATTTTTCATCGTAATTCTCCACTAAACAAGCCTCAATCACATGTAAATTACCCATACCTGGTTGATTCATCCGTGGGCAATTTTTCTTCCAATGCCCCTTTTGTCCGCACTTGAAGCACTTGCCTTTTGGCTGCTTCATTGCAACTATTTTGGCAACTGGAATACCTGATTTCTTCTTTTTCTTGTTCTTGTTCTTTCCCTTGGGTTTCCCCTTAGGTTTCACAAAACTTTCACTAGCAAATAATGCACCGCCCGCTTGACTAGAGATCGTTCAAAGCACTCTCAAGCTCGTGCATCGGTTGAGTGAGGTCAAGATGCATCTTATTCATATTATAATTCATCTTGAATTGATTGAAGTATTCAGCAAAGTGATTGTAAGAGAATGTCAACTTTTAAATCTTGTTCAAATTTGATACCATGGTCATCAGCCTTCTTAAAGTTTGCTATCATTGTTAGACAATGATCCCGCACACTTCCTCCAGATATCACTGTCTTGGTGACTGAATTCAGCACATTTTGCCTAGCAGAGCTGCTAGACGTAGTAAACATGCCATCAAGAGTCCGGAGCATTTCGCTCTACTCTCAATCATGCTCACTTGCTCCCGAAGGTGATCAAGCGAGACCAAGCTAAAATATAGCAACGAACCGCCACATTCGCCTTCTCCCATTTTTCCTTCTCTTGCTGAAATTTTGTCCGGATTGCCATAGACGCATCTGCAAAGTGCGTCGCTACCGGCATAGGGGAAATTAGAACAAAGTTGAGCTTTTCATATTGAAGAACAATATCCAAATTTGTTTTCCATTGTTTGTAGTTTGTACCATCCATAGGTTTTTGGCTCAAGATTGTAGCTAAAGGATTGAAAGACATTTTTCTGAAAAAATAAGGAAAAAATCATACTAATTACAAACTATAATTAACAACAAACAGATATTGCGTTAGTAGATTCTAATAACTACTATTCGTTTATTGTTTAGCAATCCATTAGTTATCTTCACAAGGCTTACGATGGGCAAGATACTTGTAAAAAAAAACTAATATTGTTATTTTGGGCCTTCAGTTCCATTGCCAGAGCCTCAATGGGAGGGTTAACAATTTTACCAAAGTTGAATGTATTTAACCATTGTTTACTTTCAAAATTATCTTTAGTGTCTAAGTGTTGCCGACGATGGGCCGTACAAAACTTTACTAAAACTTTGAAAATATTAGGGTTTAATCTAGCGAAATCCGATTATCCTTATCCGATGGGGCTTCAAATGATAACCATTTCACTAATAAACCCAAAATTGGGGCCCGTAGGTTTTAAAATTAATTGCTTAATTTAAAACCTTCACCCATTCAATAATTTTTAAAATAAGAATTTTCAATTTCCAAAAATTGTTTAATTTAGAGTATTTTTAAATCACTCTTAAATATACAATTCTCTTAGGAAATATCCTGGATTATTTGTCTAGATTTTTAATTCCACAATTAATTAATCCAATTATTATTCTAGATTTTAATATAAAATCATAATAATTTATAATTAGTTTAGTGGATAACCTAAATAATCTCACATAATAACTATCATACTAGTCGATTCAAGACATAATAGCTACTATGCATTTATGACATGTGATTATGCAACAATATGGCATCTTCCTATTCTATATGGCATGTTATTTCTAAAATCATGTTAATCGCACATATAATTCATACAATTCAATAAAAGCATTAAATTAAACAAATAACTTTAATCCATGGCTTTCCTATTTAAAATAAAATAGAAAATTACAACTTTGAAATTTCTCTTTTGTCCATCCATAGTATCTCTGTCTCAAGCCCCTTTAGGGTGTACATGGGCCCAAAAGCCCAAAGACCCACTTTTTGGCTAGAAACCCTAGGATGCAAAAGAGAAACTCTAGCTATCAGTACTGTCGTGCCGTCAGCCGAAGTCATCTCAGCACGAAACTCCAGGGGAAGGACCGCCATGGGGAGTCGATCACAAGGCCGTCGGAATCACCCCGAAAGGTGGCCCCACGCGCCCTCACGCGCTGCTTCTTTGCCGGCGCGTGAAGGCCACTCGTAGGGCTTGTGGCGGTGCGTGGGGGCGCGTGCCAGCTCCCCTGGCGTCGGTCCAACTCCCACTTTGTTCGTCTTTCCGTCCTCTTTCCAACCATATATGGTTTGTCCAAATCCAAGGTCCAGAAGTCCATGAAATGTGTCGTACAACGTCAAATGTTCATATTCTTGAAGTTTCTTGATCTCGAACTTTTACAGAAATTTGGAAAAATACATAGAAATTTCGAAAAAAACATAAGAACAAGCAAGGAGGAAACCTAATCATATGGGATTAGCCTCCTTGTTACAAATCAAGAAATACACGAGAAAATCTAACCATGGATTAAAGCGATTAACCGATTAAAATTATAACTAATATTAAATCTGAATTATAGACGAATAATACTAATGAAATCAATAACAAATATAGAAATAGATACCATATTTTTCAAAAAATAATATTTTGAAAAATATGAGATTTGAAATATCTGAGATTTGATCGCATAAACTAAATCAAAATGGTTCTTTTCCTCATCGCGAACCGGCTCTGATACCAATTGTAGGAATCTCACCAGAAGCGCGGAAGCGTATCGAACCGAGACGATGTAGAAAAATATAAACCTTCATCGTTTTGATTACCTGGAAAGATGAGCGATCTAAAAGCCTCTTCTCGAACAGTCCAAGTCACGAATGTCAAGTCCGCTCTATGATCGATCTTCCGGACTATCTCTCGAGGGGGATAGGATGGTTGTGTGGGCAACCGTTCGGATGATGAACGTCTCGCTCTAGGGATTTATTTCGATGAGAGCCTCCTTGTGAATTAGGTTTCTCAATGGGTGAAAGTAGGTTTATATACTACTACACCAAGACCTAACCCTAAACCCTAAGGGCCATAGGGCTGTAGTCTCACTTAAGCCCAATTGGGCTTAAGTGACCAAAGAGCATATTTTCCAACAAGCCTTGGGGCGGGAAGAGGAGAACGAAGCCGGGAGGTTGAAGACGGAGTGTAAAATTTTCGGGTGACGCACCAAGTGAACATTATTTTTAATAGCTTGAACAAGTGGCGCACTTTTAGCTTTTGGATCTTCAGATTATAAGGGACGATGAGAAAAAAGATACTCCCTCCGGTCTTAATTATAAGACAACATTTGGTAGTTGATTTTGGTCATAATTATAGGACAAAGTTCTAATTTTTTTAATTTCTTCCTAAAATACCTATGTTGATACTTTCTCAATAATAATGTAATAATGCATCTATTGTTGTAGAAAATATACTAAACAGGTAGGAATTAAACAAAAAACAAGAATATGTACTAATAAGATTGCATATACTGTAAAAACAAGAATATGTATAACTAATATTGCATATACAGTAAACATACAATAGTTCTGTATAATATGAAAAACCATAAACAAACTCACAAGATTGCCGGATATAGTAATGAACTTTGATAAAATATGGGCCCAACGTGCGTTGTTTCCTTAAGACAATTTTGCTCTCTCAATATGGATGCCCAAGGTTGCTAAGCAATTGTTTCCCAGGATAGATTGGATTTTTCGTTTTCAGAATGATAGAGCTCTCAATTTGAAGCCCAAGCGAAACACAACGAGTCTTCTTTTAGAATCGCACAGACTATGTTTGCCGAATGCAATATGCAGAGAGGAGTGTTTAAGATTGATTTTCAGATATAGATTTTGTCACTGGCACGCCCTATTATATTTATAGACGAAGGAAATTGATCAGATATATGGACTCGACTCTTGTAGCAAACTGGTGCATCTGTTCACGGAAACTGGTGCATCTGTTCACGGAACGAATAGAAGCGAACGGCAACTGCTGGTTGGGAAAATCTCGAAGGGGCAAAAAAGGAATTATCAAAAGTTCAGGGACTAAAAAAATATTATTTTTTATTTAACACACACGCAAACCGGAACGACTGGACAACAGCGGCGCGTGTGGTGGACCAAGGGTCACCTAAGTCCTCACCCCTCCACAAAAGTGGGTTGGCCCAAGGGCTCAATTTAGAGGAGCAAAGTTGAAGCTTATATACCCTCTAACTCATCTTCATTTATCCAATGTGGGACTTCTATCCATACACACATTCCTTCTTCCTTTTTCCTCTTCTTTTCCTACCTTCTTCTTATTCATAACCCATGGGTTTAGATCCTAAATTCCAACACCCTATATATTCTATACGGTGACTAATGCTTGAAACTCATTAATGCTATATACACCTCAATTCTACGGTTTTTTTTCCTTTTCAATAAAATAATTTTGACACTTTTTTGTTTTATTTAATAATGACATCACTATTAAATTACACTGCCAACCTCCAAGAGTAGACAACGAACAGAGAATCAAAGAATCATTGTTTTTTACCTCATCGTTTTTTAGTGCTCTATACTTTTCTTTGGTGCTTTTTTCTGTTTTTATCTTCAAACCAACGGTTATCATCAGAAATTAGATATAACTTTTGTCTTTGATTCTTCTTTTTAGATAATCCGGTGACCTTGAGCCTCAACTAGTGATCTCTCATTATATAAAAAATAAAATGAAGCCAAAAATGTTAATTGAAAAAAAAATATGAAAGCTTATCCGACGAAGAATCATGAGAGAAAGGAGCTGCAGCCTATAGAGTGAAGATCTCTCACCTTCTTATATTTGATAATTTTCAGAATTTTTCCTTTTCATATGAAAGAATATTTAACGATTCTTTGTGACGTTAAAGTATTGTTCATAATATTAATCAATATATTAATAAAAAAATATATTAATATATTGTTAAATTACTAAACATTTCTTATTGTTAAATAAATCTTTTTCTCGAGTCCCACCTTTTTATATTAAATAATACTTAACAGTTTTTTGTGTGAAGAAATATAATGTATTGTTAAAATAACTTTTTTATAGAACCCGCCTCCTTATGTTTGACATTTTTTAGAATTCCGCCTTTTTATATGACAGTTATCATTTTTAACCATTAAGTAGTCTTAAAGAATATGTAATGGTTTTTTTGTAAAGAACTGTCAAGTATTGTGAATTTTTTTTTTCAATCTTGCCCTCTGGTGTATGATGGTTTTTATTGATAATTGTTATGTAGTTTTTTTAAATATATGACGGTTCTTTATGAAAAACTCGTCAAGTATTGTCAATTTTTTTTTCTTCAAAATCCCGCATTTCCCACCACCTTAAGATATTAATAGATTTCATATATTAGACTAATATATTAACATATTATATTTATCTTAAAAATATAAATATGAGATATTATTATATATAATATCTCATATTTATTGTCATACCCCTTGTAATTACGACATTTATCAGAGTAATACAACGAATTTTAGTGAGCAACACAGGTAAGGAATAGTACACTGATAATTAAAACATTCTTGGTAATGTGAAGAAATATATATAGAGTTCTCAGATATAGTTATCCATTACATCAGTGCCAAAACTATAATCTAAAATAAGCTTAAACAAATTAAACTTTAAGTTCTACAACTCTATCTAACATCTAAGTAGCAGCCGTCAATAATCTGTGCTCACTTCCTTCCCCTTCTAAACCTCGTCTGCTATCCTGACCATGTCCAGATCCTAAACTCTTGGGAACATCTGAGATTCAATTTGAATCCCAGAGCAACAATTAATCTCACAGCCAATCTACACAACATAAAACATTCAGAACATATACATCTAAATCAGTACACACACACACACACACACACACTACACAACCCTTAGCGCTAGGTATAACGAATTGGCATGTACAGAGAATCCTCCTGTACGTCAGAATTCTTAATCGGGACACCCAACTAGAAATATTCGACTGGGAACTACTGAGAGTCCTATCCGGAATCCACCGACGTTCTCAATCGGAAGTGCCTCAAGTCGCCTGAATGCAACTAAGATAGCCACCTAAGAACCACTAGTTTATTAGGCCCTACGCCTCGTTCTAACCACCAGGAAGGTACTCCATGGTCAACCCTTCCGCTCAATCGAGCCACGAGTGGTACTGGTTCTAGACGAGACGAGACAATCACATATTTGATTCAAACAGTCATACACAGATATATAGAGTATGTGAGATTAGAATTACTACCTTATTGCTTTATCCAAGTAAACTTTGTGAACCTTGCGTGTTCCGAGACTTACAGGTTCTTATAAGAACACGTTATGGACAATGGTCAATATTTATTCTAATTCTTGACATTTTAAATGTCATATAGTACAATGCAACAACTATAGAACTATTAGGCCTAACTATGATCATCAAGTTCTTTGACTTGCTTAATTTTTGCACCTTTGGACAGTTTTTTTTTTTTTTTTTAAGATTCTGTGTTACAACTTTGAAAAATCCTAATTCCTAGCACAAATGTCCAAATGAGGTACTTCCAAAACCTATGAACTCTTTATTAAGCCTAATTTCATGGAAAAATAGTTCCAGTACCCAGCCACATGCATATTAGTCCAGTTTTCTTCAAACAGTTGCTGTTGTCCAGTTTGCATTTCATAATCATTGGTCATTTTCAAAAATTCATAACTTAGTGTACACAAGTCCAAATTTGACCAATCACCTATCAACTTAAAGCTCATTATATCTACTTTCATCCTAGAACATTTAATTTCAAATTGGCATCATTTACAGCCCCAAAAACTCGTTGCCGAATAACTACCCGGACAGGATTTTCAAAATAGATTTTCGGGCTTAGGCAAAATTCACTCCCTGAGCTTCCAAAATTCCTACCAAACCTTTGTCCTACACAATTTCACGTTTTAAACACAATGGAATTATCAAATTGGCCAAATTCCAACTCTTTAGGTCTGCTCTGCTACTGGCCAAAATTAGATTAAATGATAACAATTCACAATTTATCCGCCAAATCAAGTTCGTATGTTCCCAAATCATCACATAATCACATGTTTATAAAAAAATCATCATAAGACTCCAAAAACCCTAGCTGGCTGAAAATATAGGGTTTTACAAAGTATTCAAAAACTCATCCAAATCTCAAACCAATCCGTTTAAAATGAAGCTTACGCTTACTTTATCACGATTCTACAGTCGATTTAGAATTTCGGCAGCAACTTGACCAACCCGACAACTTGAAACTCCTCCTATGAGAAAATTGAAACCATAGAATTGAAGTTCTCAAGGTGTAGAACAATATTTATGAAGAGAGTTTTTAGATTGGAGGTGGTTTAGTAGGAGATTCGCTTGATCTAGTTTTCTCTTTCCTTTCCTTCATGTATCACGTTTTCATTCTTTCCTTTTGGTGCTGAAAATATGTCTAGCCGAAAATTAATGGAATGAGAATGGATTAAATGATTATCAGATGCTCAAAGTCGGTGGAAGCTTGGAAAGATTCATAGGACATTGATTTTCCATTTAATTATCATTCTACCAATTAATCTTTATTCCAATGATCTTGTTCACCGACTTCATGAGAAAAGGGCTGATGTGGCGTGATCTTCATGAAGCATGAGAAACATATTTATGTCTTGGTTAATTTAAATAAATTGGTGAAATGGGGTGTTGTGGAAGTTTATTCCAATATGATCTGATTTGATTCTCCACAAAACTTTTATTTGCAACTTGGTTCATTACTCATTTGGTGCAAATATTGGATTAGTGTTAAAAATAAATCCTTAATTCCATATTAGGATTTCTCTTCCTCAATTGGCTTTTCTATGCCATAGGATATTGCCTCTAAAATTTATAAGCCAAAATCATCCCTTTACTAATTATTCTTTAATTTTTCCTCTTAATCTCTAATAAATATTCATGCAACTTTCTTCTCATCCCTTTGGTCAAATTTAATAAACTAAAATGGAAAACTAAATTTTAATTCCATTTGTCTCATTTTGTGCCAACATGTCTCAAAAATTTCAGTTTCGATGAAATCGGGTATTTCGGGTAAAATTGACCCTTTAGTCGAAATTCACCGTTTCATTCCACCAAATACATGTACATTATATATGAAATTTGTCAGAGAAAAATTAGGATATTACATTTACAATCATACTTTATGATTAATTATTATAACCGTTATGTATTTGTTTTTACTAATATAATGTTGGAAGACAAATCGTTTGTAAATGTTACATGATGATTGTTTTGTAAGAATTGTCATATTTGTCATTAAACAAATGACGGTTATTAACTACAACAGTTATTAATGTGTTTTCGCAAATTCCGCTTCTCAATACATGACGGTGCGCATATTTAATTGTTAAGTTTTAGTGTTGTATATTCTTGCGCGACCTCCGCCTCGACATGGATAACGTTTATTCATTGTAACCGTTATTTATTAAGTGTTATATATGCCCGAATACGTGGTAATGTTGATTAATTAGAGTAGCACAGTGAAAGTGTTATAAGTAAATTGGACACAAAGGAAGGTGAAGTGGAGAATATATACCGATAGAGTATACTCTCTTTGAAAAGTATATTTTGGTAGTAAATGGTATAATTCTAAATTATGAGGTTGTCTTGTATGAAGCTATTCAAATGTAATAATGTTGATTTCCTTGCGGTAAATGTAGTTCGGATAATGGAATAAGGTCTAAATCTAGTCACAAGGACTTTTGGGAATAAATCATAACTAGTTGGACTTATGAAACAACATTGAGAGTTTAACAAATTATTATAAAGGAAATTGATAGGAGAAATTATACTTAAGAGATCTTAAAGAAAGGAAAATAAGAGTAAGCTTTATTTTATTATGATGTTGAATTTTGAGGACAAAATTCCTAAAAGAAGGGAGAATTGTAACATCCAATTTTTTTCTCAAAATATTTAAGTAATATAATGATGCTATTTATCAACTAACTTGATATTTAGATAAGATCAAATATATTGTGCGAAATCTTCAAATATAGAATTGAGAAGATAATGAAATATGATTCAAAATTGAGGTGGAAAATCGTAATCAGGATAAATGGGGTATCCTTGTACTTTTATAAGGTATTTCATTATGTTTTATAAGAGAAATATATAATTTAATATAGTATATGTTTATTGATATATGATTTCAGTTATTGGAAGTAATTCATGATAATTGAAATTATCATGCAATTATTTGAGGAAGGAGAATTTACTCAAAATGAAATTTAATTGTTATAACTTACATTCCAAAACATAATTTTAAGGGAAGGAGATATTCAATAAAATTATGTGTAATTAAATAAAAGCATTTGAAATATTTTTTATAAAGACATGTTATAATTACTTAAATGTTACGAGTATTAAACTTTTATTTTAGTAAAATATATAAGCTTAACCCAATAGTTTGAATTTAGAAGAGTGGTAGAAAAAAATGTAAATTAAAAAAAAAAAAAAAAAAAAGCATAGAAGAAGAGAAGGGAAAAAATGGTTGACCAAAAAAAGGAAAATGACAGAAAAATACAGTCAAAATATGTAAAAGATAAATACTTTCAAATTGACTGATTTGAAATTTTAAAATGTTGAAAAATGTGTGAAATTACATAAGTTCCCTTATGTTTTATTTTATTTTATTTTAAAAAATCCCTAAATCCCTTATCGGTGACCGGAGCTCCAGCACCATAATATCCGCCGGCGGCGGCCTATCACTGGAGTTTCGGTGTCCTTGCCTGCGACCGGTGACTGGAGCTCCGATACTTGACCTAATATATATATATATATATATATTGAATTTCTCAAGTAAAAGTTGTCAATATAGATACTTGAGTTGTTAATGACAATACTAAAATTGTAAATGAGGTATTTGATGAAAAATTTAGGGTTTGATATATTTTAAAATTTTGGAGGTTTCTAGTTGATTCTTTTGCTTTTGATGGAGATAGTGAGATTTGAATAAGAGTTGTATGGTTAAGATTTTTCTTAAATGGATTGATTTGAGGAAACTAGAGTTAGGGTTTTGATTGAGAAATTAAGATTTTATAACTATGTGGCATTTAGATTCAAATTTCATATTTTATTTTGACTTATTAAAGTTTATATTGATGATTGAATGGATTGGTTTTGAGTTTTATGATGATACATGAATACTGGAACTTTTGGGGTGAAACTTTAAATGTTGGAAATTGAGTGTTTTTGAAGAAATTGAGGAGATAGATATAGTTTAATGATTCTAACAGGTAAGAAAGGATTAATGGAAGGAAGAAATAAATTTGGAATGATGACTTTAATGAGTGAAATAGAGGTATTGTCAATAATTTTAAGGAGAATGGAGGAAATTATTGTCAATAAGTGAGTAATTTTTTTGGGGATTTAAGGAGAATGGAGGAAATTATTATTGTCAATAACTTTAATGAGTAGCATAGAGTTATTGGATGATAAAAACAAGATTGAAATACATAATAGAGAAATTGAGTTGTCATAGTATAAATTGAGAATTTTGGGAATTTGTACTAAAGTGAACAATTTGAAGGTGGTATGAAGATTTTGAATCGAGTTTGATTTTTGAATTGACACAGATAATATGAGGTTGGGTAGTCATTCATATTGAAATTTGGCCAATAGCTGTTTCAAATTTTTTTCATATTTTAACTAGAGCTGAGAATCAGGGTCGGGCCGGCCTGGCATGGCCTGAGGTAGGGAAAACATCTGTTTTTCAAAGCCCGGCCCGATAGTACCAGGGCCGGCCCTACAGGGCCTGAAAATTGCTATTCCAAATTTTAACTATTTTTTCTTCGATTTTTTTCAAAAAAATATAATTAGTAAATTGCAATCATTAAAGTTCTAATCTATCAAATAAATGTTATCAACATTAATATCTAAACAATATAAATCATTCAACAAATAAACACATTCATTAATTCATAATAAAAAAACAAATAAACACAAATAATATGTTTTTTCTTTTCTTTTTTTCAAAAAATATTAAATAAATGAATTGCTTTATGTATCATACGTCAAAATGCCTTTCCATCTCGTAATTTTGTGTGTCTGCAGATTCTTTCGGTTCATGCATGATTTTTTTACGACAGTAAAAATAATTATACTTATTTTACACAAAATATATTTATAATTTTTTACTTATATAATATTGTAATACCAAAGTATGTGTTTATTTAATATAAAAACATCTCTTCTTTAAAATTTATAATAACTAATTATGTGTTTTAATACGTAATAATAATAAACATAAAAAAGGATTATAGTTTAAACTAAAAAAATCTAAGTAATTACAAATAAACACATTCATTAAGTAGAAGTCTAAGTAATTAATTTTTTTTTAAAAAAAAGCTACAGTTAAACAGGCCTAACGAGCCGGCCCGATTAAGCTCGAGGCCTTACAGGATCGGCCCTGCAACGCAAATTTCAAATTTTTGGCCTATTTTTCAAGGCCGAGCCCTGTAGGGCTAGGGCTTAAACGGGCCGGCCCGATTTCCCCGCTCTAATCGCTCTAATTTTAACTGCCGCTTTCACTTGTTCTTTAATGCCAAAGCTTTGGGAGGATGATAGCTGCTTTGATTTCCGGGCCTGTCTTGCAAACCTCTCCTTAGGGATATTTCACAGTTAGTTTCTAGGTTTAGACTACCACTCTCACTAAAAAAGGAGGGGTTCGATCCTAGAGTTGGTCAAGACGTTAAGGGAGAGATCTTAAGCGATGTGAACTTGTGGAAACACAAGCTGAGGTAGAGACATATGTGTAGTCTCAAGCCTGTATGTCTTGGGGAGTAAAGCCATAACGCCCTATCCTTGAACTGTGGGTGAATCCAATTTCTCCGAAAATTTTCTTAGCAAAAAAAAAAAAAAAAAGGGTCGCACACATACACAACTTCTTTTCATCTTATGAAATAGGAGAATGTGATGCAATATCTAGAATTTCATTTTATGCAACGTTAATACCAGCTAAATTTATCAAAAAATTACTCATGCAATGGGTACCTTGTATTCAATCTACCAAAACATATTAACCATAACCAAAAAGCTATTCCACATTAACTACCAATTACTTGTTAAGTATTACTCTATTATCATTTTATTTCCAATCTGTTCACAGAAATTCAATTCAATCCATTGTTATCTAATCAAACATCAATCCTTATCCCATTAGGTGGATTCGGTTACATGTATTACATGATGCCATTGTACTCTATCCACAAGCTTTATCGAAAACCGCATAACAACTGAGAGATACACAGGAAAAAATTCTAGTTACCTTGTATGATGGTATTAACAATTACAAAATGCTAATACTAACTATTAAGATTTCATTTTCGCAGCATCTTCTATCCAGTTAATGCCATACATATTGTGGTTGAGCAACCGGCCCCTCTTTACTTAATATTTTGCTGTTCCAATTTCTCCAGTAAGGCCTTCTTTTCATCATCCGGAAGAGACTTGAACATGAATACGGACTTGTCACCAATGTCATCCTTCATATAAAATCCAAGTCAGTGATTATGAAATTTTAGCATGGAATATTATCCTAGAAATCTTCAGTCAAGAGTAAGAATTAAAATTACTTTGATTGGTTGAGTAAACTTCCTCCCAGCAAATATCACAAAAAGGGCCATCCACGCAGCAAGTAAAGCAAGTTTAACTTCATTATCCATTAAACCTGTCTGCAAATTTTGAGGTGAAAAATAAGAGTCTAGTTGAAGCAAAACACATGGAATCACCAATTATTATTCCAGTCCAGACACATACAATGTGAACAAATGATTTGCGCCAAGGAAAAAGTGATTCAGGTAAGGTAAACATGATGCAACCATCACTTACAAAAGCTTATTTTGATAAGTCAATTGGATCATCTTTTTTAAAATAATCACTTTCTTAAAAAGTTAATTCAAATAGCTTATTGAAATAGGTCGAAAACAGACTTTTAACAAATCCTCAGTTATGGTTCTTTCGTGTTAAACTAATCAAAAATACTTTCCCCCCTTAATCTCATTATGTTCTTAGTATGTGTTTAGGACCTCTTAAAATAATCACTTTTACATTTTTTGAGACAATTTCTCTCCCAGATTTACCCTGTACATTGCAAAAAGTGTTTTTTGCAAACAAACTGGCCCAATTTACTGGGAAAAAATCACTTCTCTTGATTTGACAGGGCATAGATCAGAGTCCATGTAGTCGTTAATTCACAATCAGAACTAGCCCAAATGTTATTCTCCATAAACGGCTCTGCCTAATCTCTCAAAACTTACTTAGATGCCAAAAATCAGCCAAATCAATATTATTAGAGAGAAAATACCAGGTAGGGTTGAATCAATTATTTGGCCATGTGGTCATTTAGTTATCCATGATGAAGTTTCTGTTAACCTAATACTCCCTCATGGAGCTAGTTGGGAGTTTGTTTTGGTCTTAAGTGTTAGACCTGAATATCCTTTGTCTCATATATTTATCAGTAATTTTTTCCCAAACTACCTCAATGGTTAGATTCTTGTATGATGTACAATCTAAGTTCATAATACTCTAATATAAATAGTTCAAAAGGGGGTATTTTAAGAAGGACGAAACTTGGATCCATTTTCTTATCTCCATTAGGTTCATTCATACAATCAAATCTTCCCATGTGATTTTTTTATTAATGATAGCCTTAACATAATTTTGAAATTATACCTATGTGAACTTTTATTATTGAAAGAAATAAATGGGATAAAATTTGGTTGGAGAAATTGACTTAATGAATATAAGTAAATGGACCTAAGTTTTGTCTCTTTAAGGAAATCAATATATACGGAGTATTACAAATAACAAACTTACCTAATTTATTTTATCTATGTAAATTAGTAACTCCTACATCTAGGATTGGTGGAAATATTATTTATGAGAATTAAACTAAGATGCTTTCCTGAAATACATGCAATATGGGAATTCAGAGCTCATTCACTTGCAGAAAGCAGTGACAATATAGACCCCCAAAAAAAAAAAAGTAAATACTCTCTATCTTTTGAGAGCCTACTAGGCTAGAGACTCTACAGTCAGAACTCTCCTCCCTCCTCTCAGGCTCACGCTTCATGACAGAGATACCAGTAACCTTCTCTCTCACCCCCCAATCGACCTCACTTCTGTTAGTTACTCTCATCAATTTTGCCATATTCCCCCTCCCATGAAATCATACCATTGGTCCAAAGAGACTTATGGTCAAATTTCTTCTTTCACCTTGCATATGATTTTGCCTCTTGATTCGAGCTACAGGACTATCAGCACTAGACCCATCAGTCTGTTAAATGGCCATAACTTTGCTTAAGGAAATGAATCATTTTGATTGGAGAACTTTTATTGTGAAACTAAATTAAGAGGCTTTATCTTTAGAAAATAAAAGTAGGAGAGAAGAGACATTATAGGAACACATATCAATAACTATCCTTACTAGTATAGAACCTGGTAAGAGCAAGCAAAGACTAATGAAATGGGGGAAAAAGTCAAAAATGTTGAAAAAGGCATCAAAGTCACAAGACAAGAAGAACACATAATAGATAAAGACAAGAAAAAATACATCCTCACTAATTTAGAGTTGCTACAGATTTATATAGTCAACAAGATGTTGAAAAAGGCATCAAAGTCACAAGACAAGAAGAACTCCTCAATATAGATAGAGACAAGAAAAAGACATCCTTACTATTGTAGACTTGCTACTGATTTTTCCTTTAATGCAAGAGTACCAGTTTGAACGAGAGTAAAACGAATTTCATGGAGTTAAATCGTAGTTGACAATAAAATATTAGCTAAATAAGCATAAAATTGGGAGCTAAGGAGTCTTTTTTCACATTTAACATAAAAGAATAACGCAGTTAATAGTCTTTCCTAATAGATATACATTCAGATGAAGAGAGAGAAGTTATTTAACTTCTCACTGCTTTTCACTACTTTCAAATACATAAAACTAGTTTTTAATATTTTTTTTTTTATAAAATAAAATAAAATAAAGAGTCAGTATGCACTAAATGGTGAATACCAAACCACTAGCATATCTTGTCAGCCAAAAAAGAGAAAAGAAAAAAACCATTAGTAGATAATTTGGGATCACAAGCAGCTTGATTTTAAGCAAACAACATTACAACTGGCCTATGAGCAGCTTGATTCAAAGATTAGCATCCCAAACTAGTCTGCTAAAATCAGACAATCTATATAATCATCTAATCAAACCCCATCATTTGTTAAATCAGACAATCAACTAAACCAATTAATCAAAATCAATGCCCCACACATCGAAATAACTAATTAAAGATGCAAAGAAAGAATACCAGATGCCCAAGAAGAACTGTAGGAATGACAAATGTCAGAAGTCCAGCTTCCAGCTTGCCGTAGCACAGTCCTGTTCAGAGAATATATCATTTTTGGGGAAATTGTCAACAATGCTGATTAAATGTTCTCTATTCGCTCCTTTATATTCTTGACAATGATAATTAATCACACATGTTGGTCAATAAACTTAGAAATCCATAGGAATGTGCAGAAAATAGATAAGGCATTACCTTCCTTGAAGACTAGTCCAGTCAAGGCCGCAAATGAAGGACCAACAAGCCACACAGCTGATGGGTTATCAAGAACACATCGTATCAAATTTTGATTAGCTGGTTGAGCAATGGTGATATAGGTTACGCATGATCCAAGAATGCCAAGCACCCAAAGTGCTTGTAGAGTGCGCTTGATCTCAGACACATATATGTGAATCAACAAGAGAGATAAGCCTAACCCACAAGACCCAGCAACATATAAATAATCAAGGTTTTGCTTGATAATTTGACTTAGAAATGAATCATCAGGCAAAAAGGCCGCAGATGCAGCAAGTACAAATGACGAAGCAGCTGTCACTAATCCTGATCTGTACAAAATCACCTGCCATAGAAAGCAGGGCATCAGTGAGAAGGCTATAAATTGCCCACTTTGCACAGATAACAAATTAAATGACATAGGATATGAGTAGTTTCAGCCAAGCCTAAACAAGTTTGATCAAGGAGGAAAAAATCATTAGTCTACAGAAGAATGAGCAAAAGACAAAAAGAAGCCTTCCAAAACGATGTGGCAGCACCGAAAGCAAACTGAACAGAATAGTACAAATGAAGTTAAGAAAAGGATAGTATTTATGATATCCCCCGTGAAAGGTTACTTGGATGCAAGCAGCAAGAACTTGCAGTATATTTACGCATGATAGTTCAAGAGTTAAACGCATGCTTATAGCAAGCCTCTCAATCATGTTAGACTCAATCTTCATTTGTCAACTACCCATAAACCAGAATAGACTTGCCCCAAAAACAAACACAGAGAAAACCGAATGGGAAAATTATAGAATCGACATGGCAATCAGTTATAACTTTCAATTTCTGCAACTAACAAAATTATGGAGACCACCATATGATACAGGATTACATATAGCAGTATATTTATGCATCAAGATCAATGAAGTCTTTAATAGAAAACCTAAGCAGGGAGAAACTAAACTAAGGAACAAAAAGGGGCAAGTGAAGTGATGTGGGAAATAAAATTCCAAATAAGGGGACACAGAAAACCTCTCGAATGTCGGATTTGTCGACGGTCCAGGGCCCGTAAACACCTTGATAAACTACTGAATTATCGAAGGTGGTCCCATTGTTTTGTCCGACAGCTTTACACCGTACCGACCCAACGGAAAACGAAGGTCTCCGGGTTCTACTTCTGTTGCAGGCCGAAGAAGAAAGCCACCATGTTCGGTCTTCTACTCGCGGCTTCCAATTTGAAATGGTGACCGCCACGCTAAGTCCAGTCGCACTACTCAATGCTTGGGATGCCATGCTCTAGACTTCTGTCTTGCCGTGTGTTGGTAATTGTCATTTTGGTTTTCAGTGTACAACCCTTTAAAATATCTAATTCCTCACATCGAATATAATTTCCACAGCACATCTGGTCCTCTCTCTCTCTCTCTCAGTCGCTGTTTCGTGAAGATGGCTTGTCGCACTAGTGGGCAGTGGCCATCCGCTTCATGTCAAGCTCAAGCATGTTGTCCACAAGAGAGTAAATCTGGAAAAAACCGGAAAATAAAAATAAAAATCTCTATTTTTTTTCCCTTTGGGAATGATTAGACTTTCTAATTTAGTCATTTTTGTCATTGGAAGTTTTTAGAAATGAGCAATGTCGCTATTAAAAATGGAGTAGTGTCACTTATATAACATCCTAGGATTGATCCTGAGGTTTATAAGTAATTAAGCTTGGCTAATAAGGAATTTGTGGTCCTAGATGATTTATCCATCTTTTGTATTGAAGGTGTTAGGTTTGGCTTTTGAGGTGAGCTTCTTATTCTAACAAGCACGACTTCCCTGCACGTTGTACGGTGCAATAGCTTAGAAAAATTACAGGACATCGTCACCATAAACTCATTGAAATAATCAAGTAATTGAATTTTAAAAAAAGGATCGTAAAAGAAAAGAGTTGCATTTCAAATCGACCAACAACAAAAAAGTCGTCTTTGAGGTAGTTGTACTCTCTTATGTTTAGCAATGTATGTCGCAGCTCAAAAACATCAACAAAAGAACATGAATATGGTAGACATCAAAATACATAAACTTTTGAATATGTAAAATGAACGGCAAATATCTCAATTATGTCACTAAAACATTTCTAAATATTTCCCTGTAAATGACATTGGTAGTTGTACATTTTCCGTTATTTGCACCGTCTTGTATAAGAATCTTCAGACTAGCAATATTGTTGACTCTTAATAAAGCAATGTATAATTGTCCATGTATGAACACTCGCTTTGACAAATATAACCCAACATTTTGTAATGACTGACCCTGACTTTTGTTAATTGTCATTGCAAAAGACAAAGTAATAGGAAACTTCCTTCTCTTCATTCTAAAAGGTAGACTACTGTCTGAAGGATTCATGTCCATTCTGTGGATTAAAACCTTCTGATTTGGATTTGACCCATTTAGTGTTAATCCTTCAATGACATTATTTCCAAGATGTGTGACACGTAGCCTGGTTCCATTACATAAGCAAGCAGCTTGATCTATATTCCTTAACAACATTATAGGTACTCCAACCTTTAGAATAAGAATATGCAAAGGGAGACCTGAACAAATAATAGTATTCAAAAACTTCATGGTGTACAAATCTTCAAATCCATCAACCTCTTGAGATGACTTGCAAATAGTATCACAACTATAATACTCCATCAATTCACCAGGTAATAAAGAGGACATGTATTCATTTATCTAGTTGACACTTTCAATTGTTGGGCAAAGAATAGCTCTACTATTGAAGTAATTTGAGTTAGTTAAATTTTCCAGCAAACCTTAGTAAGTAGCTGACATAATAGCCTGGATAGAATTGTTAAGGTTATGAATGAGGAATTTGTCTGGAATCTCAACTTGTGCAATTCTGTCATGTGGCAAACTTAAATTACCATCACCTATATCTAGAAGCCATTTTGAGAAGACTTCTAATTCGTGATATTCTTGAAGATGGAATATCACCTAGAGGGGGTGAATAGGTGATCTCAAAACTTTTTCGCGAGTTGCACAGGAATGCAAGTAATACATAAACTAGAGAAGAGAGACAGACACATCAATTTATACTGGTTCGGTCTAACACTTCGACCTACATCCAGTCCCCAAGTACACCTTGGGTTTTTCACTAACTCTTCAAATACGTATACAATTACACACTCTGTAACTTATGATGATCCTTTCACTCAGACTCACTCCCCCTTACAAGTTGTAATAGTACACCCACACTTAAGGTCCCACAACCTTAAGATTTACAAAACAATAATCAAATAAGTGTTTAGTAACTCCTCACGAGTAGATAAATGTTAAACACTGAAGTACACAGAGAATATCGGAAGATATTAGCTTAGTTAATGAAACAACAAATTGCAATAAGTTCGAGTTGAATGCACAGCGTTTCGGTAGGTGGAGAATTCAAAGCTTCAGGAATTTATAGTTGAGTTCATTTATGTCCGTTGAGAAGCTTGAAGAAATATCCGTTGAGACTTTGTAATATGTCCATTAGAGATGAAGCGCGGAAGTCCGAATAATCATGTCGTAATATTCTTTTTATTCTTTTGTTCTTCTGTGATTATGACCGTTTGAAGCACAGCAAAGAGAATGAATTGATCTTGTGTGAAGGCGTCTTTCGATGTCCAGAGGTATGTTTGTCCACTGAGGGTCTCGATTAGGTAAGTGCATTAAATGCTCTGACACGTCAGATGCTTTATTTAAATTTTGAGTTAATGCTTGTTCTAATCATCTGTAACTCACTGAGCAAACTGATTAATCGAAGTTAAAGAGCATAGTTGATAGATGATATAAAGAATACAGAAGCATACTTAGAAAACTTAGAGATTGCGGATCAGCATTCGTAAAACAGAGATGAACTTGGCTCGAGTTACCAGTTTCATAAGCTCGAGTCAAACCATCATTAAAGTCAATGAGAATGTTTGAAAATGCTATCTGACTCGAGGCAGTCAATTCATTGGCTCGAGTCTAGGCTGAGACTCGAGGCACCAATAGCTAAGGCTCGAGTCACCGTGAGGTAAAAAGCATTTGACATTTGTTAAGCAAGACTATGACTCGAGGCAGATAAATGTAGGCTCGAGTCAGGCTTGTCCTTTGAATGTAACGGTCGAGAAACTGGCTTGAGTCAATGCTTATGGCTCGAGGCAACAAATTTATGTTTTGAAATCTATTTTCAAAATTGAGTCCTCTGGCTCGAGTCTCTCAAAATCCTGGCTCGAGTTTAGCAATAGACTCGAGGTAGGCCATTTGTAGACTCGAAGCAAATGATTCATAATTTAGAGAAATATTTAAAGACCAGAGATCACTGACTCGAGTCTCTGAAAAATGAGGCTCGAGTTTAGAGCTAGACTTGAGGTGGTCTTTTGATAGGCTCGAGGCAAGATGAGATTTTGGCGATGCATGCTTAAGTGATTGGCTCGTCAATGTGACAGTAAAAGGTTTTCTTTGATAAATCGTGATTTTGACTGAGATAAAATTATTTTGCTTACTTTACTTGATCGTACATTGTTTTCAACCTTAATCATCATCAAAACACAAATAGGAACTAACATTCTCCCCTTTTTGATGATTAACATATTTGTGAAAGAAGCCAAAATAATTTTATCCTTTAAAAGATTTTCACAAGAAATGTAGTTAAAAGAAATGTCATAAGAGATTGTGATATAGCGAGAAATATGATTAACTTGATTAATCCTAAGAAGGTAATGTCATACAAGCTATACCAGAAGTTCAAGGCAAAATATTAGAAAGCAAGCAAAGATCATACAGAGTATTACAAAAGCTTGTAGCTTGCAAAAGAACTATCAATACTTAAAGACACAATTATCAATACTTAAAGCATAAGTCCCTTGGCTTCATCTTTTCAGAACCTCTCCCCTTTTGGCATCAATCAAAAAGAGGGAAGATCATAGAGGAGGTTGCTGAAATTGAGAGGAAAATGGGTTAGATGAGTTAGGAAAAGGCAGAGGTAAGTATGGAATGATAGATAGGGTAGGAGATGGCGAGATGGAAGTGTCTAGGTCGTCTTCACCAAACAATTCTGCTGTAGAGGTTCCAAAGTAAGTAATTTTCACAAGAGAAGAGGTGGACAAAGGAACAGGAACAGTACTGGGGGTAGAAATAGGTGGAGATGAGATGATAGGGGTAGGGAGAATAGGAGTGGTGGTGAAAGCAAAGGAAGGAGAAGGAGATGCAAGAGGGGATGATTTGAGGATAGGAGAGGAAATGCCAAAGCCAGAGCTACCAGACTGAGAAAGAAGCTTATCAACCTTGTGAGAGAGAATCCAGAGTGTGTTGTGCATGTTGGTAATTGATGCGCCATGATCATCCAAGTGCCCATTCAAGTTACCAAGTTCGTCCTTTAAGATTCCAACTTCTTCCTGTAAGTCCTCTTGGGTTTCTGCAATCTGAGTGACCTTTTGCACCAGTTTCCCAATTTCAAACTCCAATTTGACAGATAGTGAGTTCTGAGCAGCCATAGATATGTGCAGTGGGTCTAAACTGTCTGAGATGGCCTTTTCGACAATGGCCTTGATATGAGCCCCTATAGAAAAGGGACCAGGCTGAGAGGTCAATTCAGGGCCAGGCTCAGGGTGCTCATGTTGACCAGAGACAGGAGCTCTTGGCTTGGAGACTCTGGATCTAGAAGGTGCTGGTGCTCTAGATTGTCCAGAACCCTCTTGGAAACTTATCTCCATCAAATTGAGAATGTGTTGCCCAAATTCTTTAGGTTTCTTTGCTACTTCATCTTTCTCCAAATACCATATTTTCTCATGAAATAAAATGATAGACACTAGGCTAGGAAATGGGATTATGGAGTTTTTCTTGGAGTGAAGGGCATATTTCTTCATTTCACCAAAGATCCAGTGACCAAGGTTATGAGGAACTTTGGCCACGATGGAGGTAAACATTGTATTGTCACGTTGAGTGAAATGAGTAAAATTTTTGTCTTTCTGTACAAAGTTCCTTGAGTAGATATACCACAAGGCACGATGTAGAGGTGGCATTTGAATGGTAGGAAAAGTAAGGGTTCCTACTGGTTCAGTGATGAATTCTCCTGGACGAAGAGTTTGAAAAAAGATTTGTTCATTGTCATAA
Source organism: Acacia melanoxylon (assembly GCA_019022615.1). Taxonomy (NCBI): domain Eukaryota; kingdom Viridiplantae; phylum Streptophyta; class Magnoliopsida; order Fabales; family Fabaceae; genus Acacia; species Acacia melanoxylon. The sequence goes on along the minus strand of JAFJYJ010000030.1, from coordinate 5,827,496 downwards.
TGAATCTCAGGGACAGGAGGGGGATTTGGAATTTGCAACAAATCATTTAAGTAATCAGGTGAGATAGCAATTCTCTTCCCTCTCACAATGGTAAAAAGTTTCTCCTCAATTATATGATTATGCTTATCTAAGAGAGTGTTTACAGACATGTGAAAATAGAAGACTCTAACTAGAGTGGGACTGTATGAGGCATGGATAGACATAAATGAAGCATAATCCTTAAACCAGGGGTAAAGGTCAAGATTACAGTCAATTTTTAATTTATCTAAATCCACAAACACTACAAGGCAAAAGTTCCTATGAGCGTAGTCTTTACTAAATTTCTTTCCATCCTCAGACGAAAATAGAATAGGACCACAGGAAAAATCGACAGGCGGATGAGTAGTGGAAGCATGGTATATGGAGACAATAGAGGGTATTTTGAATACCTTTAACCCAGATTGTTGAATAGATTCCTTGGACGCAGAGGCTGATGCTCTGGAGGCAGAGGCAAAAGGCTTTGAAGCCTTTGAAGCTGAGATTGATGAAGCTCCACTTGTAGTTTATTGCTACTATAGATATAAAAGGCAAAAATGTCAAAAATCACACATTTACAACACGAATTGAGAGTAGAAAGTCTTCAACTCAATAAAGTACATCAAATACCTTAGATGTAAAAGCCGAGGAAGAAGTTGCATCACTGGCATCGAACTTCATTGCTCTAAAAGCATTAAGGAATATAATTCCTCTTAAAAAGAAAAAAGTAAAGACCAAAATCCAAACATGAACATCCTAAAGAATGTAAACAACATTAAGTATTACATCAGATCTCAAGCTGCCAAGAAATATTGGATGTTTGCTGCCATTACTAGCTTGCTTGACGTAAACATGTATGAATCCAAGTCAGGCAAGCAAAACATCTTCATAACTTTAATAGCATGCTACATAACAAAGGGATTTATTGTATTGAGAACTATGTGTGTTGACTACACAAGGGTTTTGTCGTAATCAAATCTCCCCTGTGTACTAGTGCTGAAAAGAGTGTTATGATCTATTTTAAGTATACCTACTACAAAGAGCATATCTAATTCGTATAAAAGATAGAAATAAATAAGGTTTATACATTAGCAACTATCATATACTTGTGTTTTCACAATAGAAAGTGTTGTATAAGTATATAGATTGAACTAAGTTGAACTGCCCATACTTGTTGATACCTGACCCTATCTAACATCAACTTAGTTGCGCTCTCCTCTGACAACAAAATTGTGTTGAGCAAAAAAATAGGGTAAATCCAAAAACAAAAAACAAACAAATGACATTTCATGAATTCACCTTCTGAAAATTACAACTACTATACTCATTCATAAGTGTTTCCATACATTCCTTCATTTCTTTAATATGCTAAAGACAAGGATAACATAATATTGTGAAAACTGTAATGAACATAATTATGAACATATAAGAGTCAGAAATGTCAAGAATGTGAGTGTAAAGTTTAAATGAAAGTATATGGGGCAATTAGTTGACTACATGAAAAAATATAGTCACATGTACAAAAATCAATCTGACTATGCGTTAATTTTGTTGCTTTAAATGACAATAATTACAGACATTCATTATGGTTTCCATGATTTACTTAATTTTTGTAATAGTATAACCAAACGTAGAACATACTATTGTTAAAACTTTAATGAAATAATAGTCAAACTGATAGAGTCAGAAATGTCCAGCATTTAAAATGGGTATGTAATGACTGAATTCAACAATATCACCTGCACTTAGTAAGGGAAAATGCAACTATATATATTGAATACATCGTATGTTATAACTGAATAACAAATAAACTTAATAAATACTCGCAATAGTCACAATAAAAAACATGAATCCTTGTGTTAGTATGGCATTACTAATTTTGCTTTGGAATAATATGATAATTATTTAGTATTGTAATTCTTGGTCTTGCATAATGACATGGCATAATTTCCTTGAAGATTATCAAAGATAATTGCAATCGTTTTTAAATGAGCTTAGCCTATCAAAGTTTTAAGTATTTGCACACATGCATTGGATGGTTACAATTTTGTGTTTCTGTTCACTAATAAAGACATGTACATATGGAAGGGAGCATATTTGCATCTATTGGTTGAAACTTCATATCATTTCTAACAACAACACTTACAAAAAGGCACATGCAAGCAATTACTTGTCCTGCATCCACTACATGAACATAAAACCAACTTCTCTCATAATAAACAGACATTGCAACCTAGTCATATCTGTCATAGCATTACAATCAAGGAACCCACAAGCAAGCTGATGAATACAACCAATGATGCAAAAAACTACTAAAGAAGCTGAAGGAAATAGAGAAAATTGCTTAGTTTTTTTCCTACTTAATTAGCTTTAGTGGCTTTGACGATGTCTTTACTGAAGACAAAGGTCCATATGTGGCAATGTTCAAAGCATGAGTAGCATGTTTCTTTGAAGAAACCTTCCTCTTCCCCTTTGAAGGAGCAATATGAATGTCATCAGAAATTGAAACATCATCAAGGTCAATTGTGGGCAATCTTTTAGATTGTGAAGCATATGGTTTAGCAGTTGCAAGACCCTTATCAAGCATATGGTTTAGCAGTTGCAGGACCCTTATCCTCAGCAATGGCATTGCTCATTAAAATGATTTCCTCTTCATCGTCATTGCATATTACACTTGGTTGTCCAAGCTAGACAGAAACGAAATGAGAGCAATAAGTATGGTAAAAGACATTGAACTACATAAGGTAAAATAAGTAAACCAAGAAACACTAAACCTCAGTAGCAGCTGCATCAAAGGCATCAATAAGATCAGCACACTCAACATATGTTGCGACTAAGACACTTGAATTAGGGTGGTCTTTGTTGTACTTGTTGAGCTTCGTCTTCAGTGTAATATCCTGAATTTCGGGCATTGAGACTTGAGAATAAGCCTAAATTAGACAGACTACTAAGCCCGGTTCAGGAGGTGTGACATTCTCGAGTAAGGCCATTTCTTCGGCTGAGAGATAAAAAGGGGCACATGAGACTTATACGGCTTAAATCCGGTTGGAAAAGATGCCATCCAACTATGTCTTGAGGTATAGGAAAATTAGTTAAGCAAAAATATGCAGGTATAAGTAAGTATACGACATTTTCAGGGCAGTCAGGTATGCCCTGCGTTTTTGAGAAGACATCAGTGTATGACATCGTTTGTTGGGTCTTAGTATTCGTGCCTTTAATAAAGTAAGTCATGATGATTTATAATGATACTTGTGTGGAAAAGAAATGGCCAACAAGGCAAGAGTATGGGAGGAAAAAGGGGTTCATGTCATCACCTTTTTAACCATACAATTTATCACCATAGGAAGGAGACAAGTAGACCATAAATTTACCACAAAGCAAAGTGAAAATGGGAAATAATCAAGCTCATAGATATGCCCAAAAATCTGCAAAAATTCGTGCAGCCATGAAAAGCTAAAGAAAAGTCCAAGTTCGGACATGGAAAACCCATGAAAAGTGAAGAAAATGTAAGGGAACTTTGGTCATTTGATTTGGGGGATTTTTAAGTTCCTTCTTGACATATTTGAAGACATTTTGCCCTCCCTTTTGCATGAGCATTCTGACCAAAGAGCTCAAGGGTCATAGAAATTAAAGTGTCAAGTGTAGAAGGGCACAAAACACTTATATGGTGATAATCGGTTGGTAAAAATGCCATTTAGCTATGTTATAAGGTATGGGACAAGTAGCTGAGCAAAAAGGTGCTAAAATAAATATGCACATGACATTTCCTGGTCAGATGAGGATTCCCTGCGTTTTTTAGGAAATAAGAAAAAGTAAAGAAGAAACAAGCTATTAACCAGCAGTGCACAACAAGGACCAGTGGATAAAGGGGAGAATTGGGTAATTCAAATAAAAGCACATGGGATCAGATTTGCATGGCCAAGAATGTGCCACATATGCCCCTAGAAATATCTAGAATTTCTTGGAGAAAAAGGAAAGAAGAAAACATGAAAAAACTAGGGAACATGCTTTTAACCGCTAGACAAAAGGGTGTTTCGAGTAAAAATAGGTAATTTGCACATGGTAAAAGATAAAAATCTGATTCCCATGGATAAAATTTTTCCACCTCACCTACTTCTAGAACCCTCTGGATTTTCTTGGGAAGCAAGTCATGAAATCCTAGTTCATGCAATTAACCAGTGGACAAAAGCATGAATCAAATAATTCAATGCACCTTGGTCATTTTATTCATTTTATAAAGACATAAACCCCATTCTTGGCAGCCAAGGGGTGCATACAAGGAGAGTGTGAGAGAGACCAACCAAGTTCCAAAACTCAGAGCAAGAAGCAGGGATACCGGTTCAAACTCCGAATTCAGGTAAACACCGAAACTAGCTTCTAAAGTTTGAAGCTTAAGGTTTTTCGTCCAATTAGTTGAAGCATGAAGTTATGGTCTGATTTTGATGTTTTTGAGGGTTCCATTGAGTTCAAAATGAGATTTTTCATGGGAATGGGTTAAATTTAAGATTTACGAACTCGAAAACCCTGAAAACAAAGAGAAATAGCTAGCTGCCAAATTCTAAAATTCTAGGCAGCGATTCTTGTAAAATAGTAAATAAATTCGGATGGCCATGACATTTTATAGGCTTAAAGTAGACTTCTTGATCTTCATTTTGATATAAAATCTGATGCCTTTTCGATTATTCTACTGGGAGAAATAAATTTTTGAAAATTACTCAGGATGCTGAGATACCTTTTTGACCAGCGAAAGAAGTTTAGGGCTGAGTAATAAAATATGAACCCTTTTGGACTTTGGAAATATTTTTACCATAAACTAGACATCCTAAGGGTTCATTTTCCACTGATTTTTTCAATTGGATTTTTGTGGAATTAATTACGAATGTTTGAAGTTGAACAACGGTCACTGGAATTTTTAGTATAAGGCTCGGATTTCTCAACAATAAAAGGGGTATTTATGGAAATACTAAAAATAAGGTGTATTGGTGTTGTCTAGGGTAAAAACATATCCGGGGAGACTCTCGAACATTGAGAAAGTTTATTAGTCTCTGAACAGCTATCAAGTAATAATTGTTTACTCACGTACTTTATGTTACTGCTATATGTTTGTATGCCATGCTTGTGTTTGCCTAATATGCATCCAGAATAGTTGGGGTTCGAGGCCCTGACTATTGTGTTCTTAGCGCTGAGGATTTTCCGAGGCTTGCCTTGTTAGGTAGCTCGACGACTTTGTGATTCTAGGGTTGGCCTGGTTCAGGTGGCTCAACGGCTTGTGATTCTGGGGCTTGCCTAGGTAAGGCAGCTCGACGGCTTGTGGTATATGATATTGTTTTTGTGGTTCTGAATGCATATATGGTATGTTTTCCATGTGACTGATATTTTCTGATTATGATTGCATTCATACACTACATATATATGGTACTTGAGTTTAACAGTTACTCTGGGGTTCATTTTTGAACTCCAGACTGTTCTGTAGACACAGGTGATAGACCCTGAGCTGTTCAGAAGTTGAAAGGTAAGGGCATACAGCGGAGGATTAAAGAAATAGGGAATGCCCGATCTCATTTTGTACATTTATTTTTGGGATGACTGTATGAGTTATTTACCATTCAAAATTTACTTTGGATAACTATACCCTTAACCCTACAAGAACTATTTACTTTTTGGTTATCATACCTTTACCAATATATTGTAGTTGTCCAAATCGATCATATGCTCTGCCACACATACTCTGATGTATGTTAAAAAGGAATTAATTAACAGAGGAAAGGTAATAGGTATAAAGGATCCCTCTAACCCGCCACCCGAAAAGGCGAGCCGGTAGGGGTGTAACATTTAGAAGCATTTTCTTGCCAATCAAATTATCAACTTCACTTGGAAATGCATAACATATTGCCTCCTAATAGGAAAGATCATAAACATTGTCAAAAGATTGAAAAAACCATGTCATTGATCTGAAAAAGTTAGAAGGAAACCTCAGGAATATCAGCTTTTAGCTAAACATCACTTTTTTCAGTAACTTAGAGGCATGTTTGTCAAAAAAAAAAATACTATGGAGGCAGTTCCAGATTCATCATCAATAAGGTAATTAAGCCTGAGCCTGCAAAAAGATCAACATCTGAGATGTAAACCTTTAACAATGACTGTAAAAATATATGGGTAATAAAAGACATATATGAAATGATCATACTTAGGTAGGATAGTGCATCGTTTCCCTTTACAATAATTGTTCCTACAAGAAATTACACCATTGTTCACTTTTGCTTTTGTGCCACAGCTTGAACACCCCTCATAGACCCATCCATCACGGGTTAGGAATTTTTTAAACTCACACATAACAACAAAATATTTCCCCTGCAAACCATTGTAGAGACAATTAGTTGGTATGAGTTGACATATTAGAATGACAAAAATACCACAGTTTGGAACACACCACTTCCTGAAGAGGGATCTCAGACACTTTAATTCTAGGTGTATTCCTAAGGATACTTTCAACAGTAGAAGTAGACTTTTGTGTCCCAATAGTTGGAGTAGGTGAAGTAATGATTGGTAATGGTGAGTGTTCAGTACTGAAGGCAATTATTGAGTAATTGAGTAACACATGCAGAAAGGAAAATAGTAGCAGTGAAGTTGGACTCCATATATGAGGGTCATACACCGTGCAATGAATTCTGCAACCTCTATGAACTTCACATTCAAGTGGATTTTTGTAGCATTAAAAGAACTGCAAACCTCTGGTCGACCTTGAAACAAAAAATGCACATGTTTAATTAGTAAATGTTGAATATCAATAAGTGAAAGTAAAGAATTGAAGGAAGCTTAAAATAAGACTAACCCTTTCATCAAAAACAATTCTTGCAAGCTGCGCAAGCAAGACTGTAGGCTTTTGTTTGGCATAAAAATCCCGTGTAGCGAATTTCGAAGCACAATCATCATACAAGACCATCTGGACAATATTTCCGCTTGTAAAAAAATGAATTATTCTTCATTAGAGTTTCAAGAATTGTAAGAACTTGTGCAAGATGTATGGTAGAGGTAGGAACTTGTGCAAAAGTGGTCAACCAGATTCTACAAGGTTGGTTTCTAACTTTTGACTCATACTATTTAATATTCCTAATATTTAATGGATTGGACTATTCATCTTAAGGTTCATCTTTTAACAGGAGAATGGCTCTAATAGATGAGGAAAAACAAACACTTTGATATTCCTAATCTTTGGTACAAATGAAAAAAAGTTGGAAACATGATATCAACCATAGTATTTTTCTGTTTGCATAAGATTCAAGCAAGAAATTCATCTTAAGGTTCATCTATTCACACAAGAATGGCTCTAATAGATAAGGGAAAACAAACATTTTAATATTGGGTTAAGGTGCGGATTGGCCAACGAAGTATTACGCTAGGAGCATCTAGCACAAAAATTTATTGAAGGTACTTTAAATACCAACCAACAATTAAAAATGAAATTTTTTTACCAATCAACTATTAAAATGGAAACTATCATAATCACGTTAAAATTAGGAAAACTCCGTTTGTCCTCGAGAATGGAATAAGCTCGGAATCACGCCAAATTGCAACCGTCATAATATTCTAGCTTGCCATGTCAGCAATCTTCGAGCTTCTCTTACATAAAAGATGGATTTTCAATTCTTTGAATGCAAAGAGTGTGAAGCTCCTTTTCTAAGTGGTTTAATCGGATTCTTGAGTTATTGCAGGGGAGTGATATTTGAAACTCATAATCCTAGCAACCCTACAGATGATTTAGAAGGAAGGTGCAGTACAAAGAAGATGATTAGTGGCTTAAACCTTGAGGATTTTTTATGCCTGATTTCGCTTGAGCTAATGAAGGACTCAGTAATTGTATCAACAAGCCACGCCTATGATCAAAGTTTGATCCAACAATGGTTGAAATCTAGAAATAAAACCTGTCCCAAAACAGGGGCAAAGCTGAAGAACACAGACGTAACCTCGAACATAACATTTTGAAAGCTTATACAACAATTATGCGTCAAAATGGCGTTTCTGTGACCAAATTAAACAATCAAAGTCGTGACATATCGAAGACCATCCTCCCAGGAAGCCCCTCAGCCATCTTCAGGCTTCTCTTACATACAAGTAACCAAACAACATTTGACTGATTTTAACGTCATTGTGATAGTTTTCATTTTTAATAGTTGATTGGTAATTTTTTTTTCATTTTTAATTGTTGGTTGGAATTTAAGGTACCTTCAATACATTTTTGTGCCAGATACTCCTAGCATAATACTTTGTTGGCCAATCTGCACCTTAACCCTTTAAAATTTGTAATCTATGGTGCTAATGAAAAGAAAGTTGGAAACATGATAGAAACTGTAGTATTTTCTGTTTGCATGGGATTCAAGCAAGAAATGTCATTAGAAATAGAAGAAACTGAAGCTTCCCACAATATTTGAAAGGCAAAAGTGAAGAGAATATTATTGTAAGCAAGTTCTCACAATAAATACATTAGTTGTATACCTCTCATCACCCAATATCAGTCTAACCGTAGTCTTTTTTCTCTGCTCCTGAGTAATATTCCTCCAAAGGGTCAATGCTTATGACAAAGGCAATGACATCTGTGAAAAAATATATAATTTTATTGGGGATTGCAGTGAAATGAAAAACCAAGGAATAAAATCTACTCTCCAAACAGAAACATTGTATGATTCTCAACCGTTTAAGTTAATACGTCTTTGATAGGGAAGAAATTGAAAACAGACAGAGGTATTTCAGCAGTCTTTCCTTTCACATAAGTAGCAGAGTTAAAGAGAAACTTGAACTTGTGGTTGGCAACCTTGTAACCCTTTCCATTGGGAATGACCTCCAGATTTGCTATAAAGTAACATTGGTCTTCTACTGGCTCTTTCTCAAATTGCTTGAATAAAGACTTGTTCATAATTGAGGCTTGAATTTTATCACCCTTCAACCAAAGGAGTAAAACATATAAGTTGTAATGAAGATTAAAGACATGACATAAAAAGAAACTTCATGAAGCTCAATACTGTGTTTGAGAAATATAGAAAAGATGTACAGAATGTTTGAACCAAGGAACTAACCTGTTGGTCCATATCTCAGTGTTATCATCAAGATCTACGATCACTGAGCACTGCCTACTTGCCATTAAGTTTAATAGATTTGTCTTACTATGTGAAAACAGTATAAGAAATGGTTGAATGTTGAAGAAGCAACCAAGTGAGCTGACTTATATAGAAAAGCTCGTTGTAACATGGGCTTTCACTTGACGTATGATATACAAGTGCATTGGCAAATGTAAATAATTTTTTTAAAAAACAACCAGCAGTTAGTGGACTATATTTTTGTAAGAAGCAGAAAAAGTAACTATTCATACCTACTTAAGCGTGTTCACCTCTGGATAATGTACTTACATAGCAATCAGGCTGAAAGCGCATACTTAAGTGGCTGTGCGTTGGCAAATGTTTTTTCCCCCTTAAAAAGCAGTTGTTAGTAGACTTTTAAGAAGTAGAAAAAGTTACTATTCATACCTACTTAAGCATGGTCACCTCTGGATATAATGTACTCACATAGCAAGCATGCTGAAAGCGCACACTTAAGTAACTATGCATTGGCAAATATTTTGAGAAAAAAAAAGTAGGTAGTAGACTATATTTCTTAAGAAGTAGAAATAGTAACTATTCATACCTAATTAAGCATGGTCACCTTTGAATAATGTCCTTACATAGCAATCAGGTTGAAAAAGTAAACTTAAGTGACTGTGCATTCGAAAATGTAAAAATTTCAAAATAAAATAAAATAGAGAGAGCAGTGGACCACTAAGAGGACAAGAGCTTCTATGTGAAATTAACATAAGAAAAAAAATATTATTAGCATATGTGAAACATAATGATTTCGACTCTTTTAACATTAGAAATAATGTGAAACAACATGATTCACATGTGCTTTTGACATATTAGGACCTGAACCATTGACTAATGCAAAAGAGGAATGTAACTGTATAAAAAAATTTACTCTTGGCTGAATAATAGAAGACTTTGGTAGCTTTCCCTGGAAACCCAAAGTATCATCAAATGTAAGATACCTTTTCCATGAAAGAGAGGACAATGAAATGAGCTGTAGTAATTTATCCCTGATAAGATTAATGCAGTTTCAACTCTGATACAAAGTACAAACTGAACCAACCACTAAGTAGAAACAGCAAGCCACACATACAAATGCACAACAAAGGTTTTGAAAGAGACAAACTATTAGTAAAGAATACGAGTTAGCTTTCGAAAAAATTGCTGAAAGTAGGTGATATTAAACAAAGAATGATAAGGAAAAAATCTTTCCATGTGTGCATTTGGTAAAAATATGAAAAGGTAAAAAAAAAAAAAAAACTCATAAGTAAACATTACACATAGAAAGGAAGGAAAAAATCCTCCCATATTTGATGTTGTCGTTGCCACAAAAGATCAACAGTTTTTCTCCATTAAACATAACAATGATATTAAGATTGTTGGCAAACATTTTAGCCTCATTCATAGTAATTAATTCCACCAACCAATTCATCAATAAATGTCTAAGGTCTAAGTAGAGTTTTAATGTGTTAACTTCACATTTCTCTCTTATTATACCAGGGACCATACTATTGACAGAAAGGATGCCTCAATGGACGCATCTCATTGAATCTGGAATTCCAAATAACCCTAGAAATATAGGAACAATCTTTCAGGAAACAGATTTAAAGTCAATGAAATGTAGAAATCATATACTTGACACTATATTTAAAAGGATTGTCCACTCAAACTTATGCGATTCACTAGCATCTCACCATTGGTATTCCAGATCCATTTTGGGTGAGTAGACACAAAGAACAAACAGAGGTTAAGCCCAAACTTGAAGAACATGGGAAAAGAATGAAGTTATAACAATAATCAGAATATTCCACAACTGTGTTTAAAACCATTTTTGTGATTGATGAGCGTTTTAAGCTATAGATGTAGAAAATTATGGTAAATATAGAAGCAAAAAGCTTTGAGAAGCTTCACAGTTCACTCCTTATAAGGAGTCCTCGAGCCACAACGATGTTATATGATGCATATGCTACCGGGTCAACACACATCAAATCTTATGAATGTAATTATGGCAATGATAAGTAAAAGGATACAAAGAAGAGGGTGAAATATAACAAAGTCTAGGAAGCTAAGTAATACTACCCGTAAGCCTTCCTTTCTAAAAATATCTTTGGCTGCTTGAAGTATTCCAGAAAAGCAATCCTTTCATAGTAAACCTCATGATAACAGTTTTCCATTGAAAATGAACGGATAAAGGTGGAAAAAAATATTATCCACTTGTTGATAACAGATCTTTGAATGCATGTAAAAAACAAACAGAGTATGCAAATCCCTAGAGCAAACAGACTTGTACAAATAAGTGATGAGGACCTAAAATACTAACTTTCTAGTGACTCTTGAAAAACAATAGATAGGCTTGAAGAACAACAATGAGAATTACCTGAATCTTGCCTTCGGCTTCCATCCCAAATGATGCAATCGGCTTCCGTTCATAGAATTTTTGAAGCTTCTGGAAGAGGGACATGAATGTCAGTGAAGCATTCTAGTTTGATGACCAAAAAAGTTATGTCTGAGCTAAGGGCTTTCCATAGTGATACTTGGAACGATACAGTGAACCTACGCCTATTTCCTACTACATAGAGATGGGGTTGCATTTGATATTTCTGACTACAATTTAATATGACTGACAGGCATTCAATTCTGCTTAGAAAAACACCATAATTTTGAACAGGATTTGAAGGACTTGGCAGATAAAGCTATGAGGAAGAGGATCTGGCTTCTCTCTAATGCCTTTATCCATCGCTGCTATCCTTTGTTTTTGAATGACGTTGTTTGGTAAGGAAAGGAAATTTGGGCCATTTATTTGTGACAATTAAATCAATGGTGATAAGAGGAAACTAAACTAAACGATGTCGTTTTAAATATTTCATCCTACCCATCATATTTATTTCTCATTTTTCCACCTTATGTCTCCACACACGGCATATCATTCTTTCTTTCGGTGTCCTTTCTTCCTCCTACAGTTGCGTGAGAAAATCACTGGAGTTGGAGGGAGAAAATCTTAGAGAACTGGAACAAGGATCTGTGGCCTGTGTGTACTGGAGATCAAAGATTCATGAGTAAATAACAAGCTTTTATCAAACACCCACAATTTCCTTAATATTTTACATTTAGTTTTTACATTCATGATTTTTTATTTATTTATATAATCTAAGTTCATAATATTCAAATTGGATGATACTGGATATTCTTTTTTGCTGTATATATTTTCCTATTGTAGATATAGTATATTTTTTTATTAGTTTAATTAATCAGTCTTGGTTGTGTTTGTGCGCTCGGTTTAAATAGAAATTTTTTTATTTTATATAAATGTTGTTTTATCAATATTAGTTTTAGTTGCTATGTTTGGTTGATATATATACAAAAGTGTACTGTGTTAACGTTATGAACTTATTGTGGACAATTGGAAACAAGAAAGACAGAGATAGGGTAACAGCTAAAGGAAATAATCATTAAATGGTAAAAATTTCTTCCTCACGAGGTGCAAGAGGTATGAATGTGAGAAATGTGAAATAATAAAGTAAATTACATAAATATCTATATTGACTTTAAGACTAGAACTGGGATATGTGGGACTGGGAACGAGATGAGAAAATTCACTTGACAAGATGCTTTCACTTTTGTTTAAATAACTTATTATAGAAGATATCAATTTTGCTTTGAGTTTATATTTATATTAGGTACATATTTTTCAACTTTGCAGATGGATACAAATTTCACTCTTAGACTTGATCTTGAATTTAACAATATAGAAGAAGCATGGGAATTTTGGAGAGCATATGGCAGAAGAATTGGTTTTGGTGTTCGAAAACACAGCTTTAACAAGAGCAAAAAAGATAAGTCAAAATATTCCTCTTATCTATATGTTTGTCGTAAAGAATAGGTGAGGAAACCAGACATTTGTGATGTGAAAACTAGGAAAGCTATAGAAGAGACAAGAACATATTGCAAAGCAAGAATGAAAGTTAAAGAAGTAAATGGAAAGTACAAAATAAATGAAGTTTTCTTGTATCATAATCATCCTATTCAACCTCCTGAAGTTGTTGCATCATTTCGAGGATTAACACCAACTCAACAATATGAATTAGAAAATGCTGAAAAGACTGGGATTAGTCAAAAATCAGCATTCCATTTGCAAAGCCAATATGCAGGAGGTCGAACCAATTTGGGATATACAAGGAGTGATGTGAAGAATTATCTTAATTCAAGAAGGCAATGAGCCATGAAATATGGGGAAGCAGGATGTATATTTGGGTATTTTGAGCGTCAATTAGCATAAAATCCATCTTTTTTTCATGCTCACCAAATGAATTCAAAGGAGCAAGTGACAAATATATTTTGGGCTGATGCATGCATGTTGGTCGACTATGCTTGTTTTGGTGAAGTAAGTTTACTTGATACAACTTATTTCACAAAGGGGGGTAATTTTTGGAGTTGCATTATTATATGATGAGACTATTGAGAGTTTCAAATGGCTCTTTAAGACTTTTTTGTGTGCACAAAAAAAATGCAAGGCCACTAACTGTGTTTACCGACCAAGATGCTGCTATGTCACGTACTTTACAAGAAGTGATGCCAGAGGTAAAGCATGCCTTGTGCACTTAGCATATTTCAAAAAATGCAATGAAGCACCTTCCAAGCTCCATGGTTAGTGATTTCAACCATTGCATGTATCATTGTTGGGATGAAGTCAAGTTTGAAGAAGCTTGGCAAACATTATTATCACAACAAGATATGACAAAAAGAACGTGGTTGATGTCCATGTACCAAATAAAAGAGAAATGGGCAGCCTGCTATATTAAGAACTCAAGGACACTTGGCATGAGAAGTACACAAATTAGGGAAAGTGTCAATGCATCTGTCAAAAGTTGCACCCATGCTAAATTGGATATCAATCGATTCATCCAATTATTTGAACAAGTTCTAGAGGATAAGCATTATAATGAATTGAAAAGTGATTTTTGAGGCGCTTGACAAGTTGCCAAGGTTAATATTACAGAGTTCAAGTATGCTTCATCAGCTTTCTGATGTATATACTTGACCTATTTTTAACTTGTTCCAACAACAATGTGATCTACTTGATGCTACACATGTAAAAGAGAGGAAGGAAAGAAAGATCATTGTGGATGTGGAGGATAATGTCACCACATTTGATTATGGATCACCATGGATGGAAGTAAACGAGACCATAGTTTGACATTTGATCCTTCATCGTAGACAATAACTTGTAGTTGCAAAAAGTTTGAATAAGTTGGCATATTATGTTGTCATGTATTGAGAGTATTGAATGAACATGATGTTAAATTACTCCCTCGGAAATATATAGTTAAAAGGTGGACAAGAGAAGCACGGTGTAGTGTACGATATCAAGGGGAAAATATTGAAGTTGATCCTAAACTTCAAAGATCAAATCGATATAGACAATTATGCCCTTTACTTGTTAAATTAGCTAATGATGAATCAAAAAGTTCAGAGGCATTCTTGCTTGTTCATGAAGCTGTCTTGGAACTAAGTAAAAAAGTAATCCAGCTTCACATAAAATACCTTTAGGTGATGGTAAATGTAATGAGAATTGTATGGGGAATCATGATGGCGATAATGGTGGTGGGAAAGTTGTTGGCTTCAAAAAGAGATATGGTAGAAAGATAAGTAAACGAATAAAGAGTTGTCTTGAAATCAATCAAATGAGAGGAATAACAAATGCCTCTAAAAAGCCTCATAAAGCTTTACATGCATACTTTTGATCAATTTTTTTTTTTCAAAGATGCTTAATGCTTAATACATATTTAATTTTTCTTTCTAAATATGTTTTAGGGACAACATAATCAACTTCAAAAAAACTGAGACATCAACTTCAGTACAACATAATAATATGATGTTGGATAGCTCTCATTCAAGTCAAATGGCTCTTACGAATTTATTGATGGTATGTCATATGATGTTGAGTAGCATCATCAACTAGTTTGTTTTATGTATTAAGAGATTTATTTTGTTTCATTTTTTTTATTATAGGAACCACTTGACTGTGACTTTACATCGCTTGAAGCACTAGATTTTAGCCAAAAATATAATGTTGGTAAGCATAAAGAATTATGACAATGAAAGAAAATAATTTAGTCTCTTATATTGAAATATGAAATTCTTTACATAGCATTGACTTATCTTACAATAGTGGACAAATTTAAGACTATCAATATATATTCACTAACACTACAAAGTTGCATTGTGTTACAAATGCGAACTCAATGATTGACTTTGATCATCCTAAATGAAGCCTCCGGTCTGCCTTATTTTGTTCAGCTCTTTTATACAGCTTATGACTTCCTTTGGGCTGCTCTTTATTTTGCTCAAGCATGCTCATTTTGTATATCTTTTGGTCTACTCTTTATTTTGGTCAAGCAGGCTCATTTTGTACATGAAGTCTTCATTATGTTCTTTTGGCTTTTCATGTCTTCTCGATCGATGTAGTTTGAGTTGGCTACATTTTTAGGTCAAGATTGCTCATTATATGTATAATTTGTTATGAAACAAAGTTAACAAATAGTCATATAACAAGTTTCAATCTTATTTATCTTTCTCTAATTCGTAATTTCAAATTCACAGCATACTACAGAACTTCCCAGTGTGGTATGTCCAATATGCCTAATTTTCAGAACTCCTAGTACCTACAACTCGCATTATCCATAAAAATCATCCAAATAAGAACACTAAGGAAGGACTTGATTTTTAACTCCCAATACAATGTGATTCAATAGATACAATTGTAACAACCATGATGGAAATGACCCAAATGGAGATATAGCTGATTTGGTCTTGCGATGAGGGGAAAAACAATTATGTTCTATAAATTTCTAGTCTTTGACAATTAGGATTATTCATATCTTCGGTTCTATTTGATTTGGACCAAAATCAAATAGAACTGACTTAATCAGTTTTACAAAATAAAGGTTCTATATAGTTTAGTATGCTTCTAATACATAACCAGTGGCTTTCATATTTGGGATCTCAAAAAAACAAAGGGCAAGTTGATAAAACAATCAAGTCAAACTCATGTGTAGACTAAGTGGTCTATGTACAAAACCATATAACTGAAGGAATAAAATTTAACAAAGATTCCTCAACTATGCAACCTATGCTTAGTTCAAGAAGGCTCAATTCTGTTAGCTCTCTGTATTTTGATGATTACAAACACTGAGTTATTAAATTAATTAATGTGTGTCAAAAATGGGGTTTGCTTGAGCAGATGTTAACTCATGACTGAGTATAGTCAAAATTGATAAAATGTTCAAAAGTTTTAGAAAGTATGCCCGAGCAAGGAATTTGAGATGCCCGAGCATCATCGGGCTCAGAGCAAAGAAATACATGATGGTGAGTCATGCTCGAGCAGATGAAGAGCCATGCTCGAGCATCAGCGTGTTGAGCAGTAAATTCACATAGTTGAAGATCCTTGCTCGAGCAGAGAAAAAGGCTTGCTCAGCACCATGCTTGAGCAAAGGTAAATGCTTACTCGAGCAGCATCTTTCAATCTCACATTCTTAGTTTCTAGACGACTGATCGAACCATATTTTTATATGTTATTTCATGATTAAATTGGGATTTTTAATGTATTTTCTTGGACATTATTGCATGATTAAACATTAATTTGATGTAGGGACATTTGTATTGAATTAAGTGAAATTAGGGGTAAAATGGTCCTACTTTATTAATTATTCATGCAAATGATTTCTTGGCTTTTGATGCTACATTGTGTTTAATCTTGCATTACAGGTGTTTTGGAAGAAAATTGAAGAATGTGGAAAAATGTCGATTGGGTCAAAAATAATATTTTTGAGGAATGGAGAAAATTACAAGAAAGGCCCCAACAATTTCTGGAAATTGGAAATTAAGGAGGAAAAGGAACCATAAATCAATTACAGAAAAGGACCCGAAAAATTTGTGAATTGCATTACGCCGTAAATATTTAAAAATATTTCACTTTAGTCCCTCCACACAATGTTTCACACTTTTCACTTAGGTCCCTGGTCAAAACTCTGCGTTTTGACCAGGGACATCAGACCTAGCAGAAACGCGTGAAGAGCCGAGGGAGATTTATGTTTTCAGCGCCGCATAAGACCCTATGCTGCATCATCGACCAAGACATTCGGACACACACGGAGAGCATCAACCATCGTTCTTCTTCCTTCCCAAGACCTACCCTCTCGCCGGCGACCTCTGCTCTTCCGTTCCCTTGTTCTATCGCCGGCGAGACGCTGTTGACGGGGATTTACACAGAACTGAAAAAGAGAGAGAACCAGATTTTGGAGCTTGGAGCATCGACTTGGATCCTGTCACTTTCCCCTTCTTCCTCCTATCTCGCCGAAGGCGTCAACCACTACCACAAGTCCGCCGGCGACTCCACAACGCCAACCCCCTAACCACCTTCACCTCTTCTTTCCGTTGACCCTCTAACACCACGCCGTGAACCAGAACCTCGTTCTTGATCTTTCATCATCGACCTAGGACTTCGATCCTCTTCAATCTTTCCTCCACCTTCATCACTCACCACCATCGTCCATAGCTACTAGAGTTGAGAGCTAATCACTACTCTGCATTTTAATGTCCTTGGTGACAGAAAGGAGCTTAATGTGTTAATGTGGCTTTAAACAATATCTCAAGAGATAGTAGTTAGCTATGTTAGTAGGAACTACTATTAATTGGGAATATTGTACTCAAGTGTTATCTTGGGGTTTTTCATCAAGACTTAATGGAAATTACTCCTACATCTAATTGAACTATGATAGCCACTACTTTATCTCCAAGGGCATTCATTATACATTTCATACTCCATTCCACTTAATAAAGAAAATACCAAAAACATTAGTTAGGATTTAATTAAATTGCATTCGTATTTTAGTTTATTAATATAAAAATCCAAAACTTATTTTTCCCCTTGTTTTAATTGCATTTGCATGACATTTAGATTACTTAGGATTCAATAAAAGGCTCATCGAGAGAGAGAACGATCCTAGGTTTGCCTATACGCAATCCTTGGTTTATTTTTGATTGTGGACCCCAAAGCTAAAGACAAAAAGGTCCTCATCAAATGGCGCCATTGCCGGGGAGCTAAGTAATTGGCTCCCTAGGTAATTTAATTGTCAAATTCACTTTTGACAAGGGGTTTCTCGTGCAAAGCTTGTTAGTTTGGCATTTTTTTTTTTATTGCATATAGTTTAGGAATTTTTGAATTTAGATAGTTTGCATAGAATTCATTGCATTGTTTGCATTGTTTTAACTTGGTGGCTTCTGTGTGGTGTGTTTTCATTTAATCAGATATGATGTTGAGCTTAATGGTTTGAATTCACCATGTCTCCAAGTTAATTCATAGATACTTGCATCTTTTGTCATTTTGAAATTTCTTTTTCTTTTTCATTCGCATTTGTAATTTTTTAGATTCCTTTTCTTAGTTTTTATAGGTTATAGATAGATAGATACTTGTAATTCATTTGGGAATTAATTGTATTGAACTTTCATGGCTTGGTTTAATGGTAATCAAGATTCACTCTTTCAATCCCATTCTTTTGTAGGAGATTCGACCGAAAGGGAAGAGTCTATCTCTCAAAGCATCGATTCCATTCAACAAACAATACGGGCTCTTCAAGCTAACTTGGGATTTCAAGATAAGAGTCCAATTGGTCAAGAATGTCATGATCCATTCCACCACCCATATAATGAACCTTACCACCAACCTCCATTTCAACCAAATCACTCACCACACCTACCCTATAGATCATACCATGAGCCTTCTCCACCACCATACAACCCATATTATGAGCCTTTTCATAATCCTCCACCATACAACCGCATGCCATACCATGAACCTCCTCCTTCATTCCATCCCACTTCCCAACCATATCATCCATCTCATGAATCCCTATACCCATTTAAGCCACCTTATGGACCACATTCTCAACCATGTGTGCCAAACCAAGAATCTACCACTAGTGAAGTCATTAGGAAATTGCAAAATCAAGTGACTCAGACTGTAGACGAGGAGCGGTCATACAAGGCCAACTTTGACCATCAAATGGACTCTATAATGAGATGAATGGAACATCAAGAGAAAGAGAATGAGAGAATGGAAAAGGAAATTGAGCGTCTCACTCAGCAATCACAAGTGTTGAAGACTAATTTCCAAGAAAATCCTCTTCCCATGTTCACACATACACAAGAAGTGGAGCGACTAGAAGAAAGCAATGAGAAGTTGGAGAAAGCAATGGAGTGGCCTGCACAAAAGTCTTCTATATGCCATACTCCACAAGAGACTTGCCTACCACATACACTTCCATATGAGCCACCCACTCCACTATGCCACGAACATCCATCCCAACCCTCTACTCCTCAACCTTCCGGACTTGATGCCTTCCTCACCTTGCCATATATGGCTGCTCAAACCCTTACCCTAAGAAGAATGTATTTCCCTACTGTGCCCGAGCAAAGAAAATGTCTTGCTCGAGAAGCTTCGTTAGAAATTCATCTTGCCCTCTGTTTGGGTCTTGCTCGAGCATGATAGTTCCCTTGCTCAAGCATCAGCGTGTCAAATCATTTTTTAAATACTTGAGAAGAAGCTTGCCTGAGCATGACGTAGTCATACTCGAGCACCATGCTCAAGCAGAAGAAAAGTCCTGCTCGAGCATCAACGATAGAAACCAATATCTAAATTGCTGCAAGAGAAGCTTGCCCGAGCAAGCTTGATTTGTTGCTCGAGCAAAGAGCCCTATTTTTTAAAACATCGTCTGCGTAATTTCATTACTTCATAACGTCACTTATTACTAATCATAATTGCTTTTAATCAATTTGTTAATGAGTTTCAAATGATTTTACCATGGATTAAACAACAAATTTACAGAAAGCAAATTGTGTCAGAGAAGCATTAAATGTAGTTGCCATAACAGTGATAATCTCCTTAACCAATACTTTGATCAATGTAAAGTTTTCACTTACATTCCGTCTGCGCATTAATTGTTGTTTCACAACGGCTAAAACAAAAGGAATGAAGAACCTGCAAATTCCACCTGGATCCTATTTGAACGGCGAAAGTATTAACCGAGCTTCTTCTGTCTAACGGAAACATTCAAGACTCTCAACAGTTAATTCTCAAGCTTCACCAACGGTCATTTATTGCAACATCTATAAATAGTGGAAGCATTGAATTCGCCACCTACCGAAACGCTATGCATTCAATTCGAACTTATTGCAATTTGCTATTTCATTAATATCTTCAGAAATTCATTGTTCTTCAGTGTTCATTTATTATCTACTCGTGAGGAGTTATTTAAACACTTATTCCATTGTCGGTTTGAATCTTAAGGTTGAGGAACCTTAAGTGTGGGTGTACGATTACAACTTATAAGGGGGAGTGAGTCCTAGTGAATTAGGATCATCTCGAGTACATAGTGTGTAATTGTAACCATTTGTGATTAGTGAAATACCCAAAGAATTTGGGGACTAGACGTAGTTTGAAGTGTTAAACCGAACCAATATAGATTGTCTTGTGTCTATTTCTCTTCTATATCTCTGTCTTACTTACATCTGTGTGCGATTAGCGAAAAGTTTTTGAGATCATCTATTCACCCCCCGCTCTAGGTGATATTCCTACCTTTCAAATTCAGTATCTGGTGTTGCAAGAAGATCTTTGCAATATATCTTTCATTTCAGGCTCTTACATTCTAAAGAAATCAAGTACGCCATTTGTTATATGTTACTATGCATTACAACATGAAGTTGTTATTCCATAAAGTAGCACCATACCAAAACAATAAAGGCACTTAACTCAACAAGAATAGGACTCATCTATAAGGAAAAGAAAACTAGAAACCACAAATGCATGATGAGTACAATCACATGGCATACCTTATACCTAATAGCCTCGTATGTCCCAACTCACAACTCAAAGTGTAACCTCAATTAGGCAAGATCTCACACCAATGGAGGATATAGGAAAAGAGACATCTGATAGCACATTCATGGAGACATCAAATAAGGCATGGCTCCAAATGGAAAAGATATCATTTCAAAGCTATTAAGGAATTCGGTCAAGGCCAAAATCTCAACAGAATGAAACACAAGAAAAGAAAAACACAGTCCATTAGCAGGCACATCTTACCTATGGGGAAAAAATCTCAAGCACATCTTACCTAGACATCAACAAGAATTAAAGATAGTCAACTATAAAAAAAATCAATTCAGGCATCAAATTGGCAGATTAATTCGAACAGTTTAAGTTCAAAATTTATACCAACAAAAGAAAATTAATCATAGTTTATGCAAGTAAGATTACACTGTGTTAGCAATATCCTCGATGACACAAACAACTCCAGGAAACAAGTTGCATGAATTTATTTAAAAAATGAAAAAAAATAATTCAAATCAATTAAAAGTTGACGCATAACTAGATGAAGCATAAAGCATCAAAGGAGATGAATAAGAAGCTCAACAAAATAGTGAAGCAATGAAGGGAAAAATCAAACGGATTATGCGTGAAGGCAGAGGAAATAAAATGAAATACCGACGGTGCCGCCAACTACAATGCCAGCAGCGACACGAGCAAGGTAACTATCCTTCACCATAAGAAAGCTGGAACAAACACAATTGAAGCAATTGGCCCCACAAGCAGAAATCTTCTTTCCTTTCAATAGAGAAATTGGCGCCACAAAAGTGATTGTCATCTGTTGCTAGGATGGACCAGTGAGAGAGTACAATGTCAGAAAGATTAGGCTTGGAGGTTTTAGCTTGCCTTCAGCGTTCACCGAAAGTCGAAGGGTTCCATCTCTGCAAAAAGAAGCCACCCAACAACCAACGGCTTAGATTAATATCAATGAAAGGCTGAGATGTAATCTGAAAGGAAACAAAATAGCGTTGTTTTGAGCAAAGGATGGCAGCGAAGGGTAAAGGCATCGAAGAGAAGCCAGATCCTGAGGAAAAAGGAAAAAACTTATCTTTTCCTTACGAGAAATAAGGATCTATTGCATCAAGCATCGAGCCTTTGGCATATATACATTATGACTATCGTATGTTATCTGGCAAAACTCCATAATGATTTTTTTTGCTCAGAAAAATGCCATAATGATTCAAATAGTTAAAAAAAAAATCCAATCAAGTAAAAAAAAAAAGCCTCAATAAGCACTGTTGTTTTTGGACGATTAAAAATTTAAAAGCAACTTTTTGACCAATAAAAAAAAAAGCACGCATGGTGGAAATGGAAAAAACTAATTCAAAATAAGCAATGTTATATTTTGACAATTAACAAAAAAAAAAAACTTTTTGACCAATAACATAAAAAATAGTACGCAGGGTAATGAAAAAAACTAAGCCTCAATAAGCATTATTGTTTTTGGACAATTAAAAATTAAAAAGCAACTTTTTGACCATTAAAATAAAAAAGGGATAAGGGTCTTAAATGCCATGGAAGTTTTCGCTCAGGAGCACTGGTAAGACGAAAGTTTTTTTGGACCAAAAATGCCACGGAAGTTTTCGCTGAGGAGCAATTTTGCCCTGGAAGTTTTCACTAAGGAGCAATGTTGCCCCGGAAGTTTTCACTAAGGAGCAATTTTTCCCTTCGTCCCCAAATATTAAATTTGACTATTAAATCGAAATAAATACCACACATGTTATACCTTGAAAAGGTCAAACTTGGAGCCGAGAGAAGGAGATCTTTGAGATGTTGAGCTCAAGGCGCGCGGAATTTGTGAATCCGAACCGGTCAAAGGGACCGAAAGGTCGATCGTCACAAAACCCAAAGGAAGCATCACTTATGATCTAAGCAAATGATCGCCTATACAAACGTAAATATTATCATTATTGATTTGTTTTACTAAACCAATTTTTGGAACAATTCATTTCTCGTTTTGCGTTTCATTTGCGTTTTGTGACAAACCTTTCAAATCCTTCGACCGCCGGCTTCATAAATTCCGGTCGTCTTGAGTTCAACATCCGAAGGATCTCCTTCTCTCGATTCCAAGTTCGACATTTTCAAGGCATGACGTGTGTGGTCTTTGATCGATTTAATAGTCAAATTTAATATTTGGGGATAGAAGGGAAAAATTGCTACGTTTTGTAAAATTTTGGGGCAAAATTGCTCCTTAGTGAAAACTTCCGGGGCAAAATTGATACTTCCTGTGAACTTCCGTGGCATTTTTGGTCCAAAAATAACTTTCATCTTATCAGTGCTCCTGATCGAAAACTTCCATGGCATTTAAGACCCTTAACCCAATAAAAAAAGTACGCAAGGTTGTAATGGATTAAATGAATATAGAAAAGGAAATGCAAAACTTGACTGGAAATATCTCGATTTGTGTCAAACCAAACGGCACTGAGCCCGATGAGGTGAAACGGCTTACCAAGTGAGTTGTTACTGTTGAATTGAACAATAAATTGTGAGGAAAGGAACAATGCATGGCTTATTTTGCTATTCCTCTTACGTTTATATTGATAGCCCGATTTTCAAGGAAATTTTGAAGTGATAATTAAAAGGGAAAATTTCACAGCACTCCATCCATAGAAAAATTAATTTCAAACAGCCTCAAAACTTTTTGAAACTTTATTACACCCCTAAGGTGAAACTGAAAATAAAATTTGTGGGTAAAAAGATAATTGTATCCTTACTTTACAAGTCAAATATGATAATTTACAAGGCACATGTTAGAATTTATAAGTTAAACACGATTATTTACAAGACAAATAAGTGAAATTACAATATCCTTTTGGCCATGTATAAAGAAAATGAACATATTCACAAGAATACATGCTATTTATAAGACACTTGCGGGAATTTACAAGTCAAATATGTATGTTTACAAAACACATGTGGAATTTATAAGATCGTCTTGACCATGTACAAGACAAGGGCATAAATGTCTCTTCAGCAAAAAATAAAAACTTAATTTTATTTTAGCCCTAAAGGGTGCGGTGAAATTTTAGAAAGCTTTGAGGCTGTTTGAGAATAATTTGCTACAACGAGGGTAAAGTGAAATTTTTCCTAATTAAAAAGCACTTTATTCACAGGGAAAAAAGAAAGCATTTGAAGCTCATGGACAAGTTCACATTCCATGTTCATTCAAAAGATGAGTATGTAGTGTTCATCTCTCTAATTTTGGGGTGGGTATCATTTTTTATTTTATTTTTAATGTATTTTTATTTATTTAGATTAAATTTTATGTTATACCCTAAAATATTTTTTACATCAAGTATCTTAAATTAATTAATTCCTAGTCCTACATTCAGAAATATTTTTCCCGTACCACCAATATCCTGAAATATTTTTTTAGTAGCACCTAATATCTGAAAATTTTGCTTAATACACAGTATCTTAAGTTAATTAATTTTTAGTGTATGAAGTAGATTTTCAGGAAAAATAAAAACCTATTTTATTTAGGGATGAGCACTACATGTTTATCTTTTGGATGGTGGTATGTGGATTCTATAATGGACCAAGGGAGATGGGCTCTAGATCTTGAGAGAGCTCATGGTGTGTTCTACATAGAAGATTGGAATTGGATTGATGGAAGGCTGAATTAGGGACAACTAAAGCCCGATTAGATGCCACTAAATATCCAAAACAATGACAAATGTGGGTTTATACCGGGACGCACGTTTTTTAGTGGATTGGGCCTAATCTCCATTCACTTAAGCCCAATTGATCTCGGCTTCCTAGAATCTAAGGCCTTGTTTGATTGGGGAATTTTCGAGGAGAGGGAAGGGCTGGAGAGAAAAAATAAAAATGTGTGTTTGGTTGAAAACGGGGAGGTGAGGGGGTGGGAGAAATCTTTGCCTTCTAGTATTCCCCTTCCCTCCTCTCTCAACCCTCCAAAATTAGAGAGATGATACTTTCATTGTCTTTTTCTCATTATCTTATCTCCTCCCTTAGATCATGAAATGGATGGTTTGGTTTTAGTATTTTATAAAATTATTATTATATATTTTATAAATTAAAATTTATTGATTTTTTATGGATTGCAGTTATAAATTATATGGATTAGACTTAAAGAGTTCAAATTGACTTATTTATGTTTATAGAAATAATTTTATAAAAGATTGAATCTAAATTATATATTATTTTAATATAAGGGAATAACATTTCTACATTTACCGTAGAAAATCCATCTGTAGTAGCCTCAAAACGACGCTGTTTCATTTTTTTTTTTTGCCCTCTTTTTATCTGATTTACCCCACTTTTAACCTGCCCTGCAAGTATCCCGACGGTACAATAGAAACCTAGGGTGATGCAGACGAAGAAGATGAGAACGTGAAGCAGCTGGATGACTGCGCTTCCCACTATTAGAAGTCTCAGACTGTTGTCGTAAGTCTGATTCAGAGACCATAGCTGGGCCTGCCCCATCAATAGCCATAACATCAAACACGGAAGATAAGCAAGAAGCAAATAAAAAACGATTGCGTAAGGAGGCCGAGACGAACTTTGACGGCTTCACGGCCCAAAGAGGTGGTAGCAAAGGAAGCGACCAAATCGGATAGCTTATCCCATTCCAGCACTCGTAGACTGTCATAGTGAATAGAAGAAGGGGAAGCAACCAAAGGTTGCCTGAGTCTATGGTGGAATTTATTAAATTTAATGGCAAACGAGAAAGTGGATGAGGTGGAGGCTATGGAGATGGCTGTACAGGAAAACATATTACAAGGCTGTTAAATCAGATAGAAAGAAGGCAAAAAAGAAATCAAACAACGTTTTGGGGCTGATGCAGATGGATTTTTCTGCAGTAAATACAGAAATGTTATTCCCTTAATATAATGGTGGATTATGAGAAGAAAATGAGAAAGGGAATAATAAGAGAAACTCAACCCTCCACTCCACTAGTCTTCTTTGCTTCGGTCCTCTCCTCCTCCAACGTCTCAATGACCTTCTCCTCCAGCCGCTACCGCCTGCTCCTCTAGCTCACTACCCCCTTCATTCAGGTAAGTAAAAGCTCTTTCATTCTTGTTCTTTCACTATGCCTTCAGTAGATTCTTCTTGTGTGTACTGATAATCTTGGAGTTTTTGGTGGTCTATTTAAGTTTATTCATCTAGTTTGTATTCCTTATTTCATTCACCAATCAAAGGAACGTTGTGACTTCCAAAGTTCCTATTTTCTTCTTCTACCTTATTTCAACTGAAACCTCCATGGCTGCCACAACAAAACTCTGTTTTGTTTATTCCTTTTATTTTTCGTATTTCTTTGGGCTCAACATGCAACACATGTACCCATATGCCAATAGTGAAATTTTGTCTGTTGACGATTCTTCTTCTTCGTTTATAATAAAAGATCAGGTGACAGTGTTATTTTTGTTTCATACCAGAAAATTGTGCTTCATAAAAGATCGGTCGTGACTCTTGACTCTATTCTGCTGGCTAATGTCCTTTTCTACAAAATGTGATTTGCCCGCCTCTCCTTTTGGCTAATGTTCTTTGTAGACCACGTCAAAAAGTTTGCTTTTATATTTTATAATCTGTGCTTATCGCATGTGGATGGAGACTTGCACTAACCACTAACATGGGTGAATAATTTCTTGAAGTTGGCATTCTATATATTCACAAGTTCTCATGCTTTTATTCATGTTTGTCTTACCTGATGTTAACAGGATTAGAATATTTTGTTCGTAATAAAAGATTGCTGAACAATTTTTTTTTCCACTCAAAATCTTGCTTCTTATATAGAGTCGTGGATGTGTTTGATGGATCGCCTTAATCTATTTTTATTTTTAATCCATATTATTATTTATAATCTATTTGATATGTCTCAAGTGGTCTAGTATTAATTGGATGCATGTTGACTTGGCATGTTAGATGGAGTCAACCTTTCAATCAATGTTGGAAAATATTAGAATGGAAATCGGCCAGCTTTAAGTTTCTCACCTGCGCGCCCGCCAAAAAATGAGAAAATTTGAAATTATTTATAAAAATTCTACGGCTTTCGTTAGCCTTTTTTAACTGTAGCTTTTTTTTAAAAAAATAATAATAATAATAATTAATTACTTAGACTTCCACTTAATGAATGTGTTTATTTGTAATTACTTAGATTATATTAGTTTAAACTATAACCCTTTTTTAATGTTTATTATTATTCTGTATTAAAACACATAATTAGTTATTATAAATTTTAAAGAAGGGATGTTTTCATATTAAATAAACACATACTTTGGTATTACAATATTATATAAGTAATAAATTATAAATATATTTTGTGTAAAATAAGTATAATTATTTTTATCTCACAAGAAAATCATGCATGAAACGAAGGAATCTGCAGACACACAAAATTACGAGAGGGAAAAACATTTTGCCGTGGACATACATAAAGAAATTCATTTGTTTAATATTTTTTGAAAAAAACGAAAAAAAAAAACATATTCTTTGTGTTTATTTGTTTGTTATTACGAATTAATAAATGTGTTTATTTGTTGAATGATTTATATTGTTTAGATATTAATGTTGATAACATTTATTTGATAGATTAGAACTTTAATAGTTGTAATTTACTAATTATATTTCTTTAAAAAAAATCGAAGGAAAAATAGTTAAAATTTGGAATAGTAATTTTCAGGCCCTAGCCCTTGTACTATCGGACCGGGCTTTGAAAACAGATGTTTTCCTTACCCCAAGCCCTGTTAGGCCCTAGCCTTGTAGGGCCAGGCCCTGTCGGGTCGGAGCGGCCCGGCCCTGATTCCCAGTTCTATTGGAAATCAAGCAATGAATGCTGGAAATGAAGCATTGAGAGAAGCAAATGAAATAGCTAGAGAAGGATCTAGAAAAAAATTAATTTGGGCTTCCACATCAAACTATCATAGTTGAAAGTAGGGGTAAGCATGGGTAGGGTTGGGTAAGGCGAGACCCCAGCCCGATACCCAATCTGAATGATGAACGAGCTGCATTTTGCAGCCCGATACCTAACCTTGTTCGATAAAAGCTCTAATCATTTTGTACTAGGCAAAGGCAGGCAAGGCAAGGCGGGCTTCCTTGCCAAAGTGGTAATGTCATTCTTTGTCCCCATGTGAAAAAAATAATTCTATTTAAATTTGATAAACATTATCGAGTTTACCATATGTCTTAACTTCACCCTAAGTAATATAAACTTCAAATATATTCGATGATTCCACATCTTGGAATATTTCAAAATAAGTGTACAACTTGAGTCTTAAAATTTAAAAACTACCATATGTCTTAACAAAGAAATATGTTATAAAAAATATTTATATAAAATATAATAATATATATACTTACTGAGCAAGGCAGCATACCCTGCCCACTAAATGCCCAGCTCGATTGTGCCCAATTTTTTCTGGGCTTCTATTTTTTGGGCCAGATAGGACGATTTTTCTTCGAACTCAGGCGACACTCTAGGGCTTCATGACCACCCTAGCCCAAAGTATAATGGAAGTACTTCTCCATATTCTAAATTCAATGTATGATGATAAGATATCTCAGATGCAATTGCTAGTTGCGGAACTTCTGCTCATTTGATAGCTAATACTACCTCCGGTCCTAATTATAAGATATAGTTAACTTTATTTGGAGAGATTAAGGAAACTAAATAAGTTACTTAATCATTTTATATGTTCTGTATCTTTAGATTATATATTAGTTTATTAGTCAAACTAATTACTTTGAAGAAAAAAATAAAAATAAAAATACTCTAAAGTAATTTAATTAACTTCCTTAATTTCTTCAAAAAAGTCAACTATGTCTTATAATTAGGACCGGAGGGAGTATGATTCTATGGCAATGGATGTATATTGCTTTTTTAATTATTATTGTTTTATTTAAAATGTGTATAATTTTTTTTTTAATCATACATAAGTCAGGTATCGGGTTTTTTGAGATTTCTAAATTAAGAAATAACAATTCTAATATAAAAGTTATTAACAATATATAGATAAAGAGAAAATGATATATTTATCAACTTATAATTAGCTACCACACCTACCCTCCTGAATCAAATAAGAAACCACACCTACCCTCCTCTCTCGTTCAAACAAACAAAGCTCATAACCTTCCCCTACCTACCTTAATCTAATTTTAATGAACTTCACTTACGCTCCCATCCTTTAAAGCAAATTGATTTCAGGGGAGGGAATGGAAGGGGAGGATGGTATGAGGGAGGGGAGGAAAAGTGAGGGGAAGAAAAATTATTTTGTGTCAGACTTAAGAAGAATTAAATAAGTACTGTTGACAAATTTTAATTAGTTTTTTTTTTTACTTTTTTATTTTATATCTTCTCTTTCTTAAATTTATACAACTCAACTTCTTCAACTTGAAATCCAACTCATAAAAATTTCCCCACTCCTCCCATCCCTTCCAAATCCCTCATACCAAATAGCTTATAAACAATTCAAAAAGCATTCAAGTTCATGACTTCAATTCTTCAATCATTTGGATCAAAACCCAAACACAAAACCAATTCAATATCAAAGATTGACAAGAATCTTTCATTTTTCCCTCCCATCTTCCGACTCCATAAAACCCCCATTTCTTTGCATCGAACAGTCGCGGCCTTGGATCCTAGAATATGGAAAAACCAATCTGGATAAAATAAAGATCCACCAAATTGAATCATCATGCTGCCAGAAAGAAACAAATCAGGCCAACAAATCAACCATTATACTCATATTCATTGCGAAACCCACAACCTCTGACCCACACTCGCCTCTTATCCTGCCTCTAGCAATGTTGTGTTGCCACTTGCTCATATTGATCCTATTACAGTCAATGTTCAGAACGGAGGAATATTGCTACATTTTTACTGCTTTTGGTGCAATATTTTTTTTAAAAAAAAAAAATTAAATTCTGATTGCCCATAGCTTTTTTATGAAAACTTTTAGGGTAAAAATTGTCTTTAACCCATTAAGTAATACTATTTCTGTGTAATCGCAATTGCTGGTGTAGGTAAATTACTTTAAGGGGAATAAACTAGAGAGGGAGGGAGGTTGTGTTACTCTCAAGTTAAAGTTGATACTCTCCTCATCTTTTTTTTTTTTCCTTTTTCTCATCCCATCACTATTGTTAGACCAACCTATGGACAATTAATATTTAATAATTTATAAAATTACAGTTTTAATATTACAAGAAAATAAATAAATAATTTTAAGCTATTAAAACATAATCTAGACCGTTTATAACTCTAGACTATATGAAAATTGAGAAAAATAATGGTTTTATAAAAGTCAACTATTCATTTTTCTCATTTTCTTTCTTCTCATCCTATCACTATAGATATATGAACAAAAGTTCCAATGATATATTTTTTTACCAAAGAAGCAACGAAACCCAACAAAATGTCTAAGAAACATCTAAACTTCAGAACAAAAACCTAAAACCTAAAACAGAATCAAAGAGGAAAAAAAGAAAAAGAGAGCCTATATCTTAGAGATTGAAAGGAGCGGCGAAGAATTTCATTTTATGTTGATATTTAGTAATTTATAAAATTAAGATTATAATATTACATGAAAGTAAATAAATAATTTTAAATTATTAAAATTTAATTTTAATAGTTTATATCTATCTACTAATTGGAGAATAGAAAAATAAATATACCAACTTTATAACATCCCATTCATTTAATTCTCCTTTTACCACTACAAAATATGCTGTTTGTTACAGTTTTTTTTTGCCACTACAAATTAACCGCTATGAACCAATAGTTTTTCGTAGTGTACCCCTAACAGGAAAGGAATCCCGCTTAAGACATATTATTTTCCCGGTCCCAATTATAGGAAAGACTTTTTATAAATGCAATTTAACGCACTACAAAAATGCTCCTATAATTAGGACCGGAAGGAGTATTTCACTTTAGGGAAATCACGTCAAATGCATGCTTAGGGGATACTACAGACGAACGTTCAGGAAGTATATGCCAAATCAGGAGGAGGCCGGTGACTATTTGGTAAATTCAATCCTACACAATCAAGCGACATAAACGTAAGCAAAGACAATCAATACTTAGGAACAATATACGGATAACAACACATGGAAGATGTGAGTATCAGTATCACAAAAACTAATTCAGTTACATTTTCATCAGTGTTACAAAAATGTGACAAAGTCACCCTTAATCCTTTCCTGCATTTGGAGACCCCATATCACTATCTACTAGCCAGAAAGCAGAGGGGGTTGAAACTGAGGAATCCCACTCATGAACAAATTTTGCGACATTATTCAAGGGAATAGCAAAAGCACCACCGCAGACAGGAGACCACGAAAACCATATGCAAAAACAAACATGACAATGATTCCCATGCCCGATTATGATGATGGAATATTGTCTTCATGGGCAAATAATAAAGGGTCTTCCATTTGTCACAATTGCAATTTTTGGGGACCGAAATGTCTGCTCCAAAACACACATGCAATTAACATAAAATACCAGAAAGCCAAACGTCGAGATGACTTGAGAGACGAACAAAATATACATAAAAGGTGGGTTGTTGAAGTAGAAATTTCAGATTGTTTATACAATAATTTTAGCGGCTTGGCACAAGAAAATACAACCCCTTAGTTGGATGTAAACTCTTAAATGGAAACAATAACTCAGTACTCAGCAAAGTGAACTCGTCATATTAACTTTGAGCTCAAAGCAAATACAATGATTCTTCTCCCTCATGCCCCAACCACTTGAACTTTATTCACAATTCTAAAAACCACACCTTACAAAAAATAAGCATCCTACACTTATGGCAAGGGCTTGTAAATTTGCTTCTCCAAACCCGAACCGGATCCTCTGCCTGGCGCCCCCTCTCCTCATCCCTCACAAGTCCATCTCTACTCGCCGTCCAAGTCGGGATCCAACGGCCCGAATGATTTTTTAATTTTTTTTTTTAAAAACCATTCTCGGCCGTTGGATCCCGACTGACGGCCGAAATGACCGATGAGATGAGAGAGGGGCGCGGTAGAGATCCGGTTCCTCTCCAAACCCAAGTGACAAATAATCTCTTCAAAAAAAATTAAAAAAACATCGTGCATAATTCAGCGGCCTGTGCATTGCACGAGGGAGAACACCTCATTTCATTTTAAGAAACAAGGATTGCAAACACCAAAGAAGAAAACAAAAACCCAACAAAATGTCTAAGAAACATCTAAACTTCAAGACACAAACCTAAAACAAAGTCAAAGTAAAAATAAACTGAGTCTATATCTTGTAGACTGAAGGGTTATTGGTTAAAATGCCTAGAAGTTTTTACGAATAGGCACTGTGCAGCATGATGCTTTCGAGGGGGTAATTGTGCACCAAATGGGGTAATGTCGCCTCTCCGCTAATATACCCAAACAATCAACATTTATTGACTAAAATATACGAACGCGGCTTCTCTACTTTGCTTTGTTGCATAACTTCCGCTGCCCTCCTTTGCTTAAAATGGCACCGTTTTGGTGCAAAATACTAAAATCTGCGCCTTTTTTTAAAAAAAATACTTTAATACTTTATTTAAAAAATATTTTAGAATATTGACTGATATTGAAAAAATATTTCATGATATTGAAAAATTATTTTAGGATTTTGAAAAAAATATTTTAGACTACTAAATGATACTAAAAAGATACTTTATGATACTTAAAGGTACTGAAAAAATACCTCATGATCTTGAAAAATTGTTTGAGGATATTGAAAAAATATCATGATGAATATTTTTAGTATCAGTCAGTACCTAAAATATTTTTTCAATATCATAAAGTATTTGTCAGTACAAGTCAGTATCCTGAAGTATCCTTTTAGTACCAATCAATACCCTGGAATATTTTTTCAAAATCCTAAAGTAATTTTTCAAGATCATAAAATATTTTTTTAGTACGATTAAATATCTTTTTGGTATCTGTTCTGTTCAAGAACAGGGTGTGGCTAGCTCTAATGGACTAGCATGTATGGTATTGATTGAATTGACTTGCGCAGGAACAATCTTGGGCCTACGCACTCGTAGACAAAGTCACGTAGTTCGCACACATAGAGGATCAAAGATCAAAGTCGCACGTTCGAGATACACATGTAGGCGTTTAGCCAAAGGGGGGTGGTGTGTGTCTTCTGACAAATTTAATGTAATAGCTAGGGACAGTAGAATCTGCGTACCTTTAGGTTTACCTCTTATTTATAGAGTATACCTAGGATTTGACTTTTAGGCTCTTGTCTTGAAATTGGCTAAGTGATCTTGCCGTCATCACACTATACGCGTGGATTCCTTGTTGGTATATATTGAATATGACCTTATACAAGTCCGTAACAATAACTTTTTAATATTAGTCCATGTTCTTAAATATTTTTTTGAAAAAGGGCACTAGCTTAGTGTTTTGCGCCAAAACAGCGTCATTTTAAGCAAAAGAAGAGGGTAGTGGACCCGAAACAGTAAAGGTAAGAAGCCTGAGCCGGGGATGACTCCACCTCACTTTTTTTTTTTTTTTTTACCGGCCGTATTTTTAGTAGGAGAAAAATTTATATTTAAAAAAAAAAAAAAAACAAACAAACAAAGGTTAAGCTCAGACCCCTATCCCTCCCCAAACCCGGCGATCCCTATCCCTCCTCCCACACAATCTCAATTTTATACTGTAAAACCCTCAAATCTCTCCCCTCTGACGAACCTCCTCCGATACACTGGTTCAATTTCACTGCCACTCTCAGTCGTCATCAAAGCCCCGCCACCA
Source organism: Acacia melanoxylon (assembly GCA_019022615.1). Lineage (NCBI taxonomy): Eukaryota > Viridiplantae > Streptophyta > Magnoliopsida > Fabales > Fabaceae > Acacia > Acacia melanoxylon. The sequence continues at coordinate 5,793,728 of JAFJYJ010000030.1, read as the reverse complement.
TTGGGTTTCGAATTCGTGAGCGTTGTTTCCCTCTCATAATCAGATCTGTACGAACTCTTCATCAGCGCCGTGAATGTCCTCCATGCCTTAACGATTTCAAAGCCCCCACGCCATCAGCAACAAACAGCGTCGACGGTCCAGCGGCGAAGTTGAAGACCCATCTTTGAGGAGAAGAGGTAGACGCAATTTTTTTTCATACTGATAAATCTGAGTTTAATTGTTGATCGGGTGGCCTGATTGCTTGATGATTCAATCCCGTTGTTTTTTTTTTTTCGCATATTGGTTTGTGTTGGGTTCTTTAATTTTTGTTGATGTTCATCGGGTATGGTAGTTCTGGGGAATATATTAGCTGGGTAGTTCTGAAAATTGATGGCGGTGATATTGTGTTTTCCATTTCATCTTTTTCGGTTAATTCCTTGAAGTAATGAGGGTATTGAATCAGGGCCAGAATCTTTCGGTTCATCAGGGGTCGCAACAACCCAATCCCCGATTAATTCCATTTAATCTGTCTCCCACTTTATCACTTCATTTCTCCGACTTTTTGGTTGCTTCAAGAAAGTGTGTTTTGGTACATCGCACAACTTTTTTTACAACATAGATATCAAAGACAATTTTTCTTTCTATTTCCACGCTCCTTTCTTCTTTATCTGCTTTCTGAAAGTTACCAGGTTAGCAGCAGTCCTGTAGATATTTATCTCAAATTTTCTGAATGGGGACTGTGGCATTTTATTCTTGTCTCTGTGAATCTATGTCATGAATAAGTAAGCATTGCCAGATAAACTGACAGGAAAGAATATAATCTTCGGTAGGTGGTCCAGCTCTGATCAAATTGTTGCTTGTGGAAAACGCATAAGTACTTTGATAGAAATATGCAGAACGAAAGACAGACTCAGGAAGATGGGCAGAAAGAGACCGTGGCTTCTCCAACGCCTGAATTTGAGGAGTGGACCAATTTTGGGGATGATGACATAATGCAGCAACACTCTATTGTTCAGTCAGAGGAAGCCAAGAAAATTCCATTCGTTGGTGACAAGGCAAGTCCCAACGTGTGACTCATTGAAAGGTCTTTGTTCTGGCGTGTCATGATTTTGCCAATTATGTCACCTTTCTCTTTTGTTTTTTGGCGTGTTTACATTATCATTGGTATGTCAAAATGCTTATAATTAATAGCCTCATGAACCTTAGTTTGATCATTGTGAGGAATAGTCTATAGGCTCTTCCATTTTGATGGGTAATTATACTCCTAATAATATGTAAAATAATATATTCTGATTGGTAATTATTCTGTTGGCGACAAGGAAAGTCCCAACATGTCAGTCGCTGAAAAGTCTTTGTTTTGGCATGTCATGATTTTGCCAATTATATCTCCTTTCTATTATGTTTTATGGTGTGTTTACATTATCATTGGTATGTCTAAGTGCATATAATTAATTTTCTCATGAATCTGAGTTTGACCTTCGTGAGGAATAGTATATAGGCTCTTTCATGCTGATGGGTAATTATACTCCTAATAATATGTAGAAGAATTTATTCTGACAAAATGGCAGGAACCCATCAGTTCCTTAGCAGCTGAATATGAATCGGGCAGTCCTATCTTGCTGGAAAAAATAAAGGTTTGACCACCCTTTTCTTTCTGTGACCCTTTGAATTTTCTGTATTCACTTAATTTCTTATCATGTGTCTCATGCCTTTTTCACATTACCCTCCCCATAGGTGCTTGATGGACAATATTCTGCCATTCGGCGTACCAGGGGAGATGGGAACTGCTTCTTTCGGAGTTTTATGTTTTCATACCTAGTATGTTTTGGTATATTTAGCTTATAAGAATCCTTTACTTGTACAGTAGAGGTGTTCCTTGTTTCCTGAAGGCTGAAATTTTATGGTTTTGTTATTTGGCTAATAATACTGTATTGGCACCTTTTGCAGGAGCATATTTTAGAATGTCAAGACCAAGCTGAGGTTGAACGTATCAAAGTGAATGTTGAAGAATGCAGGAAAACACTTCAAAAATTGGGTTATGCAGACTTGACGTTTGAAGATTTTTTTGCGGTGACTTATATCAACTTCATTTCTTATTCCTTCTTTTTTTGGTACATTGGTCCGTATTTTTTGTTTTCTTCAGATTAATTGTAGTTAATTTTGCAAGAGTTTGCATTCTTATTTTGTTCTATATATACTATTTTGCAAGTACAATCTCAAAAAAATATTTTATAATTGGGAGTCAATGGCACTTTCTCTTACAATATAGTGTCATTTTGAGTCATCTCCTGCTTTTGAACTTGCACTTATAAGTTGAGTTAATTTTAACAATGATCAATGCCTGTGCATTATTACTGGCCAAAGTGCTCTAATGTGTTCTTCACAGCATGTTGTCACTCTCAATATGAGTGAGTACTGCAATTTTGGTGCATGATGCTAACTGCATCATTTGTAAATATGGACTAGGGCATGCATCTGGTTTAGTAATTACATTTTATAATGTTATTGATAGATATCTGAATATGTTAATATGGTAATTATGGTCAATTGATATAAAGTAGAATATCGCAGGCTTATTCCTTTTCTTCATTTATTTATTTATTTGGGGTTTGGTTTTTCCATTTATTTGTGGGTATTCTCCAACTTTCTAGTGTCTTCTATTGATATTGCATCCTGCTGAAGCTTTCCCCCTAAATCCTTCTGCCCCTGGAGGAATTTGTTTGGGAAGGAGGTCTAGTCAAGTCCTGACCTTGCAACCAAAAAATCTCCTGTTTAGATCCATTGTCCGAACAGTGACTATAAGCATGAGCATGGAACCAAAAGAAAACTAATTGCAAAATATCTTGCAGTGACCAAACGCTAAGCTTTTTGAAAAATAATACTTGTGAAACCAATTTGTTCCCTGATTCCATGAGTTCCTTTGTTAAAACTCTGAATCAAGCAAAACCGTTGGAGAACTGCATTCTAAATTCTAAATTGTAAATCAAAACTATAATTTGTAGAATTATATCAATCCTCAAACTCGTGAGAAGAGGTGGGGATGGCTTTTTAGTTTATACTTTTTAGGTTGAACTAGGTGAAGCTATTGGAAATGCATTATGCTGTAATGGGAGGCAAGTTTATGACATAGATCAACTGAATGAGATTTCAAGCGTACATACCAATATAACTTGTTTTTCTCGGTGGTGGATGTTAATTTACTTTTATTTAGCTCATATTTATTTCTAATATCTCTTAAAAATTTCAGTTATTTCTTGAGCAGCTGGAATGTGTTATCCAAGGAAAAGAGACTTCCATAAGGTGCTGATAATTCCTTGTTTTTACCAAATATTGACGTTCACAATCATGAGTTGAAAGCATAATTTGTTACCTAAATTATAATAGGCATCTCCACCTTATCGGACTCTTAATATTTTTCTTTCCAATAAACTTTATTGTATATCACAGTCATGCTGAGCTTGTCCTTAGATGCCGAGATCAGTCAATATCTGATTATGGTGAGTGACTTAAATTCATGCCACATGCCTTGATATACTTATTTTTATCCATGTGTCTTGACAGATTTCTTTCGTTAGTGGTTATGTTCTTCAGATTTGTTACCGCTGGTGAGATACAAAAGCGCTCAGAATTTTTTGAACCTTTTATACTGGGCTTAACTAATTCAACTGTTGAGCAGGTTTGTACTATGTTGGACATTTTGGTTATTGCATTGCCAGTGTTTTAATGAAGCTGCTTTTAGAATTAGTATCTGATTAAACTGAAATAGTACGATCAGATTCCATTGTTGAAAAACTGTGCATTGACTCAATCATCATTACATCTAGTTTTGCAAATCATCTGTCGAGCCAATGGGTGAAGAGAGCGATCATATACATATTACCGCCCTTTCTGATGCTTTGGGCATTCCAATCCGTGTTATGTACCTTGACCGCAGCTCATGCGATACTGGTGGGGTCAGCGTGAATCATCATGATTTCTTGCCAGTTGCTGGTGACCTCACACATGCAAGCTGTAAGTCTGAAACAAATGATCCGTTCATCACGTTGCTATATCGCCCTGGTCACTACGATATCCTCTACCCAAAGTAAATGAGTCATGATCTTCTTGGTAAGCCTTTTTCTCTTTGAGCCATAGCTGCTCCACACATTTGCTAACCATGTAAGGACATTTGTTGATTATACTTTTGATGTTGGGTGACCAATTGTCCAGACTTTTAAAGTTGCTTAGACAGGACCCAACTATGAAGCTTGTCATCATTAATACTTACTAATAATCAGAACTTTCGCCTTTGATTCTAGCTGCTACGCTACATTTTCTTCCGGCCATTCATTCTTTCTGGTATTCTTGTGCATAAAGTTACCTTTTCCGAGGTTGTTACATTGTGACTAGTGTGATGCCATGGTCCTTTGAAGAAATTACTTGGCTTGGCAAATTTAGGGTATAACAGCCAAATTGGAAGGGAGTAGGTCGTAAGCTAATAAGTTGGCTTGCATTGCAAAGCGTCAAATCCGAATTTGTCAGCACCTTTGTAGAAATTACATGGTTTGGCAAATTTGGGGTATAACAACCAACAATAATAACAATGAGCTTTAATCTTACTAGATGGGGTCAATCGTATGAATCAAATGATGTCATTGAGCTCGGTCAAAAACTAAATCTCGGGTAAATTGTTAACTAAGAGACATTGTTCAATAATTTTATTGAGCATTCTATTTAGTCTTTATCTACCCTTTTAACCGGGGTATAACAACCAAATCAATGTATTTTGTTTGAAATGGCCAATAATGGCAAATGCTTTTTTTTTTTTTTTTTTGAAGAATGCACGATATTTTTTTGCCAATGAACAAATGCTATTTTGTTAGCACACCGTTTAACCGGTTCATTGATAAATTCTCACAATTCAAGTCCTTCTTAGTTCTCACTTGTTTAGTTTACCTTATCAAATTCACTTTCGTCATTTAATCATTCATGACAAATATTCTAAACACCAACAGGTGTGTTAGTTCTAGCACTTCTCTAAAGATACCTTATTAGAAGCTTGATCTAAGTCGTGTGTGTTACAATGCATGAATGTACCTCATTGTAATTGGAGTTTGTGTGTATTAAGATATTTGCTTGATCATATGTGAAGCTTTTTTCCCCCACTCCTTTCCATCCTATTCATAATAAACAACTTATAGCGTGTTTAATTCAACCACATTGTATGTCTGCAATGGTAAATATGATTACATTACCAAGATAAAAGTGTTTGGTTGCTTTTTACCATGGTAATAGAGTTTACCATGGTAATGGTTATTACCAAAAAATTGGTAATTCTCATTCATACCTCCTATAATTATTCATTACTATCTCATTGCATGGTTGAAAAGGTCTAATTTACCCTTTAGTTTCATTTGTCATTATTTTACTTGTCTTATTTCATCCACCATGCCACGTCACAGGCGCAACCACCATTACCTCCTCCTCCTCCATCGTCACCACCTTTGTCGTTGCTGCTGCCGCCACCACCACCACCACATCCTCCTCCTCCACCATTGCTATTACCGCCCCCGTCACTGCCGCCACCTTTACCATAACAATTGTCGTCACCGTTATTGCCACCTTCACCACTACCTCCTCTTCCTCCACCGCAACTACCACTGCCCCGCTCATCACTGTCACTGCCACCACCACCATTAGTGCCTCCACCGCCGCTACTGACGATGTCGCCCCCGATCGCTGCCACCACCTCCACTGTGACAACGTTTTTCACCATTGTCGCTACCACCACACCATCATTACTGTCGGCTCCACCACCACAAAGATTATGTTAATGTTTTAATAAACTTTGTGTGATATATTAATTTTAAATAATTATTAAAAATAACTCAATGTAACTTGCTTAAAAATCAATCAAACACTAACCATGTAATTAATATTACATTGCATGCATTGCATTGCACTCTAGGGTGCAATGGGATCGAACCAAATGGGCCCTTAGTTAAATTTGTTGAATCATTTGTTTTAATGATAACAAAATTAAGAGACAGTTTATTTTGCAGATTATAACTAATTTATTTATATACGGTGTGATAACTGTGTGTGGGTGTGTTAAAGGTAAAAATTCCACATTGCTTGGGACTTTGAAAGACCATGTGTATGGATAATAATTAAACACTGGCATTTTTAACATTTTACCATGCACTCTTATCTTCTATTGATCAGCTCGCTCTGTCTCTATTGCTTATTTTACCAAGTGCAAAAGGTTTTGATTGTTTTTGTTGATCACTCAATTTAGGCTCCTCTTATGTGCCAACATGATCTAACATATTTAAACACTATAAATATGTTTGGAGGTACTACCTTCGATCTTTAATATAAGACTCAGATTAATTACTTTAGAGTTTATATTTATCTTTTTTATACCGATTTAATTTATCTGATTTATAAACTGATATATAATTTAATGATCACAACATTTGTTATGATTACCTAACTTATTTAACTTCCTTAACCTCTTAAAAAATAGTCAACTAAGTCTTATATTAAAGACTATAAGGAATAATATTTAAGTTAACTGTAACTTATTTCTCATAAATAACTTAGTTTTGTCATCCATTATGTTAAATTATGCTACAATAATGATCCTACAAAGATGAAATGGAACCTGTTGAAACATAGGCATGTAAAGATTACATTTTGTGTGACTTTTCATCCTACACATCCATTATTGGTCTATGTTGTTTGATTGAATTAGTATATATGAGTATGACCAATCTTGAGATGAAGGTATATTTGATTGATGCAATTAACTGACCAAATTAATTAAGTACACCTTGTATTTGAGATGGCACATTTTCTAACCTCATAAACATGTCTTCTATAGAGGATTTTCTTTTAGCCAAGATGTGGCCTTCATTAGAGGGACAGGGACAGTGATGTGGCCTTTTTATCTTTAGCCAAGATGTGGCCTTCATTAATTGTTGATACGCATGCAGTTTCAGTGCATGTTATTTTCTCCCATGCTAATTTAGGTGTTTGGCAAACTATAAAACTGAGGTTTTGGCAACAAAACCATGATTTTGTTAAAAGTTTGCCAAACACCAGTAAAATGTATTAGAAAAAAAAGTTTGCCAAACACAAAACTATGCAAGGTCAAATCAAGAGGGAAAAAAAAACAAAATATATTGGAAAAAAGGATTTACATCGCAAAATGTGATGACGGTTTGTGATTAGGATATGTGCTTCACTTTTATATTGGCTGGATGGGAAGGCATAGCATATGATGCTCATATATTTGATCATGCCCTCACAACTCCTTCCATGAATTTTCCTCATACAACTACAGGTATGTCTATAATTCCTACAATTTAATTAATTATAACTATAAACACATGTATTGACATTAATCACTTTTTTCATACGAATAAATATTACAATGACTGGATACCTTAGGGTGTACAAATCCGAGCGTTACCATCTCCCTGAATTTTAGAGATTATCTAGACTTGAAAATGACAATGAGACCTTCAATTATTTGCATTCAAGTCTTAGGTCCATAATAGAAAGAACTTTTGGGGTTCAGAAGAACAATTTTCAAGTCTTACTGAGAATGCATAGCTACAACTTTTCAACATAGGTTAAAATTGTTTTGTGGTATGATGGCTATACACAAATTCTTTAGAAAAACCTCTATTTCTGATCCTGACTTCCAACATCATGAACAAGAGGGTATTTTGTGTTCTGACGATGACGTTGATGCAGTAGAAGCTTCAACAGTACCTTCATCAATCATCATTAGCATCTTCATCTAACATGGCTTCTCTTCGTGATTCCATTAGAGAGCAGATCATTTATTATACACAAGATCATTAGTCATGTACCGTTTCCCTAGTTTGACGTACTCTATCATTTAGACTATGTGAAATGTAATTGTATACCTACCATGAACAATTGTATTGGGTGTTTTGTAGTAGATTGCATTATTATTAAATTATATGGATATGAGTATTTGCTTTTATTATGAAAAACATTATATTTATAAAGACCTTAGTTAAATGTTTTACGAAACGTCACTTTTATATGTTGAAAGTTTCATTTTCTTAGCCATCAAACATTTAACTATTGAATAAATAACGTATATTAATATCAAAGATATTGTTTTGGATAATTACTATTTATAAATGATTTTTGTCTATACAATTTATTAATACATATATGTTTGATATAATTTTTATCATGTCACATAATTTACTAATGGTATAAATTTATTTTTGTTAACAAATTTATGTAATTTTTTTGTATTTATAATAAAATTTAATTTTAGAAATATTTAAAATACAACATTATACTTTATATGCAATTATACCAAAAGCTAATGTCCTTTTTGGTAAATTTGACCCCGAAAAAAGTTATTCTTATAATAATATCCAAACATTATCATTTTATTAAAATCACTTTTTTCACAAAATCTATTCTCGCTAGAGTCAATTCTGAAAAATTCATTTTACTTGTAAATCCTAAAAGTTATTTTCCAAAGCTAATCCAAACGGGCTCTTAATATATAAATTAAATAAAGGGTTTATTTTATTTTTAAATATAAAATCTCAATCCACTATTAATAGCATATATAAAAAGAGTTTCTATCGAGGATAGTTTCAATGCACAAATAAAGAATGTCTTTTAAGAAAGTCAATACACACTTATTATAAATAACTAATTTTATTAACGTACCTAAATTAATTATATAGCTTTTATGTTGAGGATAGAAAGTAATACTATTTAATGTTTTCAGGCTTGCTTTTATGTTGAGGATAGAAAGTAATACTATTTAATGTTTTCAGGCTTACAAGTGGACTCTCTGAGTTTACCAGTTTTACATTTTTAGCTTATAAAATCGTGTCCAGTCATTTGTAAACTTGTATTAGTTGCAAACTCGGTTAAACTCGCAAGGTTACATACCGAGTTTACCATTTTTAGATTTCTAAGTTGCATAATCGTGTTAACTCACTCTTAAATTTCTATTAACATTTTTTATTTGATCATGCTCAATGGTTTTATATATGAATTTTAAAGAAATTTCTTTATTAAGTTTGATAAAGTATAAACGTTTTATGGATTTAATTTCAATTATTTGGATTTTAAAACATATTTAAATTAAATTTTTATTTTTATATTTTAATTATTTAATTATACACTATTAATATCTACTTGATGATAAAAGTAAGCTCATATTTAAATTCACGTTTGGGTTTACGTCATTTTCACAAATTTCCATAAACTTACAAGCTTAAAAACCTGGACTCTACTTGTATAACTAATTTATCGGATTTATGCGAATAAGTTGGGCATTAAGTAGTCAGTTTTTTTATATCCACACCAAACTAATTAAGGCCTTGTTTGCTTTCCTATTTTCAAAAGAATTTTTTCTATAAAAAACATTAAAACAAAAATTGTTAGGTAATTAATTTTCACTTAAATGTTTTCTTAAAAAACAATATTGTTCTTTTTTTATTAAAAAAAAAAACAACAAATTTTATATGTTTTTCCCCCTTTGATTTGTAAAATTGGCAATAAGTGGAGCGCCTTAACTTCTTTCAGTAGTTGATACCTTGAGCTCTCACCTCTCAAACTCAAGTTTGCCACTTTCCAAATCCAAGATGTTTGGAGGTTCCCAAAACCTAGGTTTTTGAAACAAAACTTAGATTTTGTCATAAGTCCGCCAAACACCCCTTCCGTAAGCTATTCTCGCATCAAATCTAGGTTTTGCAAAAGTTTGCCAAACACCCACTAAAAACTATTCTCCAAAAGATATTTTTTAAAAATCATTTTTACCTCGTAAATCCCAAAAACTATTCTCTAAAAGCCATTTTTACCTTGTAAATCGTGAAAATCATTTTTTCAAGATCAAATCAGATTATAAAATATTTCATGATCTTAAAAATTTATTTTAGGATATTAAAAAAATATTTCGAGTCTTGATGGATACTAAAAAGATACTTAATACTTGACTAGATCGAAAAGATACTTCTCATGCTCTTAAAAATTTATTTTAGGATATTAAAAAATATTTCGGGGCAACAACTGATCTTGAAAAAATATTTCAGGGTATTGACATCTTGAAAAAAAAAATCATGGTACTAACGGATACTAAAAAGATACTGAAAAAATATTTCTTTATCTTTAAAAAAAAAATTAGGATATTGAAAAGAAATTTCAGGGTTATGACTAATCTTGAAAACATATTTTAGGGTACAAAAAGGTACTAAAAAATATCTTAAAGATATTGATTGATATTGAAAAAATACTGATGATAGCAGAGGAGAGAGAAAAGATGAAAAAATAGCTTTTCACAAAACCTAGGTTTTAGTGCAGAATTTGGCAAAGTTAGAAAACTTTTGGAAAACCTAGGTTTGATGCAGAATAACTTCTGGACAATATGGGGTGTTTGACAAACTTTTATCAAAACATAGGTTTTGAAGTTATCCAAACACATTTTTATCCAAAAGCTATTTTCCAAAAATTATTTTTACCTCGTAAATCTCAAAAGCTATTCTCCAAAAACCATTTTTACCTCGTAAATTGTGAAAATCATTTTCCAAAAGCTACATCCAAACGGGCTCAAGTCTGCTATCGTCACTACTTCTAGTCTGCTTAGTGTTCATCAAAGTTAATTTTAAGAACAATTATTTCAATCAAGTTTTTATACTTTTTGTTTTAAATATGATTTTTAGAAAAATCATTTAAACAATTTTTTTTTTGGTTGCACAAAACTTGTTTTAAAAAAATTTATAAAAAAAAAAAATAAAAACGGAATCAAACATGGCCTAAATCATATATCGAATTTCACTTATACTATACAACAAAAAGCATCGGTTGTCAGAATTGACAAAGGAAAAAATGAGTGAAAAGAGAGCAAGCGAGAGTCGACGGCGGACGGGAGGGGCCGGCAGATGGTGACGATGAGGGGGACGGGGGAAGTGAAAAAGAAAAGGGTGTTCCAGGATTTGTCTTCGGCCAGAGGGCTGATCAAAAGCGGAGTGGCAAGGAGCTACCTAGAGGGCCTAACGTTAAGATGCGGAGCGACGCATCCTAATTGTTATACAGAGACAAAATATTATCTCTTGGATGTGCTGGCTTCCTGATAAAGCACGCTAAGGAAGATGACATTGTTCAGGGGTGGAAGGCTTACTTTCATCGCATGAATGAAAAGGAAGCTAGCGGTGATCTGGAAGAGTCAGATGATGATGATAACCATGCAACGAGGCGATTAGAGGGAAGATCGGGGGTGTTGAAATTTACTGCTGAAGAATATTCAACTTGGTGCCTGCCATGGATGAACTCTCTCATTATCAAAGTGCCAGGTTCCCCACCTACGTCATTCATAATCGTGTAAATTGCATGTGGCATCCTAAAGATCCATTGAAGCTTATTCCGCTAAGTAATGGTTATTATATTGTTTCGTTTTCAAATAAAGAAGATAGGGATTATGCTTTTCAGGAGGGCCCTTGGATGATAGAAGATCATTACCTGATTGTGCAGAGGTGGCGCCCAAATTTTAACCCATGGAATGCCAACCTTCAGTGTCGTATCGCGGCTTGGATTCGCTTACCGGATGTGCCTTTCGAGTTCTATAACATTGAATTATTGCGTAGGATTGGTAACATGATTGGTAGAATGATTAAAGTGGATCAGTCTACATCTATATATGACAAAGGTGGTTTTGTCCGTATTTGTGTGAAGCTTGATCTGAAGCAGCCACTCATGCCAACCTACACGGTATTTAGGGAGGAGCGGCCAATTATTTACGAAGGTCTCCATCAAGTTTGTTTTGCTTGTGGAAAATATGGGCACCAAAAGGCTATAGGTCTGACGGCCAGGACAACAAATGATGTTCAACAAGATGTTCACCAGGATGAAGCATTGTGCACCATGGAGGCAAAACATGGCGGAGATGGTAGCATGAAAATGATGAAGCAAGCTGAGACCGGTGGTGGCGCCACCATTGTCACCGGCGATAAGACCTCTGGCATGGGGCCTTTTGGGAAAAGCAAGGTGTTACGGCGTGAATTCCGTGGGGATCTATCAAAGGCTGAAACGAGGCAAGGTGTAAATGGGAAGTTAAATTTGATAGTTGACCAAAGAAAGTTTGAGGATAGCAGCGGATCTCGTCAAATGGATATGCATAAGGAAATGAAGCAGAAGAATATTGTTAATAAAGGAGAGTTAATTAAGGAGAGGGGACCACCCAAATCAGAGTAGGGTCCCGGTAGGGGCTAAAAGGAAAAGCATGAACAAAGGCAAATTGAAGGGTAAAGCCATTAAGACACCTACATGTGATTCTGCTATGTGTGATTTGCATGTGGGCCAAAATGACAATTTCAAGCTGGGACATTATCCAATGCCAGGCCGAGGTAGTTGTTGGATATGATTAGTTTTGATGATGTCTTATATAGATATCATTCTTAAGACCAAAAAATTTGTATAATATATTTATCTCCTACATTGACTAACTACTATAATTAATGTAGATTAGTCCAAGTTGAATTATAGAACAACAAGGAGATAAGAGATTTCAAAAAGAAGAAATTGGAGAAAATGTTAAGTTCAAGAAGAAGAGAAATATTAAAGAAAGTAGAACTTACAGAGAATGATGAGTCTATGTTAAATGACAAAGAATGATCAAGATGGGGGATGGAAGATGGAAGAACTTGATGAATGGAATGAGAATATCATTATACAAGTTCCAAGATTGATTCTAGAAGTCTCCATGATCAAGTGGAAGTTGAAATGACTCAATTCGGAGTTAAAATAAGCTACAATTGCATTCCTGAAGTCATGCTCGAGTACAACAATGTCATACTCGAGCATGGTACATTTCCATCTCCTATTCTCGCATAAATTCCGCTCATGCTCGAGCAACATCGTGTTTTAGCACTCTGTTCACCTCTGTTTCACGTTCAGCTTGGACGAGGTCTGGTAATTGAATGATATCTCCCAAACCAGGATTGAATTGAGGTGAAACCAGTGGCATATAAAACTAGACTCCCAATGTGTCATTTTAATATAAAATTCAAGCCCAAAAGAGGTCAGATAAAGGAGCTATGAATTGTAGAAGTTGGAACTGAAATTCATGCCACACAGCAGACCAAGCTTCGGTATTTTGGGTGTATCTCACAATCTACAAATCCAATTAAGCTGAAAATGGTGCCATTTGAAACTAGACTCTCATACCTTTCCAAAAACGTCAAAATCATGAAAAACAAACATCAATTGAAGGATATATGATGTTTTCAAGTTGACAGTCAGTTCAGGATGTTGCAAAAACACTGGTCAAGAACAACCTCCATTCATCTGATGATAACGAACGAGATACAACGAGTTTGGAGCTGATTATTCTTGTATTGGAAAAAAGACTTAAAAGAGATTTCTGAGCATGTATGGATTAACCATGAATGCTCAAGCAAGGAAACTGGCATGCCCAAGCATCATCAGGATGATAGTAGAACTCAAAAATAGATGGACCATGCCCGAGCAGAGTGAAAGGCATGCTCGAGCATGATGCTCGAGCAGAGGCAAAAGTGTGCCCGAGCAGCTTCACTGAATCTCTTAGTCCTCCCTCTGTATGCCCGAGCACATTATTGACATGCCCGAGCATGGTGCTCGAGCAACAACATTTGATGCTCGAGCAAGCTTACCTCAATGCTCTTAATTCCTCTCGGTTTCAACCATGCTCGAACATGGCTTCTGGGTTGCCCGAGCATCAGTGATGGTAAATGTTTCTAAATGCCTTATTCTAAGCATGCCTGAGCAAGCACAAATTAGTGCTTGAGCATGGTGCTCGAGTAGTAGCTTGATGTTGCTCGAGCAGAGGAAGCTTTTCTATTCTTTCAAAGTATTTGCTCTACAGGTTGCTTGAGCATACTCGTAGTCATGCTCGAGCATGATCATCCCTGTTTTTCAAAATCTTTGTCTTCATAAATCCTAAATATCGTGTGTGATTTCATTTCTATATATCATTACTCATTACTATTGCTAATTGCTTTTAATCAGTTTGTCAATGAGTTTCAGATGATTTTATCATGGATTAACAACAAATTTGTATAAAGCAATTTGTGTGTCAGAGAAGCATTAAATGCAGTTGCCAAAAAAAGTGATATCCTCGGCAACCACGTCTCTGATCAATGTAAAGCATTTACTGATATTCCGCTCGCACATTAAATGCTATCTCTCAACGGGCAAAACAAAGGGAATGAAGAATGTTTGCGAAGACTAAAATCATTAACGGCGAAAGTGACCAACAAAGCTTCATCTGTCTAACGGCTATATTCATGAGTCACAACGATTAATCTTCAAGCTTCTCAAATGGCCATTAATACAACACTCAAGACGGAGCATTGACGAAGTCAATGTTAAACATTTTATGATTAAAGTTAGATTAGAGCTCAACGGGCAAAAAGCAACAAAAGCTTCAATGGTTACTTCCAACTGATCTCTAAAGGTTGAATGCTCGCATCGGTGGAAACTCAAATACCTATAAATTGTGAAGTCTTCAAATCGGAAGAGGTGACGATGATTGATTAATGACTCGACGAAGCCAATGAAATGATGTTACTACTTCACCATTGATATGTCAATAACTCATACATTCTCTGTTTCTCAATATTCATATAGTTTACAGTAGAGAGTGAGATGAACGATTATGTACTTCAGTGTTTATTCATACACTTTTGAGAGAGAAGATTTATCTGTAAACATTCTATATGAGAGTTACTCAAGATTGGGTGATCTTAAGTGGGAAACCCATTGTATTGATTAAAGCTTATAAGGGAAAGTGAATCCTAGTGAGAGGATTACTTCGAGTCTGAAGTGTGTAATCAAGTGGGTGTAAAGATTACAGCTTGTAAGGGAGAGTGAATCCTAGTGAGAGGATTACTTCAAGTACAGAGGGTGTAATCGGATTGTAAAGGCTTCTCTTGTGCCCGGATTAAACAAGAGGATAGTGGATTGAAAATCTCAAGTGAAGCTTGGGGACTGGACATAGGTCAAGGATTGGGCCGAACCAGTATAAATTACAGTTTGCATATTCTCTTCCCTTATCTCTTATATTTCTAGTACATGTTTATTTGAATATCAAACTGTTGATTTAGAAAACGCGAAAAGATTTTCAAAGTTTCAAGTTTTTAATCTTTACCTAATTCACCCCCTCTTGGGTCCAATCGGTTCTTCAGTAGTGCCATGTGCCGTGGAGCCTACCCATTTTCCCTTGGCTAATGGTAGCCACGTGGAGATACCTCAAGTAAATCCTCAAGGTGCAACGTCTTCAATGATGGCTGTTTCTACATCTTTTATACAGGGACCGACTGATAGCATCATGCACCATGATAATAGTGATGAACTCATGATTGAACAGGCTAAAACCGAGGGGGAGGGTGACATACCCCTACACAAGCCCACTGTTTCCCAATGAATTACATGGTATGGAATTCACGTGGCACCAGAGCGCGTAGCTTCCCTGCCCAGTACGTGATTTAAAAAACCATTACCAATTGAACTTTCTTGCACTCCTGGAAACACGTTATGCACAGCAGATGGCTATAGCCAGGGCCCAACAAACGGGGTTTTCACATATGGAAATTATGGATTGTGAGGGATATAGTGGTGGCATTTGGTGCCTATGGGATGATAGTATTGCGGCAGTTATGTTGGTGGAACGAAATCATCAATTTTTGCATTTTCTAATTACTAGCTCCGCCAGCGCTAATTGGCACTTTACTGTGATATATGCCAGCCCGAATTGTGTCACTCAGAGAGCTTTGTGGGACAATCTTTCTCGGCTATCAGCAACAATATCGGGTGCTTGGTTGATGGGGGTGATCTTAATGGAACTTTACTTCACTGTGAAAGGCACTCAACTGCCACGTTTAGGAGTTCTTATGATCGCAAGTTTCTCCAGTGGTTTGAAATGCAGGACATGATTGATGTAGGTTTTGTTGGTCCAGAATTCACATAGAAGCGAGGCAACTCAGAGGCACAGCTAGATCGTATGCTTGCTAATGAGAATTGGGTGACTATGTTCCCTAACGCCTCGGTAACATACTTGCCTTTTTTCAAATATGACCATAGGTCTTTGCTTGTCCGTCTTAATCCTGAATTGGCTACAAGTAATCCGAATTGACCATTTAGGTTTATTGTGGCCTAGGTACTTCATGAGAATTTTGATGAGTTTGTTCGACACTCTTGGCTCCAAGACACTCCTTAGATACAAAACATTTCTCAATTTATAGATGCTTGTTCTACTTGGAATAAAGAAGTGTTCAAGCATACAGAGGTAAGGAAGAAACGTCTTCTTCGAAGACTTGATGGGGTGAATTGGGTGGTCGCTTCGATTTAGTGCCCAAATATGCTGATCTATAGTATACACTTTGGAAAGAGCTAGAGGATGTTTTATTGCAAGAGTCTCTCCTTTGGGCACAAAAAGCTAGAGCAGAGTGGTTAGTCTATGGTGATCGGAACACTTAGTTCTTTCATGCACGCCCAATCGCCGAAGGAAAGCAAGAAAAATATAGGCGATTAAGGATGCTAAGGGTACATAGATATATGACACTACTCAGATTAAAGAATTGGCTACTTTATATTTCTCCCACCTACTAACTGATGATGTTATGTGTCGGCCAGTACTTAACTTCCCTGTGTCATACCCCCACGTTGATGAAGATCTGTTACAATGGTGCAGTAGAGATATCTCAGAACATGAAACAAAAGAAGCTATTTTTAGTATGGGTGCTCTTAAGTCCCCAGGCCCAAATGGTTTCAATGCTCTCTTCTATTAGAATCAATGGAGTACGGTATGTACGTCAGTCGTGAATTATGTGAAATTTATGTTTGCTAATCCGCAGGCAATTCGTGAGATTAATAGCACTTTAATTGTCTTGATTCCAATGAAGGATCATCCGGAAACTATGGGTGATTTGAGACCGATCAGTCTTTGTAATGTCATCTACAAAGTAATCACGAAGACTATTGTTATTAGACTTAAGTCTATTCTCCCTCAGGTGACAGCCCCAAACCAATGCAGCTTTGTTCCAGGGAGACATAGTAGCGACAATATAATTGTGGCTCAGGAGGTAATCCACACCATGAGGAACTTGAAGAAGAAGAAGAAGAAGGGGTTCATGGATATTAAAATTGACCAAGAAAAAGCGTATGATCGAGTTAATTGGCAATTTTTGTCAAGTTGCATGCAGGAACTCCATGTACCAGTTGCTATTCATGAGGTGATTGCCCAGTGTGTTTCTACACCTAATATGTAGTTATTATGGAATGGTGATAAAACAGAGGAATTTCAGCCCTCTAAAGGAGTGCGCCAAGGGGACCCTTTATCTCCCTACCTGTTTGTCATTTGCATGGAAAAACAGGCTCATCTTATTCAAGCAGAAATTCATGGAGGAAATTGGGAGTCAATCCGTCTTACAAGGATGGGTCCCCCCATCTCTCACTTATTTTTCGCAGATGACATTATTCTCTTTGCGGAAGCATCAATGGATCAGGTACATACCATTAACAGTAGCCTTCAGAGGTTTTGTGATAGTTCTGGCTTAAAAGTCAACCAACAGAAAACAAGAGTATTCTTTTCTAAGAATGTTAATCACATTCGAAGAAGCGAGCTCTGCAATTCTTTGGGATTTTCCATCACAAGTGACTTGGGTAAATATCTTGGTGTTCCCTTTCATCACAAAAGGGTAACCAAAGAATCTTACCAATATGTGGTGGATAAGGTGAAAACAAGACTATCAGTGTGGAAAGCAAAGTCTCTGTCTTCAGCAGGCCAATCAACACATATTTCATCAGTAACCACGTCAATTCCAGGATATGTAATGCAAACTTCTTGTCTCCCTATGAGCACCTGTGAGTCCTTGGATAGATGTAATCGGAAGTTCTTATGGGGAAATTCTGAGGATCAACAGAAAGTGCCTCTAGTTGCATGGGATGCTATTTGTAAGCCTAAGGTGAGAGGTGGGTTGGGCATTTGGCATGCAAAATTTCAGAATCACGCTTATCTCATGAAACTTGGTTGGCGCTTATCTACTCGACGAGATGACCTGTGGGTCAAAGTTATCCAGAATAAATATAATTGTGGCATTGATCTGCTCCCAAAAATTGAGCTATCTAAGCCGGGGTCAAATTTATGGAGTGGCATTAAGCGAACATGGGAACAAGAGCAAAATGGGATGGAGGTTTTTGACAACAGGTCACCTTCACTGGAAATTGACTAAGAGTGGGGATTTTACTGTGAAATCAGCCTATGACTCCCTAAAAATGATGTTTCGCCTCCTGACCCTATGTGGGGCAAAATCTGGAAGATTAAGGTACCTGAGAGATGTAAATTCTTCACCTGGCTGGTGCTTCATAAGCGCGTGCTCACAAACGAATCAAGATATAAGAGAGTGCTTAGCAGTGACGGCCGATGCCCTATTTGTATGGCAGAATTGGAGACTCTACAACATGTTCTCCGGGATTGTCCAGAAACTTTTGATCTATGGAAACACCTTGTTCCTCAGCGGATCTGGCAGAAGTTCAAGTCTCTGAATGTTGACCAATGGTTCCGATGGAACATAGCTCACAGCGGCAGGCGTGCGCTAACTGAGGAATGGGAGCAGACATTTATTCTCGTTTGCTAGTGGCTTTGGAGGCGGCGAAACTCCTTTGTGTTCGAGGGAAAGAAGATCTCGAACACCTATTTGCAGTCCAGTGTCAACGCCACCATGAGCAGCTTGCACGATGCACAGTTTGGTTCGGCACAAGGAATGGCGGGAAACATACTCTAGTTGAGCTTGGAGATCAGTGGAAACCACCATCAGCAGGATGGGTTAAAATTAACACAGATGGCGCCTTTTCTCATCTGCAGACGCTGTAGAGCTGATAAAGAAGGAACTAAATGAGGCGCATGCTGACCGAGGCCTTGTTGCGGAAATTCACGGACTGATCGAAAGGGATTGGGTAGTGGAGTTATGCCATATCAGACGCAAAGCAAACACCGTTGCAGATCACCTGGCAAAAATTAGCCTCGCAGCTATGTCAGGAATCCATATTCTCTCATCAGCTGATATGGAACTGGAGCGTTTGCTTGCTAAGGATAAGAGTTAGTTTTAATTTTGGATGCCATCTAATCCCAAAAAAAAAAAAAAAAAAAAAAAAAAGCATCGGTTGTCGTGGCCAGATCTTGGTCTCCTGAAAAGGAGGTAAAATGGAAGGCTCCACCGAAATTTTTGGAGGATGATTTTGTAAACCTTTTATAAAAATATGGTTTACAATGTGTAAGGAAGGTGTTAATTGTTAAGCACCCCACAATACCCGTTCGTGGGAATAGTTACCTAAAATTGACCATGAAAAAATAATATGGTCTTTAAATATATTTCAATCACCCTAAAATAAGGAAAGAAAATATAAAGAAAAATGTATTTATTTATAATTTACAAAGTTGGATTTGACGTAAAAAAAAAAACATAAGCCCTAGATACCTTTTAAAAATGATCAAAGTCTACATAGTTTAGGGTACAAATGTGTGTCACTTGATTAGTGTTGTTTTAGGTAAAAATGTATTTAATTTATTTAAGAAAGTTGTTTTATTTTTTGTTTGTTGATTTTGACTTTTTTAATTTATGAAAATAATTTTTTTATTATTTGTGGAAGACTTCTATTGAAATAAAAACTTGGGATTAAATTTCTTGTGGAGACTCCCAAAATCTCACACAGAAGTTAATTTTTTGTACCTGACAAGGTTGTAAAAAACTCACATGGCATAGAACCATTTTGAAAGCTATTTTTTATTATCATTTTTAAAGGAGCCTTTTTATTTTATTTTAATTCAAAAAAATATATCAAAGTCATTTTCTTTTGAAAAAGAGAATCTTTAAGGCTTGAACAACTCAATTGGTACCCCTCAGGGGATTTTAAGAGTCTCACATGGCAAGAAATCTTGGTATTACGTTCTCTTTGCTTTTTCGAATGTTACTATTAGGACCATTTCTAAATCTTTTTATTGCAAATTCATAGGTAATAATTTATATTCTATATCTATTTGTAACTTGTAGACCTTGTTATTTCTTTTAATATTATTTTGTCCTTTTATAAGAGAGAGAAAGAGAGAGAGTCTCAAGTTAACTTAAATATCTGTAGAGATTTTAAAAATTCTCACAATGAAAGTTGGGAAATTTCATTTTTGTTTTTAAAACTCTCCAAAAATGATATAAATTAAGGGAAGGGGGCATGAAAGAAATAGCAACGATTTGATCCAAAGCAAAATCACTAAATCCCTTCTTGTGTGTGTTGTACTTCATCTCCTCCCCCTGTATGGATGAAGAGAAAAAGGGAGAAGAAAGAAAACTAAGGAAGAAAATGGGGGGAAATGAATTTTCCCATATTTGGGTGAGAGAGGAAAAGTGGGAGGAAAGAAAAGTTAGGGAGAAATGGGGTGTAAGGCCTACCCCATTTTCTCTTCAAGTTTTCTCTCCATATATGGAGAGATTTGGAGGAGACGACTCCTCTTCGACTTATGCCCTCCGCTGCTCCACCCCAACTCTCGCTTTTCTTCACCGTGTGGCTGTTTTTTTTTTCCCCCCAATGAACAGGTAATTATATATTTATGAAGAAAAAGAGAAAGCTACAAAGTTGTTTGACATAGTACATATGTCTTGTGTTGACCAAAAAAATAGTACATATGTCTTGCAATATATAGGGAAGCCGCCACTGCAATCTTTTAGATTCAGTAATAATTCTAATATGTGACTTTTTGTCTAGGGAACAAAACAAGCAGAACTGATGCTGCTGATCAATATGACTTTGACCCAAGATATATTGGATTGCATCTCCCAGTGATAGCAACTGTAGTTGAAGAGGACCCACTTTAATTGGAGGACAGATGTTCCATGCATGGCAACTTGTTTGATTGAAACATACATTTATAACCATGATACGCTTTCTTGGACGAGTGATTTTTATTTTGAACATTACGTTCCAGCGAGGTCCATTGTATCCTTGTAATGGTTGTGACCAAAAAGTGGTACACTCATCGTCTGTCTGCACTAGTCTTGATCTTGAATCAGTTTGCTTCTTACGTAAAGCAACATACTCACTTACTTGGGTTTGTGCCATCTGTATTACCTGAACAGGAGAGAATTGTTGCCCTGCATGACAAATATTGTTTTGTGCAAACCATAAACTATGTATAATATAGAAGGGTAAAAGAGAATTAAAATTACTATGATCGATAGAGCCTGCAACCACAAGGTTTCCAGTGTAATAATGATGTAGGCTCAAAAGAATCAACCTGAAATCCTAAAGCACTGCCAAACCAACAGGCTCTAGCTAGCAAACAGACAAAAAAAAAGGAACAAATGATCTAAAGACTCATTAGGTAAGCCACAAAAAGCACATACCTCCACTGTAGTTAGATTCCTATGCTTCAATAGACAGGAAGTTGGTAGTATACCTTTTATAATCTTCCATATAAGCAACTGAAATCGTGGGGGAGAAGAGATTTATAAAGCAATTGACACGTGATATTGATCATACATGTACTGTGAGTGCCATTTTCCCTTAACATACGGTAACCATCCTTTACCGTATATAGACCATATAGGTTTCCAAACCACTTAATTGTATCATGATCATAAGCCTGCAACAGAGGAATAGAGTGAAAAGCAAACTGATGGACCACCTGCCTGGGGTAAAGAGATGAGAGAAGTTGTCAATTTCATCTGCCACATGGATGCAGTATATGATCTGATACTCGTAGAGACGAATGTAACAGACCCAACTGCTGCACAGGCCACTAAAGCCGACTATTCTACTGGATTGAGGTCCCAATCCCATTGCCAACATGCCAGGTAAGATAGTTAGAAACCACTCTCCATGCCTTATTGATTTGTTTCAATATGCTAGAACTATTGGAAGCTGATTTTAAGATATATTGAC
Organism: Acacia melanoxylon; assembly: GCA_019022615.1. Lineage (NCBI taxonomy): Eukaryota > Viridiplantae > Streptophyta > Magnoliopsida > Fabales > Fabaceae > Acacia > Acacia melanoxylon. Next base: position 5,771,795 of record JAFJYJ010000030.1, on the reverse strand, counting down.
AATTAGGGTCGATATATTTTCGAAGCATTATACGACTAAGCAAAGTGTATTCCTTAGCTATTACTCTCCACAGATGCTTCGCTAGTAGTGGTGAGTTAAAACATTCTAGCTGTATCAATTGTAATCCCCCTGATCCTTTGAAGAATAGAGCAATTCCCAAATCAGGTAATGAGCCCTATATGAATCAACAGATGATCCCCAAAAGAAGTTTGCCATCTTCATAGAAAATTTATGACAAAAATGTTGGGAGAACTTTATACATGAACATGATTTACCAGCAAGGAAGACAGAGAATTTTTAATTAGGACAAGTCGACCTGCTTGAGAGAGTAGATGACATTTCCAACTAGCCAGCCTTTTATCAAGTTTTTCTATTATCTCTTCATACTTCCTTTTGTCAGAGTGGGGATCATCAATATAGGTTCCCAAATACTTATCCAAACATGAATGGAATCTAACTCCAAATGTCTCTGCTAACTTCTTTTTAAGACGATACGGAACTGATGGGCTAAAAACAATACTCGATTTCTGATAATTTATCTCCTGCCCAGAAATCTGAGCATATCTTCATAAAATAGCTCTAACAATTCTGCAATCCTTCTCTGTAGCCTTACAAAAATAATAGAGTGTCATCCGCATACATGAGATGGGTTAAAGGCTCAACATGCCATCCAATACAGATTCCTTTCCGTCATTGGAAATTTTTCGCTTGATGAATATAATCATACATGATTAGACATTGGCATAGAGCAAGAAAAGATAAGGGGATATGGGATCCCCTTGTCGAAGACCCCGGGATGGAATGAACGATTTCCTTGGAGAATCGAGAACCATTAATCATTACCTGATAGGATATCGTCGATACACATTGCATGATTAGATGGATTATCCAGTGGGGAAACCCCATGTGCTGCATGATTTTTTGTAAGAAAGGACACAAAACTTTATCATAAGCCTTAGAAGCATCTAGTTTGAGTGCACACCAGCCGTCCTTGCATTTTCGAGTACCATGAATTTTGGCCAAGCATTCTGAGGAAAAAATAATATTATTAGTGATTAATCTACCTTTGAGGAATGCATTTGCTGTCTGGCTGTTGAGTGCCAAAGTTTGTTTAAGTTTTTCTTTTTAATAAGCAAAATAATATTAAAAATGTAGCATTCATTGGCTAGTGTGATTTTCTGGGTAGAGGATGTGTACATCAATAGGGATTATACATTAAAGATTATTTTATTTTTACATTATTATTACTATTATTATATAATAATTTAAATCCACGAAGTAAGGATAAATAAATAATTACACACTAAAAATATTTATTTATCTTTATTATATATAAATAACTGTAAAATATATAATTTATTTTTTTCAATTTATTATATTTATTTAATTTCAAAAGATTATCCACTTCTTATTTTTTACACTAAAAATAATAATTTTTAATAAATTATTTCACTTAAAATATAATTAAATGAAAATATATTTTTACCAAATTATTTGATTTTAAATTACATGATTATATTAACATGATTTTTTTCATTTGTGAAATTTAATTTGATTTTAAACATAACATTTTGACATAGATATAGATGAAAGGGTATTTTAGTAATTAATAAATTTACTCATTTTCTTCCCTTCCTATTTTCTCTCATCCATCTAAACATGGGGGGTGATAACATTTTTTTCTCTAGTTTTTTCTTCTCTCCATTTTCTCTCCTCTCATTTTCTTTCCTACCAACTTTTATTGCCATCAAAACAAAGGATTAGGGTTTAAATTTACCTCATCAATATATTTTTCTTTTAATTTTTTTCTTTATGACATTGCCCAGTTTGAAAGTCAAAATCATGAATGGGAGGTTTTTTTAGATTGTTTTTTCACTTTTTATTATTTATTTCCTAATGACCATATTTCCTAATCCATACTCTTTTTTTTATATCTTTTTTTCATACTCAAGATCACATAGCCTAATTTGAAATCTAAATTTCACCAATGAGATTTTTTTAAAAAAATGGGAAAATTGGACTCGTCCGCTCCCATCTTTTACCTCAAAACTACATAGTTTTAGATGTAAGGAAAGCAAGAGGAATACTTTTTAAAAAAAAAAAAAAAAAAAAAAAAAAAATCCATCACTCTGAAATATTTTTCAATAGATTCTAAATTAATTTTTTAATACACTCAGCATCTTAACAAATTTTAGTGGCCCAGATTATCTAGCACCCAACACTCAAGTATTTTCCAATAAATGTTTGGGTGAGAGTAAAAAAATATTTTAGGGTTTCAAGTGAACTAAAAATTAATTTAAGATACTAAATACCGCTAAAAAAATATTTCATAGTATTATATTTTTTTTTTATTTTTAAAAAAAAAGGATATCCTTGTTTTGTTTACCTTAAAACTACATATTTTTGAGTTGAGGTAAAGGATGAAAACATACGGAGAAGAAAATGAGAGAAGCCGGATCCGAGAAAATTGGCATGAAAGACCAAGAGGGAATGATAATTGCTAGGGAGGACCATAAAATTGTAACTATTTAGAAGAATCAATTACATAAATATAAATTTGAAAATATTAAATTACTCCACCAAACCTTGTACATTCTCTCTCACATTCTATTTTTAAAATTGTTAGTGCAATTCTTTCACCAAAAGGGAGTGAATTGGATGATATTTAAAAATTTAAAACTTAAGTAGAAACTTAAAGAAGAGAGTAAAGTCAAAGAGATATCCCTGAAGGTTGACACATGAGATTTATATAGGTTCAATCCAACTACTTGACCTATGTCTAGTTCTCAAAAGCCTTGCTGAGATTTCCACTAACTTTCAAGATTCACAGAGCTCTAGGTGCTTCAGTATAAACAAGTTCTTCTTTAAAGAACAATCGCTCCCCCTTACACTTTGCAATTAATGCCCACTCAAGATCTCACTATCTTGAGCAACTCACTGTAATAAATGATTCAATAAATGACTCTCATAAGAGTATAAGAATAATTACTGAAGTACAGAATCAAACTTAAGAGCTCAAGGCTTAGCAATGAATGCAACCGTAAAATTTTACGCAGAGATTTGTTGCTTTGTCTTCGGTGCTCTCCTATTTATAGTGTAAGATAATTAATGATCGTTGCTCTTGAAAGTATCCATTGGAGTGTTTGGTCTTTGATTCTAGCCGTTGAAATATCATAACGTTCTTTGTGTTTTAGGAATTAGTCATTGGAGTAGAGAGAATGTTTAGCGTTCCAAACCTCAAAGTTGTAACACCTCAAAAATCAAACGATCAAATCTTAACAAAAGTATTTGAAATATTGTCAATCAACAAAAACCCATTTTTACAGGGCCAAATTAATTTCCCAAAATATTTTAGTTAATAAAATGCAAAACTCTTATGGTCATGGAAAATATAAAAGACATAACATGAACTCTAGGGCCCTATTTGGTACAAGGAAGATTTGAGGAAGGAAAGGAATGGAAGTGAAAGGAAAGGAAAGGAAGATTAGGAGGAAACTTAAAAATGTGAGCCATTTGGTATACTAGGGAATGGAACTTAAGTTGAGAGAAAATGAGATGTTTGGTATGAAGAATTTAGATGAAATTCTCACAATGGTGTTGGTTAGTGGGAAGGTTAGATGAAATTCTCACAATGCCCCTAAACCGTTTTGAATAAGTTGGTTAAGTGAGAAGGTTAGATGAAATTCTCATTGCCCTAAACCGTTCGAATGTAAAGCACTAAAGGGACAAGACGTTCGAATGAAAAATTGGACAGTAACCAAACTTGTGTTGCTGTTTATATCAGAACATTCCAGGAACAACAATATGACAAAAACAGAAGTAGGCATTTTTGACAGAAACAATAGTTATATAAATGCAAGACAATAAAAGCCACATCACAGACCCACCATCGGTGAACACTTCGTCTTCTTATTCTTGTCCATGTTGTTCTACTTCCTCTTCGCGGTCGTTCTAGTTGACTTTTTCAAGAACCTTGTGGTGGGCGTTTTGGGTTCTGGGTTGGGTTTTGCAATCGGGTACGGTGGACATACGATCAAAGCAAGAGGGTCAGCAAAATTTTAGAGAGTTGCTCGAATTATCGTCGAATGGGAGGCCGCTTGGCTTTTTCAAGGAGGGTCGATGGGTTTTGGTGATGTCTGCCATTGAAGCATTGAAGCAAGCGGCCATGAAGTAGAATCATGAAGAAGAAGAACTGTGTGCAAAGATTTCAGGGCTTATTTCGTCACAGGATTGCACTCTCACAGAAGATTTCAGCTTGAAGATGGAATATCACCTAGAGGGGGATGAATAGGTGATTGTAAAAAATCTTTTTGTTGTATGCTCAAGAACACTAAAATAGAGACAGAGAGAGGAAATGAACACAAAGAGATTATACTGGTTCGGTCTAACTTCTCGACCTACATTCAGTCCTCAAGCACTTTGGGATTTTCACTAACTCTTAATCACAGAATACAATTACACACTCTATAACTCGGGATGATCCTTTTAGTCTAGGACTCACTCCCCCTTACAAGTTGTAATCGTACACCCACACTTAAGGTTCCACAACCTTAAGATTTAACAACTAAACAAGTAATCAAATAAGTGTTTAAACTCCTCACTGAGTAAATAAATGATAAACACTGAAGTACATTGAAATATCCAAAGATATTGAGTGAAACTAATGAAACGGTAGATTGCAATAAATTCGAATTGAATGCGCAGAGTTTCGGTAGTTGACGAATTCAATGCTTCCGGTATTTATAATGATTGCCATTAATGACCTTTGGAGAAGTTTGAAGATTATCCGTTGTGACTCGTCAAAATAGCTGTTAGACAGATGAAGTTGGATTATTACTTTCACTGTTAATGATCCAGGTGGATTTGTGTTGTCTCAATATTCCTTCATTCCGTTTGTTTTGCCCGTTGTGAAATAGCATTTATTGCAAGATGAGAATAGCAAGAATTTATTTTGGTTGCTCAGAGGTATGGTTGCTGAGATGGAGTCTCAATAAGGAAACTGCATTAAATGCATTCTGACAACCAAATTGCTTTATGATAATTTTGATGTTAATCTTTTGAATAATCATCTGAAATTCATTAGCAAACTGATTAAAAGCAATTAGGAATAGTAACGAGTGATGATATGAAGTAATGAAATCACAATCAATTGATCTAGATTTCCGAAGACGGTGATTTGAAAAACATAGAAGTTTAACTTCCAGTCAAAATAAATTCCTTGAGTTAAAATGACTTGAGGCAAGGTAAATGTGACTCGAGGCAAGTTTCAAAAGATATAAAGAAAGTTAACTTGATATTTTGACTAGAGGCAATTTCTTTCTTCAAGAGTTAAAAAAGCAAGTGGAAAGAAATTAAAAAATTGACTCAAGTTAAAGAAATAATTGTCTTGAGTCAATCTGACTGGAAACAAAAACTAAATGACTTGAGGCAAAGGTTGGCCAGCGCAAGTTGAGAAAGGATGCTTAACTTGAAAGGTGCCTTGAGTCAAAATGACTTGAGGCCTTGAGGCAATATTTTTCTATGAAAGTAAAAAAAAAAACGCAATTAGAAGGCAATAGAGCTTAACTAGAGTCAAAACAGAAATGCCTTGAGTCAAAGTGACTTGAGGCAATTAAAATCTGACTCGAAGCAAGCTAGATCGCTAAACTAAAATTCATTTGATCAAAACAACCAACTCAAGGTAATTAATAATTGACTCGAGGTAATGATTAGCGCAAAACAAAAGATTTAAATTTTCAAGTCAGTTAACTCAAGGCAAACAAACTTTTAACTCGAGGTAAAAATACTTCAGACTAATTAACTTAAAGTTAAAATCCTTTTAACTCGAGGCATATCATAAGCAAGTAAACTTGCTAATATATTTAAGTCGAGGTGGAAGAACTTTAACTCGAGGCACACGTTCATTTCACAAACATAGCATTTATCCTTGAATCTTTACATTATAATTGTTATCATCAAAATATCAAAACATAGGGAACTAACACAGCTTTCCCTCCATTTTTGGATGGAATGAAGGTTCCCACATTTGAGGGAACATTGGCAGAGGCGAGAAGTCATCTTCCTGGGAGAGCAGCGCACCAAACGCGTTCTGTGATGGAAGATCTGTAATCTTCCCTTTCCTTCGGCCTATCTTCCGTGTATCAAATGGGTCCTATGAGTAAAAAAAGAGTCTTCAAGACTCACTCCATATGTGTCTTCCCTTGCTTCCTAATAATCTCCTATATATATATATATATATATATATATATATATATATATATATATAATAACCATAAGATTCAAATATCTCTGTAACCATTGGTCATTCAGAATTATACATGCAAACCAAGATCGAAAACATACAGTTTCAAAATCAAGTTCAACTTACAATAATTTATTTATAGAGTAAATACCCTTTTGGGTCCCTGGAAAAAACACGGACCCATTTTAGTCCCTAGGGACTTTTTTTTTATGGACTAAAAAGGGCTTTTTGGAAATTTGCGAGGGACCAAAATGTTCACTAATCGACCATTATTTATCATTTTCAGGGACTAAAAGGGCATTTCTTTGTGTGAGGGACCAAAATGTGGTCCATGTTTTTTTCCAGGGACCCAAAAGGGTATTTACTCTTATTTATACTATCAACATAAAACCTTTCACAAACTAGTTCTCAATTTGGTTACCAAAACCCATCCCAAAATGAATTCTAAAATTATTGAACATCAATTTACTTTTCAATATCATTCCCAAGAGATTTCACAAAATATATCTCAACCTTGTTACCAAAATAATTATACAAAATCTTTATCATTCAAATCATAAATTGCATATATAACATGTCAAGCAAATGATTGATGCATCAACCACCCTTATTACCCCTGACGAGCCTTATAACTGCTGACTAGAGCCATAGGTTAACACATAGTCCAACAAAAACTCATCCATTTAAATGGATTGTCCCAAGCTCACTAGATCTTAAGATACACCAGACCAAAGATATAGAGCTTAATTTTGGACTATGGCTCCCCTCCTTGAACACAACTAAGAAGGTGTTACATGTCCCCAGCTCCAATCCTGGCTAAAGGAAAACATAGAAGAAGGAGCCTTAACAAGTACCCCTTCCCTTCTGGAGACACAGCTTTTGTCTTGGACCTTGTTGTCCTTGGTTCTTATATGACCACTCATTTAGCTTTTAGTGGAGGTTCAGGAGGAGCCGTATCAAGAACTTTCAATCAAGGGTGTTTCTTTGGCTTGGATTTCAACATTTTCTTAGATTTCTTGGTTGAAGGAGGTGATAGTGATCGAGAATCCTCTTGATCTTCATGTACGGTAGTCTTAGTTATAGTGATGGCCTTACAACCTTAGAAGCTCAAAAAAATTCATAGATTGAGTGTTAGAGCTGTCGATTGTCAAAAACTTAGGCCCCGTTTGGTAGGCAAAAAGTTTGGGAGGGAAAAGGAAGATGAGGATCTTCCCACACCCAAAACGTGTTTAGTGAGGAAAAATCCCACCGCTTAAATTCCCGGCAGTGTCAATCTTCCTTTAAACATGGGAACTTGGGTTCCCACTGAAACTGGCGTCAACCCAAGTTCCCTACTAGGAAAGAAAATATTTGGGACAACTTTTCCCTCTCTCTTCCCATCAAAGCCCCATCATCATCCAAGAAACGTAGTGGTTATTGGTCCCTCTCCATCAATCTGTTCGGTTGCGTTTCTTCTCGGTTGAATGAAAATGAAGGTGCTGATTTCTGCCTCTATCTAACTCATCTGCTTTTGTGCGATCTGCTATGTTTCAAGTGAAGGGAAACGAGAAAGATGACGGTAGTGCAATCTATTTTCTCTGATCCCGCCTATCATGTTCTTGCTTTTATTGTGATTTTTCAGATCCTTATTCCCTGATTCAAGTTCATTTGTATGCTTTTTTTTTTTTGCTGGAAACGTTCGTATGCTTTTTCTAAAGGCAAAACGATGATGATAATAACAATACTAGTAAACTGAAGCTTCTTTTGTGTATCAAAAAATCCAGTCAAGCCCTTTTTCATCATTAATTTATATCAAGGGTATTGTGGGTATTTTACTAATACTTCCCAATTAACCCACTACATTTTCTTCTTACCAAACGTTTTATTTTCCCTCAACCTAAGTTTCATTCTCATGTCTGCCAAACAGCTCACCATTTTAAGTTCCCTCTCAATCTTCCCTTCCTTTCCATTCACTTCCTTTCCTTTCCTTTCCTTTCTTTCCTTGTATGTTCCCTGTACCAAACAGGCCCTTAGGGTAAAGGATTTGAGAATGTTTTCTAAGGAATTTTGGAGTGAAACTTGAGGGGTTTTGTTTGGAAAGGAGTGGGAAGATTTGTGAAAATGTTTTGATCAAAGCACTGGTACTAGCACTCAAAGTGATTTGGAGCAAACGACATTGCCACCTAGAAAAAGAACCTGGGCCCTGATATCACTTGAGTGATCATATGCCATCACTCAAGTGGTCATTCAAGCGATGTTGCCCAAAAAAACTAAATGGTTTAGAAATATGATACATGGCCTAAGTAATCTTGTAATTACTTGAGAATAAGTTCCATTTGATGTAGTTGATTGATTTATGACTTCATTTGCTCGTCATAAGACTAATTTGAGCTCCAAGATGATGATCACTCGAGGATCACTTGAGTGATCCATGATCGTTCCTCTTCTTTTAAAATTCATCTTCTTTCGCGCCAATTTGAGTGTTGTAGTGATCTCCTACTTCTGGCACTTCTTATGTCATCATTAGAGTGATCACTCGAGTGATGTTCTCATCACTAGTAGGCATCACCAGGGTGATGTCATGGTGATGTTCTCTTTGTTTGCCAATGTTTCTTATTCCACCGAACTGAGTATTTTTCAAAGATCTTGCAAAACAACTTTCTAGATACTCTAATGCTTAAGTTAGTTTTTTAATCATCAAAACAAACATAATAAACAATTAAAACACATGAATTGAAAGAATTTTCTTACAATTCATTGGGATTCACCATTCCCAATTCTCTTTGTATATACAAAAATTGGTATTTTACAAGTGGTTTTGTGAAAACATCAACCACTTGGAAATGTGTGGTATAAAAACCACCTTGACATTATTCTTTTGTACATAATCTCTGATGAAATGATGTCTTATGTTATTATGCTTGGTTCTTGATTGTTGGACCGTATTTTTGGCTAGGCTAATTCTGCTTGTGTTGTCACAATAGATTAGTATCTCCTTTAGATGGATGCCTAGATCTTGGAGTTGTTGTTTCAACCATTGAACTTGATCACAACAAGTAGCGGCGGTAATATACCCAGCTTTAATGGATGATGGAGACATAATGTTTTGCTTCTTGTAAACCATGAGACAATGGAGCCACCAAGAAATTGGGATTAATCACTGGTACTTTTTCTATTAGTCTTGTATCCTCCATGATCAGAATTTGAGTATGCTAGAAAATATTTGTTTCCTCTTTTGGTATACCAAATTCCAAGCTCAGCCATGTCTACCAACTATCTGAAGATTCTCTTTATTATCTTAGCATGTGATTTTTTAGGTGATGATTGATATTCTTGCACACATGCCAACACTGAATTGAATAGTCGGTCTGCTTGTTGTCAAGTAGAATAGTGAACCAATCATTTGTCTATATTTTGTGATATTGAAGTTCACCCCTTTGACATCAACATCCAAAAGAGTTGTTGAGCTCATTGAAGTGTCAACACGATTTGGCATGATCCATGCCATATTTCTTCAAGAGTTCTTTGAGATATTTAGTTTGGTAAATAAATATCTCATTCTTCTATCAAACTCGAGTAATCTTACACTTAGAAAATTTTCAAGTAATCTAAGCATTACCAAGATCATTGTGGTGTTGTGCTAGTGATGCTCTCTTCCACACATCACTCGAGTGATCTTAACTTCAAAATATTCTCAGTAAGCTAATCACTAGAATAGATCACCGTGATGGTGATGAAAATTGAACACATCACTCAAGTGGTCACTTGAGTGATCTTCTCTTTGAAAACTTTTCACAAAACTGATCACTACAATGAAGTACCGTGGTGTTGTGATGATGATGACAAATTAAGCCATCTCTCAAATGGTTACTCGAGTGATCTTCTCTTTGAAAAATCTTTGCAAAACAAATTACTCACCATGGTGGTATGACAGTGAAGGCAAATTCTCCATCATCACTTGAGTGGTCACTCGATTGATTTGATTTTTGCTCTTCTAGTGGTCACTGCAGTGATGAGTTATTTTCAAATACACAATTGAGTGGTTACTCAAGTAATCATCTGAATTTTGCAATGAATGACTTTTGTTTGCTTCAAAATGTTTTTTTAGTTATTGTAACCTCCTGCAAAACCTTTCTTAATCTTTATCATCATCAAAATATATGGTCTAACAATAACATGTAGGAACTATTAAATTTCACTAAATTAAACATAATTTCCCTCCAATTTTACAACTTTCATAAATATCTATGGAAACAATTACACAAATATTGTTAAGTTTTGTGAAAATTATAATTTTATTTTTAAAATAGACACAAAATTTAATTATAAATAAAAATTATATGATTTTAGTAATACTTGACTTCTATTATAATTTATTATATATATTAAAGAAAAAATATAAAAACAAATTTAAACAATTCAAATTGTACAATTTATTTTTACTTTATGTGAGTTTCGAAGGATAAAGAATTCATATAATGTTAGGAAAATTAAAAAAAAATCTAATAATTTTTATATTTTTTATGCAAAACGAATAATCAGTAATGCTTCCATTCAAGAATGATTGTCAATATAAAAAAATGTATATATTGAATAAAATCTCTGATAAATTATTATATAATTATTTATAACAAGGTTTCTTATTCTTTTTGAGACTAAGGATTTGAGAAAATCTCATATAAAGACGGTTGAATTACACAAACTTTTTGACACAAACAAGGTTCCTCAAGGCGACAACAGCAACTTCTCACGATGGCGACAACGGCGACTTCTCAGGGTATCATTCACGCTCCTTAAGGAACACAAGAGAGAGTGCCGATGATAACTAGTACGACATTTGACTTTTGGCTCCTTTCCTCTTTTCTTTTGGACATGAGTTAGGGGTATTTTTAGAAGATAACTAATATTTAAATATCCTAAATTGAGTCATTGACCCAATTTAAGATTTGTTGAGTTTACCAATCTTATATAGGATTTTCCTATTCTAACCGTTTTATATGAGATTTTTCTTAAGAATTTATCCTAATATATTAATTATTAAGATAATAAGGCTTTTTTTTTTAAAAAACCATAATTTCATAAAATCCACATTAATCTGTTCATTATTTGACATGTTATAAAATTAAGTGAAAAGATGGTTGAGAGCAGGGGCGGAGCCAAGATTTGATATTAGGGGGCGAAAATTATAGAATAAAACCCAACGGAGTTGGTATTTGAAATTAGGGGGCGAAAATTACAGAATTTGACCCAAAATTTTAGGAAATTATGTTTTAGCCTAATAAATGTTTCAATATTTTCATTGAGGTCCCTCCATGAGACTTTTTAATAGGGACTAAACTGAAAATATTGAAATGTTTATGAGGCTAAAACATAATTTTATGAAATTCTTGGTCAAATGCTATAATTTTAGACCCCCAAAAAAAAATCCGCCACTGGTTGAGAGGGGTGTCTCAATTTACCTTCCTCTTCATTTACTTTCCTCACTATTAGATCAACTTCCAATGATTGTGACTTAACATTTCATAACAATATATTATTATTTTAAATAAAAATAAATAAATTTAAACTATTAAAATTTAGCCTGAAAATTTCAGAAGTGAAGGAGATAAAAAATTATAAAACATTTCAATAAAAGTCTTCAGATTTGAAGTATTTATATATAGTTTTAATAATTTAACTGTATCTATATGTATTTTTGTACTTGATATTATCATAAAATATTAAATATCAACCATTGAAAAAATTAATCTAATGATGGGAAAAATAAATAGAGAAAAAGGTTAATGGAGACACCCTCTCCTTTCAATGACTTCTTAAGAACAATTTAGTATTCTTAGACTTATATTTTGATATTCTGTTCATTTAAATAATTACAAGAAATAATTAAAGAGGATCTTCTTTTGTATATTTTTAAATTTTTTTAATACATGAATGTTTTTCTGCACTAGGGGAGTTATCTGTTTTCTATGCATACAAAAACTTATTGATTCCCTCTAGTCTCCCTCCATATAATATAAAAGATTCCTTTCATTATTTTGAAACTTTGAGCGAAAGGAGAATATTACATCATGTGAACTATATATTACACTTATTTATGTTATGGCCTACTTTTTAAATGGGTTCAGATCCTTCCGGCCCAAAAAGAAAAGGGTTCAGATCCTAACCCCTTGATACAATCCAACAAGAATGATCTACCGTCAATGCTTTGTAACCAAAACTAACACCAAACACTTCTATTCTTAGATGTTAGGCTATGAGTTCGAATCTCTACACACACAAATAAATAAATTATAATAGATGTATGAATTATAAGAAAAACACATAAGAATAATCTACTATTTTTCCTCCATTTCCCACTCATTAAAAATATAGGAGTCAAAATACAATTTGGTTTCGCCTTATCATTTAATGCATTTTTAAATTTTACCCATAATTAATTATATATCTTTCATCTCTTTTGTTCCGCTCATTCTCTCCCATCTTATTTTTTACCTTTTCACTCATTCCCTCTTCAACTCACCCTCTCCATAAATAAGATTATTAGGGCAGAGCAATGGGTGAGTTAGGGTAGCCCATACTCAAACCCATAATCTACTCATTTAATTTTATACCAGTACGGGCTAGCTCATACTCATACCTTAACTCATTTAAACAGTGTAAACGAGCTGTCACATAAATGGGCTGGCTAATCGGGTTTTGAGTAACCCATTTACATTTGATCTGTTTTTTTAAAAAAATAAAAATAAAAACACACACACACACACACACACATAAGCATTAAGCATCCATCATTTAATCCAAATCTATCATTCTAAATTGTGAAATCTGAATCTTCAAAGTTTAATAATTATAGTTCACATAAAAGAACCTAAATTTAGACAAGTGCCATTATAACATAATTTTGATGTTCAAACTCTAACTTTTAAATTAAAAGTTAGAGTAATATATAAAAGACAAAACAAAAGAGAGTGAGAGACCAAGAGTAGGGCTGTCGAGGAAAAATTGGTATTACACTATTACTTATTATCCTCAGTGTCATGTCCTTTGTCCATATATTTATTTTTTTAAAAAAAAAAAAACTAAATGGGTGGATATGGGTAGCCCAAAAGTGTATCCAGAGCCTGCCCATTTAAATCTTAAATGGAACGGGTTTTAACCCAACCCGTTATGGGTCCTTTTTTTTAACATTAAAAAGCAAGCCAAAGCTTGAAAGGTGAAAAAGAACCTGTTATGGGTCTTTTTTCAGTGACTAAAATGATCTAATTATATCATGGGGTTCATCGAGTTGCGAGTTCTTCTTTCTTTCAAAAAAGTTATATATTATAATTATAATATGTCTGTGTATGCATAGTGGATATAAGTGTTGAGAAGCTAATACATTATAGGATTAGAATAAGATTTGGCTGGGGTAGTCCTAGTGAGGTTGGTGGGCCCCAGATGTGACCTGCCACTAACCCTCCAAATCACATTTCAGACAAATGTGTCTTTCCAACCCTTCCTATTTTGCCTATGGAAAAATGACTATATAAGATTTTGGGAATACATAACCTTGGACGCATGATTTATTAAGAAGGGGTTAGAACCATTAGGGAAATGAATTGTAAATGCTTTTGATATTTTCTTTGCTTATTTTACACAAAAGAGGCAAACTTAGTGGCTGGTGGTACCCTAATAAAGCCATTTAATGGAGATGGGGCCCATGGCCATTAAACCAAAAGTGAGATTAAAGGCAATTGATTAGATTGACAAGTGTATTCATCTTATATTTACACCATTCAAATTCCAAATACATTGTTTTCAATTTTACTTTTTCAATATGGATCAGGGTTGAATGTAAAACAAAATTAATTTTCTAATTATCAATCTTGAAAAATGTTTTTGATTAAAAATTTTAAAAATAAATCCAAACTCACCAAATTAATTGAATAGTTCCAATATGATAATACTAATTAGGTCAATTTATTTACAACCATTATTGCAATTTCTCTAATACTCTATATGGTTCTCAGTATCAATTAACAATTCTCATAAACTAAAAAAAACAGTTAAAGTCATTAAATTTGTTTCAAAATTTAAGTAATTTTAAATATTACACATATTAATTGCACTAAATTCTAATATCATATTAATTATTACTCTCAGTCACTATCCTTATTAATTATGGGCATACATAAAAAAAAATTAATACTTTTTGGTAACAAATAAGTGCCTTATAAAAGGCATCAAATAGACTTGTTAGTTGGTACCTTATAATAAAGATGAGATGACATTTTTTTTTATGTGTATAATTAAAGAATATAATCTTAAAAATAGCACACATAAGTAACTATGCATCATTGGAGAATTTTACAAAGGTTCCTTAACTTTACAGCTTACACAAGATTTTATTTTGGTCCATTACTTTTAATTTATAAAGTCTATTATACTAACACCATTAATTTTATTAACAAAAAAAATGTCAATATTAAAATTTTGGATGTTGACATAATATTCTCATACGTAGTTGACATATCGAATTTATTTTTTAAAAATAATAATAATTGTCACTAAAAAATCATTATTTGAAACTAAAAGTGTTGAGTTAGATGATTGGGAAAAAAAAAAATCTTATAAAATAAATGGATGAAACTAAAATCCTATATAAAGGCAAATGATTAAAAGACCATGTTAACCTGTTATGTTGTGAAATAAACATGCTTATCCATAAAAATGAGGATGAGAATGAGTCTAAGGTTAGAGAGGTTGATGAGCAATTTATATTATTATTATTACTTAGTGGTAGGGTAGCATGCCCTTATCAACTCCCATATATGGGGTTGAAGCTAAGACTTCAAGTGAGAATTGGAATACTAATTAAAAAAGGACGGATTCGGTATTATTTAGCCTTTTTAATGAATTGATCATACCATTACGGAACTGTTTTTTTAAAGTGAACGTTTCAAAGCTTTAAAAACTAAAACTACCTCAAAAAAACATTATTCAATCGCCGTACCCATAATGAGGCGTTTAGCAGCATACTCAGAAAATGACCTAAAATACGGGTTTTTAAAAAAAAGAGAAAGAAATAAAGAAAAACAAACAAACAGAGAGAATAATAAGGGAAATTTGATCATGTCAGATTAGGTTTTGAGTTTTCTCCTTTTCCTTTTCTTTATTTTATTAATGGATGTCTGAAATTTAATAGAGAAAAAAAAATGAATTTATAAATTCTGGCAAAAAAATTGATTTATAAAATATTATAATAATAATTTAATTTAATTTAAGGGCAGAGATAAAATATTAAGAATAAAAACCATAGGGGTTGGCATGAGTAGTAACGGCTTATGTTGCTTAAACAAGGTCTTGAGTTTGAGCCTTGTGAATGTAGAAAAGTCCCGCTCGGAGACTCACCTACTATAGTCAGGTGCGTGACTCGGGTCGGATTCGATTAGTCAGGCGAAGCTTTGGATACCGGATAGACAATGAAAAAAAAAAAAAAAAATAAAAGAAGAAAGGGGCATATGCTTCGGTCACCAACGGCAGGCAATTAACCTTTGTAAATAAAGAAAATTTCATTAATTGAGAAATAAAGTAAGAGATATGGCCCAATAAGTATCCATTAATAATATAACATATATTATATAGAGAAATAACCTCTTATTAAGGGGCTTAAAGGGTCAATAGCTGTAGAGTAAATACTATAGGCAGTAAGAAGGGCCAAAAAAAGTTTATTAAAAAAAGAAAAAAAAAAGTGAAAAAAAAAATGTTGATTTGAAACAGAAGGTTCATTCATCAGACGCAGCCATAACAAAAACCCCTCCCCACCACACCACTCAACCCTCTCTTTCTGAGTCTTTCCCTTTGTTTCGTCTTCCATCTTACGGAGAAAGATGAGCTGACTCTCTCTTCTTAAACGGCGTAACGGACATCCAAAAGCGCCGTCACGGACTACACCAACACCCTTTCTTTGAGAGCGCATGCTTTCTCTTACATAAAACCTCGGAGCCTATTATGTTAATGGCCTTAGAGCAGCAATTATCACTGGGTCCGAATCCTAATCCCGTGGACGGCCAAACTGACGGAACTACTAACGGCGTCGATTTCCGGCAGCCGTCCACCGACGCCGGAGATGATGGCGTTAAGGCGCCGAGGCTGCCTCGCTGGACGAGACAGGAGATTCTGGTGCTGATACATGGCAAGAGGGATGCGGAGAATCAAATTCGAGGGAGTCGTAGTGCGGGTTTGCCATTTGGGACGGGTCAGCTTGAGCCGAAATGGGCTTCGGTATCATCGTACTGTAAAAGGCATGGAGTGAATAGAGGTCCGGTTCAGTGCCGGAAAAGGTGGAGCAATTTGGCTGGGGACTATAAGAAGATCAAGGAATGGGAATCTCAGATGAGGGACGATTCGGAATCGTTTTGGGTGATGAGAAACGATTTAAGGAGAGAGAAGAAATTGCCGGGATTTTTCGATAAGGAGGTCTATGACATTCTCGATTCCGGATCGCAGGCGCCGGCGTTATCTTTAGCTCTCGCATCGCCTCCCACCACTGGAACTGTTCCGGTGGAAAAGAGGAAAGACAGTGGGGGAGTGGCGGCAGAGACAGCGGAGGCTGATACTGAGCCACACTTGTATGATAGTCGGAGCGCTGCCGGAGAGGATGGCTTGTTCTCGGATTTCGAACAGGAAGAGGCAGGATTGAGTCCAGAAAAGGAAGCAGTGAGGAAAGATGCCTCAACACATACAACGCCTGTTATCCCAATCTCAGGTTAGTATATAGTGTCAACACTTTACAATACGCGTACCTTTTCATATAATTGCAGATTTTAAAATGAATTTTGATATGTTTAGTATGGACTAAGGAGCAAGGAGGAACAAATCTCTGATTTTGTTCGCTCTTTGGAAAACTTAAAAACATCCGACTATGCCCTGTCTGATTACTAAATTTCTCAAATACTGCTTTTTTGCTTCCTGTTTTCTTCTCAATTTACAGAGAAGCAATATCAACCACTTCTGCGTGGCTGTCAAGGTGAAGGAAATGCTCAAGGTAAAGTTTTGCAATCCACGTTTGATTTGAGTTTTGATTGGAATTTGAATTCAATTGAAGAGTAATCCTATTTTCTTTTTCTTTTTTTAAGACCTGTAGTTCTAGTGGCCAACTTGCTTTTTTCAAATTTGTTTTTCACTTCTGTGATTGATTGAGATTTTAGTTATGACAATTTCTCTCTGGCAACAAAATATTATTTATGAAGAACTTTTTTTGTGATGAACTTTGCTTTACGCCAGCAAATTGCATAATTCACTTGAGCAATGTCCTTGATTGAACTTTATATGTGATCCAATGAAGCTTCAATGCCATGTTCTTTTGGTGTCTTTAGTTCCGGCTTAAATGTTGAGCTCATCGGACCTATTAGTTTTTATATTGAAAATTTTTAGCAAATTGCAATTTTTAGTGATGAACTATGCTTTGCACCAGCAAATGGCATAATTTACTGGAGTAGTGTACTTGATCGAACTTTTTATGTGATCCAATGAGACTTCATTTTATGTTCTTTAGGTGTCTTTATGTTCAATAGGGTACTGGTTTTACATGCCATATTGGTGAACTTGGAGTTTATCAACTTGAAATAGATAAATCAAATAATTCTGTTGTTTCCATGGATGCTACTGATTTTCCCTGCTATAAATAAACTCTCTGCTCATTTGTATGTTAATTTGTTTGTTAATTACATTTGATTTTCAATAATGCCATAATTAAATAATTTTTTCCAGGTCTGTATTAGTCATTCTTCTGGGATTATTGTCTTTTAGATTATATCCATCTCTCATGGTTGAAAACTCCAAGTTCTAAACATCGATTAACATGATGCTCATGGGGTTAGTGTGGATATGGGGACCGGTCCAGATATTGTTATCCAATGCTCCACTGCTTGCTAAAAGTTTCTTGTAGTTTCTTGAAAATACATGTATAACATGCATCCCTGAACCTGAAAGAGATCAACGTTTTTAACATTTGAGAGAATGCTCTCTAAAAGTTTATTCGTAATCATGTCTCAGTAATTTCATCATCTGTTGCGAATTGTTATTGAAAAAATGGTATTTCTATAAACTAATCTCTCGAGGTTTGGTTAAGATATACTTGAAAATCCTCATTTTAAGAACTAGACTTGGAAATTTTTTAGTCATTGAAGCTTACTGTCCTGAGAATAATTCCTTTCAAAAATTAAATTACTTAACTACTATTTAATGCTGTCATGGAATAAAATTGCGTTATCATATTAAATTTTAACATCAACTTAGGTATTTTCAAGGTCATGTTGAGAATAAATTATACTCTCATGCATAAAGGTAGCTTCTTTATCGTCATGTGGGAAAGATTTTTAGAACATGAATCAAGCTTTCAAGGGGGCTGAGTTAAACATTTTAAACCAGAGAGATTTATATATAGTTTAATCAGACTTGGGAAAAGGGACTGATTTGCCCAAAGTGGCTTTAACCTCTCAAATAATTAGAGGTTTAATAACAGGTTATTGATATTACAGTTTCTTAGGTACAAACATTGTTCATGTCTTCCCCACCTAGTTGGATAAGGCTTATTGTTGTTCTAGACATTGAGCATGACATTAAGCTTTCTGGCTTTAGGTAAGGCTAGAGCTTTCCCCATAATAGGGCATTAAACGGAAGGAGCTGGTTTGGTGACACTTATGACATCCATTTACTGTACAGGTGGTAGCAACGAGAAACGGCGAGGCCCGAATCCAGAAACAGGTTCTACATCTCAAGGAGGTCGGAAGAGGAAGCGGTTTCCAACAACGGATGAGGAGGATGAAATTCTGCAAAATCAGTTGATCGATGTGTTGGAAAGAAATGGGAAGATGCTGAGCGCCCAGCTCGAAGCCCAGAACCTAAACTTCCACTTGGACAGGGAGCAGCGGAAAGACCATGCTAGTCACTTAGTTGCTGTTCTTGATAAGCTTGCAGATGCTTTAGGCAGAATTGCTGATAAATTATAGTGCAGCAGCAAAGAAAAGAGCCAACTTCAGAGTTCAGAGTATAGTGTACATAACAGTTGGGGGGGAGTCTTTAGAGTCTTAATAGATATTTAGACAAATAGTTGGTTTCTGTCATTATTCACCTATTCAACAAAAAGATGATTGTCACATTTGTTTCCTGGTATGATTTAATTTTCCGGATTTGCCGCTTCTGTGGTTGTTGTTGCCGCCTCCATTTGCAAGTTGCGGCTTTTACTATTCCCTTCTTCAGGTTTAATAATGTACATTCAGATTATATATGATTTTCTTTTTCCTGGTTTAAGGTTCTCTCTCAATCTTTCTCTGCACGTGTGTGGTTGTATATATAGTTTGTAACTAATATGCGTTTTTCTCTCATGCTTGTTTCTTTTGGATCCTAGTGTTTTTGTTTCTATTTCACACTAGTATAATATTAACGTAACTATCATGTCATGTATAAAAGCGTTATATTTTAATATTAACCACATCATTATTTCTTTTCTGGGTTACATGTGTTTTGGATATTGGCTTTATATGCTTCATTAAAATTAACTATTAATAAATTAACATGAGTATAAAATAGAGAAAGTGATAGAAAAATATTATTTAAACTTCAAAATCCTGTTGACAATAGCAGTAATGAGATTAACAATATCAATAAAGTAATTGACAACTCATTTTATTGGGAAATCATATATTTAAGATTTTAAAATTCAAATGGTATTTTCTTGAGATTTTCCCAATAATATATGAATGGGCATCAGGTCTATAATGTTAAATAATCTTTAACAATGTTATGCACACCAATGTGAATTTATTTTTCTTGCGTGGGAGAATTTAAATTATTTTAACTTATTTATATGTATTCTTTTATTTGGATTGTAGTCTGTAGTAGTAAGGATAACAGCAAGTGAGCAACAACAGTGGCGTGTTAAATTATATACTTCTTTTTTATTATTTAGAAACTAACAAGACGGATGACCTCAACTAATTATCCTACCAAAGTAAATTATAAAAACAATTCTAAAAAAGCTAAAATAAACAGACACTAACACTCAACCTTTCACTTACATGAAACTTTTCGTGCCATTAGATTATAGAGTCATGAAATTGAATTGTTTTTCATCATTATACCCAAAAGGGTCCAGAATTAAACCAAACATTTTTTAAAGGGCCTAAAATTGTATTGCATTCTCCAAAGAGTATGCAATTGAATTAAATGGGCCCTTATTACCCTTTAGAATTTTATTATATGTTTAAAGTCAATTACATATATTAGCAGGTTTTTTGGCCAAGTGGGGCCTTTCCAAGTCTGTAATTCTTAGTGATTGTCCTTTAACTTTGAGAGCTATTGTTGATCAGGAGTGTTTGGGATTTATTCCCCATGTGTAATCTGTTTTTAATATATTTTGGCTCCTAGCCTCCTTTTATATCAAAAAAAAAAAAGTTTAAATTCAAACTTTAAAACATGATAGAGTTATATGTAGGTGTGTTCAAAATTTTTCCATCTTGTCTATGTGTATAAGATGGGGTTTCTCGATCCAGTCTTGTCCCGAGAAGAATGAAACTTCTCGATCTCGTGTGTGTGTGTGTGTGATGGGGTTTCCTGATCTCATCTCGTCCCGAGAAGAATGAAACTTGCCAATTCTTTTGGGACAGGAAAATTTGGGATCGGGAATGAAACTTCCTGATCCCTGTGTGTGTGTGTGAAATGGGGTTTCCCGATCCCATCTCGTCTCGAGAAAAATGAAACTTCCCGATCCCGTATGTGAGTGTGATGAGGTTTCCCGATCCCATCTCGTCCTGAGAGGAATGAAACTTCCCAATCTTGTCTTTGTGTGCGCGCGCGTGTGATGATGTTTTTCGATCCCGTCTCATCCCAAGAACACCCCTAAACCCTAGTTATACGCAGCTAACTTGAAATTTAAGAAAATTGTTTATATATTAGCTTATTTTTAATGGTGTGTGTATATATATTCATATGAATCGATTGGACACTTGCTTTTCAAAGTGGTTTTTTTTTTTTTTTTTCCTGTTCTCCCCTCCCCTCCAAAGTAAGGCGTAATATTGATGACCATGCAAATGAGGGGAAAAAAAGTATTGAAGGACAGAAAGAAATGAGAACTTGGTATAAATTGAAGGAAGCGAGGGCAGATTTGGATAATTGTTATTGCTTCTTTTATGAACTATGAGCATCATTTCTTACAAATAAGAACTAGTTCGTCCATCAAGTGAAAGCAACTTTTGAATTTTGAGCCTCTGAAAGTGAAGTTTGACGAATACTAGTATCAATACTTTGCATTATTTATTAGAATTTGGGGAAAGCGATACTCAATGCACGCACAAGGAGAGAAACTAAACTCATTGGATGTATACGAATGAGGACCTGATGGGAAACTGAAGGCTTTTGGATGTATATGGAATAAGATTAACTTACTAAAGTACCCACATAAAATCAGAGCACCGAATGCAGACTCAAATCATGATACTCAGCAAAAAAAAAAAAACAAAAAAACAAAAAACAAAAAAAACACGCAGATTGAATATATTAGAGCACTCTGATGAGAAAAACTGTTCCAATGAAGGAGAGGATTATTTTGTGTTATTGTTCAAATTGGTAACTCCATTAATTGCATATCCAATAAATCTCAAAGGTACGGTCATATGGGAATAAGCATAGCTCTTTTTTTCTTTTTCTTTTTGGGCTAAGCATATATATCCTGCTATTAAGACAATCACATTTGAGACACTGTCAGGCACTAAGAGCCTGTTTGGTTGACACTAGTGCAAAAAAGGGTTTTAAGACCGCCTCGTTTAGAGCGGAGTACTGATGCACCGGTTTTAAAAGTATGATCGGTGGCAGTTTTGTAAATATTAAGAACTTCTTGGACCGAATCCTTTCTTAATGGGTCTTAAATATATTATTCAGACCGCTTAACAAAACAACCGGTCTTAAAAATGTTATTAAAAAAATTGAAATATCAATTACTTTATAGAGAAATCTCAAACAAATGGCCCGACTTATATTTTCTCGTGGACCAAAATAATAAAGAAAAATTTAAATATAAAGGACTAAAACTTTTAAGACCGGACTTATATAAAAAACGGTCTTAAAGGTTATACTTTTAAGACCGGACTTATATTGTGGCCGGTACAAAATATTGAAAAAAATTAAACAAAAAATTTATTGCTTTTAAGACCGGCTTTTAATGAAGGACGATATTAAATGTTAACCTTTAAGACCGGCGTTTTAGTTCATCCGGTTTGAAAACAAAAGCGTCAAATATTCGCGCGAAACCTTACCTTAGGACTTACACGTTGCTCTCTCTGAACTCTGAAACCCCTGTTCTTGTTGCAAAACCCCTCTTCCTGTTGCATTACCTCTCTTCCTCGCTCACCACCACCATCCTCTATTACTCTCTCACATTCTCAGGCGTTCCTCTTTCGCACCACCACTCTCAGCCTCTCTTCCTTTCTCGAAAATGAACGGAGAAAACGCTTCTTGTCCTATTCGTTCAATGCCAGTTATTGGTCTTACTGGTATGAGTCAGAACGAACCCTCGTCATCTCACAAAGAGCCTCGTAACCGCCCTGCACGTCGTGGTAGAAGTGGCACACAAATGAAAGACATATCCGTAAGTCGGACCTCTAGGTCAAAGTTCGAGATTTAGTTTGATGAAAAGTTGGCTCTTTTCGGTCCTAATAAAGGAAAATATAATAGTTTTGTCGGCTATCTAGCACGCAGCAAGGCTAGCATCTTGACATATGAGTGGAGAAATGTAGACCTTCGCACAGTAAAGGAACCTATTTGGGACACTATCCGGTTTTCATACACTGTCCCTGACTGCCAGAAGTTGAAAGACAAGACATTGTCTCATTGTGCTGATCGGTGGAGGAAGTTTATAACCTTTCTAGCTAACACCTATATTTTTGCCGAGGTTCAGCCTGATCATAATCCTTGGGACAAGTACACATTTATTGATGAACAAACTTGGCAACAATTTGTTCAAATTTCAGACCACTCCCCGAAGCTTTGGTGAGTTTATATTTAGTTTTGTTTGCCCTTTTTTGTTTGCTTATTAACCTGTGCGAATATGTGAATGTTATTGTGTTCATCTAATTCTGTTAGTTAGATGGTTTGGTGTGTGAATAGAAGTATATATTTCCATCATTTTTCCTGCATAAGAGGAATATGTCTTAGTTCTATGCAAGTCTGATATGTAAACCGTGCAAAGGTAAAATACTAAGTAGGTAATTAGGGAAATAATAATGGCATAAGAGTCAAACCATTATTATAGTCTTAGCTAGTTCTGTTATAGTAGGTAGTGGTTAGACATTGCTATTAGTTAGTTAGTATGTTAACTGTGTAAAGATTTCGGTGCAGTTCTACAACTCCCTTTCCTCTGGTTCTCCCAATTTCTTCTACAATTCTACATCTTCCTTAACTAAAATGTTGAAACTTGATGAAGTGAATTTGACTAGTGTTTGAGGTTCATATCAAGCAGAAGTTCTCTAATTTCTATTAGTGAGATGGCTGGAATTCATAATTAATAGTTGTTTTCAATTCTAATTCACAGAAAAGAAGGGAACAAGCACAAGAGATAGGGAGAAAGAATGATTGCCCGCATAGGGCTTCTCGCGGTGGATATGAAAAGGCCGAAAAAGAATTGATGGCGGCCAAGCGAAAGAGATTGGAAGATGAAGCAGAATCCAATCCTTCTGCGATACATGATCCGCCATCTCCAATACGTCGCGATCAGTTATGGTTGTATATTCGGCAAAAGCCAATCGGTGCATACACGAGTGAATAAACTCGTCTAGTTGCTGAAAGAATTGTATGTATCGTTATTGTTAATTTTTAGTTACTAAACATGTTCCATTACTAAGCTTCTCGTTATCTGTATCTTACAAGAAGATCTTAAAAAGAAAGAAATAGAGGGATGTTTTTTGTCGGATGGGAGGAATGATGTTCTGACCGTTGCGACTGGAAAACTGGATCACGCGGGGCGTGTAAGGGGGGTTGGAGGACGGGTAGGCTTGAAGGAATACTTTGGTAGTGCCAAACGCCAGAAACAAAGTATGGTTACCCGGGAAGAGATGGAACAGAAGTTGGCCAAATTTAGTGAGGAAGCAGCGGCTAAAGAAGCTTCATTGTCTGCAATGTTTCAATCCCAGTTGAGCGAGATGAAGGAGGAAATGAATCAAATGAAGCTGCTTGTGAGCTCTCGTGCAAAGACCAGTGTTCCCTTGCCACACTCACCTACACCTATGCAGCAGAGCACTAGAGGGAGCTGCATTGTTGGACAGTCAGAGCAACCTTGTGACCTTTATGTGGAGGATCCTGATCATCATGATAGACAATTAGTTGCAAAAGGGACTGTCCACAACTTGGGATCAATTGTACACCACCAACAAATGGCTGATGGTGAAGTTAGAGTGTCAGTTGAAGAGGTCATCATTGATGCACCTGTCCCTCTCCCAACTGATCAGGTGAAGGTTGTGAGTGATGTCATTGGAACCTTCATCTCATGGCCAGTGAAGCTTGTACATGTTTCTACTCCTCCTGAAGCTCCAGCCCCTCCTGCATTGGTTGGCACAGCTAAGTTGAGTGCCAAGGAAAAAATTGTCCTTATGGTATCCAATAAACAAGTTTGACTTAATCAGTAGCCTGTCAATACAGAAGTAGGCCTCCGTAATAAGCACCCAGTTTTGGTTGACCAAGATGATCTAATTTCCCTGCTGTTTGATAAATAGGAGCTTACTGATGCAATTATTCTCATGTTTATAAAGTAAGTATCTTCTTCTATGAGTACATAACATAAATGTGAGACACTCACATACATATATACTAATTCCCTGATGTCATTATTGTAGGTTCATACATCGTGAATTGGAACAACAGGGCAGAAGCCAAGATATTGGATTCTTGTGCCCACAGTACATAAGTCAACCACCTTAGCGGAGAGCCAATCATACATAACATCAAGGTTGTCCACCAATAGGAGAAAGTGGTACTTGGCACCATACCACCATAGGTACATATCATAATTCTTTTTTTGCAATTCCCTTAATTCTGCTACATATTATTGAGTACTTGTCTGTTGTGAATTTTCAGTCGCTATTGGCAGTTGGTCCTGATTTGCGCGAATGAGAATAAAGTGGTCTTTCTATGCTCCATTCACAATGATCCACCGTCTAAATTAAAGCAGATCATGAATAGGTAAGTATGTCATTTTGATTGTCTAGTCTGAAATCTTTGCTGTAAATTTTCAGTGACCATTATTAAGCAAATTTGTGATTTTGACAATAGGCCCTTGAAATCATTCCAACAAAAGGTCAAGAAAAGGTTTGGGGCTGAGGTCAAAGAGCCTACATGGATCATACCAAAGGTTAGTACATATTTGGACACTTGCACACTGGCTTGTGAACTTGGTCAGTAGCACTATATGCTCTTATATATTTCTTGTTCGTTTTTAGACCCGTCGGCAACTAAAGGAGTCCAACCTATGTGGCCATTACGTCTTGACACACATGTATAATATTGGCATGCAACCAGTGACTACCATAACTGAAATGGTAAATGTATATTACATAACTTTGCCTGTGCGCTGACCCCTTTGATGTAAGGAAGGACGACTAATATATTTCTGTCTTTGATGCTACAGACGTTTGACTGTGCTGACCCCTTTCCTGATGGTGATATTGAGCGCACACGCAATGTGTTTTGTGAATATTTGTATGATCTGATGATCTCGGAAAGTCCGAAAAATATTTGATTTGTGATTCATTCGTAAATATATGCTGTATCAACAATCATCTTCGGTTGTAAATGAACAATTGTCCAATTTGTGATAGTATACAATAATAATTTGTTAATTCATTTCAAACAATTTCCTTGTGTCCATTTGTGGTTGCTGAATGTATTGGATGGTGGATAAAACTATTTATTGCTTAATTTTAAAAAATATTACGAGAAGTTTAGGACCGGATATTTTATAAATGTCCGGTCCTAAAAGTCTTCGTTTCATTTAAAAAATATGCCAGAATTTTAGGACCATAGATTTACTAAATGTCCGGTCCTAAAAGTCTTCGTTTCATTTAAAAAATATGCCAGAATTTTAGGACCGTAGATTTACTAAATGTCCGGTCCTAAAAGTCTTCGTTTAATGTAAAAAATATGCCAGACTTTTAGGACCGTAGATTTACTAAATGTCCCGTCCTAAAAGTCTTCGTTTAATTTAAAAAAATATGGCCACACTTTTAGGACCGTAGTTGTTTTAAATATCTGGTCCTAAAGGTCTTTGTTTAATTTAAAAAATAACTAGCCATTAAGGCCCGCGCTATTCGCAGTTGAGAGGCAATATATTTGTTAATATATTTTTATATAAAAAATCACTTAGAATTTAAGGAATAATCATAATATTAAATTAAATATTTATTAAATATTTTGTAGCTACCGCCTACATTATTAATTTAAAAAATATTTTTTAACTACTTTCCCAATTATTCATATTTCATAACCGATTTACTTTATTTATTTAGAGAGAATAATCAAAACATTAAATTAAATATTTGTACCTATTACAACCTCCATTATTAATTTACAAAATACTGTGTAACTATATCATCTCCATTATCCATATTTCATAATTGCCTTGCTTTTTTTAAAAAAAAATAAAAAAAATTAGTGTTTTGAGTCTGCCATTTTTGCTGATTTACGTGTTGGCTAGAGATCAAATGCTTACTTCTCTACTTGTATATAGTTAAGATGAAGATTGCTTTCCACCACCGTATATTCGAGATAATGCATAAAAGTAACTAAACACACACGAGAACAAAATTTAAAAATATTTTATTTATTAATTATTATGCTTTGCCCTAAAAAGGGCAACGACTATTACAACAACAACAACAACAAAAACCATAAAACAACTAATCCTCCCTATCGAAGGCGTCAGAGGTGTCGGAGGCGTCGGAGGCTTCGTCTTCAGAAGAATGGTACTCCACGTCATTGACGTGGAGTACCATGTTCAGCTTGTTGTTGAGGAGGCCGTGTAGAAGTGATGGAGAAGAATGTGAAGAAACTAAAGTAACAACGGGTTTAAATAGAGAACCCATCCTGAAGAATATGAAACGCCTGAAAATTTTTACGAGGAGACGCATAGTTAGGCAGTTTACCTTGAAGCCGAAGAGACTCTGGATCATGTGAACAGAGTGTAAAGATACGACTCTGCTATCTGAGTAATTTTGAAGTGACTGAAAATTTAATACTGGATTTTGTAAAAGATCCGTTCTTAAAAGTAATATTTTTTAAGGAAAAATTATTATTTTACAAAAATAAATAATTGAAAAAAATAATAGACTTTTAGGACCGGATATAAGATGAATAGTCGGTATTAAAAGTAATTGAATTGATTGGAAAAATAAATAGTAGACATTTAGGATTGGATATATGATAAAATGACGGTCTTAAAAGTAATTTAATTGAAAAAATAAATAATATACTTTTAGGACCGGACATATGATAAAAGGACGGTCTTAAAGTAGAAACACAAAAATCATAATCAATTGCGTATCTCAGCTCTCTGCCCTTATTAACTCCTCACACTACCTCTCTGTCCTTATTAACTCCTCACTACTTAGCTCTCTGCCTCAACTGCTCAAAGCCTCAAACCATGGTTAGATACAAGATAACTCCTCATAGGGGTACTCTTAGTCCTGAAGCTCGTGCCTTCCTTGGATCGTTATACGGTGCGCCTCCTCCAGTAATTAATGTATGAAGCATTAAGAACTAAGCTTTTGTCTTTTTTATATTCAAATTCTCCGGTAATTAAAGAAGCTTATATATTCTCCAGTTTTCCTTTAATTTATCTTATTCATTTAGTTGCTGCTGTGCTCGCCAAGGCCAATCCTCTTTTTTTTTAGTTTGGTTAATTAATAAATGAGGACCTTTATGACCTGAAAAGTATTTGACTTTGAGGACCAGAGTTTTTATAAAATCCGGTCTTACAATTAAATGAATAGTAAAAATTTAGGATCAAAGTCTTCTAAACCGCGAGTTTTAAAAATTAATTAATAAAATTATATCTTTAGGACCAGATAATTTATAAATAACCGGTCTTAAAAAATCCAAAATTAATAAAATGTCGCGCGGAAAATTAAATTTCCCTCTCAAAACTTCTCTTGTCGCGCAGAAAGTGATTACTCAGGTTTTGTCTCCAGTGTTTGTGTGTTGCGTCGTCGCTTCTTCGCGTTGCTCTCTCGACAATCACTTTCTGGTTCCTTAGCTAAACGTCTATAGACCAAGCTGTACGAGGTGTTTCGGTTATATAACTTTATGATTTCCCTGCTTATGGTTCTGGGTTTTTCATGGGTTGAACGAAAATCGATGAAATGTTCTTATGGGTTTCTCTGTTGTTAATGCATATTGTATTTTAAAGATTATATTTTCACTTTAGACCTACCCAATTGACCAACAAGTGTTTTTAGGTTTCTCTTGCTGTCTGCAACATCAACGTTCGTGGCCGGAGAAGAAAGACTCAGCAAACACATTTGAATTTATATGCTACAAAGTGAGTCCACAAGACCTCATGCGATGCATTTAATTTCCTCGTCATGCATTTATTTTGCTTCTTGGATTCACTGTGACACATTTATGACCAAAAGTGATTCTTCGTTATGCATTTAATGGGCAAGTTTCTCCGTAAAAAAAAAAAAAAGACATAACCGACATTGAGCATATATATGCATTTGGAGTTGCCTTATTTTATATGCAAGTTTCAATTTTTTCGGATTATGTATGTTAAATCTTTCCGTCTATAGGAATTCTACTATGGATCACAGTTTGATAAATAATGCTTTACGGACGAGTGTTGAATATCAGACTGGGGTGAGGGAATTTATAAAATTTACTAAACAAAATGCCCATGATGATAGTGGGAAGTTTTATTGCCCTTGTGTAGAATGTTTGAATGAGAGGCGACTAAGTCCTGAAGTTATACACACACATTTAATTTGTGAAGAATTTTGTAAGACTTATACCAGACATTGATATTGATGACGGAATTCATTCAAATTATGGTCTTCCTGAGAGTACTCCTTTTTCAATGGGTCTACCGAACATGAACGAAGAAGATGAAGCGGATAATGAACCCGGCATAAGAAATGATCATCAAGAAGGGATATGGGAGGATATCCCTTTATAAATGAGTCAATTCATAAGGTAATATTCATATGCAGAATTCTTTGAAAACTTTAAGGTTTTAACTATATTCCTTCTATATATGTTCTTAATTAAACAATGTCACTGACTACGAAGTTTGTTCTTATTTTATTTTTGTGGTAGGATCCGATCCAAAGGGGCATGTTATATGTAAAAAAGGATGTTACGTTGTTGGGTGGGTGTAATACCCGCATATTTATTTATCCGAAATATTACATTTTGGTAAATAAGTTGGATATTTCTGATAAGTGAAATTGCAATCTCCATTCTTGGGTAATTATAGTCTATTTTCTAGGTAGAATTTCTGCAAGAAATTAGGGAGTTTAAGGGTCAAAGTGCCAAAATGACCAAAATGCCCCTACAAAGGGTAATTAACTTAGAAAATTCATGAAAAATCCTAAAAGTCGAGTAAAATGACCAGTTGAATTAAGAGAGTATATTATCTCTAATTACAGTAATTAAATAAATTACAAACTTGGGAAAATGAGAAAGGATGCTCATAAAGTAATAAAATGACCAAAATACCCTTGTAATTATGAAACAATGCAAGAGGCATGGAAATGCTAATGTTAATACAAGAATATGAAGGTAATGAAGCATTCTAATTAAGAAAAATACCAACTATGGTTAAAAGAGTAATTAAGTAATTAATAGCTAATTACTTGAGCATAAGCAAAGGAAATTTCAAGTAATAATTATGTGAAGCTCTAAAATTAGTGGAAATTAGTTGAATATTAATAAAATGTATTTACTAATTAAATTGGAAAGTTTTGAGAAAAATAGTTGAGTTTAGGTATTTTTAAACCTAAATACAAGAATGGACCAATTAGGGAATTTTGTAGAATTTTTAATAAAAATTGAATTAAGTAATTAATTAATTCTTGAAAAACATTTACAAAAAAAAAAAAAAAAAGAAGGCTGCCGAAAATTGGCCAAAGAATTTGAGGATAAGAAGCAAAATTTGGTATCTTGATATTTTGCAAATTTTTTATTATTATATAATATAATTAAAAAGCATGAATAGTAATCTTATATTTAGGAAACAGATCCTATCTAGGGAACCAGGAATAGGAATTCCAAAGTCAAGGTAAAATATTGATCGTGAGTTTTTACCTTCAAGTGACCTCTTCGGAAGTCAATTCCGAGACCCGTAGCACATTGTCCTAATAAGACGAAATAGGGAAAATCTTTGCTAGTCACATTTTGGGAAAATAAGGAAATAAATTATAACTCAACATCTAGGGATGAGTTTATAATTATAAAAATACATTTGGAATCAGTGAATTATTATCTAGAGCTTGATGATTCCGAACCGATTTCGACACACGGACGCGTACGGACACGTTTTTCGAGAAACTTCAAAGAGGACGGTTGGAACCCCGTCTAAAGTCAAAATTCAAGTTAAATTAGATATTATTGATGAGGAAGAGAAGATCTTCAAAGTTATAAATTCAGAATTTAGAGACTACGCGAAACGGACACCGATCGGGGAAATTCTATCGGACCGGGCATAAAGTAAGCTTAAGTCACCATTCTTGGACCAATGGTTTGATGCCACATCACCTTCCTTATGTCGACCAAGGCAGCCATGGACAAGAATTAACCACCATTTTGTCTTGAATTTACATGGTTGAAAAGAAAGGAAAAATTACAAAACTTGGAAAGTGAAAATTACCAAAGTAGCCCAATTTTTGCCTATATAAAGGCATGAACTCTTCATTCATTCTTCACACCTCCTCTTCTCTCTACCTTGGCCGAAACTTAGAGTGAGAAGCTCTGCAAAAGTTTTGCCTTAGCTCCGAGTAAGTTCTTCTGTCCTTAGCTTTTAGTTTCCGTAGTTCTTTCGGTAGTTATAGTAGAACGGTTGTTTTGATCTAGGAAGTTTCAGAATTTGTTCCTATGCTTGTTTTTATGCCTCATTGCATTGAAAGATGCCTGACGAGGTAAAAACATAGTGGGGATAATTTTGAAATGGAATACGGTCAAAGTAACGAAGTTACGCGAAATTCCGCCAAATTAGGGGTAGAAGGCAAAATGGTAATTTTTACCTAAAATGCCGCTTATGATGTCAAATCACTAATGAAAGTGATATTACTCGATAGGGCATCGAAACTTTGATTTGCTGCCGTTACGCCGCCCGACGTGCCGTGAACATTTCACGTTTTTCCGTAAAAAGTACGTTTTTCCGCCGAAGTACCTAACGTCGTCAACGAAGGTACGGACGCGTACCGTAACACTAATCTTGTACATCTTAAATACTTATATGTCAATGATATGTTCGTAGACCGTTATACGTACGGTTATACGGGTTATAGTTTTGGTAACACCGTTTTGTTTTCCTAGCGCGAGGACACGAGTAATTATCGTGGCACCGGTGAATAGTGCAGGCTGTTATTGTTTACCTTATGGGGCTTTACATATTGCTTTGTGCTTATGTTTGTCGGCATAATGATCATGCATCGTTTGTATGCTTATGATATACTTGTGGTATTAGCTCTAGAAATATCTCGTTGTCTCGTATATTGTATTGTTTGGGTATGAGGTTAACATTACCCGAGATTCAATATGGTGAATTGAATCTCACTTGTAGCTTCGGTCGGGAGGACCACGGTTCGGGATCGAGGCAAGTGCCCGGAAT
This sequence comes from Acacia melanoxylon, assembly GCA_019022615.1. Taxonomy (NCBI): domain Eukaryota; kingdom Viridiplantae; phylum Streptophyta; class Magnoliopsida; order Fabales; family Fabaceae; genus Acacia; species Acacia melanoxylon. The sequence continues at coordinate 5,739,726 of JAFJYJ010000030.1, read as the reverse complement.
AGACGTGCGGCCAAGACTATTTCTATCTTATCGTCTTATTATTATTCTTATTATTCGTCATTCCGCTATTTCATTTCTAAACCTTAGGACTATTGTGATCTATACAATATTACACAATGGTTGATGTTTTGGCTATGAACTGATTACTCTTTCGCTCCAATGCTCTACTCGATTACTCGCTTGAAATATTTGGAAACGTTTAAGAAAAAAAAAAAAAAAAATATTCCGCCGTTTTCAAATGGGATGTTACATTTTTGGTATCGGAGCCGGTTAAGTTAACCATGATCGGGGTTCTCACGGTGTGATGATCGTGACGAAGCATTGGCTCTTACCCCGACATGGCCAAGCTTCCCTCAGAGGAGATGGTTGCATGCGCAGTGATGCGGCGCGTAAAACTAGCGGCTGAGGTATCTTTTGTCGTCACGGCGTGGTTGCGCCACGGAGACATTTTTTTGTATCAGAGCATTTTTGGTATCAAAGCAGTAGTCCTGGCATTGATATGACTATGTTATTACGGATAGTATGGTAGGACAGTTAAGGCTAGTCTATGTGGGTGTGGCCAATCAGTCGCCATAGAGTTGGTGAGGTCCCCATGATAGACACTTATCTGGCCATTCTGTTCGGATAACGGAGTTATGTTCAAAAAGCCTTTTAAATTGTGAGCACATTTTTGAAAATGAGTACTGAGATAGCCCTAAGTCGGTGTACCGGTGCGGGTATACCATTCGAACCGGTGTACCACCCTCTGTCGGTGCATCATTCTAACCTTAATCGAAAATCCATCGTCCATATTCATATTTGATATCGGTTTCGATAATCGACAATCGTCGGTTTGTCTGACGACTATTCGTCCCCTAGCGCAGAGCTTATATGTGGAGCTAGGCCACGCCGGATGAAACTCCGAGACCAACAAGGATAGATACATGCGGTATTTGACTCATGTAGAGGAACTCGATACGATATTCCGTACTCGTTTCTGAGTAGACCGAATCAACGAAATCCTTAACGAGGGAAATAGTACGAGTGTCCGTTCGTTTGTAGTACTAGTGTGATAGAGTCTGCGATAGACATGCCTATAGATTTCCCATATGGTTTGATAAATAGTTATCTTACTTGCCGCGAAAATTTTAGTTTCCGATGCATATCTCCTAGTTACTACAACCGGACCGCGATCGTGTCATTGAGTAGGAGGTATCTTGTGTTGTCATGATGTATAGGCGCCATGGAAACATTTAAGGTATCTTGTGTTACCATGGTGTATGGGCGCCATGGAGACATTTTGATATCTGGTATTGACCACGGTATATGGGTGCCACGGGAAATACTATATATCAAAGTACGACGTGACAAGATCTTTACGGTCAATCTGAGCGAATTCTCGATCATCAAGTGGAGTGACCGACATATAGAGAAAAGTTCGGAGCGAATAAGTCCGAAGTGTAGTTTAGTACGAGTCTAAATTAGCGAGAGCTCTCATAGATGCACTCTTGGCAAGGCAACATCAACGGGATGAAGAAGCCCAAAGACAGGTTGGAAGCACGACAACACGAGGAAGAACGTGATGAGGAAAGTGACAATGACAACGACGAAGAAGAAGAAGATAATGAAGAGGAGGACAACGATGAACATAACGATGAAGAAAATGAATCTGATCGATCCGATCACCTCCACGACAAGGAAGAAGAGAAAGAACCACGGAAAGCCGGGTCAACCCGGTTCTACAAGCTTAAACCACCCGGTTTCCGTGGAAAGAGTGAATTGGGCGAGGATTGGCTTCGAGTGCGGAGAAGATATTCGAAGTCATTGAGTGCCCGGAAACCGAAAGGCTCACATTTGGCAATCTACAAGCTAGAGGGCGATGCCCACGGGTGGTGGAAGAGTGTTTCCACAACCCTTCAAGGCCCCGTTACTTGGGAGGTATTCTGGAACAGTTCAACGAATGTATTTTCCTCCTCGGTACGGTGATCAAAGAAGAGGAATTTCTTCACATCCAAAGCAAGGAAATGAAGAATCATTCGACGACTACTTCGCGTTTCACCAACCTATCTCGTTATTCGTCATATCCGAACGACCACAAAAATGAGAGCCGGAAGGCGAATCGACTAGTGACCGGGATTGAAATATGACATAAGGGCGAGGCTAGTATCGCAACAATTTCCGAAGATGGCCCAAGCTGTGGAATCCTGCAGATTGACTGAGCGCAATTTGAAAGAACTGCGCAAATTCCGAGGCCAAGAAGGAAACAATGCAACCCGCAGTGGGTCTAACCGCGGAGGCTCCTCCACGAAGAAGGAAGGCGCCTTGGAGCGATAACCGAGGCGGAAACAAGAGACCCTACCAAACCGGACAATTGAATTACCCCAAACAGCCGGGATCCCGACGTGTCCAAAATGCAAGAAGTACCATCCAGAGCCAATTGTGATGGGAAACAAGTCATTTCGGTGCCGAAGCACAGGACACATTAGCCGGATTGCCCCGAGAAGGCTGCGGGCGAGACCTCGGGCGCGGCCGGATCTTTGCATTGACAAACACCGAGGCCGACAGGTCTCCGAAAATGGTCCAAGGTACCATCTATCTTAATGGGAATAAATTGCAAGCATTGTATGATTCGGGTGCCGATCATTCGTTTATATCTTATGATTGTGCAAGTCGTTTAGGAATGCATGCCCGTAGTTTACCTTTTGATCTGGTAGTGTCTACACCTCGGGTGTAAAATCTTTAGCTTCGACGCGTGTATGAACTCGTACCGCTAACGTGGATGGACGAGTGTCAAAGATAGATCTCATCCGTCTACCTCTTCATGGCATCGATGTCATTTTCGGTCTGAATTGGCTAACAGCCAACGGTGCAATGATCGATTGTGGCAAGAAGAAGATATCATTTCCTGGAGACAAGGTTGATGTGAGCCTGAGCTTTCTCTCCGCTACAGAAGTTGATCGATGCGTGAAACAGGGATGCCATGCCTACATGGTATTCTTTTCGGTTAAAGCGAAGCCGAACTTTCACTCCAGGATATCCCCGTGGTGAATGATTTTCCCGATGTATTTCCGGAGGATCTCACCGAGTTACCTCCTATCCGAGAGGTGGAGTTCAATATTGAATTGATGCAGCTGGCACAGATCAATATCAAAGGCGCCGTGTCGTATGGCTCCAAATGAAATGCAAGAGTTGAAGAAATAGGCTGGAAGAACTTCAAGAAGGGGTTCATTCGACCCCATGTATCACCTTGGGGAGCCCGGTCTTTGTTTGTGAAAAAGAAAGATGGAAGTTTTCGACTCTGCATCGATTATCGTGAACTAAATAAAGTGATTGTCAAAAACAAATATCCACTTCCCCGGATTGATGATCTTTTGGATCAGTTATCTGGTTCCACTGTCTTTTCAAAGATTGATTTACGTTCGGGATATCATCGATTCGAGTCAAAGACGATGATATTTCCAAAACGGCTTTCGAACCGGATATGGGCATTATGAATTCCTTGTGATGCCCTTCGGATTAACAAATGCACTGCGGTATTCATGGATTACATGAACCGTATCTTCCGACAACACCTGGACCGGTTTGTGGTGGTGTTCATTGACGATATACTCGTCTATTCCAAAAGCGAGAAAGAGCATGAAGAACATCTACGCCTAGTATTGAACATACTAAGAGAGAAGCGGCTCTACGCAAAGTTGAGCAAATGCGAATTTTGGCTGCCTAAGTGAGATTTCGGGCCATGTGATATCTAGCGGCGGAGTTCTTTGTTGACCCGAGCAAGGTGGAAGCGGTTCTGGACTGGAAGAGGCCAGAAACAATGACGGAGATATGTAGTTTTCTAGGTCTGGCGGGATATTACCGCAGATTTATACGAGATTTCTCGCGTCTTGCCCTACCATTGACAAAGCTTACGAGGAAGAATCAACCCTTTGTATGGGGAGATGACGTGAGAAGAGCTTTCGAGAGGAGAGGTTGACTACGGCACCGGTATTGATAATCCCATCCCGATGAGACATATGTTGTCTACGGTGATGCCGGTGGGCAAGGATTGGGTTGTGTCCTAATGCAATTGGGCGAGTGGTGGCTTATGCCTCTCGTCACCGAAGCCTCACGAGTCAAACTATCCTACACACGATTTGGAGCTTGCCGCCATCGTGTTCGCTTTGAAGATATGGAGGCATTATCTCGTACGGTACGACCGTAGAACTATCTGCGACCACAAGAGCACAAGTATCTCTTTGATCAAAGGGAACGAATATGAGGCAACGTCGTTGGATGGAATTGCTTTGAAAGACTACAACCTGGAGATCAAGTATCACCCGGGAAAGCAAACGTTGTTGCGGATGCTCTAGCGGGAAGAAGGTGCAAGTGTCATACATGATGATACAAGAGCGAAATTACTTGAAGATTTCGAGACCTGAATCTTTCAAACCAAATCTGCATGAATTTCAACGCACCAAGTGACGCCTACCTTGCAAATCTTTTTGTGAGTCAAGGGAGTACGACACGAGAGATGAAGTTGATGAAGCTCGAGACAAGATGATTGGGCAATCTCCATGCGGGAGAAGATCTCTCAAGGTGAAACCCAAGACCACGACTGTCATCGAGTGGATTGGTCGGTTCAAGGCGCGTTTACATACCGCGGTTGATGAACTGAAGTGGAAGATCTTGGATGAGGCTCATAAGAGTAAGTACACTCTGCATCCAGGGAATGGTCAAGATGTACCAGAACTTGAAGGCCGAAGTTTGGTGGCACGGAATGAAAAGAGATGTAACTCGATGCGTAGCTGGGTGTTTAACTTGCCGAAAGTAAAGATTGAACACCTGCGACCCCTGGTCTTCTTCAAGGACTAGAACTCGCTATGGAGTGGAAATGGGAGAATGTGACCATGGATCTTGTGGTAGGTCTACCTAAGATCGGGCATCACGATACCATTTGGGTGATCGTTGACCGATTAACCAAGTCGGCACATTTCATACCCATTAGCATCCACTACTCTCCGAACGATTGGGCTGCAATCTACATCAAAGAGATCGTGAGACGCACGGAGTCCCTAAGAGTATTATCTCTGATCGGGATACTCGATTCCAATCCCGCTTTTGGCAAGCACTACATGAAGGAATGGGTACCAAGCTGAAGTTCAGTTCGGCTTATCACCCTCAAACCGACGGTCAATAAGAGAGGACGATACATACGCTGGAGGATATCTTTGCGAGCATGTGCCCCGGATTTCAAAGGAAATTGGGACGAACACCTCTCACTAGCGGAATTCGCGTATAACAATAGTTATCATTCAAGCATACAAATGGCCCCGTTCGAGGCTTTGTATGGGCGAAAGTGCCAATCGCCTTTATCTTTGGACGAGATGCATCTCGAAAAGCGATTGCTTGGACCGGATATGCTAAAGGAGACCTCCGAGCAGATCGCTCGATCAAGAAGAGACTCCTTCGCACACGAGAACGAAGAGCTATGCGGATAAAAGGAGAAGACCGTTGAAGTTTGAAGTCGGAGACCATGTGTTTCTGAAATTATCTCCGATAACCGGTGTCGGCGGACTCGAAGAGAAAGAAGCTTAGTCCGCGTTACGTTGGACCAATTGAAGTGTTAGCGAGCGAGGACCGATTGCGTATCAACTAGCGTTACCCCCGAACACGAGTAATCTCCACGATGTTTTTCACGTGTCACAACCGAAGAAATACCTACCAGATCGAGATCATGTCATAAAGTACGATGATGTTGAAGTACGGCATGATAACACCTTTGTAGTCGAGCCGGAGCAAATTCTCGAACACCGGGAGAAACGACTTAGGACTAAAACTATACCGATAGTGAAGGTGGTGCCGGAAGGGTTTGTCGGCCAAACGAGGCAACTTGGGAAACCGAGAGTGACATGAAGGAGAAGTACCCGAGTTTATGGCCCGTAGTCTAGTTAGTATAGATTAAATTTCGAGGGCGAAATTTTGTTTAAGGGGGAGAGAAATGTAATACCCGCATATTTATTTATCCGAAATATTACATTTTGGTAAATAAGTTGGATATTTCTGATAAGTGAAATTGCAATCTCCATTCTTGGGTAATTATAGTCTATTTTCTAGGTAGAATTTCTGCAAGAAATTAGGGAGTTTAAGGGTCAAAGTGCCAAAATGACCAAAATGCCCTACAAAGGGTAATTAACTTAGAAAATTCATGAAAAATCCTAAAAGTCGGTAAAATGACCAGTTGAATTAAGAGAGTATATTATCTCTAATTACAGTAATTAAATAAATTACAAACTTGGGAAAATGAGAAAGGATGCTCATAAAGTAATAAAATGACCAAAATACCCTTGTAATTATGAAACAATGCAAGAGGCATGGAAATGCTAATGTTAATACAAGAATATGAAGGTAATGAAGCATTCTAATTAAGAAAAATACCAACTATGGTTAAAAGAGTAATTAAGTAATTAATAGCTAATTACTTGAGCATAAGCAAAGGAAATTTCATAATAATTATGTGAAGCTCTAAAATTAGTGGAAATTAGTTGAATATTAATAAAATGTATTTACTAATTAAATTGGAAAGTTTTGAGAAAAATAGTTGAGTTTAGGTATTTTTAAACCTAAATACAAGAATGGACCAATTAGGGAATTTTGTAGAATTTTTAATAAAAATTGAATTAAGTAATTAATTAATTCTTGAAAAACATTTACAAAAAAAAAAAAAAGGCTGCCGAAAATTGGCCAAAGAATTTGAGGATAAGAAGCAAAATTTGGTATCTTGATATTTTGCAAATTTTTTATTATTATATAATATAATTAAAAAGTATGAATAGTAATCTTATATTTAGGAAACAGATCCTATCTAGGGAACCAGGAATAGGAATTCCAAAGTCAAGGTAAAATATTGATCGTGAGTTTTACCTTCAAGTGACCTCTTAAAGTCAATTCCGAGACCCGTAGCACATTGTCCTAATAAGGCGAAATAGGGAAAATCTTTGCTAGTCACATTTTGGGAAAATAAGGAAATAAATTATAACTCAACATCTAGGGATGAGTTTATAATTATAAAAATACATTTGGAATCAGTGAATTATTATCTAGAGCTTGATGATTCCGGAACCGATTTCTGACACCGGACGCGTACGGACACGTTTTTCGAGAAACTTCAGCAGGACAGTTGGAACCCTGTCTAAAGTCAAAATTCAAGTTAAATTAGATATTATTGATGAGGAAGAGAAGATCTTCAAAGTTATAAATTCAGAATTTAGAGACTACGCGAAACGGACACCGATCGGGGAAATTCTATCGGGCCAGGGCATAAAGTAAGCTTAAGTCACCATTCTTGGACCAATGGTTTGATGCCACATCACCTTCCTTATGTCGACCAAGGCAGCCATGGACAAGAATTAACCACCATTTTGTCTTGAATTTACATGGTTGAAAAGAAAGGAAAAATTACAAAACTTGGAAAGTGAAAATTACCAAAGTAGCCCAATTTTTGCCTATATAAAGGCATGAACTCTTCATTCATTCTTCACACCTCCTCTTCTCTCTACCTTGGCCGAAACTTAGAGTGAGAAGCTCTGCAAAAGTTTTGCCTTAGCTCCGAGTAAGTTCTTCTGTCCTTAGCTTTTAGTTTCCGTAGTTCTTTCGGTAGTTATAGTAGAACGGTTGTTTTGATCTAGGAAGTTTCGAATTTGTTCCTATGCTTGTTTTTATGCCTCATTGCATTGAAAGATGCCTGACGAGGTAAAAACATAGTGGGGATAATTTTGAAATGGAATACGGTCAAAGTAACGAAGTTACGCGAAATTCCGCCAAATTAGGGGTAGAAGGGCAAAATGGTAATTTTTACCTAAAATGCCGAGTTATGATGTCAAATCACTAATGAAAGTGATATTACTCGATAGGGCATCGAAACTTTGATTTGCTTTGCCGTTCTGTTTGCCCGACGTGCCGTGGTGAACATTTCACGTTTTTAAAGTAAAAAGTACGTTTTTCCGCGAAGTACCTAACGTCGTCAACGAAGGTACGGACGCGTCTTGTAACACTAATCTTGTACATCTTAAATACTTATATGTCAATGATATGTTCGTAGACCGTTATACAAACGGTTATACGGGTTATAGTTTTGGTAACACCGTTTTGTTTTCCTAGCGGCGAGGACACGAGTAATTATCGTGGCACTGGTGAATAGTGCGGCTGTTATTGTTTACCTTATGGGGCTTTACATATTGCTTTGTGCTTATGTTTGTCGGCATAATGATCATGCATCGTTTGTATGCTTATGATATCTTGTGGTATTAGCTCTAGAAATATCTCGTTGTATGCATATATTGTATTGTTTGGGTATGAGGTTAACCGTTACTCCGAGATTCAATATGGTGAATTGAATCTCATTTGTAGCTTCAGGTCGGGAGGACCACGGTTCGGGGATCGAGGCAAGTGCCGGAATAGACGTGCGGAAGACTATTTCTATCTTATCGTCTTCTCATTATTCATTATTCATCATTCCGCTATTTCATTTCTAAACCTTAGGACTATTGTGATCTATACAATATTACACAATGGTTGATGTTTTGGCTATGAACTGATTACTCTTTCGCTCCAATGCTCTACTCTGATTACTCTGCTTGAAATATTTGGAAACGTTTAAGAAAAAAAAAAATATTCCGCCGTTTTCAAATGGGATGTTACAGTGGGAATCAGGTGAAGGCATGGTGAATATTATATTGGGCATGTATGTTGATTTACGTGCTGTATTTGTAACTCATTGTATTTGTAAGTAAGTTATCTTATTGTATATATTCATTTAGGTGTTGTACTGTCATAGTATAATCATTAATTAAGAGGCCACATAACTCATGGTGAATAATATATATATTCTTTTCCCAATTCAATTTATTCAAAATGAATTGTTCATAGCTTGTAGCTTATAGTATCGAATTTTATGTGCTGGATTGGGTGGTGGATTTGTGTATTATATGATCAGGAAGAACAAAACAGGGAAAAAATTCAGGAAAATTTGGACTGGAAATATATACGCCGGTCTTAAAAGTTCAAATTTTAAGACAAGATGTATTTATATGTCCGGTCTTAAAAGTTGGTCTTTTAAGACCGGTGTATTTATACGTCCGGTCTAAAAATTCAATGTTTAAGACCGGATGTATTAAACATCCAGTCTTGAAAGTCAGTCTTTTAAGACCGGTATAATTAGTCATCTGGTCTTAGAAGTCACTATTGTTTAGACTGGATTTTTTCTGTCCGGTCTTAAAATGTCAATCTTTTAAGAGCGGCCTATTTTTTTTTTGTCCGGTCTTAAAAGTTGAGTTTTAGGACTGAACAAAAAATATTTCAGGTCCATGTAGTACGACTTTTAAGACCTAATGTTTTAAATGTCCGGTTTAAAATAGTTTCTTTAAGACCGGTTGGACTCCGGTCTTAAAAGTTAGACTTTTAATACTGCTTGGAACAAGACCGGTCGCTTATCCGGTCTTACGATGCCTCTTTTATCTGGTCTTAAAACCTTTTTTCCACTAGTGTGAATTGCATTGCATACCTACGATGGTAAAAGGAAAAATGAAAAAGAAAAAGAAAAAGAAAGTAGATAGAACCAAAATGTGATCCACATGAATCCATCATTAGACAAGTGCTTAATGATGTTTTTTAACTAGTACTTAAATCAAACAAGAATTATTTTACTTTTTTTTTTTCCTTTCGATGAAGGATTGAACCACTTGTTTAGGAATCCCAAATTCCTTAGAGTCATCTCTTACATAATGTATTTTTATCATTCTGGAATGAATTCCAAAAGAGCCAACAATTAAGTGGAAAGAAATTTAATATGCTTGAGCATGTTCCAACATTGGTTTTGTTTTTTTCCTTGACAACATAATATCTTAGTTTTCAAACCATTTTAATCATTAAAAAATATAAGTGAAGTTTTCATTTACATAAGACAATTTTACATAATTTGATTAGATCAAGGAAGTTAATTATATTGATTAATGTGACATATATTTTCTAAAATACCATAGTCATCTTCCTTAACCTCATCATTTCTTTTACTCCTTGATTATTGTTAAAAGAGCATCATTTACGGTAAGTTAAGAAAATATTGACAAATATAAAAACTATATCTTATATTTAGAACCAAGATCAACTATCTAAATATGACTTTTATTTAGAACTAACATTTAGTTGTCAAGTTAGAGAAAAATTTGTCAATAAGTTTCAATACGCAAAATGCGTCTTTTTGTAACTTATATATATTTGTCAAAGGCATAAGTGAAGTTATCATATATACAACTTTTAGTAACCAATTTTTCAAGAGAAACTTATTAATAATGTTCAATACGTAGAAGATGACTCTTTATAGTCGGAAGTGTAATTGTTAAACTTTGGCACACAAAAAAGAAAAAAAGTGTAACTCACAAATCAAATTAAATTCTTATTAATTAGACTAATATTCATTGCCTTCAACCAATGTAACGTTTGAAAGTCTGGATTGGATGTTAAATTGAAAAGACCAACCCCTCTCAATTTTCATGATCCAACTGATCAAACCAACAGTCGAAGTGTTGATAATCTAATAATTAAATAAAAAACAATTATATACATATATAATAATAGACATAACATATTAAATAAATCGATAACAAGCATAGTTGTCAACATAATAGCATCACAATATATATGAAGTTTTCGATGAAATAACACCCTATGGGTATAAATGGTTTGAGAATATACTTGGTTCTAAGCGTTTGGTGGTCCATAGAAACGGTTTGTTTTTCAAAACAAGAATAGTCTAACCAGTCAGAGGCCTCCTAAACGTACTCGCCTTTGCCAATTACTTGCTTCTTCATGTGTCTCACGGAATCGAATTACGTGTTAAAACCTCAACTCACTTATCAATGGCGTAATATATGTCCTCATTTGATTGAACTCTCAATTGTTTTGATTCTAAGTGATGGACACATGAATGAAATTAAATTAAAAAGCTTGAGATAGCCGTGAAAAATCCATCAATCGTTTTTCTTCAGTTTAATTTTTATCCTTGATTACACACAAACACACATGCATGCAGAATGAGCAAATAGAGCCAAAAGAAAAAACAGATCCTTCTATCTATTTCCTTAACTTATCCAATCATTTTTTGTTATCATGTGTCATATTTTTAAATTATTATCATTTAACTATAAACTCATATAAGTATAGTCCAGAGCCAAAGGTGGAAGAAATTTTGGAAAATGACAAATAGTATTTTAATTTCTTATCAAAGATATGCTTTAAGTTTGTAGTTCTATATAAAATCTTGCATGGTTCATTGACCTATTGCATCATCTTTCTTGAATAAATAAATAAAACCAACAAGCTGTTAATTGAAGTAATAAGCGGCCTCAGCAAGTAAGGAGAAGAACACAAGTTTAAATCCCGAGAATTGTATTTATTAGGATTAGTTTTTTTTTTCCAATTTATAAATAGTAGCATACAAAAACTAATGCTTATCCTTTGCCAACAGGTTGTGCAGCTCCATGTCGGCACCTGAGATGAAATGAATTTGTGTCATAGCTGAAAGTCCTGCTTTCGTCAGGTGATCCACAACGAAATTAACCCATCTACTGATAAGTCTGACTTCGATTCTCCAATTCCTCTCCATCAGCCTATGAATTTCTGCTATCAGGCCACTATCCGCATGAAGATCATTTAAATCACACTTTATCATTTCGACGGCATCTACAGAATCTGATTCCAAAATGCTTGATGATAGCCCAAATCCCATGCTAGCTTCAATCCGTGAAGATAGCCCCATAACTCAGCCGAGAGACAATCCCCTTCCATTCCTTTAAACATGAAACCCTTCAGGAAGTTGCCATGATCATCGCGAATAACTCCACCGCTAGCAACACCTGTACCAAGCTGCGAGAATGCCCCATCAACGTTGATTTTCACCCACCCTGCTGGTGGGGGCTTCCACTGAGGTTCCTGCTCAGCTTTTTTCTGGTTCCCTCCGCTACCCGTGACGAATCTAGATTGAGCTTCCTGAAGACAAACCCTGACGGCCTCAACATTGGTCTGCAACGTGTGGTTTGAAACCTTCTTCCCCTCGAAGACAAACACATTACGTCGCCTTTATACCCACCAACAAGTCAGGATAAACACATGTTGCCATTCATCCAGCTCCTTACTCCTGCCCCTATACGTAGCGTTCCATCGAAACCATTGTTCAAAGCTCAAAATACAAAAGTTGTGCCACAACCGCGGAGGCACAATTTTCCTCCAGAGATTAGCGGTGTCCGGGCACTCCCTGAACACAAGCTGGAGGTTCTCAACTTCTGCTTGACACACAAGGCATCTGCTGTCGTTACTCAATCCTCTCTTGGACCTAGAAGCATTAGTTAGCAACCTCTTATGTAAAACAAGCCATGAGAATATTTTACACCTTTTCGGCACTTTAACCTTCCAGATTTCCCCCCACACTAGATCAAGAGGGGTAGCATTGTTTTTTAATATTTCATAAGCTGATTTGACAGAAAAAACCCCACTCTTGGTCTATCTCCATCTCAACTGCTCGTTTCACAAATCCTCAAATCTGTCTTGCACTCTATTCCACATTCGCTTAATGACGCTCCATAGATTGGAACCCGGCTTTCTAATATCAATCCTTGGTAATTTATCATTACCGAAACAGTATTTATTCCGGAGAACTTTCACCCACAAAGCATCTCTTTTAGTTACTAGACTCCACCCAAGCTTCATTAGAAAAGCCCTATTATGATCCGTAGCATGTCGTAGACCCAAGCCGCCTTTTAATTTGGGCTTGCAGACTGCCTCCCAAGCAACTAAATGGACTTTTTGTTGATCATCCGAACTTCCCCATAAGAATTTCCGGTTGCATTGATCAAGGGCCTCACAAGTGGTCAAAGGAAGAGAAGACATTTACATAACGTGCATAACGTAGCTAGGGATTGCCGTGGTTACCGAAGAGATGAGCGTAGATCGCCCAACTGCTGATAAAGACTTTGCTTTCCACATGGATAATCTAGATTTTACCTTGTCTACCACATACTGATACGATTCTTTGGTCACCCTTTTATGATGAAGCGGGACGCCAAAGTATTTACCCAAATCGCTCTTAATAGAGAACCCCAGAGATGAACATAACTCACTTCTTCAAATATGGTTAATATTACTAGAGAAGAAAACTCAAGTTTTCTGGTGATTCACCTTTAGCCCAGAACTATCACAGAAAGTCTGTAGACGTTGATTAATTGTATGAACTTGGTCCATGGATGCTTCCGCGAACAATAGAATATCATCTGCATAAAATAAATGAGAAATTTGAGGGCCAGTCCTAGTAAGCCGGATTGGTTCCCAATTTCCTTCATGAATGGCATCTTGAATAAGATGAGCCAATTTCTCCATGCAAATAACAGATAGAAAGGAGATAGAGGGTCCCCTTGGTGAACGCCTTTGGAAGGATGAAATTCCTCCGCTTTATCTCTGTTCCATAGAAGTTGCATACTGGATGTGGTCACACACTGAGCAATGACCTCTCGTAAAGAGCTTGGGATATGAAGTTCCTGCAAACAGGATGATAAAAATTCCCAATTAACTCGATCATATGCTTTCTCTAGGTCAATTTTTATGGCCATGAACCCCTTCTTCTTTGTCATGTTTCGCATAGAGTGAATTACTTCCTGAGCCACGGTTATGTTATCACTACTATGTCTACCCGGAACAAAGCTACATTGATTCGAGGATATCACCTAAGGGAGAATTCTCTTCAGTCGTGAAACAATAATTTTTGTGATAGCTTTGTATATGACATTACACAGGCTAATTGGCCTCAAGTCTCCCAAAGTTTCTGGGTGATTTTTTTTGGGATTAGAACAATCAAGGTTCCATTTATTTCTCTGATGGCCTGCGGATTAGAAAATAATAATTTCACATAATTCATCACAGAAACACATAACGTGCTTCATTTATTCTGGTAGAAAAGAGCATTGAAACCATCCGGCCCCGGGGCTTTAAGCGCACCCATACTAAAATGGCTTCTTTAATTTCACTATCCACAACATCTCGACTGCACCACATTAGCAATTCCTCATTCACACCCGGGTATGACATTGAGCAATGAATCGCTAGCCGATCCGTAGTATCCTCAGTTAGGAGGTGGGAGAAAAATCTAGTAGCCATACCTTTAATTTGATTGGTATCATAGACCCAAGTTCCCACGTCATCCTTAATGGCCTCTATCCTTTGAGATTTCCTTCTTCGATTTGCTCGAGCGTAGAAGAAGCGAGTATTCCGATCTCCATACACTGTCCACTCTGCTCTAGCCTTCTGAGCCTAGATAAGGGATTCTTGAAGCAGTACATCTTCAAGCTCTTTCCAGAGTTCTAGTTGTAGGTCTGTGTATTTTGGCTCCATACCAAACTGAGCCACCACTCGATTAATCTCATCAAGCTTTCTAAGTAAGCGTTTCTTTCTCACCTCTATGTGTTTGAACACTTCTTTATTCCAAGTAGAACATGCATCAGAAAATTGACGAGATGTTATGCACCCAAGATGTATTATGATTCCAAGACTGGTGAACAAAGTCATCAAATTTATCATGAAGGACTCAAGACGCAATGAATCTAAATGGTCGATTAGCCTTTGTAGAGGCTACCTCCGATTTAAGACGAACAAGAATCGGCCTATGGTCAGACTTGAAAAAAGGAAAGTGCGTCACAAAGGCGTTGGGAAACATTGTAACCCATTCTTCATTAGCAAGCATTCGGTCTAGCCTTGCCTCCGAGTTACCCCTTTTCCATGTGAATTCTAACCTAACAAATCCTATATCAATCATATCTTGCGTTTCCACCCACCAAAGAAAGTCTCAATCATATAAGCTTCTAGAATAGGCATTGGATCGCCTTTCACAATGAAGTAATGTTCCATTAAGATCACCCCCGATAAGCCATGCCCCTTGCATTGTGAGGGCTATGCGAGAAAGATTCTCCCACAGCGTTCACCAAGTATTACAATTGGGGCTAGCATAAATCACTGTAAGATACCAAGAAGACCCTGTAGAACTGGTAATCAGAAAATGCATGAATTGAAAATTAAGTTCCACTAAGGATACATTAATAATACTATCATCCTACAGGCACCAAATACCACCACTATACCCTTCACAGTCCATTAACTCCATGTTAGGGAACCCCATCAGTTTTGCTTTGGCTTGTGCCATCTGGTGAGTGCATCGAGTTTCAAGGATAGCCACAAAATTCAAGTGATAATGATTTTTTAAGTCACGAACTAGAGCGGGGAAGCTTCGTGCTCCGGTGCCCCGAGAATTCCATATCATGTAATTCATTGGGAAATTGACATGTGTTGGGGTATGGCAACCTCCCCCTCGGTGTTAACCTGTTCAAACATTTGCTCATCCAAATTCACCTGTTACGCTAGTTTAACGTCATGGTCCTGTAAAGGCATTGCATGCGGACATACTTCCTCCTTTGGAATATCCGAAGACGCTACAATAGGGGCCACAACGTCTAGAGCCACCACGTCATTATCCATTATGTCCGCGATTTGCAATTCCCCATTCACGACACATTACGTGTCTTTGTCTTGACATGGAGGAGAAATCACCATCTGCACACTTCTAGCCGAGAGTCCCTGATCATGCGCTACACCATGACCCACACGCGTATCAACGGAGATATCACAAGCTGGTTCCCTGATTAATTTACCCTTTAATTTCTCTTTATTTGCAATTTTTCCTTTACTTGAAATTTTCCTTTTTGATCCCACATGTACCCACTCAGATTTTGGTGGGCCTTGATCCTTGGTCAATCCCATTTAAATGCCAATTAAACCCATTGTTTTATCCTTTTTGTAACTAGTGGGGTAGGCTCCCTAATATCCGGCTTTTCCTTCTATACACCATTCAATTTCAAACTCCCATTAACCTCGTACCTCAATCCCACCGAAGAAGCTGGCCCACGTGATTCACGCACGAACAAGCTGAATCTTACCAAACAGGGAAGCACCAGCTGTTATGTCGCCAGTGATGATTGTTGCGCCACCTCCGACCTCCTTTCCCTTCATCGACTTCCCACCATTGCTACCCACTGCCTCCGGCCCCATGGATTTCTGCTCACTCGACTCATCCTCACTCTTCTTCGTTGGACAATTATCTTTGCGATGCCCATATCTCCCACACATGAAGCAGACCTGATGTAACCCTTCATATATGATTGGACGTTCCTCCCCAAACACAGTGTAAGATGGAAGTAGCGGTTGCTGCAAATCTATCTCCACACATATGTGTGCAAAGCCTCCTTTATCATATATAGAAGTAGCTCAATCAACTTTGATCATTTTTCCTATCATGTTTCCGAGTCTACGCAATGATTCAACATTATAAAATTCGAAAGGGACATCCAGCAGTCGAACCCAAGCAGCTATACGACATTGGAGATCAGCCTTCCACGGGTTGCAATTTGGTCTCCACCGCTGAACTATCAAGTAGTGATCGTCAATCATCCATGGTCCCTCTTGAAAAGCATAGTTTCTATCCTCTTTGTTTGTGAAAGAGACAATATAATAACCATTACTCAAGGGGATAATCTTCAAGGGATCCTTTGGTTGCCACATACGATTGATACAGTCTTGGACGATATAGGTCGAGAAAGCTTGCACCCAGGACCTTTATAATGAGTGAACTCATCTAGGGTAAGCACCAAGAAGTATACTTTTTAGCACTAAACTTCATCACCCCAGTTTTTCCCTCTATTCGTCTCATTATTTGTCCATCCTTCTCCTCCTCCGCCTCGTCCGACACACCCTTATCTTCCATCTCGTTCATGCGGTGGAAGTAGTTCTTCCACCCTTTCACGATATCATCTTTCTCATAGTGCTTCAACAGGAAGCCGGCACATCCAAGAGATAAGAGTTTATCCCAGTACGATAACAGGGATGTACCACTCTTCAGGGTTGCAGTAGGACCCTGAGAGGCGATCTCACCAACCTTCTTCTTCTCAACCATTTGCCCGAACTTGAAACCAGCACCCCCTTTTGCTTTATCACCCCCTCTGTTCCCATCACCCACTCCCTCTTTCGACCCCTCGCTGCCTCCAATCACCGTACGACGCCGACGCTCGCTTTTCTCTCCATTTATTAGGATTAGTTTTAAATTCAAAGTGATTTGAGGATACCTTTGATCAAATGAAAATGAACAAAATTATATCAACTTTCTTTCTTGTGAAGGTGTCAAGGGAACTTGTAAACACATCCAAAAATATGACAGATAACACTGCTACTAAGGCAACTTGCCATTAACATATAATAGTAATATTTGTGGAGTCCCAATGCGTGAGAGGGAGCGAAGCCAAAAGCGATTGAAGGATGTCCCGATGCTATTTGTGAAGGGGAAGGACGTCGTGGTCCAGAGCCGTAAGAATTAAGAAAGTCCATGAGACTGAGGGGGTTATCTTCGATGAGCAGTTATTGATCTCGAGAGATGAAGAGTGGATGCATGATGATGCTCCTCTATCTTTGGACTAGGATGACTAGGGTAGAAAGGAGGAGGGTGGGACTAGGAAATGGCAGTCATTTAAGGAGGCGGTCACTAAAGAGAGTGAGGATGAGGGAGAGGAGGAGGACTAGTAGACTGGCGATGGATGGAATGATAGGGTTAGGGTGGAAATGACAAAGTAAGGGCCTAATGTGATTGGTTTTTTGCAGGAGAAGGCGAGGAAGGCGACAAAGTGGAAGAACGCGCAAATAGTCAAACTTCTGGGTCATATGGTGAATCTTGAGTAGGGAGAGGAAGCTCCAACAATTGTGGGCCAGATTTGGAGATGTGGATACCATCGACGTTGGGTTTGGCTTCTTTGTGGTGACTTTTATAGACCTACATGATTATGATTTGGCGCTTACCGGGGATCCTTGGTTGTTGTATGATCATTATTTACCTGTGCAACCGTGGAAGCCGGTTTTTGACCCGACGGAGGAGGCGATCACTCAAATTGCTGCATGGATTAGGATTTTGAATTTTCCATTGGACTATTAATTATGATAAGGGTTTTCTCTATGTCATTGGTTCGCAAGCTAGAGGAGTTCTGAAGATCGATATGAATACGTTGGGTAAAAAGAAAGGTCGTTTTGCACGTCTCTGTGTTGAATTAGATTTGAACTCTCCTTTGCGTCCTTTGGTCCTAGTTGATTGTAGAGAAAAAAGGGTTCATCATGAAGGTATTCATCTCATTTGTATAAAGTGTGGGCGGTATGGGGCATAATTCGGATCACTGTCCTCTTAGGAATGTTAGTTATGAGGGATCAGTGGTGAGTGAAGGAAGTAAGAAGGACGGGGGTCTGAGGGGTGACCATGATGAGGGCTATTTGAAAGAAGGAAATAGAGGGGCATCCCAGTCTTCAGGTAGGGAGGACATGGTGTGCTTCGCCATGAAGTTCGAGGAGTGGATGGTGGTTCAGAGACCACGTCATGGTTGGTGAATGGGAGTAGAGAATGGGAAGGGAGTGAAAGGAGGCGAATGTTGTGGGCAAATCCCATGATTGGGGAGGCGAGGATCTCGCTATCATGCTTTAAATGAGGAAGATTTGGAAATGAGCAAAATATCGTCATATCAGGAAAAGCCAAAGGCACCGTTAGCTAATATTTGGGTTTAATGTTTCTGTTTTTACTGGAGAAACATTTTTCCTGCCACACTCACATAAAAATGAGTGGGTTCTATTATAAAGAGAAGAGAGAAAAAATATTAGTGTGACCTACACACTTTTATGTGAGTATGACAAAAAAAATGTTTCTGCCGTAAAAGTATAAATATTAAACCCTTTCTAATAAGAGGGTAGAAGTCAATGGGACGAAGGTGATGGTGAAGAATTCTCAAGAAATAAGGAAAGGACTAATAAGAGGGTTGGGAAGCAAGTGGGTTCTTTAAGTGGGCCGCTATCTCCAAGTAAAGTCAATGGGCCGAAGGTGATAAAGAAGAATTCTCAGGAGTTTTTTTTTTCCTCTCAGGAGGGTGGGACTGGGATAAATTGAATGGTCTATTGCTAGCATCAATTATCAATTATTCAGGCTATTGCTCGAGTGTACCCAGTGATGAATGGGGTACCGCTGACAGACTAACACTACAAAAAAAAAAAAAATCGACCACTTTCGGCGGCAACTTTAAAAGTCGTCGCTGAAAGTATCGACTTTCAGTGGCGACATATTTTGTTGCCGCTGAAAGTGTGACAATCAGCGGCTACAATATGTTGTCGCCACTGAAGGTCTATCTTTCAGCCACGACATTCAATGTCGTCGCTACCACTAAAAGTAATTGTTTTCGGCGGTGACTCTCATTTGTCACCACCGAAGGCTGTTTTAGCGGACCCGAAAGTCTTATTTACAATTTTTTAAAAAACAATTGGACTTATGATATTTATACAATGAATATGTTTATTGATGTAATTTTTCATGAATGAATAAATTAATTCTTTGGATTATTGTGAGATAAAGAGAGTTTAAGAGATAATGTGTTGTGCATGAGAGAGTGACATGACGTTGTTAACTCTTAGAAATTGAGAATATTCCAACACATGTCCTTTTCCTTTTAACTATTTTTGAAATCAAAATGAACAAAAAAGGAAGTTTATGGAAGAAAATGTGCATGTCAACTATCAAGCAAAAAGTTAAAGAATTTCTTTTTTTATCTTGTATGTTTGTTGGTAAAATAGAAATATATTCACTAACATTGCATTATCACATTAATGTTGTTGCTTAAAATTGATTTTCGTTAATTGTAGCAAGAGACATTTCATTGAAATACTATTGAAGAGGAAATTGATCTAGTTTTATGAAATGTAAAAGGGAGAAATAATCCTAAGCTTCATTTAATCTTTGAAGTCAAATAATCATTTGTATTTATCACTTTCTAGTTATAAAAATAGTGTTTCAAAATTCTCTTTCCATATCAAAATTTGTCATGTCTCAACTTAATTGAATTCACTAAACCTTTTGCTTGATTATTTGTTAATCAAATCCTCGTGGGAACGATCTCTACTTATCACTTTCTTACTTGGCGCGACTCGTGCACTTGCGATAGTAAACATGTGTGTATTTGAGAGAGATGATAATTATTTGTACTGGTATATGTGTGTGTGTGTGTGTGTGAGAGAGAGAGAGAGAGAGAGAGAGATGAAGAATTCAGGGAAAATCCATCTTGGGGCCCTTTTTGAGGAAAAAATCCCAAAAAGGGCCCCAAGATTCTGAAAATCCCAAAAAGGGCCCTTGAGCCCTTTCTGGGATTTTCAGAAGGGCCCTTTTTGGGATTTTTAGAATCTCCACTAACAACTAAATCAGCCAAATTAACAACAAAATCAATACCCGTTAACAACTAAATCAGCCGCATTAACAACAATATTTTAACAACTAAATCAGTCACATTAACAACAATATCAGCCCCGGTTAACAACTATATCAGCCACATTGACAACTCACGCAGATTTTGGCCCTTTCTGGGATTTTTTTTCCCCCCAAAAAGAGCCCCAAGATGGATTTTCCCAAGAATTAAAGATATAATATATGTGTGAGGAAGGGAGTGCAGGCATGAGAGAGGGGATGGATAATACAATTGAGAGGAGTATACAATATAATTGATTGTTTTGGATAATATAATTATATTATAATTAAATTTATATAAGTATACTTGTTTTTTATAAATAGTATACTTAAATGAAATGATAATATTATAAAATGAATGTTTGTAACAGTGAGAGTGAAAAGTAATATAATGTTTTATTCCAACTATGAAAAATACTATAATGTTTTATATTTTTATTATTAGTTTTCAAAATTCAAGTAAATTAACCAAGCCTTAGTTCAATTCCCTCTATTATCATTTTGCCTTTTTCTCAACATACTCTTAAAATTCATTCATATGGTTTTATTAATTTCTCTTTTATAGAAAAGCCATTCACGCAGATAGTTACAAAATGTCTAATCTTGAATGAACTATGTGCTTGTAATCATGCACAAGGAAAATTCTTGATGCATTAATTACCATTAAATTTAATATAATTCATTTTTATTATAGCATATTAAGTGTAAATTTTTAGTTTGACTTCTCTTATTAGATTCTCAAGCCTTTTGTGTCCCCAAGATATTCACAAAGGTAAACTTATTGATCGCCCTCCAAAAATTTTGCAGCTTCCCTCCATTTAACTTAATTGACAAAAAGAAAAAAACACATTTGCCCTTTGAAGCTTCAAACCCTACGGTGCATCTTCTTCCACTTCTCTTCTCGGCTTCTTTGAGCTCCTTTGTCGTCAACAGGCTACCATCGATTTGAACCTGGTGAAGTTTTTGTTGGTTAATTTTGTCTATTACATAACTTTCATGAGGTTGAAAATAAAAATTTTGTTTAATCATTGCGGAAACCCGTAACTCCTTACGGTCCTCATGAATTATTAACCTTAACTCATTACACTAATTAGTTATTAATAATTAATCTGTAACTCTTTACGGTACTCATGAGAATTCATAACAATTTATAATATTCATGAGTTTCAGGATTACTCGTTAAAACAACTATTGGGGTTTAGGATAATTTGATAAAACGATTATTGGAGATTAGAATTACCTTAGATCACTCGAAGACTTCAAGGTTGTTGATGTCCTCTAACGTTGATCCACACGGCTACCCCCTGATTGCAATGAGAACTCCTTCTCTTGAAACCTCCCACTCTTTGGATGCTTGTTAGGCGAAGACAAGGTTGAGTTTTGGTTTCCTTGGGTTTTTATCTTTTCAAAAAGATGATGGTTTCTTAGGATTAGGTTAAAGATAGGATGAATAAGGTTGAAATCTTACCTTTTTATGGATGGTGCATTTTCCTCTCTAAACCTTTGGTAAAAACCAAAATTTAGAGAGCATAAGGATTCTTTTTTTTCTCCTAGAAAAACGTGCAAGAGGAAGGCACACCAAAAATCAGCACTTTATAAGAGTCAAACCCTAATTTAAGTGCTTGCAAGAAAGGCCCAATCCAAGCTTGAATTGGAAAAATCCAATTCACAATGAATTAAATTCATATCTTGATTGATTTATTGAATTTAAGATGATGAATCACATTCATATCTTGATTGATTGAATCAATCATTTAAGATGATAGATCACATTTATTTCATTTTTCCTTCAAAAAACGTCCATAAAAAGGGCACATAAAAAATCAGCACTTTATAAGAGTTTAACCCTAATTTAAGTGCTCACAAGAAAGGCTCAATTCATACTTGAATTGGAAAATCCAAATCATAATGAATTAAATTTATATCTTGATTGATTGAATAATAATTTAAGATGATGGATCACATTCATCTCTTAAACTAAAATTCAAAATCATTCTTAAATCAATCCTTATTTATTATTTCTCCTATCTCCATTCAATCATTATTGGATCTTTTTTATATATATATATATATATATATATTAGATAATTCAGAATTATCTTTTATAACCCAACCTCTTGAATTTAAATTCAAAATTAAAATTCAAACTTACACTCAAAATTTGAATTCCAAATTCAACTTGGCTAAGACCCCATTGGGTCTTCCAACACATTTGGGCCCTTTTGTGGAGAAATTGATTTCCCACTTGGGACCATATATGTGACGCCATTTTCTTTTTATTGGGCTTGGAGTCTCACTCTAACCCAATTACACATTTACTCTTGATAAAGCCCAATAACAGTTATTGGCCCAAGTTTGCTAATTTTAAACAATCGGGAATAACCTTTGTGTGTGACCCATTAGGCTCAACTAGTCACTGACATAAATAAACTTGAACCAATTAAAACTCTTCAAATGGGCCCAATTTATTTAATGACCTCATAAGACACTAGCAATGATCTGCGGCCCCAGAACTAATTGAGTTGATCAAATGATCTACCTTTCATATTTGGAGACCGTGCAGGCATCATCCCTCACATCGTCATTCACATTTAGTCGAGAGCAAAGATAGAGTATCATCTCTCTTAATTGACTAAATGTAGCTAATTCACAGAACTATGAATCTTCTTATATTAACTCTATAACGGATCATGACTCTTCATAATCACTTGCTGTGCGCACAGACTCCCGAGTTAATTGGAAGCTATTCAAGCTCTACCGGTCTTGTGAATGAGTAATCCCTTGTAGGGGACTGTGAGTCCTCTCAGCATGTCCATCTATACTCATGTATTTGAGTTATACCCAAGAGTACACTGTTCTCCCCATTTTCAGGTGGATAGAGTTGTACGGTCAAAGTATAACCCTAGGACATAGTGTTCGATGACATCCTTAAGTCCAAGACGATCTGCACTACCAAACGATGAGAGACTTTACATATCCAATGATACTCTTTACAATGAATCTTTGTGGAGTCTCTCGGCGGGTCAGTTCGGTGTTATCTGTTCTCCAACAGATCCACCCACGACATCAGCTAAGACATCTCCATGCCTGTATTCCATGAGGTGCCTACCTTGTATCTCTATACAAGTAGATGATGTCGTACTAGTCTTGTTTAGATCATCAATGCCCTTTCTTGGTGATTCAAGACTATGAACAAGTTTTAAGCAATAGATATCCAGTGTTCTCGAGTCCTCATGATCAAGATATTTATCATTGATCCTCAAGTATAACACATGTTCTATTCCTAGGGCTTTTATCTTCAAACACATATTTACCTTATAATAAAAGCGAGACATAAATATAATAAAGATAAAATATGCTCATTTATTAATAATGAAATACTACAACGTATAAATGGTGTTGATCTGTTCTCACATATTGTCTCTAGGACACCTAAATACTAACAGTTTTGACTTCTGAGCCTCTGTGACTCCATCTTGCTTTGTCTTATTGTCACGGCGTCCGACGACGTTCCAAGCCTCTGATCTCTGTATTGCTGTGTCTTCTCCGTCTTGAAATTGAGGTGTGTTCTGCTTGAAATTAAGTGTAATCTGTGCTTGAAATTCTACCTCATTTAGACAAAATCAAACATCCAAATGCCCCAACAGGAAAGAAAACACAGATGAATATTTTTTTAACTGGAAATTCATGGGTCGTTTGTGTCGTCTTCGTTTCCTAAGTGTTGTTCTGTGTGTGTTTGTACAGTCCACAAATACCGGTTTATAGGCAGCACAGTTTTATGTTATTTGTTTAGAACCGATTCGCTTATGATGATAATCAGAAAGTGTGAATTTAATATACTAGAATTTGAACTTAACCTGTTTGGTTTCTCTTGTAGTTTCACGGTATTTTTTTATTTTTGTTTTGATTGAATCTCATCTATTTGTTATGATTGATTATTGCAAGAATTTTAATTTTTTTGATTAGGTAGGAAGGTTTAAATTAATTAGGGATATTGGGTAAAATGTAATTACCTAGACAAAATATATTATGAACGATGTAGGAAGGTTTAATTGACGAACAAACGCCAGGAGTACCAGGCACAAAATTGTTTTGAAGGGAGCAAAAATATCAATGAACAATTTAAAACTTCTGCGAATAGACCAAAACAGGGATTGTGCTACTTTCACAAGTTTTAAATTCTTCATTGGTGTTTTTGCTTCCTTTCAATTGTTCATTGGTATTTTTGCTCCCTTCAAAACATTTATGTGTCTGGTGCTCCCAGCGTAATACTTTGTTCGCCAATTTGCACCTTGTGTTGACATATGCCCAAGTGATTAGATCACAAGATGCCAAGTGTCTTTGAAGCATCTTTTTTTTTCATTTTTCTCTCTCTTATTAGGCACCAGTTTTGTCAGGGAGAGTGAAGGCCTAATGAATTCCCCTAACTCCCAAGTCCAGTGTTCAAAAAAGTCAAGTACGTGTCCAAACCGGAGATCGATGAATTCCCCAGACCCAAACGCTATGTGACACATTCTGGTGCTGCCAACACAAAAGTGCTTCCATACTTTGTAATCATGAGGGACACGTGTCACCTTTCTATTAAACCAACACAAAAGAAGCTTTATGTTGTGTCATGATGAGGGGCATATGTCATGATCTTATTGCAACGACTCAAAAGCTATGTCATCATTAGTCATCATAACTTATTTTATTAAAGCTACTTTATCGGTACTTACTCAGGACTCTGCTCGGGTGTTACTCGGGATTACGGCACGCATACCAAGACCCGCCAAATGACACCAGGTTAGATTATGTATATAGGCCCCATATGGCACCACATACCGTCATCATGTTCCAAAAACGCAAGGTACACTTATGTGCCTTGAAAGCACCACGTACACACCTATACCTACACGTTTGCTCAACCAATCATGCCATATCTCAGGACATAGCTAGGTGGCATCTTTCTACCAACCCAATGGCACCGTATAAGCGTTATGTGCCCTTCTGCACTACTACTTTAATCTATGGCCTACACATACTAGGTCCACTATCTAGTATGGCCGAATCACATAGTCTCTGAGAGCTATTCTATCTCTCAACTTTCTTAGACTCTTCCTGAACCGAGCTTAGCCGTCTACCTAATATAGGCTTATCCTCAAGTCTCTGTGCCAAAAATTCAGGATATTACACAAATAATATATTTTTATTAAGGTACCCCATAAGATATTACATATTTTAGGCATTCCCACCCTTTCAAATATTTCAATAAAAATATTGATCTAATCTCGCCATAAAATTCTCTTTCATTCTATTTAATTGAATCAGAATTCCTCAAATATTGTCATGCAAACAATAAATTAATGTATTTGACACATCAAATCTCAACTTAAATTAATAATAACAATTAAAAAGAATAATAACGTCAACCAACGCTGATAATATGTGAGGAGAGAAAAAAACACTTGCCTCATAAGATATTCATTATCTTGGACAAAAAAATAGGATATTCATTATCTTCAATTCACTAAATTAATATTGATCGAAACCTTATTAAAATAAGAAGAAATAATAGGAGATTTAGTCTATGAGGGATAATAGGAGATTAGCAAAATTCGAGAGATAATAGGATATCAACACTATTAAAACCAAATTAATAAATTGTTTACATTCTCATATATGATCATTGATGGATAATAAAGCCTCATACTTCAATAAATTCATCATCGTGCAGAAAATCAAGGACTAACATAAACAATTATTAAATAATATATTGCTTTTAAACTCAGCCATAAAGATTGAGTACATAAGTTATAATCGTCACAAACCAAAAGCCATCACCACTATTGTGGTTAATGTTCTAAAATCAACACGTACCTTAGTTAGGAAATAATTCATAAATGAAAACAAAAAACGGAATAAGATATCATGTTATACATTTAAGGGAAATATACTTCTTATGTTGTAGAAGAAGTGTATCCTCATGTCATAGATACTTCGATTTCCGAGAAAATTCACCAAAATAAGAAGGAAAAAAAAATTACTGGACTAATGTACTTTTCAAAATATTTTCCAAACTAATGCTAACGCCACCAGTGACGTGGCAGGGTGTCACGCCACTGGTAGTGACGTGACACTCACTGGTGGCGTGAATTAAATTCACGCCACCTAGTGGCGTGATAAAGCATCACGCCAGAGTGGCGTGAATTATTAAAAAAATATATTAATTAAAATACTTTAATTAAATATCTAATTTATTATAAATAATAAAAAAGTAAATAATAATTTTAATTAATAATTAAGGGAATTAAAATATCTAAAATTTATTATAAACCTTAGGAACAAGATTAATTAGTAAATTAATTAATTAATGAATTTATTATAAACCTTAAGATAGATGACTAATTATTTAATTTTTTGTACATTAAAAATTTGATATATAAAGTATCCTAAGATAGATAATATAAGTTTAAATAGAGAATAATAATTAGTTAAATAATTAATTCACTAATTAAAAATTTACAATAACACAATGGATGATCCACGCGCGCGCAATAAATTGCACAATATATTTGACTAATAAAAATTTACAATAACACAATACAGATCCCAAAAACAAGGGAATCTTTTGTTTAAACTTCAAGATTACGCGGTATAATTTGGTTATAACAAAAGATTCCCCTGTTTTGGGATCTGTATTGTGTTATTGTAAATTTTTATTAGTCAAATATATTGTGCAATTAATTGCAAAGCCGTGGATCATCCATTATGTTTATTGTAAATTTTTAATTCACTAATTTTTAATTGGTGAATTAATTATTGAACTAATTATTATTCTCTATTTAAACTTATCTTATCTATGGATACTTTATATATCAAATTGTTAATATACAAAAAATTAAATAATTAGTCATCTATCTCAAGGTTTATAATAAATTCATTAATTAATTAATTTACTAATTAATCTTGTTCCTAAGGTTTATAATAAATTTTAGATATTTTAGTTCCCTTAATTATTAATTAAAATTATTATTTACTTTTTTTATTTATAATTAATTAGATATTTAATTAAAGTATTTTAATCAATTATAATTTTTTTTAATTATAATTCACGCCACTAGGTGGCGTGAATTAGTGACGTGATAGAGTCTCACGTCACTATCAGTGGCGTGACACTCTGCCACGTTACTGATGGCGTTAGCATTAGTTTGGAAAATATGTTGAAAAGTGCATTAGTCCGGTAATTTTTTCTTCTTCTTATTTTGGTGAATTTCCCTCGATTTATGTGTTTGAGGTTTTTTTTTTTTAAAAAAAAAAAGACGTGGGTCCTACCATTTCATGTGTGTATAGGAATCTTCTTCTTCTCATGCAACATGAGAAGTTTAAACCCCTACATTTAAACTAAAAACTTGATTGCTTCAAGCCATTTAATTCAAAGATGAAAAAAATTAATATTATACGGCTTCTGGCCATAAAAAAATTGACACAATGGCTTTTGGCCATTTAATAAGATAAATAAAATAGAATGTTACGGCTTCTAACCATATAATCTCAAAATACGAGGAAAAAATTATATGGCTTCTGGCCATTAAAACATAGATGATGTAAATTATATGACTTTTGGCCAAATAACTCAAAATGTAAAATTAAAATTATATGGCAAATTCGTAATCAAAAGTAAACTATTGTCCACAAATAATACATATAAAACGTAAGAAACATACCACTAAGCAACATTAGTACAATGACTATCATTATCATATTCTTCGCCATTATTATCAATTTCAAAGATATTTGATTGTGCTTTACTTTGAATAATACTGAGTGAGATTTTCAAAGAAAAAAAAAAGGAAAGAGAGACCGAGATTGAAATTTTTAGGGTTCTCACTTCCCAATTCTCAAGTCTAGGTAGCCTAGGTAATTTAAAAAAATCAAAAGGGCCTAAAGGGCTGACCCTTTTAAGTCCGAGGCCCTGCAGGACCAATTTCATTTAACTCCTCTAATTTTCAAGCTCAGCTCTTGAAGGGCCGAGGCTTAAACGGACCGGCCCGATTTCCTGGCTATACCCTTAACCCAACAACACAATAATGTAGATAAATAAAAAGAAAACAAAAAGTATATAGATCTGATGGTAATCCTTTAGGAGACCGCAAATATTGATTAGAACTTCAAATTTCGTCAAAAATGGTGACATCAGGTCACTATGGAATGTATAAAAATATCAATTAGAACTTCTAGTTTCATTGAATATAGTGACATTAGGTCATCATTGTTAGTTCTCTATGTGTTTTGATGATAACTGACAATTGTAAACAAAATAGGAAGTTTTCTTTTAGTAAGTTGAAAAACTTACTATCAAAGGAAAACTCAAGTTTTGGTTCAAAACTCGAGTTTTGATCTTAATGAGAAAAATCCCGAACAAAGCAAAAGCTGCTAGGTTTTTCGGAAAACTCCGTTTTCACCATACGAGACTTCTCAATGTTTTTCGGAAAAGAAAAAACTCCGAGTTTTCATTGAAAACTCGAGTTTTGGTCATACAAAAAGTCTCCAAAACTTTAAGATTGTGAAAACTCCAGTTTTGGTACAAAACCGCCAGTTTTCAGTTTGGCATGAGTTTTCCAAGTTTTTACTAAGATTTGTGAAAACTCCAGTTTTGGTACAAAACCGCCAGTTTTCAGTTTGGCATGAGTTTTCCAAGTTTTTACTAAGATTTGTGAAAACTCGAGTTTTGACTTGGCAGAGAACTCTCAAAGTTTACACAGTTTTGATAACCGCCGTTTTTGTGAAAATCTCCAGTTTTGACTTAACACGGTTTTTATCAAAGTTTTCATGATTAAATGAAAACTCGAGTTTTGAATGAAAACTCGAGTTTTGTCTGCGAAAAGCATTCATATTTTACCCAGTTTTTAAAACCGCCAGTTTTCATGAAAACCTCCAATTTCGAGTTTGGCAAGGTTTTCTCAAAGTTTTCACAGTAAAGTGAAAAATTGAGTTTTGCTCGAGCGAGAAAGCCTTTGTGTTTTCTCGATTTTGAGAACTGCGCGGTTTTCTCCAAAACCTCCAGTTTTGACTTGGTACGATTTCCTCAAGTTTTCATACTTAAATGAAAACTCGAGTTTTGATATGAAAACTCGAGTTTTGATATGAAAACTCGAGTTTTGGCCAAGCCGAGAGTTTAATGTTTTTCAATGTTTTGAAAACCTCTAGTTTTGGAATAAAACCTCCGGTTATAATGTTTTGGACTTAAATCGATTTTACACACCAAAGTCCAAAACTCGAGTTTTGAGAAACAAAACTCGAGTTTCCATCGCAGAGTTTGAAATTCGAATCTGACGAATTTGTGAAACCTTCTTATTTGATCTTAATATTTTTCATTATTATTCTCTGATATTCCTAGCTATGTTTAACCACTTTGTTAGTGAGTTTCAGATGAATTAGAGAATATTTATTGAAGGTTTAAAGCAAAAGCAAAAAGTATGTCGAACATTAAATGCTAAACCCGAAAAGTTGCATACTTTTGGGTAATCCGCTACGCACACGCTTAACAAAGAATTAAAGAATGTTTCTACATCTAGCAAATTTTTGCCACTCCAACGGATTTATTTTCAAGAAGTCAACTCTGAGCTTCTGCACAGCTGGATTAAGAGAAGATTAGTGAGAGAAGAAGACCTAAGCTTAAGCTAATCCTTGTCTAATGAAGGAAACGGTTATATTGAAGATTACAATGGTCATCTAATGCACTCTTAGCATAAATAGAACTGCATTCAAGTCTTCTCAACTAACACAACCACTGAAAACGAATTGCATTCAAAGTTCTTCAACTACTTTCAATTTTCATCCGTAAAGTATCTTTTGATACATTGAGCTTCAGTGTTTATTCTTATATACTCTTAGAGAGTTTCTTAAGTGTGAATCATTTATTGTAAGGAATTACAAGTCGGGGACTTGGTGATTGGGTTCATTGATTGCAACTTGTAAGGGGGAGTAAGTTCTATCGAGAGAATTACTCTTGAGTACGAGTGTGTAATCAATCGTGATAGTGAAATCCCAGTGTGCGGGACTTGGACGTAGGTCAAGATATTAGACCGAACCAGTATAAATCTCTTGTGTCTTGCTATTCTTCTCTATCCTTTGTTCTGCTCTGTTTTAGTATTCGAAAAACATAGCACCTCTGAAAGAATTTTTTAAAATCCCCAATTCACCCCACCTCTTGGTGATTAAGCTCCACTTTCAATCATGAGAGAAAACATATTGATTGGTACTTCAAGTACCATTGAAAAGGGTGACTTCAAGGCACATGGGAATAAAAGAAAAAAGAAATAGTGGAGAAGAAGAAGAAAAAAAATCCAAAACAAAGAGATATTTAAATATCATACCCAAGCTAAAAGAGAGATGAGAAGAAAAGAGAAAATAAAAGAACAAGATGGAACAATTTTATTTACTATTCAGATGTGTGTTCAATATATAACATATGCTTCCTATTTATATTCATAACTATATAATTTACAATAAATATGATTTCCATAATCATAGAAAATAATAAGAAAAATAATAAGGAGATGAGAGAAATAATAGGAAGATGGACATCTCTATTAATATATTATTCATAACAATTATGTATTTTTCCCTTGTTTTTTGCCCAACTAATCCTACTCCATTTACTGAATGGACAAAAGGGAAAACGCGGTTTTTTAAATACAAAAAATTCTTTTGCAAAAAAAAAAAAAAAAAAAAAAAAAAAAAAAAAAAAAAAATCTTAATAATGTGTATGACCTTGTCCTTCCCGGGGGCGTATGACCTTATCCTTGCTTACATGATTATACTTCTATCATGGTGGAACCAATAAACACCTTAAACCCAATTAACTATTTTTTAAAATTTAATAACATTTTAACTTTGATAAATTTAATATGTGTGTGTGTGACTTTTAATGGGAAGTGAAAAGAAAGTAACAATCTAGAGAACAATAAATTAAGAGTAAGATTGAAATTTTATTTTTATATAATAAATTTAAGGATGTGATTTATATTGAAGAAAAGAAAAATACTCTTTATAATTATTGTGAGATTCGTGTGTTGACTCTCTAAATTTACTACTCATCCTCCCAAATTATAGGAGCTATTTACCAGAATTTGGAGAGATTAAGGAGAGAAGTTAAATTAGTTAATTATAATTATTTTCTGAAAATACCCCTACTGAAATTGAAAAGTACATAAGGCAAAATTAGTTGAATAGTAGCCCACGCACAGTAATCTCACGATTTCTCTGTCTTCGAATCCTGGAGCCTTCTTTTATGAGCATTGACATTCCCTTATCTCTCAAATATTTTTATGGGACAACAACGTCTCCGTCATTATTAGCTTCACTCTATTGCAAAAAGATAATGAACTTAATGTTTTATTAGGTTATTTTAGGGAAAAAAATTAATCACTTTGGACGGATGGTGAATTTTTTTAAAGGAATATTAAAATTATTTTATTTAAAATAAAAAATAAAGTAGAATCTCTCACTTGATAGAATATAAGCGTGTTGTTAAATTAATTATTGTGGAAGAAGTATTAGTAGGGGTGATATGGGAAAAATATGACAAAATTGCTCAAAATTATTTTATAAAAAAAAAGTATAATTGAGGTGTATATGACATTAATGAGTTGTAAACATTATTTACTTTATTAAATATATAGGTATATTATTAAATTATTATTGAAAAAGTATAAATAAGGGTATTATAGGAAAAAATTGACAAAAGTTAAAACTTGCTCTTATAATTAGGACCAAAACCAACTCTAAAAAGTGTTCCTATAATTGGACCGGGAGGGAGTATTTTAGATTTCTTGTCTACAAAATTATATCAAGTCACTTTTAAACTTTGTGTTAGTTGTAAACTCGTGACTTCCCACACCGAGCTTATCATTTTTAGGTTTTCAACTTATAAAATTATAATAACTTGCTATTAGACTCTTTCTAGCTTTATTGATTTGATTATGCTCAATTAGTTTATCTATCAATTTTATAGATTTTATTTTTAAAATATGATAAATTATGAATAGTAATAGATTTAATTTTAATTATTTGAATTTAAAATATATTTAAATAAAATTGTTATCATTCTTTGTATTTTAATAATAAACTATTAGTACCTATTTATTTATAAAAGCAAGTTTTTATGACTGGTTAAAAAATTATGAATTTACTATTTAAGTTCACGATATGATTTTAAGTCACTTTCATAAATTTGCCTAAATTTGTGATTTTAACAACCTTCCTCTCTATATCCTATCCTATTGATTAGACAAGAAGAGTATCAGGTAGCATGTAGTAGTTGATTTTTTTGGTTATGCATCATAAATATTATCCGGTGATATGAAATGATGTTATATTTAGTATCGAGAAAGAAGTTTTATGTTGTACATGTTGGGGATTGGAGAAAAAAACAAAAAGAAGTTTTATGCCCAAAGGATGAGAGGGAGTAGCATTGTATCTATTATTTTATTATCCAACTGTTAATGAAAAAGTTATTTATCACTCTTTTTTACAGATGAGAAGTATGTATTACTCCATCTGATAATAAATATAGGAATTAACCAAGACTCCTAAGTAATGCGGTGGTATTAAATTGTTTAAAAAACTTTAGTCTTGGTTCGAAACCCCTCCCCTATCGCCTATATATCAAAAAAATAAATAAATATAGGAATTGGATAATTTTTTCTTTAGGTGGAATTGAATAGTTAATTTACAGATATTTAAAAAAAGGTTTAAACTTCTCATGTTACATGAAAAGAAGAAGATTCTTACACACACATGAAATAGTGAGATCCACGTCTTTTTTTAAAAAAAAACTCAATCACAGAAATCTAAGTATTTATGACATTTAGATCACTTCTCCCGCAATAACGTAGAAGTATATTTCTCTTAAAAAAATTAGGTAAATTAGTTTTCTTAATAAATTTGTACTTGTTTAGTTTTCTAAAACACCCCTTTAATTATTATCTCAATTAATGAAAACCTCCTCAAATATCCACGATAAAGATAGTTTAAAATAGATTTTTAAATTTAGAAAACAAATTAAACTGATATCTTATATTTAGAATCAAAATAATTTTTTGGGAAAATCTCTTTATGATTTTAAGAAGCAAGCAAATTACAAAAAAAGTCCTTGCTGCCATATCCCTTGGCACTTTTGTGTTATTGAAAAAACAAAGCTCAAATTACGTAAACACCCTTAATGAATATATGTCTGAGGAGGAGACACCAGTTCGAAATCCGCCTGCACGCCTCACTTCCAAAAAAAATTGCCGCCGAGAACCACAAGCTCGACGCTGGGTTTTCGTCCAATTCCCGCGAAAACACTATGAAAATCTATCACTTCCCTTGCCTCGAAGACAACTCTTCGTACCTGTAAGCCCAACTCAATACGCCAGCCAGTTTCCCTTTGGCGACTGAACCCTGACTCTCAAGGTTCTTAAATATAATTTTTATTTAGTTTTTCCCTGTCAATATTTGAGGTGGGTTTTGCAGGATTGTTGACGAGAGTACCAAAGAAGGTGCAGTAGTGGATCCCATAGAACCGGGGAAGGTTCTCGAAGTTGCTAACTCGCATGTAGTCGATATCAAGCTCGTCCTCACCACGCACTATCACTGGTAGGTAATGCAACTATTTCCCCCTTTTTAAGAACAAACATCTCGCTGGCTGAGCATATACCCTGCTTATTCTAAATTTGGTCATAGATATTTTGTCCGGGATTTGTAAGAGTTTTAAAATTTCAGTGGATATAATTTGATTAGGCTGTTTATTTGGCTCCGGTAATTAAGTGTTTACTGCAGGAACTAATTATCAATTAGTAGCAATAATGGCCTGTGTCGAATCCTCAATTATTTCAAGCAATTAACTACCTGGGAACAAACTTGGTCAAATTGGCTCCAGCCAACATTGTCTAACTGACAGTCTTATATCTCTCTTATCAAATTAGTTGTATATGCTATATTTGAATACGTAAATATGAAAAAAAAAAAAATGAGTGTTTTACAACTTTTGGTAAGTAATGAGCTTCCCTTATTAATATGTCCTCTGCTGTTGCATTCTGCACCACCCTACTGTTTTGAAGTTGTGATTATCCATGTTTAACAGAAAACAACAAGGAAGAGGGATTTTTTTTTTTTTTTTTTTTTTAATAAAAAAAAAGTGAGAGAGTGATTATGCATGTTTTGTTAGTATGCGTTTGATTGTTTGCAAATATGAATTTCGCATATTAGGTGACAATTGAGGTCTTAGTTGCTGTGATTTTGTGCTGTCATTGACTGTGAAAATTACATTTTCATTTTTGGCTATTACAATTCTGTTCTTGCAGGGAATTTAGAGGTAAAAATTGAATTCTTCATCAGTTTCACTAATTATTTGTCGCTGGAATTGTGTAGTTATTGCTGTCAAATTTTGTGCTAACGATCATTTTGAGAAATTGAATTAATTCTAACATACCAGTATCATGTGCCCCGCTGAATTATGAATGATTTGGTCCCTCTCATAAGCAGTGATTGAAGAATTAATATTGTGGTTTTCGGAGGTTGAAATTCATTGCTTTAAAGAAGTTTGGGAATTTCAAGCCTGAAGTTGTTGGTTACTTACTACTAAACTTTCGAACTTGACCGTCCCTTGTTTACTGGGATTTTTTATTACATACAATCAAGTGCGCAAATATGAATTTCTTTGCAAATCGGACACATTTTCACTGCAGATTTGATGCAGAAAATTGTCGCTGACCCTAAAAAATGGTCTTTGGAAGCCAATGAAACACAAATCCTGCCTGAACATATAGGCTATAACATTGGTGATTGTGATTTCATCTTTGGCCCGTCACTTTGTCTTGACCACTAGTTTTCCTATGTCCTTGATACAAACAGATGACATTCTATGTCCTGGACTCCTTGGTCGACACTCTGACGTATATGTGGAAGCAAAGGGAACTGGAAGGTGGAGACAAATTGGGAAACAAACCACAGGCGTCGAAGAAGAAGCCAAAACGAATAGCCACCTAACTTTTTTGGTAGCTAGGATGACTTGTGAATGTGATGGCAGATAACTTACTAATTGTAGTTGGCTAACAATTTGTATTTGTGTAAAGGGGCATTTGTATTGATGACAATGTTGTTTATAATTTGTATTTGTGTAAAGGAGCATTTGTATTGATGACAATGTTGTTGAAAATTCAAATTTGTGTAAAAGGGTATTGTATTGATAACAATGTTGTTGACAATTTGTATTTTTGTAAATGTGCATTTGTATTGACTAGATTTTTGTTTTTCAGTTACATGATGAAATTTTTCGTGCCTTAGTGCACTTTATCAATGTTATGTAATGATATATATACAAAATGGTGTTATGTCAATGTCCAGTTTTTTGACAACTCCATGGGCTGCTTTTGTAAAGTGAATGTCCAAAAGTTAACATGTCAATGTCCAGGTTTTTAACAACTGCATCACAACGTTTTAACAACTCCATCTCACTGTTTTAACAACTCCATCATAACGTGTAACAACTCCATCTCCAGATTCTGACAACTCATTCTTTGAGCATTGATAACTTCATCTCCACATTTTTACAACTCTTTTTGTTGGTTTTGACAACTTCATCTTCAGGTTTTGACAACTCTTTTTATGGTTATTGACAACTCTTTCATCACGTTTTAACAACTCTATCGTTGGGTTCTGACAACTCTTTCTCTAGGTATTGACAACTCCATCTCCACGTTTTGACTTCTTCTTATGTTAGGTTTTGATAGCTCATTCTTCACGGTTTAAGAACTTCATCTCCAAATTTTGACAACACCATCTCCATGTTTTGACAACTCCTTCTGTTGGGTTTTAACCATGGTAGTTAAAAACGCATGGTAAATCGTAAAAAACGCGTTTTCACGTTTTAATCCAAGATAAACGTGTAACGTTTCAGGTAAAATCGGAAACAGAGTAAAATCGCTGGAATCGCGGGTTTAAAACGCAAAATCGCAAAAACGACGTGTTTTTGAATAAAGCGAACCAGAGTCTTTCATTTGATTCATCATTCATTTGATTCATTTCTTCTGGCGAAAAAAGAAACTCTAGATCCAGAGGCAGAGGCGCACGCGAACGGCGAATTGGCTACTGCTTGTCTGCTCCTCTCCGGCTGTCGTCTGAGGACTCTGATCGTCTTCCTCGTCTGCTAAAGTTGCAACAATCTTCGTCTTCAAGTTTCCTCGTCTAAAGTTGCAACAATCTTCGTCGGTTCTGCGGCCGATTTGGTTATGATTAGTTTTGATGATGTCGGCAAATGGTTTTGCCTAGCCCTAGCCCCGTTCTATCCGACTCCCGAATCCTT
This sequence comes from Acacia melanoxylon, assembly GCA_019022615.1. Lineage (NCBI taxonomy): Eukaryota > Viridiplantae > Streptophyta > Magnoliopsida > Fabales > Fabaceae > Acacia > Acacia melanoxylon. The sequence goes on along the minus strand of JAFJYJ010000030.1, from coordinate 5,703,034 downwards.
AGTCAACACAAAGGTAAAACCTCCTATGCTATGATTTGGCCTTTCCAAAACTTAGCCGCTCCAACATAAACTCATGATTAATTCAACGTGACAAATCCTTATCCATCAAATTGAAATTACTACATCAATCCATCTCAACCAAGTTTCTCAAATGCCGTTAAAATGTTTTGAAACTTATTCAATTTCAATCGTGTGAAAGGGAGTTCTATTTCTCTAATTCATAGTTTCAACAATCTCACTCAGTGTGTTTTTAATCTCAGAAAATTGTATGATAGCTCCTGGCATTTTAGCCCAAAATTTATTTTTTAATAGGATATCTCATTTGAATGCCAGTGGTTATGTTCTTATTTTGAAAATGTGTTCTCGTGTTTCGAAGATTTGCTTCTTGCTCGATTTTTCAAAAACTTCTTGTGTCTTGAAGATTTTTGGGTGTAGCAATTCACACTATTTTGTGGAAATAGGGTTTTGGGCTTTTGGCTAGAATCAATGGAGTTCATTGTATCATATGAGTTTCAAGCGATTCTTATTGAATAAACTCTTATTGGTCAAGTATTTTGAAGTATTAATATCAAAACCTAAGGATTTCCCTCATTTATTGTTTTTGCCCTTTATTTCGCATTTGGCATTATTGTTAAGCATGGTTCTATTCTATCAATCTCACTCACCTTATTCCATTAGGAACCTGCCACATGACAAAGGAGAAAAAATGAGCAAGAATTTCAGAACTAGGTATTCACTTGATATTGCATTGATCAGTATATGTATGGATGATGGCAGGTGTCTTACTTTTCTTGATTTTTTTAAATATATGCAGGTAAAATCTACGTTTTGTATTACGATTTTACGTTTTACGATTTTTCATTCTCCTTCCGTTTTCAAGTAAAATCTACGTTTTCACTACCATGGTTTTAACAACTCCTTCTTCACGTTTTAACAACTTCATCGTTGGGTTTTGACAATTCCTTCTCTGGTTATTGACAACTCCATCTCTAGATTCTGACACCTCCTTCTCTGGGTATTGAAAACTTCATCTTCATGTTTTGACAACTCATTCTATTGGGTTTTGACAACTTTATCTCCAAGTTCTAACAACTTCATCACAACATCATCTTCTCTAGGTATTTACAACTTCATCACAATGTTTTAACAACTCCATTTTCAAGTTCTGACAACTCTTCTCTAGGTATTGACAACTTCATCTCTATGTTTTGACAACTACTTCCATTAGAGTTTGACAACCTTCATCACAACATTTTAACAACTCCTTCTCTAGGTATTGACAACTATATCTCCACATTTTGACAACTCCTTCTATTGGGTTTTAACAACTTAATCTCCACGTTTTAACAACTCCATCTCCACATTTTTACAACTCCTTTTGTTGGGTGTTGACAGCTACATCTCTACGTTTTCATTACTTTTTTTAAATAATTATAGATGATATGATTCATTGAAACTCCTCATAGATTGTGTCTTCCTTTATGCATTTTGTTCTTACCAAACCATCAACATATTGACTTTCATCTCCTCCACAATTTACAACCCCCCTCACATGAAAGAAACAAAATAGATTCTTCCTCGAAATACTAGTCATCTTTCATGATGATTTGCAACATACACTTAGTATTAACAACTTAAATAGTCATATTAAAAACTACAACTATACGGATTAACAACATCGTTTTTAATCTCATATCAGTGTTTTGACATCCAAAAAAAGAACATCACATTCAACTATTCCCACTCAAAATAGAGTAATCCATATGTTACCATGCCGGAAAAAAAGAAAAAGAAAAAGAAAAAAGCAACATTTTATTACCCCTACCAACAACGATTAAACACCATGCACAATGGTGAAAATAATATCTTTATCAAAATCTTAACATTACTTATCTAGTTCCCAGCCGATAGCCTCCTCATGAGCCCAAGCTCCAATCTTTCAACCAGCCACCCTTCAATCTGAACAAACCAAACGTACACAGCAAAAATCCAAGTCAGTTCAACCTCTAACACAATTGATGAAAGCTGCAAGTCAGGTTGGCCTCTTACTTGCCTTCATAGTTGGACCTTCAACCTTGACCATCCACCCTCGCATTTTTTTTGTTTTGTTTCTCATTAATTAGAAGTAGAGCACGACAAGTCTTCCTGCTGTTCCTTTTCTTTTTTATTCCATGGGGCAGCAATGTAATTTCATCTTCTTAATTAATCACAACCCAGTCCCTTGGGACTTTCTTGAGGGAGAATTTTTTATGGGATTTTTTTATAATTTTTTTAGTCTCGTGGGACCTTAAAGGAATTTTCTGTAATTTTTTTAAGGGAAAATTCCATTTAAATACCAAATGAATTTGCAAAACCCTCAGAGGTCCTTCGAACTTGTAAAAAGACTAAGAGAGTCTTAGGACTATGATGGATATCAAATCGCGTGAAATTACCTTTCTACCCTTACATTTAAATAAATTCAAAAAAAAAACCCACACCCCTACCCCACCACCACCACCACCGTGCCGGCCACCACCACCACCGCCGGCGCCGGTAGTGGTGGTGGCCACCACCACTACCGGTGGTGGTGGTGGTGGTGGTGGTGGTGGTGGTGGTGGTGGTGGTGGTGGTGGGGTGGGGTGGGGTTTTTTTTTTTAAGAAAAAATTTATTTAAATGTAAGGGTAGAAAGGTAATTTCACGCAAATTTCATATCCCTCATGGTCCTTAAGATGCATCTCAATCTTTTTACAAATTCAATCTTTTTACAAATTCATCCTGTATTTAAATGGAATTTTCCCTTTTTTTAACCAAAGAGGAGGCAACATGTAATTGATTACAAGTTCAAATGTTTTTCATTTCTTGGTATACTCAAATTGTGTTTTGTAAGCATCCATGACCCTCGAGCGGGTATATCGGATGACTTTTTGCTGTGTTTGTGCTTTGCAATGGATTTCATTTTTTGAACAGTAAATTTCGACTTTACAAAATTGGATTGAATGATTCAAAGAAAATCGAATTATACATGTTTTATTAAATATTTTATATTATTTCATCTGTAGAAAATATTAAAGATGATATATTTTAACCTAACAAAATATATATATAAAAAATCTGTTCAACCCAATTTTCTTAAATTTGGTTAAAAAATAATTTCAATATATATAATTTAAATAAATCAAATTTGATCTAAACAGCAGTAAAGAAACAAAAATCTGCACATGTTTTTCCTTTTTGGCGTATGGTTGTTAAAAAATAGAAAAAAAGTCCCAGGCCTAAAATATGGTCTAAAAGTGTAAGGTTAGGTTAGATCCATTTAAATTTGATTTTGAATCTTTGAGGAGATATTTGTGTTCGGAGGGGCAGCCACAAATTCCAAACCGAATACCTGATAATAATATTTCAAAAATATTGAAAATTAAACCAATTAATGAATCAATCCACGTAGTGGTTCAAATCAGGATGAACGTAGATTACCTGATATGAGTAAATTTTTTCATATAAAATAAGATGCGACTTCATTCAGGCATGGGTAAATTTATTGAGTTTAGTTTAGGGACCTGATATGTTTTTCTATTAAAAATTAGTCACCCTTATTTTAAAATTTTAAAACTCAATAAAATCTGCTAAATTTTAATTTAATATTAAAAAAAAATTTCAGTTCTTATAGTTTTGACTCACTCCTAATTCAATCACTAAACTTTAATTTAATACAATTTAGTTTTTACAGTCTTAATTTAGTTGTAATTAAGTCCTTAAACTTTGACTAATGCAACTTAATTATGATAATTTAACCATTTAAAATATTAGTCCCTATATTTTAAAAAATAAAATTTTATATTTTATGAAATTTAGAGCTCACAGTTTTATCAATGGTTTGGGAAATAATTGCAGTGCCTTGAAGTTTATAGATCAAGTTTTATTATTAGCAAATGAAATTTAAAATTGGATTCAATTGCCAGGCGCATATCCCAACACCAATATCCTGAAGCGCATTATAAAAAATTTAAGGATTCAATTGCCAGGCGCATATCCCAGAAGCGCATTATAAAAGGAGGCACCTCTCAGACAGACATCTCGCTGACCGCTGGATTGCCGCTAGGCGCTAGCCCAGAAATGATTCACAACTATCAACCACGCGCCATGCAAGCGCGTGTGTGGGACCCCCTTCTTCCCTACTCTCTGCAAAGTTGACAGAAACTGAAGAAGATGCCGGAGTAACGCCGTTCCTCTTTTGGGAATTTTTGATTGGGAGACGCCTCGAACTTCGCAATATCCTTTCCATAATACGACGTAGTTTCACTCCCAATTTCAATACTCCCTCCTTTTTCTAATAAGTAACAACCATCTAAATAAAAATCATGTAGGGTTAAAATTACAAATGAATAACCCCTCATCTTTGGTTCAACTTTCGGACACTCTCCCCAAAAAGATGAGGTTTAATCCTGGAGTTGGTCAGGATATTGGGGAGACATTCTAACTTCCAGATGCACAGGTAAGCGTTTAAGGTAATAGGCGGCCGCCGCCAACATCGGCGTTGGTGAAGAAGGGAGGTTAGAACTTTCTTGCTTGGATCGTGGGTGAACCTAACCCATTTCTTAAAATTTATGTTTAAAAATTAATACAAATGAATGTGAAAAAGATAAATTTTTATAAATATATTCTTATTTATGAAAATTATGAGGGAGGGGGTGTGAAAATTATGAGAGTGTGTGTGAAAAAAGAAGAAAGAGAATGAATGAAAAAAAAAAGACCGGAGACTGGCAATTTATTGAGGATAAAAATAAAAAATGAATTAAATTCCTACACAAAATAAAATTGTTACTGATATATAAAATTAAATAAAATACATGAGAAAGAAAAAAAAAAGGTTGTTTAAATAGGACCGCGGCAGATGCACTAAGCTCCCATGTCAATTAATCAATTAAAAATAAATTAAAATAAACCCAAAAGGGGAAGAGGCAGGAAAAAGAAAAGGCACTGTGTTTCTCGCTTTAATCAATGTGTGTGAGTGTGTAACACACATGGATTCCCTAATGAAATGAATTTGCCTGAATCCATCCAACTCAATTCCCAAGACTTGCCCCTCTTTCTTTCTTTCTTTAACTTTGGCAATCCTCAAAAATAAAAAGAAAGCATCCATGACTATAAGAAGTATTAGTAGACTTGCGGTGTAGCAACAGTGTGTGCGTGCTGGAAGCATATTAAACAATTGTCCGTGTTTTGGTGGTGGGGTTTCTAGGGTTTTGTCCTTGCTTTTCTGGGGTTTTGAGAACCAAAGTTATTACTGGAATCCAATAAAGGAAAATCTTGCAAGCATAGGTGTGAAAGTCGAGCGAGCTCATGAGTAGTAGCTTCTGGGCCGTGAAAAATCATGCAAATGCTGGGTTTTGATGTTTTAATTCAGTGGCAGAAGGTTATTTAGTTGTTTGATTACTTTGATTTATTTGGAACTCGGAAAAAATTCCTGAGATCTTGCCTCGACTTTTGCTGCCTCTTTCCTGCTGTTGATGACGCTCGATTGGTTTTCGTGTCGCCAAGATCGGCATTGATTTCGTTGTATGGTAATGGTAATTTATTACTACTCTAAACATCAGCAAAAATGCAATTCGCAAAGCTCGATGACTCTCCTATGTTTCGCAAGCAGGTCACTTGCTCTCTCTCCTTCAATTCCCTTTTAAAATTGGATCATTGTCTTATTTTTGGACGATCACACTAGCTTACAACTTGATCCAGCTATTTCTATGGCATTTTGAGTACGCTATCAAACTTAATTGTATGCTCTTGAGTGTGTAAGATACCATGACTATCCAATCTTATGCTTGCTTTTGACTTTACGCACTGAATTAACCCCTTGGGCGCTTTGAGCACCCATATCTATAATTGTTTGTTGTTATGTTCTTTTGATACTGAAGACACCTTAAATTTTATAGCATGATGCAAATAGTGCTGCTCCAGGCAAATATTTCCAAGTGGTTCACACCAATAAGTTATTGCTTGTTCGTTTCTTGAACAAGCCAACAATCTATTATCCGGTTTCAATCTTTCTATTTCTTTGTAAGAATATGCTAATTCTACTTCCATGTAGATCTTGTAAGCTCTTGAACTATTCAGATACATTGCGGAGATTCTGTAAAGTATTTAATTTTGAATCTGGATCTACAGTCAGCTCAGAGAATCATATTGTCACTAAAACCATAGGATACCAACTACTTAAAAATCTGCTTAAAACACTCGTTAAAAATGAGGTTTTTAACTTCCTATAACAATGTGAAGCTTCACTGTTTACAGATTGCGTTTTTAGTTTGACACTGACTGGATTACAATTAGGTTCGTTTGAGAATATATTTCATTTACTGTTGATTGGATGATCTGATAACTGGAAATCCTTGTAATTTTAACCATTTTGTGGTTAGTGGCGCTTCCCTAGGGTATTAATAGTTGTTGGTTTTCATGATTAGTTCTTTCTTTGTTTGAATTTAATTTTGAGCAATTTTCTGCAGTCCAGTGCGATAATTTTGTTCTGTACAGTATTTTGCATTGCAATTAGCAAAAATGCTTTTTCTGTCTTCTTACATCCTACCATCTGTGCTAACTGTTAGCCTTGATTATGTATATCCATTCACATTGTTCCCTGCTTCCCTTCACTGTTTGTCTTGGAAGTTCTTACGATATACTCACCTTACTTTATCATCAGATTGATAGTTATTTCTTGATTGGCCTGATTTGTGCTAATAATATTGTAAAACAGATGCAATGCCTGGAGGAGAGTTCAGAATCTTTGAGAGAGAGAAGTTTGAAATTTTACAAAGGGTGCAGAAAATACACGTATGTTGTTATTTTTATTTTATTGTTACTAATGACTGCTGATTATAACCATGAATGATCAACAAATCTTTTGCTTCTTTCTGTGAAAACATCTTTAAAATGTGGATTGCCTATCCACAGTTTGTGAAGGGAATCCCCTTACCTTAGGTCTGAATTAGCTGAAACTCTGTTTATGTCTTACTTTATGATATAACTATTACTATAAATGTTGGTGAATGGAGAGATTCAATTACGGTAAAATATTTTAACCTTAACAGAAGGCCCAAAAGACAGCTCAGCAAGAGCAGACAAGCTTATGTACTATATAGCTATCAAAGAGAAACTCCTTCGGCAAGTCCCTGCAACGAGTAGCAAAGAGAACCTCTGAAGACAAACCTTTGCTGTAAAAATGCAAGGACAACAAAGTATTTTTGAAAATAGGCCCCTTTCTTTTCAGCCAAAGACATAACAGAAGAGCATAGACGCACCCGTAAAATCCCCCCCCCTCCAGAAAAAAATACTGTTGCCAAAGTTCATAAAATTTATAATGAGAAACTGCTTCCAGTTCTTATAACACATCCAAGATTTGTGGATTTCTTGACAATCTATTCCACACAGAAATGGCTGCTAGATAGTGTAAAAATAAAATGAACAGCTGTTTCCAAGTGAGAGCTAAGCATACTGCAAATTTTTCCCTGCACAAGATCTAAGGACTAATATTTTTAGCATTAATTCGGTTAACTTTAGTTTGGTTACAGTCCTTTCAAAATTATTATGTCCTTCCTATGTGCTGGTTCTATCTTTTCAAAACAATGGAGAGAATGTGATATAGTGAAGATGTGATACCAAAGTAACATGAATACTTATGTAGTTATTTTCAGTAGAAATGAAAAATCATGAATATGTTTAGTGTTAAATTTCTGCATCTTGGTGAATGTAATAGGAAAAATTTAACTTTTATTATTGATGTAGTCCTTGAATTTGACTCATTACAACTCAATCCTCAATTTATTGAGTCAAGAAATGATAGGCACTAAATTGTTCCGAGTTAAGAAACTATGAAGATTTAGCTGTTTTGAGTTAAGAAAATACAAGGACTGAGTTGTTCCGAGTTAAGAAACTATAAGAACTGAGTTGTTCTAAGTTAAAAAAAATACAATGACTGAGTTGTTCCAAATTAAAGTTCAGGGGCTAATTGAAAAGAAGTTCAATGACCAAAAGTTATATTTTCAAATAGTAGTATTTTTAAATTTGTTTATTTCATCGTGTCACTTGACACGGTATTGCAACCGTTCTCCTCAAATTAAAATTTTGACTCGGTAACTCTTTTTGCATGTGTTGCAGAGAATTTATTTTTTCCTTTTCATTTCATTGTTGGAAGTTTCTCATGGTTTATGACTAATTGATGACATATTTGATACTGATTTTGAAGTTATTTGATATGGCTAATTCTTAGTACATGGTATTTTTCTTGGGGCACACTCTAATTGCTTTTGCTTTTCTAGTGAAGGACTGGGGGAGGCATACGATGGTGACATTGCATTTGCAAGTGCTTTGGAAAGTTTTGGTGGAGGCCATAATGATCCCATCAGTGTTGCTTTTGGAGGTATGCCTAGCTGTTTTAAAATTTCTTTTGTGGTCATATGAAATCACTTATGTGGACGTACGAAAGCACTTCAGTGTCATCCTGGTGGTTTTACTACTCCCTCCCTCCCCCTCAATTTTTTTTTTTGCCCCAACTAAAACATCAATGGTAGAAAAAGGAAGTAAATTATTATGCAATTTCACCAAGTTACCCTTTTACTTTAGCAATTTAAATTCTCCTTCAGATAATATCTTGCATCATTATTCTGTAATTCAAGGTTATTGTTCTTAAAGAGTAAAGGTAGTTTAATATTCATGATCTGATTTTTTGCTTTCATAAAATTCTTTACTCCATACATTAGCAAAATGATTTTAACTTCACTCATAAAATATATTTTTACATTGACAGGCCCTGTTATGACCAAATTCACTATAGCCTTGAGAGAAATTGGGACATACAAAGAAGTCCTTCGCTCACAGGTATAAGATTATGATGTAAATGGCTTTGCAGTCGAGGTTGTGTAGTTACTATCTGTACCATTGATTAGGAAGAAGGGCTAGAGCTATTGCTATAGTTTTGAGAATTAATTCTGGAAGCTGACTCGTACCATCACTTTTAGCAGTTAACTATCTGAAAGAATTATTCTTACCTTTATTCTTTATGCCTTGCATCTCCAGTTCATGGCTTAGAATCTTTTTTGCTTGTCGTATAGTACAACAAAGTTTGCTATGCTTTTCACACGGACTACTTTCTTCCCCAGGTTGAACATATGCTAAATGACAGATTACTCCACTTTGTGAATATTGACTTGCATGAAGTCAAGGTATTTTCTCCCTCATAATTTGTTCTTTTTATGATAACCCTATCCTTACTTATTGGCTGAACACCAGCAGCTCTATCTGCATGACTTTTTGTAGGAGTAGCATTATCTTCAATATCTACTCTATCTTGTTAGGCTTTTCTTCAATTGTTTATTGGTTGAGAGTGGTTGAGGTGAATCAGGAGTTCTGGACTTTGATGCAAATGGTGTCCTTGTTGAAATGATATATATATTATTCCATTTTTATTAAAATCAAAATTAAGATAAGTAGACCTAACACCTAAGTAAGCTTAGGAAACCGCCCTCGAAAACTAGCTTGCGAGGGGGAAGCATTACACCACTTAAGTGCCTCAGTAATTACTTGTGGCTATCTCATATGGAACTCCATAAGAGCATTGCTCCTAAAGAATTAACCTCCTTGAGAGCTATACTCTATAGAAATCACTTCAGCCACTAGGTTGCACCCTCTATGGGTAACTCTTTACATGACTTTTAGCTATGATGGCAATTGATGGTGACCTATGTAAGCATGAAAGAGCGCTCTTAAAAATCAGACTGTGAGGAGAACCATATCATTCAAATACCACACTAATTACTTATACTCAATGTGAGGCTCTGTCTATCATAGCATTGATGGAGACCTAAGCAAGCATAGGAAACCCACCCTTGAAAACTGGCTTGTTAGGGAGGAAAGCCATACCATATAAGTTCTGCAAGAATTACTTGTGGCCCCCTGATTTGGAACTCCAGCAAAATATAATGGACAAATGTCACTAAATTGAAGCTTATCAATTTTTTTTGTTCTTTGGTATGTCAGTTCCAGTAGTAAAAGTACTTGTCAGTTATCTGCATGCTGATCAGATGCAGTAGGAAAGGGAAAGATCAGTCAACTGCGTCTTATTGTTTATTTTTGCTTTTATTCGTTCATTTGCTTCTTTTGTTCTTGCAAGGGTGACTCCCTGAGCATTACAACACAAGGTTCTGTAGATAACCTTCTATATATTTCCCTCTCTGAACTGTGAAATGATGTCACGTTGCTCTTTTAAGATATTTTATTTTATATCCCAATAATTTGTCATGATCATGTTTCATTCCCTTTTTTGAACTGTACAAACAGCTAACAAGTTTGGTATTACTAGGCCAACTTAGATTTTAAAGATGAGTGGTGGTTACTGTATGCTTTATCCCATAATGTTCAAAGTCATGTTGCATTTGTAGTTTCTCATCTATGCGAACCACCTTTTGTGCAGGAAGCACGCAAGCATTTTGACAAAGCCAGTCTTATTTATGATCAGGTACATATCTGATATTTGATTTCTTTTAATTTTGGGATGATTTTACTTCGTTGAAATAGAAATTAATCAATGGACATATGAACTTGACTATTTTTTTGAACACCAAGATAAATCAAATTCCTTGTTTATACCAAGAGGAGAAGATGAGAAATTTTTTATCAACATTTATTGTTATTCAATTTTCGTTCTTATTATTGCGATAGCTGGATTACCTCTTAAATGTTAAAATATGCCCAGAACAAATTTCTTATTTGACCGATGAAGATCTTTTGTGTGGTTTACAAAGACAATTTATGAATAATTTGTAAGAGACTAAATTTTGAAATTCATAATCCTGCAGGCTCGTGAAAAGTTCCTCTCTTTAAGAAAAGGCACAAAAACAGATGTAGCTACTGCTCTTGAAGAGGTAAGCTTTTGTTTGTCTTATAAATGGGGTATCTTTTTTTATTTGTATATTATACATCTTTAAAACACATGGGATGTATGTCAGGAACTTCATAATGCAAGATCCACTTTTGAGCAAGCTCGATTTAATCTGGTGAGTGCTTTTTTTATCAGTTAACAGTTCCCTTTAGTTCATTACTTGTACAATGATTTCCCTCTCGTCACAAATAAACTTGAAATCTCTGTCCAGGTTACTGCTTTGTCAACTGTTGAAGCCAAGAAGAGATTTGAATTTTTGGAAGCAGTCAGTGGGACCATGGATGCACATCTTCGCTACTTCAAACAGGTAAATCATATTATTTTCAAATATTCACATTCATTGTCACAGCATGCTTATGTGTAACTTCTCTCACATGTAGGGGTTTGAGTTATTGCATCAAATGGAGCCATATATTAACCAGGTTCAGTACAATTTATCTTTAAGCGAGAGCATATATTTTATTTCATTGATAGGACTAATTTTGTGTTGTGCTGTGGAATAAATTGAGAGAGAAATATTATTCTTAATCTCTTAATCAGAAAGAGTACATAAAGACCTTTATATAGGCAAACCTAGACCTAACCCTAGAATCTCATAAAATCTAATCTAATCAAAATCAATCAAACTGATTGAGATATTATAGGAAATATCCTAAGATATAATATACCTATATCTAATCATAAGATATGATATAATATATATATATATATCAAATATAATAATAAGATAATAATAAATGCATAATATTCCCACACTCCCCCTCAAGTTGGATCATAGATATTAATCATGTCCAACTTGGAGTCTTGACGATATTGGGAGTTACTGTTGCGACAAGATGAATGGGCAGCAGATACATGATAACTTTGGGAGTAACCGGCTGCGACAAGATCGACGGGTAGTGGGCGCGACAAGATCGACGGGCGGCTGCGACAAGATCGACGATGAAGGTCCCATAACTGCTTTCTTCACAATCCTTAGGCTTGTACTTCTTGAGTCTCAGAGATCCATTTATTTTGTTTGAACTTGTACTTCTTTTTTTTGAGTCTCAGAGGCCCTCAAATTTCTGAAATGACATATTGGTCCCTCAATTTGATAAATGACAGATTGGTCTTGCAAATTTCAGAAATTACAATCTGATCCTCAAATTTCTAAAATGGCAGTTCAGTCTGCCAAAAAAAACTCCAGTGCTTTTTTTTTTAATCGCAACTTTTAGGTCTGATTCTTCTTGCGCCGCGGGCTGAGAGTTGAGAACTGACTGGACATACTTCTTCTTCACCTTCTCCTTCTTTCTCTTCTCTCCTTCGATCATCGACAATGGCGAGGAAGGGACGGTGAAGCACGGAGGAGAAGATGTTGGTTCGCCGGTGAAGAGTAAGAGACGGTGTCGATGGTTCCACGGTGCTGTGGTGTGAGGTGCTCTGGTCCTCTCTCCTTCTCTGTTCAAACTCTGGTTTGTGGCGGTTGACGCAACAAATCAAGAGTCGACAAACAGAAACTCGATCTGAGTTTTCTTCCTCTAGTCCGCGGTGTTTCTGTGCCGAACTTCTGGGCTGGTTGGAGGATCATCGGCTCTGTTTCTTCTCTTAGAGATCGACGACAACTTCCGGACTTTAGCAACAAGATGAACAACAGCAGCTATGACTTTGTCAGTCTGCCTTTCCAACACCGAAGATGTCGACAGAATCAGATGGTGCCGACGTTGGGTTTTTGGTTGACGTTAAGACTGCACAATGTGGTTGTTCCAGGGAGCACCGGTACTGATATAATCAGATGGCGCTGACGCTGGGTGTTTCCGACGAACTGCACAGATTCAGACTACGGACTTCGAATTGAGATGGTGAGATGAAATTACTAAACTTCAAACTCAGCACAGACTACACAGTTCGGACGACGTCCAATGTGTGTTGGAGATTATTCTGTGTTTGCCGAAGAAGAGAGAGAAGTTTCTATTTGTGGGTGGGTGATGGTGTTTCCTGGATTTGTCTCCCGGCGCTGTGTGTCTTGCAGCCTCTCCAACTATTTCGAAGGTAGCAAGTCACCAGCGCCGAGAAACACAACAGAACTGCTAATTTGCTTTAGGAATTTAAACCTGCTCTGATACCAGGTTGAGAACTTGAGAGAAGAAATATTATTCTTAATTTCTTAATCAGAAAGAGTACATAAAGACCTTTATATAGGCAAACCTAGACCTAACCCTAGAATCTCATAAAATCTAATCTAATCAAAATCAATCAAACTAATTGAGATATAATAGGAAATATCCTAAGATATAATATACCTATATCAAATCATAATATATGATATAATATATATATATATCTAATATAATAATAAGATAATAATAAATGCATAATATTCCCACATGTGCAATCTATGTAGTGGCCCTCACCTAGTGGGATAAGGCTTGGTCTTCTTGTTGATAAGACTATTTTTAACTGCTAAATAATGTGTGGTTATCTGGTGATCAGTCATGCAATGAAAATGATTAATTTGAGACATTCTTCTGCAGGTCCTGACATATGCTCAGCAGTCAAGAGAAAGATCCAACTATGAGCAAGCAGCTCTAAATGAAAGAATGCAAGAGTACAAAAGGCAGGTTGATCGAGAGAGTAGGTGGTCTTCAAATGGTTCTAATGGGTCTCCTAATGGAGATGGTATACAAGCCATTGGCAGAAGTTCACATAAAATGATAGAGGCAGTTATGCAATCTGCTGCCAAGGGAAAGGTTGAAAAGAGTCCTGGAGATTTTTGCTCAAAAAGATATTGCTTTTACCCTCAAATGGTTAAATATTATATTTTATATTTTTTATCTTTATGTCATTTTAGGTTCAAACAATTCGACAAGGTTATCTTTCAAAGCGGTCTTCAAACTTAAGGGGTGACTGGAAAAGGAGGTTTTTTGTTCTTGATAGTCGAGGAATGTTGTATTACTATCGTAAGCAGTGCAGCAAATCTGTAAGCAATCTGTTGAGAAAATAGAGATGGTTTACAAATAATTGAAGTTAATGTGCTCCTTCATGTCAAATGCTGCCTTATATCATTGTGGTTTGATTATTTTTGGTAGGGGTCTAGCAGTCAACATTCTGGTCAGAGGAATAGTTCTGAGCTTGGTTCTGGCCTCTTGAGCCGATGGCTATCTTCTCATCATCATCACGGTGGGGTACATGATGAAAAATCTGTTGCCCATCACACAGTGAACCTGCTTACATCAACAATCAAAGTTGATGCAGACCAATCAGACTTGAGGTTTTGCTTCAGAATCATTTCACCAACAAAGAACTACACTTTGCAGGTTATTTGATATGGTTTTTAGGGTTTTTTTATTTGTGATAGTAATAGCTCAAGGATGTTGATTGTGGTTCATATCTTAGTTTGAGTCCTCAATTGTACTTAGTTATGTTTGTCAGTGCAGGCAGAGAGTGCAATGGACCAAATGGATTGGATTGAAAAGATCACAGGTGTTATTGCTTCATTGCTGAGTTCGCAGATTCCTGAAAGGGTACATCTCAAGGGCCTGTGCTGACTATGTAGATATATTCTTTTGGTCATTTTTATTGATGTTATCCATTTTTATCAGTGTCTCCCTGCTAGTCCAATGGGAAGTGGTCATAATAGGTCTGCCAGTGAGAGTAGTTCTTTTGAAAGTTCAGATTTTGATCACTCTGCTGTAGAAGAATATAAATCGGACAGAGGTCTTGCTTCTGCACATATGGATCGCCCCTCAAGAAGCTTGCAACAGCAGCAACGAGCATGTATCAAAAGTGAGAAGCCAATTGATGTTTTGCGAAGAGTTTTTGGAAATGATATATGTGCTGATTGTGGGGCGCCTGAACCTGATTGGGCATCATTAAATCTTGGTGTTCTTGTCTGCATTGAGTGTTCTGGTGTTCACCGGAATCTTGGTGTACATATATCAAAGGTAAGCATCGCTGCTGGTTCTAACCATTTGTCTATTTCAATATATCAAGTTTGGTTGCTTTCCAGAATTCTCTATATCTTGGTAAACTGGTTTAACAATGCCTGTGGATGGGCATACTATAAAAATCGGGAAAGGAATTAGAATGAAGTATGGTAATTTTTTGATGATGGAATTTATTAACACAAGGGAACAAGTCTCGGCAACCCAAATCTATGTATTTGCAAAATTCCTTTTACTTCTGAAATTTTATGGAATAACATTGAGTACTTTGGAAAATCCTGTTACATCCTTGTAATATTGTTGCAGAACATTCCTCAAGCGAATATTTAGTTTGATAAATTTGATCACCTTCATAAAATACCTCAACCCGTTCTTAGCCTTTAATCAAGTTTGGGAGTGGTTGCTATTTCTTTTCTTCTTCTTCTCCTCTCTCTCTCTCTCTCTTTTTTTTTTTTTTTTTAATATTATCATCCGGTATCCAGTTTGGGGTTTGTAGCTAGAGTCACAATAGCAAATGATTGACCCTTATTTATAACGTATAATGTTGATGACTTTGTTTTAAAGAAGTGATAAGAATTGAGGAAAGTTTTGTAAGTTGAGCAAGTATTTATCTGTAGTGAGCCCAAATTAGAACGTATAAGTGTTCTTGTGTGGTTCTATTATTAGGGTAGAGGTTGAGAGTTTGGTGTTGTATTTGTACCCAACAACCAAATCTTTCTATAATACAAGGCTGGAGGTAGTATCTATTTTGTTTCTGTCCATTCAACTTTTGCTCTACCTTGTTTCTCAAGATGGTTTGTGGGAAGGATCTATTTACTTGTTTAATTATTTTTTAAAAATGATAAGGCTTACGTAAATGATAGATTGCTCATCCAGCTTCCTCTTCTGAATTTTCACGCAGGTTAGGTCTCTTACATTGGATGTTAAAGTGTGGGAACCTTCTGTGATAAGTTTGTTTCAATCGCTTGGGAATAATTTTGCCAACTTAGTCTGGGAGGAAATGTTGCAATCAAGAAGTGCCTTTCAGATTGATCTTGTCCCCACAGGGTAGAGAATCTGCACTAGTATATCTGTTCTTTAATGCAATTTTGATTATTCTTGGCCTAGTATTTGTTCTTTAATGCAATTTTGATTATTCTTGACCTAGTCTTGCTGATATGTTCTTCTCTTGAAGCTTAAGCAAGTCCGACAAACCACAGGTTCTCTTCATCAGCAAACCTTGTCAATCTGATTCTTTATCTGTGAAGGAAAAGTTCATCCATGCAAAGGTATTCTTATAACGTGCCAGTCCTCCTTACCAGATCTTGTACTTCAAGCACTTACTGACAGAGGAAGGTGTACTTAAAGTGCTGTAAAACAGTACCTCTAAACATAAACTCAAGAATGATGTGGGGTTCAATGGAATATGGGATAAGATGATTGATTACGTTTTTGAGATTGCACCACCAAAATGCCATTTCAACGTTTGATCAGTATAGGACTAGAGACTGAAGACGTCGAATAATGAACACCTAGGCTTCGTTCAAAAGAGATGCATCACTTTTTTATGTCGAGGGTTTCTCTATGAAAAGCTTACAATAGCTACTCATCATAATAAATTCTTTATTGGATGGGTTTTTTTTATTGATTTTTATTCTTTTCGGGATGGGCATAGGAAGTATTTATCTTGGTTATTACTTAGTTCTCTGCTAACTTCTAATGGCTGAAATTTTGACTGTCTCAAAACTAATTTTTTCTCCCCAATTACAGTATGCAGAGAAGCTTTTTGTTCACAAGCCAAATGACAAACAATATAGTCTCTTGGTGGCCCAACAGATTTGGGAGGCTGTTCGTTCTAATGACAAAAAAGTGGTGTACCGCCACATTGTTAATTATGAAGTTGATGTTAATGCTGTTTATGAGCAAACATGCAGCTCTTCTTTAACCCTTGCCAAAGTGATGCTATTACAAGAGCAGACAGGCCATGATCACAACTCTGCTTTAGCAGGCGCATTCGATTGGTCCTCTACTCTTTTGAATATGGTGGGAGCCAAAGAAGATCCGACCATGAATGATCTTGATGGGTGCACCTTACTTCACCTTGCTTGTGAAACTGCAGATATTGGCATGCTGGAGCTCCTCCTTCAGTATGGTGCAAGTATTAATGCCACTGACATGAGAGGCCAAACACCTCTCCATCGCTGCATTCTCAAAGGAAAATCTACGTTGGCAAGATTACTTCTCTCAAGGTGACTTGACATGCTTATTTCTGCAACTAATTTAGGGTCTGTTTGGTATGAAGTGCCCGAAGGAAAATTTTTAATGAGTTTGATTTAAAGAAATTGGAGAAGTAAGGTTAAAAACAACTTAATTAATTTTTCTTACTCTTTAATCTTACATCTTCTCTTACGTAAAATTTTATAACCCCACTTCTTCATTTCTTTTAAATCAAACTTATTAAAATTTCCCCTCCTTTCGGCTCTCGTCAATTTCCCTTGTACTAAGCAGACACTTAGGATCGATTACACTTGGATCTTTGGAAGTTGCAGTCCTTTTTTTTCTTCAAAATTCCTCGAAAACTTTTTTGTTGAGCCCATGTTCTTGAGATGAAACTGAAAAATAATTAATAACGCAGGGGGGCTGATCCTCAAGCTGTGGATGAAGAGGGAAGAACCCCCTTTGATCTTGCTGTACAGTCAAACTTTGACGACAGTGAAGTGCTTGCTTTATTGTCTGATTCAAACGGATGAGGCTAAGCTATTCGGCAAGTAAAGAAGCCCTGAAGTTCCAAGTAGTTTTAAGCCTAAGATATGAGACATATTGGGTTTTTTGTAAATTATTTATGTGAAAAACTGGAAGAGGTGGTTTCTTTTCTTTTATTTTTTTTTTTGGTTTTTTTTTTTTAAGGTATTGTCACTAGTAGTATTGTAGGCTTAAGGGAGGGTGGCAGGTTGAGATGTCCATCCCTTGGGTCATAATATCGTGCAATTGTTGGTCCTCAGAGTTGTAATCCAAAAATGACCACATTGGTCTAAGTTTAAACAGCACCTAGCAGCATATCATGGAGGCCGAGCTCTCTCTCTCTAGTGTAAAACTGTAATGTGGTTATGATGCTTTTGTTTCCTATTTTCTTTTGCTTCCTTTTTGGTGAAGCAGCGATTCGGCCTTAGGGGTTTGTGTTTGTGTACATTTTGTTTATTTTAGTGAAGGTTTTGTGACTGTAATTTTTTTCTCCCAACTTACCCTCTTCTTGGGTTTTTTTTTTTATAATCAGATTTTTCTTGGTATTTTATGTTTATTATTTTTACAATGTATTCTTTTTATTTGGTAGGAGTCTTGTGCATTGGGTTGCAAAATTATTCTTTTTAGGCGTTAAATATAATCAAGTTAGAGTTTGGTAGTAAAAACTCAATGCATTTATCAGCAGAAAAATCATCTTAATAAATTAGAATTCATCCAATGTTATGTGATTCTTGTGAACAATTTAAAACATAACATGCTATGAGAAATTACTACTTAATAATAAAATCAATATTTAAAAGGCTATAGGACCCAAAAAACTACACTTTCTTGGCCGTATAAATAGAATCAGCTGAGCGGAGTATGTACAGTAAATTCATATTATTGATTAATTATATACCACCTTTTATAAATCTTTGATCTAAAAAATTTGATCTTATTTATAAGTCTCTTTTGACCAAATAAATGAGATTGTGATAATTTTGTCCATATTAATTGTACCAATAAAAATAGATAGAGAAGAAAGAGTTGAAATGTGGTATAAATGAGGGTAAAGTTGAAAATTCACCCCATAATCATTGAGCTAATTACCTCTCCTTGGTATGTGTGATTTGGTCAAAAGGGACTTATAAATAGGACTAGAGTGGTACCATTTAAAAATGAAGTGTGAAAAGTTTTGTCAAATATAAGAGCGCTATTGTATGTTGTAATCTAATAATCTTTGAAGTGTATTTTAAAGTAACTTTGGAAAAGAACAAAAGAGATTTTTAAGTGATATGCTCCTGTTTGTCTCTTATTATAAGTTTCGAATAACTAATTTGTGTTAATAAAAAAAATAGTTGAAGTTAGTTAAAAGCAATAAATAAGAATTAGTTTTTCAATTATGCCCATATTTGTACAAAGAATAAGTGATACATGCAATAAATACAATCAACAAAGGGTAAAGTTGAAAAATGCATAATAAATGTTTAGAAAAATCTAAAATAAAGCTTATATTAAGACACTCATTCATGAATTTGAAACTTATAATATGGGATGGAAAGAAGTATTTCTTTGATTCTATTTATAAGTCATTTTTAGCATCTTTACACACATATTAAGAAAAACATTGAATTTTACTTCCATAATGGTAAAATTATATATTAATTGACTTATAAATTGAAACAAAATAATTTAACTTGTCATGTCTTAGGTTTGTTTGGGATAACAGTGGCAGAAGTGACTTAGTTTAAATTTGACTTTTGTAGAAGTAAAATTGGATAAAAGTCAAATTGTAAATGTGATTTGTGTTTGGGATAATGGTGACAGAAGTGGCTTCTTCTTGTTTTTTCCCCCCAAAAGCTCTTGTTTAGAATTGCATTTGAAAAGTCAATTGAGATGAAAAATGACTGAAAAGGACATGAATCTTATTGAATATTGTGTGTGTTAGTTAGGACTTGGCTTTGGTTCCGCTGAGGACTCCCATCCGATGCCCTCTTATACATAAAACAGGGTCATTTTGGTCCAAAACAATGAGAAAGCTCCTTTAAAAAAAATTCATGACACTGAATGATACTAAAAATGTTACACTCCTATCGGCCTCTCCCTTTCGGGTGGCGGGTTAGAGGGAT
Organism: Acacia melanoxylon; assembly: GCA_019022615.1. Lineage (NCBI taxonomy): Eukaryota > Viridiplantae > Streptophyta > Magnoliopsida > Fabales > Fabaceae > Acacia > Acacia melanoxylon. The sequence goes on along the minus strand of JAFJYJ010000030.1, from coordinate 5,683,378 downwards.
TCTTTTTATTTATTACCTTTTCATCATTACTTAGTCCGTTTAACTTATGTCAGAGTGAGCACAACAGAGCACGATACCGGTTTGGACTACCTACTGTATTGGTAAAAGTACAATAAACAAAAAGTAAAAGTCTCCGAAGGGTTAAGAGTACAATCATCCAAAATAAAATATCGAAATATAGATACAATCATCCCAAATATAAGTACAAAACACAATAGGGCATCCCTTATTCTTCAAACTGCACTGATATGCCCTACCTTTCCAAAAAGGTCCTTCTATCTCAAGCACGCCCACCTGTATCTACAGAAGTGTCTGGAGTTCGAATATGAACCCTAGAGTAACTGTCAATACTCACGTACTATATGTGTATAGTGTATACATGCAACCATGACAAATAAATCACAGATAAATGAAAAATGTACCATATATGCAAACAGAAACATATACAATAATTGACTACCACGCGTCGTCAGGCTACCTTACCAAGGAAAGCCCCGGACTTACCGGAGTCACGACCCGTAGAGTCGCCAATCAAGGCCAACCCTGGACCTCTCCTCAACGCTAGGAATATTACAATAGTTAGGGACTTGAACTCCAACATGCTCTGTATGCATATTTGGCAATACAAATATACAAACATCATGGAAAAACAAACATACATTAAACACATAAAAGCACTTGAGTAAAGCAGTTACTACCTATGGGTGGTGTACCGTCTTAAAATTTTATGGCGCTTGATTTCCTTTCCAGATATGATTCAACCCTATACAACATCAAAATACCTTATTTTTAGTATTTCCATAAATACCCTTCCGTTTTCCAAGAAATCCGAGCCTTGTTTAGAAAATCCAGTGACTTTGGCTCAACTTCAACCCTTTTTAATAAATTCCATAAATATCCAATTGACATGAAATCACTTTCATCTGAACCATTAGGGTGTATAGTTTATAGGAAAAATATTTCCAGACCCCAAAAGAATCTGTATTTAATTACACAGCCCAATCTTTACTCGCTGGTCAGAAAAATACTGCAACTTTCTGGGTGATTTTCAACAATTTATTTCTCTTAGTAGGAAACTCAAAAAGACATAAAATTTTATATCTCGGTGAAGCTTAAGATGTCTAATTTAGGTCTGTAAAATTTCAGAGAAAACGGACTTCATTTACTATTTTTAAGACACCGATGAAGCTTTGCTGCCCAAAAACTCCAAAAGCTGGCAGCAAGCTATTCTTTGAGTTTTCGGGTTCGTAAACTTTAACTCTGACCTAACCCCATGCAAAATCACATTTTAAGCTCATTGAAACCCTTAAAAATACCAAAATCAGATCACAACTTCATGCCATGGTCAGGTGGGCGAAAACCCTAACTTTAAACTTCAAAGGTTTAGGTTTTCGGTGTTTACCTGATTTCGAAGCTTTACTTTGTGATCTGGCTTCTTCTTCTTGGTGTGGGAACTTGGCTGATCCTTCTTCTTCCCTATGCTGAGCACGCCCCTTTCAGCCAAAATAATGAGGGTTTGTGCCTTTATAAAATCACTAAAATGATCTGGGTACACTGAATTATCCCGTGCATGCTTTTATCCACTAGTTAATAATTTGGATCAGGGTTTACTGACTTAATCTCCAAGGAATGCCAGAGTCTTCCAAAACATGGCCTTGTGGCGCCTCCCTAGCCATAAGGGTCAGATTTTTGCTTTTCAAAATGTTAAAATTACATGTTTTGGCCCAAAAACACCCTTTTGTCCACTGGTTAAAAGTTGTACCCTAATTATTGGCTTATTTTCTCTCCAAAATTCTAGATAATTCCAGAGATCTTTCAGGGGAGTGTGTGGCGCCTCTTGGGCCCCACACAATTTGATCCCTTACTTTTATCTCCTTTATCCTCTTTATCCGGTCTATCCTTTTATCCATCTGGTCCTTGTAGTGCACCGCTGGTTAAAAGAGTGCTCCCTTTTCCACTCTTCTTCAAATTTTCATATCTTTTCTCCTATTTAGGCCTACATATGTGGCACCATTATACTCCCCCATATGACCACATATTTGTTCCATTTAATCCAAAAAGAAGCCCCTAGTTAGTCCTTATCGGTCCCTCTTTTCACCAGTTAACCTCCTGTAGGACCCGTACTTTATGGTTGGGCTTAAGTACAGATAAAATCATTTGATTTTCTCTCTCTCCTCTCATGTGGACGAAAATGCATCCTTAATAGGTAAGGAATTGACTTTTCTACCCTTACTTTTCCTCTTTTAACCCTGTGGTGACACATGTCTTTATGTAATGATTACACTGACTTTTCCTTTCCAGCATGTGATTGTTGCAGTGTCTCTTCCTATTTCTATTTCCTAAAAAACGCAGGGTTTTTTTTATCTATCCAGGAAATGTCATGTGCATATTTATTTTAGCACCCTTTTGCTTAGGTAATTGTCCCATATCTTAAGACATAACTAAAGGACATTTTTATCAACCGATTAACACCGTATAAGTGTTTTGTGCCCTTTTGCATTGGCAATTTAATTTCTATGGCCCTTGAACTCTTAGTTAAAATACTCATGTAAAAGGGAGTGCAAAAAGTCTTAAAATATGTCAAGAAGAAACTTAAAAGTTTTTCAAATCAAATGACCAAAGTGCCCTTACAAAATATCCTCTTTACTTGACTTATTTTACAAGTTTTGTTGACTTTTCTCTCTCCCCCTTGCTTTGCACGAATTTGAAGCTTCTTGGGCAAGATTGTGATGTCATTTTTATGACATAAGCAAGAGCTTAGGTGTCCTCTTGTGAAATGACCAAAATACCCTTACAATTTTTGCCCTTATTTGTGTCTTATTCCACAAGCTACATGTCTTCTTCTTATCTCTCTACTTAGGCCAAAATATTAAGCTTCTCAAGCAAGGATGTGATGTCATCCTAACGACTTGATCAAGTGCTTACGTGTCCCTTTTTGTCTCTCTACCAAAGATATTATTTGGAAATGTCACACTTCCTGAACCGATCTTAGTAGTCTGCTTAATTTAGGCTAATTCTCAAGTCTCAATACCCGAAATTCAGGATATTATAAAAAAGATACTTCATGATACTGAATGGTACAAAATAAATACGTCATGATCTTGGATACTTATGTTAGGATCTTGAAAAAATATTTCAAGGCAATAACTAGTACTAAAAAGATATTTGAGCATACTAACTCGTGCTGAAAAAATACCTCATGATCTTGAAAAATTATTTTAGGATCTTGAAAAAAACATTTCAGATACGGACTAATACTAAAAATATACTTTAGAATTTTTTTTCAAGATTCTAAAATAATTTTGCAAGATCATGAGGTTTTTTTCAGTACCATTGAGAAATATCTTTTTAGTACAAGTCGGTACCTGAAATAATTTTTTCAACATCCTAAAATAAGTTTTCAAGATCATGAAGTTTTTTTTTCCAGTATCCTAAAATATCTTTTTAGTACCATTCAATGCCCTATTTTTTTTTTAAAAAAAGGAACTTGCTCATTGTTTTGGACCAAAACGACCCCATTTTATCTATAGGGGCAGCGGATGGAAGTTCTAAGTAGACCAAAGCTGAGTTTGTGTTAGTTGTATTTATTGTGATAATTAAAGATAAAAATTTAAATTTGATAAAAAAAATTAAATTATTATTAGGTGTATAATTCATTTGAATATAATTTTCTAATCAATCTTAATATAACAATAGCCACTCATATGAAAAGTCAAGATTAACGATGTTAAAATCATTGTTAAGTACAAGCTAATCGAAAATTAAAAGCTGGAAGCCAAATTTTTTGGCTTCTCCTCTGATACCACTTTTTTTTTTTTTTTTTTCACTTTTAAAAGAAAAGCCTAGCTGGGCTTGATGGATCCCAAATACCCCAACCCCCCCCCCAAAAAAAAAAAAAACACCCCAATCCATTTGAGCGTTGCACTCCACTAGGCTTTTTGAGCTTGGCAACGCCATGCCGAAAGCTTTAAACAGAACTAAACGAGTTTATGTCAAAGATTCTTTCTAATGTTATGTGATTCATCCCGCATAAGAAGAGAAGAAAAGAAGTAAGAAAAAGCACATTATATTGATTTTTTAAAAAAAAAAAAAGAAAAAGAAAGGGAAAGAGGCAACTTTACCAATCTCCTCAATGAGATAACGCCCTGTTAAACTTCCTCAAATTCCCAAATAAACGCTCAAGATTTATTTGTTCAATTGGACGGTTAGTAATCCTCTCCGTTTTCCTCTTTTCACGGGTTTCGATGTTTCGCTTTCGGAGCGTGGGCCCCAGATAGTACTGGACTACTGCCTACTCAGAAAGGCGGGAACCCAGTTTTGTCGCTGGGTTATGGCATGGTATGGCCCTTCCTTCTCCCACCTCGCATGAGAGAGAGAGAGAGAGATTCAGAAATGCTTTGAGCTACAGCGAATTACAATAGAAAGTAGGAACGCACCCAACTAATGCGTGTGACCTTGTGATTCTGCGTGTGCCCTCTTCTTCATCTATCTAATCCCTTTCTTTACTCAGTAAAAGGAAGTTCATTCCCCCCTCCGGTTTTTGGTTTGTCTCCTCTTTTTTAATTTTTCTATTACTTTAAGGACGAGAGAATGTTTGTAGTTGTTTTTGGAAGAAAATGACTCGCCTTATCATGTCGAACGTTTGGTTTTTCTTTTAAGGAGCTCATTTTTCTTTTTCTTTTTCTGGAGGGTTTCTGGTTCTTCTTCTGCTACTAGTTGCTGATTCGTTTTGCCTGTGACCTTGCCAGAAGCGAAGATTTTATTTCCTTTTCTTTTTTTACAGATTCATATTCTTGTTCAGATTCTTCGGAAGGAACAAATGATTTTGCAACTAAGATAAATTATGGGATTCGGTTGAAAAACGAATATGATTCCTTGCAGCTTCCTTGTGACGATATTGAGTTGAAAAAATATGCGCTTTTTAACAGATCCGATTCTCTTAAAATCCCTCCTATGAGACTCATTTCCTGGCATATTGCTCCAAAATTTGAGCCAGTTAGAGCTGCTTGTGGATGTTTCAACCTAAAAATTTGATCTTGGTGACTGGTTTGAGTCTGCTTCCAAGTTTCAACTAGTCATGGTCAGAATTTGCAAATGGGTTAGGCCTCTGATAAATGCCATGTTTTATCTTCCTGCATATAGCTTCTAAAGATTTAGTGGCTCTACACTTTGCTCTAATGGTTTCCAAAAGATACAGTTCCTCATATTACACAAAGGAGTTCTTAACTTTACTCTTGCTGTTCTTATTTAGCTTCCAGAACAGTACTGTTGAGTGCCAGGGAAGGTTGAATAAACAGAACTATTCAGAATCAGAAACTGATTATCCATCAAGGCCTTCACAAGACAAGGAAGACTTGCGCAAGATTATCATTAGTGTTGTTCTGGGATCAGTCACTGGATTAGTTGGCTCCGTTTTGTTTGTTCTTATAGTCCGTTGCTTTGTTCAGTATCTGAATCAAACCCCAATACTGAAGGGGCCTGTCATATTTTCCCCCAAAATATCTCCTAGGACACTCCAATCAGCTTTGGCAAAAGAAAACCATTTACTTGGTTCAAGCCTAAATGGTAGATGTTACAGAACAGTGCTTGACAATGGGCTCACTATTGCAGTGAAGAGGCTAACACCCTTTGAACCCGGTTCACCGGAGATTAGGAAGAAGAGGGTTAAGAGAGAAATACAGAAGGAGCTGGAAGTGCTTGCTAGTCTAAGGCATAGGAATTTGATGAGCTTAAGGGCTTATGTTCGTGAACCTGATAGTTTTTCCTTGGTTTATGATTATGTAGCCAAGGGCAGCCTTGCTGATGCAATGAATAGAGCTAAGGAAAGCGAGTTTCCACTGCTTGGTTGGGAAATTAGGCTGAGGATTGCTATTGGGGTGGCTAAGGGGCTTCAGTATCTTCATTCTACTTGTGCTCCTCAGATTCTGCACTACAACCTTAAGCCCTCCAATGTGATGTTGGATGCCGAGTTCGAACCTAGGTTGTCTGATTATGGATTGGTTAAGCTTCTACCCAACTTGTATAGAGCCACATCTCCCTACACTCCTCCTGAATGCTTACATAATTGCAGGTGCCAAAGATCTATATGATTTGTTGAATTTTATTATATAGCTGATCAATTTTGATGCTTGGGTAATCAATCTGTCCTCTTCTTTACTCCTCAAGAGAAAGCAGGAGAGGATGGTCATTTATTTTGGTGATAGAATTTTAGGCAAGGGTTGGGTTCCGAGTCGTGTGTGGGTCACAAAGTGCCCTTTGGGTAACCTCGGGTGCCTAGAATAGAGCATTAACCACATGGGAATTTGTTCCAAATTCCGTGCTTTACTCAGGGATGGGATGCCTCACCAGCGCTGCGACGGTCTTAGGATCAAACTCATTCCCTTTGGTTGATTATTGAGCATACATGAATGATGCTCTTGTTTAATTTTTTTACTTGTGACATTAGTGTTGTTATTGTTATCTTTCTGTCCATTTTTGTAGTTTTATTGAAGATTTTTCCAATGATATATATGCTGTCAATAATACTTCACTGGATTTTAGTGGCGTATTTGACCCCTAATGTGACTATTGTTATTCATTTGAAAGACACGTGATAATCAACACTATCAAGCTTTGCTTGTCAACCACAAGTTCATAGGAGTATATATATAGTTGACCACATACTAACAAAAGATCAAGGTAATGCTGTATGGAGATGCTTAGAGTATAAGAGTTACTACTTTCGATCCTTAATATAAGATCTCATTCGTAGTGCAACATACATACATACATATACGTATATACATTTGTATATGTAAGTGAATTGATTGCAATTTGTTTTATGTATTTCAGCAGGTACAGTGAGAAAAGTGACATATTCAGTTTTGGGATGATCTTGGGTGTATTATTAACAGGAAGGGATCCCAGAGATGCATTCTTTGAAGAAGCAGGGAATGGAGGGAGCATGGGGTGTTGGCTAAGGCAGTTGCAGCAAGCAGGAGAACCCAAAGAAGCGCTCGATAAGAGCCTCGTTGCTCTGAGGGAAGGGGACGAAGATGATATGCTCATGGCCGTCAGGGTGGCCGCGGCGTGCCTCTCAGATGTGCCTGCAGATAGGCCTTCAAGTGATGAACTTGTTCACGTGCTAACGCAACTTCACAGTTTTTGAAATTCTTCAACTCACTACAACCATTTTGTGAAATAGCCAAATAGGATTAGGGTAGGATGAGTATAGGAATTAAGATCAAACAGATAGGCGTCTGTTTTTTTTTGTCTTTCGTCTCTTTCTTGTGTTGGCATTGGCAAAATCAATCAACCATTCTGCTGTTTGCAACTCATCTGTGTGGCATTATTATCTTGTTTATTACTTGTGTTGGATTTCGGATCCATCTTTTATGGCTTGAAATATTTAGTGAGGTTATTTGGCTGAACTGAATAATATTGAATTAATGAGTGTTTAATTTAATATCAGTTAAATTAGTTTGAACTCCATAAAAGATCATATTTCAATTCATCTTGTCTAAATTTAACACATCGTAATTAATTAGAAAATGGGAAAATGACACAAAAAGACTTGTCCTCTTTAAATTAAAACTAAATGACACAAATATCCTTCTTCCTCTTTTTCATCCTCTCCTCCTGTCGCTTTCGTCCCAATATCTCCTTCCTTGTCATTTCTTTATAGCTCTGCCAGTTACTCTGATCTTCAACCAAACCTTTCTCCGCCTTCCCTTCACACTTCCTTGTTATCGGCGGTGAAATTCCCCAGAGCAACGAACTAGAGTTTGTTTACTACAAGCTCGCGGATCTTTCCGAGGAAGTTAATAATAACCTCGTTCTCGCTGTTCTTTCTCTACCAGTAATTTCCACGGACCGGTATGTGGAGTTTCGGTCAATCGTCAAGTGCCCGATTCCTCCGACCAAATAAATAACAAATCCAATGAAATGTGGAGAAACTATGACTATTTATCAACGTCGGCATATGAAGCGGGACACAATCGAAGCAGAGGGTGGAGAGGTGTCGTAAATCCAATGCAATTCACTGTACACCACCGCCTCCACATATACATATTGTTTGAATCAGCATACCTGCGTTGATTAATTACTTGGTACACACACCCTATGCTTCTTCAGGACTTGACGCTCCTACAGCTTGTGCCGGAGATATGGCTGCGTCAGGTGCATCTGCTGTGGGCGTGACTGCCCCTTGTGCTTCACCCTCTGATGTGGGTGCCGCGGAGGCCGTGAAGGCGGGTGCTCCAGCTGAGTATGCCTCCGGTGTGTCAGCGGCGGGTGCATATGCCACGGGCGCTGCCTTTTAATCCAATCGGCCCAGACCGATGATTCGGAACCGGCACCAGCGCCACTAAGAGCAGCCCGAGCATCATCTATGGATTGTTGAGAGAGCCCTGAGATGCTGCCTGATCTGCCAGACTCTCCTAGGGGAGCCGCCGCAGTCTTGAGCTCCGGCGCTGGCAGAGGGGTTGGGGTTCTTGACAAAAAATGGTGTCGTTTCATTTTGATTGTTAAAAGATAAATCAGTCCTAACACTTTTCTTATATTATAAATATTGGAAATAATTATTCTTGTTATAAATATTCCAATATTGGTGTGAATGTCCATAACCTTTCAAGAAGAGTCTTTTGGAATTCTACACTTAAAACCATATAACCTATGACATGAATGACTTAATAGGAATTTTATATGATTAATGTAAATAACTTACAAAACTTTATAATATACCATGATATATAGTTACTCTTTTGTATGTAACTCTTGTAATGGAAGTTAAGGATTCATTGCCTATATATAGTAGGCATGTATCAAAGGTTGAGAGACAACAATAGAAAGAAGAATCACTCTCTCCATGCTCTCCATTTCTCTCTTGCATTTCTTCATCTCCCTCATCTTAATCTCTCTTGTATTTTACTTAGTTTCATAACACGTTATCAACACGATAGCTATAATAAAGGTATAATTTCTTTAACGATCTCATCTACTCTCTTTAATGATTTTATTATATGTTTATTTATATATCCGAGATAATCTAAACCACTATATGGAATTAAAAATACTCTTTTACCGATTGTTTTTATACATTGGGTTTCATGGTTAAGATTGAAGATTATTTACTATTTTATATAGTACTTTTACTATTTATCATTATTCATCCATCAATTTTATTCATGCACAGTAATTGCATAGTAATTTACGATTGTTTTACTATTTACATTATTGCATAATGCTTTAATTTTGCACAATATATGTTACTAACTTTAACATAACATAACATTTTACTGTTATTGTTGCTAACCTTAACATAATATAACATTTTACTTTTATTGTTGCTAACATAACATTTTACTTTTATTGTTATGTTATTGTTGCTAACTTTTAATGTTATGTCATTTTATATTTAATTCTATACAAACTCTTTTATGTTATTAATATTATTATGACCAAAAGCCATACACCTCTATTTTCCTATTCTAAAATTATATGGCTAGAAGACATATCATTTTAATTTCTTAATTTTATGGCCAGAAGCCATATAAATATAATTTCTTGAACTATATGGCTCGAAGCCATAAAGTTTTAATTCTTATTATTATACTGTACTTATTGTCTTTCTAAATTTCATATTATTATCATTAGTATTTCTATGTTAATAATTCTTGTTTTTTTTTTAAAAAAAAATTAGTCTGAACCATGACAAACACAACAAGAACAAACCTTGCAAAACTTGAATTTGTGGCTCTTGATATTACAGGAAAGAATTATTTATCTTGGATGCGGGATGCGGAAATCCATCTGAATGCCCATGGTCTAGAAGACATAATTAAAGAAGGAAATCAAGCATCTAATCAAGATAAAGCCAAATCCATGATTTTCCTTCTCCACCATTTACATGAAAGTTTAAAAATTGAATATTTGATAGTGAAAGACCCATTGGTTCTTTGGAACAATATAAAAGAAAGGTATGATCACCAGAAGATGGTCATCCTCCCAAAAGCTCGTTATGACTGGATGCATCTGCGTTTACAAGATTTTAAAACTGTGAGCGAGTATAACTCAACTATGTTCAGAATTACTTCTCAATTAAAATCATGTGGAGAAAAGATTACTGATGAAGATATGTTAGATAAAACATTCTCCACATTTCATGCATCCAATTTGCTCCTGTAGCAGCAATATCGTGAAAAAAGTTTCAAGAAATATGCTAATTAATTTCTTGTCTCCTTGTGGCTGAACAAAACAATGAGCTTTTATTGCAAAATCATGAATCCCGTCCATCAGGTTCAACTCCATTCCCAAAAGTGAATGTAGTAAGTAATGAATATTTTAGTGGCCAAGGACGTGGACGTAAAGGTGGCTACAACCGTGGGCGTGGGCGTGGATGTGGTCGTGGTCGAAATCGTGGTGGATCAAATTCTCGCCCTAAAGGGGGGAAGATTGAAAAGAACCTCAAGAGGGAAACTAGTGGAAATAACAAGCATTCTGAAAATGCATGTTATCGTTGTGGTGGCAAAGGTCATTGGTCTCGTACCTGTCATACGCCAAGACACTTGGTTGAACTTTATCAAGAATCACTAAAAAGTAATGGTAAAGGGTCAAAGATTGAAGTAAATCATGTTGAGAATTCCAAGTTTGAGGATGTTGATTTTACTCATTTGAATATTGATAAGGCTGAGAATTCTAAGTTTGAAGATGTTGATTTTACCCATTTGGATGTTGCTGATTTCTTAGTATAAATTATCTTTTCCTATTTGGAACTGTTTGATTTTAGTATGTTTAAACTTTCTTCTATCATATATATTTCTTTTAATTATGTTTTTATTTATTTTCATCTATCTTTTAATGAAGAATGAATCTTATTAGCATCAATCCTAAAGATTTGTGTCTCGTTGATAGCGCAACAACCCACACTATACTAAAAAATGATAAATATTTTTCTTCCTTGGTAATGCAAGAAGCCAATGTTTAGACTATATCTGGTAATATAAATTTGATTGAAGGCTCCAGAGAGCTAATATTTTGTTACCAAAAGGAACAAAATTATTTATTGATAATACATTTTATTCTACCAAATCTAAGAGAAACTTATTGAGTTTCAAAGATATCCGCAAAATGGATATCATATAGAAACAACAATTAAAAATGATCGAATGTCTTGCTATCACAAATATAGTTTCGGTAGAAAATGCATGTTAGAAAGTTTTCCTGCTTTCTCTCCTAGTTTGTATTATACATTTATAAGCACAATTGAAACACATGCTATTGTAAACCAAAAGTTTACTAATACAAATAAGAAGTTTACCAATACAAACCAGCAGTTTGTCAATGTAAACCAGAAGTTTACTAATGAATTTAATGTTTGGCATGACCGGTTAGGCCATCCCGGGTCAATCACGATGCGACAAATAATTGAGAATTCATGTGGACATACCTTGAAGTGTAAACAAATACCACAATCCCATGATTTGTCATGTGATGCATGTTCCAAGGGAAAGTTAATAATTCGGCCCTCACCAAGCAAAGTAGAAAGTGAATCTCTCACATTTCTAGAATGGATACAAGGAGATTTTTGTGGGCCAATACACCCACCATGCGGATCATTTAGGTACTATATGGTTTTAATTGATGCATCAACCAAATGGTCGCATGTTTGCTTATTATCTTCTCGCAACCTGGCGTTTGCAAGATTACTTGCTCAATTGATTAGATTAAGAGCACATTACCCTGATTATCCTATCAAGAAAATACGTCTTGATAATGCTGGTGAATTTACTTCACAAGCTTTTAATGAATATTGTATGTCCCTTGGAATTGATGTTGAACATCCTGTAGCTCATGTTCACATGCAAAATGGACTTGCAGAATCATTGGTTAAACGATTGCAACTTATTGAAAGATATTTACTTATGAGATATAATCTCCTAATTTCTGCTTGGGGCCATGTCATTTTGCATGCAACAATGTTAATTTGCATCAGGCCAATAAGTTACCTAAAAGTTTCCCCCATACAAATGGTTTTTGGTCAAAAACCTAATATTTCCCATATACGAATTTGTGGGTGTGCAGTATATGTGCCAGTAGCACCAATACAACGCACCAAAATGGGTCCTCAAAGAAGGATGAGAATATATGTTGGGTATGAATCTCCTTCAATCATTAAATATTTAGAACCATCTACAAGAGATTTATTTACTGCAAGATTTGCAGACTGTCATTTTGATGAATCGATTTTCCTAACATTAGGGGAAGAAAATAAGCAGTTGGGTCAAGAGATTAGCTGGAATGAATTATCATTGGCTCATTTTGATTCTTGTACAAAACAATGTGAACTGGAAGTTCAAAAGATAATTCATTTGCAGAATTTAGCTAATTGAATGCCAGAAGCATTTACTGACCCAAAGAAAGTGACAAAGTCACATGTTCCAGCTGCTAATGCTCCTATTCGAATTGATGTCCCTGAAGGACAACCTATTATAAATGAATCTAAAGCACGCCTGAAGCGTGGCAGGCCCATTGGTTCCAAATATAGAAATCCTTGAATGAGAAAAGTAGCTAAAAATATAGATGATTAAGTCGAGGATAATCAAGAAAAGTTAGTAGCTCTTGAAGAGTTATTATCTCCAGTAGAGATATCTTCAGAAGAGAATGTTATAGTCCCAGAAGAGACCCAGGTACCTGAAATATGTGAAAATAATGAGATCTCAATAAATTATTTTATGAATGGTATCCGATGGGACCGAAATGAAGTCAACGTTGATGACATCTTTGATTATCATATAGCATATGATGTAATGAATGATAATGAGGATCATAAGCCAAAACTCATTAGCGAGTGCCAACAGCGAAAGGATTGGCCCATATGGAAAGATGCTATTAATGCAGAATTAAAATCACTGGCAAAACGAAAAGTATTTGGACCTATAGTCCATACACCTGAAGATGTAAAGCCAGTTGGGTACAAATGGGTTTTTGTACGAAAGAGAAATGAAAAGGGTGAAATCACAAGATATAAGGCACGTCTTGTAGCCCAAGGCTTTACACAAAGACCTGGCATTGATTTTGAAGAAACGTACTCACTGGTAATGGATGTAACTACTTTTCATTATTTGATTAGCTTAGTAGTAAATGAAGGACTTGATTTGCGTTTAATGGATGTCGTGATTGCCTATTTATATGGCTCACTTGACAATGATATTTATATAAAAATCCCTAAAGGACTCAAGGTGCCAGAAGCATCTAATTTAAATTCTCGAGAACATTACTCGATTAAGTTAAATAAGTCTTTGTATGGCTTGAAGCAATCAGGGCACATGTGATATAATTGTCTCAAGGAATATTTGTTGAAAGAAGGGTACAAAAATGACCCAATATGCCCATGCATTTTTATGAAAAGATCTAGAAATGAATTTGCTATAATTGCTGTTTATGTTGATGATATCAACATCTTTGGAACTCCTGAAGAGCTTCAAAAGGCAATTAATTCTTTGAAGAAAGAATTTGAAATGAAAGACTTGGGTAGAACGACATTCTGTCTTGGACTACAGATCAAGTACCTAAAGATTGAGATTCTTGTATATCAAGAAGCTTATACAAAGAAGATCCTAGAGCGATTTTATATGGATAAGTCACATCCATTATGTACCCCAATGATTGTAAGATCTTTGCAGGTTGATAAAGATCCATTCCGACCTCGAATAATTAGAGAAGGTGAAGAAGAACTACTTGGTCCAGAAGTACCATATCTTAGTGCTATTGGAGCACTAATGTATCTTACTAATCATACACGTCTTGATATATCATTTGCTGTTAATTTATTAGCAAGATATAGTTCTGCACCAACACGAAGGCATTGGAATGGTGTAAAACACATTCTTCGTTACCTCAGAGGCACTATGGACATGGGGTTATACTACTCAAATGTATCAAAACATGAACTGATTGGTTATGCATATGCTGGATTTTTGTTTGATCCACACGATGGTAAATCACAAACAGGCTATCTGTTTACATGTGGAGGTGCAGCTATTTCATGGCGATCCATGAAATAGACTATATTAGCCACATCATCTAACTATGCAGAAATTCTAGCAATGCATGAAGCAAGTCGAGAATGTGTGTGGTTGAGGTCAATAATACATCATATACGAACGACTTGTCATTTATCTTCAAATAAAATGGTTCCAACAGTTCTATATGAGGATAATGCTGCATGTATTGTCCAACTTAAGGAAGGTTATATCAAGGGCAATAGAACGAAGCATATTTCACCAAAATTCTTCTTTACTCATGATCTTCAAAAGGATGGTGAAATAGATATCCAGCAAATCAGTTCAAGTAAAAATCTAGCAGATTTATTCACCAAGTCACTTCCAGGAGCAATATTTGAAAGACTTGTCCATGGTATTGGTCTTCGGAGACTCAAAGATCTCAACTGATGTTGTCAAAAGGGGGAGTCGATACACGCTGTACTCTTTTTCCCTTATCTAAGTTTTATCCCACTAGGTTTTCCTAGAAAAGGTTTTTAATGAGGCAGTACTGGACAGTGTATCAATGGATGTTGTACTCTTTTCTTTGGCTAGGTTTTTATCCCACTGGGTTTTTCCTAGTTAAAGTTTTTAATGAGGCACATTCATAATGGACATTCAAGGGGCAGTGTTATAAATATTCCAATATTAGTGTGAATGTCCATAACCTTTCAAGAAGAGTCTTTTGGAATTCTACACTTAAAGCCATATAACCTATGACATGAATAGCTTAGTGGGAGTTTTATATGATTAATGTAAATAACTTACAAAACTTCATAATATACCATTATGTAGATTTACTCTTTTGTATGTAACTCTTGTAATGGAAGTTAAGGATTCATTGCCTATATATAGTAGGCATGTATCAAAGGTTGAGAGACAACAATAGAAAGAAGAATCACTCCCTCATTGCTTTCCATTTCTCTCTTGCATTTCTTCATCTCCCTCATCTTAATCTCTCTTGTATTTCACTTAGTTTCATAAAATTTCTTTAAGTTTTTTCCCCGTTATTTTCCCTTAGATATTCCTGATATCAACCGTCACAATTTATCTCTTATTTTCTACGACTTGCGTTGTTCATGAGACCGTGGGTTCTATGTAATGACCCCGATTTATTTTTTTTCCATGTTACCACTATTCCTTGTACAGTGGCGGAGCCACATTGTTGCAAGGTCGAGTGTAGACATAAATTTTGCTTCTTCTTTTTTTCCTTTTATGAAAAAAAAATTGTGTGCAGTCAAATTATGCAGACATTGTTTGTTAAACCATAAGCACAAGTTACCTTCTCAAAGTGCAATCATATCTCTTTCTTTCTTTGGTTTTCTTGCGGCTTTGGAAATCTGTTTATTAGAAACTCTCTTGCTTCCTTTCATGAGGTTGTGACTGATTGGATGCTACCCGCCTCTCCAGAATTCTAGAGAGGCCCTATTCTTAAAACACAATGTTAATTTTAACTCTTTTGCATGGTCCTCAACTTCTCATTCTATGTACTTTTTCTTGTTTGATTCTTGTATGATCTCTACCTCCACGAATTCTTATGATTACTAACTGGAAAAATTTGTCACCTATCAAGATTGGACAATTTCTCCACCAGTACATATTCTTTTCATTCTATATACATTTTGCTAACTTATGTTGAACGTGATATGTTTGATAAGATTGATGATAAAGATATAATGCAATATTTTCAAGGAATGAAGAATCGAATAATGCTTTTATAATCGTTATATTGTAATAGCTAAGTTGACTCTTGATTATTATTTTTCTATGTTAAGTTGAAGTTTTCTTTTCTTTTTTTGTCTATATATTTTTTAATGCATTTAAAACTTTCGTTAAAAAAAAAATCGGGGGAGCTGCCCCCGAACCCTCAAATCCCCCACTAATTGTGCAAACACAAACACAAACACAAACACAAACCTGGCTCCACCACTGCTTGTATGGATAGCTTAGCATAAGCATGTATGTATTTCTATTCTGTTTCTGCTATGTTGTTCAATTTAAACATGTATTGTTGGATTATACATGGCCATTTTTGGTGGATCAAGACTCCTGATACAAATGTGGCTGATAACAAAAACTAGCATTATTCTACTAAGTAAGGTCAGTTATATGATTTGCATAATATTGTTGGGCTTTATTATATACCCCATTATACTCCATTCATCCCTATGTATAAGGTTTATCCATTTTTGTTAGTATGGATAAGTGGGTTATAAGAGGAAGGCCAATTGTTGGAAGGAAAAAACAGGACATTAGTAGTAGTGAACTACGTGACAAGTTAAATGCTACCGAGGTAATATCTCATGTTGGGTAAATTAAACTATTTAACATTATTATTATTATTTGTAGCCACTCTTTTACAATATTATAAATTTCTTATTCATTTTTAAAATCTAAAACTAATTAAAAATTTGTAAGCGACGGGATAAATAAAAATATTTAATCTATTACAAAAATTTAAATACTGAACTCATGATAGCTTAATAAATTTTCTCATAATCATAATCATTTATTTAACTTGCCTAATTTTTTAACAATCCAAATAATCAAATTTTATATAGATAATTATCAAATATTAACGTAAAGAGAAAAATTATAGATTATTCTATATAAAATTTGTTTACTCGGATTGTTAAAAAATTAAGACTTATGCCTTGTTTGATTATATTCTCTATTTTTTTTTCTCAACTGTTTTATAAAATTATTTTTGGAAACAATTTTCAAAAATAAAATAAAAAATCTGTTTGAATAGTTCTTTTTAAAAAACCTGTTTTTGAAGTGACGTGACAGCGGCCGTCGCTGGTCATGGCCGTGGTGATCACTTGTAGTGTGATGTTGATAGTGGATATATGGGAATCTCAAAAAATAAAAATAAAACAAGAAACCAACTAAAAACTGTTTTTTTTTCAATTTTTAAAAACAACTTTTTATTTTTAAAAAAACAAGCTGTTGAAAAAAAAATTCCAAACAATTTTTTTTTAAACACACAAAAACTGTTTTTAAAAATAAAATAAACAAGCCCTTAGCTTTCCTCCCCTACTCTTACCATATAAATTAAATAATAAATTTAAATTTTTTAAAGTTATTTTTAAGTATATAATATTTTTAGAATCACGGCATATATATAAATTTTTGTTAGCAAACTTCTGTAATAGATCTAAAAAAATATTTCGGTATTGATTTGGGTAAAAAGTATTTTCGCGAAAAAAAAATATTTTATAATTTTGAAAAATCATTTTAGGATCTTGAAAAAATATTTTGACCCATCGTCCAGTTAGTAAAAAAAGTCAAACTTAAGATCAAATACTTTTCTAATTTATTTTTAAGTATATAATATTTTTAGAATCACGTAATACAAAAAAAGGTGAAAAAATACACATACTTTTCGAGGTACAAAAATACACATAAGCTTTAAAAATGGGGCAAAAATACCAGTAACGTTATCTAAACCAAACGTCTGTTAACTTCTTTTTGTGGGGCCCACAGATGTGCCAAGTCAGCATAATGTGATCTCCATAATGTGATCTTCGTCCTTCCCATACATCCGATGACCCTCCTCCTCATCCGTCCCTCTTGCCCACTAATCCCAACCTCACCACCTATTTGTATCACACCCACCTCGGCTTCGTTTCCCTCACTTGGTCTTGCTCTGTTCTGGGTCGTTCCTTCATCTTCAGCTTCATCTACATTCTTCTTCTCCTTCTTTTTACCTCCACATCAAGCCCTTCCTCTTCTGCAAAAAGCACGGCGTCAAGAAAATTTCCTCCAGCACCCCCCATTGTTGTCGACAGGAACATGGTTCTTCTGGTCGGCAATAACGTTAAGGACTCGTATTCTAGAACCAAAGCATGTGAGCCCCTCACTCCTCAGATTCTTGTTCTGAAAAGAGAGCATGTCATTGTACATAATAAAGTTTACTCCACCAAGGCCAAATTCAGAGGTAGAGTGAGGGACATACGAATCAATTGTGGTTTCGCAGACAATTCCAAACTTTGCTTCAGCGTCAATGGCGAAATGGTCCTTCAAATTAGGCGTTTGGAATGGAAATTTTGAGAATTTAATAAACTTGATTATCAGAGTGGAAACAAAATGGTACAAAAAAATGAAGAAATTGATTAGAATAACAAGGCTAACATACCCAGACAAGGCTGTGAGGATAAAATGAACAAACTAAGGGCACAGATGGAAAGGGTTTATGGTGGATGAAGATCTAAAGCAGAATGGGATATAATATTTGTATTGTTTTTCAGTATCTTAGGCTTATTTTTGACATTTTATGGATGTACTGTAATAGTTTTAGCATTTTTTTTTAATTTTTCCCACCTACAGTTTCGTTTTGGGATTACATCATAAGCTCATAGATTCCACACAGACAGTGCTGACAGTGAGTGAGGCAGAGTGGAGCGAAGCAGGTCTAGGAAATGGAAAGAGAGAAAGCTTCTATGTGGATCAAACATACCCCCATTTTTTCCACTCTTCGTCGTCGTTGGTGTCAATTTTGTTGTCGGTGAGGTCTCTAGGTGGTAGCTCCTCTGTGACTGGGAAGGAGGTTGAATAGGAGGATAGAGAGTTTGTGGCTGAAGGGACGATGGCGCAGAGGCAAGAAAAATGAGCTCGATCGCTTGTAGATGGGTATGGAGGGTGCATAATTTTTATTTCTGTTTTTAAAAATAAATTAAAGAATTAATATTAGGATATTTTGTTTTTTATTCTTTCTTCCACTGCCACTAGGAAGATACTAAGCCACGTCATCATCCACATCAAACTTTTCGGTCAAACTGAATAAAGTTAACGGTCAACGTTTCCTGACTTGACGGCACTAGTATTTTTGCCCCATTTTTAAAGCTTATGTGTATTTTTGCACCTCCGAAAAGCATTTGGTGTTGGGTGCTCCTGAGGGCAAAACACATGTGTATTTTTACACCTTTACCCTAGATTAAATATTATACAATTTATAGGGGTTTGTATTTTAAAAATGAATAAATAAGTTATGATGATATTGAAGATGAAATATCACCTAGAGGGGGAGTGAATAGGTGATTACAAAAAAAAAAAATCACAAGTGCACAAGAACGAGATAGAAATAAAGAGAGAAATGAACACGAGACAAATTATACTTGGTTCGGTCTAACTCCTCGACCTACGTCCAGTCCCTAAACATCTTTGGGATTTTCACTATCTCTTAACCGGATTACAATTACACACTCTGTACTCGGATGATCCTTTCACAGTAGGACTCACTCCCCCTTAAAAGCTGTAATTGTACACACACTTAAGGTTCCACAACCTTAAGATTTAACAACTAAACAAGAAATGAATAAGTGTTTGAACTCTCTCATAGAGTAGATAAAATGATAAATACTGAAGTACAAGTAATATCCGAAGATATTAAGCTAAATGAATAAAACAGTAAATTGTAGTTGTATCGAATTGATTACGCAGAGTTTCGGTAGGTAGCCAATTCAATGCTTCAGGTATTTATAGTTGATGGCATTTATGACCGTTGAGAAGCTTGAATGTTATCTATTGTGACTCTTCAATTTTTCCGTTAGACACGAAGCGTTGAGTTATTAATGCTCTAGAATAATCGTCGTCTTTAACATTCCTTTATTCCGACCATTGAGACACAGCAAATGGAATGAGTGCCAGAAATGTCTTTCGTTTGCTCAAAGGAAGGTAGTTGAGAATGTGTCTTGAACGAGTAAACGCATTTAATGCTTTGACACATAATTTGCTTTTTCAATATTAACATTAATCCCTACTATAATCATCTGAAACTCATCAATAAACTTGGTTAAACATAGTTAGGAACAATAATGAGTGATGATATGAAGAATCTAAAACAATCTTCAGAGGTTCGAATGATTTGAAAACGAGGAGTTCAAAACAGAGATTGATTTTGCTCGAGTCAGATATTTATTGGCTCGAGTCTATTTCATTTTGAAAACGTTGAGAAGAGAAGATTTAAGCAATTAACTCAAGGCTCAAATATCGTGGCTCGAGTCACACAAATGGTGGCTTGAATCATCGCACAACTGATGATTCATCTTAAGAGAAAACTTTAGCTCAAGGCAGAAATTAGAGGCTCGAGCAACGGTCTAGACTCGAGACTGCCAAACTGGCTCGATTCAGACGATACAAATCGTTTGAAAGATATTTGGAAGATTTCCTTCTGGCTTGAGGTGATAAGTGGTGGCTCGAGCGAAACGAACATTTCAAATGTAACGGTCAAGTTTTTGGCTCGAGTCTATCACCTTTGGCTAGAGGCAACGAAAATGTTCTTTGAAAATTCTTTAAGTTTTGCAACTAATTGGCTGGAGCCACAAATAGACTGGCTCAAGTCTACCACTAGACTCGAGACTATTGAAATGTTGGCTCGAGCCAATCTGTCATTTTTCAAAGGTTTTAAGTACGATTTGGCTCGAGTTGAGAAACTCAGGCTTGAGCCAATTTGACAGGAAAAATGACAGATACATATGATCCAATTCTGAGTGAGATAAAACTATTTTCAAAGAGATCATGTGTCTTAATATGTTTACAATGATTAGTTATCATCAAAACAAATTGAGAGAACTAACAGATATATTCGCAGGTGACCATATATCTCGGGAAGTTATTAGTATATGAAAGTATTATAATAATATATTAATAGTTTAATTTATCTGGTACTTGATATTATCATATGGCACCCAGGTAGACCAAACACATAAGGGTGAGCATGGTACCCAGTGGCCTACTATGCTCGCCCAAGTCCGGTAAAAAATTGTCCAGCTTGTCCCATAAATATTGGCCCAACAAAATTTGGGCATCTTTGGGCAAGGCTAATTATCAGGCTGGGCTGGGATGGGCTGGGCATCAGGCAAGGGGTACTACCCTGCCCAAAAAATTGTATACCATTTATTTAAAATATATATTATTAACTATATACTTTTTTGGGAAAAGTATTTCTCCAGTCACTAGAGATAGAGTTATCTCCAGGTGACCCCAAAACTACGTCGTTTTGAATTAATGAAGGGTGAGTTAGTGATTTTAGGTGAATTAATGAAGGGTTTTTTTCGATAAAATTTATATGATTACAAAATAAACAAAATTACGTAAACACCCTTCATTAATTCAAAACGACGTAGTTTTGGGGTCACTGGAGATAACTCTATCTCCAGTGACTGGAGAAATCCTTTACCCTACTTTTTTATATAAAATAAAAATTATATATATGGGTGTGTGTGTGTGTGTTATTTTATTTTATTGCATTTATGAAATGTTTTATGTTATTATTTAATATTCATCCAAACTGATGGTGTATTATTTGAAAGACATATGGTTTTTTTTTAAATAAAATAAAATAAAATTCAAGTCTCGTGTTATAGATTTATTCTAAAATATTACTAAGTGTGAAATTGTGAAATGTATTTAAAGCTTATAATATTATTTATTAAGTATAATTAGAGTTTCTTTTCACATAAGGTATGAACCAAGCATCTCAACTTGGTAGCCCACCCTTGTCTGGGCTTCTACCAGACAGTAGTCAGCAGGCTGCAAAATGCAGTCCGTTCATCTTTCAAACTGCGCATTAGAAGGGGGTCTCGTTCAAATTCCTAGCCCTACCATGCCCACCCCTACTAAAACATGTCACACAGCCAACTTATCAATGTCCTTCTTATTATATAAGTAATAGATAGATAATAGATTAGTTTTAACTCCATAAAAGATCACATTTTAATTGATCTTATCCAAATTTAACATATCTTAATTAATTAAGATATTATAAGTGATTAGAAGATACCCCTAATATTAATTATCACAATTTTGTTAGACCTGGCTATCACCCAAGAGGGGGTGAATTGGGTGTCGGATAAAACTTTCGAAAACTTAGAAAATCTTTTCGCAACTTACTGAAGAAGGTTTGAATGATAGTAATTATTTATAAACCGATAATCTTTTCACAACTTACTAAAGAGGTGAATGACAAGACATAATTTATAAACCGATCATTCAAAACATATATGCCGAAATATAAGAGTTTAGGGAAGAGAATATCCAAACAGAGATTTATACTTGGTTCGGCCCAATCCTTGACCTACGTCCAAATCCCAAGCTCCACTTGAGATTTTCAACTATCTCCTTGTTTAACCAGGCACAAGAGAAAAGCCTTTACAACCTCACAAGTTTAGCCGGCACTTGTGCAGCTTTACAATCTCTTTCCGAGATATCCTCTTACGCACTGTAAGAATACAATTACCGACTCTGTACTCAAGATGATCCTTTCACACTAGGACTCACTCCCCCTTACAAGTTGTAATTGTACACCCACACTCAAAGGTTCCACAACCTTGAGATTTGATCACTAAACAAATAATCAAATAAGTGTTTAGACTCTCTCACAGAGCAGATGAATAATAATCACTGAAGTATAATAAAAATCGTTTCACTCTTTATGATAAGCTATGTAAGCATTGAGAACAGAGTGTATGAGCTAAGCGTATATTCATAATGTCGGCATTTTGGCAGTGCACGCTCGTGTCGCTTCTTGAAGTTTGAATGCTTGTTCTTTTATAGCTAACCAATAGCATTCGACCGTTAGAGGAATTCTTCAGTTGAGCTTCTTAGAATATGCCCGTTGGAACTAGTCGTTGAAGCTTCTGATGCTTGGTGAGCTCTAATCCAATTTTAATCATAGAATGTCTAACATTGATTTCGTTAATGCTCCGTCTTGAGTGTTGTATTAATAGTCGTTGAAAAGATTCAAGCTTTTTATTGGAATGTTCAAACTATCCGTTAGACTCAGAAGCTTTCCTCTGTTTTCTGATGTAGTATTTAATGCTTCTGACACACAAATTGCTTTATGACAATTTGTTGTTAATCCATGATATAATTATCTGAAACTCATTAACAAACTGATTAAAAGGAATTAGGAATAATAATGAGTAATGATATGTAGAAATGAAATCACATAGAATGATTTAAGATTTACGAAGTTGGAGATTTCAAAGCAGGGGTGACCTTGCTCGAGCATGATCAAGCTGTGTGCTCGGGCATAAGACGTTAAAGAGTATTTTAGAGAGAACGAGTTACCCGAAAGGCTCGAGCAACAAACAAAGTCTCGCTTGGGCAAGCTTCTTGTGAAAATCAATTACTATCGTTGATGCTCGGCAACGCGTTCGGGCATGCTCGGGCAAACACTTCTGGAGACTAATGAAAATTCTTTTGTATCGCTTATGCTCGAGCAATCTATAAGGGTATGCTCGGGCAAAAGTTAGACAGAGAGGAGAAGATGAGTGTTTAATGATTCTGCTCGAGCAAACACTTACTCTGCTCGAGCATGCTGCTCGAGCATGACTCTTTTACCTCGTTGTTTCTTTGTCTGGAACGATGGTGCTCGAGCATGCCAATTTTCCATGCTCGGGCACACTTCATTCAGGGGCGATAAACATAGATAAAAAGATCCTGCTCGAGCATATATTTACCTCTGCTCGAGCATGGTGCTCGAGCAACTCTTTTCTCATGCTCGGGCAAGCCTCTTCCACTTCGCCATTTTTCTGTTTGATACGCTGATGCTCGAGCAAGGTTCTTGTTCTGCTCGAGCATAACTCCTAATCTTGAATTCCTTCCTCTGAGCTCGAGGCACAACGCATATTGCTCTTAATAATGACATCTATATAAGACATCATCAAAACTAATCATATCTAACAAATTTATCTCTTATTTGAAAGGTGAATAAAATATGAAATATTTTTCTATGGTAAATATCTCAACCACCCATTTTGATTAATACATGTATCCTATTGAAGGTAATAATATTTAAGGCATTATCATGTATTCTATAAATAAGAGAGGTGCCAAGAATTTTTTTAAAAAAAATGTGAAATATAGAGGGGCACTAAGTGAAACTTTTTTCTGAGCCTAAATAGAATTTGATGTAAGAAATTGTTTTTAGTGCACCTGATAGACTCCGATTGTAATTTTCTAAAAGACTTGTGTGGGTTATATGCAATGACCTTGCTTTATTTGTTTTTCTCTGTTACCACTCTACCTTGTATTGATAGTTTAGCATATGTATCACGTATGTATATGCGCAGACATTAAAAGTATATAATTAAATAAATGTTTCCTTCATCTTTAATATAAAACATATTTACCTAATATGATTATATTAAGGAAATTATTTAAGTTAATTAATATGACATATATTTTCTAATAACACCTTAGTCATCTTCCTAAATCTCTTCATTGTCTCATCTTTTTAATTATTGTTGAGGGAGCATTATCAATAAGGGTAAATTAGGAAAAGATTGAAAAATATTAAAAATTGGCATTATATTCAAGATTAAAATCAACTCCCCAAATATGTCTTATATTAACCACCGGAATGAGTAGTTTTTATTAATAAATAGGTTTTAAAAGTATATAATTAAATAATAAAAATATGAAAATGACAATAATTTAATTTAGATATATTTTAAATATGAATAATTGAAGTTAAATACATTAAAGTTCATCAACAAATAAATTTTTATATAATTCTTATATAAAGCCATTGAAAATGATCAAATTAAGAAAGTTAGCATTTGTATATATATATAAAAAAAAAGTTAGCATGGGTTTAAGGCAGGTCGACATGATTTTGTTAGAAAAAAACATACAAACGGTAAACTTAGTGAGTGAACTTGTGAATTTAGCTAAGTTTACAACTAACACAAGTTTAAAAACATTATAAAAAAAATACAATTGAAGAGTCAATTCATAAGTTTAACAACAATGTATATATGTATTTACACATATTTCCAAGATTGTCAAACTTGTGAAGGTGAGACAGAATCGTATGGTGAACTCGAATTGTAATCTCGTAAAAATTTATTTTTATCATTGAATACGTATTTAATAGTGTATAATTAAATAATTAAAATATAAAATATTACAACAATTTTGATTGAAATATATTTTAAATCCAAATAATTGAAATTAAACCCACAAACATTCATAATTTATCATATTTAATAAAGAGATTTCTATAAAATTCATATGTATAGCCAATGAGCGAGCATGACCAAATTAAAAAAGTTAACACAAATTTAAGAGTGAGCTAACATAATTTTGTAAGTTAAAAATATAAAAATGGTAAACTCATTTATAAACTCACAAGTTTAATTAAGTTTATAACAAGCATAAGTATACTAGTGACACATATGACTTTGTAGGTTAAGAACATAAAAACGATAAACTTAGAGAGTCAACTAGCTGAGTTAGCTGAGTTTCTGCATATTTGTACTATGTTTCTATCATGTTGATCCATTCAGTCATATATTGTTGGATTATACTTAATCCACAATAACAAGCAGAATATAGCTCCAGAAAATATCATACCGATATATTATATCGAATAGATCCAAACAGAAGCTTACAATCTAAAAGTTCCGTAAAGCACAAAAATCATAATCATAATCATAGAAATGAATACATTGCAAGCAATAACAGAAAGAAATCACTGAGAGGGAGGGAGAGAAAGTCTGACAGATGAGAGAGAAGATTTCAACCAATTCCACCACTTCTCATAATGGCCTTTATCCTTATAACTTCATAAAATCACGTGTTAAGTTGTAAAAATATATATGTGATTTTTTCATAAGTATACCCAACAATAAATATTTTTTTGAGTATAAAAGTGACTATGTGGTTGCAAAAGTGGAGTAAGAAAACCTATTGACTGTTAGTTGATCGTTAATTTGATTTTTTTGTATTTTTATGACTGACACGGGCGATGACTCAGCTAAATTTCATCCAAACTGGCAGTAAGAAACTGGAGATAATTATAGAAAATGGTATATATATATTTTGAAAATTACAGATCAGTCCTTCTCTATCCAATTCCCCTTCTCTCTCTTAATCCCAATCTTATCTATTGTACCGCCCCATCTCCTCCTCCTCCCCGCCATTGCCGCCTTTCCATAATTTTTAAAACTATTTGGGCTATTTTCTGTAATTTTCTCCAGTTCTCCTGCCAGTTGGAATGAAATTTAACCGAGTTATTGTCTATGTTAGCCTTAAAAATACAAAAAGTAAAACTAACGCTCAATGAGTATTTTTACTCCACTTTTGTAATCACATAGTCACTTTTGTACTCAAAAAAAGCACTTAGTGTTGGTATATTTTTGAGTGAACCACATATATATTTTTTCACCTTAAAATTATTCCTCAATTTCCCTAAGCTTCCACGGCTTTCTTTTCATGTGCCAGTTACACCTCATTTGGACTGGTTTTGGGCTTTTACTCTTATTCTCTATGCCCATGGCATTTGGGTTCATCACAATACTCCCTCATGAATTGAAACCTTTTCCTACCAACATACTTTGGGAGCGAGTGGTAAGGAACTTGCTTTCCCACTACCATGTCCTCGGTTCGAGGCGTGTGAATGGAAAAAATGATATTGGGAGCTCTCCCCCCACGACCGTGGGCTCAACGCAGAGCGAAATTCGGATTAGTTTAGTTCCGGTGAACAGGGTGGGATACCCAAAAAAAATTGAAACCTTTTCCTCAAGGTTCGGATCCGAATACAAAGAGTTTAAAGCATCAGAAAATTCTCAGCTAGGAGTAGAAGTACCATCCCATTTAACCAAGTACTGAGTTAACTCCTGACCCTGGTGATTGATGTTCTTTCGATAAAGAATTTCTGTGGGAGCACAAATTGGTCCTTCAGGAACCGAAAGGAGAGGTAGAGGCAAATAAGGTTCAGTGTGATCTTCTCTATGATATTTCTTCAAAACAAAGACGTGGAACACAGCATGTATCCGGCAATGATCAGGTAGAGCAAGACGATAAGCAACTTTTCCAATGCGTTCAATAATTTGGAAAGGATCAAAATATTGCATGGACAACTTTGTTAGTATTTAGGTGTCATAGAGACAATCTGTAGAGACAGATCAGCACCTTTTTCTACATTGTAGTATTTCATTATTAATAAATGAGCATATTTTATCTTTATCATATTTATGTCTCACCTTTATTTTAAAGTAAATATGTGTTTGAAGATAAAAGCCCTAGGAATAGAATATGTGTTTATCTTGAGGATCAATGATAGAGATCATGATCATGAGGACTCAAGAGCACTGTATATCTATTACCTAAAACTTGTTCCTAGTCTTGAATCAACAAGAAAGGGCATTGATGATCTCAATAAGACTAGTACGACATCATCTACTTGTATAGAAATACAAGGTAGGGACCTTATGGAATACAGGCATGGAGATGTCTTAGCTGATGTCGTGGGTGGATCTGTTGGAGAACAGATAGCACCGAACTGACCCGCCGAGAGACTCCACAAAGATTCATTGTAGAGAGTATCATTGGATATGTAAAGTCTCTCATCGTTTGGTAGTACGGATCGTCTTGGACTTAAGGATGTCATCGAACACTATGTCCTAGGATTATACTTTTGACCGTGTACAACTCTATCCGCCTTGAAAATGGGGAGAACAAAGTGTACTCTTGGGTGTAACTCGAATACATAAGTATAGATGGATATCTTTGAGAGGACTCACAGGTCCCCTACAAGGATTAGTCATTCACAAGACCTAAGTAGTGCTTAGATAGCTTCTAATTAACTCGAGTCGTGCGTCAAGACATCAAGTGATCATGAAGAGTCATGATCTATTGTAGAGTTAATATAAGAAGATTCCTAGTTCTGTGAATTAGCTACATTTAGTCAATTAAGAGAGATGATACTCTATCTTTGCTCTCGACTAAATGTGAATGACGATGTGAGGGATGATGC
The DNA here is from genome assembly GCA_019022615.1 of Acacia melanoxylon. NCBI lineage: Eukaryota > Viridiplantae > Streptophyta > Magnoliopsida > Fabales > Fabaceae > Acacia > Acacia melanoxylon. The sequence goes on along the minus strand of JAFJYJ010000030.1, from coordinate 5,655,595 downwards.
CTGCACGGTATCCAAATATGAAAGGTAGATCACTTGATCAAATCAATTAGTTCTGGGGCCACAGAGCATTGCTAGTGTCTTATGAGGTCATTAAATAAATTGGGCCCGTTAAAGGAGTTTTAATTGGTTCAAGTTTATTTATGTCAGTGACTAATTGGGCCTAATGGGTCACACACAAAGGTTATTCTCGTTTGTTTAAAATTAGCAAACTTGGACCAATAATTGTTATTGGACTTTATCAAGAGTGAATGTGTAATTGAGTTGGAGTGGGACTCCAAGCCCAATGAGAAGATTTGAATTTTAATTCAAAAAGGATAGGTTATAAAAGATAATTCTGAATTATCTAATATATATATATATATATATATATATATAAAGATCCAATAATGATTGGATGAAGATAGGAGAAATAATAAATGAGGATTGATTTAAAATGATTTTGAATTTTAGTTTAAGAGATGAATGTGATTCATCATCTTAAATTATTATTCAATATTCAAATATGAATTTAATTTATTACGATTTGGATTTTTCAAATCAAGTTTGGATTGAGCTTTTCTTGTGAGCACTTAAAATAGGGTTAGACTCTTATAAAGTGCTGATTTTTTATATGCCCTTTTTATGGACGTTTTTTGTAGAAAAAAATGGGAATTTAATATGACTTGGTTGACAAGATATGAATATGATTCATCATATTAAATTCAATCAATAAAGATGTGAATTTAATGTGACTTGGTTGACAAGATATGAATATGATTCATCATATTAAATTCAATCAATCAAGATGTGAATTTAATGTGACTTGGTTGACAAGATATTAATATGATTCATCATATTAAATTCAATCAATCAATCAAGATGTGAATTTAATGTGACTTGGTTGACAAGATATGAATATGATTCATCATATTAAATTCAATCAATCAATCAAGATATGAATTTAATTAATTTTGAATTGGACTTTCCAATTCAAGCTTGGATTGAGCCTTTCTTGTAAGCACTTAAATTATGGTTAGACTCTTATAAAGTGCTGATTTTTGGTGTGCCTTCTTCTTGCACGTTTTTCTAGGAGAAAAACAAGAACCCTTATGCTCTCTAAATTTAGGTCTTTACCAAAGGTTTAGAGAGGAAAAGGCACCATCCATAAAAGGGTAAGGTTCCAACCTTGTTCATCCTATCCATAACCTAATTTCAAGAAACCATCACCTTCTTGAAAAGAGTAAAACCCAAGGAAAGCAAACATCAACCTTGTCTTCGCCTAACAAGCATTCAAGGAGTGAGAGGTTTCAAGAGAAGGAGTTCTCGTTGCAATCGGGAGGTAGCCGTGTGGATCAACGTTAGTGGACATCAACAACATTGAGGTCTTCAAGTGATCTAAGGTAATCATAATCTCTAATAGTTGTGTTGTCAAGTTATCCTAATCCCCAATAATTGTTTTAACGAGTAATCTCAAAGTTCATGAATATTATAAATTGTTATGAATTATCATGAGCGCCGTAAAGAGTTACGGATTAATAATTATTAACTAATTAATGTAATGAGTTAAAGTTAATAATTCATGACAACCGTAAGGAGTTACGGTTTCCGCAACGATTAAACAAATTTTTTTGTTTCCAACCTCATGAACCTTTGCATGAAAGTTATGTAATAGGCAAAACTAACCAACAAACTTGTGGTATTTGTGAAGCTGAACTGAGTATTGTCGATAACGACGAAGTTTCACCAAGACCCACTCATTGAGATTATATTCAACATCGGTGCGATGTTTATCAGCATAAAGTGCTTCATACGTCGCTGAGCTCGCCGTAAATTCAGTTTCAATAATTCAAGCAAATTGTCCCTTTGACTTAATTGCATGTCAATATCAGCCGAAGTGCCTTCCAATGAGGAATGATGCAAAACATGGAGAGGGTCTCGACCATAAACCACCTCAAAGGGCACCATACCCTTTGAAGAATGAAAAGAAGAGTTGTATGAAAATTGGGCCCGGGTAAATAAGACAACCATCGACGAGGATATTCATATACATAAGAACGAGGGTACATTTCGAGACATTTATTTAGAGCTTCTGACTCACCATCAGTCTGAGGATGGTACGCCGAACTGAGACATAATTGGGTACTTAGCTTGGTGCTTCATCATAGTCTCCAAAGATAACTAGTGAAAGTCTTATCTCTATCCGAAACTATAATCTTAGGTATACCATGGAGACACACAACATTCTGAAGGAAAGCCTCCGCCACGGTTTGGCTTGAAAAATTTGCAGACAAAATGTGCGTACTTAGATAGGCGATCAATCACAAACATGATAACTAAATACCCCCAAATAACCAGCAATCCCGTAATAAAATCCATCGTGATGTCTTCCCAAATTCGTTCGGGAATCGGTAAAGGATTTAAAAGACCCGAAGGATGCAAGTGGAAAATCAAACAATTACGGACAAAAAACTGAATATCTTTTTGCATCTTTGGCCTAATAGATGAGCTATGTGATGGAATGTGCGCAAGAAGCCAGCGTGACCCCCTACAATAGAGGAGTAGGACTCAAGAAGAATCCAATGAACGAGCTAATTAGCATGAGGAATAACCAATCGATTTCTTCAGTATAAATCATGTTGCTTGACGTGATAATGAGGAAACAAAGAAGGATCAGATAACACTGATGCTTTCAAATCTTGAATGAATTGTGAAGAACGAACATGTTCATACACACAATCCATAAAGAAATGGTCAAGCATGGTAGAAAGATAACAGAAAGCAAGGAGAATGAAATGGGCCTAGTGAATAATTATCTCAGACCTTGATGATCTATATATATTCGAAGATCCATAACAGAATTGATACGGAGTTGTTGGTTACAAGAAAATTTTATCCATACACGTGAGGAGTAGGACTCAAGAAGAATCCAATGAATGAGCTGATAATTAGCATGAGGAATAACCAATCGATTTCTTCAGTATAAACTCATGTTGCTTGACGTGATAATAAGGAAACAAAGAAGAATCAGATAACACTGATGCTGCTTGACGTGATAATAAGGAAACAAAGAAGAATCAGATAACACTGATGCTTTAAAATCTTAAATGAACTGTGAAGAATGAACATGTTCGTACACCCAATCCATAAAGAAATGGTCAAGCATGGTAGAAAGATAACAAAAAGCAAGGAGAATGAAATAGGCCTAGTAAATAATTATCTCAGGCCTTGATGATCTATATATATTCGTAGATCCATAACAGAATTGATATGGAGTTGGTTACAAGCAAATTTTATCCATACACGTGGTGAGATAGAAAGATTACACCAGCTGTACAGAATCTTCAATCATATCTACAACATAACAAATGCTAATTGTATATTATGAAATACTAATTACTCCTTAATTCTAATACTCCCTTTGAGGGTGTGAGACACAAACCGAGTTTGCTCCTCAAGTAAGAGAATTGAGTGTGAGTGAGAGCTTTGTAAGACAGTCTGCTATTTGATGCTGAAAAGGAACATAGGAAATAGTAATATCACCAGTCAAAACTTGATCATGTATAAAATGAACATCAATATCTATATGTTTGCATTCTAGCATGATGAACAAGATTTGTTGCAAGAGTTTGTTTACTTAAATTATCACACCATATAACAGAAGGTCGTTTAAGAAACAAACCAAGTTTAATGATCAAAGTACAAAAATCATAATAATAGAAATCAGAATGCAAACAGGAGGTTACAATTAAAAGGTTCAGTCAAGCACAGAAATCATAATCATAGAAATGAAATACAACACAAGCAATAACAGAAAGAAATCACAGAGGGAGAGGGCAAGAGATAGAGAGAGTTTAACATTTAACATATGAGAGAGAAGATTCCAATCAATTCCATCCCTTCTCATAACAGCCCTTGTCCTTATAAAATCATTCCTCAATTTCCCTCAGCTTCCAGGGCTTTCTTTCTATACACAAGCTACGCCTCATTTGGACTGGTTTTGGGCATTTGCTCTTATTCTCCAGGCCCACTGTATTTGGGTTTATTACATCCACCTTCAGTAGATCAAAGCCGAAGCCCAATATACATGGGACAATTATGTAAATATGCAAAAAGAAAAAACATGGGTCGTTAAAGACATCTCCCCCTTTATAATTTTAAGAGTCCAAGTGGGTTAGTGATAAGATAAGACATGAAGTCCAGACTGGTTCCGACCTACCTGTCAAAAAGTTCTCACATCAAGGGGCTTTCTTCTTCAACGAGTCCAGGTACGCCTGAAATATTTCTTTCTTCTTCCGCGTCATTATTGTGTGAGTATATATGCTTATACAATTTCTAGAAGCTTCAATTGTGTCTGCATGCCTATAATCTCCTCTCCATTGTTCTTGAGTCCCCTATCAATCTAAATGTATCCCCTGCTTTTATCTTATTCTTTCGCCACTTGTATATATATGTGTTTTCTTTTTTTAACCCGTTTCGGGTGCATATGTGTGTGTATTTATGTATATGTATGTGTATGTATAGGGTTAAGGTGCAATTTTGTCTTTTCCGTTAACCTCAGTTTTTTAATGGTTAATGTTAATTTTTATCGATTAAAGAAAATTTGCTCATTTTCTAATAGTTCAAGGGTAAAACTGATACTGGAAAAAATTGTAGATACCTAAAGAATGATAATTTTCCAAAAAAAAAAAAAAAAAGCATCTTAACCCATGTGGGTTCGTGTCTTATGGCTGCGTTTTTTTCATTTCTTGATTGTTTGTCGTCCTAGATCTTTGTTTTTTCGGCATATGATCTGTTTTCTGCCTTTGTGTCCTGTAGGAATATATATTCACATTATTTTGCTAGATCCCCTTATAATTTAATATTACTCCGCTCTTAAATATAAAATATAATTTGTAGTGCAATTTGTACTACAAACTATGTCACATTGATCCCTATTACATTTATGTTATTTTCATGTCTTAATAGACTTTTTGAGAGGTTTTATACATTTAAATGATATTTTATTGGAATTTTCGCCAAAAACATTATGTTGAAATAAAGAAAGGTAAAATAAGTATTTTATTGGGAAAAAGACAAAAAAATACCACTTGACTTTAAAATCCTAAATCAGTCTTCTTGCCTATAAGAGTATAGTAATTGACAATTCATTTTAGTATGAAATCAATTATTTAAAATTTTAAAGTTTAAGTGGTATTTTTTGTTTTTTTTTCTGTTTTATTTGCATATGAAATAAAACAAAATATATTAAAACAAAGCAGATTAGCTAGCACATCACATGGGTTTTTTTTTTTTTTTGATACACCAAGTAGGGGAGGGGGCAGGGTTCGAACCCTAGACATGGGAGGGGAGCCAAGCTCCAATGCCACTTGTGCTACTAAGGCGTTGGCTCATCACTTGAGTTTTTTTTTTTTTTTTTTTGATAAAACATCACTTGGGTTTTGAAACAACGTGCACTTTGGCAGGTTGGAAAAATGCCAACCCAAGCCCACACCAACCCGTAGATGGGCGGAGTCCAACCTATATTACCCACTCTACTTTTATTATGGGGTTAGAAAATATCAAACTAGATATAAAATGAAATTAAATTGACCCTTTATTATGAAAATGTCATTTCCCCATGAAATTGTTGGAATATTTTAAAATGAAGAGATATTTTTGTTGAAAGTTCATGTCCTTATAAATTAAAGAATTTATGTGAAGGATTGTGTAGAGAGTTATAACACTAAAGGTCACCAAGGTCATGTCCTTTTAATTTCTAAAGACACCTATAAAAACTTTTAGTAACTACTCCTTGGTGGAAGGTTGTGTTGGTTTTTAAGAAAACCCTACATGTTATAAAGGTGTAACCTTTCATAAAAGAGTTATTTTAAATAACCTTTGGTTATTGAAGTTATGTTGGTTCATGAGGATTCTTAAATGTAACATATGATTATGACTTTTAATTGAATATGTGTATGTTGCTTCAAGAGGCACTACTTCAAAGAATCAATTCATGACCTATAAATACCCTGCACCATCACTTTATTTGTGACATACTCTCTCTGGTCCTTATTATAAAGCACTAACTAACAAGTAATATTTGGTTATTTTTATAAAGCACTTGTTTGTTTCTAAAGAGCATTAAATATTTTTTCTATGTATGCCCATAATTAAAAAGGGTATGAGGGTAATAATTAATATGATATTAGAGTTTAATGCAATTACTAGGGGTAATATTGGAAATTACTTAAAATTTAGGACAAATTTAATGACTTTAACTATTTTTATTGGTTTGTGAGAATTGTTAGTTGGTGTCTTATAATAAGAACTAGAGAGAATACGAAACATATACAACATCAGAAAATCACACAACAAAATATCAAACTCATTGCTTTCATCCTTGAATGCACATAAAGATAAAGTCAAATTACCACTTTATAAAAGTCATTGTTGTCTTAGCTTGAGTGTTAGGAGTGCAATCCATACTCGAGGGTGATCCATACTCGAAGGTCTTCATTGTATCTTGCAAGAAATTTACTCGTCAATCCAAATTGCACCCTATAAGATAAGTATAGGTGTGAGAGAATTAAGCCTAAAAGAAAGTGATGACCATACTATAAAGACGTTGTGTACTACTTTCTTCTTTATCTCTTTTTCTTTTACTCCACAAAGATCTAACCCCTCCAATAGAAACATCATTAGAGTAAAACTTCTTATCAAAATAGTCATCAGGCTGGATTACTTCTTATGTGCAGCGAAGGAATGTGATGATATGCAACTTTAATAATTTACTAACTTGAGAATAGAAGAGGCCAAAAACAATTTAGTAAAAAAAATAAAAAGTAAATGGAAGCAACGATAATAAGGGAAAATCCAAAAAAGCACCTCATGAACTTTAAAATCCTAACAAAATCATGTGAAAATAAGTAAAAAGATAAAGGGTTAAGGAGCAATTTGGCCAACGAACTTTTACTTCATGAGCGCCCAGCACAAATAACTTTTAAGTGGACCAAAAATACCAAAAAACTTTTTAAAATGTGTGGTTAGCACAAAAAACTTTTAAAAATGTAAAGTAAGCACAACGCCGTTAGAAAAAATAACGTCAGTTATCTAAGTTGCAGATTGGCCAACAAACCTTTTATTTCAGGAACACCCAGCACAAAAAAGTTCTACTCCAAGGGCACCTAGCATAAAAAAGTCTATGCGTAATCCACCCAAAATCCGACTGTTGCAAATCATTGCCCGGACCCTCAACCAAGTGCATTGGGGTTAGAAGAGTGAATGCAACCAAAAAAAAATAAAATCACAAATGTAACAAGTAGATTTCATTTTGAGTAAAGATGGTCAGTTTTCGAACTTGCCCGGGCAAATCCATGTGCAATCCACCTAAAATCCGACTGTTGCAAATCCTTGCTGGACCCCTCAACCATGTGCATTGGGGTTAGAAAAAGTGAATGCAACAAAAAATCATAAATGTAACAAGTAGATTTCATTTTAAGTAAGGATGGTGAGTTTTCAAACTTGTTCGGTGCAGGTGTAGATTGTTCTAAAATATCTACTCGCTACATTTGTAATTTCTGTGGTTGCATTCACTCTTTTTAACCACATGCACATGGTTGGGGGGTCTGGGCAAGGAATTGTAACAATCGGATTTTGGGTGGATTGCACATGGATTTGCCCGGGCAAGTTCGAAAATTGACCATCATTACTCAAAATGAAATATACTCGTTACATTTGTAATTTTTTTGTTGCATTCACTCTTTCTAACCCCAATGCACATGGTTGGGGGGTCTGGACAGGTATTTGCAACAGTCTGATTTTGGGTGGATTGCACATGAACTTTTTTATGTTGGGCGCTCCTGGAGTAAAATTTTCTTATGTTGGACGCTTCTGAAGTAAAAGTTTGTTGACCAATTTGCACTTTAAATAATGGACGTTATTTTTTTTTTCTAACAGCGTTATGCTTACTTTACATTTTTAAAAGTTTTTTATGTTGACTGCACATTTGTAAAAGTTGTTTGGTATTTTTGATCCACTTAAAAGTTATTTGCGCTAGGCGCTTCTGAGGTAAAAGTTTGTTGGCCAATTTACTCCTTAACCCAAGGACAAATGAGGAAAAAGGTAGGGATTAGGGATCCCACATAAAGACCATTACAAATGCTAAATGACAGAGAGACGATTCCAATATTCATATTTCCAGAGAGGTGTAAGTACCCCAGCTATCATTTTTCAAATTAAAAGGAAATTATGGAAATAACCCTCTACAAAATAAAAGAAAAGACTGAATCAGAGATATAGAAAGTAGAGGATTTGGGGAACAAGAAAGGAGGGAATTAGTATGGAGGAGTGGAAAGGAAGTGAGGTAAGTAATTTTGACAACACAATCGTCTTCTCTTCATCACGTGATCCTGACAATGGCATTCTTGGTATTAATTTTGATGGGTGTGTTTGTTAGAGAGCTGGGTTTTTATCTTTGGAGGATGGTGAACGTGGGTGAAAGAGGTAGGAGATTTAAGTTAGAATGTTGATTGTGAAGTTGAATGTTGTGACCTCAAGATGTAAACTTTATTAATATTGTTATGTTGTTGTGTGATTGGGAGGGTGATCGAAGTTGACGAAGGGCCAAGTGTTGATGGGGAAATCTAAGAAGGCGTTCGTTGGTGATGTGAGGGCATGCAAAAATCCTAACCTTTGTACCGCCATCGCCTTACTAGTGTTTGGGTAATATTTTCTAAAGTGAACTTGTCATTTTTAAATATGAATTTGGTAAACTCATGTCTAGTGTGATAATTCTTCTAAGACTACATTCTCATTTTCTCAAATGGTCATTTCCTTAAGTGAACTTGTCTTTTTTATATCAAAACTTATCATTTTTAACTATGAACTTGGTAAATCCATGTATAATGTGGGAATTCTTTCAAACCTATTTTCCCATTTTCTCAAGTGATCATTTCCTTAAGTGAACTTGTCATTTTTAAATATAAACATGGTAAACCTATGTCTAGTGTGATCATTTCCTAAATTGAATTTGTTATTTTCATATCGGAACTTATCGTTTTTAAATGTGAACTTGGTAAACCCATGTCTAGTATAATAATTCTTACAAGCCTGAATTCTCATTTTCGCAAGTGGTCATTTTCTTAAATGAACTTGTCATTTTTAAATGTGAACTTAGTAAACCCATATCTAATGTGGAAAGTCTTACAAGCCTACATTTTCATTTTCTCAAGTGGTTATTTCTTTAAGTGAACTTATCATTTTCATAACGGAACGCGTCATTTTCTAAAGTGATTATTTCCTCAAGTGAACTTGTTATTTTCTTTAATGACAACCACACTAAGGCAAAGTCATGAACCGAATCCCTCTACTAATGCCTTCCCTTCTCCTCAGTTGCACAATAACAAGTTTTGACCTAGTCTCCTCTCTCACTGCGAGGTTCCTCCTTCACGATGAAAACTTTTAGCCACAATAATCATAGAAAGTCATTGTGAAAATGACAAGCAATGTGTGTAAAGTGAGGAGAAAATTGCGACTTCTTTTCTCTTATTTTAAAAGTCACCCAGGGACATTTTCGTAAATTCTTTTTAATTTGAAAAAGGACAGCTAAGATACTCATACTTCTCTAATAATATGAATATTGGAATCATCTATCTATCGTGTAGCATTGTAATGGTCTTTATGTGGAATTTTCTCTTAGGAATTTTTAAGTGTTGGTAATTTTACAAAATTATCCATCATTTTTGTTAAAATTAAAGTAGTATTAAATGACGTCATTGAAATAATAAATACATTTATAAATATTATCATTCGTGTTACAATTGTAGACCGTGATGAAAATATTACATTCTTATTTGTAAAAGTTGATATTTAATCACGGACTACACTTGTAACGCGATAACATTTTAAAAAGTATTTACCATTTTAATAATGCTATTTACTATTGTTTCTAACAAGTGTAGTTTTTTTCCCCAACACAAGTGTAATTAGTGAGGGGCAATTTTATAAAATTACCAATACTTTAAAATCCCATATACCTACCCTCTCCCTTAATTGTATTTTTGTATGTTCCGGTGAGTTTTTGGACTTTTGAGAATTCATGAAGTTTTTTTTTTTTTTTGGATTTTCTCTAATAAAACGTGGCAAACCAAGAAAAAGAAGAGATGATATTGATAGGTGCTGTTGTTATTTTCAGTTGGCGCCAAAGGTTAGGCCGTTGTTTGGTTCTTATAATTCGCACAAAATAAATTCTATCCACATCCACATTTATCCATTCATGCCTTTATTTCTCCTTCCTCTATAGGTCGGTTCTTCTCTCTCATCATCATCTTCTTCTCCCTCACTCTCACTGACACCGCCGCCATTTTCCCCATCCCTTCACCAAACCACGGCAAATCAAACCTATTGTTTTCCATAGCTTCTTCCTTCATCTGCATTTTTCTTAATCACTTTGCTCGTTTCAGTACTCAAAATAATGCCGCTTCCTTATCCCTAAGCAAAATCGTTTTCTGAGGTTCAACTCGGTACTCATGGAGAGTGGAAAATCAAATTCTTCGTCCTTCGGATATGGTGAGCCTCCTTGGAAATTCAAAGGCAGGCAAGTGATTATCATTCTCTGTTTCGTTGTGTGTTTGATAATTTTTGTGGTTAGGCGAGGGATTGTTCAATTGTCTTGCTGCTACGCTTTCTCTATGTTATTCAGCGCCGTTTATCAGCTTCATCTTGTGAAAGCAGAAAAGGCTCGAGCATGCATTCCGAAAGAATTCAGATTAGTCGAATTGTTCGGGTACGTAGCTAAATTTAGTGAAGTTGCTCTGATCTGAACCAAATCGCATTCAAGGGATTAATTGTGGGATTTGATTTTGCGTTTAACGATTGGCATATTGCAGATACACACTCGGTGGGTTTTTCCTCGCCAATTATGAGGACAGTCCGGCTGGTGTATTCGACGAGGTTATGCACATTCTTACTCTGGAAATTAATGAGAACATCCATAATTTCATAGAATTCAATATGTTCATCATAATAATTTGCCCAAGATTCTCTGCGACTGCTTAGTCCAAACAATTAGAGATAGACGAATCCCATTTAATAGGCACAATCCATCATTCTGTCAGACTAATATGCATATTCCTACTCTGGAAATTAATTTAAGTACAGCAATAATAATATTACTTTCAATACATCATTCAATTAGATGTTATCCAATGGTACAGCACATATAATTTGACGGGAAGGATTGATTCATTACTGTGTTTATCATTCCTCATTGAATATGATTGAATTAATGTTTACTCATATTAACATCATCAGTTTGTAATGTTTCCCAGTTGGTGGTGATTGCCGGAATCGTATGGAACCACCCAACTTCATGCGCGTATGTTTCTGTTATATCCATGTTACTGCTCCCTCTTGTTGTATTTCTTAATTTGGATTGGATCAATGTCACATATTTTACTTCAGATATTATTATTCATTGTCTTTGATGGGAATCAATCTTTAAAAAAAAAAGCTGAAACTTACGTTTGGCAGCCAACAGTTTTTTGCAAGTGGAGCGAGCAAATTGCAGCATGATATTGGAGAGAGAGGAATATGAAACAGTGAAACCCACTTTTTAGGCGTTAATTAGATTAGATTACATTACATGTTGAGATCAGAAACTAGTAGCAGACATAAAGGCGCTTTTATATATTCACATGTTGGGATTGTTATATCCCGGTTTTTAATAGTACTTTATGAACAACAGATGGGCTGCACGCGTGTATGTGAACAATGATCAGGCTTGTGATCATGGACGCAAGGTTGCATCTACATATCCATTCAGGATCCAGTTTAGTGCTCATCAAAATGATGATCGCCCCCAGCCCATCACATCTGAACTGTCCAAATTCCCCTAACCCATCAGATTGGTCTCTGGACGGTCTAGATGTGATGGGCTGGGGCGCTCATCATTTTGATGAGCACCCAATCCAGATCGGTTCAATTGCCACACCCATCACCTTTTGCAATGGTGCACTCGTTAACTTGTTCTACTTTTTTATTTTTGCAGGAGGTGGGCCTCCCAAGTCAGGTGGCTAGGTTTTCCAAAGTAGGTCAAGGCTTGACATTATTAATTGAACGTTTTTGATAGATTGTTTCGTTGTATCAATCCCCTTTTTCCATTCTATGCTTATTCTTTGCAATCGAATCCCCCTGCATTTATCTATCCTTTATTTACCTTACATATTTATCTTTGTGAATTTATATATATGTTGTTAATTAATTTATAGTCAACGAAACCTTACTCTATGTTATATTAGGACATTTTACATCTATTACGTTGAACTCTGGTTAGTTACAAGGTATGCAATATTAAAATCTGTTTAAAGTTATGTCCTCTGAAACAGAGAATTACAGCAGTTACAAGGAAGAGTGGATTTTTTAACAAAATGGGAATTCATGCTTCCTCCTACAATCTGATGGAAGATGTTCAAGTAACTGAAATCGATGGCCCTGATCTGTGTAATATCAGTCTTGCAAATGCTGGTGAGTAGATTTGATGGCTTGAATGTTTCTGAATTTCTTTTTGACAGATATGGTCATTGATCTGGGTGATGTTGATGATATATGTATAAATAGCAGTACCTGCTTTCAATGTAAACCAATGGATGGGTCCAACAGTCAGAATGTCACTTCCAAGTTTTAGGTATAAACTAATTGAGGCATCTTCTTAGTCTTCACAATTTTAGAAATCAACTAATGATCTCTTTGTTATATAACATTGCAGTGGGGGTACAGAGTATAATCCTAACCTACTTAAGTACTCTTGCCATATTGAATGCAGGTTTGTTTGCTTCTCCTATACTTTTGCATATGTATTCGCCTCTAATCTGATTACTCTGATCCTTAACGTAAGAATTACTTAACTACTTTGATTAGATTAAGGAAGGTAGTTAAGTTAGTTGACTATAATAAATATGATATATTTTTTTCTAAAATATCCTTGTGTGAAACTAAATTTCTCAAAGTCTACATAATGATCTTTTATGTTTTGATGTTAGTTTATACTCCAATCCTTAATATAAGAGTTAATTGATTTATTTTATTTTTTTGAGAAATTGAGGAAGCTAAATAAATAACTTAATCATAGCATATGTTATGTATCATTAGATTATTTATTAGTTTATAAGTTAGACAAATTAGTTTGGAGAAAAATAATAAATATAAATATGTTAATGTAACTTATTTAGATTATTTAATCTTTCCGAAAAAAGTCAATGGGCTCTTATATTAAGGATAGGAGGTAGTATATTTTTTTTAAATGATATTTTTTTATGGATTAAAAATGATTTTGTTTTACCGTCATGAGATGTTAGTTTATAGATTTAAAATGAATTATTAATGGGTAGAATTTTTTCTTTCTTGGTTGATGGAGTATCAATTTGGGTAGTTTGAGGGAAAAAATAAATACTACCCTCGGTTCTTAATATAAGATCCTATTTATAGTGTAAACTACTTAACGAGATTTTATATTAAAGATCAAAGGAGTTTGACTAATAGGTCTTATTTAAAATCAAAACTAACTCCTTAAGTAGATTTTACAGTAAGTATTAGACAAGTAACTCATAATTTGGGGCTGAAATGAATTATTGAAATGTATTAATGGGTTCGAGCAGTGCAACCGTTAAGAGTTTCAGGGGCAACTCTTACGTTAACAAATGATGACAAAAAAGAGAATGTTGAAAATGAGACGCACAATATGAGCGCTTTTGTGATGTTATCCAAGCCAATATTTGCTCTCAAGTTCAGTGAAATGAAGATGCAGGTGGAAGCTCCTATTGTATTTTCACAAACGTCCTCTGCCACATTCTGAAATGTGTTTATTAATGAAATGTGAGTTCTTTTTTCTAAAAATAAATAAATAGCTATCGGATTTTGTTGAGTCTCTTTGATAACGATTCCTCTCTTAGTATGACATTCTGTCTTACCTAAAGACACAATGCATACTCTTGCGTTAACCTTAACAAAAAAAAAAAAAAGAAAAATGAAAAATGATGCATGCTCTTACCATTATCTGCCATTGATTGCACCTTTTTGTCTACCTTGAAGATCTAGCTACTCCCTCTTGATTCTTTTTTGAAGAGATCAATTTCGAATTAGGCAGTTTAAAAAAAATGGTTAAAATTAGTTAAAAGTAATAAATATATAAGAAATGAACATTATTTTCCAAGTATGCCCATACTTATAGGGGAGCAAGTAAGAGAGAAATAGAGTATCACTCGTCGTTTTTATAAATCTAGTTTACCTACTTCTCATGCTCATTAAATATATCTTAAATTGATAATTTTTTCCAATTTTACACTCATTTATGAACGAGTATAAAAAATATTGTATATTGTGCTTTACCTATTTCTTCTCTCTCTACATTTAATCGGGGAAAAATTGTAATGTTATTAATTACTCTCTGGGTGGACTTATAATTTGGACCAAAACTTTTTTTTTTCAAACTGGACTTATAAAAAAGACTAAAGTGATAGTAACGAGAGTAAGTATAAAAGAGATTGTAGTATGGGAAAAATATGATGAGAGAAAATTTATTGATTAAGGGTAAAAATAGTAAAAACACATTAAATGCCCGAGCAACCTAAATTAAAATTTTATAAAAAGGACTAACGCAATCTAAATTTTAGGCTCTTGTAGGAATATCTTTTTTTTTTTTTTTTTTTAACTTCCTAGCAAAACTCAGTCAAGTAAAGACATTTAGGACTAAGCAACGGATGAGTTGGGCAAAAAGTGTTCAAACCCTTAAATCGCCCATTTGATGTTACACAAGTACGGATTAGCTATCTTTCATACCTCAACCCATTTAAACACATGTTAAATGGGTTAAGACATAAATGGGCGGGGTAAACAAGTTACATGACACTCGTTTAAATTTTGATATATTTTTTCAAAAAAAAAAAAAAAATACATAACCATCATTCTATCATTTAAATTTTGAATAGTCAAAGTTCAATCACCTCAATTCACACAAAAGAACTTCAATTTAGATAAATACCATCATATCATCATTTTAATATTCAAACTTCAACATTCAAACTAAAACTTTACTACTATAAGGTTAAAGATTAATGAAACTACATGCTTCCATTTCCATTGGATCTCTGTACTTCTTCAACATCTTTATATTAATAAAAAGAGTTAAGGTGCTTTTCAACATCTTTATATTAATAAAAATAGAAGCATTTTCTAAATAAATAAATAAAAAAAAGCTTCTAGTTCTCACAAAAAAACTAGCAGTGCTTGGCAAGTAAATGCATCTTTAAGGCGAAAACGTTATTTTCTTTAAATAAAAAAAAACTTCTAATTCTCACAATTACAAACTAGCAGTGCATGGCAAGTACGGTTATACAAAAATATTCCACAAATCAACAATTCAAAAATACAACAACGCAGTCCTACAAGACAAATTTGGCCTTCATTGATCAAATGAAAGGAATATGATTGTTTCTTTAGTTTTATTTTAGTGTGTACTGTGTAATACATTTAGGATAAAGCCAATGAACAATTATCTAGAAACTCTTATTCTTGTTAGTTCATTATACAACTAACAGTGATGGATTACTTCCCTTTAATAATTTTTTCTTCTAAGAAATTGCTCATGAAATCTACAGTAATAACAATTATAAAAACATGCATTACAAAAACTACGTAATATGAAAAGAAAAAAAAATTAAAGGGGCAGCACTGGGCAACACGGTGTGCCCTAGCCCACCAATTTAATTATTAAATGGGCGGTTTCCAACCCATCCCATCATGGGCCTTTTATGGACAGGATTAAATGGACACATTTAGATGGGTTGGGGGTGGGCCTACCAAGGAAACTTGCTCAGCCCACGGATGGCATTAAGGATTTATATGATTATTATTGCAAGAAAGCGTGGAAACCATCATTAATTTAGCTAACAGCTATGTACAAGTAAAAGTGATTAGATAAGGAACTTCATTTTAAGCAACCTCTCTGAACACCTGGCGAGTGGCGAAGGAAGGAGGCTAACAGGGTCCAATACCCAGAAAGAAGATCTGATTCAACAATTATATATATATGTATTATATCACTCAAACGAGATTTAGCAGAAATTTCCAAGGCAAAGCAGTCAACTGCCGTGAATATCTTGATAAACTTTTCTGGATGCTTCCCAAAGTCGATGCTCAACTCCCAATTTCCTAAGCTCCACAAGTCCTTGCTCCACTGAAATATATAAAAGCCAAATTAGTAATGCACTTTTTGACAGTGTTTGTAGTGCAAATGTTAGGACCGGAGGAGTAATGAACATTTTTATCTCCATAATACTGAGCATGGATTGTTTGTTCTTACTAATACTTGCAGCCATCATAAAAGCAAAACAAATTTCAAGCATCATGTATCATATGCTTTAGTATAACTTAACAAGACCAGCATACTTGATGCCAGATAAAATGGTTGCAGAAACTTTCGAGATGCAAGCTAAATTAGAATGCCTGGGTTAATGAGCATGGAAAACAAAAGGCTGAGAGAACATTTATAGAATATGACATTTTAGAAACAAAATTGTAGTTTCTCAGTTAAACTATACACTTATCATATTTTAATTAGTAAATCACATGCTTGTCATATTTAAATTGAAAAATATGATAACATAACGCACTGCATCTATTATACCTTGGCACACACAATAATGGTTGGCCACAAAATTCATCGATCTAGATGTACTTCCTAATTAGATGGGCCAAAAGAAATATTTTTAGGGAATCACTATTAGAGTCCCAAGGAAGGGATTCAATCATTTAAAAGTCTGATCACAACTGAGAAGCATGCAATGACAAGTTCCAGTGCAGGAAATGTCAACAAAGTTTATGCTCTTCACTTGTCATTGAGACTTTTTTATAACTAAATCCCTTCCTAAGGACTTCATAATAATTCTCCCAATATTTTTCTTCATAATTAGCAAACAGAGATACCATGCTGATAATTCCACGTTATGTAATACAACTTAACTAACTAAAACAAAAATGTTAAGTTGGATACTACCATCAACAGCATCATGCGAAGTAGGTGAATGTCTACTACGACCAACCCAAAACTGAAGACGCTCATTGGCAATGTCCTGCTCTATACCGTGAGCCTTGGCTCTCCTCCAAAAATATGTCAGCCAAGCCTGTCCAAGTGCAGTAATTTCACTCAGAAGACAAAAGGCTTAGTACAATAAACCATGCATCTTTTGGTCAGGCAGGGAATAATAAGGTAAAAACTCGTCAAAATCACAGATCTTGATTCCCCAATCAGTGTCAACCACACCACCGATATTAAATGAGAAGGTAGAAACGGCAAGCAGGGTGATGTACATTACATATATAAGCATTACAGAGGTTAAAGCAATAAATGTTAAAATGTTAATTTCAGAACACATGAAATTCACAAAAACAAGCAGCTCAAAGAAGTTGGTGAGAATATATTGCAATAGACACAGAAATTACATCGAACTTTAAATACATTAATTGCTGAGAATAGAATACCTCCTTAAAAAGAACATCCTCAGACTCCTCTGGACTCAAATCTACACAAAAACAATAACGTATTTAGCCCAGCTTTAATCATCAACTACAAGAAGGGGATTGCATACAGCAATTTGAGCAACTAGAAACTGAGAAGGTGGGGAGCAACTAACCAAAGGCTTCCATAAACTTGGGATCCCGTGGAGATTTAAGATCTGGCAAAGTCCAAAAGTGTATAAATGTTGTTAGCCTGCTAGGCATCTAACACTCGTTTTAATTGACAACAGAAAACGGCTAAAAGATTAGTCAGGTTCTTCCACAATCAGTTACTTTCATCATGTGTCTGACACAGTACCAATTAATATACTAGGTGCATGCGCAGTAAATTGTCAGTGGACTTGGAATTGAATTATTCTGATTTTATATTATTAATATTTATTTTAGTAGTTTTAGTGGTTAATTTAAGTGCTGCATAAGTTTAGGAGAAAGTGGAGTCTGTTATGATTATTTACGGATGAGTCAAGTATTATATTTAAAATACAGGTTCTGGTCTGTTGTTTTCCGTTGTCTTGAGTCATTAATTAGTGGGTCAGAATTTTTGGGGAGTCACGAGTCATTTTTCAGGCTATACATATTGAGGTTGACAGCATGTAGAAATCATCTGAAAATCAGTTTGTACCATTGGAGATTCTCCATAGGCTTTATTAGTTGTATGAGTTTTAGATTTTTGCTCATATTCTAGAAAATATTTTTATTCATCTTTATTAATTTGTGAAGTTAGATTCTGATTTCACATTAATAGATACTTATATTTCATTTTTTCCTAAACATACCAGCGTCTCATACATGCATATGTACTTATCTTCCATCTTTGCCCAAACCTATCAGTTTCCCATACATGCATATGTAAAAGTGCAAGGTCAGCAGAAAGCAGATTTTCTGATTTTTGGATTTAATTATAAACTAAGACGGGGTAAACAAGATCCCTACAGATTTGTGCTGATTTTGATAAACTTAATTATTAGATTTTTCTATAGTATAATGCACCACTTGAACTAAGAATGACAAGAAGAAAAGTAACTAAAGCACTTATCTGCGAAAATCACCAGCTCACTCATTGCATACCTGAAATAGATTGTCGAGCAGAACTTGGACGCCGTTGTTGGGCTAATGCAAGCACAATAGCATCCTCAACCTTATTGAATAGCAAAAGGAATGTTAAAATAAACAGAAACAAAATGTTAGTCGCATATAGTGACTCTCCTTATGGAGAGAGATATCACCTGAACAGCAAATACGAAGGCAAATGAACAAGACAAGAAAAAGCCTAATTAAATGGCTGGATTATGCAAATAATAGTATAATACATATCAAAAGATAATGAATTTAAGAAGATGATTTATACATTTCAAACGAACCTTCAAGAAAGCAAGCTCCTTGAGACCCATTTCAACCGAAAGCATACTTTCAATATTTCCTTCTCCAGTAAGATCATTCAAGTCCTGAACAAGTTTGCTCCTCTTCTCAGGAGCATCCTCACCTTCTGAGCATAAATGTGGAAAAGTCACAGGTCAATTTGATTAAATATTGGAAAATCATGTCCAAAGGAAAATTACTTATAGAATGTTGTTCTACTATGCAAGGAAATTTTTATAAATTGCAGAGTCAAAATCTCTATTTCATGCCTTTTTCCCAGCATTCCTCCTTAGCCTTCTGCCCCGCAGAAACAACAACCTCAAATGGAAGAGGGGCTAGGGATGACCAATGTTCATACTTGGAAACTGCAATATCTGCACAGATGCCTAGCAACCATAGCAAAATTATAAACAAAGACTGCAGTAATCCAGAAAATCAAACAAATGCAAAACCAGAAACGCACACCAAACAGTAATCCAAAGATAACTAACCATAAAGTCCAACTGAACTTCAACAAGCATGTAAGCCTCAACAATTTACATGTCATGAGATAATAATATTTAAGTTACTTTTCAAAGATAAGTGCTTTAGTTACTTTTTCACAGTACACACTAATAGATTGTCGAGCATTGCATAATAGAGTCTGAAGAATAATGCAGCCCATTAGAGTTCTTAAATATTATATTGGCATCTGACTAATCATTGGGCTTAGTCCCTCATGTCACCAAAAAAAATTATATATATATAAATATATATATATTATATTGACATTGATTATATACAGAAGTAGACAAATAATCTGACGTCTCTCATGTTCCTAGTTACAAAAAATAATTATGCATAAAACATGCATTAATAATCGGAACATAGCCATAATTTAGTTATACGCAAATACAGACATGCATAAATAATATATAGTGATAAATTATGAAGTTCTGAAAGCATAATTAGGTTCTGACAAGATGATCAATTTATGGAAACAATTGATATTATAATTCTGGTCAACTCAATGAGATTCCTCTAAACTGCCCCAAAAGAAAGAAAAAATGGAGGGAAAAAATACATGATTAACTTACCAAATTTTGCAGCCAAACCCCAATAACGAGCAAGCCAACACCTCTTAAGAACAACTTCTTCCTGAAAAGACGAAATTCAAATGTTAAATTTCCAAGAAACTAAAAATCGAGTCCTACAGAGATGGTAATACATACCATTTCTTTCTGAGTTAATACCATTCTTTGCGTCATTGATTGAAGAGCTTTCACTTCAGATTCAGCCCCATGAAGCTGAATAGCTGCAGCTTCAGCTTCAGCTTTTGCATTCTGAATGAGGAAAAAGGTGGGAACAAAATGCGTATGAGGCACCATCAGAGAAATATTTCTCAAGAAATAAAGATTTTCTTGGCCAGCAGAAAATATGCTCAGAATATTTTTAAAAAAATATTTACCTCAACTTCAGCACGCAGAGATGTTATTTCCTTATTGACTCCTTCCTTAGAGTCTCTCGCATTTTTTAACGCAGCCTGTAAAATATAAGCTTTTGTATAGGTATTTTGTGGAGCAGAATAAGCAAGCATGCTAGTCACCTGAAGAAGAATAGCTCAT
Source organism: Acacia melanoxylon (assembly GCA_019022615.1). Lineage (NCBI taxonomy): Eukaryota > Viridiplantae > Streptophyta > Magnoliopsida > Fabales > Fabaceae > Acacia > Acacia melanoxylon. Next base: position 5,635,106 of record JAFJYJ010000030.1, on the reverse strand, counting down.
CCTCTATATAGCAGAAATTAACTATAAATAATTATTACAGTCAACAGCATTTTAAATTTCAGAATCTTCAGAGTTTCCCACATTACCTCTCTCTGACGCAATGCCGCATCCTTTCTGCAATATAATTATTTAGGATATCATCATATACACATACTACTAAGGGAAATTCATCGGCAAATGTTTCAACGTAAATTCACCTGCTCAAGAGTTTAGCTTCCAAAGACACACCTTCTCCAACGGCAGCAACCTGCAGATTGGGAGACAATGGAAGATTGAACATTTGGTATAATCAAATGTGATAATGTCTTCCATACACTCACATAATAAAACATAAACATCAACGTCATTTTACAGAATTTAATAATCCCAGTGAACATAGAACCTTAGTTTCATTAATGCTAGGATAAGACTCTTCTGGCATGGTACAGTTGAACAGTCAAAGGGCAGGTCAAACTTTATCCACTCAAGCCAGGTTAAAAGCCAAAAATTTAAAGACTCGTTAAAAAAATAATGACAAACTTTCTGAACACAAATAACGACCTGAAATTACAGACTCCCATAATCTACTTGAGTTAGACATGAATAAGCACACCTAAATCCAAGCTGTGGGATCACAGTTAATCTAGTGAAACTCAGTTTATATGTCCGCTTACACCAGTAAAGAGATAAAGCAAGTATGAAGGACCTGTTTTTCAAGCTCCCTAACTCTGGCCTCCGCCTCTTCACATCTCTCTTCCTCAAGTCTAAGCTGTACATTTTGGAGATATTCCAATATTTATAAGAGGGCTCTTTATTATTCACCAATCACAATTAGAAGAGAACTAAATACACACACACACATATATATATCACCTTCTCAAGAACACTCTCATTCTCTTCTTGTAGCATATCAAGCTGCAGAGTTCTCAGTAATCAGTTTTTCAATAAATTTACAAGGGCAGAATGGCATATACATAAACCTTAATTGCTATCCTCATTGCCTTTAATAAAAAGCTTCCATATGACCTGCTAACACACCTCATCACGAAGAGCAGAAGCCTCATGCTGATCTTCAGACTCTTTTGGTTTAACAAGTCCAGGATCCGATGCAAATCTGCAAAGCACTCATCAAAAATCTTCAACTTGTTACATTATGAATAACATACAAATATGTAACTGTAAATGCACAGATGTGCTTGATAAAAGAATAATACAAGAAAATAAATGGATTATACATTTGCAAACATTTCCAAGTATCAATTAAAGACATGATAAATTCTGAAGTTTGAGAAGATTTAAAAGGGGATGAGACAGAACTGAAAGAGCAGGAGAGGAAACAAAAAAAAATTATAATATGAATCCAAATTGAACTCAATACACTTCCCAAAGCCAAGGAATCTCTTCATATAAATTAAATAATAGTTCATTCCATAACCTTCCTAGACCAGAGTGCACACATACATAGAGGTCTACTGAACACCTAACGATTACAAATGAACAAATACACAAATAACTAACAATAACTGCCAAGCCTATCTTTTTGCCACCTATACTTCCTTTTAATCACTATGTCTAGCCCTTTGTCACCTGGTTTTCTGCTTCTAAGGTTCTGCCATGTTTTTCTTCTTCTTTTGTAAGTCATAAGAGGGCTTGGTGGATTTGGTTTATTATCAAGACATCTCATGCAGTTCACACAAAAACATCCATAACGTTGAGCATATTTATCCAAAAACTAAAAATATGGCTCTTTCATCGTATAGATATATGAGTTTTGTGAATCAGAGAATAAAAGATAAAATTTATAATCGCCTGTAGATAATATGCTGATTTATGACATATAGGATAGAACAGGGGGAGAAACTAGAGAGTAGACTCAGGGAACTAAAAACATCCAGGAAGCAAGCGTTTGGTAGTACTATGAATACATGTGATAAGTGTAATACCAAATGCAACAGAAGAAAAAGAAGTTAGAAGCCTAGTACAATTAGAAATGAGTAGCTAGTAAGGAAATAATGGTCTGTTAGACAGTTAGAAGTTAGAACAACTACTTTTAGCACATGTAACTCCCCACAACTCTCATCAGTTAAGAGATCAAGCACCTCTGTTTCATACAATGGATACCCCCAAGAAATTGTACATTTCCCACAGAAATCTCAAGGATTAAGCTTCCCAGATTCCACAGAGTTGACGTAAAGGGATGGTCATTTTTCTATAGGTGATTCTTTGAGATTGACGAGACCTAGATGGACCAAAGGATCAAACTGATAAGCGGCAAATTGAAGGGAAGAGCACTACTGCGGCATCATAATTTTATGTAGAAAAAGAAAATGGAAAGTGAGTAGGAAAGAGTATAAGGATTGTGGAATAAGAGCAATTCTGTGCGTGTATTGCTCACAATAGGTACATAACATATATACAGAGCCATAGGAAGAGAGTCCTGAAGAAATAGGAGCAGAAATAGGAAATATAATATCAACGATATTATCTGATAATGTGCCCCCAATATAATAAGAGATATAAATGCTCATAATGCCTAATTCTTCGCATTCACAAAGAGAAATAATGATCAACCTAACCGCATGAATGATGTCCTTCAAGAAGACCCAATACCTGAGCTCAAGAAATTGAGGCAATATAGATTAGTGGTTGAATACCAACAGAAATTCAAAAATATTGTTTGTGGAGATCTAGTGTTCAGAAGAAATGACCATAAGCCGTTCCTTGAGAGGACCAAGGGCACAAAATAAAACATCTTCCCATATGTTCAAGCCGGGTGCCCTGATGAAAACTATGAACCTAGTAAGAATGCAAGCATTTATTCAACCATTTAAAATCCAATCCATCTCCTACTCCAAACCGAATCTTTTACCCCCAGATTCATACTATATCTTGAATCCAAGAACCCAAGACAAACCTACATACCTAGTCCATAAACCCCAATCAATAACATTGAACTAGGAAAATTTCCGTTAAAATGACAGAAGAACCCCATGCAAATTCACCAAGATTGAAGTTAATTCTATACTTTTTTTCTTGTGATAACTTAATCCTATACTCATAAACCATGAATAGTATGGCTCATCAATGCATAGTACTCACATTTTAATACAGCTTAATTTCTTAAGACCCTGCCTGTCTGTTCATCTTATCTTAAGAACATCATTTTAATTTCTTAACATTAAACAAACAAGATCTTCTTTATTTTGAAACCACAAATAAGAAAACTGGAAGGTGTTAAAACAACACAAGAAGTTTTCAATGCCAGATAAGCAAGTTCATCGTCTACAGGGCCCTAATGTACTGGTGACTTAGCAGGCTACGGCAATTATACATCACTAGGGATTTGTTTCCTTAATTACAGGCTATGGCATCAAGCCACATGTCAGTTAAAAGCAAATTACTACACCTCAAGTGGAACTATCAATAAAGCTAAACTTCGCATCCATGTGGTGCATTTAGTGAGCAAGCCAATTAGCACAAGTAAGAGTCTCTCTAAATACACAGTCAAACGTGTTTCACTAGGGAAATAAGAGAAGAATTAGCAATGCCACAAAGGTTATGAAAATATAAACATGAGTCATCCACGGAAATATTTTGAACTAGCAAACACACCAGAAAAATATTATTAGTATCACGAAATATTACCTTCTTTCTTTAGGCTTAATATCTTTGGGTTTACTAAGAGAAGACTCCATTGGAGGAACAGGAGCTGGCGGCCTTGGCTGCGGTCTATTGGGTGGTATAATAGCTGCTTGACGAACTGACACTGAAGGTCTTCCAGCTGATGCTGATCGTGATGATGTTGTTTCATCTCCCAAATTGCGAGCTAACTAATTAACAGAAAAACTCAATTAGTGATGAATTGTCAAGAGTCCGCATTTCATACAGAGAAAGAAAAGATATCATTAAAATGTATTGCAAGCGTTACTCGACCACAAACCTAAAAGAGGGCAAAACAATGCAAATATACAAACACTTCACGACTGATCAAGTTAGAGAAAATCTCTGGTCGTACTCTTTCAACTCAAGTACTACAATGAGTCTTGGCGAGACCTTTCCACGTCCATGGCAAGGCCTGCCAAGATAAATTAAATGTACGTTCTATCGAATTAAACATAAAATATTATCTTCGATCAAATAAGACTCCCAATAAGCAAGGAAACTTTCGCATGAGTAAAAATTGAGTATCTAAATTAAAAGCACATGAACTAGTAAAGTAAGATCTACAGCTTGCCGACTCGAAATCCAAATGTGGGAGCTTATAACCCACAATTTAGGCGACACAATGTACCGGAAGATTGACCGAGTTGAAGCTGCATCACAACTTAAAATGAATAGTGACAGTAGTTGGGAAGAGGTCGTGGTGAATCTCGTTGCAAATTAATTAATGTATTTGAAGCAGAGCAAGGAAAACAGAACACAAAAGAAGCAATGCGGAAGTGAAAGATTTACCGCAGGTGATGGAGATCTATTAGTTGTGGCAGGAGGAACAGAGGATTTACTAGTCCTGGAAAGAGAAAGAGGAGGAGGAGCGGTGTAGCGAAATCCTAAATCGTAATCATCTTCTTCATCGTCGTCAGGAGTCTGAGACGCCATGACCTGAGCAAGGCGCTGAGCGGCAGCTTTGGCGGCGACATTCTGGGTCCTTTTGATGTTGGAGATTCCAGAGGCGGAAGAAGAGCGAGCATGATGGCCATTACGTGCCGGCGAAGTGATGCCGGATTCGCTACTCCAATGGCGGATAGAGACCGGACTCTGAGTTCGTTGCCGATCCATACGGCGGCTCCGACCACCACAATGCAAGAGGTTCTTGCCTTGTTGTCTGGATCTCTGTGTGTTGTGTAATGAAAGTGCTTCACCGGCTAATCCAATCTTACAAGCATGTCGTTCTCGAGTAAGAGTAGAAGACTTTAGTGTAGAGTAGACTTCTAAATACTTCAATTTATTACGTTCATTTGTTTCAATCACTTTTTGACGCTAAGAAACTTGGCTTATCTTAAATTTTACTTGCTTTCAATTTAATGTTAGTATACGTCGCTGACAACTACTTTTATTTGGATATACGGTAGGAAAAGAATTTTAAAATTTTAAAATCTTAAATCAGGTTTGTTATAAAATATTACTCCCTTCTTGCCCACAATTATGGGCATATTTAACTAATTTTGGAAGGATTAAAGATAGAGGTTAAATTAGTTTATTTCACTCATTTTTCTAAAATGCTCTTATATAAATTTTGCAGACTTCAACTATCTTATAGATTTAACATAATCCCCCATTCATATCTATAGGAGTATTTTAGGAAGAAATTACAAAATTAGAATCTTTGTCTTATAATTAGGGACCAAAACAAACTCCAAACGTTCCTCTATAATTGGGACCGGAGGAGTATAAGGAAATGATAAAACTAGAAAAGCAATTCTCAAAAAAAAAAATTGGAAAATACCTGATCCAAAATTTTGCAAATTCAAAATTCTTTTTCTATCTTTTTCACGTTTTATTTTGTAAGCTAAGAAAAGTATATTTCATATTTTTTTCAAAAATGTAAAGAGAATTACCACACACAAAAAAAAAAAAAAAATCAGGCTAAACATATGATTGTTTAATTTTTTGTTAATTAATTTATTTTAAATTTATATAATAATTCTTAACTTTTTCTATTATTCCAAAATTATGTTTTAATACTGTCATTGACTTAGGAGCTATTAGGAAAATTTGTATTTCCAGTGGCGTAATATTCTTTTAGTAGTTTTAAAAATAGTGTAGTGATGCTCTAGGGTAACATTTGACCAATGTTGACCAACAGTTGAGTAATTTTAACTGTTAAAGGGTAATGAAATTTTTTTAGTGAGCAATTAATATCCTAAATTTTTCAATTTGAGCAATATTTTTGGGCTATGAATGTTCAAATGCCAAGAGGATCTGACAATTTGTTATCAATTGTTCAAAAATGAATGTATTTATATATTCTAATTAGAGATGTTACTTGAGGTTGTTTGAAATCAACTTTGCACTGCACTCCTTTTATGAACAAATTTTTAGTGGTTTATTAGGGGTACTAGATGTAATCTTAGTTGATAAAATTGAACTAAAATAAATTTTGAGTTTGCACTTTCTCTTCCATTAGCACTTTACTTCTCCAACTATGCTTTGTTTATTTTTGTGTTCAAATCTGTAATTGAACTTTTCTTTATTTTATACTATTGAAAATTCATTTCAAGCTTCTACCTGTGAAAAATTGATAGAGTTGAATTTGTTCATATATACTTTCATATTGTGCTTTTCAGAAATTTTTTAAAAAGATCCAAAAAATTTGTAAACGCCCAATTCACCTGTGTTTTCATTTCTAAGTTTTAACATAAGTAAGATGATTTTACCACTTATAATAGCCAGTTGTGTATTTAAGTTGCCTAAAGAAACTTTTAGTTGCCTCTTGATGAGATTTTCCTTAATGTGTACAACAAAGGTTTCGCCAACATGTGCCTATGGGGGCTCTAATGGGCACATATGTCATTCTTAGCCCTAATTTTGACTTAACGGGTCTATTTGGTATGAGTGGATGGGATGGAAATGAGGGATTTTGCTCCCCTCCATTTGTTTGCATAGCTAAAGCTTTTAGGAGGGAGGGAAAATTTTGCAAACAGAAGCAAGTGATTATGGATGCAATTTTCGATTCTTAGATTATGGATAGGTTGTTAGCACTTTGAAAAAACTTTTACTTTGACTTGTCTTTTTTGATGATAATATTTCGGTTCTCAGATTATGATGAATGTTTTGGGTTCTTATATTAGTACTTTGGTCATTAGATTATGGATATGATGTTAGCACTTTGAAAAGACTCACATTGACATGGTGTATATTTCGATGATATTTTATTGATCACCTTGTTCTTATTTTGTTGATATTCTTTATACACTATTCTCTATATCTATACTAATTATAGAATTATAATTAATATATATGGATATGGTATCTATGAATTATAATTATTTAATTTTTATAATTACAAAATTATAATTTTATGTAGTAAATGCCATTTTATAATTTTATTTATTTAATTTTATAATCATGAAATTATAATTTTATGTATTAAGTGCCATTTATAATTATATTTTATTAAATATGATTGAAAGTAATAAAATAGAAAATAAATGAAATAAGGGCAAAGTTATCCATATAAAAATATTTACCTCCTCCTCCCCTCCTATACCAAACATGGTAATATTAAAATCCCACACATTCTCTCTCTTTTGTCAATCCAAACAAAGTAAAAGAAAATCCCTTTCAAACCTTCCCTTTCCACTCCCTCCATTAAAATCTCTTCATTTTTCTCCCCTCCATTAAACCAAACACAGCCTTAAAAAGCCTTCAATCGTAACCTCATACGAAATCTTCTAATTTTGGGTTATGACGGTTTGTTGGATATTATTTTAAATGAATGTTGATAACTAAAAGATATTATGCCAATTGAAAGTTCATTATATCAATTGGCCAATCAGTCAATTTCTTAATGTGAAATTGCCATTTAACCCTCAAAATTATTCAACTAATAATTAAGAGTTAAAGGACAAAAATACCTATGCATTTTTTTTAAAAAAAAGGTACACCAAACACTATAAAATTTTTTAGATGTAAAAATGATTATAAATTTTTATAAATAGGACAAAAATATCACCACGTTAACTGTTACAAACGGGCAAACGGCAGTTACTTTTTTTTGGTTTTGTTTATGGATCCCACCTATTCCCACGTGTCCACCAATATTCAGTCATCTCTGTCAGTCTCTAACCTTCCTCTCTCTCACACTCTCTCTCTCTTTCTGAGCTATGAAACTTTATTTTCTCCTGTCGATGTCTTTTCTTTTCTGTTTTGTTTAGTGTTTCTTTTGATTGATACTGGGAGCTTCCTTGTTTTTTGACGGTTGTCACAATACAGATCCGATCCTATCTGAAAATGGTGTTGTGTGTGTTAAAAGAAAAACTGTGTGTTTGATGAAGATCGATGCTCAAGAACATCAGAATTGGCATATAAAAGTAACGGCTGTTTGTGATAGTTAACGGTGGTATTATTTTCCCATTTATAAAAGTTTTTGCATATTTAAGAAAAGTTTATGGTACTCGTGCATATTTAAAAATGGTTTATGGATATTTTTATTCTTTCATCCAAATTAATATTAACATTCACATAACGTGATGTTGCACATTCAATACTAATTAATTATACTTGCTGGAGAAAAAAACTATTAGGGTGAAATTTCTATTTAAATATATAAAATTTTACACCAATTAAAGGGAATAAATCACTTGTTATTTATCACACACGCACGCAATCCTCCCCCAAAGGAAAGGGCCACACACACCCCAACACAAAATCGATCCTGCCACTTTCTGTAAGCCGAGGAAACAATAATGCCATTGAGCCTAAGGGCCTTTGCCATGAATCACTTGTTTAAAGTTAAAATAAATAAATAATGACGTCTAGTATAATTGACATTTAACTGGATTTCTTAAGTATCTAATAAGAGATTCTTTGAGCAAAAAAAAAAAAAAGGGGGGGGGGGATTTGATCACTAGTGATATATATGGAGAAGGTTTTATGGCCATCTCTAAGTCCTTCGGGAAGTTTACGGTCCGAAGGGATTAGTCATTACTACCGGTAGTGAATTTTTGAGCCTACAAAAAAAAATTAAAATAAATAAGATCAAATTTTAATATTAATTTTAAAAATTTTATTGATAAGAATAACCTTATAAATTCTTATACACTAAAAAGTATTGATTCTCTGTAAATTTTATACCAAGAAAATTATCGGTACTTTAATTTAGGTCTTTTTCACAAATAAAATTTTTGGTGGGGATTTTCCTCAATTTTCCTGATACTCAAACATACGATGAGTCAGTGATTCATTGACCTGTTATGCACCAATAGTGATTGACTATTCAACCAGTCCATCAAAATACGACTGTTAATTTCAAAATATTTTAATTTTTTTAGCAATGTTAACTCTTAATGGCTAATGGATCGTAGTAAGGAAAAAATATACGTATTTGTACATAGAAATTAAAATAAAATATTTTATTCTAATATAATTAAAACTCTGTTAAATCTAAATTATTAGATAATTTTGAATTATTATGTATTACTTAGTCCAAAAATTTCTTGTGTATTATTTTAAAATAAATTATTTTGATTAAGAATTATTATTTGGTAGAATAATGAAAAATCATATATAAATCCGATATACACAGAATTCACTTAATCTTAAAATGGAAGGTCAAATGATACTAATGTCTTGTGATTACTTGGTCGAGCCCCTTTAGAAAATGAATGTAGGGGGATTTTTTTTTTTTTTTTTTTTTTTTTCTGCCAACGGATGTAGGGAAAATTGCGAAAAAGTCTGCCGTTTGATGAGAAGAAAATGAAAATCAATATCAATGTCTTGTTACAACAAAATTGTGGTACTGTTCATTGAGCCGTTTTGAGGATCGGCTTCCCTCTTAAATCACTGTTGCTAGAGCCGAGTTTGGGTGATTGCTAATAAAGTATAAGTTCGGCTGTTTGAGTGATATGTGGTGTGGTGTCTCATTAAAACTGAAGCCACACTGTTGCATCTAAACTTCCATATGGAGGGGTATGGGTATGTATCGGGGGCTAGCTATATCATTGCTTTATATCTTGGGTTCATCAGTTCAAGTTCTATTTGAGTCAGCGTTGAAAAAGTACGTTAACGTAAATTGAAATAAAACTCATCTCCTAAACTTATATGTTGTTGGAAAAGCAGCTTCTACAACCGCTAATCCAAATAGACATTCAATATCTATGGTTATGGTAGATAAGTCCTTCCATATATAGGACTGACTTTGATATATACGAGAGAGATTGTGGGTGGCCAAAGATGCTGATTTCGGTTCGACTTGATCGTTTTTGACGAGCAATATCGATGGTGAATATATCATATGGAGGAGCAAGACATACAGTGACTGATGTTGTTTGAGAATGCAGGGCAACATTGATTAATTACGATTGCACATTGAGTTAAGGTTTAGTGTGTAAGGGTTATGTGACTCTGTTTTGTATTTCATTTCTAACTTGGTGTAGATATCTGCGGTCTGTTGGTCCGCATGGGTGATTATGATCTGACCAACAAGAGAGGGTTGCATGCATAATCAAGTTCTGTGTTTCATGCTTGAGGACTCTACTGTTTAGATTAGCGTTTGGAAAATAACTTTTATAATTTACAAAATAAACACGTGAGAGAAGTTTTGATCTCGACTTATGGAAAAAGGCTTCTGAAACCACAATTTCAAAACAACTCAAACACTCGATTCATGTTTTGGGTTCGGGTGTTGGTTGGTTGGTCATTTCTTAATGTGATAACGTGTGTGTTTAATATATGCTGCAATATAATGGGGATAGGATTAAATGCAAGTTGTTCGGTGACGCTGCTAAGTCTGCATGGAAAGCATACCAGGAGTATGTTAATGCTAAGAACCTGGTGGTGCTGATTCAATTTGCATTGGTGCACATTGATCCAGTACCATGACTGATTTAGTGACTCATCTAGTTTTAATAACCTTGGTATTGATTATAGAGGGATTATCAAGAACATGCTTTTGTTGACTTTGACACAGTGTTCATTGTTACAACAAGGACTTCTCTAACCAACTATTGCTCTACTGCCACTGTCTTTTGGAACCCAATGGATAATGACATACTGGCCGTGACGAGGGCGTTGCTTCGAAGGGTATGAGAGTGGTGTGAGTTGCGGGTGTGCAGGGAAGCAGAAAGTGAAGACGGAGCTTCTATTTTGATTTGTTTATATTGTTAATAGCACACACTATTGTGTATATGAAAATTGAGTGGGGCTTTTATTACGTTGTTAATAAATATGTGTCGATTGTTTTTCATTTTCATTTGATGGCAAGTACAGTCGTGAATTTCTTAAGCTTCAATAAGTTTTTCCAACCATATCATCATTGAAGAACATTCTTCTCGTGCGGGAAGTGAATGCTTGTTTTGTATACACACAAAACCACACTACTATGTTGAAATTTGTACACAGAGCAATGTTTTTTCTCGCTTAGGTTATTCTTAGCAAAAAAAAAAAAAAAATTGTAATAGGAGATTTTGCCCCAGATTTTCCTTAAAAACAATCAATTGTAGCTCTGTATATGTTGACATTTTATCCCGATATTATGATATTTAAAATATGATAATTTTAAAGTTCAAAATTTCATATATTTTCATATAAACAAGTATTTTTTTATTGAAGGCAATTTTGGACATTGTTATACATTAAGAACCCGTTTGGATGAATTTTTTTTTATGCAATTTTTTTTTTATATTCATTTATGTATTTAGATGATAGTTTTTTAAAAAATAAAAAGTCACAAAAAGAAAAGAAAAAACTAAAATTCTGCTTTCAATTTGAAGCTTAAAAAAACAGGAAAAAAAAAACACTTTTTTAAAACCTCATCGAATTCTAAATATAGACACCCCCACCCCCAACAGATATTTAAACAAGGTTCTTCTATTCTAATCATACAACAAGTAAATATATAAAAAAACACTCATTGAAAAGTTTATATGTCTACATCAATCGATAAGTAATCTATAAATATCGTGGCATATCTATATATCCATCTACATTCAATTTTATGCACAATAAAAAAATTATCAAGGTCATATAAAGTCATGGAATTTATAAGCCATCCACACTTACTTACTCACATTCTTACGTACATGATGAATTAGATAAGATTTCTTTTTTGGGGAAAAAATGAAATGAAAAAGTAAAGTGGAGGTTGTTAAGGGGATTTGGCTTCCTTGCTCGTCCTTTGGACTAGCAGGGGGAGCTCGTCTGTATGGACGGACGAGCTCCTAAATCTGGCGATTTTACCCATATTTTTTTTTAAAAAAATTTCATTTTTATTTTTTTTCCTATATGAAAAAATCATTTTTTCAAAAAATGTTATTTGTGTTATAAAACTCTGAAGAAAATGTATAGAAAAGTAGAGAGAAGTTAGAGAGAAATTTTAGAAAGATTGAGGAATTCTCATTTCAAGTAACTCCTCTATTTACACAAAACCTCTATTTATAGACCTTCAAGGGTTACTATGCAATGGACATCCACATAATACATATATTTATAACACTCCCCTGGATGTCCATTATGAATATCTTATCATTAAAAACTTTAACTAGGAAAACCCAAATGGATAAAACCTAGCTAAAGAAAAGAAAGTACATTATCCATCGATACACTTTCTTATGTGCCTCATTAAAAACCTTTCTAGGAAAACCCGGTGGACAAAACCTAGATAAGGAAAAAGAGTACAACGTGTATCGACGCTCCCCTCTTAATTACATCAGATTTTCTAATCTTTCTCATTAAAAACCTTTCTAGGAAAACCCGGTGGAACAAAACCTAGATAAGGGAAAAATAGTACGCGTACATCAACTTGTATTTCTAAATTACATCAGATTTACTCCCCCTGATGACTACATTACTACCACTGTCTTTTGTGTTGGTGAAGAATTATCTCATGTTAATAAACATTATATTGCCCTTCTTCAACTTCTTTGCTTGAGGGTCGAAATTGTTCTTTATCACCTTAAATAATTTAAATATATAATGGATATGACTTATTCATATAAAATCAATCTAGGACCTTCTTTTATATAAACAAAAGATATCATTCTTTAGGTATTAAATCTGTAATCTAATACAGAATTTTGTTCTTCTCAAGTCATTAATTATTTCTAATTTTTCTTTAAACAATTAATTGTTTTATTGAAGCTTTTCAAATTTCAATAATGTTGATATCATCAACATAACTTGCAATTAAAACATTCACATCTAGATCTTTTCATAAAGATGTATGGACATATTGATTCACTTTCTTTATAACCTTCTTTCAACATATTTCTTGAGAAGATTATACCACTGTGCCCTAATTGATTTAAGTCATACAAAGACTTCTTCCCCTCTATTGTTTTCAATAACTTGAATTAAATGCTTTTGATTAGCATCCTAAGTCCTTCAGGGACTTGTGCTTCTAAGCACAATAAATCATTTGATGCTTCGGCACCTTAAGTTTTTTGGGGACGTGTCTTCTCGCACCTTAAATCTTTTTGGGACATGTCTCTCGACACCTTAAGTCCTTTTCTACCACCTTCAGTCCTTTTAAGGACATGTGCTACTAGCACTTTTTGATTCTTTGAAGATTCTTCTATAATCTTCATAATTTAGTAAGCCTTATGCATAGGCTATATAACAATATCTACATAGATGCATAATCTTTCTTTCATAAACTGTCAGATTAACAATATATACAAAATTATTGTATCCACCACAAAATCATATATTACATCATAATCATATTAGACTATGTGAAAATCTTTATTTTCACATAAACAATAAACATTCATATATCTCAATTAGGACTTCAGGTCCATAACTATCATAATATGATTATATTGGCGTCTTTTCAATTTCACTTATCCTCTTGGCCAATCATCTTTATGTCAACTTCTTGTGACATATTTTTATATAATATCCTCATTTAATCACGTGATATCATCATCAAAAGTTGTTGTCGACAACTTTATCTTTTGGTTCCATTTTTCCAATTCGACATAACTTATCAATATAATTCAAGTACGAACCTCTCTTGAGGTTTTTACAATTAGTTATGTCTCGATACTACTTCTAGAGTATTTACCTCCTTAATATGATCATCTTAATTATTGCTCCAATTTATCCATAACATTTATAATTGGAACCGAATAATTTCTCATGCTTCGAGCATGCCACATTCATATTCATACAGATTGGAGCATTTTCAATTTGGAGTATGAGATTTAATAAATCTCATTTGGGTCGATAAAATTATCACGGAAAATAATTCATGAATGCATAATCGATGAACTTGGTTCATACAACATTATTCGAGGATATATACTTTGCTATAATGCATTCCATATATTGTCTTTTCCGGCTATCCAATTTCTCCCCTCATGGTAAAAACAATGTCAAACAACAATTGACTAATCATGCAATATAAGTCTCCTAAATCCATTTGTTTCCTTTAGAAACATCTTTCTTTTTCATATAGAGACAAACAAGAAATAGAAGGTACTTATACAACATTTATCTCACATATCTTTCTATATTCATCTATGTGCATTGTGGTGGGTTAATAATCATTGCACATTCAACCATTTTAAGATGGAAATTTGTTTGGCTCGACCAAAAAGCCAATTTTACCGGAGAATTTTGTTGGCTTATATAAATGCTTTGTATATAATATCAAATATACCAACATAAAATTTTGTTCTCATAAGCATTCATCCAGCTTATTTATGGAGGCTTTAATTATGATTCTTAAATCATATCATCTAGAAAATTATTGCGCTTAATTTATTCAAACATCAAACATTATTGCAAACTTCATATTGCAATTTCTTTTGCAAACTTCATGTTGCAATTATTTACGCAAACTTCATGTTGCAAGCAAATAATCTCACATGTAACCATCTTATAGATGCATCTATTAAATTTATCATATCATTGTATGGTTTACATGCTATTTCAATGGGCCAATATAAATCCATTATTACCAATTATGACCTATGACATTTTCATAGTCATCTATATTTGAGAACAATGACTATTCATGAAGAATTTTCTCGATTCTTCAATAGATGTCAATACAAAATCTTATTTGTATTATATATATATATATATATATATATATATATATGACTTGGATGATCAAACAAGTCATGCCAACAAATAGTAAACTTCTAGTTTATTTGTAACATATATCTTAACTCGGTAAACTTACGGTTTCTTTGTAACATTATGATCCACAATCATAATTTATCATTCATTTTCGGAAATCATATTTGTCATTATGTGGAAAGTATGAGTATGACTTTCTACAAATTAGCTCACACTTGCATACTAACAATCTCCCCTCAAGTGTGAGACATAACTTTCACCTTAAAATTCAAGGACTTTGTTCTTCATAAAAGAGGCTTAATGTAGGAAGTATATAACTCTTCAAAATTTCACTCACACTTGTATTCTAGAAATCTCCCCCTCAAGTGTGAGTCCTTATAAAAATACTTCACAAACATTTATGGATTTCAATCCAAATATGGGTTTTCACTTTCAAATCCTTTAATTTATTATTAAAGGAGTTTTACACCAACATATATTCTCATCCTCCATTGAGGACCATATTAGTGCATTATAATAGTGCTACGGGCACTTCTCGCAGACACCCATGGAAAATATCTCAAATATCTCCTCCTTATATCAGCTCTAGAAAAATGAATAATCATTTTTTATTTATAATATTTGTTTACACATCAAGATATGAATTCTCAATAATTTTTCATATCATTATTAATCACATATGACCTTACTGGTCATATTGTAAGCTTTTAATTTACATTTTACAAACCTTGAATTATTATTTGTAAACTTACGGTTTACAATTGTATGTGGTTCAATACTTTTCTATATGATATCCATTTACGTAGATATCTTTGAAACTCAACAAGTTTCTTTCATATTTGGTAGAATAAAATGCATATTTAATGCATAATTTTGTTCCTTCAAGAAACAATACATTAGCTCTTCGGGAGCCTTAAAACAAATTTATGTTTTCATAGCTCTTCCTAGGAGCCTTAAAACAAATTTATACTACCAAATATAGTCTGAACATTGGTCTTTCAAATGAAGTGGGTAAACTATGCTAATTAGTCTCCAAGACTATTAGCCTTTAAAATTATTACTCATGTGGCATAATTTCTATGCAAAATATTTGTCTTTAAGACAATAACTTAAAACTCTTTGTATCATTCAATATTTGATACATATACTTTCGAAGTCTTTATATAATAATTTATAAAATTTTCTTGCCATGCCATTTCTTTAAACCAATATTGTTCTTTTATAAAAGAACAATTATAGAAATTGATAAATTTCTTAAACATCAAATAATAAGTTTATGGCAATAAAAATGATAAATTTTCTTGTCATAAAATCACAATATTATGACTACTTCTTGCCATAAAAACATAATATTATGGCTACATGCCATTCAAAAATATCAGATTTTTTTTTCGTGAATAGTAAATACTATTCATAAAATAATAAAATAATAATATAAAAACGTGGTACCCACAGCCAAAATTTTCTCCTGCCTTCACGTGGAAGTATTGAAAAATTTGCTTGGGAAAAATTACATAACTTGACCCCAAATTCTATGAATGTTATTTTACTACCACGTAAAATTATAAAATAATACCCTAATAATTTAAAATTCCAAATTGGTCTCATTTTCGGAAAATCAACGCCTCATACTTTTGAAATTGATTTTGAGGCTGATTTACATATAATACTTATCTTATCGATAATTTATATCAAATATTTGACCTTTAACAAATATATTATGGCATACAATAAATACAAAACTAATGACCCTTGCCACCACAACAATTAACATGAATTTCTATCATGTTTATTATACCCAGTATCTCATTCTGTGGTTCTTATCAATAATCTTTCCTCACTTCTGGTGAGAATTTTTTTTTTGGATAATATGGCAAGCCGAAGCTTGAAAGATAACAACAAGGCAAGACTGAAAAATCAAGCCCTTACAACATACAAGTACAAGAAGAAACTAGTATTGACAAGACATTTTGTCCTTCATGATCATATCAAAACACCCCCTAGGGATCACAGGGACAAGGACTAGCCCAACATCAGGCGTAGCACGATGGCCTTCCTTAGCCATAAAATCAGCACATGGAATGTTGTCTCTTGAGGTATGGTAGAGCTCCACTCTCCAATCCTTGAACAGAAGGTCTCTAGTCTCCGCAATAATGTCTCGCAACGGGTGGTCTGTGGAGCAGTCTCGCATAAGAGTATTAACAGCATCCAGGGAGTCAGAATAAATAACAATGCTCTGTAAGCCCATCTTCTGCCCAACTTGTAACCCTGTCATGATGGCATATATTTCGGCTTCAAGAACCGTGTGGAGACCAAGGGATTTATGGAAGCCCATAAGCCATTCCCCCTGAGAATTCCTTAGAACTCCTCCGCATGCTTTGCTTGGTGCTTTGTGTCGCACCGACCCATCAACATCAATACGAATCGCATTTGCCGGTGGTGGAGTCCAAGAGTCTTCATGAGACTTGTTGAGTTGAAATATCTGGTGAGCTAGAGTGCGGTTTGTATTGAACCATCATAATTACAACCATGTCCATATGTAAACAAATTTACACACATATCCACAATTAAATTTATTTATTACTACATTCACTTCTGGGAATGTATTTCATTCTGTTGGAGAAAATTCATGATCCTTAAAACAAAAACTTACTGTTTTGTTTTATCACAAGCAAGAAATTATTAATTCAAAATATTTCTTGAGTCTTTCACAATATTGCTACTTCGGGAGCAAATTGGATATTCCCATTTATAATAAACTTTTAGAAGAACAACCATCTTCGGTGGTCATACATTCCCATTAATTTGTTCTAAAGAACAAAAGAATCTATTAATGCCAAATATATAATTTTGAGACTTTCATACAAATGATACCATACAAAAATTATGGATCAGGCCATGTCTCATAACTTCAGACAAATTTATTTCTTTGCTTCAGGCCAATATGTCTCACAGGGCCAAATTATGCCTCCTCTTGGCTTCTTGCCAATTTATGCCTTCTTTGGCTAAATTATGCCTCTTCTTCTGCGCTACTTCTTTTATATCTTCATTTGAGCTTCACGGCCATTTTTGTCATATATCTTAATGTCATTTTTCTCTTCAAGAGAAATTAAATCAAAATGACTTCCAACCTGTTTATCTTCGGGATAAACAAAGTTTTACGCTATTATATATGACGCCTGATCATATAATAAGAAATATAATAATAATTATAATAATAAAATGACAAATAATAAATAAATCATAAACAATAAATGTTATGTTAGAAACAATAACATAAATGTTATGTTAGATAATATAAAAGTAAATGTTATGTTAGCAAACATAAAAGTAAATGTTATGTTAGATAACATAAAAGTAAATGCTTAAATTAAATAGCATAAAGATAAATGCTAAATATTAAATCAAGACTTATGTTTGCTAACATAACAAAATGTTATGTTAGTTAACATAAAAGTAAATGCTTAAATTAAATAGCATAAAGATAAATGCTAAATATTAAATCAAGACTTAGGTTAGGAGGTTTAACCCCAAGTAGGTGTCGAAATTAAAATATAAATATATAAATAAATAACATAAAGGTAAATGCTTTGAATATTAAATCAAGGCTCTTGCTAGGTTAGGAGGTTTAACCCCAAGTAGGTGTCGAAATTAATAATAATTATAAAATATAAATAAATAAACATAAATAAATGCTAACATAAAAATAAATAATTAAATATAAATATGTTAGCAAAAATAAAAATAAAATGCTGAATATAAATATGTTAACGACATTAAATAAAATAAAATATTATATTAAAACAATAAATGATTAAACATAAATATATTAACAACAATAAAAGTAAAATATTAAAACTTAAATTTAAATAATAAAAATATCAAATTTTTTTTCGTGAATAATATTTTACTATTTATAATAATAAAATAATATAAAATGTGTAAATAGTATTTTTTTAAAAAAAAAATCTGCCGACATTTTTTTTTTGGGAATTTACTATGCAAATAGTAATAATAATAAAATATTAAAAACACGTGGGGCCCACTGACAATTTTTTCAAACCTGCCGTCGATGATGATTTTTTTTTTTTTTTTTTGCTTCGTCTTCCTCCTTGCGTCTGCAACCTTCGATTCTTCATCATTTTTCATTCACAACATCATATATCATAAATCAACCATCTAAACTTAATAGAAAACATACCTGTGTAAAAAGAAATCATTTTCACTGATCCAAAATCAATCTTTCAGCCAAACGCCTCCTTTTGAGCAATTTGAAAAAAAAAAAAAACTTCTTCTTCGGCAAGAAGGTGAACGACGGTGATGATGAATGATCTTAGGGAGGCTCGATTGATTAGAGCGCCCCGTGCGATAACGTGTTATA
Organism: Acacia melanoxylon; assembly: GCA_019022615.1. NCBI lineage: Eukaryota > Viridiplantae > Streptophyta > Magnoliopsida > Fabales > Fabaceae > Acacia > Acacia melanoxylon. Next base: position 5,616,004 of record JAFJYJ010000030.1, on the reverse strand, counting down.
AAAAACCTGAAGAAAATGTATAGAAAAGTAGAGAGAAGTTAGAGAGAAATTTTAGAGAGATGGAGGAATTCCATTTCAAGTAACTCCTAAATGTTTACACAAAGGCTCTATTTATAGGCGGCCCGAGGATTCTTATCTGATGACATCCACATAATACATATATTTATAACAATTTGAGAGATTATCTTTATTTTAGATTATCTACCCATTAAAATTATTTTTGATAAAAAATACAAAATTTTAAAAAAATCAGATTTGAACATTGAGATCTCGTACGTACAGACGAGCAGAGAGACCTCGTCACCGGTTCCTTGTTAAGGTGGCGACTTTGAGGCGTGGCTTCGTAACAAAGCTTTCAAATCCGCATGCTCATCCACTAGCCTTCGGACACGTGTACAGAAAAGTCGAATGGCTTCTCTGTTGTCATTGTTCCTCCTTATCATCTCAGCTTGCTCATACAAATTACCCTCCGCCACCTTCAAAACCCTCAACCTTGTTTCCGCCGTCTCAGCCTCCACCTCCTTCTCTTCCACCTCCTCCTCTGAAACCGCCGTTATCTCATCATAACCCAATCGCCTCCTTCCATTTTCAGTAGCAGAAGAGGAAGATGATGATGAATCGTTCTGTATATTTAAAACCGGACTTGCAAGTTGCCAGTACCTTCGAGCGAGGGAGCCGTAAGATCTGTGCAAGTCATGGATGGTGCCTAGTAGCTCAGGTCTTTTCAAGTAGAACATTTCGGCTCTTGTGGCGAACGAGTCTCCATCGTTTTGATCGATAATACTCACCATCACTTTTGTCTTCTCGTCTAGATCTGTTCATCATCATTCATATAATAATATATATCACAGACCAGTTTTCTTAAAGATCAAACCAACCCAAAGCAAAGCATCCATGTGGGCTTCAAAGTTGAAAACAGAGGATAGTCGGAGAAGGAAACGGTAACTAATATATGTGTGTGTGTGAAATGGATGAAACTAGGTAGTTGAAAGGGAAAGGACCTGAGAGAGTAGCATGGAGCCATGGCGATTGAGGAGGACGACTATGGCTGTCCTGCCACCATGAGAATAAAGAAGCAGTTTTTTCCTCTTCTTTTGCCTTCTTCATTAATTCTTCTGAACTCGATCCTTCTCTATCCCCACGAAGATTCTGCATTGTATTGTCTTTGTTTTTTCTTTTTCTTGTTCGCATTTGATAAACCATTATGTACCAACCTCATCACTTTGCTGATGCTGATCTCATTCCCCATATGTTCTTTGCAATAAGCTCTCTTTTCCAAATTTCAAATATGCTCTTTCTTCAACCTTAAGCATTCATTACCTATCTCACCTTCCTAGTTGCGTTGATATGTCAGGCAATCCAAATGTCATAATCTCCAAGCATCTCTCTTTCTTGGGCCCCAAATCTTCACGTAATTTAATCCAGATCCTTATAAAAATGTTCTTTACTATTATTATCAATCATTGGTACTCATATTTATACTCCAATTTGTTTCCCATATCTTATGGCCCGTTATTTTTTGATCAATAAAGATAAGTTTTATTACTTCCATTATAAGTTAGGTACAGATGAGTTTTCTTTCAAGGCACGTCTGACAGCAACAGAGCAGCTACAATTAGTAAATACCTGTATTAGCCAATCATAAAGGTCGTGTGAAAATATTGCTTATAATAACACACTAAGGATTAGACTTCACTCTAATCCTTTAATATTATTATATTAATCACCTTTCTGGCAAGAAGCATTCAGTGTACTTTTTTTAAATATACTTGTATCTTCGCACGAGTAATTTTGAAGGCACTAATCTACTTCTATTTTTTTCCGAGACTGACCAATCAAGCCTAACGAAGTGAAAAAACTGGCAGAATCACGCCCCCTAGTGTTAAATCATTAGAGTTGAGAGAGCAGCACAGATTCGTGTCTGGCATGTGACAATTATTTCTTTATTTTTATTTTATTTTATTTTTTCCCTTTTTTGGGGACTGAATGGTTTGGCAGGGTTCACGGGTGTTCATAAAAGCAACCACCTTGAAAAATGCTGGACATTTTTGAAACTAGTTAGGGCAAAAATAAGAGAGAACGGAAATGTTTGTAAGAATGGGAGTTATTCCCATTGAAGAGAGAAGCAGGGAGAGAATGGTGGTCCTTAATATTTGGCCCGAGAGTGCAAATTCTGTGGTCCTTTTCTGGGCACTGCACTCGAATCTTACTATTCAAACTGTGGGGGCATAAATGAAATCACAAGCATAATGCCCTTTTCATCCATCTCTTTTATCTCTTTCTCTTGTAATAGAAACTGTATAATCCAGGGCACTATAACCCAAAATACAATTTGCAAATGGTGTTAATCATTATCCCCAGCTGAGGCATCGCCTTCCCTTGAATTTCAAAAAACTTGAATGGGGCAGTTTCCATTATCATCATCATCAAATGAGTTAACAACCTAAAAGTTTGGTTTGGTTTGTGTATCCTCTGTTTCTTTTCTTTGGCCAACAATATGTATCCTCAACTTGATGCAAGCTGAACCCCAATAAATGTGGGACCCACACATTCCAGCTTGAAATCTCTCTGTAAGTTATCTCACAATTCCCCAGTCAACTCAATTTCTCAGTCCAATGAAACACCCGGGAGTGATGGGGCCAGCATAAAGTCCTCCATTAACTCCTCTTAAGCAAACTGGCCGGTATCATCATCACAAGGGAATTTGCACTCTTCACCTCTTCCTATATACAATGAGCAGGCATGATGAATCAAAATTTGGCTCTTGGCCACTCCCACCCAGCCAACATCAAGACCTGATGGTTTTCACACCCGAAATCAATGTGATTCTCGATTTGTGTTTCGCGTGTTTTAGATTACAAGAGATACTTTGGTTGGTGAATTTTTATGGTTTAATGGAAAAATCCTGCTCATTCGCCCTCCTATAAAGCAAAGCTGATGCTTCCACCCTGTTTTCCACGAGGCATAAGGAAGCAGCACATGCCACACTCGTTAATAAAGAGGAGGAAAAAAATTTGAGAGCAGATTAGCATAATAAATATGAGAAATCCTCACCAGCCAGGGTGGACAACGAATCTGCCGGTAGAAAGAGCCCAGTTCACCTGCCCAAGACAGAAGCGGAAAATTTTATTGGTTAGATTTAAGAACCATACAACATGCAATAGAGATTGTCCCTACTGCTCCTACAGAAGGTAAGGTGCTGGTTCAGTCAATTGTAAAATCTAAAACCTTTTAAATTTAATTTGACCAATCGACATTAAACTTCACTTCATTAAAAGTTATTTTAAGCTGAAAACTTATTCCCCCCCAAATTTTAAGTGAGAAGACTTTATTTTGCTTCCCGCTTTCTTTAATAAATGTATCAACTCCCCCCCCCCAAAAAAAAAAAAAAAAAAAAAGAAAAAAAGAAATCAAAATCTAGAAAGTCTAAGTTTATCTGAATGATTTTATGGATTTGACAATGAAGCAAAGTGTGAATCCCCTCAAGTTTAGAAACAAAGCCTTCACACCATGTTTGATCTCAGTGGAAGCAAGAACAATGGAGGAGTTGGTGAAGTGGACTGACAGATTTTCTCACATTTTTTTCGGCTAGGGGGAAGATCCACTATTTCCAGTCATCATATAGTTAAAACCAAAAGGGAAGAATGAAAGACATGAAATTTGATAATTGATTAAAAAAAAAAAAAAGGTAATACGGGCACATAAACACTACCCCATAAGAACATAGCAACTAGTATACCTTGTCAGTCCCAAGGGAATTGGCAACTACATGGGTAACCTGGTCATCAATCTGGTTTGTGCAAACAGCACCAAATTGTTCAGCTGTCTGCCACAATGGATGTAGATGAGGATTGGCTTCACCAACAGGAAACACCCTGCTAAAAACTATGCGACAACCAGCCAAGATCCTCCTCTGCTCAGAAGCAAGAATATTTCTGACATCTTCTTCTTCTAGGGATTGAGAGGCAAAAAAAATTTGGTGTATCCTCTCGATTACCTATTTGAGTAAGAGAAACAATCATGAATAACAAAACAAAGAATATGAATAAACTGCCACAAAAGAGAAAACTGACTATAACCTCACCGCCAAAGAGGATGCAAGAGTCCCATCTTCAGGTCTCTCATCATGATCAATCTCAAGAAGAGAAGGCCCAGGAAGTCCAAATTGACGTCTACTACAGGGAAAGTATGTATACCTACAATACCAATAAACTTAAAGGGATGAAGCAGCCAATCAGTATATGAAGCAACAAGATCTGTTTAAGTTCCAACCCAATGTACACTAACCTCTCCACCACAATCAAGTTCAGTTTGTTATGAGGCCATACTTTAACAGAGTCATCTATAATTACAACAGCTGATTCCATGCCCAAAACACCTTCCAGATCCTTGCTCTTGGGAACTCTCTCATCACCATCAATAAGATCAGTGTCATCACCCCTTGAGATAACTCTCCCAGCAAATAAAACTCCTTTTGGATCAAGCACCTTTGCCATTTGGGTTGCGTATAGCTTGTTTCCCATGGTGTAGAGATGCAGCTCAAAAAGCTTACTAGCCTATGATGCATATGGGAAAGAAAAGCTTTAGCTTATAATTAAACCTCAGTCCAGCATCTCACCTAAAGCATATTTTAAAATTTATATTACCTTCTCCAAAAAGTTCCAGATTCCTGGTCTAAGTTTGGTCCACATTCCCATATGAGGGAATCGAAAAAGGTGTCTCTGAGCCTTCTCACGGTCTTGTTCTTCTTTCTTTCTCAAGATCTCATCATGCACAGGATCTACTTCCACAAACTGAAAGGGACAAAGTTAATATGCAAACACAGAAGCTTTCAACAACCAAAGAATCAATTCAATGCAAATTACCTTGGCTGAATTGAGAAGTGTGTGATCTAGATCCAAGACAAGGCATAACTTTCTAGCAGCAAACATTTTCTTCTGTTCTTCCATCCTCCTAGCCCTTTCTCTCTGTATCGCAGCTTTCTGCTGCTCATCAAAGCCTACAAAAAGATGTTCAACATCTGCCCATGTGCAAGGAGGTTGAGAGGAACCTGCTACATCTACTTCAGCAGCTGACCCTGGACAAGTGTGCAGATTTTCAGAGTTTGATACCACAGATTTCTGTTCCACTCTATCTGATTCAAGGAGTCTTGATGCAGAAGAAGAGCTTTGACTAATGGCAGAATGGCTTGATGGTGTTTGAGATACAGACATAATATCAGCTAAACTTTTAAGATTCCTAGTGAATTGCCGAGCAATATCAGGTGGTGAAATAGTTTGAGAAGGCACCAATTTTGTGTCTGCCAAACCCTCAGGCCTTGGAGCATTTCCGTTGTCCCCTATTCCCTGCATGTTTGATGCAGGGGGTACAATGGCCTTAAATTGCTCACCCCCCACGCTCCCACTCTTTTGGAGAGTATTACCATGCAGAATGCGTCGCGGATCGCGAGGTTTCATGTGAATCCTTGCCGAAACATCAGGTAGGTTTTGGACCTAAGTATTAGCACATATAAAAATGTAAACTAAAATTAGCCAAATGAGATATCCATGTTTCAAGTAAAATCAAATTTTACAAAAATCAAGGGCAATAATGAAATAAATAATGTTAAGATAATGCCAGCATATATTTAAGATGTTAATAATCTGTTCAAAGGATTTTACCAAGGAATTCAATTGTGAGGAAGCAGAAGGAATTCCAGACGAATTTTGCAAGAGCCCGGTGGTTATCGATGGACCAACAGCCATAGTTGAGTCTCCTCCCATCATGGAGCAAGTGCTTGGAGGATGCGGCACAGTTGCAGTTGAATCAGCAGATTTCTGTGTGGCTTCTGCCGGTAATCTTTGTTGCCCTACAAGTATGTCTAACAAAATAGATGGGTTTCCAGCTATACCTTTCAACAAAGCGGGCAAGGAAGCTGTAACATTAGAAATTGGTGCCGGCTCATTTCCATTACTAGGGGTCACGTTGAAAGCACGAGAAACAGTACAAGGACTAGTTACTACACTAGTAACCATTTTGGCTTCAGCTTCCACGTTCTCTGACAACTGGTTCTTGTTCATTAATTGCGATCGAGCCGCAGAAGTCTCCTCCAACCAACCAACAACTCCAGATGCAGTTCGTACCTCTCTTGTATCATTCTCAGGTTTTTCCAATTCATTTTTCTGTCTTTTTACAGCAACATCTAAACATGGAGCTTCAATAGCCTTTTGCTTCTTTGAAATTACAGTTTCTGCTTTAGTTGAATTGTTCATTACTGGATGTCGATTAAGATCCAAAGCACTTGCATCCGAATTAATGAATCGAAGCCTGGGATCCCGATTCTTTGCTGAAGATTTTACTGGGTAAGACCCAGATCCTGTTATTGCATTATTTCTAGAAGTAGTCAGTCCATGCATGCTGGATCTGTCCATAGATGTAGAAGATGTTGGTTGATCCAAAAGAGAAGGCTTAACAGTCCCTAGAGAACCAACCCTAGAAGCACTAGATACCTCCTCATTCGTATCAACAATCCCATCATCACCATTGTCTGATGGAGTTGGACTTGGAAGCTTATCATTCATCAGAAAAGAACTTCCACCAAACTTCTGTTGATAGGTGGAAACAGCTTTCAAAGCATCAGTCTCATAATGATGCAACTTAGGATCTTCACTTTCCTGTTCTATCTTACTAGAAAGCAAACTGGACTTAACCAATTCCTCATTAATAGAAAATGCTTTGTTCACTGGGAAGCAAGACAAGGCTCCGCGAGTTGGTGATGGTAGGCTATCTGCATCATGTTCCTTATGAAGGTCTAGCAAAGGAAGCAGAACTCCTCTACCTTTTACATTAGTTTGAGAAGATTTCAAAACTTCCGGTACCTCAATAGCATTACCATTAACCACAGTCCCAGGAACCACAGGGCCTGAAGGCTTACTAGACGAAATCAATTCACCAGAAGCACATAGGGCTGATACTTCCTTGTCTCTAACCTCATCACTTGAAAATTCTTTTTCCTTACTACTGGCCCCACTAGTCAATGATGACGAGTTGCAATCAATAGAATCCAAAGAAATGACCATGGACTGAATCTGTGAAAACCAAATAAAAAATCCATGTTTCAGAGTTAATCCCATCTATTATTTCTACATAGAAAATCTTGAGGGTGATCACTGCTAAAAACAAGTAACAATAAACAACACCTCTTCCATATGGTGTGGAGAAAATATAAAAGGGACTTGATTCTTCACAAAAGAAAGTAATCTGAAATCAAAATTGCAGTGAAGGTATCAAGTTAGTCTGAGTAAGGTAATTAATTGCCTCTACGTTCACAAAGGTTACAACTATGAAATAAAAAGTTAAATATGAAAACCTTAATAGGCTGTCCTTGTTCTGTTCCCTTTGAGAATTGTTCATGGAGAAGAATACCTACAATAAAGAAAAAGTATTTGGGAATCACAAAACCACTTCCACTGAGAGAATGTACAAGTCCAATAGCATTGGGCGATGGGGGGAAGTACAAAAACGATCAGTATTGCAATTTAATGAGAATGCCAGGGTTCTTACAGAATTGACAACTTTTATTGCCTGGAGTGACATTTCAATGAGTGCATCCTTTTGAGATACAATGGATGCGGACACTAATTCCATCAAGCTCTGTAAGGCATTCTGAAGTTGATAACAAGTTTCCGCAAATGATCTACAAGAACGCAGAAAATCAATTCACAAGTGTTTTTCATGGAAGCATTTGGGCGGCCAAATATCAGCAAAAAGGAAATCCAGCAACTGTCACACTTACTTCTCCGCATTGGCGATGGTAACGTTCTCCATCACTTGCCGGACGGTCACTTGGTTGTCCGATTCCTTTGCCATTGAGTTACTATCTGAAGCTTCGTCCAAATTCAAAATAACGGTCTCTTCAGCAGACTCTGCATCCATATCAATCTCACCCTCTTCCAACTCGCCGTCCTCTTTCTCAACATCTACGACTTCAACTCTACCATCCATTGGGTTATTATCAACTTCCTTTTCCTTGGTAATTTCTTTAGCATTGAGGAGGGAAGGAGAAGAAGAACGATTGGAGTTTTGATTAGAATCAAGGTCCATGACAAAAATCTCATTGAGAGGTTTATTCTGGACTGCTTGCGCCCAAGCTAAATTATACAACCCAGAAGCATAGCCACGACAAAAGTTAGGGTATTTGGTATAGAGATCACGCACCGCCCAAACCCTATCATCCGTTTTGCGTTGTTTGATGAGATTAGGATCTTGGTTATTGAAATCCTCTTCAGTGATCTCTTCTACTGATGCCGTATCCGAAATTTCTCCCTCTTCTACATCTTCGACTTTAGGTTTATGATCTTTACCCATCTTAACCAGGATTTCTAACCCCTGAATCTCTTTCAAATTATTCCACTTAACAAAATTGGATGCGCCACTGACCATATATACCCGTTTATTCAAAACTTTTGGTCAATTGCAATCCATTAAAATAAAAAAAGAAATTCTTACTAAGGAAAAACAATTAACATGAGTTAAGATTCACTCTCCTCTCTCTCTTAAATTTGCCCAAAGATCCGACTACAATAGTTGGCGCCGTCAAGTTGAGAGAATTTAGCGTGAGATCTGATGAGCAGAGTTGGAGATCGCAGTTTGTTCGTCAGATGCAGCTGAAGCAATAGCAATACAATTCAAAAAAGAGAAAAAGTAGAGAGCACGAATGAACAGAAAGGAGCCGATCAATGGTGAAATAGGTTCGCCGAGGAACTCAAATGGGGCAACTTTATATGAACGAAGCGAATCTAAGCCATACACGTCAGCGATCCGGAAAGAACAAGTGGGACTTGGAAGCCAATGTTTAGGAGGCTGTGAACGAAGCAGTATATGCAAAAAGTCAAAACAATTACTACTCCGATTCTAAATTTAAAATAGAGTTATTTCTTTTAGAAATATTAAAAAAAAATTAATTACTTTAATATATTTATATTTATTATTTTTCTCTAAATTATTTTTCCTAATTTATAAATTAATATATAATTTAAGGATACCTAATATATTATATAATTAAATAATTTATTTAATCTCTCCAAAAAAAAAATTAACTATGCTTATATTTAAACTGCAAAATTTGGTTCAATGTTTTTGCTAAAAATATGTGTGAAGTATTCTTCTTATTTTCTAAAGTCGAACTATTTTCTTAAACGGGAATGAATTTACAAATTATTTTTCTTTTTCTAAAACACAAACTTTATAACATACTCCACACTTTCATGATTTACCATTCTGATTCTTATTATAAGTTTGTTTGTTAAAATTTTAAATTCCTAAATACTCCATAAGTTATCTCTTAAGAGTCATTAGCTACTATTTTTTTAATTCTACTCCTATTAAAAAGTTTAAGTGAGAGAAAATGTATAGTATTTTTTATAAGGGTAAAGGTGTAAATATGACAACAAAGTTTTGGCAAAGGGCCATCTAGCACCATAATATTTTTTTGGATGCAAAAATATATCTCTCGTCTTTTAAATGGGGAAAAAAAATAAGGAAGTGGCTTCTCTTCTTGGCCTCTCCCATCCTCTGCCCTCCTTTACCATTAAACGGCGACGTTTTGACACACAAAACTAAACCTGCGCCCTTTTTGGAAAAAAATAAAAAACATATTTCATAGTAGTGACTATACTACTTAAAATATACTTTAGGATACCAAACGAGACTGAAAAAATACTTTATGATCTTGATAAATTGTCATTACCTTGAAAAAAATATCGTGAAGTATATTTTTTTAGTACCAATCAGTATCTGAAATATTTTTTCAATATCCTAAAATAATTTTTTAACATCATGAAGCATTTTTTCAGTACCAATCAGTATCCTAAAGTATCTTTTTAATACTAGTCAGTACCTTGAAATATTTTTTCAAGATCTTCAAAATAATTTTCCAAGATTATGAAGTATTTTTCAGTAACAGTTAGTATCCTGAAGTATCTTTTTAGTACCAGTTAGTACTTTGAAATATTTTTTCAAGCTCCTCAAATAATTTTTCATCATCATGAAGTATTTTTTTTCAGTCCCTTCAGTATCCTAAAGTATCTTTTTTGTATAGTCAGTGCCTTAAAATATGTTTCCCCCCCCCCCCCAAAAAAAGGGGGTGTAGTTTGAGTTTTGTGTGCCAAAACGGTGCTGTTTCATGGCAAAGGAGGGCAGCAAATGGGAAAGGCAAACGAGAGAAGCCGCTTCACAAAAATAACACACAAGTTAAAGTTAACTCCAAACGTCCATCGCTTTTTCCCCCTTTTGTAGGTCCCACCTACATTCACCAAAACCACCTTCTCTCTCTTCAACCTGTATCCTCTCCTCTCTCTCATCCCTCTATGAATGCACTCATGCCTTTCAGTTTCCCTATATCGTCGATTATGTACGCAAACATGTAAACCAATCAAACCTCCTTATTTTCGCCGACTAAAAAAAATTATGTGCACAAACATGTAAACCAACCGAACCTCCTTATTTTCGCCGATTACATACGCAAACATGTAAACCAATCGAATGAGGTGAGATAGAAGCCTCAATAACTAGCTATCCAACTCATTACACATGCTAATATACGCTCATGAGGTGCCAAGTGAAAGAGTTTATATAACAAAGTATTAGAGATATAATTCATAAAATTTCATATCACAAATTCCCACATTGCCTCCATTCAATCCAACCGAACCTCCTTATTTTCGCCGACTAGACCCATAGGCTAATCTACAATCTAAATCACTGGTCACTTAAAAAGTTCATCGGTCACATGATGAGGATAAGCCAATCTAGTTAGCCCAAACCAGTGTATGGGTTGGTTTTGTTTAGGTTGGATTGGACTGGGTTTACTTAGACTGTATATTTCTTTAATAGCCCTAAGTATGATAAATCACTATCTCAAAATGAAAATTTATTATTTTTCTTAAATCGCTCAATTCTCTAAGCTTAAAAATTCTAATAAATGTCATTTCTTTTTCCATTGGAGATAATGATCTCCAAATATTTTTGTTTTTAGCTCATTGGAAACCTATGGATGCATAATATTGTCCATAAAAATTTTGAGACCAAATCTTTACATTTATATTGCTAAAACCATAAAGGAATAGATCTTGTACAGAATAGAAAAAAACAGCACTCAATCATGTGGATTACTTGAAATGGTTCTTTGGCTATATGTGGCCACGAATATGAACCACATGTATATATTTAAGATGCAAAGTGTCAAATATAAGTTTACATCCATGACATACATTACATATAAACTTGTACAAATTTCTAAGGAAGTCTTTCCAAAATACTTCTATGCACCAGACAAAATATTTAACAAAAGGAGCAATACATTTTAGTCACTTGGCCAAACCCTTGTTCATCCTTTGAGGTACTTGGCCCTGAAAGTTTTGGAACCTTAGGGTCAGATTTGGGAAAAATCTCAGTAGTATAAACCAATCATACATTTAAGTATGTTTAGTATGTATGTATTATTGTCTCCTTTAGCTCCTCTATATATATATATATATATTTTTTTTTTTTTTAAAAAAAAAAAAGCATTAAACAACTATAATGCTTTCCCTGGAAAAACATTATAGCTGTTTAGTTTTTTTTTTTTTTTTTTTAATAAAAGTTATAAAGTGTTACAAAGAACAATTATTGTTTTTTGAAAAATAAAATAGATGTAGTCTTCATATCGACATTGTGAATATCTCGAAAAAGAAATTGATACGGGGATTATGGATTAATCCCAAACAATATGTGATTTGATGAGCTAAAACCCTAGAGGAATTCATCTCTAGATCCTTAACTATAAAAAGGCCCCATAAGAGTTGATCACACTCCAGCAACCTAACCATATTCTATAACACTTGCCAATGCGAATTCTCATTCATAACTTCATAATTTCACAATCTCCCAAAATAATCGAGTATAACTCAACATTTGAATAAAGAAAATTCCTAACCCTAATATAACTCAAAACATTAAAAGATATAAAAAAAATTAAATCAAGGATATAATAATAAGATATTAAATAATATCCTTGGCAACTTAATATATCTAGATTAATATCCTAAAAAGAAAAACTACTAATAACTTTAAAGGATTCTTAGGATTCATAATATGTAAAAGATATATCAAATCTTCCTAATAATATAGGAAGGATTAAGGTGCTAAAATAACAATTCAACTTTTATTAAATGTGTAAAACTAACCATAAACTATTTTTTGGAGTAAAAGTAACTATGAACTTTCAAAATTGGGGCAAAACAGTTAAACTCAACTAACTTTCATCTATTACAATGGGAAAAATTAATCTTTTGGTCATTAAAGTTATAACTCACTTATAACTCAATATATAAACTTTTGACTTGCTTACAACTCAGTTCTTGATGTTTCTAAGTCATCCTATGTGGCAATAAAATGCTAAAATACTGTTAAAAATTGCTTAGGTAGATTTTACATACTTTTCAAAAAATAGTGTCTGCTTCCTCACAAACCGCATCCCCTTTCGCCTTTATTTTCCTAAAACCTCACTAGGCATCTGCGACATCCATGATAGATCCTTTAGAGGCATTTCAAGCATGAGAGATCAATTTTCTTATATTAAAGGGCCTTTAAAATTATAAGCATTATGTAAAGGATTTATAGCTCCATCTGTTAAAAAGAGAGATTGTTGTGTGCCAAGTATGTTGTGAAGTAAGTGTGCTTCGACTTTTTCTAATCTCATACTCTTCCAAGCGTTATTCATCATTTACCGTTCAAAATTTAAGAAATATTTTTTCCACAATGGTTTTTCTTACATACTTGGGTACTTTATCAAAGTTAAAAGCATAATAAGTGGCTTCAGAGTTCTTTAATTTGAGTCGTTCGCTACCCCCTATTGCTTCAAAAGTTTATGTAATAGACGCTGGTGCCCAGTGAGGTTTTTGAAAAACAAAGGCACAGGTGGATGCAAGTTGGTAGGGACGAGACGCCATGTTTATTTTTTTAAAATTTATGTAAAATCTACCTAAGACATTTTTAACACTATTTTAACATTTTTTTGCCACATAAGATGACTAAAAAACATCAGAGACTAAGTTGCAAGTGAGTCAAAAGTTTAGGGATTAAGTTATAAATTAGTTATAACTTTAAGGGCTAAAAGAGTAATTTTCCCATTGTAATAGGTGAAAGTTAGTTGGGTTTAACAGTTTTGCCCAAATTTTGAAAGTTCATGGTATTTTTGCTCCAAAAAATAGTTTATGGTTATTTTTTCCCTATTGATAAAAGTTGAAGGTTATTTTAACACCTTAACCCATCTAGGAAATACAAAATGACTCTTTTAAATAATAAAATTAAATAGAAAATAAAAATAAAATGACTTAATTGAGAGCCATATTGAATGGGTTATTTTATTAGATTAATGAGTAAATTGGCTTCGGAAGTTTTCTCTGAGGAGCAATATTATTACCCTGCAAGTTTTTTTATGTTCAATGTTTCCCCAAAAGTGTTAAAGTAGACAATGTTGACCCTTATCGTTAAAAAGTTAACAGTCAACATTAATTTTTTAACAGTCAACATTAGTTTTTTAATTGTATGGGCAACATTGCTATGCTTTGAAACTTCTTAGGTGATATTGAACTTGAAAAAACTTTTAGGACAACATATTTCCTTAGCGAAAACTTTGGAGGTAAATTTGCACTTTAACCCTATTTTATTTGTCTTGATCCACATGTGCTTATAGAAAACTAAATGCCACACAAGATACCTTAGAAATAGCCTTGTTGGAAAGATCTTTGAGCCTTATAATTCAAAAAAATTGTGTGATTATCCTCTTACGTATATAACTCTTCATAATTTTTCATAATTCTTTTTACAACTACTTTTTGTGTGTGAAAACTTTGTTAGACCTGGCTATCACCCAAGAGGGGGGGTGAATTGAGTGTCTGATAAAACTTTAGGAACTTTGAAATCTTTTCGCAACTTCTAAATCAACAGTTAGATATTCAAATAAGCATATACTGAAAATATAAGAGTTTAGGGAAGAGAATATGCAAACTGTGATTTCTCCTGGTTCGGTCCAATCCACGATGACCTACGTCCAGTCCCCAAGCTCCTCCTGAGATTTCAATCAACTATCTCCCTCAAGCTTTAATCGGGTACTTGAGAACCACTACAATCCCACAAGTTTAGCCGGGCACTTTTGCAGCCTTTTACAAATCTCTTACTGAGATACTCCCCCTTACACACTGTAAGGATACAACCTTTGTGATGAAAGATTACAAGCAAACTTCTCTCTAAGAAGTGATAGGATGAACACTGAAGTACAATACAAATGATTTCACTCTCTAAGGTAAACTATGTAAGCATTGAGAACAGAGAGTAAACGGATATCAGAGTATTGGCATTTTGAAGATGTAAGCTCGTGTCTCTGTGTTCGCCTCTTCTTTCGTTGCTCTTTCTCTATTTATAGACAATTATTATTGATGTTGTTGGAAGCATTCGTCCGTTGCGTTTGGCCATTGTGAATAGTAACCATTGCATATTTGAATATCGGTTCGTTGGAAAATATTACCGTTGTGAGCTATTTTGAATATCGGTACGTTGAGAAATATTACCGTTGGGATATTCAAGTTGTAGCATTTGAACCGGATGGACAGATTGAGCATTGAAGAACATTACGGTGGGCATTCAACTTCATTTTTTCAATTTCCTCGTTGCATTCTGTCTTCTCTGCCATTTGGGAAATGTAGCAAACTTTATCAAACTCTTCAATTTCAAAGATGTTTCTGATAGATTTTGGCTTCTATTGAGTTTAATGTTAATTCTTCATATAATCATCTGAAAATCACTCAAGAAGATAATTAGTAATATCATAGATAATATTGAGTGATGTAGAAGAAAGATTAATTGAATAATCAATCCATTCGATCAATGTTGCAGAGATGATTTTCGGCAGCTGATATGTCATACTCAAGTATGCTTCCTGAATCTTGTTGAATATTTCCTAAATACTTTCTGAATACTTAGTATCCATTGCAGAAATAATTGACAGATGCTCATTCCTCGTCAATACTTTCTGAATACTTGAGTATCCCCTTGCAGAATCACTTCACAGAAGTTCATATCTCGACAATACTCGGGTAGCCAATTCTCATACTCGAGTATCTCTGTGGTTCAATTATACCAGAAGCTTTGATCTTGACAATACTTGAGTATTCAATCTTCATACTCGAGTATCACCTGTTCTTTGCTGAAGAAATGAACTAAATAAAAACACATCAGCAAATCATACTCAAGAATTCAATTCACCATACTCGAGTATCATTCACATACTCGAGTATCACATTTTCCATTCTCGAGTATTGCACAACCCGAGAGCAAGTATCACATTCTGGAATTAACATACTCGAGTATCTCCTTCCCAATACTCAAGTATCACCATTTTCCAGCAATTGATTCCCGATATTACTCGAGTATATAAGTGACATTCTCAAGTACTACTGATAGGTTGCTTCAGCGATGGTTCTGTCTTAACATTACTCGAGTATGTATCATTTTCTACTCGAGTAATCATCTTCCAATGTCATACTGCTGGCTGTCATTGTTTAAATATCAGACTTTCAAGTAACAAACACATTGGTAGTACAAGAGGCAATTTCCAGTCAGCATAAAGTCTTCTATATAGCTTCAAATTTGGCAAACCACCTATGCTCAAAAAGCTCTTTAAGTCTTCTTTCCAATGCAAGAAGAATCACCCCCAAACTTGTTGTATTTCGTCAGTTATCTAAGATAAATGTAGGCTGTTCTTAATTAGCGCTGATTGCAACATCCTAAACAGACTATCAACTTCAAAACATTATATCTCCTTCAATTGATCTTCTTTTTCTGCGTTCTTTATGTTTTTGAAAAGGTATTTGAGTCTAGTTTCCAATGGCACTGGTTTCAGCTCATTTGGATTTGTCGTTTTGTGAGATACACTCAAATTACCGAAGCTTGGTCTGGATTGTGATGTTGATTCTTGTGTCATATTGCAAAAATCATAGCTATCTCATTTGGACTCCTTTGGACTTGAATTTTATGTCAAAATGACGCATTGGAAGTCTAGTTTGATATGCCACTGGTTTCACATCAATCCGATTTCTGGTTTGGGAGATATCATCGAATTACCAGAGGTCGCCTAAGTGAAACGTGAAACAGAGTTGAGTAGAATAGCTGAAATCACGCTATTACTCGAGTATTGATGTTCCATACTCGAGAATTAGTGCCATACTCGAGTATTGATGGGATTTTTGCCTGAATTGGAGCTGTTTATGTATCATACTCGAGAATTACATTGGTGTACTCGAGTATTGCTTCAGGAATGCAACTGTGACTTAATTCAACTCCGCCAATTCAACTTTCATTTGATCATAGAGACTTTCATATTGATATTGTCCTTTCTTCAATCTCCTCTCTTGATCATTCTTCATTGTTTAAACTTCATATCTACATTAAGAAATAAGGATTAATCAAAGTAGAAAATAAATGTAGTATGCAAACTTTTTGCTCTGGATAATGACATCTATATAATATATCATCAAAACTAATCATAACTAACAAACTTTATAATGATGGAAGCATTTATATTCTATACCCCTTATATCCTAAACACAAGTCACATATTCACTTATCCCTCACTACCCCTTTGAGCCCATCACTTTTCTAAATTCTATTTGATTGTGGTAAGCTATTATGCATGTAAAATTATTTCAACATAATTTTTATTTTTCATTCTTATATTACATCTTAAGATATTTTTGCTATTATTTATTTATGTGTGGGATGTCAAAACAAAAAATGGTAGAAAGAAGCAAAGAAAAAAATATAGCTCTTACAGAAAAGAAAAGAAAGGAGCGATAAAAGAAAATATATGGCTCTTGAAGGAAAAAAAGAGAGAGAGAGAGAGAGAAAGAATGTTCCTTAGACAAAAAGAAAATCAAGAAAGCCAAGTGAGAAAAGCAAAAAAAGAAGGCATTCCACCAAACTTGCTTTATTAGTAACAACGTTATTGCTTTTATATATATATGTATGTGTGTGTGGGAGAGAAATTTTAAATGCTATTTCTTCCTCTTACATGTATAATACTTACTAACTGTGTTAAGAAAAACAAATATAACATTTTTTTGTCCTAACTGTGTCCGTGACCTCTTAGCTTTATTACTTTGTGACTTTTGCTAATTTAAAAGATGTAATCAGTTGACTCATCAGATATTGTTGATTCTCTTAATTGCAGATATTTATAATTTGAGATACTTCTATATTTTATCACTTTTCCCAAGAGTGTTAAGGTCTAAATGTTGGAGAATTTGAAGAATCCATATTTTATACTTCCTCCGGTCCTAATTATAAGACAATATTTGAGAGTTGGTTTTGGTCATAATTATAAGACAACATTTTAATTTTTGTCAATTTCTTCCTAAAATACCCCTATTTTATTCTCTCAAGTGTATTTGGTTTTTTATGAGTGTATGTATGTTGATGCGTAAACTCTTACAGTAAGTTTCAATACATACATACATATATATATATATATATATATATATATATATTTACACATAGACACACATTTACACACACACAGATATGTGTGTGTGTGTCTACACACAAATATGTATAGACACACACACGTGTGTGTGTTTATACATATATGTATATTTTTGTATCTATGTGTGTGTACATATATGTATAGTTTTGTGTGTGTTTGTCAATGTGTGCGTGTGTACAGATATATATAAATATGTGTGTGTGTTTATACATATATGTATGTTTGTGTATCTATATGTGTGTGCATATATGTATATCTTTGTGTGTTTGTTAATATATATATGTGTGTGTATACATATATATATATAAATATGCGTGTGTTTATGTGTGTAAATATATGTACACACACATATATGTGTGTGTATAATATATATATATATATATATAAAACCATTATTTCAATTAGAAAGCGTGTAAAAAAAAAAAATAGGTTGGAGAAGTATATGGTAGAGGTTGTTGATTTACTTGTACTTATATCATTTTAAATTTATATGAGGGCATTTTAGGAAAATGAGTAAAATTAACTAATTTAGCTCCCCTCCTTAATCTCCCAAAAATCGGTTAAATATGTCTTATAATTAGGACCGGAGGGAGTAATACATATTTATATGTATTTTAAGGATTTTGTGGTGATAATTGCGTAGAATTGTGGAAATTATAGGGAAAATATAATAAGAGTAATTAAATGAAATAATTAATAAAAATATATTATTTGTCTATTGTTTTTGTAATTTCTCTTTAATGGGTTTATCCATATGGACTAAAGGTATTTCTTGCTTTGATTCTAGGATGTTCTAGAGAAATTCGTAGGCGAAAGTTGACGACATTGAAAGGAGACCCAGATGCTGCTAGATATTGATGATGGAATAGGGAAGGTGAGCCTTGGAGCTAAAATGGATTTATTTTTTATTTTTTTTATAACAAAAAGTTTTTGAGGGGTTCGACGATCACGTGCCGGGACGCGCGCTTTCTTTGAGAGCAATGAGACTTACGAGATCGCCTTACCAAAGGAGTCCCAGTGACGGCAGCGGGGATCAAACACACATTCCTTTGGGACTTGAACAAATCCCTTACCATCTATGCCAACTCTCTTTTGGCTGAAGCTAAAATGGATTGAAAAACTAGGTGGATAGACAGCCATGAAGTTTAGGGCCTTGAGACTGCAGTTGGGCCAACTTCTAGTTTGATTAGGCCATATATGTTTTTTGTTTTTGCTAATAATTAGGCCATATATGTTAAAATATCATATATATACTCTTGGCCCAAAGACCATCCACTTAAGCCCAATCTCATGTTAAACCCAGCCCTAGATCATGAAGGAGGCGTATCCCATGTTTTTTTTTTTTTTTGGGATCAAAGTGCGTATCCCATGTTTAATGAAGAGTACCCCTCCCCTCATAAAGGCACATGAGATGCACCATCCCTCGTTAATGGCAAAATGGTGATTTCCAGGGACAACTAACGTTTTAATTATATTATTTTATTGCAGCTATATTTATTAATTAAAAGAAAAAGGCCCATTATTTAATTGGATATTACCTAGTTAGAGAATATCTTGAAAGAAATTTTTGAATTGCTATCTTTTGAGCAAGTAGAATCACGCCACCTACACCATCATTTTCATCAATTCATTATGTTCATATCCAAGACTTAAATTCAAATCATCATCTCACAATCCAAGCTCAGGAATCACATAATTGACACCATCAAGATCATTATTCAAAAATCAATGCTATCCTCTTAAAGATTCTATCAATCTGCTAGGCAAATTGTTGGTGGCGCAATGGTGCATTAGTTTTTTTTAGGGGAAGAGCAGTGTGTCTGGCCTAAACAAGACTAATATTGCTTTGATTCTAAAAGTGGACAAATTTGAGCTTCTAAGTCAATTTCGGCCTATTGCATTATGTAATTTTTCTTATACAGTTATCTCTAAGGTAATAGCAAATAGATTAAAGCCTTATTTGAGCTTGTGCATCTATGAACACTACTAGAAAAGGACGAAATGACGACGTAATTTGTGACAGAAATTTGCCTCTATTTGCGATGGATACAAAAATCCGTTGCAAATTTTCAGGTTTGCAACGGATTTCTCTAATCCGTCGCAAAAAAAAAAAACCATTTTGCGATGGATTATTGGACCCGTCGCAAAACGACGTTCATTGGGATGCCGATTGCTACGGATCAAATAATCCATCCCAAAACAGAGCTTTTTGCAACGGAACACGTGTTCCGTCGCAAAAAGGAGGGCATAACACCATTGTTTTGTGACGGAATCTCCCTTCCGTTGCAAAGCGGAGGATTTTTGCGACGGAACACGTGTTCCGGCGCAAAAACGAGGCTAGAACGCCGCTGTTTTGCGACGGATCGAGGATTCCGTCGCAAAAAGGAGGGCAAAAGTTTTGCAATGGAACCCCTTTCCGTCACAAAACGAAGGCTTTTCGTGACGGAACAGAGATTCTGTCTCAAAACAGAGGTCTGAACGCCGCCGTTTTGTGACAAAACCTCCGTTCCGTCACAAATCTCAAAATATAGGCACAATTTTTAGTCTAGTTCAAGTCTGATCTTCCTCTTAACATGTCTCTCACCTTCGGCCCTCCGCCCACTCGTCTCGCAACTTATTTTTTGTTGCAAATATCAATTGGCTAAATTAAAGGGATACTAAAATCCTTTCACCTAAGCCCCCCCCCCACACACACACACATATTAGTTATTTAATTATTTTCATGACTTGTAACGTCAAGTAATTAAGACTAAGATTGTCAAAAAATAAATTATTAATTTTAGGATTAAGTATCAATTTTGCCTTGGAAGTACACGCCCAGAAGAAATTTTGCCTCGGAAGTTTTTTGAGAGCAATGTCACATTGGAAGTATGAAAATGTAGCAATGTTGCCCTGAAAGTTTTTTTTGGGGGTGGATGACATAAATTCCTTCCAACTATTTCCTTCATTACTTACAGTGGCATCAATTATTTACACATTTGCAAATGCAAAATTTTCCACTCCATACAAATAACTTTAACAATTCAGACAATGCTAATAGACTAAAAAAACCAAGACAAATACAACATTTGATCACATCCTCAATTCCATATAACTTACTGTCTCAATAGTTTTCAAGTTTCCAAACCAAACGCTTTTACCCACCATACCACTTACATTTAATCTTGGATTACATCCCCAAATCCTCACAAATTAACGCAGCAATAAAACTAAACATAACAACCAAGTCATGAACAATGCACAGAAAGCTTGCTTTAGTTTCCTTTCGTTCTTCCTCATGTTAGCATAAATGGTGGCTATGTCATCTTAAATGTATCATGCAACTCCTCCTTCATCCATTCTCCTTAGCCTCACATTCTCGTCATTCAGATTCTCCATTTGTCCTAGGAGCTCGTTTATCACCTCTTTTGCCCTCTTCCCATTTCATCATCATGCCATTTGAAAAAACCACACCCCCTTCCCTGTACATTGAAATCAGTTAAACAAACGCCTCCCAAATCATTCAACTGGACAATACGCCCCTGAAATGCAATGACAACAATGAATTTCAACGATTTACACTTACATGTTGATAGTTTCTACATCCAAAGAATCTCCTCCCTGGGTTTTGCACAGTCCATGACATATACAGCCTTGCAACCACGCCACAGTAACACATCGTCGACGCACAAGGTTCTCCGTGAACACGAGGTGGCATCGTCGTCCTCCTCTTCCTTGTCAATGTTGCAGATGTTGTTGACTCACTCATCCTTTTTCTCTGCTCCATTGCAATGTGTTCGACGGCACAAATAGTCGACAGCCTTCGCCATTTAAATACCACCTGAGCACTTTGACCTAACATAGTCAGAGCTCATTTGACCCACATTTGAAATCCTACGTGGCTGTCCAACTTGGTGTCTACGTGTGAACTAATCCTACATGGCAAACGGATGTTGGTCCTAAAGTTAGCAGAGGGCAACATTGCTACATTTTCCTACTTCTGGGGTGACATTGCTCTTAAAAATACTTTCAGGCCAAAATTGCTCCTGGGCATGTACTTTCAGGGCAAAATTGATACTTAACCCTTAATTTTAATATAAGTATTTATATATATGTATAAATTATTGTTGGCTGCAAATGTTGAAACAACAATGAAGCAACCATAAACTAGCCCACGCGCAACCTCCATCTCTATAAGCATCCCCAAAATTTATTATTTTTTATTATTCAACTAAGACCTATGAAAAGATACTCCATAATTCAATGTTCAACTTTTCTGTTTTTCATCTTTTTATATGAGAATTTTTTAAGCATAACAGCGCAAATGAAACAACGTTTTCCACTAAATTGATAGGAAAGTTAATTTTTAATTAACTTTTTAAGTGTTGTCTTCTTATTTCTTTGTACTTTGTGTTGTCTTTCTTGGTAGTGTTATTAATTGTAAGGATTGGAAGCCTATTGGACATATAACTAATGGACGTCCCCTTACCCGGCCTGTAAACATATTTTTAATCCCACCATACAATTAATGCAAGAGGGGCATTAAAAATTAAAAACAATTAATATTACTTAAACATTAATTTGATAATTTTGCAAAGATGAATAGTATGAATATTAAATAAAATAAATAAATATTAGTAGAATTGCAAATGCATGCTAAGACCCTCAAATATAATCCTACCAGTGATCACTAATTATCTTTGTATGTAATCTTTCAGTCATGAGAGCTAGCTTGATGAGGGCACGTTTTGAAAATTCTTGACCGAAGTCCTACAAATAGAGCAGGTCAAATGGATAGTGAACCAAGGATCAACGCACTTGACATGAAAGATATGGCCGCAATCCGGAAGAACTCGTAAGAGATCAGATTCTTGGTAATCCATCAAGCATATTGAGCAGCAACAAGGAATTGAAACACCAGTATCACCATCATCTTCTTTATCATCACACAACTTATTATTATTGTCTTTTGATGAAGATGATGATGAAGAACTGCAAACCCTAGCTTGATCCACCAAGCATGATGGCTCCACTACTACAGTCACCGTCGTCGTCACCACCGTCTGGTTCATCTCTCTCACATCAATAATATTAATGCTATGATCAACCCCACCATGTGATGATTGGCTTGCTGTGTTGGACTGTGTTGTTGTGCAACAATAGGATATTACTGAGAGTACGAAGGATATAAGGATTAAGATTTAAGATGAAGAACAGCGTCAAGCTGTACCATATCTCATTCATCTCTAACAAGCTATATATTCAGTCATAACGGAATGATACTAAAATTATAAAAGTGATCGGTATGGGACAAGAAGATGTATGTATAATGTATATATATATAATATTTGTGGATGATGAGAGATATATAAACAGAATCAATTGAGTTGTTCTGTTTTCCATAAGGAGCGCTCTATCATGAAGTGACATTCCTTCATAGCATCCATTACATAAAGTGGGGTAGGCTTATAATGATGAAGAGCAAAAACAAGCGCCAAAGAGCTCTTGTCTGCAAGTGAAACAAAGAAGAATTTAAACCACATGCTATTACAGGTTTGGTTAGAAAATTGAAGACATGACGATGAAAACATAATTTGCAATCCTTGGAAGTTGAATCAAATCAAAAGCCTAAATCCCAACAAGTTTGATAACTAAACTTTTCACCACATGATAAATTCGCAATATTCTTCCAGTTTTTCTTTGGCGGTCTAACACTGAACACAACACCTTCTGAGAAATGATCCAAAGAATCCACAAGCTCCCGCATCACCTCCAAGCTAGTGTGGTCATCTGCAAACACAAAAGAGGAATTACATGCTATTTGTCATAACCCTGCAAGGTGTATGCGCATCATACTAAGCATGCAGAGGAAGACAGTTCAATAAAATATCAATGGCTAAATAAAGGAGCATTGATTGGAAAATTCTGAAAAAGGAACTGAACAAGACATTTAATTGGAAAAGTTCTAGATCCAGAACCATATTGCCAGTACGCAAAGTCAGATTGCATCCAAACTATGCCAACTTACGGGAATAAGGGTAAACTGTAATAGAAATTACAGCTATAACAATTTAAACCAAGGAACATGCGTTACACAGAGAGATTATACAAACCTGATACATTTCTTTCAACTTTAAAGATATGAAGTTAAATCCTGCCATAAATTCATCCAATCTGAAATAACAAAATCAGGCAAGGTTATTGTCATAAAAGGAGATATGAAGTGAATACAGATAACAAAAAGAGTTTGCAGACCTTCTCTTCTTCCATTCATCATACTGTTTCTTAATATCATCCCGCTCCTGAGTGACTTTGTTAAGTTCCTCAACCCGGTCATTGTACAACAATACCTTTTTACGATATCTGATAATCCAAAGTAACTACATCAATGCAAGTTCAGATGGAAAGATAATAAACAAAATAAACTTGCAAACTCATACTCTGAAATTGAATCAAGATTGGGATTCATCCCCTTCATCTGTGCTTCCAGCAATGCAACCATTTCAAGGGCCCTTTTAAGATTACAAACTTCATTGGGATTATTTTCAGCCAATGTAGCCTGAACCTTCTCATGATCCACCAAATCAACCTGAATCCTGCAACCAATTTACAATCTCATGGAACCTTGAGAATGTAAGACAATATATTCCATATAATTAAAAAATGACATACTGTTCCAGATGCTTTTGAAAGCTGTTTGCAATTCATCAAGTCTTTTCTTGTAACCCTTCCTCTTCATTTCCTATTCCTTGTATTCTCTCTTCATGTCTTTGAATTTAAAGTCAGCATCAACCTGGGAAATCATCATGGCCGTGATAAATTCCAAACTACCAAAGTGACAGAAAATCAAAAGAGAACACCCACAAGAGAAAGTACCCCAGAAGCACGCAATTCTTCTACTGTTTTCTTCACCTAATCATACTCAGATTTTGCTACATCCAAGACTACTTTATGTTTTTCAAGCGTCATAGAGTACATATACATGACAGGAAAAGATATGTTGCATTGTTTAATCTACATATTATTGTGTCAACAGAACTTTATGTGACCCTAAGAATAAAGGAAAAAGGGCAAACCTCTTGTGTTTTCTCAAAATTTTCTTGCACCCCAAATGCTCTTTGTTCTATTTCTTTGAAAGTAGCTTTTGATTTTTCCTTCTCCTCACCTAGCCGTTCTTTCTCCTTCTTAGATTCCTCAATTCCTTTAGTCAAGTTTTAAATCATTTTTTATCCTGTCTCTATTTGGACTTTGTGGCGGTTGATCTCCGAGTTATTCTTATCAATATCCTAGTAATTGAATGCCATTAGCATAGACAATGCATCAAATTTATCTGAAGATTATTCTCAGTGTAGTGTATGCTAACTGATTGAATTTTCTCGACCTTTGACTTCTATTGTTTCAACCTTTCACCCCCACCATTTTCAATATTTCTCTGAAGCTTCAAAGCCTAAAAATAAAAAAGCCAAGAATAGATGAGACAAAAATAATAAAGTCCAACTTTCAAGATTCCATCACAGTAAAATAATCAAGTGCAACCAACCAACCTCTTCCTTCAGCTGTTTAGACCCATCAATAACTATGTTTTGAACTCAAACTGTCAACCTGTTGAGGAAAAAGTACTCAGTGTGTGATATCAACACGAAATAATTAATATACTCTTCTTAGAATGTGAAACAAGCATTACCTCCTTCTGTGTTTTAGCCAAGTCCATTTCTAAGGCTGTAACAGGTTTCTCTGAGGCCGGTATTGCCGCCCTGCGTTCAAGTAGAGCCAACATTTTGTCTTCTGATTAATTGTTCTTCTTCTGAAAAGTGTGTCAATATTTACTCCTTTTTCATTGTGAGGGGGAATTTCTTCAAAATAAATTTGTCTGCGCCTTAAAAGATAAGAAAATTAAGCTTTTTTTTTTTTATTTGCGATGATTTTGAGATATGTTGGTCAATATTTACAATTCCAAAATTATAATGAAACTAGCATCAGGAGGATTGCTTAGCTTAATCCTTCTATTTATCATAGTCATGACAACATTTTACACTGGTGTGCTGATTAAGAAATGTATGGACATGAATCTAGGAATCAAAACCTATCCGGACATAGGTTATCGTGCATTTGGAGGCAAAGGAAGGCTTACTGTGTCAATAATCATGTACACTGAACTCTACGTAGTCGCAACAGGATTCTTAATCCTAGAAGGGGATAACTTAAACAATATATATCCCAACAGTGTCATTGAAGTAGCCGGCTTATCTCTTAGTGGGAAGCAACTCTTTGTGATATTGATAGGCCTAATTATCATCACGCCTTCAGTTTGGCTTGATAACTTAAATCGTCTGTCTTATATATCAGCAAGTGGTGTGTTTTCTTTTGTTATTATAATTTGCTCCATATTTTGGACTGCAACAATAGATGGAGTTGGATTTAACTATAGAGGGACTCTTGTTAATTGTGAAGGTGTCCCTACTGCTGTTAAATTGTATGCCTTCTATTATTGTGCACATCCAGTCTTCCCCACCATGTATAATTCCACCAGAAAGAAACCTCAATTCTCCAATGTAAGTCTTTTTAATTTCCCTTTTATACTGAATATGTTTACTTGTATTATGTCCCACATCGACTGGAGAGGGAAATGAAAGACACCTTATAAGTCTGGATACCTCCCATCTCAACACGTTTTAAAATCGTGAGGGGTGACTGACCTCGTGAAGCACTAAGATAATACAACTTCATAATTATGTATCTTGCTCATTAATTTTAACTTATTTGCATTTAAGGTGTTATTGATGCGTTTTATGTTGAGCATGTTTGGTTATACATTAATGGCTATATTTGGTTACTTGATGTATGGTCCAAATGTACAATCATAGATAACGTTGGATCTACCAGTGAATAGGTTAAGTTCAAAAGTTGCAATCTTTACTACTTTGGTGAATCCAATAGCTAAATATGCCTTGATAGTGGCATCAATTAACAATGCTTTGAAAGAGTTGCTACCAGCTGATGGAACTTGCAAGAAGGGTAGGCTCACAAATATCTTGATAGGCACAACCTTGGTAATCAGTATGGTCATAGTTGCCGTGAGTGTTCCTTTCTTTGGACATCTCATGTCTTTAGTTCGAGCAATTCTTAGCATCACAACTTCACTTGTACTTCTATGCTTTTGCTACTTAAAGTTTTTAGGGACGTATAAAAAGTTTTGTTTTTAAACTATGGCCATAGTGGGAATAATATTCAATGGTGGAGTGATCGGAATATTTGGTACATACACTTCATTCCTTAATAAAAATTGAGCACTTAATGTAGGTAACCACTGGCACATATATGACTACAATAAGTGCTCAATAATATTAAGTACTGAAGTGTATGAACCAAATATTCTTGTCACTACACCTATGAATATTATTCCCACTATGACCACAAATTGAAAACAAAACTTTTTATACGTAACTGAAATCTTTAAGTAGCAAAAGCATGGAAGTTGAAGTGAAGCTACAACGCTCAAAATTGCTCCAAGTAGAGACATGAGATATCCAAAGAAAGGAACACTCATGACAACTATGACCGTACTAATTACCAAGGATGTGCCTATCAATGTATTTGTGAGCCTTTTCTTCTTGCAAGTCTCATCAGCTGTAGCAACTCTTTCAAATTAAAGCATTCTTAATTGGTGTCACCATCAAGGCATACTTGGCTATTGGATTTATAAAAGTAGTACTGATTGCAACTTTAATTTTGAACTTAGTATTCACGGGTAGTTCCAACGTTATCTATGATTGTACATCTAAACCATACATCAAGTAACCAAATATAGCCATTAGTACATAACCAAATGTGCTAAGCACAAAACACATCAATAACATATTAAAACTATCAAGTCAAAATTAATGAGCAATATACATAATTATCAAGTTGTCTTAGTGCTTCGCGAGGTCAGTCACCCCTCACATTTTTAAAACATTTGAGAGGGGGTATCCAGACTTTATAAAGCGTCTTTCATTTTCCTTTCCAATAGAGGTGGGACATAATACAAGTAAACATATTCAGTGTGAAAGGGAAATTAAAAGGACTTACATTAAAGAATTGAGGTTTCTTTCTGGTGGAATTATACATGGTGGGGAAGACTGGATGTGCACAATAATAGAAGGCATACAAGCTAACGTCAGTAGGGATACCTTCCCAATTAATAAGAGTCCCTCTATGGTTAAATCTAACTCTATCTATTGTGCAGTCCAAAAAATGAATTAAATTATAATAACAGAAACAAACACACCACTTGCTAATATATAAGACATAAGATTTAAGTTATCAAGCCAAACAGAAGGCATGATGATAAGGCCTATCAGTATCACAAATAGTTGCTTCCTACTAAGAGATAAGCTAGCTAGTTCAATGACAGTGTGGGGAATATATTGTTTAAGTTATCCCCTTCTAGGATTAAGAATCCTGTTGCGACTACGTAGAGTTCAATGTACATGATTATTGACACAACAAGCCTTCCTTTGCTTCCAAATGCCCGATAACCTATGTCAGGATAGGTTTTGACTCCTAAATTCATATCCATGCATTTTTTAATCAGCACACCAGTGCAAAATGTTGTCATGACTATAACAAATAGAAGGATTAACCTGAAACATCCTCCTCATGTTAGTTTCATTATAGTTACGGAATATTAAATATTGACTAACATATGTCAGAATCAATGAAAAAAAAAGCTTAATTTTCTTATCTTCTAAGGCGCAAGCATATTTATCTTAAAGCAACTCCCTCATAATGAGAAAAGAGTAAATATTGACACTTTTGTCAAAAGAAGAAGAACAATTAATCAGGAGAAAGCATGTTGGCTCTAGAGGCAAACTGCCATCCTCATCTTGATGTTCAGTTCATCAGGCGGTCCCTATTATAGCTCACTGGCAACCACATTTATAGGACTAATCTCAATATCTCATGCTATGTCATGTCAATGTGCCTCGTACAATAATAACCCCGAAGCGTTGAACCAAAAAAAAAAGGAATAATACAGAGCGACCGTACGGATGGTCCAACTAAAAGATAATTCCCAGATCGCTTCTGGGAGCAGATATTTTCAAAGGAGAAGGCCATAAGAGACGAAATCTTCAGCACCAGAATTCACCGTTACGGGCCACTTGTACTACGACTATACAATTGGAAGGCTAAATCTTTTTAGCCGGAGATTTTTTTTTTTTTTAATATATATATATTATGACGGATATTGCAGATAAATCATGAAAAAGACTAAAGAGTGATGTGTGAACATGAAAGTCAAAAGCACCTGATAAGGCATTGAGGCAATTAAGGCAAGTCTTGACGAAGGAGGTAGGCCCGTTTGGGTTCGGTTGGTTTAAATTAATGTTAGCAGGAGTGACTTTTTTCCAAACGGTTGAGACGTGTTTGGGTTAGTTGAAAAGTGAGTTGGGATGAAAAATTATTAAAAAAGTATAAATCTTATTGAATACTAAAATACTTAATTATGATAAATATGAAATAATTAATATATTGTAAATGTAGGCCTAAAAAATATATTATATAACAAAAAATATTAATTTTTTAACTAAATAATATTCATATATAAAATGAAATTAAAAATCTTTTTTTTTTTAAAAAATAATTAGAAATCAAATACTTTTGGATGAGATAGGACAATTTTAAATCTGTTCGTGGGACCATGGATTTTTTTTTTTAAAAGTGCAGGACGTTGGTTGGGGACGCTTAGACTAATGGCTTTTGATAAAAAACCACTTTTTAGTAAAAATTAGATGAAAAAGAAACTGAACCAAAAAAAGAGTTGTCCCCCGTACTAAACTTTTTTTTTAAAAGTTGCTAGTTGAAACACTAAGACTTTAGAATTGGCAGTTTAGAATCGGCGGCGGCTTCGTTGGAGTTGCTTCATCATTCGGCAACGGAATGCTGAGGTTCTCCACATCTCTCTGCTCCACTTCCTTTGACATTAAAGAGCAGATGGAGGGAGATTTCAAGCGTTAGTTTTTGTATAGAGAGAGAGATTAGAATGAGTAGGTACAGTCCCACCGAGCAAAGTGGCCCTTTGTCACATAAATAATATATATAAACCTTTTCTTCTCTTTATTTTAAATAAAAAAACAAAACTTTAATATAGCAATTAGGGACATTTTCAGAAAAAAGACGTTGTTGGACGCACATGGCTTGGTGGATCCCTGAGCCAAAAATGAGCAAGAACTAGGAAATTATAGCAATTCGGATCACGCGTTGTACGGAGGAGACCTAAACTAGGCCATGAATTGTACGTGTTATAAACTGTATATCTTTATGTGATATATTCTACATATATTTTAGAAGTATTCTCAATCCTAGGAACTTGATCATTTGAGAATGAACAAATTTTTAACTTCCCTTGTTTTGAAAAACAAGGCGACTCGAAGTTTTCAGATAATACAGGGCAGTAATCTGAAATAAAAAGTTGAATCGAACAACTTTTAATCAAGAAGAGGTAAAGAGCATGGACTTGTTTATTTGTTTATTTTTAGTCCAAAAATTTATAATCGTACTAGTTATTACTTAAAAACCACTGAACCAATAGCTTCATCGGAAGCTCGCATGCAGATACAGATTTCAGGAAGAAATCATAGCAAATAACGGTCTTTTTTTCACCAGTCCTATGACTTGGAGTGACAGATTCCTCCATGATCCGTAGGTCTAAAAGCTCCCTTCCAGACCCATATAACATTGTTTTGCCTTTCGGTTCGAGTCTCTAAGTCATTTAGCCAGACTTCTAAAGTAAACCAGATTATGGCAAAGAAAACTTCATATATATATATATATATATATAAGGAAAAAAGAAAAAAGAAGTCAAACAAGAAGCAAAAGTTTTATACTCGACGGTCACTCGTTATTTAGCCTCAGCAAGACAAATAAAAGGTAAAGCCATAAAAAGAAACTGTGAAAAAAAAATTAAAGGCAAAGCTGATCATCAACCATCTCATAATAAAAACCCATATAAATATACAAGTAAGACAAACCATCAGATCAAGGATAAAAACATAAACTAGACAGCATCTCATCAGAAGAAATACCTAGAGACTCCGAGAAAGCTGACATTAAAGAGTAGATCGAGTCCATTGGCATTAAAGAGCAGATGTGGAGAGAGATTTCAAGCGTTAGCTTTTGTATAGAGAGAGATCAGAATGAGTTTCAAGTGTTTGCTTTTGTATATATAGAGAGAGATTAGAATGAGTAGGTTAATTAGTCACACAATTAGAATGAGAAGGTTAGTAACACACAAAGTGGCCCTTCGCATAAATAATATATATAAACTTTTTCTTTGGCATAATCTTGAATCACGCTTTGTACGTAGGAGATCTAAAACTGGGCTATCTTTATGTGATATATAAACTGGATTAAAAATTAGAAGTTGCGCGACGTATGTTTATTTGTTGGGTTGGACCAGCGCTTCATAGGATTAAGTATTAACCTTGGAAGACGGGGAAAGCAGGATAACTAGAAAATATACCCTGACAGAGGAAAATATAACTAGAAAATAGCCTTGTGTTTAAGCACCAGCTATAAATAAAAACACAGTAAGAAATTAAAGGGCAGCAAAAGGAAAAGAAGCAAGTAGATCTCGATTGAGAAAGAGAAACATATGTAGGGACAAAATTAATTAAAGAAGTGAATATGATGTTAAGAGTTGGCATAAAACCATACCTCGAGCTGCTACAGAACTCATAAAGCTTGCCACCGTTTGAGAAGACGATGAGGGCAACCTCAGCATCACAGAGAACAGAGAGCTCATAGGCTTTCTTGAGGAGGCCATTTCTTCTCTTTGCAAAAGTGACCTGCCTGTTTATCTTGTTCTCTATCCTCTTCAACTCCACTCTTCCCCTCCCCATGTACCCATAAACCAGACCAAAAGCTCTTAAAAAAAAAATCCCCAATCTAGCTATCTCTCCTGATCTAAAAAACTAAAACTTCCCCTTTTTTATTAATTTGTTTCTGTTTCTATACAATCTCTCCCACTCCCCACAATCTCTTTCCTCACTTTTCTTTGCTTGCTTCCTCTCCTCTCACCCTCTGGGGCTCACCAAATGATGCTCTTTTTCTGGGCAGTACCCAAACAAAGAGAAAGTTGGATAGATGAGAGATTTTGAAAGTTGAAACCGAGAGTCGAGAGAGAGAGGATACTTTATTTCTTTCTCTCTTTTGAGTAATTGGGCTGCCTTGTAGCTTTGGGTTCTCTCTTAAATGGAGGGATTTTGTCAATCTCCACCAGAAAATGCAGTGGATAGCTTTGGGGCTAGCCGTCCCTTCCAGTTTCATACTATCTCCTCCTTCCCATGCTTTGTTTGGAAACGGTTTGTTTTTGGCATAACACGTCACACGTGACTCACCCTCCCCCAACTTGCAGGTGATTGCAGAGGGAAGTACGTCATGGAAGGAGCGGTTGGGATCCACTTCTATTAATATCTACTGCTCTCCTCTTCTCCGAAAATTGTGCCGTTTTGGCACAAATGTGCAAAGGCTGATACATTTTTTTTTTTAATATTTTATAATACTGATGGGTGTTAAAAAAATATTTTAGGATATTGACCAGTACTGAAAAATACTTCATTATCTCGAAAAATTATTTTAGGATCTTGAAAAATATTTTAAGGTAGTGATCGTACTAAAAAAATACTTTGAGGATATTGACTGGTATAAAAAAATACTTCATGATCTTGAAAAATTATTTTAGTATCTTGAAAAAATATTTTAAGGTATTGGATGGTGTAAAAAAAGATACTTAAAAAAATATTTCGCAGATCGACTTGTTGATTTAAAAAAGATACTTTATGATCTTGAAAAATTATTTTAGGATCTTGAAAAAATATTTTAGGTTATTGACTAGTACTAAAAAGATACTGACTAGTATTAAAAAAATACCTCATGATCTAAAAAAATTATATTGGAGTACTGACTGAATATACTTCAGGATATTTTAAGATCATAAAATAAATTTTTAAGAGTATGAAGTATTTTTTTTTGTACCAATCAATATCCTCAAAAGTATTCTTTTAGGGCTAATCAGTAGTCTGAAATATTTTTGATAATCTTAAAATAATTTTTTAAGATCATGAAATATTTTTTTAATACCGATCAATATCTTAAAATATATTTTTAATACTCGTTAGTATTTCCAAATATTTTTTTAACAAAAGTATCAGGATGCATGATGGCGTAAGGAAAGTGGATGCTAGCCACTCACTCCCGTAAATTTATGAGTAGGAAAAGAAATTTGTGTCATTTTCCAGCTTCTGCAGAGGAGCATCAGAACGTCGTCACATACCTTAAGATGGTCCCCCACGTCACGTGTCACTTCATTATTGGCCTCCACAATCTCTGTCATGAAAATTAATTTTCTGATTAGCTCCCTCGGCCCATTCGCACTTGACTCCCACTTTTCACGTACTCCTTCCAAATTCTCGAGTCATTACACTAAGCACATTATTGATATTCATGAAAATTTAATATATAGCATAAGGTGAGATATGTTCTATTCTTTTTTTAGTGGAAAGGAATTTCGTTGCCTCAAAATAATATGTACAGTGTCATGGAACTAAAGCTATCAACTATCGAGATACTTTGTATTTTTGTTAATCTTTACTTAACATTAGAACCACCACAGATATCCTAATTTGGCTAATTGTTTATATATATATAGTCAGTGATTTTAGTGCATGTTTGAGTTAACGGTAGAACCTAACATGATTTAAAATGTACGAAGTAAGTATGTGAGAAGAATTTGATAAGTAAAAAATGTGCAGAGAATTAATTATTGGAACCCTATTTTTGTTGGCTTGTAGTAGTATTTTGCATTGATTTGAAGAATTCATAATATATTGCTGCAATGATTTGCCCCCAATCGATGGATGTGACAATCGAGGTTAATTATATTGTAGGCTAAAACTATAAACCATGAACATTGTATTAGATGAATGTGTTGGGCATGGTTCATTTTGATTGAGCTTAGCGTGTGAGTAATAGCAACTGAATGAAGATTTAGTGGTTAGAATTAAGATTGGCGTTTGTGAGTTATATATATATATATATATATATATATATATATATATATATATATATATATATATATATATATATATATATATATATATATCTCGGAATTGCTTGGCATATATAATAATGCTACGAATCACCTTAATTAATTTCTCGCTTCCCAAGCATGAACCGATAACCATATATACGGCACTTATCACGTTAAATATGGATGGCTTCTTTCTTCTTTTTTTTGGGGCAAATTCACAAGAACAACACTCATGCTTCTTCAAAGTAAGAAAGGATCTGGTGATATTAATATGAACATGGATGCATATAAAAGAAGGGTTAAGTAATATTTTTGCCTTTTGAAGTATACGGTAGGGGCATTTTTGCTTTTCTACAAGTTTTTTTTTTTGGAATAATGTTGCCCCGAAAGTTTTTTTTTGGAGCAATGTTGCCCCTCCGTTAACAACCTTGTTAGTTGACCGTTAGGGTTGTTAACGGAGGGGTAAAATTGCTCAAAAAAAAAAAACTTTCGGAGTAACATTGCTAAAAAAGAAAACTTTCGGGGCACATTGCTAAAAAAAAAAAATTCCAAGGCAATTGCTCATGACCGTATACTTCCGGGGCAAAAATGCTATTTAACCCTTTTTTATATTTTATATTTAATTTTGAAATAATGACTTGTTAATAAAAATGCAACCCTTTTTTATCTCTGCTTTCACTGATTTATGTAATTCGACCTGTTTAAAGTAGGCTTATTTTTGGCCTGTTTGAAGTAGGTTTGTTTTGCAGTGAGGCTTGTGGTCTGTTAGTCTAATTATAATTTTTTTTTTTAAAAATATAGGTCTCCTTAACAGGGCACAGGCTGAAAAAATGGCCTCTAACAGACCATAGGACATGCTTAGGCCACTTTGTTGCCGAACAGGCCTAGCCTGTTAAGGGTAAAGCCTGGGCTGGTCTGACCTATTTCCACCCCTAGATATTATATAAATAAGAATTAAAAATATATAATATTATAAATAGCAGTTCTAACATTTTTTTTGGGTTAAGTAGCAATTTTGCCCCGGAAGTTTTTTTTTTTGGAGCAATTTTGCCTCTCCTTTAACAACCCTAAATGTCAACTAACAATTGACCGTTAGGGTTGTTAATGGAGGGGCAACATTGCTCTAAAAAAAATTTACAAGGCAAAATTGCTCCTGGCCGTATACTTCCGGGGCAAAAATGCTACTTAACCTATAAAAGAATAACCAAGAGGCGTTAGACAGTGTTCAGTGGCGGACCCACCTATAAGAGCGGGGGGCAAGTGGCCCCTTTGAATTGAGGATTTTATTTTTTATTTTTTATAAAAAATTAATACATGTTTGAATGATTGTCCACCCTTAAATTAAGTGTTTACCCTTAATACATCAAGATTGCACTTCGTGATCGAATGGAGAATGAATGGTTGAATGATTGTTCAATGCCTTATATATTTTTTTTGCCTGAAAAAATCAATTTTATTACCAACAAAAGAAAGTATTACAATCACTAATAGCCGAAGCCAAGAAATCTCAAAAAATCTAACATATCACCTAACACACACCTTACCAAAACAAACTATTAGCTAAAAAACAAACTACAATATCAGAAAAACTATATCAGTCAGCCTATACCATCTCTATTATTCACACAATCAGAACTACCACCAGCATTCATGGCACACGCAGAATCATAAAGAAGAAAATTGCTTAAGGCAGATGGAGTAAAACTCAACCAAACTGGCTGATACATCTTCCTTGCTGCATCCGCTGCTTGCTTATATTATGATTGTTCAGTGCCTTATATTGAAAAAGATGTATTTGATAGCATTGGTAATAAGACAATTATGATGAATTTCAAAAAATAAGACCTAGAAGGATGACATTGTAATTATTTTTATTGTAATATATTTTTGTTATTAAAATATATGTACTTAAATTTATTGAGTATCCACCTTTCATTGTAATTTATGTAGCTGTATTTCTAATCGCACTTGACCTTGCTTTTCTAAATGACAGGTTTGTAAAATAATTACCTCTCTTATTACATCATCAATATTTACTTGATTTCATGAATATTTTTTTGATATTTTTTTCTTTTCTTGTTTATATTCTTTTGTTTTTTTAATGTATTTAAAACTTTCATTTAAAAAAAAATTCGGGGGCAGCTCTGAATCCCCCGCCACTGATGCCCCTCTTCATTAATTTTCTGGATCCGCCACTATTAATATCTTCAAATAATTTATTTATTCTAATCCAACGTTTGTGTGTTGTATACTTCGTTGAAACTTGCAAGCAGCAGGAGCCTATTATATTTCTACGTTACGGTAGGCGAAAGAAGTAGATTTCAACCATTCATAGTATATGTTTGGAAAATTAAATATTACTACTTTCAATTCTAAATATAGGACAAAGTTTGGAGTACAAAATTTGTCCTATATTTAGGACCGGAAGGAGTACCTCAGTTCCAAATGTAGAGGTTAGACAAAAAGTTATCATTTATTTATCATAGACCCATTGTCGTTAAATTACCGACATTATCTTCTTGATAGGAAATGCCACATCGGCTCACTAGTGTAAAAAATGGCTTTAAGACCGGACAAAAGAGGCATTGTAAGACCGGACCCACGACCAGTCTTGTTCTAGCCGGTATTAAAAGTCCACATTTAAGACCGGACTCGAACCGGTCTTAAAGAAACTCTTTTAAACCGGATATTTAAAACATTAGGTCTTAAAAGTCGTACTAAATAAAGCTAAAATATTTTTTGTTTTGTCCTAAAACTTAACTTTTAAGACCGGGCAAAAACTCGGCCGCTCTTAAAAGATCAAAATTATAAGACCGGACAAAAATAAATCCGGTCTGAAAAATAGCGGCTTCTAAGACCTGACGACTAATTATACGCGGTCTTAAAAGACTGACTTTCAAGACTGGACGGTAAATTCGTCCGGTCTTAAAAATTGAATTTTTAGACTGGACGTATAAATACACCGGTCTTAAAAGACACTTTTAAGACCGGCATAATATCAAATATGTCCACATGACCTTTAAGACCGGACATATTAATACATCCGGTCTTAACAGTTGAACATTTAAGACCGGCCTATTTATTACCGGTCTGTATTTTCCCGAATGTTTTCCCTGTTCTGTTCTTCCTGATCATATATATTCACAAATCTACCACCCAATCCAACACATAAAAGTCGATACTTTAAGTACAAGCTATGAACAATTGTGAATAAATTGAATTGGGAAAAAGAATACAAATATTATTCACCATGAGTTATGTGGCTTCTTAATTAATGATTATACTATGATTACAACACCTAAATTAATTTATACAATAAGATAACTTACTTACAATGCAAATACACAATAAGTTACAAATACAACATACATGCCCAATGTAATATTCACCATGCCTTCATCTGATTCCCACCCAACAACGTAACATCATCTTTTATAACATGCCCCTTTGGATCGGATCCTGCCACAAAAATAAAACAAGAACAAACTTCATAGTCAGTGACATTGTTTAAGAACATAGAAGGAATATAATATAGTTAAAACCTTAAAGTTTTCAAAGAATTCTGCATATGAATATTACCTTATGAATTGACTCTTTTATAAAGCGATATCCTCCTATATCCCTTCTTGATGATCATTTCTTATGCCGGGTTCATTATCCGCTTCATCTTCTTCGTTCATGTCCTAGACCCCTTGAAAAAGGAGTACTCTCGGAAGACCATAATTTGAATGACTTTCCTCATCAATATCAATGACCCTTTTTCCTTGGAGAGCTACGGACCACATTTTATTTTCTTGATCGGTGATATAGAACACTTGTTTCACCCGGTCGCCATAATAAAAGGTTCATCTCCAAAACTTCTACCATTGACATCGACTAATGTAAATCCTAGCCGATCGATCTGAACACCATTATTGACATTAATCCACTTGCATTTGAAAATGGGAAATCTAATTTTAACATAGACCACCTCCCAAATCTCTTCAATAACCCCATAATATGGCATGATTGCCAATAAAGGCCTCTTGTCTTTCGAACTAGAGAAGTGCATAGATTCAGCCTCTAACATAACACCACTGTTCTGGACGGTGCTCCTATCATCTAGGGACTTCGTGTAAAATGTATAACCATTAATCACATACGAATTCCAATTTATGACATCAACCTCAGAACCACGTGCTAACCATTTGATTGTATTAGAAACACATTCCTCTCCCTCGACTTTTTGTTTGAACCGGTTTGCAAAAGTTCTGTTATGCTCCCTAATCAACATTTGTTCGATCATTCGATGATTTTCTTTCCTTACGAAATTCTTTATGTGCAGCTATGCTGGCTTGAACTTCATCAACATTATTCAAGATGTATAAGTGGACTTGTGACAATTCATCAGGATCCACACTCTTTACGGAAGCCCCTCGTCTACCCCCTTCAGCATGCTGACGTTTTGGAAGCCCAATATGTCTTACTTTGGCCAAATAATTTTGACAAAATTCCATGGCTTCTTCAGAAACATATTTCTGAACAATTGATGCTTCTGACCGATATGTGTTCTTCACGTACCCTTTTAGGAATTTCATAGATATTTCAATTGGGTATATCCAGCGTAAATGGATAGGTCCGCACAACTTTATCTCCCTCACTAGATGAACAATTAGATGAACCATGATGTCAAAAAAGGTAGGAAGAAAAAGCTTCTCAAGGTGGCACAAGATAAGATATCCTTCATTCTCCAATTCATCCAACTTTTCTATGTCGAAAACTTTACTACAAACCGCATTGAAGAAGACACAAAGTCTAGTCAAAACGACCCGAAGATCATATTCGAGGATGCCTCGAATAGCTACTGGGAGTAGCTGTTGCATCAAGACATGACAATCATGAGACTTTTGGCCTACTAATTTCAAGTCCTTCATCGATACAAGCCTCTTAAAATTTGAAGAATACCCCGAGGGAAATTTTGTGCCATGTAAACACTCACAAAAACTTCGTTTCTCATCCTTAGACAAAGTATGAGAAGTCGGGGGACAATAAGTTCTCTTCCCGTATGGCCTTGGATGTAAGTCTTCACGTATTCTTATTACCTGCAAATCCAATCTTTCCTTCACACCATCCTTGGAACTACCTTGTATGTTGAGAAGCGTGCCAACAATACTATCACATACGTTTTTCTCCACGTGCATGACATCAATACAGTGTCTCACATCAAGATTGCGCCAATATAGAAGATCGAAGAATACATATATCTTTTTCCATATACTTATTTCTTTTCTACTCTTTGCGCCTTACCGAAGATGACATTGATATTTTTCACCTTTTCATAAACTTGCTCCCTAGTCAATGCCACCGGAGCATCTTCATACTCCTGGCCACCAAAAAAGGCTTTCTTTAATCGAGGATATGGGTGGCCCCGTCTAAGAAATCTCCTATGTCCAAGATAAATCGTCTTTCTTCCATGTTGAAGTTGATGGTAGTGTGTTCCTTCTTCACAAACCGGACATGCTTTATGGCCTTTTACACTATACCCTGACAAGTTCCCATAAGCTGGGAAGTCGTTTATAGTACAAAATATCATGGCTCGTAATTTAAACACATCCTTCTTGAAAGAGTCAAAAACATCGACACCTTCTTCCCACAACTCCTTCAAGTCTTCGATCAAGGGCTCAAGGTAAACATCAATGTCATTTCCAGGTTGTTTTGGTCCCGAAATCAACATAGACAGCATGATGTACTTTCGTTTCATGCATAACATTGGAGATAAGTTGTAAATAATAAGGAGCACAGGCCATGAACTATGTATGCTGCTAAGGCTTCCATATGGATTCATGCCATCCGTGCTAAGGGCAAGCCTAAGGTTCCTAGGTTCTTCTCTGAAGTTCGGAAATAAATGACCGATTTTCTTCTATTGAGAAGAATCGGCCGGATGTCGAAACTTTCCATCGAAATCCTCTCATCTCGCATGCCACCAAATTTTTTGCATCATTTTCATTCGCAAACAACCGCTTGAACCTTGGTATGATTGGAAGATACCACAACACTTTTGCGGCCCCCTTTTGACTTGTACCTTAGGGTTTCACATATCGGACAATTACCCCGCTTCTCTTCAAACTCTTTTTTATACAATACGCAATCATTCGGGCATGCATGGATCTTTTTGTACTCCATCCCCAAAGTGACGAGTATTTTCTTAGCATCACAGTATCGATGCGGCAACACATTATCATCCGGAAGCATGTCCTTAAAAGCCTCAAGCATTTCAGAAAACTCTTGTCGCTCCATCCATGACGTGCCTTCAAGCTTACCAATTTCAATATAGCGTTCAACAATTGGTATTTTTTACAACCAGGGTATAGCGGGGTCTCTGCATCACTGCAAATATTACCATATGCATGTGATTGATGAAAAACCTCTTCTCCTACATCACGAATTGAAGGTTAAAAATAGTTCTTGCTTGACATTCAAGCAATATGTTCACGAGGTTGAAAAACAAAATTTTTCTGTATTTGCGGAACCCACATTGCAAATTCACTATTCATGTGAATAGTAATTACTATTTACGTAAATAGTACCAGTATTTTTTTTTTACCGTGATGTTAAATAATATTTACTGTGAAGGTAAATAATTTTTACTGCGTGAATAGTAATTACTATTCATGTGAATAGTCTGGTAAAAATCTTTTTACCGTGCTAGTAAATAATATTTACCATAAAGGTAAATAATTTTTACTGCACCGGTAAATAATTTTTACTGTGCCGGTAAATAATATTTACCGCCCGAGATTAATTCTTTTCTGATGTAACAGATCAGACTAAGCTGCAGCCCACATAGCATACTCGAAAATCTTGACTCGATACGGTAAATAATATTTAATGCGCCGTGGGAAATACTATTCTCATGAAACCATGAACCACAACCATGTACTATAACTCTCTATAATACATATTTAGGATCTACTCGTTAAAACACATACAGGGTTTCAGGAATACCTGTGATCACTTGAAGACGTCAAATAGTATGATGTCCTCTAACGTTGATCCACACGATTATCTCCGATTGCAAATGAAACTCCTTCTCCTCAATCCCCGTCTCCTTGATCTTGCTAGGCAGCAGTAGCGAAGGTGGAGGGGCTCAAGTGTTTGGATCTTTTACCTCAAGACTATAAAGACTACTGAGCGCTTAGAAGAAACTTCCTTAAGAGGAAGAGAGAAGAGAAGTTTAGGAATGAATAATTTGAAATGAAGGAAATGAAAACGGGCGCTATTTATAGAATTTACGAATGTGAATAGTGATTTACTATTTGAATATTATAATAATATAATATATTATAATATTAAAATATTCAAAATGTTTCAGATGGTTTTCATGAGGGCTGTGAGTTTCAATTTTTCATTTTGGGAAAATTACATCATATGACCCAAAATGAAAATTACACTTAAAGACCCATTTTTCACAATTCACTATTCACTATTCACGTGAAAAAATAATTATTAATTAATTATTATCTTTATCCAATCCTGATTGGATACAGCCTTCATATCCTTGTTCTTAATCTCCTAACCTCTTCATAATTTGGTTTGAAGTTCTAACCCAATTACATCAATAGTCTTGACAAAACCCAATAACATTTATTGGACCAAACTTGCTAAATTATGCATGAAGAATAATCTTAGTGTGTGACCCATTAGGCCCAATTAGTTCTTCGACATAGATAAACTTGAACCAATTAAACTCCTTTAATAGGTCAATTTATCTAATGACTACATAAGACACTAGCAATGTTTTGCAGTCCCAGAACTAATCAAGTTGATCAAGTGATCTATCTTTCTAATTTGGATACCATGCATGTATCATCCCTTACAACGTTGTTCATATTTAGTCGAGAGCAAGGATAGAGTATCACCTCTCTAGATTGACTAAATGTAGCTTTACACAGAACTAGGAATATTCTTCTATTGACTCTAAGACGGATCATGACTCTTCATGATCACTTACTATGCATAGATTCCCGAGTCAACTAGAAGTCATCCAAGCCCTACCGGTCTTGTGAACAACTAATCCCTTGTAGTAGGGGACTGTAAGTCCTTTCGGCATGTCCATCTATACTCATGTATTCAAGTTACACCCAAGAGTACACTATTCTCCCCATATTTCAGGCCGATAGAGTTGTACAGTCAAAGTATAACTCTAGGACATAGTGTTCGATGACATCCTCAAGTCTAAGATGATCAAGACTACCAAACGATGAGAGACATTACAAATCCAATGATACTCTCTACAATGAATCCTTGTGGAGGCTCTCGTCAGTCGTCGGTTCAAGATTATCTGTTCTCTAACGTATACACTCACGACATCGCCTAAGGCATCAACATGCCTCGCATTCCATGAGGTCCCTATCTTGTATCACTATACAAGTAGATGATGTCGTCTTGTCTTATTGAGATCACCAATGCCCTTTCTTGGTGATTCAAGACTAGGAACAAGTTTCGCGCAATAGACATGTAGTGTCCTCGATTCCTCATGATCATGATCCCTATCATAGATCATCGAGTAAACACCTATTCTATTCCTTGGGCCTTTATCTTTAAACTCATATTAACCATAAAATATAGGCGAGACATAAATATGATAAAGATAAATTATGCTCAAATATATAAATCATGAAATACTAAATAGTAAAAGGTGTTCAACTGATAAAACAGATTGTATCTAAGACACCTTTATACTAACACGAATAATGTCCTCTATGTGAT
Source organism: Acacia melanoxylon (assembly GCA_019022615.1). NCBI lineage: Eukaryota > Viridiplantae > Streptophyta > Magnoliopsida > Fabales > Fabaceae > Acacia > Acacia melanoxylon. The sequence continues at coordinate 5,573,651 of JAFJYJ010000030.1, read as the reverse complement.
CATCCATATCCGTGTCATTATCATCAAAGGCATGTTGAGACCCACTTGGTATTTTGTCACCATGCCATACCTATACTGAATAAGTTTTACAAAATCCTTCACAAATTAAATGTGTGTGTGGATAACTTTAGGACTTAGTCGCCTCTCATTCAAACATTTTACACAAGGGCAATAAAACTTCCCATTATCATCATGGGCATTTTGTTTAGCAAATTCTATAAAGTCCCTCACCCCATTCTGATATTCAACACTCGTCCGTAACACAGTTATCCAACTATGATCCATAGTAGAATTCCTATAGAAGGAAAGATTTAACATACATAATCCGAAAAAATTGACACTTGCATATAAAATAAGGCAACACCAAATGCATATTTATGCTCAATGTCGGTTATGTCAATTTTTTTTTTACGGAGAAACTTACCCATTAAATGCATAACGAAAAATCACTTTTGGTCATAAATGTATCACAGTGAATCCAAGAAGCAAAATAAAAGCATGACGAGGAAATTAAATGCATCACGTGAAGGTCTTGTGGACTCACCTGTAGCATATAAATTCAAATGCATTTGCGGAGTCTTTCTTCTCCCGTCATGAACGTTGATGTTGCAGACAGCAAGAGTAACCTAAAAACATTGTTGGTCAGTTGGGTAGGTCTAAAGCGCAAATATAATCTTCAAAATACAATATTCATTAACAACAGAGAAACCCACAAGAACATTTCATCGATTTCGTTCAACCCAGAAAACCATAGTGTTATATAACCGAAACACCTTTTACAGCTTGGTCTATAGATGTTTAGCTAAGGAACTAGAAAGTGATTGTCGAGAGAGCAACGTGAAGTAGTCGACGAAGCAACACAAAAACACTGGAGACAGAACTTGAGTAATCACTTTCGGCGCAAGAAGAGAAGTTCAGAGAGGGAAATTTAATATTCCGCGCGACAGAGACATGTTTTATTAATTTGGATTTTATCAAGACCGGTTAGTTATAAAGTAGCCGGTCCTAAATATATAATTTAATTTTTAGGACCAGAGGGTTAAACGACTTCGGTCTTAATTATTTATTTTTCATTTAATTTTAAGACCGGAGTATTATTAAACATCCGGTCCTAAAAGTCCTCATTTAAAAGAAAAAAATGAGGATTGGCTTTGGCGAGCGCATCAGCAAATGAATGAATAAAAATTAAAGAAAAAATGGAGAATAAGCTTCTTTAATTACTGGAGAATATGAACAAAAAAAAGACACAAGCTTAGTTCTTAATGATTCATACATTACTTGGTGAATATGCATGTACACAAGAAAAAAAAAAAAAAGAAAAACAAGCGAGAAAATTATAAAAAACAAGAATCGACTAAACATCCTTGGCGATATCGGCGTGAAAAACATTAAATTCCCGCCGGATATCGCAAGTTCCCGTCTTATTTGCATCAGCCGCAATGCATCATTAGAGGAAAGAGGAGAGGGGTCAGCGGTAGGCATGCTGGGGCCAACTGGTTGGAGAGGGGGAGCAGGAACCTCTTCATGGTCTAAAGGCTGGAGGGGGGGGATGGGGGTGTGCGGCAACCTCTTCATCATCCGAAATAACAATGGGTCCAACGACCCGAGACTCTTCTGTCACAATAGAACGCACTCTCGCTGGAGGAGGCGCACCGTATAACAATCTACGGAAGGCACGAGCATCAGGAGTAAGAGTACTCCTACGAGAGGTTCTCTTGTATCTAACCATGGTTTGAGCAGTTGGGGCAAAGAGCCACGTAGTGTGGAGTTACGAGATTGTGAGGAGTTAATAAGAACAGAGAGGTATGAGGAGTTTATATTTTTAAGAACGACGAAGTGTGGAGTTACGAGGTATGGGGAGTTTAATAAGGATAGAGAGGTATGAAGAGTTAATAAATATACGGTCTAAAATTATATTATTTATTTTTTTCAATTCAATTGATTTTAAAACCGGCTTTTTATAATATATCCGGTCCTAAAAGTCTATTATTTATTTTTTTAATCAATTCAATCACTTTTAAGATCAACCTTTTACCTTGTATCCGGTCCTAGAATTCATTTTTTTTCAATTCAATTGATTTTAAGACCGACCTTTAATAATATATCCGGTCCTAAAAGTCTATTATTTTTTTTTCAATTCAATTGATTTTAAGACCGGCCTTTTATAATATGTCCGGTCCTAAAAGTCTATTATTTATTTTTTAATCAATTCAATCACTTTTAAGACCGACCTTTTACCTTGTATCCGGTCCTAGAATTCATTTATTTTTTTCAATTGAATGATTCAGAGTCGTATCCTTACACTCTGTTCAAATGAATGATTCAGAGTCTCTTCGACTTCTAGATAAACTTCCCAACTAGGCGTCTCCTCGTATTCTGAGGAACTATGCGTCTCCTCGTTATTGTTTCCGGCATTTCACATTGGTCAGGCAGGGTTCTATATTTAAACCCGATGTTACTTTACTTCCTTCACATTCTTCTCCATCACTTCGAAACATCCACGAGAATGGCCGCTCCACCACCACCAGGTCCTCCACCACCACCAGTCCTCCTCCTCCGTTGCCTCCGGAACCGACAATCTACCAGATGATTCAGCACATTCTGGCCCACCTCGCTCATATAGACCGACGCTGCGGCCAGTTGTTTCAGGTCTATCATGCCATCAATGACAAGCTGCAGGCGGTACTCGACGCATAGGACATTGAGTACCATCCTAAAGATGACGACATCTCCGACCTTTCCACGACTTCCTCCCCTCCGACAATGATGGGGGGAGTAGATGTTTTTATGTTTTTTTTTTGTCTCGTCTTTCGCTCTTCCTCCTCCTCCTCACGGGGCAGCAGTAAAAAAAATATAATAAAAAAATTTTTGTTTCCATATTCGATCGTCATGTCCTTTTCATTATCTTCTTTCTTTTTCTGACAAAAAGGAAACAAACAAAACATTGTCCTTGTGTAAATCAACATTAAAAATTCGTAGAATACAGTTAAGAATATACAAATAAACAAAAAAAAAAGATCGTTTTCCTTATTCGAATAAAAACAAACAAAGTGACTATTCTTCTCAAGGTTGGACCGTCATTGTCGTCGGTGTTACCTCGACCTGAGTTGAATATTTTCAGTTTCCTTTCAGTATCTTCCTTACTTTTCCGACAAAAAGAAAAGAGACAACGAAAAGGGAAATCGATAATGATGCTCAACATCAAGAGAGGTAACATTGAAGACAACGAGGGTCCTAGCTTGAGCATAACGCCAGAACCTCGGTTGTCTTGAACCCTAAAAATTTGTCTGAAAACCGAGTCAAAAACTATTAAGAGCTAACAAATACACAGTCCTAAAGGTTAAGCCATATTTTTTAAAAATATTTTTAAGACTGAACTTTTAGGAGCAAACAAATAACAAAACTACGGTCCTAAAAGTCTAGACATATTTTTTAGTTAATTAAACGTAGACTTTTAGGACCGATCATAATATAAACATTCGGTCCTAAAAGTCTAGCGAATTTTAAGAAGACTTTTAGGACTGGATGTTTAAATAATATGTGGTCCTAAAAGTTTAGCCATAGTATTTTTAGAAATAAACGAAGACTTTTAGCACCGGAGGTTTAATAAATATGTGGTCCTAAAGGTCTCGCTATATTTTTAAAATAAACGAAGAAGATGGACTTTGAGGAGCGGCTATTTAACAAATTTACGGTCTTAAAGTCTAGACATATTTTTTAGTTAATTAAACGTAGACTTTTAGGACCGGTCATAACATAAAAATGCGGTCCTAAACGTCTAGCATATTTTTAGAAGACTTTTAAGACCGGACAAATAAATACGTCCGGTCCTAAAAGTCCAGCCATAGTTTTTTTAAAATAAACAAAGACTTTTAACACCGGAGGTTTAATAATTATGCAGTCCTAAAGGTCTCGCCATATTTTTAGAAATAAACGAAGACTTTTAGCTCCGGACTTTCAGATAGTCTCTTTTTTCTCATTTACAACATCCTGTACCTCAAATTTCAAGCACTAAATATCTAGAATGAATGAACGAATTTCTTCGAAACAATATACAAATTTATTATTGAATTACACATTGTGCGTATATTTTACAAATGAATTTAAGACTTAATTAGGTCATACAGATATTCATAAAACACATTGCGTATGTGCTCCACTTCATCATCAAGAAAGGGAGCAGGTCTGGCAAACCTCTGTAACATCAAAGACAAAAATTGAATTAACTTGCGTGCATATTTCATATGTAACATTAAGCCAGAAACTAAATTCAGCCATAATATGTAACATCAAATACATTTACCTTTGCAGTTAATTTTGTCGTTCCTCCCGTGATAACATTATACATGTGTTTCATGACGTACAGGCCACATAAGTTGGACCCCGTTGGTTGCCGATGGGTCTAAAACGAACAAGAAATATATATAAGAGCTAGCATATATAGCTTACTGACCAAGTTCACAAGGCAATGTGCCAGTGTCCAAATATGTACTAACCTGGTTTTAACCATTTAGGATAAGTAGACCCATGCCTTTTTTTTACCTCGACTTGGAAGGTCCTCATGGCACTATCATCAAAATCACAAATTTATCAATAATGTTCACTGAAAATTCACAGTAGAGATTTCAGACAAGAGAATCAAAATGACATGCTTACTTATTGACGCTCGCGTCAATATAGGCTCGCTCACTTTGTGAGTGGAGCATAAGAAGATAACTTTATGATCCTCCATGCACATGAGGACCAATCGCCAAATGGCGGCTGAAAATTCACGACGAAAGTAAAGTACTCGGTGATATATGTAGCATAATTATATTAAGTGAATTGCATACAAGAATTGTGATATGTACCTGTGGTAGTATGGAAACACGTATACCTTTCTTATCACTTCACACACCCTGGTTGACATGTATTCTTGTCTCAACTCCAAGGATGTTGTACTTGCATAGACTGGGCACAAGAATCCAAAATCATTGATTCTGCCTTGTTCAACCAATTCTTGATGCATGCACCTACAATAATGACATCGATCAGGGAATTAGTATATATGTATGCGTGTCTAAATGAGGCATTTAAATTATGTACTCATAGAAGAAGATACTTACTTCATAAACATTTGAACAATTGCATCGCAAGCTCCCGTCCGTAGCGGGACGTTACATCTACGCTGTTAAGGTAAACCTCTTCAGGATGAGGGGCGCCTACTACTTCATTGACAGGCCACGATTTATCTTTAAAATATGCTTCTTTTTTTTTACCAAATCGGATATTTTTTCCTTGGCGGTCAAATTAGCAGTAGGGGATGGAACTTGAGGAGGAGGGGATGCAGCTTGACGAGGGGATGGAACTGAAAGGGGAGCTAAATCACCAAGAGGGGGGGTGAATTGGGGATTTTAAAAACTTTTTCAGCTTACTCTGTTTTTGTACACTAAAAACAGAGATGAACTAAGTAGAGGGTAGAAGAGCAAGACACAAGAATTTATACTGGTTCGGTCCAATCCCCAGACTCTCTGGGATTTTCACTATCTCAATTGATTACACACTCTGTACTCAAGAGTAATTCTCTCACTAGAACTTACTCCCCCTTACAAGTTACAATCAATGAACCCAATCACCAAGTCCCCTGACTTGTGATTCCTTTACAATAAATGATTTACAATCAATAAACTCTCTCTAAGAGTAGATAATGATAAACACTGAAGCTTAATGTATCAACATATACTTTATACAAGAAAACTCAAGAGTAGTTGGAAATTTGAATGATTTTCGTTTTCTATAGTCTTGGTTGTAGAGAGGAATTGAATGCTCTTCTATTTATACTCAGAAGGCATTAAATGACCGTTGTAATTCTTCATATAACCGTTGGTGACATTAACCAAGGTTCTGCTTCAGTTTTGATCTTCTTCTCTCTCTACTCTTCACTTAATCCAGTTGGGCAGAAGTTTAGAGTTGACTTCTAGTAAATAAATCCGTTGGAGTAGCAGCTGCTGGATGTGGTAGGTAGGCATTAATCCTTTGTAAGCGTGTGCAGAAGGATTTCCCAAAAGTATGCAACTTTCTGGGTTTAGCATTTAATGTTCGACTGACTTTTTGCTTTTGGTATTAAACCTTCGTTAAACATTCTTTAATCCATATGAAACTCACTAACAAAGTGGTTAAATATAGCTGGGAATATATAAGAATGATAATAGAAAACATTAAGATCAAACACGAAGAAATCACAAATTCGTATGATTTGAATTTTGAATACTTGCGCCCAATACTTGAGTGAGTTCTTCAATACTTGAGTATTGCACTTTGTGCACTAATGTGAATACTTGAGTATTCAGATGAATACTTGAGTATTCGTCTTCCAGAGAAGGCACTATATGATTTGATCGTTTGGACAATTTTTGAGTAGGACCAATACTCGAGTATTGAACCAATACTTGAGTATTGAACTTTTATGTGAAAATAAGTTTAAGTCCAAAACTTCAATACTTGAGTATTCAAATCAATACTTGAGTTTTCAAAATAGTTGAAAAAGAGCCAAGCTCTCTGTATGCCCAATACTCGAGTATTCAACTCAATACTTGAGTATTGAACTGTTTGAAAAATTTGTGAAAACTTTTCCAAGTCAATACTTGAGTATTCATCTCAATACTTGAGTATTCAAATCACTTGGAAATAGCGAAACTTTCTGTCTAGTCAATACTCGAGTATTCAACTCAATACTTGAGTATTGAACTGTTTGAAAACCTTTTGAAAACTTTTCCAAGTCAATACTTGAGTATTCATCTCAATACTTGAGTATTCAAATCACTTGGAAATAGCAAACCTTTCTGTATGGCCAATACTCGAGTATTCAACTCAATACTTGAGTATTGAACTGTTTTCAATATTTGTGAAGTTTCTGTCACTTCAATACTTGAGTATTCATTTCAATACTTGAGTATTGATAAACATGTGAAAATTTGAAACCTTTCGTTTACCCAATACTCGAGTATTCAAACCAATACTCGAGTATTCACATGTTGAATACTTTCATGATTTTTTGTTTGACCAATACTTGAGTATCCATATGGATACTTGAGTATTGATAATTTTGTATTTCAGTCAAAGAGTCTCTGTATGATCAATACTTGAGTATTGAAACCAATACTTGAGTATTGACTCATAGTGAAAAACTTGAGATGCTCTCTGTAAGCTCAATACTTGAGTATTGAAACCAATACTTGAGTATTGCACATTTTGCGAAAGAATGCACCATTCACTGTCAGCTTTCGAGGGTCATATCTCCCTGGACTGAACTCCGTTTTGGTTCGTTCAACTCTTCATGGACATCTCTGTGAGTCTACTTTCATATGCCACCAATTTCAGCTCAATCAGATTTGTATTTTGTGAGTTACACTCAAAACATTGAAGCTTGGTTTGCTGTGTGGCGTGGATGTTTCTTTCAACTTGTACAATTCATAGCTCCCTCATATGAACTCCTTTGGGCTTTAATTTTATATCAAAATGACGCATTGGGAGTCTAGTTTCATATGCCACTGATTTCACTTAAATCCGATCTCTGGTTTAGAAGATATCATCAAATTACCAGACATCGCCCATGCTGAACGTGAAACAGAGCTGATCAACGCTACATACTCGAGTATTGACTCAAGTATTCAATACTTCACTTGATACTCGAGTATTGACTCAAGTATTCAATACTTCACTGGATACTCGAGTATTGACTCAAGTATTGCTAGTCCGGAGAGAGGCCGAAATGCGAGAACACTGGATACTCGAGTATTGACTTGGATACTCGAGTATTGACATTCCGAGACGCCAGAGAAGTCAAGACACTCCAATACTTGAGTATTGATGAACATACTTGAGTTTTGACTCCTAAAGCTGATTTTTCCTTGTTTTAACTCTAAATTGAGTCATTCCAACTTCCATATGATCTTGGAGGCTTCTAACATCAATATAAGAACTTGAATAATGATATCTTTATTCCATTCAACAAGTTCTTCCTTTTTCCATCTCCCAACTCGATCATTCTTCATCATTTAACTTGGGCTCATTATTCTCTGCAGCTTCTACCTTCTTCCCTCTTCTTCTTGATTAAGTTCTTGCTTCCTTTGACATTCTGATATTCCAATTATATTATGTGCAAGAACTTCTTTCTTCAATCCCTTATTTCCTTCTTGGTTATTCCCCATGATTGAACACTTTCTTTCTTCTCTTCTCTTGATCATTGCCAAAATATTGTGTAACTTCTTTGCTTCCTTGGCATTCTCTCCCATTTAACTTGGAGTAACATCTTGCTTCCTTGACAACCTCTGCAAGTTCTTCTTTCTTTAATACATTTCTTGATCAATCTCCATTATTAAACTTTGCATCTACATTCAATATAAGAATTAGTCAAAGTATAATGTAAATATAGTGTGCAACCTTTTTGCTCTTAAGAATGGCATCTATATAAGACATCATCAAAACTAATAATATCTAACAGGAACTTGAGGAGGAGGGGATGAAGCTTCAGGAGGAGTAGAGACATGTACAAGCTTCACTGGCCAAGAGATGATGGTTCCCTTGACATCACTCACAAGCTTCAGCTCATCAGTTGGGAGAGGGAGAGGTGCATCAACGATCACCTTTTCAACTGACACTCTGACTTCATCATCAGCCATTTGTTGGTGGTGTACGGTTGATCCCAAGTTGTGGACAGTCCCTTTTGCAACTAATAGTCTATGAGGTTTTTCCACATACGCAGCAACAAGGTTGCTCGACGTCCAACAATGCAGCTCTCTTTTAGTGCTCTGCGCATAGGTGCAGGTGAATGTGTGACGGGAATACTGCTCTCTGGACGAGAGCTCAAAAGCAGCCTAATCTAATTCATTTCCTCCTTTATCTGGCTCATCTGGGCTTGAAACATTGCTTCTTTAGCCGCTGCTTCCTCACTTAATTTGGCCAGCGTCTGTTCTATCTGGGATCGAAACATTGCTTTTTTAGCCGCTGCTTCATCACTTATTTTGGCCAGCGTTTGTTCCATCTCCTCCCGGGTAACCATACTTTGTTTGTGGCGTTTGGATTTACCAAAGTATTCCTTCAGGCCTACCCGTCCTCCAACCCCCTTACACGCCTCGCGTGATCCAGTTTTCCGGTCGCAACGGTCAGAATATCATTCCTCCCGTCCGACACAAAAGGTCCCTCTGCTTTTTTCTTTTTAAGATCTTCCTGTAAGATACGGATAACGAGAAGCTTAGTAATGAAACATGTTTAGTAACTAAAAAATAACAATAACGATACTTACAATTCTTTCGGCAAGAACTACACGAGTTTGTTCACTCGTGTAGGCGCCGCTTGGCTTTTGCCGAATATGCAACCACAACTCCTCACGACGTATTGGAGATGGCTGATCAACTATCGCAGAAGGATTGGATTTGGCTTCATCTTCCAATCTCTTCCGCTTGGCCGCCATCAATTCTTTTTCGGCCATTTCATATCCGTCGCGAGAAGCCCTATGCGGGCAATCATTCTTTCTCTCTATCTCCTGTGCTTGTTCCCTTCTTTTCTATGAATCAGAATTAAAAAAAACTATTAATTATGAATTCTAGCCATCTCCCTAACATAAATTAGAGAACTTCTGCTTCATATGAACGTCAAACATTAGTCAAATTCACTTCATCAAGTTTCAACATTTTATTTAAGAAAGATGTAGAATTGTAGAAGAAATTGGGAGAAACAGAGGAAAGGGAGTTGCAGAAATGCTTCCAACTCAGTCAATTCATTCATTCATCTTAACTAGTTCCTACACATATTAGACTAACCTCTTACATATAGTTAGAGGCTTGACTCTTAAGGCCCAATAACAAACTTGCACCGAAACCATTACACGGTTAACATACTAACTAACTAACAAAGAATGTCTAACCACTACCTACTATAACGAACTAAGACTATAATAATGGCTTGACTCTTATGCCATTATTATTTCCCTAATTACCTTCTTAGTATTTTACCTTTTCGGGGTTTACATATCGACTTGCATAGACAAAGGCGGGAAATGTATACTTCTATTCACACACCAAACCATTTAAATAACGGGATTAGATGAACACAATAACATTCACATATCCGCACAAAGTTAATAAGCACACAAAAGGGCAAACAAAACTAAATATGAACTCACCAGAGCTTCAGGAGTGGTCTGCAGCTGAACAAATTGTTGCCAAGTTTGTTCATCAATAAATGTGTACTTGTCCCAAGCATTTTCTTCAGGCTAAACCTCGACAAAAATATACTTGTTAGCTAGAAAGGTCTTAAACTTCCTCCACCGATCAGCACAATAAGACAATGTCTTGTCTTTCAACTTCTGACCGTCAGGGACAGTGTATGTAAGCCGGATAGTGTCCCAAATAGGATCCTTTATTGTGCAAACGTCCACATTTTTTCACTCATCTGTCAAGATGCTAACCTTGCTGCGTGCTAGATAGCCAACAAAACTAGTATATTTGGATTTCTTGGGACCGAAAGGTTCCAACTTTTCATCAAACCGAATCTCCACCTTGACCCGGAAGTCCGACTTAGGGTTACATCCATCATTCGTGTGCCTCTTCTACCACGGCGTGCAGGGCAGTTACAAGGCTCATTGTGAGATGAAGAGGGTTCGTTCTCACTCACACCATTCACACTAGTAACTGGCGTTCTTGGAACACGAATAAAATCGTTTTCACCGTTCATTTTTGAGACAGGAAGAGAGGTAATGCAACAGGAAAGGTTTTGCAACGTGAATAGAGGTTCTTCAGTGAGAGTAACAAAAGCTTTCGCGTGAAGAAATGTTTATTTGGCGGTTCATTTTTAAGACCGGATATAAAAAGAGACGGTCTTAATAATTAATATTCAAGACCGGTCATATTATGGTCCGGTCTTAAAAGTAATTAATTTTTTATCCGCACTCTTTTTCTATATTTTATACCGGCCGCATTTTATGTCCGGTCTTAAAAGAATAACTTTTAAGACTGGCTTTCAAATATGTTCGGTCTTAAAACACTATTACCTTTATATTTAAATTTTTCCTTATTATTTTGGACCGCAAAAAATATTAGTCCGGCTGTGTGAGATTTCTCCATAAAGTAGATGATATTTGAATATTTTTTAATAACATTTTTAAGACCGACTTGTTTTTTAACGGGTCTGAATAATATATTTAAGACCTATGAAAAAATGATCCGGTATAAGAAGTTCTTTATATTTACAAAACTGCCACCGGTCATACATAAGAAGTTCTTTATATTTACAAAACTGCCACCGGTCATACCTTTAAGACCGGTGCGTCGAAAGTCCGGTCTAAATGAGGCGGTCTTAAAGCTCTTTTTTGCACTAGTGGCTTAATAAAAGAGTTATGACAACTGGCATCCTATGCAAGTTAATAATTTTGTAAAACCCCCTTAAGCTTCATGAGGCTAAATTTAAATTTTAAAATATTAGGGGAATTATATGCAATTGACTAAAAGTTTAAGGGAGCTTCATAAAATTAACTTTGATAAGATGCCACATGTTTCTAAATTTGTAATTATTATTGTTTGAAGATAAATTACAAAAGAAATTGTGTACTAAAACATTTTAAAGTATAAACAGAATCTTATTGACTTGTTCTATTTTCCTTAACGGATGCTCTATCATGAAGTGACATTCTTCATATCTCTTTATTTTATTTTATTTATTTTTATTTGTCTTGATCCATCGCTTGTATGGGTACACCTCCAATCCTTATTACCTTCATGTCCTTATACAAATACGTCCGAGAAAGAGTTATTAGTCCTTTTTATAAGGTATAGTATTTATTAGTTCCAAGGAGTATAAAAATGTTTTCCATATATACGCTCATATTTAACAAGAACAATGAGAGGTTAGAAATTAATGAAGCAAAGTTGTAGAGTTTAATGTAGTTAATAAAATATTAGGCCCATTCAAGTGAGGCCCAACTAGAGGGAACCAAACCCTAACCCTAAGGTACCCACTATAAATAAATAGTGAACCCTAAGGTAAGCAACTTCTTCTACACTCTCTCCCATTTTACAATACAGCGATCACTGTGCACATGCCCACAAAACACAACCCCCATCCCCTTGGCAAAGAGCCTTCATATTTGTGTACAGTGATCCTCCATTTTCACAGGTATCATAGATACCTAGGAGAGAGCAATCTGATCCTACATCAATATTCTAGTCCTCTGAGGCTATACATTTACACACTCAAACATAAATTATGTTTGAACTAAACATTGGCGCCGTCTGTGGGGATGTTAAATTTCGATTCCTGTGACCAACAACAATTTTCAGAAAGTTTTTTCTTGAGAATGTCAGCGATAATAGACCGAACCCTATCGATCTAAATCCAGTGCAAATCGAGCTGACAGTAGAAGAGGAAGCTTATTGAGCCCTGCACACCTGAAAAACTTTGGTGCAAGCATGAATGTCGAGTTGCCTTTGTTATGTTCAGTAGTGATCAACATATGCTGTGATATCGGCTCGATCAACAAAAGCAATTTTGGTAGCGAGTCGGATGGTTCAGAACCGGATAAAGAACATTTTCTGGCAACGACAAGGCTTTTCTGGGGAGAATGGTTTTAATCAAGCCATCGAGCTATCTGCCGAGGAGTACATATGATATTGTTCTGATATGCCGAGATATCGACAGTACTGGCCAAAAGTCAAAGGAAGGTGGGACTGTTACATATAGTTCTGAGGTCCTGAGAGGCAGAGATGCAATGCCGAGAATCCATGGAATTGTGTATCGTGGAAGCAAGTCGGACTAGAGACGAGCTTGGCTTCACGGTCTCTTTTATTTTTATTGTCAATCATCCAAGTCGAGTGGTCACCCAACATGGCAGCATTTTCACCCGAGATGAAGTTAATGAAAACAAGTAGTCGAGCATGACAGGTCACAATGCCGAGATGCCAAGATGGTGATTAGATGCCAAGATGGTGATTTGGAGAAGGGGGCTGTCGGTATGCACTCAGGGTCTTTGCCTTTTTAATGCAAAGACTTGAGACACGTGAATGAAGTGTATGCCCCACAATCAAATGCCGATCATTTCCCTACCATCAAGTTAGACAGGTTTTTCTTGTGCCTTTTCTGAGACGCCAAGATTGGAACGCAATGCCGAGATTCCTCAAAGATTCGTTATGCCAAGGTTCTGAAATGCCAAGCTGTGGATTTTGAAGGAAGGTGCATGTTGAGTTATACGTTTAAACATGGTCCTGAGTTGCTGAGGAGCCTAGGTTTGTATCTCGGAGAGAGGATATGCCGAGATGGGAGCACACAGGTGAATGAGGGTTGATGCCGAAACTACCCTCCTGAATTGCCAAGGTTTCCTATTCTCACTTGTTGAAGCAGGGTAAAAGCGAGGCTTTTCAACCGAGTTAGCTTGGTGGTTTGAGAATCACGTGGATGCTGAGCATATTTGTCGAAGATAACTGAGACCGAGATTCCAAGGTGCAGAGATGAAAATTGTTGAAGAAAGGCTTGATGCCGAGAAAAATGCAAAGAATACAATGCTGAGATTAATGCCTCCAAAAGAAAATATGCCAACATTGTATTCTGCAAAAGAGGTTGGGGATAATTCTTTCGGATGATATTATGTTGGTGCAGAAATGTGGATTTTGAGGTGCATGTGCCGAGACTCACTTTCTGAGGAATGTCAAGATTATGGATGGCGTATTGCTAGATTTGCATTTAGATGAATGCCGAGATTGTGGTGCCAAGTTGATACTTGCCGAGATGATGATGATGAGGTGGTAATGATATGCCGAGATATGAGTTCATCGAGACATGGAATTTTGGAGAAACATGCATGCCAAGCTTCAACTCAATTAGGAGGATATCGAGCTTCAACTCAATTATCCATATTCAATGTCGAGGTATATATTAACCAAATGAGATGCCTCAAAATTCTGGGTTTGAATTGTGCCGGGAATGTTTCTCTATTTATCGTTTGAAGCCGTGTGAGCTGGATATCGTCGGAGACCCTGAGTTACTCCTTTCAAGAGTCGGCTTAGGCGAATATCAGCTTGCCCTTGTTTTGCTTGATTCTGAAAACAACTGAGGCTGAGATGGCATGCTTATACCGTTTGCGACTTCCCATAGAGAAAAGATCAGAAGGTTTGTTGCCCATTGTTTAATGCTTGAAATGTGCTGGAGGATTTGTAGAATTCCCAGAAGCAGTAAAGAATTTTCAGGGAACACCTGGGAATGGATGTTGTTGAGGTTTTTATTGTTGGATGGGTTCAAAAGCATCTTATAGAGCCTTGTGCCGAGATATATCCAAAATTCCCATCTAATTTTTGTTGATTCAGAGAAGGCCGATGTGCCGAGATTCCCAAGAACGCCGACACGCCAAGATAGAGGATTGAAGGAGAAAAGCCGAGATATGCAAAGTAAAATATTAAACCGAATTGTGAGCATAAGATTGGAAGTAATGCCGAGATGATGACGTGCCAAGACGGGGGCAAACATCTCCTAAGGTCACTTCTTCTTTGCAAGATCTATGGTTTTAAATCCAATATTTTTGACATAGACCTACCTCTAATTTTTATTATGTCAATCCTTCATTTAATCTGATTAATTGTGAGATTGCTGATATTTATTAGTATGTAAGGGTCAGTTTCATGTAACATGTCATGAGATGACTATGCTTGATACACGGTCATGAATTAAAAATTCATGGACAAGGACAATGAGAACTTTGATTTCGCAGATGATGGTCATTCATTATCTTCTTGTATTATTTCCAATGTCACAACTGTGGCCTTCACAACAACATTGGATGAAAACCCAGTCATTGTCGGTAGTGGCAAGGAGATTGTTCCACATGAATATCGTCTAATCTCTGAGCCATATGGGTTTCCCTGCATGATGGAGGAAAAGTTTCAAGACAATATAATATAGTTTCAACATGTTTTGCCTCAGATATCTTTGTGCTACTCTTATATAATAGTATAATGTGGAACCAAGCTATACAAGTTAAATGCTTAGAAGGTATATGTCGTGGATCATTCGTGAGATGGGTTTTTAGCCCAAGATTGTGGAATATTGGATGTTGTGAAATATTGTATCATTGAAAAGTACAGTATCTTGTGGAACAACACCAATAGACTTCCAAAGACTATGAAGGGTTACATCCTGAATATTTTGACCATCTATCTTTATACTTCTAGAATGAGGGTCAAAAAACCTGAAGATCCAATTCCTTGCAATTATACACCACCAAGCTCTTATCTTCTATAGAGTGTGGTTCATTTTTCTCATTTATGAGAGAAGATAAATTTGTCAAGAGCTTCGGCATTGATGTTCATGCACTTGGAGATGTCAATATTGATTGAAACTCTACTCAATTGCAGTCATTATCTTTTGAACTTCTTTGGGGTGGGTCCTTGGAAGATGTCCAAGTTTCCTGTGTGGTAGTTAATAATTTCATTCTTACACATGGAGCTCTTGATGTTTTTGCTGAGAACAAGGATTTTTGAGGAATAATTATCTGATCATTCTTGAAGGCGGACCCAGTTACACTGAATCTGGTTATAATCCCGGCTCCGTGTGAATTTTTGAAGGCAGACCCGGTTATACCGAATCTGGTTGAAATCTGGGATCCGTGGAGATATCAGCTAAAACGTACTCCTCCGGGATGCGGCAACGCCCTCATTACGGTTAAAACGTGTTTACTTGGGAACAGACGTGTTTCCTTGGGACACAGTAACACCGAGATTTTGGCTAAAACGTATTCCTCCAGGATGCGGTAACGCCCGTCATTACGGTTAAAATGTATTCCTTCGGGATGCGGTAACACCGACATAGAGGTCAAACCAGGATTTAGTATGGCCGTGATATTGGCTAAAACGTATTCCTCCAGGATGCGGTAACACACACATTAAGGTCAAAGCCGGGATGCGGTATGGCCGAGATTATGGTTAAAACGTATTCCTCCGGGATGTGGTAACACCGAGGTTATGGTTAAAACGTATTCCTCCTAGATGCGGTAAAACCCATAGGCTAACACGTATTCCTTCGGGATGCGGTAAATCCAAGATTTTGGCTAAAACACACTCCTCCGAGATGCGGTAACGCCCACTTACAGGAAGTAAAGCAAGCTGTCACAACGACCCTGATCAAGTTTGAATGTTTAGAGTTTGGTTGCAACACTGAACCTAGATATGTGGCGGATGGCTCTTATTCCCGATTGATTTCTGGTCCATCACTCATGAGGGTATACTGCCCATGGGTGGTCCTAGACCCGCATATTGCACAATGATTTTTTGACTCTGGCCCAGTCATCAAACAAAACTTAGACGAGTTTCAAAGGCGGAACCCGGTTACACTGATTACAATTAAAATCCAAGTTCCGTATGGAATGAACCCTTACAACAGGGAGCTGACAAATTTCTTCTTGATACTCCCTCATGGGTTTGCAGACAGACTTTGACTTTTGGAAATATTTTTGGGGGAATTACCCACATGTTCTTCATTGAAATTATTCTTGCAGGAAGCAGATTCCCTTGGGCGGACCCGATTACACCAAATTTGGTTATAATCCCGGCTCCGTGTGAATTTTTGAAGGCGGTCCGGGTTACACTGAATCTTGTTATAATCTCGTCTCGTGTGAATTTTTGACCTCTACCCGGTTACACTGAATCTGGTTAAAATCCTGGCTTCGCATGCAAATCCATGTTAAGCCTTAAATGCATCCCGGCAGTCCCGAGATCTGAACTACTGGGCTGGGGGCAACAGAGTAGACAACGATTTCAAGCATGGAAAAGCATATTATCAACAACCGGGTTTAATGCAAACTTGGACAAGCATTCGAAGCGAGCAAGCTAAATTATTTGCGCAAACAGTAAGTGTTTTCCATTTATTTTGATTTGCTCACATATTATTAAATGCAGGAATTTAGACCGGATATTTATCCCTGGAAAAATTGCTACGAAAGCAACCAAGGATCTTATTTCTTCTCAAACAACCCAGATAAGCTGGAGATATCTCGGTCAAGTTCGCGTGTCACATCAGACAATTAATACATCCCGGCAGCTCAGAGACCTGAACTACGGGCCGGGGGGCAACTGTTGTGGAATAAAATATTAGGCCCATTCAAGTAAGGCCTAACAAGAGGGAACCAAACCCTAACCCTAAGGTACCCACTATAAATAGATAGTGAACCCTCAGGTAAGCAACTTCTTCTACACTCTCTCCCATTTTACAATACAGCGATCACTGTGCACATGCCCACAAAACACAACCCCCATCCCCCTTGGCGAAAAGCCTTCATATTTGTGTATAGTGATCCTCCATTCTCACATGTATCTCATCCATAGATACCTAGGAGAGAGCAATCTGATCCTACATCAATATTCTAGTCCTTTGAGGCTATACATTTACACACTCAAACATAAATTATGTTTGAACCGAACAAAGGTAATATTGAAAATCACATAAATTTAATAACAAATTTAATGTTTTCAACTATTTATTTATACATGTAATTTAGTTAAAAATGACTTGTAATAGGGATGCGTATGCATCTCCAACCTGTTAGTTCCCTATGTGTTTTGATGATAACTGACAATTGTAAACGCAAATTAAAATGTGTTTTGGTAAGTTGAGAAACTTGCTGTCAAGTGAATACTCGAGTATTGGTTTCAATACTCAAGTATTGAGTTGACGAGAAATGGCTCACTGTCACAAAGATGAGTAATACTCAAGTATTCCCATGAATACTCAAGTATTCCCATGAATACTCAAGTATTCCCATGAATACTCAAGTATTGAGGTTACAGAGAGCATTCCAAATTTTTCACAATGAGTCAATACTCAAGTATTGGTTTGAATACTCGAGTATTGATCATACATAGACTTTTTTACTAAAAGGAAAAATTGTCAATACTCAAGTATCCATTTGGATACTCAAGTATTGGTTATATAGAAAGTCACCAAAGTATTCCAACATGTGAATACTCGAGTATTGGTTTGAATACTCAAGTATTGGACATACAGAAAGTTTACAAACTTTACACATGTTTATGAATACTCAAGTATTGAATTGGCAGAAACCTTTCCAAGTTTTTAAAAACATCTGAATACTCAAGTATTGAGTTGAATACTCGAGTATTGGCCATACAGAAAGGTTTTCTATTTCCAAGTGATTTGAATACTCAAGTATTAAAGTGAATACTCAAGTATTGACTTGGGAAAGATTTCACAAAGTTTTTCAAACAAATTGAATACTCAAGTATTGAGATGAATACTCGAGTATTGGGCATACAGAGAGCTTGGCTCTTTTTTCAAATGTTTTGAAAACTCAAGTATTGATTTGAATACTCAAGTATTGAGGTTTTGGACTTAAGCTTATTTTCACATAAAAAGTTCAAAACTCAAGTATTGGTTTGAATACTCGAGTATTGACATTATTCAAAGACATGGTCCAAAGCTCAAAACTTGAAGTTCTTCTCTGGAAGAGGAATACTCGAGTATTGATATGAATACTCAAGTATTCACACTAGTGCACAGTGACATACTCAAGTATTGAAGAACATACTCAAGTATTGGTCGCGAGTTTTGAAAATCAAGTTTAACGAATTTGTGAAAACTTCTTTATTTAATCCTAATACTTGTCATTATTATTCTCTGATATTCCCAGCTATGTTTAACCACTTTGTTAGTGAGTTTCAGCTTGTTTAGAGGAGATTAAATGAAGGTTTAAAGCAAAAGCAAAAAGCATGTCAGAACATTAAATGCTAAACCCAGAAAGCTGCATACTTTTGGGTAATCCCTCTGCACACGCTTACAAAGGATTAATGTCTACCTACCACATCCAGTAGCTACTATTCCAATGGATTAATATTCAAGAAGTCAACTCTGAACTTCTGTACAACTGGATTAAGTGAAGAGTAGAGAGAGAAGACTCCAAAATGCCTCCAACACTAGATTAATGCAAAGAACGGTCATAATGGAGCTTGCAACGGATCTTTAATGCTCTCTTAGTATAAATAGAGTAGCATTCAATTTCTCTCAACAACCAAGACTACAGAAAATGAAAATCATTCAAAGTTTCCAACTAATCTTGAGTTTTTTTTTTTTCTCGTGTAAAGTATCTGTTGATACATTAAGCTTCAGTGTTCATTCTTATCCACTCTTAGAGAGAGTTTCTTACTTGAAAATCATTTATTGTAAAGAATCACAAGTCAAGGGGACTTGGTGATTGGGTTCATTGATTACGGCTTGTAAGGGGGAGTAAGTTCTAGTGAGAGAATTACTCTTGAGTACGGAGAGTGTGTAATCTTTTGATATAGTGTAAATCCCGGTGTGGTCGGGATCGGACGTAGGTCGGTGGTTGGACCGAACCAAGATAAATCTTTGTGTCTTGCTCTTCTATTCTCCTCTCTCTATCTATCTCTGTTTTTATTTTACAAAAACAGAGCAAGTTTCAAAAAGATTTTTAAACATACCCAATTCACCCCCCTCTTGGGTATTTTGCTCCATTTTCACAACCATCTGACCATTATAAAAGAAAAAATATCTTGAAAAGGCGAAAAAAGCGAAATTACATCAAATTTTAAATAAGGATAATCTAAAAAATTGTAAACAATATCTCATTTAATGATTTATTAGCACATAATTAGGATTTCAATAGTACATACTTTGTTGAAACTTGTAAGCAGCACGAGACTACGTGTCTATGTACCTCTACATTACGGGGTAGGCGAAAGTAGTAGATTTGAACCATCCATATATGTTTAGAAAATTTAAGACTTTTTATTTTAAGAAAAAATTAAATAAAATAAAAAAATGACAATCAGACGGAAAAAAAATCAAGGTTCTGAAACTTGGACCAGCCACTAAACCGGCCAGGATACTGGGCAAGGGTTGGTAGGTCAAGTCAGAGTTAAAGCGTAGCTAACATGGGGTCAAAACAGTGAAAAATTGATGATTTCGAAGTTATTAATATGAAATTGTAAAGATTTTTTTTTTTTTAAAAAAATAGTGAACTTAGTTGATAATGAACTTAGTTGAATCGGCTGGTCTAATCTAGATTTTAAGACCCTAATTTTTTTTTTTAAAAAATAATATTGATAATGAAAAATTATACAATAAAATTGGCTAAATTTAATCCAACATTTTTTTAATACATTAATCTAACATTTATCCTGCTGTATGAGCAGCAATGTGATGTTGTTCACATCATCAGTGTCTATAGTATTAATCGTGTACAAAATTGTATTCTAGAGTATCAGATTGCAAAGCTCTGATCGTAAGAAGAAAGTTGAGACAAACGATGAGCCTGATCTCATTCTCTCTTCCAGCTTTCACGGGAAGAGGAGATTCTCTCCATATCTCTTCTCTCATTTTCTCTCATCAACTCAATCTGGGCCGTTGATTAAGAAAATGAGAGAAAAGTAAAAGTAGTATTGTATTGATTGGACGGATGTGATTTAGAGATTATGAGGATAATGAAAAAAAGGATGATGAGAGAAGCTCAACCCCTTTCATGCGACGCCAGCGAGAAATATCCCTTTCCATATTACACATAAAAAGTTACAAATAAAAAAAAATATTGATGTAAATTTTTCCAAAATAATTGTCATATACTCATATATGATATTTTTTATTTTTTGAAATATATCCCTTGATATTAAGTAACTATCCCTTTTTTCTCATTGTTTTACTTTTCATTTTTATATCCATTTACTCCAATAATATATTTGTAGTTGTTATGGACTCAAATATGAGGCTCATTCAAGGTGTGACCCAACAAGAGGCAATCTATATTATACAGACATGACGGCTCAATGTTTGGGCTTGGAGGCACAAGAGGCCCACAAGTTCAAACCCTAACTCTAAGGTACACTCTATAAATAGATGATAAACCCTAAGGTATGGGACACTCTCTCTGAATTTACAATACTGCTGGCACTGTGCACACACCCCATCCCCTTTGGCTAACGCCTGGTTGTGTACAGTGATCCGATATACTCATAGATATCTACGCCTATATGAATTCACAAGTCCTATAGGGCTAGACATCTATGTTGTTATATTGAACAATAGCAATTGACTTTTTTAGTATAATATGTTCAGGCCTTTATATTTTAAAAATTATCGATATTTAATAGGGTATTGAAGTCAGGATATTTTGAGTAAAATATCGTTGTATATATAATAATTTTAGTTCAATAAAGAGTATTACAATTATTTTCTTGATTTGTGGGTGTCATCTTTCCATTATGGTATGCTAATTTATCATCTTTACATAACGCTATCCTAATAAATCCCTTTCGTTCCAATTTTATGTCCTGGAAGAAACTCTCACAATTAATTATTTTTTATAAATAACTATAGGTATATAATTGTATATCTAAATGTCCAAAAGACTATCTATAGCGCTTGATGCGTTTCATGATTTTTTCCCTAATTTATGTATGCAAGCCATTGAACTTGACCTAATATAATCAACTCGAATGCCAAAAAACAGACGAGTCCTTAATGTCTTTCAAAGATTTGAAGATTAATTGACGACAGCATGATAAATTTGTTGCGAAATTTTATTTTCATTTTTTAATCTTCCATATCTGATATATGAAGATTAATTTACGACAACACGATAAATTTTTTTCGGTTTCGGTCTTTTCACTGATTATTAGCAAAAAATTATTCAAAGAACAAAAATGGAGAAAAGGCAATACAATTATTTCAGGTTAATGATCATGTTTATAATAGTATGGGACTCTGATACTATTCTACTGCCCAAAAAATATGTCTAAGGGAGTTCCTCGTGCTGCATCACCTGAGATGGGTGTGCTTAGAGAGGTGGGTGTGCTTAGAGAGGGCAAGTTTTCTAGGTGACTTCCTGTAACTCTGATACCATTCTGCTATCCAACTAAAAATATGTCCTAGGAAGTTCCTCATGTTGCATCACTGGGTGTGCTTTAGGAAGTTCCTCGTGCTACATCACTGGGTGTGCTTAGAGAGGGGAAGTCTTCTAGGTGATCTCCTGGGATTCTGATACCATTTTGCTGCCCAACTAAAAATATGTCCTAGAAAGTTTCTCATGTTGAATTACCCGG
Source organism: Acacia melanoxylon (assembly GCA_019022615.1). Lineage (NCBI taxonomy): Eukaryota > Viridiplantae > Streptophyta > Magnoliopsida > Fabales > Fabaceae > Acacia > Acacia melanoxylon. The sequence continues at coordinate 5,551,566 of JAFJYJ010000030.1, read as the reverse complement.
GTGGGTGTCCTAAGACAAGGGAAGTCTCCTTTGAGGACCTCTGGGGAAGTAGGCCCGGGTGATGCCCAGACAAGGAAAGTCTCAGAATAAATAACCTTCTGGGACTCTAATGCCATTCTGTTGCCCACCTAAAAAGGTGACCTCCTAGGACTTTGATACCATTCTGTTGCCCAACTAAAAAGGTGGCCTCCTGGGACTCTAATACCATTATGCTACCCAACTAAAAATGTGTCTTGAGAAATTCCTCATGTTGGATACTCAGGATGAATGTGCTCAAACGAGGGAAGTTTTAGGATAGGTAACCTTTTGGACTCTAATAGCATTCTGCCGCCTAACTAAAAATGTGTCATGTTGCTGGTCTCAGGATAGGTGCTCCTTGTCCTATTACTTAAACAGGGAAAGTATCAGAATATGTGACCTCCTGGGACTCTAATACCATTGCTCAAATGAGGGAAGTCTCAACATAGGTGACCTCCTCAGGTTCTAATACTATTTTGCTGTCCAACTAAAAATGTGTCCTACTGTCAGTCCTAGGATAGGTGATCCTTGTCCCATTGCTTAAACGGAGAAGTCTTAGAATAGGTGACCTCTTGGGACTCTGATAGCATTCTGCTGTCCAACAAAAAATGTGTCTTGCTACCAATCAAAATGCAATTCCTAACCAAATGCAATTGAGGGTAAGTTGAGCTTAGTAAAGGAGTCCTACTCCTTGTCCCATCGGTGAGTACAAATCTCCAAGTTGTTGATGTGTCTTCTTCTTCTAGCTATGAAGTTCACAATATCCTCATTCTCCACCTGTTTCCCTCTTACAAAAGAGAGCCAGCCTTCAGTGAAGTTCACTTTTTTTTGGTAGCATCAAAGTTTGCCTATTAGGTTATCTGTTTACTGGATCATCATCCTTGTATTTCAAGTTTATCAGTATCGGGTCAGGAATGGACCTAAAAATAGATATTTCCAGCAACAATTGAGAGAAATTAGCTACCCATAACATTGTTATTATTCATTAAAAAAATTATTGAACAATTTTAATAAAACAAACTATGAAGGATAATGATATATATATATATATATAATACATACTAGTTTGGTCTTCATACGGCACTTATGGTTAGGTGGAAGTACTCATAGATCCCATTATTTTTTTTTAAAAAAAATTGTTAGATTTTTTTTATGGGGTAGGAGGCTTTTCTTGCCTCCTTTTGCGAGAAAGGTTGCCCTTTCTTTTCATTCCTTTTAAAGAGTGAATGGGCAGGATGTGACAATACTTACATTATAGTGATAAGGGTAGTGAATAAAACAAATAAAAAAAATCAGAGAAAAAGAATGGATATATACATAACCAGTATGAGAGAGTAAGAAAAATGAAATATACAAATAGTATCAAAACCGGGTTCGGGTCTATCGTTGGGCCTGTAGAGGTAAAGTGTATATTACACGGGTGGTATTGGTGTAGTGCTATCAAAGCCAGGTTCAAGATCTTGGGCCCATTGAGGTAGAGTGTATGTTACATGAGTGTGTTAGTTCTCTATGTGTTTTGATGATGTCTAACAATTGTAATAATCAATGGGTTAATTTGCGAAGAATTAAGTTTAGACAAATTGCACTTGAGTTTATTGTAAAATGATTTTGAAAAATCAGTAACTCAAGTTGTTGAAAACAACTCAAGTTACATAACTCAAGTTGCCTATCATAACTCAAGTTTTACACTTAAGAAACATAAGATCAAAGAAGGATAACTCGAGTTGTCACTAAACAACTCAAGTTATAAGTTGTACTTCAGTTCCCAAAAGCCTCATCGCGATATCAGATTTTGGGTATCTGATATAACTCGAGTTACAAGGAAAAACTCGAGTTGGCTAAGTGCTAAAAACCTTCTGTCTGTTTTTCGAAGTAGAAAAACTCGAGTTACAGAGTATAACTCGAGTTTCCCAACTCAAGTTATTTTCGTAACTCAAGTTATATTATTTGCGAAAGTTTTCTGAATGATTTAATTTCAAAAGCAACTCGAGTTATTCAGTACAACTCGAGTTGGACAACTCTAGTTACTGCAATAACTCAAGTTATGTTTTCTGCAAAAACTTTCTGTCTGATTTAAATTCCAAAGAAACTCGAGTTAGAGTGTACAACTCGAGTTAAGCAACTCCAGTTATTACTATAACTCAAGTTATACCATTTGTGAAGAATTTCCTGAATAATTGATTCTCGAAGTAACTCGAGTTAGCCAACTCAAGTTATTCAGGATAACTCAAGTTCTGTTCTTCATGCGCATATCTTCTGAACTAAATATAACTCGAGTTATGTGAAGCAACTCGAGTTGTTCATATCAGATTTGAATATGTTTTTCTGCGCATTCTAATTTTCATACGATTAAAGCTTGGGTATTTCATGTAATTGATTATTATTATTCCTAACCAAGTTTAATCAGCTTGCTAGTGTATTTCAGATACTTCTAACATGTTTTTAAACTTGAAATCATGAAAAGTCAATATGTGTCAGAAGCATTAAATGCGTTTCCAGACTTCGAAGCTGAAAGAAGAAATAAACCTCTGGACATTCAAAAAGCATTTCAGCTTCTTCCCAGTCAACATTCTTTCTGAGTCACAACGGACAATTCAAATAAAGAATGTCAACGGAGAATAACGGTCGAATGTCGAAGCGTACGAGGGAACTGAGTCAAGTAATTACAACGGATATATTGATGACTCACAACGGCTCATTAAGTTCTTCTCAACGGTCATCAATGCTACCAACCTATAAATAGGAGAAGCATTCAAGTCTCCAACCACCGAAACGCTGTGCATTCAATTAGCAATTAAGAGCATTTACTGTTTCGACCTACAGAGAGATTATCTTCGGATACATTAAGCTTCAGTGATTATTATTCTACTCTTTTAGAGAGTTTCTCATTGATTATCTTTTCTTGTAAGAATCTCAAAGTATTGGGACTTTGAGATTGGGATACTTGATTACAACTTGTAAGAGGGAGCAAGTTCTAGAGAGAGAATTGTTCGAGAGTTACGAGTGTGTAATCGGTTGAAGTTAGTGAAAATCCCGGAGAGTCTCGGGACCGGACGTAGGTCAAGGATTTAGACCGAACCAGGATAAATCCATTGTGTTCAATCTCACTTATCCCTACTCTGTTTATCTCTGTTTTACATTCGGTTAAACAGAGGATTCTTGCGAAAAAATTTATATCCCCAATTCACCCCCCTCTTGGTGATATTCCTTCTTTCAGAGTGATGTGAGTGTAGTGATATCTGACCCAGGTTTGAGACGTCGGGCCTTCCGTGGAGATGTTCTAAATGGTATCAGAGTCAAGATCAACAGGATGAAAACTTATCAATAATGGTACAAAACCACAAAACAAGTGTTTCTGAAACTGTACCTTTGCCAAAATCATTTTTGGTTTGCTCTTCTCTTGAGCTTTGGCAATTATCAATTCCTATGAATTTTGAAATTCATATAGAGATATGTCATCATTGATAATATTTTATTGTTATATATTATATATTCACTAAAACATATTTAAATGCCTATTATCCTACCCAAAAATTCTCAACTTATGGCTAGTTGCAATTATCCAAAATAAGGTCATTTTCGGACTAAACAGAAAATCTGACTATAATTTTTCAAGAAACTTGAAAAAATCATAACTTAGTGTAGGAAACTCCAAATGAGGTGATTTCAGTTCCTAATTAAGGCTTTAATAGTCTACTCTAAAGGAAAAATAATTAATATAATAATTAACTTTTAAAATCATACAAAATTCACAAAGATAGTTACCACCCAATTATGGAAAACATAATTCGCCCAGATTTTCCTATCTAACGTGTAAAAATCAAAACTTTCTCTCTAGACCTCTTATTAACATGTTCTACCACTCATTTTAAAGCTTAAGAGGTGTACTATTTGTGTTTTGATGATGATTAAGTTTGAAAAAAAAATATGTTTAAGAAATGCAAGCAAAATAATTTTAACTAAGTCAGAATCACGTTTTATCAGAAAAACCATTTTGCTGTCAGATTAGCTCGAGCCAATATTGCAGACTCAAGTCAATCCCTTGTGCATCTATCGCCAAAATTTCATATCAACTCGAGCTTGACAAAAGACTGCCTCGAGTCTGGGACTAGACTCGAGCCTGAACTTTTAGAGACTCGAGCCAATGATCATTGATCTTAAAATATTTTTCAAAATGTGAATCATTTACCTCGAGCCTACAAATAGTCTGCCTCGAGTCTGTGGCTAGACTCGAGCTAGGACTTTCAGAGACTCGAGCTTAGGGTCTCAATTTTAAAATGATTTTCAAAACATGATTATGTTGTCTCGAGCTAGTGAGCATTGACTCTAGCCAAGAATCTTGATCGTTACATTTGAAAATAAGTTCGTCCCTACAAACATGATTATCTTACATTTGAATATTGAGTATGGTCTCTGGCGAGTAATAGAGACTGAAGATTACGTCCCTACAAAGATGGAAGGAAAAATCGCTGTTCCAAAGACAGAAGATGAGTTCAATGAAAATGATAAGAAAAATATCATTCTCAACAGTAAAACTATCTTAATGCTACAAAGTGCCCTCAGTCAAAAAAGAGTACTTTCGGATATGCAACTTGACAACCGCAAAGGAGATGTGGAAGGCTTTGGAAATAGCATATGAAGGAACTTCTGGCATTAAGGAGAACCGTACAATACTCTAACCACTGAGTATGATTTACTTCGAATGAAGTCCGGAGAAACTATTGCCGAATTTCAACTTTGCTATACTCATCTGACTAATCAATTATCGGCTCTGGGCAAAACATATGAGCAAGGTCCTCAAGTTAGAAAGATTCTCAATGTTCTGACAAAAGACTGGGAAGCCAAGGTCACTGCAATAGAAGAGGCCCGTGGAGAATCAATGGCTTCAGTTGCTGCCATATTCAGAAGCTTATCTGAATATGAAAGCAAACTGAAATTCAAGAAGGACTTGGATGAAGTCAACACTGGTAGGAGCAAAGGTATCACTCTTAATGCTGTGAAGGAAAAAGAAGATAAAGACGAAGATGATGAGATTGGATTGTTCGTGAGAATATTCAAGAAGTTCTACAAAAGGGACCAAGGTTTCAAAAATAGATTCTAGAAAGGAAGCTCGAGTAACAGACACGAATTCAAGGATAAGGATCAAGTTGTTTGTTACAAATGTGAGAAGCCTGGTCATTACAAATCCGAATGCCCTCAATTGAAAGACAATGATACGGAGAAAAGAAGAAATTCAACCACTTCAAAAAGAAGGCCTACATATCTGCCATATGGGGAGATGGCTCCTCATATGAAGAAAGCGAAGAAGAAAAAGAAACTGCAAACATTTGCTTAGTTGCAGAAGAGGAGCAACCTAAAAATGACGATGAGGTATATGACTCAACCTACATATGATGAATTATTTGATGAATACAATGCTTTACAATTTGATTTTGAAAAGGTTGCTGAGAAATATATGGCTTTAAAAAAGAAGAACACTGTTCTTGAACAACAAGTTAAGAATTTTTCTTGTGAAAACACTGGTTGTGAAGAATGCCTTGATTTGAAGAAAAAGAATTTGTATCTCACTAAAACGCTTGAGAAATTCACTAAAGGTAGTGATATGCTCAATGTAATTTTGAAAACTCAAAGGTTTACAAATGATCTATCGGGCATTGGTTACAATCCTATTTTTGAAAAAAAGAAAGGGAAAAAGAAAATCGAAGGAAAATCTTACTTGAACTATTTTCAAAAATCAGTTCACACTTCAAACCCTTTTGCTCATTGTAATTACTGTAACCGAAAGGGACACAGTACTTCATCCTGTTTTCATAAGAAAGAAAGAAGAGATAAACTTGTTGGAAACTATCAATGGATATCTAAGGGAACTTATTGTTAGTATAAAGGTGTCCTAGAGACAATCTGTTTTATCAGTTGAACACCTTTTACTATTTAGTATTTCATGATGTATATATTTGAGCATAATTTATCTTTATCATATTTATGTCTCGCCTATATTTTATGGTTAATATGAGTTTAAAGATAAAGGCCTAAGGAATAGAATAGGTGTTTACTCGATGATCTATGATAGGGATCATGATCATGAGGAATTGAGGACACTACATGTCTATTGCCTGAAACTTGTTCCTAGTCTTGAATCATTAAGAAAGGGCATTGGTGATCTCTGAAAGACCTGGCTATCACCCAAGAGGGGGGGTGAATTGGGTGTTTGATAAAAGTTTAGGAACTTTGAAATTCTTTTCGCAACTTATTGAAAGCAGTTTGAATGACAATAATAATTGATAAAGAAATAGTCAATCATTCAAACATGTATGGACATGGACATATATATATATATATATATATATATATATATATATATATATATATGCTGGAAATATAAGAGATAAGGGAAGAGAGTATGTAAATTGATTTATACTGGTTCGGCCCAATCCTTGACCTACGTCCAGTCCCCAATCTCCGCTCGAGATTTTCAATCCACTATCTTCTTTCAACTTGATTACACAATCTGTACTTGAAGTAATCCTCTCACTAGGATTCACTCCCCTTTACAAACTGTAATCAATACACTTGCTTGATCACACACTCGTACTCGAAGTAATCCTCTCCCTAGGATTCACTCCCCTTACAAGCTGTAATCAACACAATGTGTTTCCCACTCAAGATCACCCAATCTTGAGTATCTCACAGATAGAATGATAAGATGTTTACAATGAATCTTCTCTCTCTCATAAGTGAATGAGTAAGCACTGAAGCACAATTACAAGTCATCTCACTCTCTATGATAAGCTATGTAAACATTAAGAACAAAGAGTAAATGATATGAGAATCAGAGTATTAACATCTTGAAGATGTCAGCTTGTGTCTCTGCGTTTTGCTGCTTTGTGTACTCTGTATTCTGTATGGAGTCTTCAAATCTTCAGGTATTTATGCTAGTTGAAGTTTGTGAACGTTACAGATCCATTGAGACTTGAACCAGTTCAAAAATCTAGCAGTTATGACCATAACTATTGAATATCGCTGTTGGGAACATTTGCTGATTTGAATATTTGAATTTTGGCTCTTCAAGAATGTCTCCCATGATGTTCGCTTTTGTTGGTGGGTGCCTTGTCAGTCTCGCCTTGAAGAATGGTTAGTCTTCTTTCCAAGTCAGTTGTCTTCCATTTGCTTTGTTTGAGAAGATATAATAAAATAATACAAGTGGCTCATGGAGTTGCTTTATTTGACTTTAAAGCAAATTCAAATCTTCTCAAGTCTGAAGTTAAAGCATATCAAAGACATTGGACATTCGAATCCATTAGAGAACATTACTGCTGGGTATTCAATTTTGTTTCCTCATTGAATTCTGTCTTCTTTGCCTTTGTTTCGAAATTCTCGCAAAGAAAAGTTCATCTTCATACTCTTGACAGATTTTGATTTATGTCAAATTGATGTTATCTCAAACTTTAATCACCTGAAACTTATACACAAATGATATAAATGATGTTAAGAAGTAGTATAAATCATTTGAGTAATCATCTGGATGTTATTGATGAGATATGATGTTTCGATCATGGTGATTTTTCCGAATCGATGCGTAAATGCTGTTGCGAGTTCCAAGCTCGAGTTTACATAGGTAAGCTCGAGTTTGGTCTTCTTTTGAACTTGGAATTTTGCATCCGGAAGTCTCAAGCTCGAGCTTATAACTTATAGACTCGAGTTTGGGTGTTCATCGGGACTCGCTTGCTTCTCGTCGAGCTAAACTCGAGTTTGTTCACTTATAGGCTCGAGTTTGGCTTTTTCCAAAAGTTCATTTCTTCTCTGGAACTCTCGAGCTCGAGTTTGTAGCTTCAGGCTCGAGTTTGGACTTCTTCAAAATCAGCATTTCCTCTCTGTAACCCGTAAACTCGAGTTTGCTACTTGTAAGCTCGAGTTTGCTACTTGTAAACTTGGCCTGGCTGATTTTGGACTTTGTTCAGCGAGCTTGCAAATTCGTCCACTTTCGAGGGGCATATCTCCCTGTTCTGAACTTCATTTTGGTTGTTTCAAATCTTTATGGAAAGCTCTTTGAGTCTACTTTCAAATGCCACTGATTGTAGCTCAATTGGATTTGTAGATTGTGAGTTACACGCAAAACAAGGAGGCTTGGTTTTCTGTGTGGCATGGATTTCTCTGTCAACTTCCACAATTTATAGCTCCGTGATCTGAACTCCTTTGGGCTTAAATTTTATATCAAAATGACGCATTGGGAGTCTATTTTCATATGCCACTAGTTTCACCTCAATCGGATCTCTCGGTTAGGAAGATATCATCAAATTACCGACGTTCCGTCTTTGAACGTGAAACGAGTTGATCACCGCCGTAAACTCGAGTTTGAAAGTGTAAGCTCGAGTTTGCCTAGTCCAGAATCACCAAAGCTGCTGAAGACACTTATAGACTCGAGTTTAAAGTGCTAAGCTCGAGTTTGCTTATCCAGAACCTCATAGTTGCTGACTTTAACTCTGAATTGATCCATTCAAACTTCCATTTGATTGTGGAAACTTCTAGGACCAATCTTAGAACTTGGATAATGATGTCTTCATTCCATTCAGCAAGTTCTTCCTTATTTCATCTCCCAACTTGATGATTCTTCATCATTTAATTTAGGCTCATCATTCTCTGCAACTTCTACCTTCTTCAATATCCAAAAGGCTGATCCTATTCTCGAACTTCTTCCGAATATCTTGTGTCGACTTTACGTCATCGACTTATTCATGTGTAGTCCATTGTAGCTCAAATATGATGAAGCTTCATTCCAACTTTTGTTTGATCATGGAGACTTCCAATAACACATATAGTGCAAGTTCTTCTTTCTTGAGTCTCCTTTCGTGATCATTCTTCATTATTAAACTTTACATCTACATTAAATATAAGAATTAGTCAAAGTAGAAGATCATTGTAGTATGCAACCTTTTTGCTCTCAAGAATGACATCTATATAAGACATCATCAAAACTAATCATAACCAACATTCTCCCCTTTTTTGATGATGGCAAATACTATATGAAAAATATGTATGAATATGTAAGTATATTAGATGCTCATATTTTTCTTGTCATTCTCTCCCCCTTATTTGTCATTAGAAAAAGTTGAAGTAAAGAAGTAATGCTTAGAGAGACAGATATGAAACCTAGATTAGAATAGTCAAAGATTTTCTCTCCTCGATTTGAAAGTGTTTTCATTCTAAATATGATGCAATTTGAAATGTTTTTATGAAAACAAATTTGAAAGAATTTGAAGAGGTTTTCAAGAAATCTTTCACACTTAAAGCATATAGATACCAAACATATGCAACATTTCTACTGAATATAAAAAGATAGAGATTAGAAATGCTCATGTTGGTTTTTGCAGATTGATGATCGATCTGTGAAATCCATTTGCTAGCTTTGAGATCTGTGATGTGCTCTGAATAGCCTTATAGCCTTGGAGATGTGAAATGAAACTAAAGTACTGGCTTCTTGAGGGTTATCTCATCTGAATGATTATGGCAGTACTCAACTTCCATCCTTTTCTTCATAGATAATCTATGTAGAGTATATCTCAACTTCATTGATTGATCGCCAAAGCATCTTTCCTTAATTGAATAGTTTCTCCTTGTAGTGCACTAAGGAAAGTTGCAACACATAACAAAATCTTCTGCTACAAATTGAAAACTTTCTTTGCAAAAGATATTTGTTAGTACAACCAAATATCGAAGTATTCCTTTCCAAATGATATTTTAAAAATAATGAAAGGGAAATATAAGATATTTTCAAATATGAAATTAACTCATCATCAAAACTAATAGAAGATAGTGAATACAGATGAGTATGCTTAGAAAGAGTTTTCTTCAAATAAAGGAGATGAGCTTTTAAGATATCAAACACATGTGAATGTGAAGCTCCCCCTTAATGAATGCATGATTAAAACAGCTGTAGCTCCCTTTAATGATACCAAATAATGATGTGATACCAAGTGTTATGAGGTCTGGAATTCATCTAACTCCAATGGACATAACATGGTATCTCGTAATTAAGAACTTTCAAGTTCACATGGATGGACTTGAAATTGGTATGAAGAAATCACTTATGCTTTTTATGATGATAAAAGAGTTTTAAGGCATAAGGATCATTTTAAATAAATGATTACGCTTAGGCTAAGATTCATGAAATAAAATGGAATGAATGAAATCAAGTTAGCCTAGCATGATTATGACATATGCATAATACAATACCTCACTTGAGTAATATCGTAATTACTCAAGTTATAATCCTCTCGTAGTCCATAGATGCATTCTTTGGATAGCAATTTTCAATTGTCTTGAATGCATCTTAGAAGATGAAATCCCAAATGAGCTTCGTATAGGATTTCAAATTAGTTTCTGTTCATAACTTATCATCAAGCTAGCATGCTCCTTATCATCTTGGTCTAAGCCTCTTGCTAGTGATGGGATGTCATTCAAGTGATATCACAAAATTTGCGACATAGCCACCGAAATGGTCTATTCTGTTTGCCTATGTTCTTTGTATTCAACAACAACAATTTGGTCAACTCCCGCAAAAATATATGTTCTTTGGTACCCAATGATTCTTGAGTCCACAACTGATTAGACATGACAACTCTTAAGCTCATATAATTTAACAATATGATATTGGAGCAAAGAGTATAGCAATCAAAGATCAAAACATAGTTTTACCCAATCAAGTAAATTCAAGCCAATGAATCAAAATAGGGTAACAACTAAATGATATCAAGAATGTTATTTTTCAATGATACTTTGTAAATACACTTTTTATGCAGAAAAGATGTCATTGATAAAATGCATGTAAGTTTGATCAAAGAGCATAGAAAATCTTATCCATAAAGATAAGCATTTATCAATTCACAGTTTATGAGTGAGCTCAGATTTTTCAAGAATGATAATGAAATATGCAAAGTGTTTCAAATCTTGAATGTTCTTTCAAAATATGATAATGCAAAATCAAAATTTTCATGAATGAAAGATTCATTTTTGAAACATGCTTGAAAACAATGTTCATTTTAAACATGGTGGAAGTCAACATGTTAAAGAATATATCAGAATGCTTCAAGATTAAGAGAACATGTGAAACATTGAAATTTACATGTAAAAGAATTTTCTCAAAAGCAAAAGTCATGAAGGTAGAGCATTTTTGAAACATGCTTTGCACAACGAAAATATATGAGCACAATGACTTTGCTATTGTCTAAGAGATAATCTTGCTTTTTAGAATAGAGTCTTGAAATATATGAATATTCAAAGCAAGAATATAAATATAGTTACTCGAAAATGGATGAAGATAAATGTATATTTGAGTAACTTGATCAATAAGAGTTTATCCAATAAGCATAAGATTTTCACAAATTGAATTCTTTTACGGAGATAAGCTTGAAACTCATATAGATAATCAACTTGTTAGATATAAGATCTAACTTGATTGAGAATGAAGAATGAGGAGTTCAAGCATCATATTGAATACCAAAGGTCAATATGTGAATGATAGGAAAGACTCAACTTGACAAATTTGAAGCATATCCAACATTCAATATACAATATTAACTTCCAATTTGAAACATCATTTGAATGCAATTAAAGTATGGATATGTTTTCAAAAACATTTGTATGCATTCACACAAGACAGTGTGAATTGAAATCCAAAAAAATTTTACACGTGTGCATTTCAAAAATATAAAGTCAAAAAGTTATGCACAAATTCACTTGTTTGATCATCAAAAACTAACTAACAAATTGATTAAACACAGTTAGGAATATTAGTGATTGATGATATGAAGTATATAGATCATACAGGAAGTTTTTGAAAATTCGAGCAAGATGATTTCAAAAACATGGTTGACACAAACTTGAGTTTGGAAAGACAAACTTGAGTTTGGAAAGTTTATTCGATACCAAGCTCGAGCTTCCATCTCTAAGCTCGAGTTTAGAGTTTTGTCGAGGAAACTATCGTGAAACCATCTTGAAGATCATTTTGAGAAAAACGCAAACTCGAGTCTATTAGTGAGCAGCTCGAGTTTGACACTATTCATGTCAAAAATAATTTTAATTCTCAAAATGTAAGCTTGAGCTTAGAAAGGTAAGCTTGAGTTTGCTATTTAGGAAAACTTTGAAACGTTTTTGCCTGATGCAAGCTCGAGTTTGGGATGCCAAGCTCGAGTTTACAACTTTTGTAAACTCACAAACTCTACAGTAAAAATGATAAGCTCAAGTTTAGGGAAAGGTTTTCACTTGTCAAATAGTTTCTGCCAGAGGTAAGCTCGAGCTTGTAACGGCAAGCTCGAGTTTACATATTTGTAAACTCATTGAGAAAAGACTCTGGAAGAGGCAAGCTTGAGCTTAAAACTAATAAGCTTGAGTTTTCAATTTGAGTAACTTGATAAAATCCTCAATCCTTCGTAAACTCGAGCTTCCAGGTGTAAGCTCGAGCTTACTCAGAATATGAGTAAACTTTGAAAAACTTTCAAGCTCAAGTTTATGGACCAAGCTCAAGTTTAGAAAATGCAAAATAGCTTGGTTTTCTTTCTGTAAGGGGCAAGCTCGAGTTTGCATAGCCAAGCTCAAGTTTGGCACCGACAAGAAAATTTCGATTGAAATTGAATAAGTTTCAAAACATTTTAACTTAACCAAAGACAAACCAAAAATGAATTTCATATAATCATAGTATGAGGTAAGGGTTAGATATCACCGTAATTCCTCTTGTCCTCATAGAAGCTTGCTTGGTTGAGATGGATTGATGTAGATAACTCATTTTCCAATGTTCACCATCAACATCAAGCATAGCTTGTTCAGCTTTCTCAAGATTTGGATCATTTCTCTATGTTACATTCTTGAGAAGCTCTCTCTGATCCTACAAAACCTTATAAATCTTTTTCTTTCTTGGTATCCAACCTTACTTGGATCCAATCATCGTTAGCTTGTAGGAACCAAAATTAAATTCACATGCTCTTATCGATTCGAACAACAAAGCACAAGTGAGTTTATGCATAAAGAAATACTTTCTTTTCAAATCATCATATATGCATAAAGAATTAAGCTTGTTGAACATTGCAATCTCTTTCAAAATATAGATCAGGATGTGAGAACTCAAAAATATAATTTGCAATGCTCATTCCTAAGACTACAAGATATAAAACCTCAATGAATATTTCAAATGATAGCATAGGAGGTTTTACCTTTGCATACCTTAGCCTTAGGTACTTGAAGGATTGCATTCGCTCACCCAATGTATCATTCGTTGATACTTTGTCATTTTGAATTTAGTCTTGGGATCAAGCAATGCTTTCTCATATGATTCAGAATGCAATAATCGTTTCCTTGGAGCATGAGAGATCCTTCTTTTCTTATTCTCCTCAAGATAGTTGAATGGTACTCTGTGGTAATTCATTCTTGAGGTAGATGATACTCTCCTTGCTTGTATCCATTGCTTCCTTTGGTGTTTAAACCTTGTAGTTCCAGTAATGGCTTTTCCACAAGTTCTCCTAACTGTTGTGAGTTTCCTTTTAGGTTCATGAGAAACTCTTGGATTCTTCTTCATCTTCTCAGTACCCTTATGTCCATTGATTTTTAAATTGTCCTGTACACTTAAATCACTAGATGGACATTTTGGTACCCATTTATACTTGGGTCCTTGACTGTTAGCAATGGACCTTGATTGTCCTTTAGGAACCCAAACAAATTTATTTCTCACAGTAGAAGGGGATTTAGGGTTGAACTTGGAAGAGGGAATCCTAAATTGACCATGGGAATAAATAATGTGGAATTAGGTTTAAATTTAATGTGAAATTAGGTTTTAATCTAATTTGCGTCTAGGATAGGAATATACCTAGAAGCTCCGCATAATCACATTATAGTGAGCTCGATCTAAAACGCATCTTATTTAGTTGTGTGAGACATTACATAATTAATTAAGATAGGTATATAAATGGACCGAAAGACATTTATAGACATTGATACTCTAGATTAGCTGAGTAAGTTAAGTCAAAATTAATTTAGTGGTGATAAAATCTAGGAAACAAATAAGGGATTAGTGACTCTAGGTTGCTGGTTCATTAGTGTGGTAGTTTCTTTGTTTTAATTTTAATTTCTTTTCTCTTCATTAAATTTAATTTGGTTGTTCAACTTAAATGAAATTGTGAAATTCATGTTTAATTGAAATTGTGGGTACTAAGTGTGTTACTGATCGTGGCAGTGGCCAATTCTTGATGGCATTGATTTTGGTTTCCATTTCCACTCATGCAGAAATCACATGGTTAAGATAATCAATTCGATGTTGACCGAAGGCATATTTAGATAGTTTAGCAAACAAATGGTGTTGGCTCAATATATCTAGTACGATTCTAATGTGTTCTAGATGAGCTTGCCATGTATCATTGTAAACAAGGATGTCATCGAAAAATATTAGCACAAATTTACGAAGGAAGGGTCTAAATACCATATTCATCAAGGCTTGAAATGTTGCCGGAGTGTTTGTAAGTCCAAATGGCATTACAAGTGTAACACCCCATTATTCTGAGCCCAGAACAGAGTGGCATCTTCACCTATTAATGTATTCTGATGTATTATTTAATAAAAATTTAAACCACTGGGTTAGGTTTGGTTCTTGCAAAGAAAGCCCTTCTTTAAAGAAAATTTTCAAAATAATAATAATGTTCGAATGGGCTATTCTAAAACGTTTAAAACATTTGAAAACATGATAACAATGGTTTAAACTTATCATTAAAAGAACATCATACTTGAAATCTTGTTAGGTTTTATAAGAGTATTTCCTTATTTCTCCGATTAACCTAGTGCTCTACTAAATCATTCACCACATTTTTGGGCTTGTTATATACAAGCTTGTCCCAGCAGCAATAGTTAGCATCATATATATATAAATCTTGTCTACTTCTACGTAATCATATGTATCTACTTAAAATTATACATCCCAATAGCCACATACAGCTTTCTCAAAATACTATCTCAGTCATAAGGAATATAATTATCCATATACAAAAGTGAAACTAAGTGTTTCATCTGCATCATCAACACCACCTTCTTCTCAAGATCAAGCAATATCTACGCCTTGCCTCTTCCTCCTTACCTACTAGACTGCCCACGTCTTGGATTTATAGAAGGTTCTGAGATTCAAATGAATGAATCCTAGAGTAATAGGTTAATCTCAAATTCTAGCATATGCAATATACGTAAATCAATCAAACAGAGTAGTCCACACAACATATAAAGCATTCAAATTCAAACGACAAGTATTACATACCAAATGTAGCTTGTAATACAAGTAAATCATAAAATGATTTCAAATACTCTTAGCGCCAAAAACTTCATTTTGGTAAAATAATAACCAAAAACAACTGAATGCACTAAGCCCTGCCTAGCCACCGGGAAGTTGGCCCCATGGTCGGCCCTTCCACTCAATCGAGCCATAAGTAGTGCTGGCCTCATACAGGCAGGACATACAATATGGTTTACAAAAACATATATAGCTATGCAAAAAATGTGAGATCATAGTTACTACCTGTTAGTCTTACCGACAAAACCCCTTCCACCAGATTCTTATCACTACGCTTATCCTTCAGGCACGGACAATTCTCAGGTCCTATAATTAACATTTACATATATAGATGGGCACTAATCAATGCAATCTTAATAACATAATTAAGATTTAGCTCCTTTAGACCCACCCCAAAATACTTATCCTTTAGCATCCTTATGACTAGGGATGTATACTAATTGAGACTTATTTGATTAGATACTATTCACTATAGAATAAATGTCATTTCAGCCATTTAACCCTTCAATATATCCAAAAGAACCTTTACTTTGAAGGTTACACACAATTCACAACTTGTATAACTATTTTAAGACTTATCAAAAATTCAGCCTTTAACATTTTTGAGAATTTGAAAAATTCATAACTCGACTGATACAACTTCAAATAGAGTGATTCTGATTCCTACTTAAACCTTAATAAGTCTATTTTCATAAATTAAAGTCACCAAGTTGATTTATGGCTGAGAAAAATTACCAAATTTCAAAAACATAAACAATGTCCAGAAATTTTCAGATTTTCTGACCAATCTTTGAGAAATCATACCTCCTTCAATATTTATTGGAATTCGATAAATTTCCTATCAAATTAAATCGCTATGAGTCTACTATTGATCTGGAAAATTTCACATTTGTTTGATTTTATTTACTAGGTCCGAAATGCAACGCCATTTTGCTGCTCAAAAGCATACCGGGAATTTTCCTGATTTATAGCTCAACTTCCAAAACTCATAACTAGAGTTATAGACCTCTGTTTTAGGTGATCCAAAGCTCATATTAAACCTTAAGGATTTTACTATCTCCTATAAAAATTTCAGAGAAAAACTCAACCTTTAACCCATGAAAACTATGTGAAAATTAACCCTTGTTTTCGGACCACTGAACAGAGTTGTAAAAACAACACATGCAACTCTATTTTATGACTTAGATCTCTTGGAAACCAAAGTCAATGCACATCCTTTAAGCATGTTTACTGAGCCAAAAGAATCCAAAAACCATTCATATTTTCAATCCCTAAATCAGAAAACTCATGAAACCCAACTTAATCCACTTGCATGTGTCCCTTATCAACCATCAAACATCTCATGCAAGAAGGTAAAGGGGATTAATGAATTACCTTGATCTCTTTACCTCCTTGGCTAACCTTCGAGAGAAGTAAAATTATGATGATGACTACGGTGGAAGGGAGAAGGAAGGAGGAGACTACGGTGGGAAGAGGAGGGAAGGTTTGGAGTTGAAGGTTGAAGGATGTATGTGTGTGTGTGTCCGTGAGTTTAGAGGAGAAGGAGAGGAGAGGAGTGAAATGGATGAAGTGCCTTGTGTGTATGTGTGCCCGTGGAATGAAAGGGAGAGAGGGAGAAATAAGCATGTGAGTGTGTGTGCTTGTGTGCCACTTGGAGGCTTGCATGTATATGTGTCATGGTGTGTAATTGCAAAGTGGTATGTGTGTTGTTTACCATGAATGGGAAAAGGAAAAAGGGAAGGGAATGGAAGGATGAAAGCTTATGTGTGTGTACATGATTGGTTGAAGTAGAGAGAAGTTTTTTGTGTGTAAGTGGTGTATGTCCGTGTGTTTGGGAGAGGAGAGAAAATGTGGGGTCCACTTGAAAATAATCCCTTTTGACTCCCTACAAGATTCATGTTTGCAATTGAGTCCCTTTATAATTAAATTGCAAACGTTAGTTAGGTAATCCAAAATAATCCTTAATTCCATTTAAGGATTTCTCTTTCTCAATTAATTCCTTTGAGCCATAAAATATTATCTCTAAAATATTTAGGCCATAATTTGTTACCTAACTATTTGTCCTTAATTTACAGGAAAATATGCCTTAAATCCCAAATAATTAATTTTAAAATAACTAAGGCAAATTTTCCACAATTTATCTCATATAATACTTTTAAATTTCCCAAATCCAAATTTTGGGATGTCACAACAAGCCATTCATATAATCCATGGTGAGTACGAAAAGTCGTCTTTTCCCTATCTGCCTTCATCAAAAGTTGATGGTACCTCGAACGAAGGTCTAATTTGAATAGAACACAGAGACATTCAATTCGTCCAGAAGCTCATCAACAGTAGGCATCGGGAAAGCATCTTTCACCGTTATAGCATTAAGGCCTCTATAATCAATGTAAAATCTCCACGTCCCATCTTTCTTTTTGACCAAAATAAAAGGGGCTGAGAAGGGACTACTACTCAGTTGGATTAAACCATCATTTAACAGTTCCTCAAAAATCCACTCAATCTCTGCTTTTTGACTCACCGTGTATCGGTAGGGGCGAACTTTAACAAGCAAGGAATTCGGTGTTAATTCAATGCCATGCTCGTGACCTCGGTGTGGTGGTAGCTCATGTGGTGTCGCAAAAAGAGTCATGTTGATATAGGATTGGAAGCAAGTCTAGGGAAATAGGATCCTTCGAATCAAGTAATGAACGTTCCTATGCTTCTAGTATATAAAATTCTGCCATAGCCTCGGTGTGTTGCATCCAGATCAAGTGGTGATATTATGCCTGGGAAGTGGCATTGCCCTTGAAGCCCTTGAGTGTCACTCACTGGCCATCGGTTAAAAACTTGATGGTGGATGTGCTATGATCGACAACGTATGGACCCAGCGTTTCCAGCCACCCCACTCTAATGACCATATCGACGGCCGCCACCGGTAATACAAACAAGGTCAGTAGTACGGTGTATCCACAAATCTGGACTGGCACGTTAGAAACTATTTGATTTCTGCGCATGATCTACCCAATACCGCCAAGGATTCGCACTTCTTGAGTGTATTCAACTAAGAGATTCAGGTGACGCACTATTCACGAATGGATGAAATTATCCGAGCTCCCCCTGTCGAGGAGTATCTGGATTTGTTTTCCCTAAATCATGCCAGTGAACCGAATAGTGGCTGCACCTTGAGTTCCTTTAGATGCGGGTAAAGAAAAATGGTGTAAGGTGCCATCTATTGGAATGTCGTCCAATTCAGTGTCCAAGTGGTCATCTGGTTTATCCTCTCTAATCATTATCATCATCTATATCTTGGTGTATCGATGAGTAGGGGAGAATTTCTCATCGCAAGTGTAACAAAGTCCTTTCTCTCTATGAATTTGCATCTCTGTCGGTGTTATTCGTTTGAGGGGCCATCTAGGAGGCATCAATAATAGAGGCAGTAAATTGGTCTTTCCACCACCGCTGGTCATGGGTGACAAACTTCTTGATAATGGCGACATCGTAGTAAACATTTTTCCCGGTGAAGTCTGGTTCCCCACATTACTGAGACCA
Organism: Acacia melanoxylon; assembly: GCA_019022615.1. Lineage (NCBI taxonomy): Eukaryota > Viridiplantae > Streptophyta > Magnoliopsida > Fabales > Fabaceae > Acacia > Acacia melanoxylon. Next base: position 5,532,701 of record JAFJYJ010000030.1, on the reverse strand, counting down.
TGAGTCTTGGCATTTCTACCCTATTCGACTGCTTCTGAGAAGAGTTTGGCCAGAGTCATTGTAACGCCCCTAATTCCTACGTCCATTGTGATGTCCATTTATGTCCTAAATTCCTTATTAGACTAATTGGTGTGAAGTTATCGGAGTGAAGACGTTAACAAATCAGAGTAAGTCACAACAGAGAGCATGCTTAACGTTTGGACGAATGAGTAACTAATAACATATGCTCAGACATATTCTGGTTAATTAAAATTCCCAGAGGAATATAAGCGTGATACAACTTAAATTCATTGCAGTGTATCCGATCGGCACGTTAGTGGTACAATTATCCGACTATTCAAAAAATTATACATAATACTATCCCAAAATAAAACTCTGGTTGAGTCCTCATGCATGATCCTTACCCTTGTCTTCGGCTCTCGATCCTGAAGCTAGGGTAAATTTTGACATTCAATACCCATTGAATATCAGGTAATAGTTAACCTCATGCTCAAGTATAAACAATATATGTATGACAAATATTCATTAAATTTCAGCATTAACCATACATAGCTCACAGCCAATGTAAAGTTCCCAACACAACAATACATAGCACACAAAAATGTAGTGTTCACAACGTTTGCACTCACCAGTGCCACGACCCCACGTATCCTCAGCGCTAGGAAAACATACATACAACATTATCATGACTATAATCCGCACAAAGCTGAATGTATGTAAATTGGTGACCTAAGACCGAGTCTTAGCCACAGTACATGACCCAAGACATAGTCTTGTCCATGACTCTATGAATCATCTAATCACATATAAGCATACAAGAAAACATAAGAGTTAGAGTTATAGTACGCGTCCGTACCTTAGTTTGCATAGCTAGTGGTACTTCACCTTTCGGTACTGATTCCTGACTTTCTCGGATATCCTATAATAGTATCACTGTATTATTTCCCTTATAAATAATACCCTAAGAGATGTCATTGCCACTATTGACCTTTCTACTTCTAGTGGATTTGTCGTTCCATTTATACCCTTTTTAATTATTATTAATTAATAATCACACTCTTTTATTTATTATTAATAAATAAATTCCTTTATTATTTATTCTCTTTCTACTCGTAATAATAATAATACTAATTTTTTATTTTTTATTATTTTATTTAATTAATGTTATTTTTATCATTTATCTACAACTTTTTGAACCCTCAAAGGTTATTCTAACACTTTAAACTAGGAGTTTATAAATACCAAGGTTCTGAAACCGGACCGGCCACCGAACCTCGGTACCGGGTTAAGGGTTAGTGGTCGACCGGAGTCGCCCGGAGTCAACCCGGTCTAGACCTAAGAGGTATAAAAAATTAGAAAATAATTAATTTCTTATTATACCAACCTAAATTTGACATATTATATATCATTTCAATATTTTGGATCAAATTGGCAAAATAATCATATACTCCAATACTTGTGACATATTCGATATTCTTAACAATCTTCTTTACAACCTACATTTGACATTCACTAAGCAGAGTCAACCGAAAACAGAAAAACCACAATAGCTTCAGAAAACCAAAAAATGAATCCAAATCAAATTCATATTACATACAAAAGTGAAAAAAAAGGGAAAAAATTGAGGGAGAAATAAAATTTTAAAAATTGAAGGAGAATGTTATTAAAAAAAAAATAATAAAAAAAAAAAAAACTCGACCCAGTCACTCCCGTCGGTCACCCAGTCGGGGCTTTTGAACCAAACCGGACCGGTTTCACGGCCGGTTGGTTTCCGGCCAACCGGCCGGTCCCGTCCGGTTTCACAAACCATGATAAATACCAATCATCATATAAGTTTTGCTTTAATGCATTTTATTTAATGTTTCTCATGGTTTCTTCCAAAATCTTTGATACATACTAATACTACATAAAATATACTTCATAAAGTTTTCAGTTAAATATTAACACCAATTAAAAAATATGACCTATACATACATCAGTGAGTTTCTCTCCTTCTATTCCAAAGGCAACGTGTGTGTATAAACATCTTCATGAATTATGTATAAAAAAATAAGTCTAAAGCATTTGCCTCCATGATTGGAAATACACAGTGGGAAGACTTTTAACAAAACAAAAATTCGAAACAAAAAATCTTTAGTTGACACAAAACAAAACCACCAATAAACATATTAAAGTATACACGTACAGTAATTAAAACTGATGGCAGCTTCCTCTTTATTTTCTTAAATCACACTTATATATATATATATTTACACCAATAACTCCTGGGCCCCACGGCATTAAACGTAACACATACTCCAACTTTTTGACAAGCTAAATCAATATATAAACACTTATTAATTAGCCAAACTTTTCCTTTCATGTATCCAGCAACTTTTTTTTTTTTTTTTTTTTTCTATACACCTTCCTAAATGCAAAACTGGTACATGTATATATACACACACACAACAACAACAACAACTGTAATACCCGGATATTTATTTATCTGGAATCTTATATTGAGATAAATAAATGGCTATAGGTAAGTATATGGTCTCAAATGGTGTGTATAATTATCTTATATTGCTAAAGAAAATACCATATGAGATTAGAGATATAAGGTGCCAAAGGGCTAGAAATACATTATGTGTCATAAAATAGCCTGAGAAAATTATGATAAATCTTAAAAGGCAATTAAATAATTATTAAAAATTGGGGAGAATATTGTCCTTAATTATAGCAATTTAATAAATTATTTCCTTGAAAATAATAAGAGGGAAAATTTAATATTATTTTGGAAACCCTAAATGATCCCATGATTTTTAATATAATACGTGGGACATAAAATACCAATGTCAGTGAAATAGTTGTGAGAAAATGATTAATCCTAATTAAGAAAATTATCAACAATTAGTAAGTGATTAATTAAGTAATTAATGGCTAATTTTTAAGCTTGAACAAGAGAATATTCAAGGTAAATTATTTAAAACCCTTTAATTAGGTGTTTATGACTAAGGTTAGCATAAAGTGTACTTGCTAATTAATTAGAAAAGATTAAGAAAAATTGGTGAGATTAAGTACATGAAAACCCTAAATCCTAAAAGGATACTAATCATAGGATTAAGGCCCTAATTAAGCATTCTAATTAGATTAGACAAATTAAACAATGGTCAATGGTTAGGATGTAATCTAATAAAGCAAGATCAAAGGCTACAAGAATTTTTAACAATTTTAAATGCCTAAATCCATGTAATTAAGAATGGGCCAATAGGATAATTTTGTAAATTTTATAAGATAATTAAAATATAAAATAAACAAGCAGGATAAATGAGAACCGATAGAAATTAAATCCTATCTAGAAAACCATGAACTAAGTTTCTAAGATCAGGACATATTATAATCAAGTGAATTTTTATCCAGAAGTTGGTGTTACCGGAAGTCATTTCCATAACCGACGGTGTTTGTCTGAAAATGTTCGACAGGTTAGGAAATACCCGTAATGGGATCAAAAATTTTGCTAACCCAGATATTTTGAAGGAGGAAGAATAGACCTTCAAGACTACGTTGTCGGATTTTTGAGATTGTTTAAGACTACGCGATTAGGACACCGAACATGGAACTTTGTAATACCCGGATATTTAAATATCCGGAATTCTATATAAATGAGTATTTTTGATAAGTGAATATGTGGCCTCAAGTGGTAAGTTTTAATTTTTCTTATTTTCTAAGGTAATTACTATGAAAATGAGAGAAGAAAAATAGCTAAAAATTCATGGAAAATGTATTTTTATAGGTCATAAAATGAACTGAAAGTATTATGATAAATACTATATGACCTCAATTATTGACAAAAACTTAGGAAGTATGTCATCTCAAAATTTTAGGAATTTTTGAGACTATTTACCTGAAAATATATAGAGCATAAATATAATAATATTAAAAGCACTTTTTTGCCCCATGATTTTTAATATTTTACATGGGATATAAAATACCAATGTAAGTCAAATAGTTGTGAGATAATAATTTATCCTAATTATGAAAATTATCAACAATTAGTAAGTGGCTAATTAAGTTTAGAATTGTTTAGATTAAGATATAAGTAAATTAATTAGTAAATAATTAATTTAAGGGAGAAATTCGAAATTATTAATTAAATAAAAAATAAAAAAATAAAAAAATAAAAAAAAATATTTTATGCTTAGAAAAATAAATAATAAATAAAATAAAAAATAAAAAATATCTAGATATTTTGATTAAAATAATAATATATATGGTAAAGAGCCAACATGACATTTGAGAATGGATAGAAATAAAATCCTACACCAAAACATAGGGATAAAGCCCGAGTCATCCGGACTTTTTATAAACCAGTGAAATTTTATCCCGGAGTGAGCGGTCTCAGAAGTCATTTCTGAAACCAAATGAGTCATTAAGATACAGGATAAATAAAGAATAGGGCAGATAGTAGAAATGAGAACCTATACAAAACGAGATAGTTGTGACAAACCAGGGATAAGGTTTCTTAGGACAAACATATTACCAACCGGCGAATTTACGTCCCGTAAGCCGACACTTCCTAAGCGATTTCCGTAACCGATGACGTCGACGTAAAAATCTTCAACGACAACGGAATACCCTTAATGAGATCAAAAATTTAGTTAACCCAAGTGGTTTTAAAGAGAAATAAGGGAACTACAAAACCTAGTTCCGGATTTTTGAGTTTCGTCAAAATTACGCGATTAGGACACGGATTGAAACTTTATCGGTACCGGCTCGGATGTCACCATCGGGGTGACATCATTTTGTTGACTATTGGGGAGGGGAGTTAGACACACTAGGGGGATGGCCAAGATGGATTATGGTCAAAACCCTAGATCCAACGGTCGAAAAGCGGCTGATCGAAGTTCGATTTATTTACCGTTACGCCGTCCGTCTCTTCTATAAATACCAAGCTCCTCTTCTTCATTTTTCACACCAAAAATCTGACCCTTAGAGAGAAGTTAGAGAGAGGAAGAGCTCCGAGGAAGTTTAGCCGGGCCACAGGTAAGTTCTTCGGTCCACAGTCTTAAGCTTCGGTGTTTTATTCGGTAGCTATAGTAGAAATGTTGTTTTTATCTTTAATCTTCCAATATATTATAGATATCATATTTTTGGGTAGATATGATATATATTTCGAAATATGTGATGGGAAAATAATTATGGCAAAATTTTGGAAGATTAGAGTCAAAACAGCGAAGCTCTGGCGAAATTCCGCCGATAGGTCCAACTAGGGGCAAAATGGTAATTTTACCTAAAATGCCTGTTATACTGCTAAAAATTGTTGAATATTGTCCTGATAGGATATCGTTGATAATCGGACCGTTTTTCACTCCATTTGTTGTGTCGCCACCCCGCCGTTTTAACCGTCGGACCGCTTTTTGTCAAAAACGCATTTGTTTTGCGCCAAAACGTTCCTTGTACCGTAACGAAGGTACGGACGCGTCTTCTTGTAACCCTAATCTGTACTGCTCATATACATATATGTGATAGATACGTTCATAGGCGAGGCTCTGTTTAGGGTCGTCAATCATCATACATCCCCGGTTTACACGGTTATAGAATTGATAATACCGTATGAGTTTTCCTAGCGAGGACACGTGTTGTGATCGTGGCACGGGGTATGTGCGAGACATGTTGTGGGGCTTTACATATTCTTTGTGTGCTTATGTTCTCATCATTTCTTGTTCGCTAAATACATCTTTCTTTGCTTATGTGCGATATCTTTCTTTGTATTGTTATGAATATCATTGTCCATATCTTTGTTTTATTTGAGTATAAGGTTAGCAGATTACTGAGATCCATATGGGAAATGGATCTCACTTTAGCTTTCAGGGTCGGGAGGACCGAGAGTTGGTGATCGGGGCAAGCGAGACGGCGTAGGATTCCGGATGAAGATTTATTTACTTGTTTTTCGTATTTATTTACGAACCTTGGATGACTGTATCATTACTCTTACACTATGGTTAACGTTTTGTTAATGGTTCAGTTACTCAGTTACTCTTCCACTCCCATGCTCTACCCTGCTCTACTCTGATTGAAGAAAAAAATTTCTGCTGTTAAAATGGGATGTTACATTTTTGGTATCAGAGCAGTAGTCCTGACATTGATCTGACTATGTTTAGTATGAACAGTCTGGGGGTGCCAAAGTAAGGCTAGTCTATGTGGATCAGCCAATCAGTCACCCTAGCACGGTGAGGCTCCCATGATAGACACTTACTTGGTCTTTCTGTTCGACTAACGGAGTTAGGTTCAAAAGCCTTTTTAAAACTTGGAGTGTTCATTCTGGCACAGATCTAGCTATGTTACTACAACTAGTTTGGTGCTTAAACTAGAAAGGGTTTTGTGGATCAGCCAATCAGTCACCCTAGCACGGTGAGGCTCCCATGAATAAACCCTGCCTGGCCAAACTGTTTGAGTAGCGTAGTTAGAAATGTTGCATTTTTTCAAAAAAACAGATGTTTGAAAAGAGTACTGACCTAACCTTGGTGTAATGTGTAGAGATGGACAGTGATGGGAAACATTTTTTCGAGTACCACGGGCGGAGGATATGTGTAGCACGGCGGACCCAACCTGGTGCCATTAGGGTAAAAAGGGACCATGAACCCGAGCCTGAGCCTCCAATTATCCCAGAACCTCCTGTACCAGAATATCATTTTGAGCCACGTGGAACATAAATTTCCCTATTGAACATCTGATTGACCTAGAACCTGAATATCACCCTGGGCCAGAATATCCCGACCACTTATATGACCCAGAACCGATAAACCTTTATGACGCCAACTCAATGCACAGCGGCAGCCCCGTTAGTTCACCACACTCTTCGAGGGGATAATTTCGATTACCCCGAAATCCAAAACCTAGACGAGGAAGTAGCTACTACGGAGGATTACCACCACACCCTAGATGATAATATGGCACTAACCCGCTTATTATCATTCTATTATTTATATGCCGAAGATACCGAGGACACTATAATGGATAGGTATCGACCTTCCTCGGCCGAGTCAAGTCCTACTATGCCACGAATGACCAATTTCCACCCGAGGACTGGATCCAATCCACCCTGTCTTATTTCCCCCGAACCCGCTTCTGGGCTAGGGTGACGAACAAGTTGCTAGGTGAAGGTCCCATCCATAATGTCGTTGTTTACCTCCGTTACCTGAAGTGCTTGGTGCGTCTGCACATGTGAGGGGAAGAAAAATGTTGAAGAAAGCTGTGAGAAAGTTAGTAGAAGCTAGCTAGTTATAGTTTGTATAAATCTCTCTAGAAACCCTGAGGGATTGTAGAATATTTAAATGAATGGGATTGTAATATATTTGTATGACAGTTTATGACCTGACCAACTACTTGGTCTCTTGTATGACTATGATGTGATATAAATAAATTTTTGTTTTATGTGCCTATTGTTGTGATAAAACTAATATTTATATATGTCCTTATTAAGTAAAGGAAAAAGAACTTAAAGAATGGCCAATATTCGAGGCGCTGGAGTCCCAAGAGGCCGAGGCCGAGGTCGAGGCCGTGGTAGAGGAAGGGGTAGACAACCCCGGATAGAACTAGTACCAGAACCGGAACCAAATCAACCAGAACATAACGAAATGCAAGAGATGAGGAGAACTCTGCAAGAACAGAGGGCTCTGATTGACGAACTCCTGGCAGAGAGACAGGAAAGACAAAGGCAAATACAAGAAAGGGAAGGCAAGAAGAAGAAGACGAAAATGAAGGCAACCGAGTGAAACCGAGGAAGGCGAGGAGTCGACGGATCGTGGTCACCTCTAGACGAGAGAGAGCCGGGCGGACCACACAATACCGGGTCACTCGGTTACGCAAGCTCAAGCCACCGGCGTTAGTGGCAAGAAAGAAATGGTGAAGACCGGGGTCGATGAGCACGGAGAAAATTTTCAACGTGATGGAATGTCTAGAGAACCGGAAGGCTCAGCTTGCTATTTACAAGCTTGAGGGTGACGCGGACAGATGGTGGAGGAGTGTTGCTACAACGCTACAAAACCGATTTTGCCCTGTCACCTGGGAGGGATTTTTGGGGAAGTTCAATGACCAGTATTTCCCTCCGTCAACTCAAGTGATCAAAGAATATGAGTTCCTTCACATTCAACAAGGGCAGGAGGAACTGTTCGATGACTACTTTGCCCGTTTTACCAATCTGTCACAATATTCGTCATATCTAAGGCGTGAAAATGACGAGAGCTGGAAAGCACATAGGTTGGTGTATGGGCTAAAGTACGAGATCAAGGAAAGGCTGGTGTTGCGGCGGTTCACGACATGACTCAAGCCGTGGAGTCTTGTCGACTGATAGAGCGCAATTTGAAGGAGTTGCGTGGAATCCGAAATTTCAACAACAACAATGCGGGGCGTGGCGGATTTAACCGTGGAGGTTTTCCACAGAAAAGAAAGGCACCGTGGAATAACCCCCGAAGCGGGAACAAAAGGCCAGTCCAGGCCGGGCAACAAAACTATCCCCGATTGATGGGACCTCAATCATGCCCGAAATGCAGGAAGTACCATCCAAGAGTCAACTGTGATGGGAAGCAAATCTGCTTCAAATGCCAAAAGCTCCGGCCACTACGGTAGGGATTGCCGGAGAATACTTGCGGGGCAAGACCTCGGGAATGCAGCGGATCTTTGCGCCGACCGACACCGAAGCCAGGAAATCTCCGGAAATGGTCCAAGGTACTATATCTCTTAATGGCAATCTACTGCAGGCACTGTATGATTCGAGTGCTAGTCATTCGTTCATTTCTTATGATTGTACAAATCGTTTAGGACTGCATGCCTCTAGATTACCATATGATTTAGTAGTATCTACACCACTTGGCTTGAAATCCTTAGCTTCAGATACATGTTTAAACTGCGTGGCGAGTGTGAATGGGCGTGAGTCTAATGTAGACCTTATCCGATTACCACTTCGTGATATCGACGTCATACTCGATCTAAATTGGCTAACAGCAAATGGCGCAATGATCGACTGTCGTAACAAAAGTATATCATTTTCTGATTCACCGAGCAGGGATAAGATTGACGTGAGCCTGAATTTTCTCTCTGCTACGGAAGCTGATAGATGCATGAAGCAGGGATGCCAAGCTTTCATGATATTTTTCTCAATCAAAGCGAAAGCCGAACCTTCACTCCAGGATATTTACGTGGTGAATGACATCTGGCGACGTATTCCCGGAGGATCTCACTGAGCTACCACCTACAAGAGAAGTGGAGTTCGCGATTGAATTGATGCCTGGTACCGGGTCAATATCAAAGGCGCCATATCGCATGGCTCCGAATGAGATGCAGGAGTTGAAGAAGAAGCTGGAAGAACTTCTAAAAAAGGGGTTCATCCGACCCAGTGTATCACCATGGGGAGCTCCAGTGCTGTTTGTGAAAAAGAAAGACAGAAGTTTCCGACTCTGCATCGACTATCGTGAGATAAACAAAGTAACCGTAAAAAACAAGTATCCACTTCCCCGGATTGATGATCTTTTGGATCAATTATCTGGTTCCACTGTGTTTTCCAAAATTGATCTACGTTCGGGATATCATCAGTTGCGAGTTAAGGATGGTGATGTTCCCAAGACAGCTTTTAGAACCAGGTATGGGCACTACGAATTCCTCGTGATGCCTTTCGGATTGACCAATGTACCTGCGGTATTCATGGATTACATGAACCGTATATTCCGTCCACACTTAGACCAATTTGTGGTAGTGTTTATTGACGATATCCTCGTCTATTCCAAGAGTAGGGAAGAACATGAGGAGCATCTGCGACTGGTGTTGAACATACTCAGAGAAAAACGACTCTACGCTAAGTTGAGCAAATGCGAATTTTGGCTGCCGAAAGTTAGATTTCTGGGCCATGTCATATCTAGCGGCGGAGTTGCAGTTGATCCAGGCAAAGTGGAAGCGGTTACGGACCGGAAAAGACCGAAATGCTGATGACGGAGATCCGTAGCTTCCTAGGTCTGGCGGGTTATTACCGCAGATTTATACGGGATTTCTCACGTCTTGTCTTACCATTGACAAAGCTTACAAGGAAGAACCAACCTTTGTATGGGGAGAAGACTGTGAGGAGAGCTTTCAGAAACTGAGGGAGAGGTTGACTACAGCACCAGTGTTGATCATCCCAGATCCGAGTGAGACTTATGTGGTCTATAGTGATGCCAGTGGGCAGGGATTGGGATGTGTCCTGATGCAGCAGGGCAGAGTGGTGGCTTATGCCTCTCGTCAGCTGAAGCCTCACGAGTCGAATTATCCTACACACGATTTAGAGCTTGCGGCTATCTTGTTCGCTTTGAAAATATGGAGGCATTACCTATACGGTGTGACCGTAGAACTATACTGTGACCACAAAAGCTTGAAGTATCTCTTTGATCAAAGGGAACTGAACATGAGGCAACGTCGCTGGATGGAATTGCTAAAAGACTACAATCTGGAGATCAAGTATCATCCAGGAAAGGCGAACGTCGTGGCAGATGCTCTGAGTAGGAAGAAGGTGCAGGTGGCATACATGATGATACAAGAGCAAAAGTTACTTGAACATTTCAGAGATCTGAATCTATCAAACCAAATTTGCATGGGTCTCAACACCCCAAATGACACCTATCGTGCAGCTCTCCTTGTGAGTCAAGGGAGTACGACTGAGGATGAAGTCGAGGAAGCTCGAAGCAAGATGATGGGGCTATCTCCATACGGAGAAAATCTCTCGGGTGAAACCCAAGACCATGACCTATCACCTAGTGGTTTGGTCGGAGTACAAGAAGCGAATCTACATACCGCCAGTTGATGAGTTAAGGCGGAAGTTGCTGGATGAGGCTCACAAGAGTAAGTACACTCTACATCCAGGAATGGTCAAGATGTACCAGAGTTTGAAGTTTGAGATCTGGTGACCCGGATTGAAGAAAGATGTGAACCAATACGTGGCCAGATGCTTGACTTGTCAAAAGGTGAAAATTGAACACCGGTGACCCCCTGGTCTTATTCAAGGACTAGAAATGCCGGAATGGAAATGGGAAAACGTAACCATGGATCTAGTGGTGGGATTACCCAAGATCAGGAATCACGATGCGATCTGGGTAATTGTGGACGGATTAACAAAGTCGTCACATTTTATTCCCATCAGTGTCAACTATTCTCCAGAACGGTTGGCGGCGATCTAGATCAAGGAGATCGTGAGACTCCATGGTGTGCCTAAGAGCATTGTCTCTGATCGGGATCCACGATTCACATCCGTTTTTGGCAAGCTTTGCATGAAGCCCTCGGTACCAAGTTGAGGTTCAGTACGGCGTATCACCCATAGACCGATGGTCAATCAGAACGAACGATACAGACACTCGAGGATATGCTGAGAGCATGTGTATTAGATTACAAAGGAAACTGGGATCAACATCTGTCATTGGCAGAATTTGCCTACAATAACAGTTATCATGAGAGCATACAAATGGCTCCGTTTGAGGCGTTGTATGGGCGAAAGTGTCAGTCACCACTGTGTTGGACAGACTCGTCTGAGAAACAATTGCTTGGGCCGGACATGATTGAACAAACCTCCAAACAAATCGCGTTAATCAAGAGGAGACTTCTGGCTGCTCAAAGCAGACAAAAGAGCTATGCTGACAAAAGGAGGAGACCACTGGAATTCGATGTCGGCGATCATGTGTTTTTGAGGTTATCTCCAGTAACCGGTGTCGGTAGAACACTTAAGAGGCGGAAACTAAGTCCTAGTTACGTAGGACCTTTCGAAATCTTAGCAAAACGTGGACCCGTCGCTTACCAGATAGCTTTACCCCCGAACTTGAGCAATCTCCATAACGTCTTCCATGTTTCGCAATTGAAGAAATACCAACCGGATCGTGATCATGTCATGAAATATGAAGATGTTGAGGTACGAAATGATAATACCTTCGTAGTCGAGCCGGAGCAAATTCTTGAACACCAGGAGAAACGGCTTAGGAATAAAACAATTCCGATAGTTAAGGTAGTCTGGAAGGGTTTGTCACCCGAAGAGGCGACTTGGGAAATAGTGGGAGACATGAGAGAGAAGTATCCAGAGTTTATGGCCCAGAGTCTAGTCACAATAGATTAAATTTCGAGGGCGAAATTTTGTTTAAGGGGGGGAGAAATGTAATACCTGGATATTTAAATATCCTGAATTCTATATAAATGAGTATTTTTGATAAGTGAATATGTGGCCTCAAGTGGTAAGTTTTAATTTTTCTTATTTTCTAAGGTAATTACTATGAAAATGAGAGAAGAAAAATAGCTAAAAATTCATGGAAAATGTATTTTTATAGGTCATAAAATGAACTCGAAAGTATTATGATAAATACTATATGACCTCAATTATTGACAAAAACTTAGGAAGTATGTCATCTCAAAATTTTAGGAATTTTTGAGACTATTTACCGAAAATATATAGAGCATAAATATAATAATATTAAAAGCACTTTTTTGCCCCATGATTTTTAATATTTTACATGGGATATAAAATACCAATGTAAGTCAAATAGTTGTGAGATAATAATTTATCCTAATTATGAAAATTATCAACAATTAGTAAGTGGCTAATTAAGTAATTAGTGGCTAATTGTTTAGATTAAGATATAAGTAAATTAATTAGTAAATAATTAATTTAAGGGAGAAATTCGAAATTAATAATTAAATAAAAAATAAAAAAAATAAAAAAATATTTTATGCTTAGAAAAATAAATAATAAATAAAATAAAAAATAAAAAATATCTAGATATTTTGATTAAAATAATAATATATATGGTAAAGAGCCAACATGACATTTGAGAATGGATAGAAATAAAATCCTACACCAAAACATAGGGATAAAGCCTGAGTCATCTGGACTTTTTATAAACCAGTGAAAATTTATCCCGGAGTGAGCGGTCTCAGAAGTCATTTCTGAAACCAAATAAGTCATTAAGATACAGGATAAATAAAGAATAGGGCAGATAGTAGAAATGAGAACCTATACAAAACGAGATAGTTGTGACAAACCAGGGATAAGGTTTCTTAGGACAGAACATATTACGAACTGAATTTACGTCCCGTAAGGCGACACTTCCTAAGCGATTTCCGTAACCGATGACGTCGACGAGAAAAAATTTCAATGATAAACGGAATACCCTTAATGAGATCAAAAATTTAGTTAACCCAAGTGGTTTTAAAGAGAAATAAGGGAACTACAAAACCTAGTTCCCGGATTTTTGAGTTTCGTCAAAATTACGCGATTAGGACACCGGATTGAAACTTTATCGGTACCAGCTCAGATGTCACCATCAGGGTGACATCATTTTGTTGACTATTGGGGAGGGGGAGTTAGACACACTAGGGGGATGGCCAAGATGGATTATGGTCAAAACCCTAGATCCAACGGTCAGAAAGCAGCCTGACTGAAGTTCGATTTATTTACCGTTCTGCCATCCGTCTCTTCTATAAATACCAAGCTCCTCTTCTTCATTTTTCACACCAAAAATCTGACCCTTAGAGAGAAGTTAGAGAGAGGAAGAGCTCCGAGGAAGTTTAGCCGGGCCCTGGGTAAGTTCTTCGGTCCCTGGTCTTAAGCTTCGGTGTTTTATTCGGTAGCTATAGTAGAAATCTTTGTTTTTATCTTTAATCTTCCAATATATTATAGATATCATATTTTTGGGTAGATATGATATATATTTCGAAATATGTGATGGGAAAATAATTATGGCAAAATTTTGGAAGATTAGAGTCAAAACAAATGAAGCTCGCGAAATTCCGCCGATAGGTCCAACTAGGGGCAAAATGGTAATTTTACCTAAAATGCCTGTTATACTGCTAAAAATTGTTGAATATTGTCCTGATAGGATATCGTTGATAATCGGACCGTTTTTCACTCCGCTGTTGTGCCGCCGTCACCCCGCTGTTTTAACCGCCGTCGGACCACTTTTTGTCAAAAACGCTGTTTTGCGCCAAAACGTTCCTTGTACCGTAACGAAGGTATGGACGCGTGCTGTAACCCTAATCCTGTACTGCTCATATACATATATGTGATAGATACGTTCATAGACTGAGGCTCTGTTTAGGGTCGTCAATCATACATACAGTTTACACGGGTTATAGAATTGATAATACCGTATGAGTTTTCCTAGCGCTGAGGACACGTGTTGTGATCGTGGCACAGGGTATGTGCAGACATGTTGTGGGGCTTTACATATTGCTGTGTGCTTATGTTCTCGTCGTTTTGCTTTGTTCATACATCTACTTCCGTGCTTATGTACGATATCTTTCTTTGTATTGTTATGAATATCTGTTGTCCATATACTGTTTTATTTGAGTATAACGTTAACCGTTACCTGAGATCCATATGGGAAATGGATCTCAGCTGTAGCTTCAGGGTTAGGAGGACCGAGAGTTGGTGATCGGGGCAAGCAGACGGCGTAGGATTCCGGATGAAGATTTATTTACTGTTTTCTGTATTTATTTACGAACCTTGGATGACTGTATCATTACTCTTACACTATGGTTAACGTTTTGTTAATGGTTCAGTTACTCTTCCACTCCCATGCTCTACTCTGCTCTACTCTGATTGAAAAAAAAATTTCCGCTGTTAAAATGGGATGTTACAAACTTTATCGGTTGAATCCATAAAGTAGGAGCATGACATCATGGTGATGTAGGAAAATTCTCCTAAAAGGAGAAGGGGGAGGTCGGCCAAGGAAAATCAAGGGCCAAGAGCAAGCCATGCAATAAACCCTAGATCCAACGGTTGAGATTCAATATGAAAAAGTGATGAATAGTGCATTTTTTTTGCTTATAAATAGGCCTTTCCATTCACTTCATTTCCTCACCAATTCCTTGAGCCATTTCAAAATAGAGAGAAGGAGGAGTCTGGAGAAAATTGTAGCAAAGCTCTGGGTAATTTCTTCGGTCTTTAGTCTTAAGTTTTAGTGTTTCTTTCGGTAGTTATAGTAGGAATGCTAGATTAATCTTTAATCTTCCAAGTTGGCTTAGATATCATGTTTTAGTGGTACATATGATATTTATTTCAAAAATATATTTGGGAAAGCGGTATGTCAAAATTTTGGAGAATTAGAGTCAAAGTAGCGAAGCTCTGGCGAAATTTAGTGGAGTAGTAAAGACAGGGGCAAAATGGTAATTTGTACCTAAAATGCCTGTTATGATGTTGGACATTGATAAATGTGATATTATCCTTATAGGATATCTGTGATAACGTACCATTGTCCGTCACAAAACGTACCGTTTTCCGTCAAAAGTACCGAATATCGTCAACAAAGGTACGGACGCGTCGTAACCCTAACTCGTCTTTGCTCATATACATATATGTGATAGATACGTTCATAGACCGAGGCTCTTTTAGGGTCGTCAATTATACATACAAACTTTACATGGGTTATAGTATCGGTAATACCGTATGAGTTTTCCTAGCGCTGAGGACACGTGTTGTGATCGTGGCACTGGGTATGTGCAGACATGTTGTGGGACTTTACATATTGCTTTGTGCTTATGTTTTGTCATTGTGTTGATAATGCATTTGCTTTGTGCTTATGTAATTGATATGCTGCTGTATTGTTGTGACTATCTGTTGTCCATATACTGTTTTATTTGAACATAAGGTTAACCGTTACCTGAGATCCAAATGGGAATTGGATCTCAGCTGTAGCTTCAGGGTCGGGAGGACCGAGGATTGGTGATAGGGGCAAGCAGCAGGAGTAGGCTTCGGGACGAAGATTTACTTACCGTTTATGTATTTACTTTTGAACGATGACTGTATCGTTACTATTACACTATGGTTAATGTTTTATTATGGTTCAGTTAGTCATTCGCTCCAATGCTCTACTCTGATTGGAAAAAAAAAAAAAATCGCTTCTAAAATGGGATGTTACAACAACTATCATGCACACACCTATATATATGCAGTCACCTATATTCTATGTTTACATTCAAAAGCAGTACAGTAAGGTTTCTTTTTCTTTTCTCTTTACACGCAGCAGTTATACACTTACACACTCTCATATTCATATATATATATATATATATATATATGCACAACACACAGTGGGCATGGGTTCTAGTATATGTATATGCTTACTTATATGAGATAGCAAGTTCCCTTCCATTTTCTTATGCAGCAACGTAGGCTCTTTTATATATATATATATATATATATATATATCAGCTTCATTTTGTTTTGTTTCCTAAGGTTTACATGTAGATACGTCAAGGTTCTTGGGTCCATGTTCAGTGAGATTCTCATTCCCATTTAGACTCCTAAAACTAAGACCTATAGGTAGTATTATATATATATATATATATATGCTTAAAAATTCTCCTGTTCAACTTCAAAAAAGAGAGAGGTATATATATATATGTACGTGTATTAAGTTGAAGGTAATACTCACCTAGCTAATCTTTCCGATAGACCGAAACTCGCTGCTATTCCACGCCACACACACACCTCTGTTTCGTTGTTTTAAAACAGAGAAAAGCAAATGGATTTTCTCTCTTTTTCTCTCCTCTAACGGTTTCCTACTCTCTCGACCTCCCCTCTTTCTCAATCTTGGATTCACTTTGTTGGAGGAAGTGAAACATGGATGATTATACATATATATAGATACAAAGATGCAGTCCGAGAAGGAGCCAACGGATAAAGGTGTTGGGATTCAGAGGTATGGGACGCCTGAACTTTCTGATGGAAGAGGCATGGAGGTCGCTGATTGCGTGAACAGTTGGATGGCCAAAAGTGAGATTTTGACGCTGCTGTTATCTTTTCTGACTCTGCTTAACGTGTTCCATCATATATATTTTCTTGTGTGTTGCGTTTCATATGTTGTTTGTTTTATTATTATTATTTTATTTATTTTATGTTGGTTGAATGGTGTGTGGGTATGGGCTGGAGGAATGGGAATGAAAAAGAAAAGATGCGTTTTTGTCTAGTAGAATATGGGCTTGGAGATTACATGAATTAGGATTGTTTTACTGTGTGGTCAAGTTGAATGGATGGATGAGATAATGAATAATGGGTTGGGTTATTATCACGTGGGTATATAAAGCTGATGGAGTTAACTTTTATAATTGAGTTTCGTGTGGGAAGTTACATTTGCATATAATAACTGAAAGAGTTAAATAAACTAAGGAAGTTAATGGGCTTTGTGCAACATTTTATCTTTTGTCATGATTTCCCTACTTTTACTATTACCTATTATAAGGAAATAAATCCCTAATTTTTCAAACAATTAATTTAATCATTTGGCCAATTTCCACTATTTAATTCCCATATATTATTTCTATATTCTTTTTAGGCATAATTCATTTCTTATTTGAATTATTCTTTTCCTAAATTAAAGGAAAAATAAGCCTAAATTTCATAATTAATTTCCATATTTTATTCAAACTTTAAAATCCCAAAATTTGGGATGTTACAGTCATAGCTTGGAGGACAGATCCAGGCTCTTGTACCAGTACATCATGGCGTAATTCAGGCTTCAACCCACCCAGGTAACAATCAAGTATCGCAATGTCAAGAACGTCTGTAGTCTGGTTGGCCAATGACATAAACTAGCTATTGTACGTTTCGAGTTTCCCCTGTTGTATGAGTGATGAGCACAAATTATGTCATGTTTTCCCTGTATTTCATGACTGAATTGTATGGTAAATGAAAGCTTAACTGCAAACAATCCAAGCAAAAAGGCATATATTCATGATATAGGGAACTGAATGATAGAAACCATTTACATTCTAAACATGTGCTAAGAAAGGAGCAAGTTACATTGTTTTTAAAGAATGTATAGAAAAGCTGATACTATGCTATAGCTTCTGACCGCAACTCGAAGTGCAATAAAAAGCATCACGAAAGCTATAGCAAAGTAAAGGACGCAATGCTATACGGCATATTTTCTGACATTTTATCTAGCTGATTTCAGGAATAATAATGAAGGTCGAGAGCGACAGGTAGATTGTTGACGTAATAAAATAGAAAATGAGGAGGATCAAAACTAAAAGATTTGAAGAATCCCGCAAGATCAGCAGAATCAATCTACAAACAGAAGATGCGATAAATCTCGACAGATTTGGAAAGCCTAGCTCGCTGAAACTTGCGTCACAAGAAAGTCTGAGTATAAAAGGAAATAGCAAGTCAAACCTAGCGGAGAGAGTCGCACAGAGTCAAAATGAGATTTCACATTCGGCAGACTCAATAGAAGAGTGAGACTCCACTAGCACGAGAATTCCAGGATTCCCCAGCATCCTTCCTTGCAGTAAGACGGAGGGAAGAAGACGTGGAGTGGTGACGTGACAGGGCTTCTTCCACGCTGTCAGAAATTTGTCAAGCTTTCTGTTTTTCCTTTATTTTAGTATTTAAATCATGGGTCATTCTCGTTACTATATCTTTTTGTGTTTCCTCGTCGGTCATGAACTAACTTCCCTATGGCCGAACAAGGATGAATTCTTAAGTGTTAAATGAACCCAGTTGCAAGTTCTTAATTTAATAGATTCGGTTTGCTTATCAGTGAATTAATTACTAGTCAATTAGTAGAAGCTAAGGACTAGATTTGTGGCCTCGGCTTACTGGCAAGGAGTCGAGGTTAGACCTCTTAGAAACAGTGTTTGTTAGGCAGTCGGTGCAAGGCTTGACCTATTTATTGTAGGCTTCAGGAATGGGTCTACCTCTCATAACCATGACACCCTGAATGTAATGCAGATTAAACTAGAAAGTTGCCATAGGAATATGGAAGGAGTATAGTTAATATCATATGTATCGGACGCGGAAGCTTCGATAGATTATAGTGGTGGGTTAGCCGAATAGCGTTGTAGTTAGTAGCTATGCTGTAGCATTGCGGAAGTTGTGCAGTATGGATGCTATAGCAATGGGTAAAGCAGCTGGGGGATTGATGCACTTAAGGGTGATTCCGAGTTCAGCCTAACTTCTCACGGATATCTTCTTAAAAACTTATTTTGTTTATTTCTGTTAGTAGCATAAATACAAAAACCTCTCAAACCAATTATATTTACTTTTTGTTTGCGCAACTATCATAGCAATTGAGTGTCACTCTTTGGTATCTCAGTCTCTGTGGGACGATACTCTACTTACACTTTATTACTTGTTCGACTGGTTCACTTGCCATCAAGGAAATCAACCAACAATGAGCTTGAATAACTAAGATATAGCATAGTCAAATTGTGAAGGACCATATTGTTCTTCAATGGCTTTGACAAAATCGGTCCAAAATGTGGAATACGTTGGGCTTTCTTGATCATCTGAAACCAGGGAGTACATCACCGTCTAAGTGGACTGAGGCGATAACTAGCCGTCGAGCATCGGGAAATTCAAAATATTTGAAGTACTGCTCCATTTTAAAAATCTATTGTAGAGCGTTAGAGCTGTTGAACCGTGGGAAGTCCAACTTCACCATTCGTTGATTCAGAAGCATGTATGACCCCATCGGTAGACTATATGCCTTCGGTGATGGGCTATCAACCTTCAGTCTTTTTCCAGAGCCAGAGGCAGAGCTCTCAGTTCGTTTGTCTATGTTATCCAGTTTAATCATCATGGCCTCCATCAATTTCTCGAGCTTGGTAAATCGATCTTTTGCGTCTTCCACAAACTCGGATGTCCGCTTTTGCTCCATTTGGAGTTCTTTGAGTCTTGTATTGCCATCCATTTTCTCTCAACGAAAGCACCAAATGCTATGGTTAAAATGGTAGAAGTAATAAACAATCACAGTGATACAGATTGGGTAGTGAAACTTCTATTATATCAGCTTCAATATATCATATATGGACCTCACGTCTCAGTCATTACATAAGAAAAGTTGCAAAAAAGAAGATAGCGACAGGAGAGAAAAACAAAAAAAAAGAGGGACCATAGAGAGAGAAGTTTTCCACAAATATTCCATCCCCATGACCTCTTTTGTCCGTATCCTTTATAGCCTTATTCCTCGATTTCTCTTAATTTCCAAGTTCTTTGTTTGAGCCTTTTACTCTTTCTAATAGGCCCAAGCACGTTCTCCGGCTTTATAGTTCTTGGGTCCTCATCTGCTTGGCCTATTGTATTCTTTTCCATTACAATTTGTTCATTTGTTGGTGTTTATCGCTTCATCCTGAATTAGTGGTTCAAAGCTCTAGGTTTTCATTCTGAACTATAAATTGCTTGTGTTTTGAGTTTTCTATGAAATTGCTGTTATTAGCATATTATTTTTGTTGATATTAAATCATAGAGTTGCTAAAATTGCTAGGAAATTGCCCTAGGAAATCGTTGGTTGTCGAAATTGCTAGGAATCAGTAGTTTGAACCTCTAGGTTTTTTTTTGGGTTCAAATCAGTAGTTACGTACACTTAACCCCTGTCAAGATTTGGCACTTTGGTTGGTTATTTTGCTGAATCCACTTTGATATAAATGGAGCACTTTGGCACTTTAACAAATTTGGCATTGTATTATAAACATAAGTTTTGAGCCATGTTATTGAATTCCTTTTAAAAGTTGTTACTGGTTAATATGGCTTCTAATAGTGGCTCAAGTATTGGAGATCCTCACCCTGCCCTCTTTGTCTCCCTACCAATCCCTCTAGTGCGACAAATGACACTTCTATTGAATGAGAGGAAAGAAGACCGAGGAAGGGTTTTGTTGTCATGAAAGAGGTTTAGAAAGCAAAGAGTGGGGAGGAAACTTACTGTGCTAGAACAAGAGTGGTTGTGTAACATCCGATTTTCAAAAGCAGTATATTTTTTTTTCATCAGAGTAGAGCATCTGAGCGTAAGAGTAACTGATGCATATATTTCAAATGCCGTAAGTCTGGCTGTTTACAGTAACGGTACATTGTACCGAGTGTTTACAAAAGTAGATAACAACGGAGGAAAGTCTTCAGCCGGGTCTCCATGCGGCCTGCTTGCCTTTCTCCTCGGTCCTCGTTCCTCCTGAATCTGACGCTATATTAAGAGCTGAGGTTCAATGCCCATTGAACCTCAGGTAACGGTTAACCTCATATTTACATATACAGTATATAAGCACAACAAATGAATCATTCCTAAATAAACCGCTCCTAGCGAATCAGAATATACCGCTCCCAGCGAATGCAGATGTATCGCTCCCAGCGCATGCATATGTTCAGTTATCCTCTAACACCACTATGCACTCAAATAACACACCACCAATACGCATACAACACAAATATCACATATACACATACCATAAATATCAGAGTTAGTGTTACAGTATGCGAACGTACCTTCGTTGACGAAAAACAGCACGTTTGACAGAAAACGGTACTTCTGACAGAAAATAGCGGTTTGACAGCGGTACGACAGTGGTTCGTGATTACAGATATCCTATAAGGATAATATCACATTTATAAAGATATGGCATCATAACAGGCATTTTAGGTACAAATTATCATTTTACCCCTGACTCCCTTAATCAGCGGAATTTCGCCAGAGCTTCGCTACTTTAATCCTATCTCTCTAGAATTTTGACATATCTCTTCTCCCAATATATTTTCCAAATGACCATATTTACCCCTAAACATGATATCTAGACTATCTGGGAAATTTAAAGACAAATCTAGCATTTCTACTATATCTAATGAAAGAACTACCGAAGCTTAAGACTAGGGACCGAAAAACTTACCCAGGGCTTTGCTACACTTTCTCCGGGCTCCTCCTTCTCTCTAACCTCTCTCTAGGATTCAAAATTTGGTGTGAGAATTATGAAGAAGGTTGAAGCCTATTTATAGAGAAAAATGTGCACTATTCATGACTTTATCATATTGAATTCTAGCCATTGGATCTTGACTTGATGAAATGGCACAATCTTGGCCCTTGGAAGCACCTAGCCGACCTCCTTGGCAAAAAATTCAAGGAATTGATGTCATGCATGATGTCATCTTCAGCCGGTACCGATAAAGTTCCCAGTTCGGTGTCCGAATCGCGTAACCTTGGAGAAACTCAAAAATCCGGTAGCACAACGCTGAAGACATATTCTTCTTCTTTAAAACTACTTGGGTTAACTATATTTTTGATCCCATTAAGGGTATTCCGTTGCCTGCTGAACATTTTCGGACAAACGTCGTCGGTTACGGAAATAACTTCCGGGAGTGCCAGCTTCTGGATAATAATTCACTGGTTTATAATATGTCCTGACCTAAAGAAACCTAATCCCTGGTTTGTCGCAACGGTCTCGTTTTGTATAGGTTCTCATTTTGACTATCTGTCATTTTCCCTTAAAACCCTGTATCTTAAGTGCTCTGTTGGTTTCAGAAATCACTTCGGAGATAGCTCACTCCGAGATAAAATTCCACTTGTTTATATTAAGTCCATTTGTTAGTGACTTAGTTCACCTATTTTGAGATATGATTTAATTTCTATCGATTCTCATTTAGCCAACTGGTCTTTCTACCGAATATATTATTATTAAATTCTAAATATCTAGATATTATTTTTGAAATATCCACAACCCTTTTGACACTATTAACTTAATTATTATTTATTATTTTTATTATAAATTTCAGTTTCTCCCCCTTAATTTAATTATTTACTAATTAATTTACTTATATCTTAATCTAAACAATTAGCCACTAATTACTTAATTAGCCACTTACTAATTGTTGATAATTTTCTTAATTAGGATTAATTATTATCTCACAACTATTTTATTGACTTTAGTATTTTATGCTCCATGTAAAATATTAAAAATCATGGGGTCACTTATGATCCCAAAAATAATATTTAATTTTGCCTCATTATTTTCCAAGGGAAATAATCCCAAAAATTCCTAAAATTAGAGACAACATACTTTCTAATTTTTAGCAAATATTTTATTGCCTCTAGGGATTTATCATAATATTTTCAGGCCATTTTATGCCCCATAAATGTATTTTAGGGATTTTAGCTCTTTATTTACCCTAATTTCAATAAAAATTACCTTAGAAAATAAGGTAATTATAACTTATTATTTGAGACCACATATTCACCTATTTCCAATAGATATTATTTACTAAAATATGATACTTATCATAAATACGATTTTTAGGGTATTACAGGTTGAGCTTTGAAATCTCACAAGTTCATTAGCTACATTGGGGATGCAGCAAAAAGCAATGTGCCAATCACTTTGTCCAACTAGAAGAAGGCAACCCCTACAAAAGAATCGTGTTTGGGAAGAAGTATCAATAAGATATGATACTACATAGTTAGTAATTTCTTTTTAACTAGTATACCTAAGCCAAAAAAGTTGATTTGTGTTTTTTTCTTTTCTCGTTTTTTGCAGTCAGGATTTGACGTAGATGAGATTTGGGAGGATTATATTCTTGGGAAGGTTGGCATAGAACTATACTCATTCTGAGCTTTTGTGACAAATAAATATTTGCTGAAATCCGAATCTGTAGATCGATGAGTTGAAGGTTGCTTTACTAGTATAGGATATTGTCAAACAACAAGAATGTGTAACTCTGAAGTATCTCAAATTCGCAAGAATAAAAAGCCAATAACACTTCTACAATGTAATGTAACTTTGACATATCTGTTGTTTCCTTTCACAACAAACAAGGAGAGAGTGAAAAAGAACAAACAAATATGCATGCCATAAAGGCTATATGGGGTATGCAAACCTCGAACAAGAACTAATAGAGGAGGATGTTTTGGAGAAAGTGTGGGGTCCTAACTCCTAACTATGGTAGACTTCTAAGGGGTGTCGACTATGGAGTCTCTAAGAAAGAGTATTTTGGGAAGCGGAAGAAACCGACAAGGTTTTTTTATAAGCAATTTCAATAGTATATGGAGATGACCCAAATGCTGAAGTAGCAAGTTGAAGCACAACAAACAGTTATTGATCATTACCTAAAGGGGAGCTAGTGGAAAATTTTACGATTGGTAGGCGTAAAATTTTAGTAGTTAACTCTTATATATTTTACGATTCAGAACCGTAAAATATTGCTAAAAAGAACCGTGAAATATAGACAATACTGTAGTAATGAGAAGAACTTTTGAAGAGAAGGTGAAGGTCACATCTGGGTTTTCTATGAAATTGGGGATTTAATTAGGGAAAGGGGTATAATTAGAGTATTTTCATAATAGCTACTTATAAAATAAAATTAAAGAACCCATTCCCTTCAAATATATCTCCATATCAAATGTAATTTTAAAGCCTCAATCCCCTTTCATTATCATTCTCAATCTCAATCCCAATCTCATTCTTAATCTCAATACATCAAAATTTAAGTATATGTACCAAACAAGGCCATGGGTATAATGAATACGCGATTTGTGGGAAAAAAAAAGCAGCAGGAAGTAGCTAGGCTTAGGCTTGCAACACATATTTATGTTTGTCTGTTTATAATAAAACCCTCTTCTATTTCCATTCCAAGAAACAGGGACAAAGAGAAAGTAATTCATGTTTGAATCTTGGTTTACAGTTTAATATGACTCGCTTTAGTTAGGATTGACGATAGCACATAGAGCCAAGAAAATTACTGAGCCCGTCGAGCCGGCCTGTTTAAATTAAGGGCCTTAAGTTATAGTGTCTCTAAATGTAGTTGGGCCTAAAAAGGCAAGCCTGTAGGGTCATGAGCTGGGCGCTTTAAGCCCTCCAATTTGTATTTTTATTTTTATAAAATGACTAGAAGTTGAGGTTTATTTTGAGGTTAATGATTTTTTAAATTGGAAAAGTTTCTTAAATCATATAGTGTTACTATTTTAACGTTTTTAAACAAAAAAAAATTGATATATTCTTATTAAAAAGTTAAGAGAAACTTGTTAAGGATATTATAGTTAATTAAAAGTATTTTAATTGATTTTTTTAAAAAAATTACTCAATTTTTAAAAATCTATAATTTGTTTTTAATAAATCTACAAAGAAAATTTTCCTTACAAAATATTTAAAGAATCAGTTTTCTTTATAGATGTAAGATAAATATAAAGAGAACAATGTTTTAATTGTATTTGAGAAGGTTTGAATATTATGCAAAATATATCAAAAAAAAGAAATTAATAACACATATTGAAAAATGAGAAGGTAGAACCTCTATCTCTTGAAGAATTTTGTTTTAAAACAAATAGTCACTTATTGTATTTATCAAAAAAGATAAAACATTTAACACTTTGAAAATATTTTTGTCTTAAGTTAAAAATTTTAATATTTTAATTTAATTTCTTTAAGAGAATAAAAAAATATTATTTTTTTGTTTAACATGCATGAAATAGGATCCTTTTATAAACGTGCTTGAAGTAGGATCCAAGCCCATGAGTATAACATGGTCAGGCCTCAAAATAGGACCATGTTATAAGAGTCAGACCTGAATGAACTGGCTCGGGTTGGCTCTGCAAGACCGAATTAAATGTTTGTCCACCTCTAATAACACACCCAAATAGGAAAGAGAATATAATTGGCGAAGAAAGGAAGGCATAGGCATCGATCCCACATTATGCAATTAGCTGGTCCTCAACTTTGGATCCTTGTAATGTGCTTGGGGAACTGGTTCGCTTAAAGGCGGTTCCTTGCTTAACATCTTGAAAGCAATCCTCTAAAACCAATCTTGAATAAAGCCCACAATAAAGCTAATATTACCTCCGTTCCTTACCAACGAGATCTTATATGAAAGACCGGAAATAATAATAGGGCACTTCAACAACAAAAAATGTCAAATATATTTATTTTAAGAAAACAAAATAAATTACTTTAAAGTATATCTATTTATAATTTTCTTAAACTAATTTATCTAACTTATAAAAAGTATAATCTTATGATATATATAAGTAATTCAGAAAGATCATTTAACATATATTATAAGTAATTTATTTAATTTACCTAAATTAGTTAACTGGATCTTATTTTAAGAAATTGCGAATTTTTTTGACCCCTATCATCGTCAAAAGAACTTTTTCTATTAACTAACTGAAGAAAAATCGTCCCTAGGGATGATGGTGCATTCCTGCCCTTTGTATGGTTAAGAATAAATAATTTTTTATTAAATTATGAAATTAAAAGCGTCTCTTAGCGCCCGAAACAAATTCATTTGGTAGATGATTTGCATTTGACTTGCTCAAATTTACGGGCACTTGTAGCATCTATCAGCTTTTGAACATAGCATCTGGTTCTTATCCACAAAATAATTTCATAAAAAGGGTTCTATATGCTTAAAGGTATCCCGAACTTTGTTCTCCAATAAAGTCTGGCTTTTGATGCTAACAAACTTAAATAAATACCCTTTTAATTCTGGTTAATATTTTGTTTAATTTATATATAGTTTACGTTGGTCTCAGGTCCCAATTCTCAGGCCGATATCTAAGAACCATGCAAAACATTCTCCAGAGAACTCAAGGTGAAGAAGCTCAATAAATGGATACTCATTCTCAACAATGGAGGTTATAATATGTCTTGTTAGAAAGCATAGCATCAAGCAGCTAGAAAGCTGGAAATTATTCCAAGAATGGAAAAAGGACTATGCTTCTAATAGGTGGCCTTGTTAACTATGAGGTTACAGCTTAAGATGAGGAACACTGAGTTGAAATGTGTGTAATCAAGGATCTTCTATCGTTTCTTTTTCTCAATCTGCACTCCCTGAAATAGAAGTAATAATAATAGCTTTATCATTGATCTGGGTGTTGAATATTGTTTTTCTAATTAATAAGAAGCCAAATTTTTTCTAAAATATTTTCATAAGAAAAAAGAGAAAATTCCAAGAAAGCCAAACTTTTGCTCACCAAAGTCTCTTGGCGTTTTGCATTTGAAGCATTCCGTCCTGCTAGCATAATTATGCACTCCACAGCCATATCTGCTACATCAGACAGCGATCAAAATCTTTGCGTCACTAATATATATATATATATATATATATATATAAACAAAATGAAGAAATGTGGCTATATCATGTGTTTATTTATTTATTTGGTAAGATAGACAGAAGATGGGTCAGACTCTACTATGAGAAGATAGTGTATTAATATATATTCGTTCTCCTATGCTACAATTTGTTCACCTATAAGGTGTGTTAACATTATCAAAAGTCCCACATTGATTAGTAAGAAGAGATTAAAGGTATATAATATAAAAAGGGAGTCTTATTGTGTAGTTTTAAATTATTTTGATTGAAAAACAACCCTAACATATACACATATATGAAATTCGTACATTTTCGTTAATCACTGTCTCAACCATATTCGTCTTTTGTCTAACTAGCTGAAATTGCTTATATACTAAAATAAACAGGAGCAATGCGGCTAAGTTGCTCTACTTTTTTGAAAGTTGCAAATCTAGCTGATAACATAAACTAATACTTCTTTTTTGATCCTAAATATAAAACCTAATTGACTTTTTTTAGAGCTTAAGAAAGCTAAATAGATTACTTAATCATATTATATGTTGTATATATAACTATATTATATATCAGTTTATAAGTCACGTAAATCAATTTGAAGAAAAATGATAAATATAAATACTTTAAAGTAGTTTAATTAGCTTCCTTAATTTCTCCAAAAAAATCAATCGGGTCTTATATTTAGGACTAGAGGTAGTATAATGAAGGATTCTTGTGGGCCTTTTTATGATCCATTGACGTAATGCAGGTGAGAAAATTGCATAGATACTATTCTCAATGCTCAATCTATATACATATAATTAGATTATGAACTGACCTATTGCAAATCCAATCACCAGCCTTCCATCCTGGAGGGAAACTGCAATCTGATCCATATCCATCAGAACCCACCACCATGTTTCCGCCATACAGAGAAGCATAATCATTCTTTGTTGCGCCGCAACGGTAGCAGCTAGATCGGCTCGCGTAGTTGTGGGCCCCACAGTTCATGGCAGGGCAAAGCCAGTCCCCTGCTAAAGCCTGATCTTCAGTCCTATTATTGTATCCATAGGTTGAAGGGTCAGGACCACCAAATTTAGGGTACCCACAACGCTGGCACGCATCTCTTTTCTTGAAATTTACGTGCTGGCAAGCTCCACACATCCAATCTCCTCCAATCCTGCTCATTTTTTCCCCTGTTTATAACTCTTAACATGTGAGGTTAATTATGAATTACAAATATATACATATATATATCAGCTCTCATAAAATCGTGTGTGTGCGTGTGTGTGTAGGAGCTTCATGTACTATGATTGAAGCATGAGGTTAAAACTATAACTAAAGATAGACAAATTCGGATGATGAACATAGGAGTGAGATACTGATCGAGATGTTTAATTACCTTAGTACAGAATGATGAACACTCAAAAAATGGCTTGCTGCTACAAGAATAAGCTGTGAAATAAGAGAGTTGGAGAATATATAAAATGCAGATATGGCTGGTGAGTCTACTGGTTAAGTTGAGAGGGCTTTATATACTAGTTTATGAGAGACCACTCTCCTGTGTGGGGGACATGGATGTTCCTTTTTGGGTTCACTGGTAATAATTAAAGAGATGGATTTCTTAATAAGATGTGGATTCCAAAAGTATAAAATTTTTTAAAGGGGAAGATGATAACAAACCTGTTCCAGTTTAACTCGTTATTCTTAGAGAGCTAGGGAGGGGAAATAGGTTTCTAAAAGTAGGATTGAATGAATAACATTAGTGTGTGTGTACATGCATTGTTTTCCGATCCAAAATCCCCATTTTGCCCTTCTCTTTCATGATTCCTATGCATTATTGAGAAGAACATATGCGGGTATGTGAGGCGTTATAAGGGGGAGCAACTATGTGAAAGAATTCACGAGAATCTAATATCCCCCATGGACCCCACATATGTTGGCTTGATAATATGTAGGGTAAAGTCGCATCCTATGTTATTTCTATGTAGCACCGAACACTCTAATTTTATTTATAGTGTATTCACTAGCCTAATGTTATTTTCCTGATACACCTAACACCCCCTGTTGTTATTTTTTATTTACATCCAACATCCTAATTTTATTTGTGGTTTAGGGAGCTTGATACGCTATAAATAAGATTATGGTATTGGAAGTGTTGGAAAAATAACATAAGGGTGTTGGATACATTATAAATAAGATTGGGGTGCCGAAGGCAATAGGGAAATAACATTTAATATCAGGATGCTAGATGTTGATTATACCCTTAATATGTATGAGCTAAATGATACTATTAGTTCCGATCCCTAATATAGAAGCTAGTTGGAATTAGATTTATAGTCTTTGATATAAGATCTTAATATACTTTATTTTTCAAATTTAGAATTATTTTCAAAAATCGTCCCTATTGATTGCATATATTAAAAGAGTTTTCATCACGTGGAGGTTTCTAAGGCAAATTACTAACTAGTTTTCTTAATCTTTACAAATTAGTTATCTTGCTTTTATATTTAAATAAATAAAGTACATAATTGGATCCATGCTTGGATGGGCAAAACAGTGCATGTCACTCGCCCAACTTGCAAATAAACCTTCACTAGTTATTCACATATCCATGTCCAAGTTATTATTGTTCCTTCTTTTCAATCACTTTATGACAATAATTGAAATTCCATTCGAACATTCACCTCCATTATCAAACACCAATCCGTTGTCTCCCATCATCGTAAACGAGTATATGCATGTCTATTTTCTTGGTTATAACATTCAAATGATTAACATAAATGTGCTATATATAACAAATTATACATCTAACCAATGGGGGTTAGATTAACGGAATGGGTTAATTTCCTACAATGTATGAACCAAGGTTCGAATCTCTATTAAACAGAGACATTTACATTTAATGTTAGACAGTGTCACATACAAAATTACCTTCAATAGGATGATATTGAGTTCCATAGTTTTTATGCACATGGAAATTGGAAAGTGACTTTACATCATGAAATTGAGGTGAAAAGGTCGAAATACATTTTTGCCATGCTTATTTAATTCCTTCTCCACTTCCGTCTCCGTTCAATTAAAAATCTTCTCAACGAAATGGGCCCTAGTGGTCCCTTTCTGTTTGATAGTGTGTGTGTGTGTGTGTGTTTTTTTTTTTTTTAGAATGTTTAGCCTCACTAAGATCAAAGTAAAACCTGGGACAATATATATTTGGATGAAGAGAAAAGTAGGGAAAGAAAAAAAATTAGAGAATAAAGTATGAGGGAAAATAAAACCTTTTCTCTCGGGACAGTAAGATAAATTAAGAAAAAGTGGAGGAGGAAAAAAAGAAAGCAAATAGCTAGGGTCTGTGTGTGTGTGTGTATTTGTTTTTATCAATTTTTCACTTTAATTTTCTTTTCTAAAATCGCTTAAAGGTTGCAACACTCATAGGGACCTTAAGAAAAAACTTTTTTATCTTATAAATTTTTGCATTTTGAAATTACCCGTTTGTTTTGTTAGGTGTAACTATATCTCTATTGAAAGCAATTCTGTTTGAGACACTATCGGGAACTACATATTAGCACCTCTTTTATTAGGGATTTAAATCTTAATTTGTTACATTGTGAAGGCTTAATATCTTCCACTAGACCTAATCCCTATTCGTTATCTATATTTACTCTTATGCCGGAACCTGAACCCATTTTTAATTTGATGGGTTCTGAAATCCTAATTGAACCAATTCATTGATTGATTGATTGATTTTTTTTAGAATGAAACAAACACGCAAGGCTAGAAAGCTCTCTTTCATTCTCCATTTGCAAGACTATATCGAATTAGTATAATGTTCTTTTTATTTTTCCTTCCTTTTTCTATACATCATTTGTGTGTATGAAGCCAAGCTAAGAAACCGTATTGGAATATATATGGATCGGAGGAGGGTTGTGGCGGACCGACGTTGTGCGGAATATAGACAAGTGAACCTGGTCATCTACTTTTTTAAAAGTGGTTCCCTGTAAGGAATTTCTTCCAACCACACATATTGGAATATCTATGCGTAGTAGCTTAATTAATTCTCATATATATATATATATATATATATATATATATATATATATATATATATATATATATATATATATATATATATATATATATGTGTGTGTGTGTGTGTGTATAATTTATATGAAAAGGGAAAAGGGAGAGATAAAACCTCATGTGTGAGGTGCACTGTTCGCAAACTTGCAAACTTGGATATTTTACTTTATATATATATATATACACACACACACACTATATGTTAAGGATCTCAATAGGTGGAAGTCAAGATATTTATACGTATCTTATCTTTGAGACAAAGTAACTTTCACTCCAAATGGAACCAAGTCAAACTAGGTGGGTGAGATTGGGTGTTGATGAATCTCAGTCGATCAAGCTTGATGCAGGTGTATATTGTGGCGGGCTTATCCATGATGAGTATGAGAATTGAGTAAATAAATACTCATCGCCTCTTATTTGTAAGGTAGGGAGAGTTTTTTTTTTTTTTTGGGGGTCTTATTTTTAATGCATGTCATTAAATTTTCTTACATGAATGTACAATTTTATCTTTCATTTATTCATATGTAGACTGTTACTCCCTCTATTCCTTTTTATAAGGTAGAATTAACAGAAGAGGTAGTTAAAATTAGTTAGGTCTAAAAAATATGTAAAAAATGAATTTTGTTTTCTGAAAATGCTCTCATTTATATGGAAGAGATATAATGTATTATATTGAACGGTTTAGTCAAACATAAGAATTAAATACAATAGTGATATAAGTAATTTTTATAATTAAGTGGGGTTAAAATGAAGAGTTTACAAACAACTTTTTAGGCTTCACTATTAGGAAAAAAATAAGAAGCTTTTTTGACTGGTTAAAAATAGCTTTTTGGACTACACTTTGGTTAGGTTTAGTATCTAGCAGGTTAGCGAAAATCCAACACTTTCTAGACCAGATAGACAACCCGTCTAAAAATTAAATTAAAATTTTTTTTTTAAAAAAAATCTAGTTCTCAAAATCCCAGTTTAAGCGAAGATGTGATTTTGATAATATATCATAAAATTGCCGGAGATAAGATATGATTTTATAAGATGTCATAATAAAATCCAAATCTCAAAACAAAATAGAAGAAGATACATTTGAAAAATTTAAGAAAAAATCATATGTAATAAATTCGCAACAAACAAGCCAACCATAAGAAAAGTAGAAGCGTATGAAATATTAGATCCAAAGATGATACATTCATGTTTGGCATAAACAATCTCGATTCATAATAGTTTAAACAACAAGAATATATTTGGTAAAATTAAAACAAAGACAAAAGGGAATTTGATGCATTATCTTATAACAAATTTGGCAACAGTGAAGACTAGCATAGATCTGGGCGAGGACGACAGGATGAAAGCTTGAGATGGTGCGATCTAGATATGAAGAGCATAGATCTGGACGTGATGAGAACAAATATAGACGTGACAACATAGATCTAGAAGCTAGTGAGCATGAAAAAGCCAACAAGCTTGTTTGTTATGAGGGAAAGGGAGGAAAAGTGAGTGGAAGGAAAATATTTCAGAGTTGATTTTTTTTTAAATGAGATAAGAGTGGGGTTACAAGTTTTTAATTAATTTTTCGTACATTTTTATCTTACATATTCTCTTTATTAAAATCTTGTAACATTATTTCTCCAATTTTTTTCAAATTAATTCATAAAAAAAAAATTTAAAATTCCTCCCCTCCTCCCCAAATCCCTCATACCAAATAGACCCAAATCTCCAAATGCTATTTTATAAAAAGGAACATGTCATACCCAAGAATCTTATCTTATAAAAAGAAAATTAGGGAGTATTTTCTTAGAAAGTGCGTAGTGTTAAATGTGAATAAATTAACTTATAAAGCAGTTGATGAAATTTAAAGTTTTCTTAACCTTCTTTGGGAAGTGTCTTTAAATAAGATTAGATGAGTATATAAATAATTAGTCTTCACCCCAACATTTTTGTAACATCCCAAATTCCATACTACTTACTGTGCCTGTTGACATGTAGTATTTAGGAATATGGTGCTACAGGTCAGAGTAATGCGGAACGGAGAGCATGCATGCATTAACATTTGGACAATGAGTAACTGATATAAAACGCCCAGGCATAAGCGGGTTAACTTAAAAATTTCCCGAAGAAATATTCATGTGATACAATAATACAAAACTTGTATAATTAGAATGTAATACTCTAAAAACCCTAATTATCATAAATGGTATATTTTGAAAAATAGTACATTATAGTAAAAGGAGAGTATATTGTCTCAAATTTTGGGATATTGTTTATTATAAATTTATGAGCAATTTCTCCTTGAGTTTTAAATAGATCAAGTGTGAATCTTGAGATTTCGTTTAGAGATCATAATATATCCTAATATAAATATTGAATTTTAGTAAATAAATACTAAAAATACAAAGGTGAATTTATCAATTATATTTTCATCCAAATTTCACTTTGGAATTAATTAACCAATGGTTAATTATGTGACTACATATTGTAATACCCAAATAATTATTTGTCTTGAATATTATATTTGGATAAATAATATATCTTAAATATCATATTTGGATAAATAATACCTATTTAAAATAGGTGAATATGTAGTCTCAAATTTTTCTATTATGTTTATTTTATTTTCTAGGCAATCTCTTCCTAGAATTAAGGTGATTGAAGATTTAATTTTCTAAATCTTATTAGGGATCATAAAATATCCTAAGATTATCATAATCAAGTATAATCTTAACTATATCATAAATGCAATCAAATATCATCAATAGATGCCTAAATCAATTAAAGAAAATTAGCAACAACTATTAGGCAATTAAATTTGCAATAAAAATAATATTTATGTTAATTTTCGAAATTAAATAATAATTAATTTAAAAAGCGCATAATTAAGAATATATCAACTTAATTAACATCCAAATGATATCTAAAGGCCAAGATTAGTATCTTAGGGGTTTCAAAAAATTATGATTAATATAGTAACCTATCAAATTTTAACAATTAGGCCTAATAACCCATAAAACACTATATTAGAAATATTAACCAAGATTAATTAATCCTTCCTAAAATCATTGAAAAGTGGTGAGATTTACTAATTAAAGAGGCTAAATAATTGCATTAATTCTTAATCCTAAATCATTAATAAATATCATCAATAGTGTTTAGATTTTTCCAACATAAATCAAGGGCTTGGATTAAAACTAATAAAGCTAAATCCTAAGGCTTTAATTAAGTATCATAAAGTGAAATCCTTGTGAGATTGGAATTAACCAATGAAGGGATTTCTTCTAGATAAATTAAGATAGGTGAAAATACAAATTGAAAGGGTAAATGGGGAGGGAGTACACGGCTCTTTACAAAAAAATCAGAATTTGAAGTGAAGTAATTAATTTAATTAAACAATGATAATTACACCACATGCAAGTCTTAATCAAAGAAGAAAAATTGGCACTTCACATAAATGCAATTAATGATAATGGAAGAGGATAAAACTTGTTGGAGAAGAGAGAAGAAGGGGGGCGGCTAGTTGAGTGTGTAGGAGAGATAAAAATGTGAAAATTAATTAAAGGTGAGTTAAAAACCATCAGGATAAATTCAAGACTCAAGTAAATGAGAATCTATAGAAAATAAATTGTATCTTGAGAATCTTTGATCATAGATCAAATATAAGGATTTATTATGAACAAACATATTTTAAGCTTGGATTAGGTTATCTCCAAAATCATTTTCTCAACTTTTGTGATTAATCTTAAAGTGATTAAAGTATTAATTGGGACTTCTAATGAAACCAAGATTTAATCTAAAATTAAGGGCTTTAATTAATAAGATACAAGTGAATTAAAAAGAGCCAAGAATGGAGATAAAAAATATTATCCAAATTCACTAAAATTGAAACACAAAACAAATTAAAAAGAAAAAGGGGGAGGGGGACGGTTTGAAGAAGGAAAGAAGAGGAAGGAAAAGAAAATAGGCTTAATCCAATTTAAAATCCACCAATAGGAAAAATCAATAAAAAAGCTTTAAAATTAAATTGAAACTTCTTCATTAAGTATGGATCCAATGATTAAGATTAAAACTTCCTAACTAAGTTTAGATCCTATGGCTCAAAATCAAGAAGAGGCAAGTTCCACTTAACTACCAAAATGCCATAGCCTTTTACTATAAATAGGGGCTTAAGGCCTTCACAAATTCTCACACCAACTCAACCAAAGTAGATGAGTTTTAGAGAGAAGTAAGAGCTAGAGAAAGGCATGGAGTAGTGGGAGCAAGTTCTTCAAGAGGTAAACAAGCTTTTAATTTATAGTCTTAAGTTTTGTAGATTTTAGTAGCAATATTGTTTTGATCTAGAAAATTAGAAAATAAATTTTTATACTTTTTTTTAGGCCTCATTGCATTGAAAGATGCCTAACGAGGTAAAAACATAGTAGGGAATGATTTTTTGTAGCTAGAGATTAAAGTAGCGAAGTTCTGGCAAAATTTACGGGTAGAAGTTTTCGGTGGTCTGCAAAACGATGCTATGATTTTATGTATGAAATTAAGCCAATAAATCATGATATTTTCCAGAATTAGAGTAGACATCTAGGGCTTTTCAAATATACCTAGAGTGTAGCATTGTGAGTTCTACACAAGGAGAAATGAATTTTTGAAATTAAGCCATTGTTGCAGAAAGAAATTCTGGACAGCGTGTGGAAAATGAAAATTGGGAATTATTCTTAAAGTCTGGGAAAGAACCAGTATTTGTACTCAAAATTAGACATCCTAAGGATTCCGAGGAATTTTACGGATCCTCGTTTCGAGTTTTGTAGATTTAATTATGATTTTTCAAAGTTAATCGAAAATTCTGCCCAGAAATTCAGTATTTCGTTTTTTTGAGAAAATGTAAGGACGAAATTGTAATAATGAATACACCAAGGGTAGAAATGTCAAAATGGGTGAAAATATCCTTTTTGATAAGAGATAGAATATTAGTTGTGATATTATGGGAAAAAGGAATAATCTGACGATAACATATAGGATATCCGGGGAAGTCCGGAGTCGGATCAAAAGTCAGGCAAGTTCGCCAATACGCGATGAAAGGTAGGATACGTACTGTAACACTAACTCTGATGCTCATTGTATACTTATATGTGATAGACGACTATACATGTGAATTGTATAGATAACTTTACATGTGATGTGTACTGTTAACATAGATAACTATACATGTGAATTGTATAGATAACTTTACATGTGATATGTACTGTTAATATATTAATCTTACATCTGCTGCGTACTTATGTGTTGATTAATGCTGTAATGTCTTAAACTGAGGTTAACCGTTACCTGAGGTCCAATGGGCATTGGACCTCAGTCTTAAACTGATAGTTCAGGAAAGGATCAAAGATCAGAGAAGGCACCGGTAGATGGACACTACAAAAAAAAAAAAACTGTTTTTTGCGGCGGAAAAATTCCCTCGCAAAATAGACATTTTCCGTCGCAAAACTGATTTGCAGCGGAATTTGCGGCGAAAAAAGTTCCGTTGCAAAAAGCGCCCTCGCAAACCAATTTTCCATCGCAAAAATGTCTTTTTCCCTCGCAAATTCAGAAATTTGCGGGGGAACACTTTTCCCTCGCAAATCCGAGAATTTGCGAGGGAAAAAACTTTCCCTCGCAAAATTTTGGAGTTTGCGAGGGAAATGTTTTCCCTCGCAAATTCCAGAATTTGCGAGGGAAAAGTGTTTCCCTCGCAAAATCTCAATTGTGCGAGGGAAGGTGTTTCCTCGCAAAATTGAGGATTTTCCCTCGCAAATTCTAATTAATTTTTTAAAAAAATATCAAAAAAAAAATCGAAAAGTAGATAAAAAAATATTAGAAAATAAAAAGACTTGTATATCATAAAAATAAATTGTAACAATCATAAGAGCAAAAACAAAATATTACAAATTATAATGTTTCGACCAAAATGAACTAAAAAAAATTCTAAACTGCAGCAGTCTGGTCAAGATCACCACCGGTATCGTCATCACCACTAGGAGGCAACCCCGTATCCTTGTTCTTCAATATGGACTGGGGAAGTGCCTGCATATCTGTAATCATCTCTCCTTGCTCCTTCACCTTTGCTTCTAACGCCTTTATCCTCTTAACTTCTGCAAAACCAACATTACAATATTATGCTGAAGTTGATACAGTTATTTCAACTTCAAATCTATGAATATCAAATTTATTCTCACACGCAGTAGAGGAACCTTGGAAAAAATAATAATATATGCTGCACTAAAGTTCCAAGCTAATGGGGAGATTGTAAACAACCATTCGATAAAGAGTAAACTATACTTTGTGTTTTCTTTTTTGAAGTTGTATTTCCCTTTGACTAATACCAAAGCAATCAAGGTTCTATTTTTTGGGACAACATTTCTCTCAAAGTGTCAGCAGGAGAAAGTAAGTGGACAAAATGTGAAAACTCTACCACTGAATTTCAAAAATATCAAACTGTGGAAAGCAAATCAATAACAGCCATGAAATAAAAATGCAGAAGTCATATCCTAGTATGCCTCAATAATCCAAGGCTATTCTTGTATTGTCTAAATCCAAAACTAAGAAGGAAATGAAAAGGTTTCTAAACAAATAGTCTTGAAATATGTGAATTGAGAAAGTAACAAAGCCCTTCAAAATGTAAATATGTCATTCAGAATTTTGTAGGTTACATGCAATTGATTGGCATCAGTAAGATGAATCTTCAAATAAAAGCATAAAAGAAATAAATAAATAAAATAAGAGGAAATGCTTAGGGGACTAACCAATGGTTGCATCCGCTTCTTTCCTATAGGGTACTGATATGGGTTAGGTGTTTGCATGGAAAATGAAGTGAACCGAGAGAATGAATCCGAGAAAGTAGGTCAAGAAGTGAGTCCAAAGTGGATACTATTATGGCTAGGGACCCACTCTTGACGCATGCTAAAACTTTAGCAGCAAAAAAGAACCATGTTTGCTATATTGGATAATCTTATGGCAAATGTCTCGCTTCTTGCCAAGTGTTCTCGGTCCTCCCCGTAGGGAACAATGGATTTTCAGTAGAGTGATGTGATTATTATTTGTCAATCTAGATTCTAGAACCCAAAGATGACTCAGGATGTAATGAAAAAGAAACCTTTGACATTCCAGGAACAAACCCACGCTTTGCTAAGGCATCCATTTCATTAAACCCCTCAAGCACTTCAACCTGCTGCTGATAGTACTCAGCTACATTATTTTTCTGGACCTGAACCTGAAGAATGAGAAGTAAAACTGATACAAGAGCACAACTGCACAAAAAGGCAAAACACTCGCTCTAAATTCCTGACCCATGGTAATTATACTCATATTTTTGGAAACTAACTTTCCAGCCACAAACATTTTAGACTCCCTACTTCCCGTGATCAAGTAAAGAGTGAGAAAAAAAATGACAACAAGCAATTTACCTTGTGCAGGAAATGGAAAAGCTTTGTTTCTATCATTTGAGATAAGGCTGCACGAAACACACAACTACTTTTGCATTGACAGTTGCATAGATTTAACAATTGTCATAGGAAGCTATGAAAGTTACCTTTGCCATGGTTTTCTTTGTGTGGGAATTACTCAGTGTATCATAAATTTTAAAGTTCTAGACAACTTATGACAAAATTCAACAACAATTTATTGAGTATCATTCTTACACTTCATAGAATAGATACAACACATAAATTTTAAATTTTTGTCTTGTATCAAACCATCCTTTAAATGTTTTCCCAATCGCTTACGTGATTAAATTCCCCATTTAATTTAATCTTGATATCCCAGTGAATACCAACAATATAATGTTAGAGTAATTGCAAATGGAAAAAGGGTAAGTTTATTCAACTCATCTCTAAACCCCAAACTATTAGAGATTTATCCAAAACTTGCAACAACCAATAATGTCCTTGTTTCTTATGATCAATATAAGTCATCAATCAAAACAACAAAGTGCCTCGAAAAGTCCAAAATTATGCAGATGAAGA
Organism: Acacia melanoxylon; assembly: GCA_019022615.1. NCBI lineage: Eukaryota > Viridiplantae > Streptophyta > Magnoliopsida > Fabales > Fabaceae > Acacia > Acacia melanoxylon. The sequence continues at coordinate 5,493,854 of JAFJYJ010000030.1, read as the reverse complement.
TTGAAGAACAATACCTCACTTAGATGAACCACTTTTTTGGAGGACGTCATCATAAGGGTCCCTACGACCAGGAACTTGACTAATTTGAGCATCCCAAGCGAGTTGAGAATTATGGCGCTCGAATGTCCAAAATCCATAAGGTCGCAGAGGGTAGCTCCACATCTCCTCCGTCTTCTGGCACTTATCCTTTTTCGAATAAACATATCTCTGAATTTGCGATCCCTTTCCTTTGGATCTTCCATCAATTTCAGAATCAAATTCTCAGCAAACTCCATAATGAACCCCATCTTATCTTCCACTGTTAAAGATGGCAACCCAAAACTCAAAACCCTTGATTTTTATAGTCACAATATAAATCATTCAAGCTCGACGCAGAACAATCAACCACCATCGAACACGATCATCAATGAAAAATATATAACTATTAATTGAATCAGGCACATGGCAGATTTCACAAAAATTTTAATCTCCGAGGGTCCATAACATGTTCTTAAATCAAGGAGGAAGGACGGACGTTGAGAGGCAACGATAGGGGAGGGCCGGAGGTGTGAAACGGTGAAGCAAGGAGGAGGGGTGGACCAGACGTTCGCCAAAAGGAGGAGGAAAGCCAGTGGTTCGCGATGCGCCGGAGAAGGGGGCAGATCCGAAGGAACAGCGGCGAATCGAGGGGGAGGACGGTGGTTCTGATGATAAGACTCGCGGCGGAACCAAAGGAGAAGAAAAGCAAGAGCGACGAGCAACGACAAGAAGAGCATGAGTGACGAGCGACGGCAGATCTGAGGCGGCCGACGGAGACGAGAGCAACGGATCTTTAAGCAAGAATGAAGCGTATGGATCGACTTTAGGGCTCAAATCCAACTTTTTACGAGGGAAAACTATTTTCCCTCGCAAAAGTAAGTGACTTTGCGAGGGAAACAATATTCCCTCGCAAAAAGGTAAACTTTGCGAGGGAAAATAAGGTTCCCTCACAAAAAATAACCCTTTTGCGAGGGAAGAATAATTCCCTCGCAAAATGGAGGCAAATTGGCGGGAATTTAGCCACCAATTTCCCCCTTCCCTCGCAAATGTTTACTTTTTGCGAGGGAAACTCATTTTCCCTCGCAAAATGGTTATTTTTTGCGAGGGAATATTATTTTCCCTTGCAAAATGGACCTTTTTGCGAGGGAAAATTAACTCCCTCGCAAAATGGGGGAAATCGGCGGCCAAATTCCCCCATTTTGTGAGGGAACTATGTTTCCCTCACAAAATTCACCTTTTTGCGAGGGAAACATAGTTCCCTCGCAAATTTACCAAAATTTGCGACGAAATTTTGTTCTCTCGCAAATATTGAATTTTCTAGTAGTGGGAGCCGTAAAAAGACACCGATGGATGGAGTCGTGAGAAGGCACTGGTAAAAGCAAAATGCAGGAAGAAGGTTAACAGAGCCTACCTTCTTGTATGATTTGGTGCTTAACCTAGAAAGGGTCGGTCTATGTGGTTCAGTCAATCAGTCACCGTGAATTCAGGGAGACTTCCACTAGACTTTACCTAGGCTGGCCAAATGGGTTGATGTAACTACGTTAGGTTCTATGCCCCAAGTCAAGAAATGGCTTGGTCTGAAATTGTATAGTTACAATGTAAATCCTGTAATTATATTAAGTCTTGTATCACATGAATATTCCTTCGGGAAATTTTAATATACCAGTATACATCGGGCATCAGCATATGCCTGAGTATTTTATATCAGTCACTCAATTGTTCAAATTTGTAGTACATGCTCTCCGTTTCCGCAACACGCTGAGTTGTAGCACCTCAAAACTCTGACAATTTTTCTAAAACCACGTGTCACGACAAGTTTTATGCTACGGAACTTGGGGTGTTACTCTGGACGTGATGAGAACAAATATAGACGTGACAACATAGATCTAGAAGCTAGTGAGCACGAAAAAGCCAACAAGCTTGTTTGTTATGAGGGAAAGGGAGGAAAAGTGAGTGGAAGGAAAAAATTTTAGAGTTGAATTTTTTTAAAAAAAGAGATAAGAGTGGGGTTACAATAATACAGAACTTGTATAATTAGAACTTTTACATGGTAACTATACAATCTTAAACTAAGCTTTAACTATACTTGTGGCTTATAGAACCCAATACAGTTAATCAAACTCATTGGCTAGGCCGGGTAAAGTCTAGTGGAAGTCTCCTCGTATTTCACGGTGACTTATGACTGAACCACATAGACCAACCCTTTCTTAGTTTAAGCACTAAATGGTTTGAAACAACTCTATCGAATTCAGGCCAGAAACTAGTCCCTATTGACCCTCTTCAGACTCTTATCTTGACCGGTGCCTCTTCACGACTCTGTTCATCGGTGCCTCTTCATGGATTTGTCCATCGGTGCCTCGTCAAATCCATGTTCCTTTCCTGAACTATTTGTCAAGGCTGAGATTCAATACTCATTGAATCTCAGGTAACAGGTAACCTCGTGCTCAAGTAGTAATAGTATATATGACATATATTCATTACATTTCAGCATCAACCATACATAGCACACAACAGATGTAAGTTTACAACAATATATAGCACACAACAAATGTAATGTTAACAGCACAACAATACATAGCACACAACAAATGTAATGTTCGCAATGTTTGCACTCACCTGTGCCACGCCTCCACGTGTCCTCAGCACTAGGAAAACAACCATACGACATTATCATGACTATAACTCGCACAAAGTTGAATGTATATAAACAGGTGACCTAAGACCAAGTCTTAGCCACAGTACATGACCCAAGACTTAGTCTTGTCCATAACTCTATGAATTATTCTATTAGATATAAGCATACAAGACACATCAGAGTTAAAGTTACAGTACGCGTACATACCTTTCACCGTGTAGTTACCAAAACGCCCAGCCTTTTGAATCCGACCTCGGACTTCTCGGATATCCTAACATATTATCATATCACTTAGAATAATATCCTAAGAGTTATTTTTGTCATATTTGACCCTTTTACCCTTGGTGGATTTGTTATTCCAATTTTACCCTTACATTTCTTTAAAAACGCAATTTCAGCATTTCTACCCAGATTTTTTAGTAAGTTTGAAAAATCATAATTAATTTTACAAAAATCAAAATTAGGTTCTTCAAAATTCCTCATGACCGTTGACATGTCGTTTCTCAAGGAAAAATATTCCCAGAAACTAGAACATCAAGAATAATTCCCAAGTTTTGCGTTTTCAAACACTGTTCAGATTTAAATCTAGTAAACAAGGCTTGTCTTCAAAAATTCATATCTCATTGTCCAAAGATCAAAACGTTACATATTTTATATATTTAGAAATTCTTATATGTCTACTTTATTCCTATAAAATTTCATGATTTAATGACTTCATTTGCTACATAAAATAATAACATCAATTTCGCTGCCTCCAGGAAGTTCAAAAACTGAAAATTCTACAATTTTCACAATCTTGATCCATTGTTTCAAAACTTATTCCATAACATGTTTTCCACTATATTTTGCATTTTAAAAGCAATGGAGACTTCCAAACATGAAATGGAATTGTTCTAACAATTTCTTAGATTAAACTACCATTTTTCAAAGAACTAAAAACTAGATACCAAGAACTTACCCTATGTTTTTGAACTCCTTCCTCCACCTTCTCTAGCTTCCATTTCACCTCCCTCTCTTCTTCACAATCAGATGTTTGATTGTGTTTTGGTGTGATGAAGAGGTGTGAAGCTCCTATTTATAGGGAAAATTTAATGCAACAATGGTAATTACCCAGGAGAACTAAAATCTCTTATTGCCTCTCATCCTTTAGATTAAATGCACTTTATGAGCTTCAATCCTCACCTTCCAAGATGCTGGTCGACATCCTCCCTTCTAATAGCCATTAAATGTGCTTTTTCATTAGCAAAATATCCCTTGGTTCATTACTCTCATTGGCTAGTTGAAATTGTTGACTTTTCAACTCTAATTAACAAGGTTTATTATGTCTTCTCTTCCTTCCCATTAGCTGCACGTTTTTTTATGAATTTTGGGGCTGATTAAGAAGCTCAGTTAACTCCATAATCAAGTGTTTAAATGCCTAGTAATTACATGTGCCATTGCTTATTTATTCGTTAGCTTAACCATGATAATTAGTACTTTATTAGACAAGTATTATTCTTCATTTTGGCCCTTATATATTTCAAAATAATCAGCCCTTCTTTGATACATTTAATTTTTCTTTAATTAAATAGAAGAATTATGCCACTAATCCCAATTAGTGCAAGCTTATTTCTCAATTTGCTAAATTGTCACTTAATTTAATTAAGTATTTTTTATAACTTTTCCATAGCTCATTTGAACTTAAAATAGCCATTATTTTATGTGACTCTATGTCATTAACATATTCCTTAAATACAATATTTTCGGTAAATTGAAAATCGGGTATTACAATTTTCATAAATTCCCAAGCATCCTCCAAGGCCTCACTATCTTAATATTTCTCCAAAATCGGTGTTTACTTTGGCTTGTTGGAGGCTGTTAAACTAATCCAAATTACTATCTCGATCTACTCCTAAATATAAAACATAATTGACTCTTTTTAAAAAGGTTATATAAGCTAAATAAGTTACTTAATCATATTATATATTGTGTATGATTAAATTATATATTAGTTTATAAGTTAAACAAATTAGTTTGGAGAAAAACAATAAATATAAATACTTTAAAGTAATTTGATTAGCTTCATCAATCTTCTCCAAAAAGTTAATTCGGTCTTATATTTAGGATGAGAGATAGTAAAATGGAATTTGTTTTATTCCATTACTCTAAACAAAGGTCATACTTGACGACGCTTCATATACTTGTTAGTTAAACAAAAAAGCGTCTAGTAACAAGAGGCATACATTGAGCAAGGCTGCATTTGATGGTTATTGCAATCATAATAAGTATGGAAAATGTTTGGCAGCCATCAAAAGACCGTCAAAGAGTTGTATTTTTTTTTTTTCAAAAATTTATATATATTTGATGATTATTTAAAACAACTGTAAAATATTTGATGCTAATATCTGTTGCCTGTATTCAAAAATCGTCAAGTAGTCTCATTCAAATAGCCTTATGAACACAAGAGAGCGTGTGGTAGAGACGAAACCTAAGGATTCACGCATATATGTGAAGCTATAGGAACTTTATGAACACAGATCTCATTTGTCTCTTTCAATTCTTGCATCACACACATACACACATCTCATTTGTCTCTTTGAATTCTTGCATCACACACACACGCACACACAATCTCTGTCTTAAATATAAGACCCCATTAACTTTTTTAAAAAAGAATAAGGAAGCTAATTAAAGTATTTTAAAGTTCACACACACACGCACACACACAAAATCTCATGTCTTAAATATAAGATCCCTTTAACTTTTTTTTTTTTCTACAGAATAAGGAAGCTAATTAAAGTATTTTAAAGTTCACACACACACATTATCTCATGTACACTAGTACAAAAAAGAGCTTTAAGACCGCCTCATTTAGACCGGATTATAGAGAATCAAGTCTTAAAAGTATGACTGGTGGCGGTTTCGAAAATATAAAGAACTTATTGGACCGGATTATAAAGGATCCGGTCTTAAAAGTATGACCGGTGGCAGTTTCGTAAATATAAAGAACACTTTTAAGACCGGATTATAAAGGATCCGGTCTTAAAAATATGACCGGTGTCACTTTCATAAATATATAGAATACTTTTAAGATCGGATTATAAAGGATCCGGTCTTAAAAGTATGACCGGTGACAATTTTGTAAATATAAAGAACTATTTTTAGACCAGATGTTACAAAGAACTGGTCCAACAAGTTTTTAAAAAATGTATGTTACTTTTAAGACTGGATAATTTTAAAAATCCGGTCTAAAAAGTTAAAAATAATAATTAAAAAAAGGTCTATTACTTTTAAGACCGGATATTATGAAGAACCGGTCTAAAAGATCATTTTTTAAGACCACATTTTTTATAACTACCGGTCTAAAAGAATTTACTCAGTGGTTCAATTTCACCACATCCCAAAATGGCCGGAGAGCACCGAACATTTCTTCTTCTTGCTTGCTCTATCATCACCCCCTCACGCACTTGCCTTTATCACGACACATTGTGGGTGTATTCTCTAGCATCACCTATTAGTCGATTTATTCTCTTTCTCCTAGCCTCCTCCTCTTCGATCTATGAGTTTACCACTATTTATTGCAATTTCTCTCTATTTCATCCTTTGGGTTTTGGTTGAGGTATACTTTGATCTTTGGGTATTATTTTGTTTCTAGATGAAATTTCCCTTTTTTTTCCTGCTGCCTTTGGAATTTCGCTTTGCTCACTCAGTTCCCATTTTCCTACACTCAAATGAGTTTGAAGTTTAACTTTATTTTTGGGTTATTTTCTGAATGATGTTTTTTGTTATAGCATCAAATCTATATGTGAATGACTCCTTCAAGAAGCTCCTCAAACTTTGATAGATAAGATCTAGGGGCGGCAGCGTTGAGGGGGCGGTGAATCGTCCTTGTTCGAGCTTCTCGAACCTCGGAGCAGCAGAGAAATCGGATCTGAGCGACACTCAAAGGACGAGAAAACCCTAGCATAGCTTCACATGGCGCAATTCCTCTCGGACTTGAAGCAGTTGAAATCGACGAGGTGAGCTTGACATGGCACAAATCCTCTCGGGGCTGGTGCCGAAGGCAGAGATGAGCAACCAGCAACAGGCGGTGAGTGGTGGAGGCAGCAGCGACGGTGGTGATTTGGTGGTGGTCGTGGCTAGGAGGGGGAGAATTTTTTTATTTTTTTTTGGTTTGTCTGAAGACTTTTAAGACCGGATATTTTAAAAATCCGGTCTAAAAAGAAGTAATTTTTGAGACCGGTCACGTATCCGATCTTAAAAGTATAACAGACTTTTAAAACAGCCTGGATCAAGACCAGTCCTAAATCCGATCTTAGGAGACTTTTTTTGTCCGGTCTTAAAAGCCTTTTTTACACCCGTGTGTCTTAAATATAAGACCCCATTAATTTTTTTTTAGAGAATAAGGAAGCTAATTAAAGTATTTATATTTATTGTTTCTTTCTCCAAACTAATTTATCTCGACTTATAAATTGATATATAATTTATTCATACATAACTTATAATATGATTAAATAATTTATTTAGTTTTCTGAATCTTTCTAAGAAAAATTCAACTATGTAGTATGTTTCTTGGTTCCTTGGACCTAATTTAAATGCTTCTTATTATTTGGCTTGGGCACAACTCTATGTATGAGAAAATATAATGGCTGGTACAAGCAGTGAACAACTTAAACCCAGTAAGAATGACATCAAATTGATATTGTTAGCTTTATGTGTTGATCTTATTAGATTTCAGTTGTTCACTTGCACCATTTACTAACCATGACCATGTAGAAGGGTGCTTTACCCTGAAATACTAATCATAAAAAGCTATTTGTTTCTCAACCACAGTTACACTATATCTCTAAAGGTTCCATGTTTTGTGCAATATAATTTTTTCTAAAAAAAAAAAAGTAGTGTACACATTATTTATTTCACGTGAGGTTATTTTGATATAACCACCAAATAAGGCCCCCTAATTTGATGGTTAAGTATACTACTACCTTTGATCTTAATTATAAGACATAGTTGACTTTTTTTTAGAGAAATTAAGGAAGCTAAATAAGATACTTAATCATTTTCATATGTTGTGTATCCTTAAATTATATATTAGTTTATTGGTCAAACTAATTAGTTTGAAGAAAAAAATAAAAATAAAAAATAATCTAAAGTAATTTAATTAGCTTCCTTAATCTCTTCAAAAAAATCAACTAGGTCTTATAATTAGAACGGGAGGAAGTACCTAGCAACTAGTGGCGGAACATAGTGATGGCCATTTGGGGCCTTGGCCCCAGCTGGCCCTGGCTGATCTTATAAAATTTGTTAGTATATATATGTATTTATTATATGATATTTTGTTTGGCTACAAATTTGACCCCAGCTAATTTTTTATCTTCTCTGTAAGGATAATGTTTGTTTCATTACTCATTGGGCTGTAAGAGAAAAGTAAAATTCTTGTTTGAGATACCGAAAAAGGTTAGTATCATCTTATATATTGTTTTGATTTATAATTATCGATTATTATTTATTTGTATTTTCAAGGTTATTTGATACTATTTAGTAAATACTCCCTTTGGTCTTTATTTAAGGAACCAACTAACAATTCTCACAAGTCAATAAAAACAGTTAAAGTCATTAAATTTGTCCTAAAATTTAAGTAATTTTCAATATTATTCCTATTAATTATACTAAACTATAATATCATATTAATTATTACTCTTTTTTTTGCTCGAAAAAATAGAATAATAATTAATTTTTATTAATTATTACTCTTGCTCACTACCTTTTTAATTATGGGTATACATGGAAAAAATATTTAATATTATTTGGAAACAAGCAAATGTCTTATAAAAATGACTAAATATATTTGTTAGTTGATACCTTATAATAAAAACAGAAAGGAGTAGTTCAATATATTTATTTTTTTGGCCCGGGCTAAATATTTCTTTTTTTCCTGGTTCCGCGACTGCTAGCAACTATAGTCAGGTATGACATACTTAACCGGCAACCATCAAGTAAGGCCTAAAATAACCGTTAATTAAGTATGGTATTTTTACGTAATAAGTGGATCCACCAATTCTTCAGCTCTAACATGAGAATTAGAGTTTTGGTCATGAGACTATTACTTTAAATCATACGTTTAGAAAAAGCAAACAGATGCACCAACGGGAGTGCCCTTTAAGCACATTATGAAGATTTTGATATTAAAATTTTCAACAAATAAACCTATGGGAGTATAGGGTGCATAAATTTTCTTATTGCTGACCCAATCTATCTTTCCACGTAATTTTTCCTGAGCCTAATATTAAATAATATTTAATTTGTGATATAATTAAGGAAAAATAAAGACACCACGTGTGTGTGTGTGTGTGTATACACTCCTCCTACTCTTAAATATAAAACAATGTTGTTTTTTTGGAGATATTAATAAATCTAGTTAAATTACTTTACAATATTTATATTTATCATTTTTTTCTCTAAACTATTTTACCTAACTTATAAACTGATATATAATCTAAGAATACATAACAACATATGATATGATTAAGTAACTTAATTAGTTTTTTTAATCTTTTCAAAAAAAAATGAACTCTATTTTATATTTAAGATCGGATGGATTATATATTTATATTAGATAGCCAATGCATTTTCTGTCTTGTCAATACACCACTCACAGAAAGGAAGAAATCGCATAATTTCAGATCGTATAACTCACTTGAATATTCTCTTGGGATTTTCCCCATATTATTTGGATTCTCAAACCTTTGTGAACCCATGAGAGTATAGAATATGAAGGGGTCCTAATTAATATACATAAAACATTACCACCAAACACTAATTAGTTCAAGTATATTAAGGGGTTGTATACCAGCTTAATTAGAAGAGCTCTGAGCTCGATCTAGATTAGTTTGAACCCCCAGTAAATCCTCCTTCTTAAAAGAAGGTAGATTCAGGATACCAGATGCTCAACGTTAATATATATATATATAAAAGACATTTTCTTCATTTTATCTCTTATAATTTTCATTTTTTAAAATTAAATTGTTTCACTTACACACATATATATAACAAATGTTACGCAAATATTTTAGAGAGATCATATCACATACATATTATAGTTAAATAATTTATTTAGTTTCCTTAGTCCTTCTACATTAAATAAATAGATACTCCGTATTACAATAACCATCAGAGATGAGTATATAAAAAAGTTGTTACAAGAAAAATGATTATAATATGTTCTTTAACTGACATCAAAGTAAAGTCAGGTATATTTTCTTTTTAAACTCAATATCAGCCCCTTTGATTAATTAAGTTAATTAACCTTAACTATACTCTTCCACTACTTATATATGTAATTGATAAAAAAAAAAAAAAAAAAAAAAAAAAAAAAAAAAAAAAGGAGATCAAAATCTGAACTGCGTACTATACAAATTTCATGCACCACCTTTGGCTGTAGCAGTAAGCTTGAATTCATTTCAACGTTGGATTTATTTTTAATATACCATGTCCCCGTTTTTAATATAAGATACTAGTATTTTTTGTTTAAATTGTTTTTGAAACGAGATTTTATTTTAAGGACGCCTTCTTTTTTTTTAGAACATAAAGACTTTTATACATAAATAACATTTTAAGATTATTTTAAAAATAAAATTTATTTTACAATATTAAAAATATTTTATTCATATTTATACCAGACTCTTTTACAATCAGTTTAGAAAACATTATTTAGACCGCACTAATGCACAATCGTCCTAAACTTATATTGATATTTACAAAAATACCAACTGTCACATTTTTTTGCGTATGAATGGTCTATAGATGTAGTGTGATCTAAAAATACTTTTTTCTAGTAGTGTTTACACTATATATATATATATATATATATATATATATATATATATATATATATATATATATATTGGGAAGTGTCGATATTGAAGTTAAAACTAAAAGCAGAAACATATAATATTATGTCATCTGAAACTGAAAGCATTATTGAATGACAATTCATTGAACGGCTAATAATAATAGGGTTTAATTAAGTGCTGAGTCATAAATAAGAATTCTGCTTTCTATTGGCATCTATATATTCTGGCGTATTGACCATGTGTGGTTCGATAAGGAGGAATCCCATCACTGACAAGTCTTCATATATATCAGACAGGACTAATATTCCCGCATTTAATTAATAATTAAATTGAAAAAAAAAAAAAAAAAAACCTCTGACGATGAGCTCCCACTCTTTATTCTCAACTTGTGACTATTCTCAAAAGAGGACCATCACTGTCAATAATTCTTGGAATCCATATATATCCTAGGGACATTATTACCTCCTATAAATATAGCCGTTGATTTTTTCTTGAATTTTTGAATATTCCCGCTTTGCGTCAAGGAGATGGGATTGATTAATTATATAGCCACCATAAGAAGCTAAATTGACATCTCATTCGGTCCTAACGTATTTTATAGTTTGAATGGTATAATATGTATTTATCGAAGGGAGTAATTTAGATGTTAAAAACTGCCAAACATCAAAATTATATTTCTATATATAGAAGTAACGTAATATTGAAACCTATAACCCGCTAGTTAATTTCAGCTTCAATCATGTTCGTCACTGTGTGCTATGAAAGTGGAGTTATCAGGCATATAACATGCATTTCGTTCAATAAATTTTTATTGCCAATTAATGAGTTATGCATACCAAAACTCTCTTACAGACCTGATTTGTTTGTTGAATTGATGAGTATTGAAATTTCTTGTATGCAATATAGAAAAGAATTTGCTTATGGATATCAACATCACAGTTTTGAAATTAAAATACTAGTATATAGCAATTTTTTTGTGTAACACCCCAAATTTCATACTTTATATTGTGTCGGTTGACACATAGTGTTAGAAAAATTGACAGAGTTTGAGGTGCTACAGCTCAGAGTAATGCAGAACGAAGAGCATGCACTTACGTTTGGACAATGAGTAGCTGATATAAAATGCCCAAGCATAAGTTTGTATATTAAAAATCCCAAAGGAATATTAATGTGATACAATTATTTAGAACTCGTATAATTACAACTCTTATATAGTAACTATAAAATCTATAGCAGATATAACAATATATGTATGACATATATTCATTACATTTCAACATTAATCATACATAGCACACAGCATATGTAAGGTTACAACAATACATAGCACACAGAAAATGTAATTTCAACAACACAAGAATACATAACACAACAAATGTAATGTTCGCAACATTTGCACACTCACCCTGTGCCACGCCTCCGTGTGTCCTCAAAGCTAGGAAAACAACCATACGGCATTATCATGACTATAACCCGCACAAAGCTGAATGTATATAAATATGTGACTAAGGCCCATAAACTTAGTCACGGTGCATGACCCAATACCTAGTCTTGTCCATCACTTCATGAATCATTCTATCACATATATGCATACAAGATATAAGCGATTAAAGTTACTAGTACGCGAACGTACCTTTCACCGCATAACGCCAAAATGCCGGCCCTTTTTGAATCAGACTCCGGACTTCCTGGATATCCTATAATGTTATCGTCGGATTATTCCTTTTCCATGATATTATAAAATATTATCATATTCCCTAGAATAATATCAAAAAGGATATTTTTACCTATTTTGACATTTCTACCCTTGGTGGATTTGTTATTACAATTTTGTCATTACATATTCTTAAAAACGCCATTGCTGGATTTTCTGGGCAGATTTTGCAGCAAATTTGAAAAATCATAATCAATTCTAGAAATATCATTTTTGAGTGCTGCAAAATTCCTCATGACCCTTTACATGTATATTTTCATGAAAAAATATTCCCAGAATCTAGAACATCAAGAATCATTTCCAGTTTTATTTTTTCTCAACGCTGACCAGATATTTTTCCAGAAAACGTAGCCTAACTTCAAGGATTTTTATCTCCTTGTATAGAATTTAAAATGATACAAATTAGGTATATTTAGAAATCCCTACATGTATAATTTATTCATGTAAAATTCCATGATTTAAAGACTTCATTTACAGCATTAAATAATAGCCTTAATTTTCGCTGTCAGCAAAGAATTTTAAACCGAAAATTCTACATTTTTCACAATCTTGATCTATTGATTTCCAAAAATTATTTCCTAGCATGTTTTTACCTCATTAGGCATTTTTCAATGCATGGAGGCCTAAAAACAAGTATAGGAATTTATTCCCTAATTTTCTAGATTAAACTAACATTTATATTAAGAATTAAAAGCTAAAACTTAAGAACTTACCTCTTGAAGAACCTTGCTTCTCCATCCTCCTTCTTGCTCCAAGAACTTCACTCTTCTCTTAAACTCAACCATTTTGATATGAGTTTGGTGTGAAGAAATGAGGAGGAGAGCATTGCTATTTATAGGAAAATTCAAGGTTGTGCAATTACCAAAATGCCCTTCTTTCAACTTCTTCAACAAGTTTCTTTTCCTTCTCTCTCTCTCTCAAAAACCGTCCTCTCTCTCACCTTTATCCTCTTCCACTTTCTTTATCCCATGTGCTCTTAGTAATAAATATCTTGGATATTTGTCTCAAGTTTTATCTTATCACTTATCCTCTTATTTTAATCCCTAACCATTGGATCTAATTTGTGTTTGTTTAAATTCAATCCTCACCCTTAATCCATGGCTTAATGCTTTAATTGGTCCATTTATTTTCACAAGGATTATGCTTATTTTCTTGATTTTTCATTGGTTAATCAATTTACAAGAGGATTTAGCTTATTAATTAATTAGGACCATTGGATTTAATTACATGAACAACAATCTCAACCATTGCTCCTAGTTGCAATTGTTGACTTTTCAAAGCTTGATTAAAGTTTAATTAACATCTTAATCAAGTGCTTATATGTCCCTTGATTATAAGTGTCATTGTCTAATTGTCTTGCTAATTAATCAAGGCCATTAATACTTAATTATTCAAGCTTTAATTCTTCATCTTTGGCCCCTAATTTTCTTCAATAATCAGCCCCTTTTTTGATGATCTTAATTTACCTCTAATCATCTTGAAGAATTATGCAACTAATCTCAATTAGTGCAAGCTTATTTTGTTAAGGATAATTGTTAATAGATAACAATTAAACTAAGTGTTTCCTTAATCCCTTTTCTTGTCTTATGATCATTTAAAAAAGCTATTATTCCATGTGATTTAATGTTACATTTTATAGCCCCTAATATGTAGCCTCATATCCAACCATTTGTCCACTAATTTCCTAGTGAAATATTGATAAAATTATAATCAATTGATTATAATCATTTAAGATACATATTCACCTTTGTATTTTAGTAATTATTTGCTAAAATACAATGTTTATAAGAGTTATGAAAATTAGGGTATTACATTTTGTCTATCTATATATCCGATTAATATTTTTTATAAAAAGATCCAATTAATTAATTGCTTGGTGCTAATCCCTATTGCTGGAGGGCTTTTTTTTACGTTGATCAGTGAGGGCATTTCGCATTTTCACGTCTTATATTGCAGGGTCGTGTATAAGAATGATGTAGAAATTCAACATTTTACGTATGAATAATTGCATATTGTGTGCTTAAGAAGGAATTCTTAAGAAGGATAGGGAACATGGTTGAAAAGACACTTAGGCCTTGTTTGGTACACAGATTTGGTGGGAAGGGAAAGGAACATTAGCAAGTTCCTCCGTTTGGTACGCATTTTAGACAAATCTTTCTGGGAACCCAAGTTCCCGGGCCCACAAATCTTCCCTCATATGTGGTAAGATCAAATCCCACCAAAATTGGTGGGAACTCAAGTTCCCATATCACTGTTCACATCTTTTTTGACAAATTTACCCCTCAAATTTGAACTTGGCAAAAACGCTTGAACTTGACGGAAAAATTCAAACTTGGCGGGAAAGTTTGAATTTGGCGTGAAATTTTTTTACACGAGTTCGAACTTGACAAGATCATATTTTTTAAAATATATTTTAGCAACAAAAATATTTTTCTTTTTTTTTATTTTGAATTAATTATTTTTTTAGGGTAAAATAAACATTTCTTAATTCTTTACCAACTACTACCCCTTCATTTTCTTCCTACCAGACAACTCATCTTCCCTCATCTTTCAAAATCTTCCCTTCCCTTCCTTTTCTTCTTCTAAATTCTTTTCCCTCCTCAAATTTTCTTTGTACCAAACGGGGCCTTAAGATTGACCGTTCTACTTCTCCCCCTAACTCAGTCAATATAAATTAAGATAAAATGACAGGTACATATAGGTATATTTATATTGGGCCCAGGATTAAAAAAAACATGATTGAAGCAAGGTAATGCAAATATAATTGGGCCCAGGTGATAAGATAAACCAGTACAGGGAGAAATTTTTTTTTTTTTGATATTAAAAAGTTTAGGAGGGGTTCGACATCGATCCCCACTGCGCCAGCAAGACGCCGGCTCTATGAAAGACTTACACGGGACATACGAGATCGCCTACCAAAGGAGTCCCAGCGACGGCAGAGGGGATCGAACCCACGACCCAAGGGCCTAATCCTGAATCCCTTACAGTACAGGGAGAAATTAAAGTACAAAAAGAGAGTAATTCAATGTCTTGAGCCATAAGCTGGGGATGACAAAAGAATGAGCACACATAACCCCTTTGCTTCGAGCAGACGCTTGTTGTGGTGCTGGAATAGATATTGACGTATTTGAAACCCAGCAACAAGTGATCCATTCAGTGAGCATCAAAGCAGGGAAGCATAGACACGCCATATCAAAGGAGCTTCATGACGTCCACACTGTATGTAACACCCCAAATTTTGGGACTAGAAGTTTAGGAATAAGACTGAGATAAGTAGATTATTAAGTCAATAAGAGCTAAAAGTTCTAAGCTTATTATGAGGAAGAGCTTAAGATAATTATTAAAGATTATTTTTGGACCGTGAAAATTAGGAGAAAAATTGAAAAAATTATTTTGAGGATCTAGAAACATTATGAGGGTATTAAGTACGAAAAGTTTGGCCTAAATAGTTTAAAGTTATTTTCTGGATTTTAGGACCTGCTTTCTCAAAAATTCAAGGAAAAATAGTTAGAGGATAAATTATGGCCTAGAAATTTTAGAGTTGAAATTTTATTGCTTAGAGGAACTAATTGAGGAAGAAAAATCCTTATATGGAATCAAGGATTTAATTCTAACACTTATCCAATATTTGTAACTAAATGAGTAAAAGGACCAAGTTGCAAATAAGAGTTTGGAAGAGGATCAAGTGGGATAATTTTGGAGTGGGTCCCGCAATACAACACTCACTTTCCCACAATATCATTTGGTTAAACATTCAGCACCTTCCCGAGCAAAAAAAAACATTCAGCACCTTATTAAACCATTGGATACAAGGAGTCACGGGCCAATTCTCATGCAAATCAATTACTCATTATTCATTAAAAACATTTCGGCCCATTAACCCAACTTAAACTTCATCAGCGCCTTTTCCCCTTTTTTTTTTTTTTTTTTGCTACTGCCAGTTCACTGTTTAGCCATTGGCCGACTGCGGATCGAGGTTATGTCGGGCGTATATGAGACCTCTCCCTGGAGAGTTTTCTCGCATCCACAGCGACTCAAACTCGGCACCTTTTTACCAAGCCCAGCCCTTCCACTGGCAAACAACTCCCATCGGCCATTCAACCAGGTAGAGGAAAAGAGATAGGGAGAGATCAGCCATCGCTTTCATACGTTAAGCGACACCTCACCCTCTCCTTTCTTAAACTCACGCCACATCACTTTCCACAAGCACCAATTAATCAATTCAGCCTCCCTCATTCATTAACCAATGGGTCAACACACTCCCTCATATTTTCTTTTGGTCATTTCGGTTCTGCACACAAAAGAAACAGGGCGAGAGCGTGACCGAAGAGGAATCGGAGGTGAATAAGAAAATGGAAAGGAGGGGATTTCTCTCATGCAAGCTTAGATTTAGAGTGAGGTAAGCACCTAGACCTCTGTTCCAACTCTCTTTTCCTCATTTACTGCATCTTGAATGAGAAAACAGAGGTTTAAAATACTGGTTGAAAAGGGGAAAAATGAAGGAATCGATTGTATATCGCAATAGAGTGTTGGGGGGTAACTAGAGGTTAATGGACTTCTTTAATGGATTGCATGTTGGAGATGCTAAGTAAAGAGGGCTGACCGAAACTTAAGCCCCTGTTTTGATAAATAAAGTGTTGGGTTCTTTGTAAAACAAAATGATGAGAGAAGCATGTATATATGTATATGCGTAAGTGATAATAGCATAATAGGATTATAGATCACTATGCTGTTTGTTATCTCTGAATTGCTAGCCACTATTATGGATCACTAAAATGACGTCTAGGATTATTAGAATGATGATCTAAACACTAATATGAAAAGCTGAAATATTCTAGACTAAAGACATAAACTATTTGGAGTGGTCAAGAATTATTCAAAAATGAAAGTATACAGGGGATGACGTACGGTTTGGTGTTTCTATATGTTTAGATAAGCAATTCATATGTTTTAGCTATATCTAAAGGTGCTTGAAATTTATGGGGTCCCTAAATGTTAAACAAGTGATTCTGAATGTTAAAAGAATGCTCTAGAATGCTTAAGTTGATGTTATTTGGGTTACTTAGGTAGTACATCAAAACCGGGAAACAATTTCCAAACTCAATATGAAGGCCTGTAATTAGTTTGGGAAGTTAGAATAATTGTGTGATAGGTGTGATTGAAAGATATTTTGGTACTTAAGGATTTTTAATTTAAGTAGGTGTCATTAGAGGTTGATATATGAATTCCAAAATTTATAGGAATTGGCAATTGCCAGAACTCAAGAGAAAAGCGGACAAAAAAAGGGACTTTGATAAATGGATAGTTCGGAAGGAACAGCAGGTGAGTGAATAGCGTCTCTAATTTTTATAAATGATGTTTTTCATTGTTGAACCTTAATGTTTATTTTTCATACTTAAAAGTATGATTTGTGAAGGAATACTTGTTGATTGTATATGAGTAAAGAATGGTTATTATGTATTTTCTTCCAATTATTTGAAAGCATTATGCAGTCAAATGAAAATGAGACTTTTGAGATATTTTTCATAAATATTATATTGAAATGATCTTGGATTTTGGAAAGTTTATAAAGCTGGAATTTATTATTTGAAAAGGAATGTCTTTACGTGAGTTTTTAATGTTTTAAAAGGATTATATCGGCAGATTTAATTTGAAGGTAAATTTTGAAATATTGTTTGTGAAACTTCATGCTGGGGGATTTGATTATAAAATATGAGATAGAGTTGTTATTATCTTGAAAGAAGAATTTTATTACTTTGTTAAATTGCCCCCAAGCGTGCTTGGAAATGTTTTGAAGAGGACTGAATACGACCACGGTTACTAACAGAAGATCTTAGTTCTTGGTGCACCATGGTTAACTTCAAGCTCGCTTGATATTCATGGGATTTGTTCTCATGCCTGTTTCATGGACTGTGTGTCCATGCCTGTTTCATGGACTTTGTGTCCATGCCTGGTTTCATGACTTCGAGTAATGCCTGGTTAGTTACCCTCATGGACTATGTGTCAATGCTTGTTTTCATGACTTCGAGTCATGCCTGGTTAGTTACCCTCATGGACTATGTGTCCATGCTTGTTTTCATGGTTTCGAGCCATGCTTGGTTAGTTACCCTCGTGGACTATGTGGCCACGCTTGTCATTCGTTCTGTAAGAAGTTCTACGAAAAAAAAAAAGATGCAGTTTGAGAATCATGGTTAATATTGAGTATGTTAAATCAGAGGTTTTATTAGTACTTGAAAATATTTGATTAACGATATTTTATGTAGAGTTCTATTTTATTTATGATTTTAAACTGGTTTGTCAAAGAAAATAATTTATTACGTATTTTGAGGTAATTGATTGATGATTCAATATATATAGACTTTTGTTTTTTATTCATGATCTTATGCTTTTAAATGGAAGTTATTTCCATATTGATATTATTAGAAGATAAAAATATTTAAATTATTTACTCTTGTATTTTATTCAATTACAAGAATGAGACGTTATTCACCGGAAAATTTTCTTTGGTTCGGATGAGATTGCCGACCTTGAACCTCCTGCTGAGCAGTGAAGAGCCTACTCAAGGATGATCCATTTTGTAGTATTACTAGTAGATGTAACCATAACCCTAGACTTTTGTATTATTATTTAGAGTCAGATGCTCCATGTGATTTATAGGTAAGATCCATGTATTTTAGAATGCATGTTTATAAATTTAAGGCTTAAGGAATGTGAAGTTCACTCATATTCCGTGCCGGTCACCCCTCTAGGGTTCAGGGTGTGACACTGTACGTGAAAAAAGATAGTACGTAGAACCAGCAACAACATGTAAGGAGAACCTAATAGAGATGAACACATGTGCCTGCAAAGTAAAGATAAAAGCCCAAATTATATGATAACAATAATATTGTTTAATAGTAGAGTAGTAGTAGAACCAAAAATATCATTACAAAGCTGCTCAATCTGTAATGAAAATATGCAATGAGATCCATGGAGACTGGCGGCAAGACCTAGCAGAGGATGGCTCGCCTAAACCTAGAGTTTGCTCAGTTTAGACGTCACCATTCTCCTTAGCTTCATATTTGGTAAGAGAATAACGGCAACTATTGTGTTTCAGGAAGAAGAGAAATGAAAATCTGGAATATTATTGATACAAAATATTATGATGCAAGTGTGCTTTTATAAGCATCATAAGTAACAGTTGTAATCTCTCAACTATCTCTATGTTAATGGTTGTTTCCTAACTAAATTAGTTATTCTAACTACACTAACTACAATATACTCTAATACCCCCTAAGTTAGGGAATATATATCAATCATTCCCAACTTGGTAAGGAATATACAAAAGGAAGGAGGTAAAGCCTTAGCAAAAATATCAGCTAATTGGCCTTCAGACTTGATAGGAAGAAGATGCAATAATCCCTGTTGAAGCTTCTCATGTACAATATGACAATCAATATCCAAGTGTTTTGTACGCTCGTGAAATGTAGGATTAGCAGCAATATGCTAGCCGATTGGTTATCACAATACAAAGAAGCAGGACGGGAAAGAGGAGTACCAAAATCTCTTAACAAATAAGAAAGCCATTGCAGTTCACATGTGGTGGCAGCTAAAGCACAATACTCGGCTTCAGAAGAAGAAGAAGTAGAAACAATGGGTTGTTTCTTAGACCGCCATGTAATCAAAGCCTCATCAAGAAATCCACAAAAACCTGTGATAGAATGTCTTGTATCAAGACAACCTGCCCAATTAGAATCACTAAAAGCATTAAGCTTCATAGTAGAAGAAATAGGGAAGAAAAGACCTCTGCCCGGAGAACCTTTAAGATAACGCAACACATGATGAAGAGCTCAAAGATGTATATTAGTGGGCTGTTGAACAAATTGGCTCAATTGTTGAACAGCAAAGGAGATGTCAGGACAAGTATTAGTAAGATAGATCAAACGACCAACTAAAGTACGATACATAGAAGAATCAGCCAGTGGAGTACCAGAATATGCTGAAAGTTTAAGATTATGGGCCATGGGTGTGGTAGCAGGTTTACATTCCAGAAAATCAGCATCAGACAACAGATCTAAAATAAATTTCCTTTGACACATAGAAATTCCATTAGAATTACGAGCTATTTCCAAACCAAGGAAATATTTAAAATCACCAAGATCCTTGATCTTAAAACAATCATCAAGAAAGCCCTTAATGCGATTAATTTCAACCAAATCAGTACCACCCACAATGATATCATCCACATATATGAGCAAAGCAGTGAATGAAGTTTTAGTATTCTTGAGAAAGAGAGAATGATCAGCTTGGGACTGATGATAACCACATGAAACAAGAACTTTGGACAATCTAAAGAACCACTGACGACTTGCCTGTTTGAGATCATAAAGAGATCTTTGAAACTTACAAACCTTATTAGGAGAAGAAACAATCAAACAAGGAGGTGGTAACATATAAACCTCTTCATCCAAATCCCCATGTGAAAATGCATTATTAATGTCTAATTGTGTCAAATACCAATTGTGAGCTACAGCAAGGGAAAAAAACAATCGTACAATAGTCAATTTAACAACAGAGGAAAATGTATCATTATAGTCAATACCCTCAACTTGTGTATAACCTTGAGCAACAAGTTGTCCTTTATAACGATTAAGGGTACCATCAGAGTTATATTTCTTAGCAAAAACCCACTTACACCCAATAGGGCGCTTGCCATAAGGTAAATCAGTTATCACCCAAGTATTATTTAATTGTAAAGCATTAAGTTCAGCCTTAATGGCATTCCTCCAACCTTCAGATTGAATAGATTTAGAGTAGGTTTTAGGTATATCATCAGTAGAGATTGAACAAGCAAAATGATGATGAAGGGGAGAAAGACAATGATAAGAAAGGACCTTAGAAAGAGGATGATATATACCTGCCTCTAAAGAATCTGGTAAAACCGAAGCACATTGAAGGGTAAATTGATAATCATGCAGATGTGAAGGGGGCTTGTGAGGTCTGGTGGAACTTTTGGGCAAAGGTAAAGGTGAATCAGGTGGGGCATATGGAGATGGAACAACAGATGACATTAAAGGGTCAGAAAAATCAAGGGGAGGTGTCTCTTGAGGACAAGGAATAAAGTCAGGGGTAATCATAGAATCATAATTGCAAAAACGGAATATAGACTCATAAAAATAAACATGTCTAAAGATGTGAATATGCCGGTTTTGCAAATTTAAGGTAACAAAACCTTTTGTACCTGGTTTATATCCAAGGAAAATGCATTTATTTGCCCTTTTGTCAAGTTTAGTTTGGTTTTGTAAAATGGTAGAGGAAAAACAAAGACATCCAAACACTTTTAACATGCTAAAATCAGGAGGCTTGTCAAATAAAAGTTCAAAAGGAGTCTTATTACCCAAGATAGGTGTAGGTAAGCAATTTATGATATAAATGGCATGAGTAAGGGCATAAGACCAAAAAAACCTTTGGAACATGAGCTTGAAATAAAAATGCTCTAGTGACATTAAGAATATGTTGATGTTTTCTTTCAACTCTACTATTTTGTTTAGGAGTCTCAATACATGAAGTTTGATGAGTAAATCCATGTTCATTAAAAAAAATCAATCATTTGGAACTCTATACCATTATCAGACCTGATAGTCTGAACAGTGGTATTAAATTGTGTAGAAACCAATTTGACAAAAGTTTGGATGCAGGACCGAACCTCAAACTTGTGTTTAAGCAAATAAATCCATGTATACCTTGAATAATCATCAACAATTGTCAAAAAAATATCTATGACCATGCACAGAAGGTAAATGATAGGGACCCTATATATCCATATGAACTAAAGCAAATATTTTATTAGAAACATTGTTGCTTACAGGAAAAGGCAACTTTCGTTGCTTGGCAAAATGGCAAACATCACAACAATTAAAAGAAGTAGTATAAGGAATATCCGGATACTGTTTATGAAGAGAATACAAGGTCTATTTGGACAAATGTCCTAAGCGAAAATGCCAGAAATCAAATGGAGTAAAATTTGCAGTAGTGGAAATGGAACTAACTAAGGGATAGGAGATCATATCTGCACGATTCATGATGTATAAGCCCTTAATGACTGAAAGACGGAATATCACCAAGAGGGGGGGGTGAATTGGGGATATAAAATTTTCTTCTAAAAAAATACTTTGTTAGCAGTTAATGAAACAAAGATGAACAGAGTAGGATAGGGAGAGATTGAACACAATTTATACTAGTTTGATCTAAATCCTCGACCTACGTCTAGTCCCCAGACTCTCCAAGATTTCACTAACTCAAATGATTACACACTCTGTAACTCTCGGAGTAATTTTCTCACTAGAACTTACTCCCCCTTACAAGTTGTAATCAAATGTCTCAATCCCAAACTCCCAATACTTTGAGATTCTTACAATGATTGATAATCAATAATGAACTCTCTAAAAGAGCAGATTAATAAATACTGAAGATCAAAATATCCGAAGATATTGTTTGTAAGAGTAGAAACAATAAATGCTCAAGTTTCTAATTGAATGCGCAGAGTTTCGGTTGGTGATGAAATGAATGCTTCTACTATTTATAGTTGATGGCATTTAATGACTGTTGAAGAGAGATTAATCGAGCCGTTGAGTATAATAAATATATTCATTGAGTTGTGCTCTGCTTCATCTCTTCGTATTTTTCCGAAGTTAGCCGTTCTTCTCTGTTGACATTCTTCATTCGATTTGTCCGTTGAGACTCAGGTAGAATGTTGACTGGGAATAGCCGGAATGCTTTTTGCTTGCTCAGAAGTCCATTTTCCACTTTCGTGCTTCGTCTCTGGTTAAGCATTTAATATGTCTGACACAATTTTGCTTTATGATAATTTGAAGTTTAAAACTTGTTAATCATTTCTGAAACTCATAACCAAACTGATTAAACTTGGTTAGGAATAATATGAATCAATAATATAGAGTGCCCAAAGCTTAATCAATGAGTTGCAGATTACAAGGACGATGAATTCAAATACTGATGCACTTAACTCGAGTCATTCGTGATGACTTGAGTTACTCCAACTCGAGTTACATATAAGCAACTCGAGTCATAGTTATAATGCTTAAGATAGAAGAGATTTGCACATATGATGACTTGAGTCATTCATACTAATTAACTCAAGTTAAAAATGTAATTTTATTTTACACAGAAGCAAGTGAAGTATGATGACTCGAGTTATGGAGGGTGACTCGAGCCATATCAGCAATTCATCTCAGTTTAAGCTCTATGTGACTCACATAACTCGAGTTACTCATAAAACAACTTGAGTTATATCATATATTAGAAAATTGCTATCGAGAAGACATTTTCAAAAACTGAAGTACAATGCATGACTCGAGTTGATAAGTGGTAACTCGAGTTACGTCCTTTGCAAAAATTGATTTTCCTAAAAGCATGACTTAAGTCATATTTTGATAACTTGAGTTACTAAGTTCAAAAATCATTTTTCAAAGACTCAGAGATGTTTTGACTGGAGTTAAAGCATTGTAACTTGAGTTGTATTTAAACTGAGTTATTTTGACCTTAATCAACAATCATTACAACTATTAGACATCATCAAAATACATAGAGGACTAACAACGACTTCATCTGAACCAATCATCTTCTTTGAAAACTGGAGTTGAATGTGGCATTGGGATTTCTGAAAAGAAACAATACAAGACAGAGATAAGGTAAGTTTAGAAATAGAGATAAGATTGAAACGGGAATTCGGGACATATAAAACTTCCTGAATAATAAAAGAGCTAGAAAACAGAACAATGCCACTGGAGATAGCTAGTAACCTAGTACCATCAGGAAGATTAACATAAATGAGTTGAATTTTCTTATAAGATGCAAATAGAGAAAGATTAGAACATATATGATCAGTAGCACCAGAGTCTATGATCCAGAAATCAGAATAAGAATGAAATTAATGAGGAAGAATGTTACCATTTATAGAGACTTTATTAACAGATACTGAAGGCAGAGAAGAAGGTGTATCAGGCTAAACGAGAGCCAACAATTTTTGATATTGTTCTTGAGTGAAACTATATGTTTGATTAGCTACCCGAATAGGTTCAGTGCGACTCTTACCAAAAACATTATCGATGATACAAAATTGACAGTGGAGTTCCAAAATTTGAAACTCGGTGGGAAACCATGTTTCCTATAACAGGTCGCCTCAGTGTGCTTAGCTTTCCCACAATATGTACATTGCTTCACGGAAGTAGAGTAATTTGGCTTAGGCAAACCGGAGGTAGGGGAACGCGGAACAGAGGACTTAGCCAACAAAGCAATTATATCAGAAACCTGATATCCCATTTCCCTTTCTTGCTATTGAATGAGAGCAAAAACACGATTAATAGAAGGTAACGGATCTATCAATGATAAGTATATATTTTATAATTAAATAAGTACATATTATGAGATATATTGGATCGAATTTATTAATATCTTATACTTATTTAATTATCTTTTATATATTTTCTATCATTTAATTAATTATGGGATAAGAGGATAATTTGATACAACATGAACTTATATCTTATTTTATATTTTATTTGGCAGAAACATTTTAATATGAGCTGGAAGAGATAGATATCTATATACAAAGATATCATTGAACAGGAGACAATGGCGGACCCAGGTTAGTGATTGGGGGGGGAAGTGCCCCCCCTTGATTTTTTTTAAAATATATGTAAATAAAAATAAAGTAATACATATTTTCCTATAATAAGAGTAGAGTGAAGGGTTAAGAAAAAAGACGTACTAACCAGCTATCAAAGAAGACCCTATCTTGAACCAACGCAATTAAAGGGCCCAACGACACCCAAGGGCGGACCCATGTTGTAGAGAAGGGGGCACTTGAATTTGGGATTTTTTATTTTTTTGTAAAACTAATACATGTTTGAATGATTGTTCATCCTTAAATTAAGTGTCCACATTTAATACATCAAGACTGCACTTCGTAATGAGATGGGGATGAATGGTTGAATGATGGTTTAGTGCCTTATATTGAAAAAAAAATGTATTTGATAGCATTGATAATAAAACAATTATGATGGAATTCCA
The DNA here is from genome assembly GCA_019022615.1 of Acacia melanoxylon. Lineage (NCBI taxonomy): Eukaryota > Viridiplantae > Streptophyta > Magnoliopsida > Fabales > Fabaceae > Acacia > Acacia melanoxylon. The sequence goes on along the minus strand of JAFJYJ010000030.1, from coordinate 5,468,587 downwards.
AAAAATAAGGCCTAGAAGGATGATATTATAATTATATTTATTGCAGTATACTTTTTTTATTAAAATATATGTACTTAAACTTATTGAGTGCCCACATTTCATTGTAATTTATGTAGCTGCATTTATTTCTAACAGTACTTAGTCTTGCTTTTTTAAATGACAGGTTTGTAAAATAATTGTCTCTCTTATTACATCACCAGTATTCACTTGACTTCATAAATATTTTTTTGATAATTTTTTTCTTGTTTATATTCTTTTATTTTTTAATGCATTTAAAACTTTTCTTTAAAAAAAATCCTAAAATCCCCCCACCAATGATGCCCTCCTTCGTAATTTTTTGGGTCCGCCACGACAGAGAATCCGATAAAGAATGAACAAAGCAATTGGAATAAGACGTGGACCTCACACGAAAGCAATTATCACGGGATTTTAATTGTTGAAAGGATATTGTTGAGATATGCTATATATCTAATGGAAAGGAGATCAGAGATCGGCCCAACAGTCCAACACGCATAACCTAAATTCTCTAAAAAAAAAAAGACGCATAGACGCTGATAGGACAAAACTTTATAGCCTAAAACTTTGCAAGTATATGGGTCATATCAAGTAATAAAATGATAAGAAATATGTTGTTCCCACAGAGACTCAGTCAAACTAGTGATTAGGTATTAAATTTCCATTTTTTTCGTTTAAGTTGAGCAAATCAGAATTGTATCCAATAATAATAAAAAGAATTTTAATAAAAACAAGAACTTTGAGAGAGAGAGAGAGATAGAGAGAGAGAGAGAGAATTCAAATATCAAGGAGGACAACCTAGAGATACTAATCCCTTGTTTGTTTCTTAAATTTTATTCCCACTAAATTAATTCTAACTTAACTTCATCAGTTAATCTAGAGTATTAATGTTTATAAATGCATGTCGGTCCACTTATATACCTACCTCAAATAATTATGCAATGTCTCACACAATTAATTAAGATGCAATTCAAATCGGGCTCACTCTAATTTGATTATGTGGAGCTTCTAGGATATGTCTATCCTAAACATAAATTAGATTAAAATCTAATTCCACATTATTTAATCCAAGGTCAATTTAAGATTTCCTTCGTCAAGTATAATCCTAAATCTCCAAAACATGTTTAATGGTGGTCAATCACTAAACAATGAATAATAAAACAAAATTAAATACACTGAATTAATGTTAAGCAAAACTAATTAGTGAGAACAATTTCTAAGTTTCAAACAAGTTCATAATACTCTAAATTGTTAAGGAAAAGTTAGCCACATGGCTTTAAACATCATAGCAATACCAATAAAATCAGAGTTCACAGGCATAATGGAAGAAACAAGATACTGGAAAAAGAATAAAAAACTAGAAAGAGATCGTCAAGTGAAATATCAAAACCAAGAAAAAGAATAGACTCAGCAACAGCTTCTTCCAATCGTGCTCTCTCAAAGAACCGGCGATGAACAATGACTTTAAGCTACTCTCTGTTTCTCCTCCTCCCAAACGGCGCTACTGCTCTGCTTTTGTTGTTCACTACCAGCGAAAAAAAAATGACGATGAAGCTCCCAACGAAAATGACGATGAAGCTCCAAAATGCCGTCTCTGCTCTCCAAGTCGTCAGCTACTGCTCTCACGCTCTAGAGATAATTCTCTCCAGCCGCCCTATGCTCTTGGCCTTTTTTTAGGTTATTCTTCCATTCAAATTCGTGAGCCCAAAAACGTTGTCTTTGCACTTGACCCTTTTAATCAACTTCAACAATCAATTCCAAACGGTGCCATATCCCTTTTGTAGCTTTTTAGGTCTATTTTTTCATTCAATTTGTGGGCCCCATCCATTCAATCCCTTTAAATATAGGAAGCATTATTATATAATTAATAATAATAATAATAAAACCTTTATTTATTTATTTTTTTCCTAAAACTTCTAATTATTATTATTTATTTCCTAAACTCAAAAAATTTTATTTTAAATTGAAATCCCATAAATGATGCATCCAAATTGATTTCTCTTAAAATCTCAATAAATTAGTAATAATGACTTCTCAACTATATCAAAATATATCTCAAATCTATTAAAAATGAGAAGTCATCGACGCAGAATAGCAGGGAGGAAGAGATCAGCACGCACGAGACACAAGAACTGGGAACGATTAAGGGTTTTCTTCTTTTGTGGTAGCAATAAGAAGAATACTCCATAGATTTGCAATCTCCTTGCTCTTTCTTTTATTCCTTTCTTGAATCTGGATTTTAGTATAGTCATCTAAATTTTCTTTTCAACTTAGAGAACCTATGAACTTGTTTGGGTTCTAGAGATTATTCTCACGGATTAGTTTTGCTTAATTTTATTTCAGTTTATTTAATCTTCTCTTATTTGTTATTGCTTATTGGTTGGCCATCATTAAGCGTGTTTTGGGGATTTAGGGTTGAATTTGGAAGAGAGAATCTTAAATTGACCTTGGGATTAAATAATGTGGAATTATGTTTTAATCTAATTTGTGTTTAGAATAGGCATACACCTAGAATGTCCACATAATCAAATTAGAGTGAGCCCAATCTAAAACGCATCTTATTTAGTTGTGTGAGGCATTACATAATTAATTAAGGTAGGTATACATAAATGGACCGGAAGGCATTTATGGACATTAATACTCTAAATTAGCTGACTAGGTTAAGTCAAAATTAATTTAGTGGGGATAAAATCTAAGAAATAGACGAGGGATTAGTGACTCTAGGTTGCTCGTTCGATTATTGTGTAGTTTTTATTATTTTAATTTTAGTTTTAATTTCTTTTATTTTAATTAAATTCAATTTGGTTTGCTCAACTTAAACGAAAGTGTAAAATTAATTCTCAACTAAAGTTTGTAATACTAAGTCCTCATGGGAACAATATTTTTCTTATCACTTTATTACTTGATATGGCTCGTATACTTACAGAGTCTATAAGCTATAAAGTTTTGCCCTATCAATCAACATAATCTGTGATTTCACCGAAGAAAATTTGTTACTTAAACCTTTCAAAAACCCAATGACATAATCTTGTTCAACATGCCTATTATACGTTTCAATAACACCACAACAGCATTTCGGATTGCAAGAACAACAAATCAAAGGTCTCAGTGTTAGGTATTCATCCCAGAGGATTTTCAATTTGGTAAAATAGTCACTTATAAGGAGATCTCCTTACTTCGATCCCTGGATATCTTCTTGGAAATCTACAAGCCTGAAAACATCATTATAAGAAAATCGCGCGTGCAGATCCTTTCAGACGTCACTTGCCTTGTCAATTCATACAATGCTTTGTGCGAGGGAAGGTGAAATTGACCGAGTCAGCCATGACAATACCATCATGTTGCAGCGTTCCCAAGCGGAGTATAGAGGATTGGAAGTTGCCGGAACTGGAAGAGACTGATTGATGAATCGGATTTTGTTTTTCGACATCAAGGCCATTCTCATAGCCCTTGCCCATGAATAGAAATTAGGTCCAGTAAGAACCAACGAAACCAGAATCAGTGATGGATTCTCATTAGGATGCAGGTAATAATAGGGATTTTCAATCAATTGAGACGAATCGAACTGAGAAAAAGGTGTAATGCCAATTGTGCTTTCGACAGTAGAAGAATTAATTGTCATCGAGAAAGATAAGCAAAAAAAACTGGAACTCGTAAACGGAGAAAGGAAACGTGAAAGTCAAAAATAAAAAAAATAAAAAAAAATCTGAGATGAAAAAGTGCTAATGGCTATTTCCTCACGGGATGAAAAAGTAGATGAGACATGTTGAACAAAGATAGGACACAAGAGGTCAGATTAGAGCTGAGTCCACGTGATAGGATGAAGATGTGTAAAGCGGAAGCTGAGAAAAGAAAGAAAAAAAGATGAGAAGAATACAAGAAGTCAAAAACTTTCTTGCTTGGATACCATATTGTGTTTCAGGAAGAAGAGAAATAAAAATCTAGAATATTATTGATACAAAATATTATGATACAAGTGTGCTTGTATAAGCATCACAAATAACAGCTGTACAAAATAATAATCTCACACCTATCTTTATACTCAGTGGCGGACCCACATCAGTGCCAATGTGGGCAAGTGAACACACAAAATATATATAATTTGAAAGAAATTTTTAACAATTATGTATAGGTGGTACAGATGGTAAAAACTTTATACTCTCCTCTCACTCACAGGTCGAAGGTTCGAACCTTCCCAAGTATCAATTGACCCTTTTTTTTCCCCTTCCCCCAAATGCCCGACGCCGCCGCCTTTTTTTTCCCCTTCCCCCAAATTCGACGTCACACTGCCTGTTTTTCCCTTCCCCAAATTCGATGGTTTTGGAATCTGCGGATTTGCGGAGGCTGAATTTTGATTTCTCCATAGTGGACGACGCGACGGTATTGGAGTCTCTGGCCTTGCTCTCCCTTATTCTTATTTAATTTGCTACTTCTTTCTCTTCTGTGGCTGCACTCTCTGATTCACCCTCTTTTTGTTCTTTCTTTCTTTCTCCAATATTTGCACATATGGTTTCAAACATAACTATTGGATTTGCTTCGCTTGTGCTCAATCTATTATGTAGCGACATTTCTGGATTGTGTTTTGGGATTTCGTTCCTAATTGTTAATCCAAATCATCAATTATTGTTTCGAATCAACAAACTATGGCGCTTAGCATTTTGGAATTCTCCAACTTGAGATTGCTTCGAAGATATTTTCAAGAATGCTCTTGAACTTGCCATAGAGTTGTCTGGAAGAATTTGGATAGGGTGTGATAATTCCTATCCGAACCCTATACTCATCCTTGGACTCTCCAATTGTTTACTTTTCTTCCCCGTAAAAGTTATATTTCCTTGTTAAAGTCTCATCAATAGTATAGAACCCATTATTTATGTTATCTGTATAAAATAAAATTCCTTGAGGGTGTTGGTTATTCATTCTCCTTGGACTTTCTAGGCATGTAGTTATAGTAGGGGATTAAATTCTTCCTCCTGTTTGGCACTTATTAAAAATAACTGATGTGGCAACATGAAATTCTCAAGCATCTATGTTCAATTTGGCACAAACATTACCTTAAATTTCCTGCCCAAACTAGGGAAATGTGTCTAACCTATTCTCAGTGAGAGTAGTAATATTTGCCTGGTTCGACGAAAGGCTTGTAAAGTTTGCTTCTTTTATCTGTATGTAGCACTAGCACAGGAAAAATAACACATCCAATAGGGCACTCAATCACATGATAGTGAATTGTGTTTTTACTCATTTGTTTTAAAGCTATTTGCCTATGTTGATTTCATAAGTAATATGTTGCAATTTTATTTTTCACACCCAGCCAATACTGTATTACTGTTTCTTAAGTTGTTGTATAAATTAGAACATTGAACGAATGAAAGCTTTTTGCAGGACTTGCATATCCTCCTCTGTATTTCTATAATAGAGGAGTTAAAGAGTTCATTGGTACAATTAAACAACATGTTTTTCTCACGAGGTTGGTTTCTGATTTTTTCCCTTATTTACCCATTTGCTTTGTGTATTCACCCATTTACATTATGGCGGCTTCCACAAGGATCGATCGATGCAATTGCTATCAAACAAAGAACTTTTATCTCAATATGATGTGCTTCGCTCGCATCAAAGACCTAAAAGAAGCTTCTGAAAGAGAGGTGTGCTACTTGTATGATTTTTCATTAGCACATTGAATTCTACCTTTTTTTTCTAAGTCTGTTTTTCTGAAGTTTTGAGCTATTCTTCCGTTCCAATTTCCAACTTTCCTGTAGAGAAAAAGTTTGATTTTTGCTGATAACGAAGCCTATGGAATTTAATTCCTTATCTTTTCTATTGTAATCATGATTGTTTCTTTGATTTTTGCTGTCAAGATATGGAATTTAATTCCTTATCTTTTCTATTGGAATTTAATTTTGCAGCTTAGCAACTACAATTCTTTTGAGGGAGTTCTTTATTGCAAACCACACTTTGACAAACTTTTCAAAAGAACTAGTAGTCTTGACAAAAGCTTCGAAGGTAACAAAGCTTTCATTGATTAGCTTTCTTTAAATTTCATTGCTCTACATTAGCTTCATTGATTAGCTTTATTTAAATTGCTTTGGAGTTGGAAATCATAGCTTCAGTTGCTTAGTGTCCATGTATGAAAAAAGATACAATCTTATAGGTTTCGATAGAGGAAGCATTGAGATGAGCTAGCTTATAGGTTGTAACATGTTCCCTAATCTTGTCAACCTTTTTTCTTCCGAAAAATGTCAACGATACAATCTTATTTCAAACGTCTAAAACCCACAAATACAGAACCCGAATCTCAAAGTGAGCAACTTTCAAACAAGATTTCAATTCCAACTGTCCAAGAATCCTCTCAACCACCACAAGCATATCAATTTCAAAGTTTTCAATCGCCACCTCAAACAAAAGTTAATATAGAAAATCTTGAAGCGGATCCGGGAAAAAGACCTTCAATTTATTCAATGACATCAAATCCTATAGAAAGAGAGGATATTCGGAGAGCTTATTTGCTCAATGGGCCAACTCAACCAATTCTTAAACCATTCCCTCAAACGGATGTGTATGGAAAAATGCGTAGATTCAATCCTAAGTGGTATGAAGAATTTGGTTCCTGGTTGGAGTATAGTGTATCAAAAGATGCATGTTTTTGTTTATATTGTTATCTACTTGATTTGGAGGTTGGAGGTAGTGGTTCGACGCAGGAAGCGTTTGTCGGTGTGGGGTTCAAAAATTGGCATAAGAAGGATAGATTCAAAGTTCATGTTGGAGATCATAAGAGTGCTCACAATAGATGTTATCAAGCTTGTCAAGATTTGATGAAGCAAAAGCAACATATTGATATTGCTTTTTCAAATATTTCTGACCAACAAAAAATTGATTATCGTATTCGGCTGAAAACTTCTTTAGATTGTGTTAGATTCCTACTACGCAATGGTCGGTCTTTTTCGGGACATGATGAATCTATAAGTTCAAATCAACAAGGTTTATTCCTTGAAATTCTAAAGTTTTATTCTAAGCCAAATAAAGAGATGAGTGATGTGGTCTTGGAAAATGCCCCGATAATAACACATTGACTTCACCAAAGATTCGAAAGATCTTTCTCAAGCTTGTGCTTGATTTGACTCGTTAAAGCAATAATTAGTGATCTCGGTGATGATTACTTTTCCTTGCTAGTGGATGAAGCTCGTGATGTTGCAATTAAAGAACAAATGGAGGTTGTACTTCGGTATGTAAATAAAAAAGGGTCCATTGTTGAACGTTTTATTGGCATAATTCATGTTTCAGATATCTTCTTGCACAATCACTAAAAGCAGCGATTGATGGCCTATTTTCTAAACTTTGTTTAAGTTTGTCTAAATGTCGCGGGCAAGGCTATGATGGTGCTAGTAATATGCGGGGTGAATTCAAAGGGCTTAAGAGTTTGATTTTGGAAGACAACAAATCCGCATTCTACATTCATTGTTTTGCTCATCGATTACAATTGGCACTTGTGAAGGTTGCAAAACATCACGAAGATTCAAGACTTTTTTGACATGCTTCAAAAGATGGCTACTTGTTGTGGGGGGTTCATGCAAGCGGAAGGAAATTCTTCAAATGAATCGGTGTGAGGTAATAGTTGAAAGAATTGCTAGTGGTGAAATACCAACTGAAAAGGTTTAAATCAAGAGACAACCTTAAAGCGACACGGAGACACTCGTTGGGGGTCCCATTTTGGTACGGTTACAAGTGTTATCTCATTATTTTCTCCAATAATTTCCTTGATGAAAATTATTGAAGACGAAAGCCGAAAAATGATACTTGCAAGAACCGATGCAAGTTGCATTTTGTATGCCATGGAGGATTTTGAATTTGCATTCTTGTTGCATCTTATGAAATTGATCTTGGGGATTTCTTATGAGTTGTCACAAGCACTACAAAGAAAAGATCAAGACCTTTTAAATGCAATTGGTTTAGTGAAGGTAGTCAAGTCTCGTTTACAAGAGGTGAGAGACAATGGTTTTGATGAATTGCTTCAAGAAACAAACATTTTTGCCAATAAATATGATATTGACATTCCAAATATGAATGATGTTTATTGTCCTAAAGGGAGATCGAGACGGAAATTGGAATCATTCACATTCTTCCACTACTTTAAGGTGGAGTTATTTAATACAGTGATTGATACTCAGATTCAAGAATTGAATGATCGATTTGATAATGTCAATACCAAGTTGCTTGAGTGTTTGAGTTGTCTTGATCCTCGTGATTCATTTGCGAATTTTAACAAAGAAAAGTTGCTTGAGTTTGCTAGATTCTATCCTTTGGAGTTTGATGAGCTTGCAGATATTCATTTTCTGTCTTCAAGTCTCTGTAATTTTATTGTTGATGTGAGAGCTGATTCGCTTTTGGCAATTTGCAAACAATTTCGACCTTGCTTTAAAGATGGTTGAGAAGAGAAAAGATATTGTTTATCCACTGGTCTATTTGTTGATAAAGTTAACACTTGTTCTACCGGTAAGCAACCGCTAGTGTTGAGCGGGTTTTTTTCTCGCAATGACTTTTGTTAAAGATAAGTTGCGCAACCGGATGAGTGATGATTGGTTTAACTCATGCATGGTAACTTATGTTGAACGTGATATATTTGATACGATTGATGATGAAGATATAATGCAATATTTTCAAGGAATGAAGAATCGAAGAATGCTTTTGTAATCGTTCTGATGTAAAGGTTAGTTGATTCTTAATTATTATTTTTCTATGTTAAGTTGAATTTTTTTTTTCTTTTATTGTTTATATTTTTTTGTTTTTTAATGCGTTTAAAAAGTTCCTTAAAAAAAATTTTCGGGGGCTCCCACAACTAATTGTGCACCCACAAACCTAAAATCCTAGGTCCGCCACTGTTTATACTAATGGTTATTTCCTAACTAAATCAGTTATTCTAACTACACTAACTACAATATACTCTAATAGCAACCTACATAGCCATTATGAGACAACCATGTAACAGAGCGTGTCACCGATACTGGTATATCAAAAGTTGAGAGTGAGCTTTAGTGGCATTAAACTTAGGAGGAGTTTGAGCCACAAACACATGTATGATTGAGAGGCGCGATGGTGCAAGAGGAGTGAACGATGAGACCGAGTCGGGTATGAAATACGAAGCTCCTAAGAAACCATGTAAAGCTGAGGGTGAATAAAAGGGACATGCATAACAATTTCATAACCTATGCGATTTAAGTCCTCCCAGCAAAGATCACCATTATGCATGTGAAAAACTGCATAAATCCACCTAAACCAGAGAAATTGGTCATTAAATCAGTAGGGATCTGCTAGATGAAAGCTATTATGTTCCATAGCTACAGGCCGAGTTTCATTGGAAGCTAGGTTATATTCCATAACAAAAGTTATGTTTCTAGTAATGATGTGAAGAAAGTGACGATCCTCTCGGAACCATCAATGAAATTGACAGTAAAATGCAACCTCATGGAAGAAAACGAAAGTGCGATCTTCATCCATAGCGTAGAAAGTAGTAGATGGAATTCGAGTATGCAGAACAGAGCATGACTGAAGGCTAGATATAGAAGTTGCAAACCCCGCATGAATGCTTTCAGAGGAACCTCCAATACAACCCACGTGTCCACGCCATGCAAAACTGAAGATATTAATAATGGAAGTGGCTATGTGATATATCCCTATTTTATTATATATTTTTATACCTATTTATGGGATTTTATCAGTATTGTTATGCTTAAATATAGTTATTATGATTATTTTGGGTTAGGTGTTGCACAAAATAAATGGCTAAAAAGGATAAAAATGTCATATTTTATTTTCCTATATTGAATGATTTGCACGATAGTAATTTTAGTTATTTTTAATCCAAGGAAATTGAGGAATTAAAATAAAAAAGATAATCAAACCTAGAAAGAGAATGATAAACCATAACAGAAAGTGGAAATTCATATAGGCTAAAGGACCCATGAAAACAAGGCCTAAAGATTGTTTTTGAGACAAATTACATCATGGTTAGGGATCATATGTGTTAACTTATCACTTACGCTCCTTAATGGGCCTATAACCACCACTTAAGCCAAATGCATGTCTTCCATGTCCTATGAAGAGAAAAAAGTGGCCACATACAATTAATGAAGGGAAACAAGGTAATTTGTCAAGGTTACCTCCTCTTCAAGTTACAAGAAGATGGCACTTCATTAATGAAGGGCATAAGGGTCGTTTTGCATGGTTTCCTCTCCAACAAGCTATTATATGGCGCCACCTAAGAAGGATGAAGACCAATGATGACTTCTTATTTTTAATACATTTGAGATATATTTTAATATATTTGGGAAATTATTAATATTAAATTAAAATAATTTATTAAGATTTTAAGAGATATCAATTTGGGTGTATCATTTATGAGATTTCAACATAGAAAATAAGTTTTTCAGTTTATTTTAAAACAAAAAAAAAATAGAATCAGTTTATTATTTTGATTAATATTTTTTTTTTTTAGGATTGAGGACCAATAATACCCCGGACGGTCCGAACCCCCGATTCTGAAAATTTGCGTGATTTACGCAAATGTCATTATACCACTTCACTACCTGAGTGCTGGTATATATTATTTTCTTTTAAAAAGAGCATAAGGTCCGAAGGAGCAGGGGAGCCCAGATTGTTTGACGCAATTGAAGAAGAATTGAAGACAGAAATGGGCCCTACAAATTGAATAGAAGGCAAAACCTAAAAAAAGCTACAGGGGTATTTTGAATTGAACTGGAGACGCACCGTTTTTGGAAAAAGACCTAAAAGCATTGGAATTAAAAAAAAGAAAAAAGAAAAGAGAAGCAGCTGCAACATTGGGGAGAGACGGCATATTTCTAGATCATTCTCGCTGTTGTTTCACGAAAAAAGAAAGAAAGAAGAGAGAGAACAGAGCATAGCGGCTGCGAGACCTGGAGAGCATTACTCACGATTGGCTTTGGGAAAGAAAAGAGAAATAGAGCAACTGGTTTTACGGTTCATCACCGGTTCTTCGAGAGAGCACGATTGGAAGAAGTGTAGCACGGAGGAGAGAGATTGTGTCGTGGGACCAGAGGAGTCACTGTGTTTCCATTGTTCAATCCTCATCGTCTTCAACCTCTGGAATATTCTTTTTCTTGGTTGTGTTATTTCACTTGACTCTCTTTCCAGTTTCTTATTTTTTTTTCAGTATCTTGTTTCTTCCATTATGCCTCTGAACTCTGATTTTATTGGTATTGCTATGATGTTTAAAGCCATGTGTGGCTAACTTTTCCTTTGCAACTTGGAGTATTATGAACTTATTTGAGACTTAGAAATTGTTCCCACTAATTAGTTTTGCTTAATGTAAATTCAGTTTATTTAATCTTGTTTTTATTATTCATTGTTTAATGATTGGCCACCATTAAACACGCTTTTGGGGATTAGGATTAAACTAGATCGAAGGAAATCTTAAATTGACATTGGATTAAATAATGTGGAATTAAATTTTAATCTAATTTGCGTCTTCAGATAGACATATACCTGAAGCTCCGCATAATCAAATTAGAGTGGCCGAATTTGAATTGATCTTAATTAATTATATGAGACATTGTATAATTAATTGAGATAGGTATATAAATGACCGGCTACGCATTTATGACATTAATACTCTAGATTATTGATTAAGTTAGAATTAATTTAGTGGGAATAAAATCTAAAAACAAACAATAATTAAGATTCTAAGTTGTCATTCTTTTGATATTTGAATTTCGCTTCATCTCTAAAAGTTATTGTTTTTATTTAACTTCTTTTTATTAACTTTGGATACAATTCTGATTTGTTCAACTTAAACGAAAAAAAAGGAAATTTAACACCTAATCACTAGTAACTCGGCAACTCTGAATATGTCACTCTGTGCAAAACGATCGGGTAGGTCAATCCAGATGGTCGGTGAAATTGCTCTTGTTAGCCATGAACACACTATGGTGTTACACTGAAACCAAGCTGAATGTGTCGAACTCGACGAAGGCAGCGCTATTCTCATGGCTCTTGACCATGAGTGGTAATTCGGTCCAGTGAGGATAGGACTAACAAGAATCAATGCCAGATTCTCATTAGGATGGAGATAGAATGGACTCGACTGATTAGGGTTCAAAGTCACCGAAGCCGTCACGATTGAACCACCAGTGCCGGCAGAAGAAGTTTCCATGGCGGTGGTTCAGCTTTGATACCATGAAACAATCTGGATTTAACCAGAAAATTGACCTGAGATTTGAGATTGATGCAAGATTGTGAGCTATCGGGAGAGAGGGAAAGTGAAAGTGAAGTTGAGAGAGACAATGTAAACTGAGAAAATGAAATCTGAACTAATTCTTCTGTCCTCTGTACAATTGCCTTATACAGGTCTTTACACACTCTGTACATGTGGGTGTCACGTGGGTGTAGGTAACACTCTAAACAATTACAACTAAATAGCCAATTAACTAACAGACACTAAGTAAATTAAATACAATTAACAAATGAAATATCAACTATCTATCCATTATCAATTACATATCTGTCACGACATGCTGCAAAATGGGGTAATGAGTGAGTTTCATGGAGCACAAGTTATTAAAACAAAAATTCAATATAGAATTGAGGTCAGAATACTCACCATTTCATTTGAAGCTTCATTGTATTGTTCACACAAGTCCTCACACATTGTGTATTGCTTAACACTAATGCTAGAAACTATATGCTTGCCATTGAATTTTTTGCGCTTAAGCTTAAGCAGCATCCTCTTCCCAACCATTTAGTCACACTGGTCAGGAAAATCATACTCACACTTATTCAATAAAAAATGAATCCAATAAATGAAATGTAATCATGAAATAAACCAACTGAAATGAGTAAAGCAAGATGCAATAGTATTGCATCCCATACACTGATCAGAATCGCCAAGCCTTAAGCTCTGCAGTAGACTTTTCAAACAATTGGGAAGCAAAGTTGTCCCAAAATACAACAGAAGCACTCCTACTTTCATCAACAACTATGTAGTGGATCTTAAGCCTGCAGAAAGACATAAAAGCATGTTTAGGAAAGCGTTGGGACCCTTAAAAAACCTAGTTTGGGAAGGAAAAAACACAATGGAAAAAAAGCCCAGTTTATGGTGTTTGGGTAAGCTTATCAAGTCACTGGGTTTCTCCCCAAAAAGCTCCTTATTTCAAAAGTAGAATCATGAGCGTTGGGCAGAGGTTGGCGAGCCTTGGGCATTTACGCGATTGTTGTTCTCACACTTTCTCTGAGTCTGATAAAGGGGGTGATTTTTTTAATAAATTGAGGTCTACCCACTATTAAATGGTGGGGTCGGCACATGCCCCTACCATTTAATGAAATGTTTCTTTTAAGAAAGCAAATGTTCTTTTCTCTTTCTTTTTGCCTTTTATTTTTTTAATAAATATTTTTATTATTACAATATGTCCTCTTGAAATGATATCCTTTTTTATATCAAACTTCGTTGATTATTTATACCTTTATCTTCAATTATCACAATATATACAACTAATATATATATATATAATTTAATAAGATTTATATCATTTTCAGTCATTTTCTATCTTAACTGACTTTTGAAATAATAATCCAAATAAGTTTTAGTTTGGAAAAAAATCACTTCCGCCACCGTCAAATCAAACGCAAATTACATTTACAATCTGACTTTTATCCTATCTTATTTTTGTAAAAGTCATATTGAAAATAAGTTACTTCTGCTACCGCTAACTCAAACAGGCAATTGTTAGTGACTTTCTTCATTTAATGGTAACAAATTAGCCATGAATTACTATTTAAACATTATTTCAAATTATTTTAGCCTTACTTTAGTTCAATCATTTCAGGCTTCTTCTTACAGTTAGAACAAAACAATGTGTTTCCCTCATCCCTAGGCTTGGAAGCACATTTAGCACATCCATCATATGTCCACCCATGCCAGGTCTCAAGTTTTTGGATAAGACAGTTACCAACGAAACTTTCTCGGGAAAATCTATGTATGGGCCCTTTTAGGCCAAAAAATCCCAATAAGGGCCCCAACATTCTGACATTTCCATAAGAGGCCCTAGGGCCCTGATTGGTATGAAATTAATAAAAGAAAGGACATTAATACCCCTGATTAAAAAAACAAAAACCAGTCTGATTTTTGGCGCTGATAAAAAAGCTAAAATAGAAGAAAACGCAGGAACAGTTAAAAAAAAAAACGCTGAAACCAAGGTTGATGGAATTATTTCACTAGCAACCAGTTTATTCCCATCAGATGGCTAATGATCATTGTGATCGATTTTCTCTACTACTTTTGATGGAATTATCATTTTCTTGAGTTTCTGCACAAACCACTAATTCTCCTTCCGAGTTACCCATGAACCTTTAGTTTTTCAATCTTCGTTAACCTACGGAACCCGTCTTCTTGAACATTCCAAATAAACAAACTTTGGGGTAGTAGCAATTAATAATTTGACTAAGATGGTCAAAAAAATTAGTACAGTGCTAAAATTCCCATTTTTTACTATACTAATTCGTAATTATAAAGCCGTATGCATGTGGTATTTCATTTGTTGGAACAAAAAGCCGTATATGTGGGTGGCTTTTGAGTTTTAACTAATTAAGTGTATGGGCGCTAGGTTTGTATATGAATTTTTCTGTTTTACTCTACTATTTTTTTTAAAAAATTAAATTATTTCAACCAGAAAAATTTAATATAAAGAGCAGGTTAATAGAAGCTTGCTCTGTTTTGACATGAAAACAGAGGGAAAGCTATATTTTTTAGTAGGAATGGTTGAATGGGATGAAAGTACTGATATTGTTGTTAGTGACCCCTGTTATTGTTGTAAGTGACCCCTGTTATTGGTGTAAATTATCTCTGTTTTTGTTGTAATCGCCCCCTGATTTTGTTGTAAGTGACCCCTGATATTGTTGTAAGTGACCCCTGTTATTGTTGTAAGTGACCTATGTTATTGTTGTAAGTGACCCTTGTTATTGGTGTAAGTGACCCATGTTATTGTTGTAATAGCCCCCTGATTTTGTTGTAAGTGACCCCTGATATTGTTGTAAGTGACCCCTGTTATTGTTGTAAGTGACCCCTGTTATTAGTGTAAGTGACCCCTGTTATTGTTGTAATAGCCCCCTGATTTTGTTGTAAGTGACCCCTGATATTGTTGTAAGTGACCCCTGTTATTGTTGTAAGTGACCCCTGATATTGTTGTTAGCAACCCCTGTTGAAGTTGTTAATCCCGTCCATTATTTTGCAGTTCTCATTCCATGACCACATCAAAACAGAATAAAATTTTTGTTGTTGTCATTGAATAAAAATTATCAAGTTAGCATCAGTAGACAATTTACAAAATAACAAGAAGTTTTAATGTCATCCTCATGAATACAAAGGAGTCATAAATACATATGTGTCCTAACACTTTCATCCTAATACAAAGTATCCCCCTAATGTCATCTCCCTCCTCCTCTATGTCATGTCCATCCTCGTCCTCAAACTCCTCAGAAGAAGATGGCTGGTTGTTGGGTAGCTAACCTTCATGCTGGCCTCCTTGAGGTCACCTCCCTACATAGAAAAGTAATAAATTCATGACTACTTCATACCAGAACACAATTTCATGCACAAAGGTCAGAAATTAATGATCATGCACAATCTCATGAGAATGGAATTTAGATTTCTCAATTCAGAATCATAGAGACAACAAATCAGTAGAATTAACCACACTGAATGAAGTGGTACATGAAAAAAGAAAGAGAAAAATAAAATACAAACAATAAACCAAATCTGTAGAGACAACAAATCAGTAGAATCAACCACACTGAATGAAATCAACATTTTGGCAAGCCCAAAATCACCTGCTTCAACATTGAGTTCTTGTAAGTAAAATCACAATGTTCATTTTCTTCCCCCCAAAAAAAAAAAAAAAAGTAAAATCACAATGTTGTACATCACAAGGCAACGAATTCAGCCATACGAGACATGCAAAAGATTCGACTCACAAACAAATGAAATAAGTGTACAATGCAAGTTTATAAACATACCCATATTGTGCCCGTGTTTCGGCACTAATATCAACTCGTAAGTCAAGCAAGTCAAGCTGAATTCAAATTTACGAACAAGTTTAATATTCACAACATCAACCAATTGTATAGTTTAATCATCAACAACGGCAGCCAAAAGACCTGAAAACGATCAAACAAACATTGATTACCTCATAACCTAAGACTAGAAGTTATGAAGAATACACATACACAACATGAGCTAAGCAGAAGCTACCATTATGATGATGGTAATTGATCTTGACAATGGGACGCCCAATCCCCCATCTAGATTTTAATTGACGTCCCTTGAAGTCCCAAACCTGCAAAAGAACCAATTAGAAATGGAAGTTTCCATATAAAGTAGCAGATGCTGCTTTTCATTAGCCCTACTTTTTTCCTTTTTAAAAAAAAATAGATATAGGGAAACATGAAACAAAAGATGATAAGTCGTCTTCCCAAACCGATAAGGGGGAAAATAAATGAAAAGGAGGGGGAAAAAAGGACAGAGAACCGAAGAGCTTTCCGTTCCCTTGTAATAACCATATGGATTACTGTCCTAAATAAGCTAACTGTTGTGGCCGATGGGGAGGCCATAACAGGGGGTAACAATGAAACGCTCTCCCAAATGTGAGATGGGAGAAAATTTGATTAAAATATCAGCATTTCACATTAACCAATGAGGCATAGTCCAGCAAACAACACAATAATATGAAATTGTATGCTCCTATCTCCACCCAAAAGCCATAACCTTAAAGTTGGGAAAAAAATAAACCGCACATCACCGGAAAAACCTAGCCTTCACCCAAAAAATAAAAAACCCAAATGGCCTATTCCAAATCTGCCACTCCACTTCATAATGTAGAAAAAGGTTACCCATCTCTGAACAACTACAACAACTCACACAAACATCCAGTGGAGTAGCAATATCAAAGGGTGCCTATGAATAATAAGACACCCAATTTGGCCCAATAAGCCCATGTGAATGTAAGAACCCCGGCTAATTCCAAATTGAAGGTTAAACCTTTCAATCCAACCACATGCTGTCCCTAGCAAGGCAAAATTGCCACAAGCATTGATAGCACAAACCTGGAATCATATGAAAGCCATTATCAACAACAGTTGACTATTGTTCATCAAAATTGCCGTAACATCCAACAAGAGATGCAACATACACTCTAATCATAATAATAGAACCACTGTTCTCAACATCTGACATCCGAGAGTATGCAATATACTACTTTAATGGGAAGAATTAGATGAATGAGGTCTCGAGTATCAAACCTCGACCATTTCTTTATGGGGGTTCAAATACCTTGTCAAATACGAAGCAAGTGAAAATTTTAAGCTTTTCATAGAAGGCCGGGGATGGTTTTGATATAGACCTCTAACATATACTTTCCCTCTCGTTGGTAGTGGGCCTGTCACCTTATGGGACCTTCAAATCATTACCCTAATATTCCTTTTATGAATATGATTAGTATCTCCTAGAATCATGTCGCTATTATTGCTTATAATTTTGATTTATTATTTCGAGATTATGCGAGCATTCTAGGTGATTAGATCAGATTTGATGCTCTCTACTTCTCTATATATGTAACCATTGACCTAATAATAATGAGAGCTGTTTTTCATAAAATCTTTCACCCTCTAACGCAGGAAATCAAATTTGACTTGGTAAGATGCTAACCTTTACGGGTGACGGATTTTGGGGGCATGGATTCAATATATGCTCACCAAGAACAAAGTTTTGGAGTCTCCACACATATGCTTGGGCCATATCCATATGACAAGTGACCACATTGCAACAAACCCAGAACAGAACAATACATGGTGTTGGAGTAAAAACAAACGGCTTCAAAATTGGGAAAGAAAGGGAAAACATGCGATCTTGGTCAGTAATGAACTACATAGAACATTATCAGAGCACGAGAACAAGGGAAAACTTGCCTTGAAAAAACCTAATCCCTAAAATGTGTCGTACCTTTCTTTACGGATGATGGCCACAAGTTAACCGGCGACGACGACGGTGACCCTATTAGCTTCGGAGGGTCGACGGTGGCTGACGGTTTCACCTTCCCGACGGCTTCGAGAGAGACGTTGCTGAGACCACGGCCACCAGACGCGACGCGAGGGAGAGAGAGGCAGAGAGGAGAGTGATTTTGAAATGAGAAGGCCTAGGGTGTTTTTGGTCATTTCATTATACAATTACATCCCCTTTTTGGGAATTGCAAAGTCTTAGAGCCCTTTTTGGGTTTCTTTTGCCAAAAAGGGCCCTGGTACGGATTTTCCCAACTTTCTCCCTGAGCAAAGCAATATTGTAAGACGGGCATAGGGAAAAAAGATAAGGTATAAAAGGAAAACAGGTTTATGGGAGTACAGTCATCTGTTTCGTGGATATCAGAAACTAAAACCTGTAGTTATTTCGCAAGATGCTTGAGGAAGATTGTTGGCTTGATTGTGGTGGAATGAGTTGGCTTAAACTATTTGTTATATTGGATGGTATGTCTTTTGCCCTACAATAATAAATATTAAACAGTAGACAAAATGGATAAGTGGATAAGTTGTATGGAAGGGAAAATGAACAAATGTGCTTTAAACAATGTTTAAACGTAATAATGTCCAGTATATGACCTTTCGGTTAAGTCTCTGACATCTTGCAGGGGAGGATTGAAAAAAACTCTTGTTGCATTAAATGAACTACAAACTTGTGCTCTACCTGAAATTGGCCCTCAAAATAGTTTGTTAGATCGACCACAAAAGTAAGTGAGGCTTAGCAAGAATTGCTGCAAGAAACCAGATGTGATGTGTTGAAGAATGTTTTGACTTTTGACCATCTTCTAGAAATGCAATCCTTGCTAGATGTAACACCACAATAATCGGGGTCTCCATGTTCTCCAACTGATCCATGTAAGAATTTGAACAAAACACACTCAACGTCGTTGTCACTGGCAATAAATGAATGATGAATGACTAAAACATCATTAAAAAGAGCTGATAGTGAGAGTAATCAAGTTAAATGATTAAATGAACTGAATATTGTTTCAAGAATGAAATGCATTAGTGGAATAAAATTTGTTGCTCAATGTCAGTGAGCAACATCCTTAGTTTGTTGTTGGTCTCATTATCTCTACGATACTCCTCAAGTGAACCCACAGTTTTCACTGAAGCAACAATATCTGCAATAAGACATATCTGGATATAATGGTTAGTTCAATTGTCATGAACGAATATGATGACTACAGAACCGCCCTTACCAATCAAGTAGGCTACAAAATTCCTCTCCTGAGACCTCAAAATATCTAGAATAGGTAAGAAAGAGTAAGCGTTAAGGGGTATATTTCCATCTTCCTCTTGGGCAAATGTTTGCTGAGTGAAAATGATCTTGAACTGATAAGATGTTGCCCTGTACTGATTTGAATTCTGAGAGACAATGCAATGAAGTAAGTCTTTCCTTCAACTAAATTGTGTCGAAATGTGTTACTCGTATTACTATTCCTAGGTATCACACTTGTTTGAAAAAGACATAATTCTGCATTTTATATATGCGATAATTCACTAATGATCTACTGCCATACCTCCTCATCAACTAATATCATTGTTGTATAGAATAATTCGGAAGGGGATGACTTCTGTGACACGTTCCACTTCCTGAATACACGAACAACAATTGACTACCTATCGGTACCATCATTGACTTCTCTGAGGAGAGAACAACGAGACATTGTTGAATTAGGATTGAATGAAAGGAAGAATGTGAAACTGTAAGAGGAAGGGGTGTGGGTGGACTTGCACAATAGGAACAAAATACTTATAGATGGGATGAAATTTTCAAATTGGAAATTGGCGGTTAACATCTTGGGCATTTATGAATTGTCTTCCCTCCAGAAAAATTTGAATAGCCTACGCGCCAAGAAAAGCATCAATTAAAAAGTCAGACATTTTAGCAAGGATGAAGGATGAAAAATTAGTAGTCTAACTACATGTTCAAAGCCACACAGATATTAGGGAGCGTCGTTTTAGTGAAACTGGCCCATTCTTCATGCAGGTGCACCATTACAGAGGTAAAAATCGCCAATGTTCTGTTGTAGAACACAGATGTCCAGCTCTAGTGAGCTGGGAATGGTTTATCTTGGATCAAGGAGTCTTCCACTGATTGAGTCTCAGTGAAAGGTACTAGCTCGATAATATCTATGGTTGAGATATCGTCGAGAGAGCTCGGATCGCAATGCAACACGGGTCGGGCGTTTCGCCCGAGAGGGTGGTGTGTGTGCGGTGTGGACGAATAATAAGTAATGGAAATAGAGAGAGTCCAGAGTGCACCTGGTGGGTAATCTCCTATTTATAGGGATTACCTAGGGTTTCCCTCCCATGCAAATGCTTCCATCCTTCAGCCATTATGCACTTCCCACGTTCTCCAGGTCTATGGTCCACTACGTGTACGGTCCTGCACATATTAGGCACGATGGAGTAGTGGGGGACCATTTACCTGGTTCCCTATTTACCTGGGTAGATTAGGGGGTTTTACTGTGGGCTCCTTACTGAGCCGGGAACCTGCCTGGCCCAATATATTGGTCCATAACAGAGTACCTGTACAAAGAGACAGGAACAATAGGGTATGCGTGTTACACATACAGAATATTGATCAAGCTGAAAAGAAGGGGTTAGTCTATCAAGGAATACAGAATATTGATCAAGATGTTTCACTAAAATGGTAACTATGACAGTCAACCATTGCCTTCAAATGTGGTCAGATTACTCCTAAGGTACAAATAGAGGCAACATCTGCATTAAACAAAGAGAGGGCTAAAACCGACACGTATATTCTTGATAGAAGAGTTGAATGGGAGAAGTTGTATTCATTTCGAGATTTGTAGAAAAACTTGCGACAATCACATTTAAGGTTGTCTGGAATGTCATATTTATTAAAATGACTGGAAAGTATATCACTAAGATAGCTATAATTAAGGATTTAAACTAATAAGACAAATCTTCATGATTCAAAATGGCTACGCATCAGCTTTTCATTCGTTCAAGGAAACCCATACCTTAAGTGGACAAACCAACATCAACATCGTTTGGAAGTCAAAAAGACTAAACCCACGACAAATGAAACAATATTAAGCAAAGACGGCTCTTGATGGATCAAATCAATATCACAAGGTGCCATGGTTACATAAAAATAGGTATGCTATTAGCCACATGGAAAAAGTAATACCCTCCAGTTTTCTAGTGAATGCAGCAAGTAATTCAAAACACTTACAGATGAAAAAGCAACATAAAAAGGTCATATGGAAAATCCCACAAGAATGGGAGATCCGTTTTATTAATAAAACAGGTAAAGACCAGCAGGTAAAAGGAACAGAAAGTTTGATGACTTCTCATTTTTAATAGATTTGAGACATATTTTGATATATTTGAGAAGTCATCAATACTAATTTAAAGAGATTTTATTGAGATTTTAAGATATATCAATTTGGATACATTATTTAGGGGATTTCAATTTAAAATAAAAATTTTTGAGTTAGGGAAATAAATAGTAATATTTAGAAGTTTTAAAAAAAGAAAAAAAGGGTTTAGGTCTTAATTAATTATTATTTTTATTATATTATTATTATACTTTGCTTTTCTTTTTCACAATCAGAGAGCACGGGTACATTATTTCCAATTCATTAAATGCTTTGGACCATTTGGAGATTGAAGGTAATTGGGCCCACAAATTGAAATACCTAAAGACCTAAAATGAAGAGGCAGGGACGAATGGAATAAAAAGCTACAAGAGGCGGCTGGATAACTTGGAGAGCAGAGACGCAATTAAAGAAAAATTAAATAATTAATAGACAAATGGGCCCCACAATTGGAAAGGAATGGGAGACCTAAAAAGCTACAAATTGAAGAGAATGGGAGGCGGCAATTTTTTCTGGAGGGAGGAAACACGACTTGCAGGGATTTTCCGCTAAATAGAGAACAGCGCCGCGACTCAAAAACCTTCCACCTCCTTCTTCCTCTCTCGCCGGCGGCTTCCCTCTCCACCACGGTCGCCGGCGAGCTTCGTCTTCACAACCACAGGACTGAGTTTCAGCAACGAGAAGGAGGAAGCAGAGGCTTAGATATTGGGGTTATTTGTTTTATCTTTACTCATTTGCCTTTGAATTCCAGTATGGCTTGAACTCTGAATTTTGTGTTGCTGTGATGTTTATTTAAGCCATGTGTGGCTAATTTCTCTTTGCAACCTAGAGGACCTTTGAACTTATAGGTGTGGATTAGACTTTGTTTTTATTATTTAGTTATAATTAATATTAATTTAGGTTACTTAATCTTGTTTAGCTTTATCTATTTAGTGTCTGATCATCACTGAATATGAATTTGAGAATTAGGATTTACCTTGAGGAAAGGAATTTTAATTAAGCTCTGAGATTAAGTAATATGGAATTAGATTGCAATTTAATTTGCGATTAGGATAGACATATACCTAATGGCCCCATATAATTGTTGAAGAGTGTGTCCGAGTTATGTTTCCTCTTGAGTAACATAACATAACAAGTTATATTTAAGAGAGGGTTGTAAATGGACCGACAGACACTTATAGCTATTTATACTTGAGATTAACAAAATTGATACTAAGACTAATTAAATTAGTGAAAACAAGGTTTATGAAGCCAATAAGGGATTAGTGACTCTGAGTTGCTCATTTTATTATTGTGGTAGTTTGTTTATTTTAGTTTTAATTTTAGTTTTCTCTTAATTAAATTTGGTTTGCTCAACTTAAACGAAATTGTAAAAATTAATGCTTAACCGAAGTTTGTGATACCAAGTCCTCGTGGGAAAGATACTTTTCTTATCACTTTTTTACTTGGTACGGCCTGTATACTTGAGGAGTTGTAGGCTTTAAAGTTTTGCCCTATCAAGTTTTTGGAGTTGAATGTGATTTTACCACTGGACAAAAGGGGATATCTGGCAAATAACATGTGCATACAAACCTAACAAACATAATCACCCGTCATTATAAAAACCACAAAGGAGCTTATTCATGGGCATGAAGATAGTTTAACTTGCAGCTATTTTTTAACATAAAGAGATATGAGTGGGTTAGTTGAATTTTCAGACCTGGCATTATACAGGACGCTCAGTCGTTGGAAGGAGAATCAAGTATTGTTGCTAGTTTGGTTTGCATTTCTATGCTTCCAAGGCATGTTTATTCTGAAGAGTGCTTACTTGAAGTGGGAAATATGATTGGAAAGACCCTCAAGCTGGATATTAATACCTTGGCACAATGTCAAAACCGGAATATGATGGTGGAAATAGGGACGTTTGCGAGAGTAAGTGTAGAAGTGGACTTGAATCAACCTTTGAAATCCAGGTTTGTCATTAGATCTACAATTTACACTGTGGAATATGATGGACTTGATTTAATTCGTTTTAAGTGTGGTAAATATGGACATTCTCAAGAGAAGTGCTCGCTAGTTTGAATCACAAAGGATCCACTAGAGGGAGCTCGGACAGAAGTGAACATTGGCCATGCTTCAAAAAACCCAAGGTGTTGCCATGCTCAGTTAAAGCCCTTGGTAAGCGTTCTAAGAATCAACTTAGAAGAAGAATTTGACTCATGGATGTTAGCAAAAAGCAACTCTAGAAAAAGAAGCCACAAATTAGAGGTAGGAAGGAAGTTGGGAAAAATACCCGATGATAATAGGACAAATGGGAAGGGAAAGAAATCTGCCTCAGGTACAAGGTTTGACGTATTGCAGGAGGTGGAGGATTGTATCGATTTAGAGGGCGTGGACCTCCATAGAAAGACAAAATTTGATGCGACTACATGGAGATGGAAAGAGGTAAGGCCCTACTAGCCACTAAAAAAGGAATCGTTGAGTCTAGAGAAAATAAAAAGTTGAATCTTGATAGGGTGAAAGTTGTACATTGGTTCTTAGGAAGTCTCACTTGAAGTCATCTACGGAGGGAGGAAATAAGGAAGGAGTAGTTGGATCTAAAGAATACGAAGAGTTGAATCTGGATGAGGGTGAAAAAAGAACATCGGTGACTATCCATTTACAACAATCCAAACCCAAATTAACCAAGCAAAAAGTGAATGATTCCAATCAAAAACCTAATGTTTTATCCTCCATACATAATAAAAAGAAAGCAGCAAGGGCCCACAATGTTATTATTGAATCTATTAATACAATAGAGCTTTCCAAAGTCAGTGAAATGAAGGAGCAGACTGTGGGAAAAAAAGAAGAAATTTGAAGAGAAGGAAATAGTGCCATGCAAACCTGAGATCGTGAATTCTTGTAGGAAAAGAACCCAAGATGGGAAGAGCGATGATGTTGACGATGGAGAGGAGGACTTGGAAGTTGTGCCGTCATCTCTGTAAGCAACAACTTTCCTTTGAGTTTCTTGTTCTCATATTTATTTATTTATTATGAATATATTGTCTTGGAATTGTCGTGGTGTCACGACTAAATTGTTTCTTAGCAGAGTTATAGATTTAATCCGGGGAAGGGATATCCAAATTCTTATTTTGCTTGAAACAAGAGTTAGTGGTGTTAAAGCTGATAGAACTATGAGCAAATTGGGTTTTAGTAATTGGATACAGTTGGAAGCCACATGTTATGCAGATGGTATTTGGATTCTCTAGCATGATGAATATGTGTCCATTAACTATGTATTTTCATCTACTCAATTGATGCATGTTCAAGTTGAACCCAAGAATTCCTCCCAAAAGTTCTTCTTAACTTGTGTTTACGGTGAGACGTGTTGTAATTTCCAGAGAATGTTGTGGAATGATTTAATTTCTATTAATCATGGAATGGATGATCCTTGGATTGTGGTGGGTGACTTCAATGCTTATTTTTCATGTGAGGATCAAAAGGGAGGTTTACAACCGAATGTTAGTTAATGAGACTATTTGAAAACTGTGTTCAGTAGTGCCGGTTTATTGAAGTAGAGTACACGAGAGATAAATATACTTGGGAAAGGAACCTCTTGAAGGAAAAAAATAAATTAGGTCTTTATTAATAATCATTGGAACTCTTGCTACTCAAGTGCAAAAGGCTTTCACCTAAGTTAAGATGGTTCAGACCATCAACCGCTACTTGTGAAATGTTCTCCAAATGATAATCACTGGTCTCTTGCTTCCCAATTTAAATGTTAAGCTGCTTGGTTACTAGAGGAAGGGTTTAGAGATATTGTGCAATAGGGTTGGAGCCATGATCAATAGAAGGAGAATGTCTCTTCCTTTACTGAGAGAGCCATGGAATGGAATCGAACCAGAGTGGGGAATATACCCGCAAGAAAGTGACTGCTGTTGAAACGAATTGAAGGAGTTGAGAGGGTATGAATAGTCAATATTTAATGCAAACCAAAAAGGAGTTATGGAAGGAGTACAACAGGGAATTAGTGTTAGTTCTCTAAGGGTTTTGATGATCTCCAATAATTGTAAACAAAGCATAAAGTTTTTGCTCTCAAATGTGTAAAACCCACTGTAAGAGCAAAACTCGAGGTTGCTGTTCAAACCTCGAGGTTTGGCCTTACGAAAAAGGACTCCGTGTTTCGGATCGAGCAAAACTCTAGGTTTCCGGAGAAACCTCCAGGTTTTCAGTGAAGCCTCCAGTTTCCGAGAAACCTCCAGGTTTCGTTATACAGAGACTTCTCATCGATTTTTCTGAAAAATGGAAAAACTCGAGGTTACTGTTCAAACCTCGAGGTTTGGACTTACAGAGAGTCTCCTTAGTTTTGAACATTTTAAAACCTCCAGTTTTGTAAGAAAACCTCCAGGTTTGAGCTAAATGAAGTTTTCTCAAAGTTTTCGAAATTAAGAGAAAACTCGAGTTTTGGGGACTTGAGTTTTCTCAAAGGTTACTGCCATCGAAGAAGCTCATGGCGTATCAATGCAATCTGTAGCAGCGTTATTTGGTAGCTTATCAGAATATGAAGGCAAGATCAAGTTCAGAAAGGGACTTGATGAAATCCATAGTAAGAGCAAAGGCATAGCTCTTAAGTCTATCAAAGAAGCTAAAGAGACAGATGATGATGAAGAGGAAGACGAAGAAAAAGAACTGGGCATGATCGTTCAAGATTCAAAAGATTCTACCGAAAGGATCAAGGGTACAAGAGATTTCACAAAGGCAGCTCCAAAGACCGAGACAAAGAAGCCAATTATATGTTATGAGTGCGAGAAGTCCGGCCACATCAAGTCCGAGTGTCCCCAACCAACAACAAGGACAAAGAAAAGAAGAAGTTCAACCGATTCAAAAAGAAAGCCTATGTCTCAGCGATTTGGGGAGATAGCTCATCTGATGAAGATGAAGCTGATGAGGAAGACAAAGCGAATATCTGTTTAGTTGCTGAAGAAGAAGAGCAACATGACAACAATGATGAGGTATACGATTCAAAACCGTCCTATGATGAATTGTTTGCTGAGTATATTGTTGTTCAAACAGAATTTGAAAAACTTGCAGAAAAATATATTGTCTTGAAAAAGAAAAATGTCACTCTTGAACTACAAGTTGAAAAGCTTTCCCATCTCGAAAATGTTGTTTGTGAAGATTGCCCTGAACTCAAGAAAAAAAATTTGCATCTTACAAAGGCACTTGAGAAATTCACTAGAGGAAGTGAAATGCTCAATGTCATTTTGAAAGAACAAAAATTCATAAATGATAAATTAGGAATCGGTTACAAACCAAATTTTGATAAAAGAAAAGGGAAAAAGAAATTTGGAGAAAAGAACTATTTGAACTATTTTCGAAAATCAGTTCATTCTTCAAATCCTTTTGCACATTGCAATTATTGTAATCGAAAGGGTCATACTACTTCTTCATGTTTTCATAAAAAAGAAGGAAAGAGTAAGCCCATGGGAAAATATCAATGGGTGCCTAAGGGATCCTACAAGGTTCCTAAGACACATACTAACCCCAAAGGATCCAAGAAAAGATGGGTACCTAAGACTTGATCTGCTGTGTCTTGCAGGTTTGTCTAAGAGCATCAAATCCCAACAAGTCGTACATTGATAGTGGATGCTCAAGACATATGACGGGAGACCAATCTAAGTTTGCTTCAATCAAGCCCAAAGATGGTGGCAAGGTGACCTTTGGTGGCAACCAATCTGGAAAGATTGCTGGAATTGGTGAAATTGGCAACAATGAAGGACCACAAATCAAAGATGTCTACCTTGTTGAAGGACTATGCCACAATCTCCTCAATGTAAGCCAAAGCACTGATAAAGGTAACTTAGTTATCTTTGACTCTGAGGAATGCTTGATAGTAAGCAAGGATGTTCTCTCTTTAGAAAATATTAAATCAAAGGCTTTATTCAGAGCTCCTAGAGATGGAAATTGTTATACACTTAATCTCTCTAGAAATGGCTGTGGTTCTGAAAAATGTTTTGTTAGTAATCTAGATGATAGTTGGCTATGGCACAAGCGATTAGCTCATGTCAATATGATCCAACTTGACAGATTACTTAAAAAGGATTTGGTTATTGGC
The DNA here is from genome assembly GCA_019022615.1 of Acacia melanoxylon. NCBI lineage: Eukaryota > Viridiplantae > Streptophyta > Magnoliopsida > Fabales > Fabaceae > Acacia > Acacia melanoxylon. Next base: position 5,441,062 of record JAFJYJ010000030.1, on the reverse strand, counting down.
ATTCCAAAACTTCAATTTAAAAACGACATGATTTGTGATGCTTGTCAAAAAGGAAAACAAACCAAATCTTCTTTCAAATCGAAAAATGAAGTTTCAACTAATAGAAAACTCCAACTACTTCATATGGATCTAGTTGGACCAGCTAGAGTAAAAAGCCTTGGTGGAAATCTTTATACCTTGGTCATAGTTGATGCTTTTTCTCGATTTGCTTGGACTATTTTCTTATCCTCGAAAGATGAAACATTTGATCAGTTTGTATGTTTTGCCAAGAAGGTCCAAAACGAGAAAGGTTTCTCAATTTCAGGTATTCGAACTGATCATGGAGGAGAATTTGAAAACCATGCATTTGCCGAGTTCTCAGACAACAATGGCATAGATCACAACTTCTCAAATTTCCCAAGGACTCCTCAACAGAATGGTGTTGTAGAAAGAAAGAATCGAGTCCTCACCGAGATGACAAGAGCAATGCTTAATGAGAACAACACTTCTCAAGTGTTATGGGCTGATGCAATGAGTACAGCTTGCTATATCTCTAATCGGGCTTATCTCCGGAAGAAGTTGAATAAGACTCCCTATGAATTTTACAAGGGAAGAAAGCCAAATTTGGGTCATTTGCATGTGTTTGGATGTAAGTGTTTCATCCACAACAATGGTAAGGATAACTTGGGAAAGTTTGATCCCAAGGCAGATGAAGGTATATTTTTGGGCTATTCAAATAGGAGTAAAGCTTATAGAGTTTTTAATACTCGTACTCGAATTGTTGAAGAGTCTATGCATGTTGTTTTCTGTGAATCCAAGACTGATAAATCCTTGGATGATGAAGAAGAAAATGTTTTCAAAAATCAATTCTTTTCGAAAACTACTCCCGCATCCGTTGAAAATCCCGAAAATGTTTTTGAGGCTTATCCCCAAAACAATCTTGAAAATCCTGATCAGTCTCAGCCTAGAGCTTGGAAGTTCATAAGGAATCATCCTTTGGACCAAGTAATAGGTGATGCAAGTCAAGAAGTAAGAACCAGAAACAGCACTTTAAATGAAGTAATTTTCTCTGCATTCATATCTCATATTGAACCCTCTAAGATAGATGAAGCCCTTTCAAACAATGACTGGGTAATAGCTATGCAAGAGGAGTTGCATCAATTTGATAGGAATCAAGTTTGAGATTTGGTACCTAGGCCCAAGGACCATCCGGTCATTGGCACCAAATGGGTATTCAAAAACAAACGAGATGAATTAGCAATCATTGTCCGTAACAAGGCAAGATTGGTTGCTAAAGGCTATAATCAAGAAGAAGGAATTGATTATGAAGAAACTTATGCTCCAGTGGCAAGATTGGAAGCCATAAGAGTTCTTCTAGCCTTTGCTTGTGTCAAAAGATTCAAGCTCTATCAAATGGATGTAAAAAATGCTTTTCTAAATGGTTTTATTCAAGAGGAAGTTTATGTAGAACAACCTCCTGGTTTTCAAGATGATCATCATCCAGATCATGTTTATCGTCTCAAAAAGGCATTATATGGTCTTAAGCAAGCTCCTAGAGCTTGGTATGAGCGATTAAGTAAGTTCCTTCTTGATCAATGATTTATTAGAGGAAAAGCAGATACAACTCTCTTCATAAAGAGTAATAAGCTTAGTGAAATTTTACTTGTTCAGATATATGTTGATGACATTATATTTGGTGCTTCTAATGATGATTTGTGTGAAGATTTTGCTAAGAGTATGCAGGAGAGTTTGAGATGTCCATGATGGGAGAACTCAACTATTTCCTTGGTCTGCAAATTAAACAAAGAAAAGATGGAATCTTCATATCTCGATCTAAGTATCTCAATGATCTCAAAGAAGTTTGGGATGGATCAATGCAAAGGAGCCGACACCCCAATGAGTTCCACCGCCTCATTGGATGCTGATGAAGAGGGCAAGGACTTTAATATTACAAGATATAGAGGGATGATTGGATCATTGCTCTATTTGACTGCAAGTCGCCCAGACATCCAATTCAATGTGGGAATGTGTGCAAGGTTTCAGTCTGCTCCAAAGGAGTCACATGCTTAATATGTGAAGAGGATATTCAGATATCTTGCTGACACAAAGACCCTTGGATTGTGGTTTCCCAAAGGTCAACTCCGAACATTTGGTGGCATATTCGATTCGAACATGCTTTGGGTACAAGATCGATAGAAAGAGTACAAGTGGCCAATGTGAATTCTTTGGTGGCTCACTTGTATCCTGGTTTATCAAGAAGCAAACCAGTGTGGCTATGTCCTCTACAGAAGCTGAATATGTAGCTGCCTCAAGTTGTTGTGCTCAAGTTTTATGGCTCAAGCAACAACTATCTGACTTGGGAATCAACTTGAAGGAGATCCCAATATTGTGTGACAACACAAGCACAATAAGCTTGGCAAAGAATCCAGTTCAACATACTCGGACCAAGCATATTGATGTGAGGCATCATTTCATAAGGGATCATGTTCAGAAGAGAGATGTCAAAGTCATGTTCATCCCAACTAATCTTCAACTTGCTGACATCTTCACCAAACCATTGGCTAAGGAGCAATTCAATTTTATAAGAAGATAATTGGGAATGGTAAATCCCAATGAACTGTAAGTATTCCTTACTCAATGTTAGTTATGGTTTTGATGATTGAAAATTACTAACTTAAGCTTCGGAGTGTCTAGACATGTTTTATGTAGGATATTGAAAAATCTTGGTTTTGCTGTCGAGAAGCAAAACCTCGAGGTTTTGGAGAAAACCTCGAGGTTTGGTCGTGGAATGTCGGGGTCAGATAACAGCTGAAACTTTTGGAGAAAGTGAAACCTCGAGTTTTCATTAGAAACCTCGAGTTTTCATAAGACCGAGATATCGAGTTTTTGAAGAATTTCAAAACCTCGAGGTTTTGGAGAAAACCTCGAGTTTTGCGCACTGACGTTTCAAAGGTTCACATAACACCTTTGAAGTCCAGGTTGGTAAACATTTATCAAATCTCGAGGTTTTCTTGAAACCTCGAGTTTTGTCGCAACTATATATATGTGATAATGTTTATGTTCTTCAAAACTCGACCTAAAACTCTAGGTTTAGCCTTGACTGTTCTCTCTTCTGTCTGATTCCCTCATTACTTGTCCCAATGGCTTCGAAATCAAAACCACATGAAGTATTCACCTCCGATTCGGACCATGAAGAATCAAATTCCTTGTTCTTACCCAAAATGTTGGAAACATCTTAATCTTCAAATCTAAACCTAGCCTCACTACCTTCTTCTCAATCTCAACACAATCGACCTAAGAGGATGAAATCCTTCCCCCAGCACTATAAATATAGGGTCGATAAACACAGATATGGAGTTCCTGTGTATCAATCATTTCTTTCGTCCACAGCGACAGGATTTGTGATTAAGGATCATTCTGAGGTTTCCCAAGAACTGTCTGGCTCCAAGGTATCTGAAGAAACTCCTGCTCTATTTGAAATCTACAATCACACTTCAGCTCCTAGAGATTTTCATAATCAACCTATTCACCTGTCCAGAGACGATGCCATTAGATTTAAAGAACAGCTCGGTCATAAAACCTTTTGCCCAGCAGTTTATGTTGATTTGGTCAAATTAAAGGAGGAATGTAACATAGACCTTATTCCCTGGCTCAAACAATTTGAACCCCTACTTTCCATAAGGGCCTCCTACAGCCCCACTCTTATTAAATTATTTTACCATTACATGGAATATGATAATATTTTTGATAGCCATGACCATCTGTTAGAAGAAAGAATTTCCACAACTATCGGGGATCACAAGATTGTTTTATCCCCTTCCTATCTCAACTCTCTTCTACAAATTTCAAATCCTCCATCAGAAGCAATACTGAGCTATACCGCTAGACAGATTTATGCTTTATTAAAACCCAACGAGTCAATTCCTGAGGGGTCCAACATTCTGAACTTTTCACCCACATCCATGCCTCCTAGGCATCGAGCTATCTGGTACATTTATGCCAGAAATCTCATTCAAAAAAATGGTCTGTTCACTCGTTTCTCACAGGAAGATTATCCTCTTTTTGCCTCTCTCATTGACCATGTACCACATAATATTGGTCACTGGATCTTTCAAGAAATGGAAAAATTTCATTTCACCCTCAGAAAGTCTTCTCAGATTCCTTTCGCAAGTCTTATCTCAGTCATCCTGTTTCATGAGAAGATTTGGTACCTACCCATGATTGACCAGCCCAAGCACCCTACACAGTTTGATAAACATATATTAGATCTCTTGGGCATTTCCTTCAACAATGACTCCAATCAATCAGAATCTTCTTCTCGCCCTCTTCTTTCTCATTCCAGTTCTCTTACCTACTTCCACTCCTCTTCTTCCACTGGACCCGCTCTCTAAGCTTCAACCTTAATTTTGAAGATGACAAAGGGGGAGAGAATTGCAAGGATTAGAGTTTGAGTTTTAGAAAGAGTTTTGAGTTTTAGAAGTGTTTTAGAGAACTTTGAAATTATGTCTCTAATGATAATGTTATTTTGGATATGTTGCTAATATGATATCTTGTAATATCTTCCAGTTTGTGAAATATAAGTTGTGATCTTTGTGTTTCAATTATGCTTCTTCTGTTGTTCATCTCTGATATCCTCTTGTTTACTTTGCAAAATGAGCATTTCACAAATTATCAACTGCAAAAATTAAACTCTTTCAAACTCTCATAGATGTTTGTTTACAAATGTTGTCATCATCAAAAAGGGGGAGAATGTTAGTTCTCTAAGGGTTTTGATGATCTCCAATAATTGTAAACAAAGCATAAAGTTTTTGCTCTCAAATGTGTAAAACCCACTGTAAGAGCAAAACTCGAGGTTACTGTTCAAACCTCGAGGTTTGGCCTTACGTAAAAGGACTCCGTGTTTCGGACGAGGAAAACTCTAGGTTTCCGCAGAAAACCTCCAGTTTCGTTATACAAAGACTTCTCATCGATTTTTCTGAAAAATGGAAAAACTCGAGGTTACTGTTCAAACCTCGAGGTTTGGACTTACAGAGAGTCTCCTTAGTTTTGAACATTTTAAAACCTCCAGTTTTGTAAGAAAACCTCCAGGTTTGAGCTAAATGAAGTTTTCTCAAAGTTTTCGAAATTAAGAGAAAACTTGAGTTTTGGGGACAAACCTCGAGGTTTGTCCGACAAAGTATCTAAGTTTTTCCAACATACAAAACCTCCAGTTTTATTCTCAAACCTCCGTGTTTCGTTTTGGTGCAAAAACTCAGAATTTCACATTTTTAGAGAAACCTCGAGTTTTGATACAAATCCTCCGGGTTTTGGCATCCAGAGAGAAAACGAATTTTCACTGGTTTTGAAAACCTCCAGGTTTCTGGAAAACCTCCGGGTTTGCACTTGGCGCGATTTTGCAAAGTTTCACATTCAAAGTGAAACCTCGAGGTTTCGATAAAACCTCGAGTATTTTCCAAACGAAAGGGTGTCGCTTTTTGCTGTGTTAAAAACCTCCGGTTTTGGTTCAAAACCTCCAGGTTTGATGTTTTGGACTTAGATCACTTTCACTTGCTATAATCCAAAACTCGAGGTTTGAAGAACAAACCTCGAGGTTTCGGCACATACTCAGAATTTCAAATTCTGTGAATTCCTTAAACCTTCTTGTTTGATCTTAATACTTCCTATGATTAATCTCTAATGTTCCTAGATATGTTTAACCACTTTTTTAGTGAGTTTCAGATGAATTAGAGAATGTTTATTGAAGGTTTAAAGATAAAGCAAAAGTGATGTCGAACATTAAATGCAAAACCCCGAAAGTTGCATACTTTTGGGTAATCCTTCGCACACGTCTACAAAGGATTAATGTCTACGGCCACATCCAAAAGAGTTTCGCTATTCCAACGGACTAATTCGTAGAGAAGTCAACCTTGAACTTCTGCACAGTTGGATTAAATGAAGGTTAGTGAGAAAAGACACCAAAACTTCCTTCAACAGCTAGATTAACACTTCAACAGATATATGGAATTGGCAACGGTCATTAAATGATCTCTGAGTATAAATAGAACAGCATTCAAGTCTTCAACAACCAACACATCACCAAAAAAACATAGCATTCAAAGTTCTTCAACCACATTTCTTTTTCACTTGTATTGTGTCTTTTGACACTTAAAGCTTCAAAGTGTTTATCAATATCCACTCTTAGAGAGAGTTTCTTTTCGTATATCATTTATTGTAAAGGATCACAAGTCGGGGACTTGGTGATTGGGTTCATTGATTGCAACTTGTAAGGGGGAGTAGGTTCTAGTGAGAGAACTACTCTTGAGTACAGAGTGTGTAATCAATTGAGATAGTGAAAATCTCAGAGAGTCTGGGGACTGGACGTAGGTCAAGAGATTGGACCGAACCAGTATAAATCCTTGTTGTTAGTTATGCTTAGTTTTGATGATGTCTTATATTGATGCCATTATCTAGAGCAAAAAGTTTATATCATATACATTGCCTAACTACTTTGTTTATTATAGGTTAGTCTAAATTAAATTATAGAGAATGATCAAGAATGGAGTTTGAAGAAAGAAGAACTCGTTAAATATCATGAGAATATCAATATTCAATTCTCTGTGATCAAATAGAAGTTGGAACGATTCAATTCGGAGTTAAATCAAGCAAGTTCAAACTTCCAGATGAATACTGGTTTGTTGGAGGGTATTTATGTAATTTCCACTCTTGAATAGCAATATTCAAGCCTCCGTGATCAAACAGAAGTTGGAACGACTCAATTCGGAGTTAAAACAAGAAAGTTCAAGCTTCCGGATGAATACTGGTTTGTTTGGGGGTATTTATGTAATTTCAGCTATTTCTATCACTTGAACAGTGTCTTGCCCGAGCATATTGAGTTTCTGAAGTCATGCTCGAGCAACAACAATGTTATGCCCGAGCAAGGTGCATTTCTAGCCCAAAATCCGCTCTTGCTCGAGCAAAGAAGAAAGCTTGCTCGAGCAAGGTTGTTCTTCAGCATACTCTATTCAGCTCTGTTTCTGGCGACCTCTGGTACTTCGATGATATCTCCCAAAATAGGAATCGGATTGACATGAAACCAGCGGAATATTAAACTAGGAATCCAACACGTACTTTTGAAAAAAATATCCAGTCCAAAGGAGTCCAGATGAGAGCGTTATGAATTTCTCAAGTCGGAACAAGAATCAACGTCACAGTCCAGACCAACCTTCGGTAATTTGAGTGTATCTCACAATATACAAATCCAATTGAGGTGAAATAGGTGCCATTGGAAACTAGACTCAAATACCTTTTCAAAAACATCAAGAACACAGAAAAATAATATCAATTCAAAGAGTTATGATGTTTTTAAATTGATAGTCTGTTCTGGATTCTGCAACAACGCTGGATAAGATCAACCTCCACTCATATGAAGTTAATGGACGAAATACAACTAGTTTGGAGTTGATTCTTATTGAAATGGAAGAAATATTTAAAGAGCTCTCTAAGGTGTATTGACCATGAATGCCCGGCAACGAAAGAATAAGTGATCATGCCCGAGCATTTCCGTAAAACACCCAAAAGCATGACCTTGCCCGAGCAAGGTGAAAAGCTTGCTCGAGCAACATCGGATCTCATTGAAGAAAGAAGGAAAGCATATGTGACCTTGCCCGAGCATCCTTCAAAAAAGAGAGAAAGTATGACCTTGCCCGAGCAAGGTTATAAGCTTGCTCGAGCAACGACGGGTTCTGAGGAAAGTTGAGATGAAGCATAAGCATCTTGCCCAAGCAACCTCCAAAAACATCTGAAAGTAAGACCTTGCCCGAGCAAGGTTCTTATCATGCCCGAGCAACATTGAGACAGAAGCAAAAATCCAAATCAGATGGTCTTACTCGAGCAGAAGAAATAGCTTGCCCGAGCATATGCTCGAGCAATAGAAAAAGGTTGCCCGAGCAACCACTATCTTTCGCCTCTGACTTGAGTTTGCCCGAGCAAACATGAAAGCATGCTCGAGCAACATCAGAAAATCTGCATATCTCCGAAAGCATGCTTTCTACCTTGCTCAAGCAACAACGATATGCTTTCACTTCTCCACCGCTGTCTGAGTCTTGCCCGAGCAAGAAAGTGAGTTTGCTCGAGCAACATCAAGAAGAAGCACTTAACAAAGAGCTTGCTCGAGCATGAAGAATTGCTTGCCCTAGCATTATGCTCGAGCAAGAGAAAAAGTCTGCCCGAGCAGACTTATGTTCGCTTCTTGAAATTGCCTCTGTCAGGAGTTTGCCTGAGCAAGGTTATGAACTTGCTCGAGCAATGTCGAAAGGAAACACTTTCTCCTTCACATTAAGTAAGCTTGCCCAAGCATCATAAACACCATGCCCGAGCATCATTGGCGAGCAAGGAAAATCCATGCTCGAGCATCAGCGAGTATGAGGTCTTTATAACTAAATCCTAAAGTGCTTGCTCGAGCAAGCCTGAGTTATTGCCCGAGCAAAGTTGCCCTTGTTTTGAAAATCCCTTCTGGACAATTTACGAAATCATTAAGTTTATCTTATTATTTCGGATTATCACTTATTAAGATTACCAAATGCTTTTAACCAAGTGTGTTGATGAGTTTCGATTATCTAAACACAAATTACCAGCAGATTTGGATAAAGCAACTTCTCTGACAGAAGCATTAAATGTTGTTACCAAAACCGGTGATATCCTCGGTAACCACTTCTCTGATCAAAGTAAAGCAACTTTTGATATTCCGTCTACGCAATAAATGCTATCTCGCAACGGTCAAGACAAATGGAATAGAGAATGTTTATGAAGAACGAAGTCAGCAAAGGTGATTGTGACCAGCGAAGCTTCATCTGTCTAACGGCTATATTCATGAGTCACAACAATTAATCTTCAAACATCTTCAACGGTCATATTCAAACATTCAAACGGGCAGATTCAAATCCTTCAACGGTCCTCAATCTTCAAGTACTATAAATACTCGAAGGTTTAAATTCTTCAAGTGAGAACAGACACATACACAGACAAAGCATTCAAAGTGTTCAATTCCTATTCTGTATATATCTTAGGATATTACTGAGCCTCAGTGTTTATCATTTATCTACTCTGTGAGAGAGTCTTATCATTTGTATTACAATTGCTCAAATCTCAAGATAGATGTATCTTGAGTGTGGGTGTACAATTACAACTTGTAAGGGGAGTGAGTCCTAGGGAGAAAGGATCATCCTGAGTATAGAGTGTGTAATTGTGTCTTGGGTTATTTGGTTACAACTTGTAAAGAGGGGTAAGTCCTAGTGAGAGGATTACTCGAGAGTGTGTAATCAAGTTACGAGATAGTGAAATCCCAGAGTGTCTGGGTACTAGACGTAGGCCAAGGAGTTGGACCGAACCAGTATAAATTCTCTGTGTCATATCTCCTTTCTGCTTTACTACTTTATCTGTTTTTCCAGTATACCACGAAAGAATTTTTGAGGATCACCTATTCACCCCCCTCTAGGTGATATTTCACCTTCACTTGTGTCTTGCTCTTCTACTCTCATCCTTGTTCATCTCTGTTTTTAGTGTTCAAAAACAGAGGTTTTCTGAAAAAGATTTTTAAAATCCCCAATTCACCCCCCTCTTGGTGATTTAGCTCCACCTTCAATTAGCACAACAGGAGCTCCTTTTATTTCAAAAGTCAAGATGCAACTGGCTAAAATAGGGAGATAAGAATAGTAATTTTTTTCATGCCTCTACCATTGTTAGGAGGTGAAAGAACTCAATTGAAGGTCTGAAGAATGATTACGAAGAATTGATTTTTGACCAGAGGGATCTTAAGAAGATAGCAATGGATTTTTATCGACAACTCTACTGTAGAGCTTTAACTCCAAAGACAAATTTTAACCTCCGACATGGTTTTCTTTTTCTTTTTGTAGAATAAGCGATCATGCTTTCTGTGAATATTAGTATTGATGAAGTTAAGTTAGCAGTCTTCGATATTAGTGCATTTAAGGCTCTAGGACCTGATGGAATTCAAGCCTTCTTCTTCCATGAATACTGGCACATTATTGGTAATTCGCTATACATAATGGTGCAAGAAATTTTTGATGATCTGTCCAAATTAATGGGAATGAATGACACCAATGTTAGTTATCATGTTTTTTGATGTTTTGATGATGATAATTATAATGTAATTAATCTTTGATATTCTATGAAAATTTGAAGTGTTTGATTTGCCTCTAGTTAAATAATAAAAGCCTTGAGTTATATGCTTCAATGATTAAATGTTTATCACTTGCTACCTCAAGGTAAAAATATTTTGACTCTAGGCATCTCTCAAAAATACCTCCAGACATGGCAATGGCATTCTTGTTATTTTACCTAAAAACTAGTTTTGCCTCAAGTCATCTAAGTGCCTCAAGTCATTCCCCGCATATGTTTCGGAAATCCACATTTAATGGCAAAATTGTAATTATATTGAAATTCATTTCCAATGGCAAAATCGTAAATATGCTGAACTTCTCTTCTTGCCTCTAGTCATTAAGTTGTGCCTCAAGTCATTCCCGATTCATTTCACGCATATGTGTTGAATCCAATTATAATGGCAAAATCGTAATTATATTGAAATTCATTTTAATGGCAAAATCGTAATTTTGCTGAACTTCTCCATTTGCCTCTAGTCACTTACTAATTGACTCTAGGCAATCTCCACACAGGAATCTGGGCATCCATGTTTGCCTCGAGGTACAACAATTAATTGCGCTCGAGTTACAATGTATTTCATTACTACGTTCACTGCTTTCACGTTTCGCTCGGGCGAGCTCCGTAATTCGATGATATCTCCCAAACCAGAGATCGGATTGAGGTGAAACCAGTGGCATATTAAACTAGACTCCCAATGCGTCATTGTGACATAAAATGCAAGTCCAAAGGAGTTCAGATGAGAGAGCTATGAATTTTGGAAGATGACAGTGAAATCAACGTCACACAGCAGACCAAGCTTCGGTAATTTGAGTGTATCTCACAAACGACAAATCCAAATGAGCTGAAACCAGTGCCATTTGAAACTATACTCAAATACCTTTTCAAAAACATCAAGATCATGAAAAACAAAGATCAATTGAAGGAGATATGATGTTTTGAAGTTGATAGTCTGTTCAAGATATTGCAAAAACACGCTGGTCAAAGAACAACCTTCATTCATCGGATCATAACGGACAAAATATAATGAGTTTGGAGCTGATTCTTTTTGCATTGGAAAGAAGACTCAAAGATATATGGGGATAAGTCATTTGCCAATTTTGGAGCTATATCAAGGACGCTACACTCACTGGAAATTAACCCTTGTGTTGATGATATTCTTGCGTTCCGAACAAGCGAGAACAAGTTCATTGAAGAAGAGTTTTTACCTCGAGTCACATATATTTTATGCCTCGAGTTAAGTGAAGGCAGAGAGCAAATGTTTTGAGAACACTTACTGCCTCGAGTCTCATCCCTGCTTGCCTCGAGTCATATTGGTTCCAACAGAAGTCACTTGACTATTTACCTTGAGTCAAGTGCTTTGCCTCAAGTCGAGAACAAAGTATTATGGCAAGATTTAGTGCCTCGAGTCACACACACTCACTTGCCTCGAGTCAAATACGACAGAGTTTGGTCTGGGAAGGCTTGCCTCAAGTCGGTTAGTTCATAGCCTCGAGTCAACATCCTTGCTTCGAAAATCACCGTGTCCGAAATCTTGGATTCTCATCTAGAACATCCTGATGAATTCCAAAAGATCTTATACTATTTCTTAACATCATTTATATCATTTGTGTATAAATTTCAGGTGATTAAAGTTTGAGATAATATCAAACTTGATAGAAATCAAAATCATCGGAAGCATTTAATGCAATTGCTGGAAAACAAACGAAGCCTCAACGGCTACTTCCAACGGACACAATAGCGAAGCACTTGATGGAACGAGATAAACGACAAAGCATTCAAATTCATCAACGACACGCAAACGGAATTAAAGCGTGTAGCGATCGAAGACAGCCTATTATTCGACTCATCTACCGCATAAGTAGGTAAAGACATTTAATGAAGGCACGAGATGTTTAAATGCTCTCAACGTAATCGATATTCAAAATGGTTACTATTCACAACGGTAATATTACACAACGGTCAAAGAGACGATTGTTTATAAATAGAGAAGCATTCAAAGATAGACGAAGAACAACAGAGACACGAGCTTACATCTTCAATATGTCAATACTCTGATATTCAATTACTCTCTGTTCTTAATGCTTACATAGTTTACTGTAGAGAGTGAGATGATAGATTATGTACTTCAGTGATTATTATTCATCTACTCGTGAGAGAGTCTAAACACATATTTGATTATCTCGCTTAGTGATCAAATCTCAAGGTTGTGGAACCTTTGAGTATGGGTGTACAATTACAACTTGTAAAGGGGAGTGAGTCCTAGGGAGAAAGGATCATCCCGAGTACGAGTCGGTAATTGTATTCTCGTAAGAGGATATCTCCGAAAGAGATTGTAAAGGCCGCACAAGTGCCCGGCTAAACTTGTGAGGTTGTAAAGGCTTTTCTCTTGTGCCGGTTAAACAAGGAGATAGTGGATTGAAAATCTCAAGTGGAGCTTGGGACTGGACGTAGGTCATTGTGGATTGGACCGAACCAGGATAAATCACGGTTGCATATTCTCTTCCCTAAACTCTTATAATTCCGTATATATGTTTGAATGACTGACTATTGCTTTATAAATTATTATTGTCATTTAAACTACCTTCGCAAGTTACGAAAAGATTTTCAAAGTTCCTAAAATTTTATCGACACCCAATTCACCCCCTCTTGGGTGATAGCCAGTCTAACATTTGGTATCGAGCGGGGCTTTTGTTTAAAGGACTTAACCGTCTCAAGAGTTACAATGGCTAATTTTGGGTGTTGCTTGCTTTCCGAAGGTTTTGATTATACTTGTTCCACCATTTTTAAAAGATATTGATTTCTGGTTTTGGAAAGCTAGAATGACTAGTTTTATCAAAGCAACGATTTTGATATGTGGGATATTTTTACAAATGTTTTTGATTTCAAACCAAGAAAGGATTGGACAGAAAAAAGAAAAGAAAATGTTTTCGTTGAACATTAGAGCAATGAAAATTTTGTACAAATCTTTAACCGAAAATGATTATGAGAAAATCAAATGTTGCTCTAGTGCTAAAGATATTTGGGATACTCTTGATTCTATTTATGCTTCTAACAATTGTGTTGAAGTTGAAAGTGTTGACAGATTCATCGAAATTTCAAACCGCACATCTATGAGTGATGAACAAATGGAAGAAGGCGAAATTAGAGAATGTTTTCATGATCCAAATCAACACAATAGAACAAGAGAAATATTACTCCCAAGATGAGCTCACGGACGATTGTGATCAATTATTATCCGGAGCTCAAGATGCACATAAGGTAAACGATTCCAATTCTTCTTGTGTAGATAAGAAAAATGATTTTGAACAATTGCATAAAATTGTTTTTCAACCAATCATTGATTCTAAAAGCAAGAATGTTTTCAAAAATAATGCTGGAAAGTTTATTGGGAAGAAAGAATATTCAAATGAGATTTATTTGAATTTTCACTCTGACGACCGACACAATACTTGCATAAAATCTCATAATGCACATCATCATATAATTTGCAATTATTGTGGTAAGTTTGGTCATATTTCTCACACATGTTATATTAGGAGAAATTCTAATGTGAGAAATAAATTTATTTGGGTTCCGAAAGGACAAGCAAAGTCCAATGCTAACAATCAAGGACCCAAGTATAAGTGGGTACCAAAATGTCCATCTAGTACTTTATGTGTGCGGGATGATTTGAATATCAATGGACATCAAGGTACGAAAAGAGAAAGAAGAAGCCAAAAGTTTCTCATGAGCCTAAAAGGAGACTCACATCTAATAGGAGAACTCTTGGAGCACCCATTGCTAGAATTACAAAGTCAAATCATAAGAAGCAATGGACACCCGCAAGAAGAATACATTTTGCCTCAAGAATGGACTATCATAGAGTACCATTCAATTATCCTGAGGAGAACATGAAGAGGAAAATCTCTCAAGTATCAAACCGAAGACTATTAAAGTCTACATTCTCTCGAGAGAGTTTTGCGATACCCCCGAGAAAACATATGAAGAACCAATGGGTAAGCAAAGCCAATCCTCCAAGTACCTAAGGCAACGATATATGGTAAAACCTCCTACACCATTATCTCGAAACATATATTGAGGTTTTATAATTTGTAACCTTAGGAATGAGCATTGCAAATTATTTTAAAATTGGGTATTCACATCCTAATTTATTTTTCAAAGAGATTGCAATGTTCAAGAACTTAATTCTTTATGCATACATGTTGATTTGAAAAGAAAGTATTTCTTTTATGCACAAAATCATGTTTAATTAATTGAGGTAAATTATCTTGATCTGGTTATACTCTTGGAGCATGTGAATTTTATTCCTACAAGCTAAAAATGATTGGATCCATGTAAGGTTGGATACCAGGAAAGAAAAAGATTTATATGGTTTTGTAGGATAAGAAAAAGCTTTTCAAGAATGCAACATAGAGAAATGATTCAAGTCTTGAGAAAGCTAAACAAGCTATGCTTGATGTTGATGGTGAACGCGATCGAAAAGAAGTTATCTACATCAATCCATCTTAACCAAGCAAGCTTCAACAAGGACAAGAGGAATTACGGTGATATCTAACTTTTACCCTATATTGTGCTTATATGAAATTCATATTTGGGTAATGAATACTTGTCCATTATTGCATTTCATTAGCAATCAATTTTTCAAAATGTTTCAGATTGCTAAATGGACCGTAAATGAATTTGTGCATAGCCTTCTGAGTTTATGTTTTGTGAAATGCACAATTCTAAAATTTGTTTTTGATGTCTATTCACTCTGTTTTGTGAAAATGCAAACAAATGTTTTAAAAAATATTCATGCTTTTATTGCATTCAAATGATGTTTAGCAATTGGAAGTTAAATCTTTGTATACTGATATATTTAGTAAGCCTATTGACTTCCTCTATGTTAGAATGAGCATCGATCTTAAACATGTTTCAAAAATGAACTTTTCATACATTGAAATTTTATTTTCATAATACATTATCAATGTTTGAAAGAACATTTGAGGTTTGAAACTATTTGCATATTTCATTATCATTCTTGAAAAATCTGATCTCATTCATGAACTGTGAATTGATAAATGCTTTTCTTTATGGATAAGATTTTATATGCTCAAACTTACATGTATTTTATCAATGACATCTTTTCAAAGATAAAGTATATTTACAAATTGTCATTGAGAAATAACATTTTTGGTATCATTTAGTTATTACCCTTTTTGATTTATTGGCTTGAACTTACTTGATTGGGTAAAACTATGTTTTTGATCTTTGATTGTTATACTCTTTGCTCCAATATCATATTGTTAAATTATATAAGAGCTTAAGAGTTGTCATGTCTAATCTTGTGTGGACTCAAAAATCATTGGGTACCAAAGAACATATATTGTTGCGGAGTTTATCAAAATGATCTCATTATCATATACAAAGAACATAAGCAAACAAATAGACCATTTCGGTGGCTATGTCTGCAAATTCTGTAACAGCACTTGAGTGACATCCCATTACTAGCAAGAAGCTTAAACCAAGTTCATAAAGAGCACATTAGCTTGATGAGAAGCCATGAGCAAAAACGAATTTTGAGATCCTATTCAAAGCTCATTTGTGATTTCTGCATCTAAAACGCATTAAGAGCAGATGGTTACAAAGACTCATCCTCCCGAAGCTCATCAATATCTGGGAGAGCCTCAATATTGATCACATCATCAGCCTAGCTACCAATAATGCATCTATGGATTACAAATGATTATAACTCAAGTAATTACGATATTACTTGAGTGAGGTATTGTATTTTGAAATAATGTTCATATATCATAATCATTTCTCTGCTCTCGCATCACTCTTAAGGCTAACTTGATTATTCATTCAAATTTTATCATATGAAGTTTAGCCTAAGAACACTCATTTTCAAAATGATCCTTATGCTTTGAATATTTTTATCATCATAAAAAGCATAAGTGATTTCGTTATACCAATTTCAATGAACTTGAAAGCTCTTAATTCTGAGATGCCATGTTGTGAGCAAAGATATTTCCAAACCTCATAACATTTGGTATCACGTTATTATTTGGTATCATTAAAGGGAATTTTTTTTATCATGCATTCATTAAGGGGGAGCTTCACATTCACATGTGTTTTATATCTTAAAGACTCATCTCTTTTATTTGAAGAAAACCCTTATTAAATTTGCTCATCTCGCATTCACTATGTTTTATTAGTTTTGATGATGAGTTAATATCATATTTTCCTTTCATTATTTTTATTTGAAAATATCATATAGAAAGGAATACTTTGATATCTGGTTGCACTAACAAATCTCTTTTGCAAAGAAAGTTTTCAATTTGTAGCAGAAGATTTTGTCATGTGTTCAATTTTCCTTAATGCACTATAATGAGAAACAATTAAATTAAGGAAAGCTGCTTTGATGTTCAATCACATTGAAGCTAAGGAAAAGGAAAACCTCTTGAAGCTAGCTGAGACATGGAACAAGAAAGCAAGAAAATGGACTTCATCGCTCATTCATCATTTGCAGAACCTACATGAGCATTTCTAATCTCTATCTTTTTATATTCAGTAGAAATTCTGCATATGTTTGATATCAATTTGCTTTAATCATGCAAGTTTAAGTTTCTTGAAAAACCTCTCCAAATTGTTTTCAGACATATTTTCATGAAAACTCTTTTTGAATCATATTAAAAATCCAATGCTTTCAAAAAGAGGAGAGAAAATTGTTTTCTTGACATATGATTAAGGAGAGACAATCATTTCTAACTTATTTTCATATTTGCCTCATCACAAGTTTATCTTCCTTACTTTAGCTTTTTGCTGATGACAAAGGGGGAGAGAGCTTGTGCAAAAGTTTTGAAATATGCTTTTAACTTACTTTGACAATTGTATGCTTTATCTGGTTTAATGGAGCTTTCTAAATTTGACAATATGCATATATCTTGTCTGCTCTTGCAATTATTTTTGGTGTCAATTGGTTCAAGTTATCTGTGCTTACTTAAAAAATCTTAAAAAAATTATTTTCAAATTTTCAAAACATTATAAGTGTTGTCATCATCAAAAAGGGGGAGAATGTTAGTTATCATGTTTTTTGATGTTTTGATGATGATAATTATAATGTAATTAATCTTTGATATTCTATGAAAATTTGAAGTGTTTGATTTGCCTCTAGTTAAATAATAAAAGCCTTGAGTTATATGCTTCAATGATTAAATGTTTATCACTTGCTACCTCAAGGTAAAAATATTTTGACTCTAGGCATCTCTCAAAAATACCTCCAGACATGGCAATGGCATTCTTGTTATTTTACCTAAAAACTAGTTTTGCCTCAAGTCATCTAAGTGCCTCAAGTCATTCCTGCATATGTTTCGGAAATCCACATTTAATGGCAAAATTGTAATTATATTGAAATTCATTTCCAATGGCAAAATCGTAAATATGCTGAACTTCTCTTCTTGCCTCTAGTCATTAAGTTGTGCCTCAAGTCATTCCCGATTCATTTCACGCATATGTGTTGAATCCAATTATAATGGCAAAATCGTAATTATATTGAAATTCATTTTAATGGCAAAATCGTAATTTTGCTGAACTTCTCCATTTGCCTCTAGTCACTTACTAATTGACTCTAGGCAATCTCCACACAGGAATCTGGGCATCCATGTTTGCCTCGAGGTACAACAATTAATTGCCTCGAGTTACAATGTATTTCAGCTACTACGTTCAGCTCTGTTTCACGTTCTGCTCGGGCGAGCTCCGGTAATTCGATGATATCTCCCAAACCAGAGATCGGATTGAGGTGAAACCAGTGGCATATTAAACTAGACTCCCAATGCGTCATTGTGACATAAAATGCAAGTCCAAAGGAGTTCAGATGAGAGAGCTATGAATTTTGGAAGATGACAGTGAAATCAACGTCACACAGCAGACCAAGCTTCGGTAATTTGAGTGTATCTCACAAACGACAAATCCAAATGAGCTGAAACCAGTGCCATTTGAAACTATACTCAAATACCTTTTCAAAAACATCAAGATCATGAAAAACAAAGATCAATTGAAGGAGATATGATGTTTTGAAGTTGATAGTCTGTTCAAGATATTGCAAAAACACGCTGGTCAAAGAACAACCTTCATTCATCGGATCATAACGGACAAAATATAATGAGTTTGGAGCTGATTCTTTTTGCATTGGAAAGAAGACTCAAAGATATATGGGGATAAGTCATTTGCCAATTTTGGAGCTATATCAAGGACGCTACACTCACTGGAAATTAACCCTTGTGTTGATGATATTCTTGCGTTCCGAACAAGCAGAGAACAAGTTCATTGAAGAAGAGTTTTTACCTCGAGTCACATATATTTTATGCCTCGAGTTAAGTGAAGGCAGAGAGCAAATGTTTTGAGAACACTTACGCCTCGAGTCTCATCCCCGCTTGCCTCGAGTCATATTGGTTCCAACAGAAGTCACTTGACTATTTACCTTGAGTCAAGTGCTCTGCCTCAAGTCAGAGAACAAAGTATTATGGCAAGATTTAGTGCCTCGAGTCACACACACTCACTTGCCTCGAGTCAAATACGACAGGAGTTTGGCTGGCTGAAGGCTTGCCTCAAGTCAGTTAGTTCATAGCCTCGAGTCAACATCCTTGCTTCAGAAAATCACCGTGTCCGAAATCTTGGATTCTCATCTAGAACATCCTGATGAATTCCAAAAGATCTTATACTATTTCTTAACATCATTTATATCATTTGTGTATAAATTTCAGGTGATTAAAGTTTGAGATAATATCAAACTTGATAGAAATCAAAATCTGTCAGAAGCATTTAATGCAATTGCTGGAAAACAAACAGAAGCCTCAACGGCTACTTCCAACGGACACAATAGCGAAGCACTTGATGGAACGAGATAAACGACAAAGCATTCAAATTCATCAACAGACACGCAAACGGAATTAAAGCGTGTAGCAGTCGAAGACAGCTATTATTCTGACTCATCTACTGCATAAGTAGGTAAAGACATTTAATGAAGGCACAGATGTTTAAATGCTCTCAACAGACCGATATTCAAAATGGTTACTATTCACAACGGTAATATTACACAACGGTCAAAGAGACGATTGTTTATAAATAGAGAAGCATTCAAAGATAGACGAAGAACAACAGAGACACGAGCTTACATCTTCAATATGTCAATACTCGATATTCAATTACTCTCGTTCTTAATGCTTACATAGTTTACTTGTAGAGAGTGAGATGATAGATTATGTACTTCAGTGATTATTATTCATCTACTCGTGAGAGAGTCTAAACACATATTTGATTATCTCGCTTAGTGATCAAATCTCAAGGTTGTGGAACCTTTGAGTATGGGTGTACAATTACAACTTGTAAAGGGGAGTGAGTCCTAGGGAGAAAGGATCATCCCGAGTACGAGTCGGTAATTGTATTCTCGTAAGAGGATATCTCCGAAAGAGATTGTAAAGGCTGCACAAGTGCCCGGCTAAACTTGTGAGGTTGTAAAGGCTTTTCTCTTGTGCCGGTTAAACAAGGAGATAGTGGATTGAAAATCTCAAGTGGAGCTTGGGACTGGACGTAGGTCATTGTGGATTGGACCGAACCAGGATAAATCACGGTTGCATATTCTCTTCCCTAAACTCTTATAATTCCAAAGATATATGTTTGAATGACTGACTATTGCTTTATAAATTATTATTGTCATTTAAACTACCTTCAATGAAGTTACGAAAAGATTTTCAAAGTTCCTAAAATTTTATCGACACCCAATTCACCCCCTTGGGTGATAGCCGTGTCTAACAACCAATATTGTACTTATCCCAAAGATGGACAACCTAGACACAATTCGAGACTTCAGACCAATTTCCTTATATGTAATGTGAGCTACAAAGCAATTACTAAAGTACTCAACAAGAGGCTCCGATTGATCATGGGCAAAGTGGTTGGAAATCATCAGTACAATTTTATCGCAAGTAGACAGAGCAATGATAATATAATCATTGTATAAGAAGTAATCAACTCAATGAAAAAGAAAAAAAGGTTCTTCTTGTTGGTTAGTAGTGAAAGTTGATTTGGAGAAAGCCTATGATAGATTGGAATGGACATTTATCAGTGATCTATGAGGGTGGTTGGTATTGAAGGAAAAATGTATGATATTATTATGGCATGTGTCTCCTCTTCTTCACTTCAGATGCTTTGGAATGGTGAACCTATTGAATCTTTTTGTCCAACTAGAGGGATCAGGCAGGGTGACCCAATTTCTCCCTACATATTCACTCTTTGTATGGAGTAACTGCATCATATAATACAAGATGCAGTTGATGAAAGGTTATGGACTCCTATTAGGCTTAGTACAAGAGGGCCACCATTGTATCATCTATTCTTTGTAGATGACTTGATCCTTTTTGGAGAAGCATCTAGCTTTCAAGTGAAGACTATGCTTGATTGTTTGGATCTCTTTTGTGGTGTATCGAGACAAAGAATGAATAGAGAAAAGACTAAGATATGGTTCTCTCGAAATGTTCATTCGTCGAGAACCATGGACTTAAGTAGGAAAATAGGGGTTGGATTAAGGGAAACACGTAGGTGTGCCAATCATCCATAAAAGAGCTTCTTATTTAACATTTTCTCCACTTATTGAGAAAACTAAGAAGAGGTTGTCTGGGTGGAAGAGAGGATATCTGAATCTTGCTAGTAGAACTACCCTTAACAAGGTTGTGTTATCAGCGTTACCCACGTACTACATGCAAACCATGTTACTCCTGAAACATATAGTCAAGGAACTAGAACAGAGCAACAGAGATTTCCTAGTTTTTCCCTGCATGTGGTTGTTTATTTTCATTGAAAAGAAAATTTCAGATTCAAGAAAAAGGTTATTCTTAGTTTTTCCCTCCTTGTGGTTGTTTATTTAGCATGCATACATACATACATACATACATACATACATAAGAATGCCAAAGATTTCATATGGATAGAGAGAGAGAGAGAGAGAGAGAGAGATATGGGATATAGATAGTAGAAGCTTGTGAGAGAATGGGAGTATGTGTTAGCAAAAAGCAACAAACGAAAAAGAAGCCTATGTTAGTAGAAAAGAATGCCAAAGACTTATCACAGACTTATCAAAAAAGAATATCAAAGTCTATGTTAGCAAAAAAAAAAAAAAAGAAGTTGAAGTTTGTGATGTGTGTGTATAAATATATATACTTTATTCAACTGGACTGATATGGTGGAAATATTTCAGGTTTGAAAAGTCTGTGAGTGAAATAAAGAATTCCGTAAATATCGAAGATTTAGAAAACTGTAATATTGTGAAGATAGCAAAATTTTCAACTGAAATAGTGGAGGGGTGTTGCCATTAAAATAGGAACAGACAAAATCACTATCAGATTCTTAATTTCTTGAGGTATGTTTTGTGTGATTTAGTTTTTTTTTTTTTGAAATAATATGTACAATAAAAATATATCACTCAACTCCTTTATTGTTTGAGTAAGTTGTTGGTCATATTTTACTGGGAAAAAAGTTACAGGTCATATTTATATTTTTGCTTGAAGGGTGGTACGGAGTATTTGAAAAATGTTCATGTTTTTCTATATTTGGAATTAATATAAAAAGAGAAAATTATTGTTTAACCTTTTATTATCATGATATTTTTTTAAGATGATGTTTTTAACATTATCATATTTTTGTTGTTTATAGGTACTAGATGTTGGAAGATGAACTTAAACTTGAAATAGGAAAAGAGTTCAAAAACTTGGATGAAGCATGGAAATTTTGGAACGAGTAAGGGTAGAAAATGGGGTTTGGATTTAGAAAGTATAATGAAAAAAGATGGTTCAATTATTACATATAAATATGTATGTTGTAAAGAGGGTGTTCAGAGAAAAGATAAAAAGGAGTCACCTCCTCCAGATATCAGCTGGAGACATGAACCAAGTGTGAGGCGAAAATGATTGTATCTCGTGTTGGTCAAACTCAAAAGTTCAAAGTCACCAAGTTTAAGGAAGAACATAATTACCTTCTTCATACATAAGAAACAAAGCACTTGTTACCATCACAGAGAAATTTGACAAAAGCTCAAGCTCGTGAAATAGATCTTGCAGATGAATCTGCACATGAACCAAAGAAAGCTTTTGACTTGATGGGTACATATGCTGGGGGTCAAGAAAATCTTGGTTATACCATGCTGGATTCAAAAAACTACTTGATGAAAAAAGGCGAAGACATATAAAGTTTGGAGAGGTGAGGCGCTTGAATATTTTCAAAAACAAATTGATAAGAATCCTTTATTTATCACAAATACCAATTGGACAGGGAACAACATATCACCAATATGTTTTGGGCAGATACTCGTATGCTACAAGACTATACACATTTTGGTAAGGTTGTATCATTGGACACAACATATAGCACAAATAAGAATTATCGACCCATTGCACTCTTTTCTAGTTTTAACCATCATAGAAGTATGGTCATTTTTGGACTATTGAGTCTTTCAAGTGGCTACTAGAAACCTTCTTGGATGCTCACACATAAAACAAGCCTCAAACTGTGTTTATTGACCAAGATCAAGATATGGCAAGAGCATTGAAAGAAGTGCTTCTTAATACAAGACATTGTTTGTGCACTTGGCATTTGTTGCAAAATGGCATTAAAACACCTTGGGAACTTGATGAAAGATGGCTCATACTTTCTGAACGACTTCAAAAAATACTTGTTTGACTATTTTCAGGTAGATAAGTTTGAAGAAGCATGGGCTGAATTATTATCTTCTTATAATGTTCATGAAAATGGGTGGTTGAAATCCACTTATAACATTAAGGAAAAATGGGCCAGGTGCTATATGAAGGATGCCTTTACACTAGGTATGAGAAGCCCACAAATCAGTAAAAGTGTGAATGATGAGGTGAAAAGATGTACAAAGCCAAATTAGATATTAATCAATTCTTCATGATATTTGACAAAGTTGTAGAAAAGAAGCGACACAAGGAAGTGCAAATTGAGTATGATTCTTGGCAAAAGATACCAAGGATGGTCAATCAAAGTGCACATATCTTGTGTCAACTTGTGCAAGCTTATACCCCCACTGCCTTGATATGTTCCAAGAACAATGAGACCTCCAATTCTCAATAGAGTTAATTGAACGTGATGAGAAAGAACAGTTGTTTACATGCACATCCCATATGATAGGTGAAAAGGGAGAATGGAAAATTGAGTTTAACCCTGATACACAGGAAATTTGTTGCAGTTGTCAGAAGTTTGAGACTATAAGGATATTTTGTTGCCATGCATTGAAAGTACACGAGTCTAAAGACATAAGAGTTTTGCCTGAGCAATATATTCTCAAGCAAAGGACCAAGGAAGCAAGAAATGGGATTGTACATAATGTCAAAGGAAATGAGATACAAGTTGATCCTAGACTTGGCATAACAAGAAGATACATGCATCTAGTGAGGAAGATGGTAAGACTAGCAACAAAGGCTACCAATACTACTAAGAGATTTACTCATGTTCTTAGCTCTATCATTAAGTAAGACAATGAGATTCCTCATGATGATGAAAATGATACTTCTGAACCAGTTATAGAGCCACAAAATATGCCATAGGGATTCAAAAAAAGAGAAGGAAAATCAAGAAAGATTCGTTGGAAAGGATGAGAAGAGAGAAATTGACAAATACCAAGAAAAGTTGTATCAAAGGTATTGAATTTTAATTTATATATAAGAAACAAAAGAAACTATTACTTATTTTGTATTTGTGTTAATTTCTAGTAGGACTCTCAAGAGGCTTCATCATCTAAGAAGCCATGTAAGAAAAAAGAAGAGGCTCCATCACACAAAAAAAAAAAGAAAAAAAAAAGGGTTGATGAAATGAAAGATTTACAAATTCAAGTTTCAATGGTTTTATACTTAGAAGCTCCAACACAAGATTTAGCATCTACATTTTCCACCCTCTACATCACTACCATTTTCATTTATAAGCTTATTAATGGTATGAATCAATAAATCAATCACTACTTGGTGTTATGCATGCCTATTATACTTTGCTATTGCTGCCACTAATATTTGCAATTGTAGGCACAACTCAAAGGACAAATTATTTTAGAATGGTGCTTGCTTTGCTTCAATCCTCTACCTTGAACATACATGGAAATCAATATTAAGCAAATCAATTCCCATCCTTCATTATAAAACTTTTGGCCAATTTCCAGCAAGTGATGTAAAATCACAATGTCCTTTATTTATGAACTTTAGAGCAATGTATGTCAAACTATATAATTTAGCATAATACCAACATTTAATGAGATTAATTGTTTCTTATGTTTATAATATTTTCAGCAAGTGATGTATGTCAAACTATATAATTCATACTTTCCTTTGTGAACTATGGGAGTCCATGGTAGTCCTGAAAGTTATCAATATGTTTAAACTGGTTTACTCCTTCAAGTGTGCAAATGCAGACATTGGTCACTATGGGAAACTGAAGTGGCAAAAATGGTTGTTATGACATGGTAAAAATACACAATCAACATAAGATGCATAGTACTGGCAAAAAAGAAAGAAAGATGCATGGTCCAATGTGTTAAGGAAGGAAATTTTGACACCACCAATAAGTCCTGGGTACCAGAAGGTCCACTCTATTTCTTCTATTTTAGGAGACATGCTAGTCTTCCATTTCTTTCAAATCTATTATACTTTATAGAAAGGCTAACGAGAGGAAAGTAGGAAAAGGAATAACATATACACCATCGATATTGACACTAATAAAGTGCATAAAATCTGCACAAATAACATAATACATACCTTGTACAAAACCAAGCATAAGAAGCATGGCATAGCATCCAAGGGCAAGGAATTGTGTAACCCAGAGATAACCTATCCTATAAAATATCAATAGTAAACCAGATGAGCACAAGTTACCAACATGACTGAACTCCATGTGACTACAGAACAATTAACACCTCAAAATCAATATCAACTTTAGAAAGCATTATTTTGAGAAGTAATGTGAAATATTGAAGATTATTGTAGACTAACTAAAAAAACAACATTGTTAAAAAAAATCAAAAGTTTAAAACAAAAAAATAAAATAAAACCATAGATAAAACCATAGGTTAGTGATTCATAAACTCAATAAACGTCAATTCTCCTCATCAACATCTCCTATTGCATTTAACTAAGTTACAATATTGCATTGAACTAACTCTGACCATATCAAAATCTCTTGCAGTAGGAGAACTCTATTTTGAAATCCCAAAAACAATTATTGATATCAACAGATTATTGCTTTTGCCACTAATATTTCCATCATTATATAGGAAGGCCATGAGTCATAAACACCATTTTTGACGCAAATAATTCTGTTTGTTGACAAATAATCCGACACACTTAAGATAGGATTAAAATAAGAAAAAGGTGAAAGTTGTGCCTGTTCCTACCATTTCATGATTTTTCACTCAAAGAGATGCATGTTATAAGCCAGGCAGTGTCTTTCTTACCAATACTATGTTGTGTTAACCACACCAAGCCCATGGACTCAACCCACATCTATGTTTTTCATCAATATCCTCCCTCCATTTCTCTGTCTCTTACCATTGGAATTGCCATCATAACTATCTAATCTCTCTCTCATTCTTAGGCCCGAGAATCAAAGGGATAGGGGCATGGATAAAACAATAAACATCATTTAATTTGATGAACCAATTCCAACTCAATTCAATGCTAGTAAACATCAAATGGTACTACCAAATCGTTGACACAATCAAAACATAGACAATGCACAATTTTGAACACAAACATTCTACTTGCAACGAATAATCAATCAAATCAAGTACCCCAAATATCGTAGAAGCATGAAAGCAAGACGAGTAATAAAATATGTCTCAGCAGCTATGTGATTAATATTATCTTTATACCACAATTGCTGACCAGGCTTAAGCCGCGGGCCATTTCTCACGGTGACTCCCATGCTCTTCCCACATGACCTATCACAACCATTTTCTCCCCTCAGCTTTACTGAATCTAAATCCACCAGAGCTTTCCCACCACCAAGTGCTGAAATTACTCGACGGTAATCAGTCAAGGTCACAATCATCGTTTAGGTTAAGGAAGGCACCGGCGAGGACCAAGAGAAGTTTCCATTTAATTCTAAAACTGTGAGATTAATATTAATGGTTTAATGATAAAAGTAAATGAACGTTGAGATTAAAATAGGATGAACGGCCAAAATCACTCGTTGAAACTAAAACAGTGTGTAAAGTTGACAAGCGCCCCCTGCCTATTGTTGCGTCGAGCATGGAAACTGGATCGTTGTGAACAATGTTTTTGATGGAACATTATTCATTTTTACATTGATGATTTCTACTTTGTGGGCTGATTGACATTTGTGAAAGTTTTCCAAGTATTATTACAATTTTTCCTTTGATTAAATAATGGGAGAATGACATATAAATACCATATGAAATTTTAAAAACCTAAAATGTTTGTTAAAAAAATGAAAAGGACACAGAGGTGATTGGGAGGAATCTGAGATTTTTTAAATTAAGTATTTTTATTAAAATGCCCCTCTCTTCATCTATCCCTTTCTTTCTCTTCCTCTTCACATGCTCTCGCTCTCTCTTCTCCCTCTCTTCATCTCTTGATGGCCGTCATTGTCTGCTCCACTTGGGACGCCTCCAAGCCCCTCTCCTGGCACAACAAGTATGGTTGGAGAGAATGGAAAAGTGGGAGAGAATGCTTCCGTAGGAGTGCAGAGGCAAAGCTGAGTTAGAGTGAAGGTGAAGGAAGATTGAAATTGGTGTTGTTGGAGGAAGCTAGTAGGCTGAGGAAGAAGAATGTGAACAGTAAAACGAACTTCACAAAATTCATAATGGGATTGACAAGTTTGGTAATGGTTTTGACATAAGTAAAAAGGTGAATAGTAAAAAGGAGGCTGAGGAAGAAGTAGGTGAATAGTAGAACGGGCTTCACAAAATTCGTAATGGGATTGACAAGCTTAGTAATGGTTTTGACCAATGTAAAATGGTGAACAGTAAAAAGGAGGCTGAGGAAGGAAAAGGTGAATAGTAAAATGGCTTCACAAAATTCGTAATGGGATGAACAAGTTTAGTAATGGTTTTGACAAAAATTGTAATGGTTTTGTCAAAAGTAAAAAGGTGAACATTAGAAGGAAGATGAGAAAGGAGAAAGTGAACAGTAAAACAGCTTCACAAAATTCGTAATAAGATTGACAAGTTTAGTAATGGTTTTGACAAAAGTTGTAATGGCTTTCACAAAAGCGTTTGCTGATGAAAACATGCAAGTCAGGATTATTGCTCTTGTGAAAACTATTACGAATCTTATCAAACTCATTATTGCTCTTGTGAATTCCTTTACGAATTTTGTCCAAGGCCACAAATGCTAGAAAATTCATAAGCTTACCGAAAAACTCATTAACTCGCTGGAAACTACAGAACTTAGCCGGAAATTGAAAAAGCTCAGTGGAAACTGGTTTCTTCCACCATTTTCACTTTGC
Source organism: Acacia melanoxylon (assembly GCA_019022615.1). Taxonomy (NCBI): domain Eukaryota; kingdom Viridiplantae; phylum Streptophyta; class Magnoliopsida; order Fabales; family Fabaceae; genus Acacia; species Acacia melanoxylon. The sequence continues at coordinate 5,413,423 of JAFJYJ010000030.1, read as the reverse complement.
TTTACCTCCACATTCGCTCGACCATCATTGTCGCCTTTGCTTCACAGAGAGAGAAAGAGGGGGAGAGAGAGAGAGAGAGGACGTCAGGAAGAGGAATAAAGGGTGAGGAGAGAGAAATAATATGTGAGAGATATTTTAGTAAAAACATTTAAATTTCAAAATCTCATATTCCTCCCAATCACCTCTGTGTCCTTTTAATTTTTTAACAAACTTTTTTTTGTTTTAGAATTTCATATGGTATTTAAATGACATTTTCCCTTAAACAATAAGGTATTTCTTTCATAGAATAAACAATAATGATTTAATGTATAAATAAGTATAATAAATAATTTTTATGACCAATATTTTTTGAGATAACAATTAAGAACTTTATAAAAATTTTAATATCAAATGATAACTTGAGTAAAAATAGTATGTGTGTGTATTCCAACAAAATTAATTATTTAAACTTAAGAGAAAATTAAAATAAAGGACCTAGAGAAAATAATGTTTATTATAAAGGACCAAAAAAATTCTCATTATTTAGAAAGACCAAACATCATAATATAAATTTAAAATTACAAAATTGGCCCTAATCAAACCTCATGTATTATCTATTGTATTCATAATTAAAAAATAACTAAAATTAAAACTAAAACGGCTCATCATGATATGGTCATATCTTCTTTTTTTTTTTAAAAAAAAAAATCATTATATTATTTAATTAAATACTGTTAAACTTTTTTTTCACCGATTTATATCATCAATTTGCCCTATTTGTAACACCCTACCGGCCTCGCCCTTTTGGGTGGCGGTTAGTGTGATCCTTTTCTTAAAGAAAACATTTTCCTTATTAAATTTATTTTTCCCAGGTCAATATTGTCGTGTATCAGAGTATAAGCAGCAGAGCACATTTTTGGTTGGACAAAACATACTGATAATAATAAAGTGCAAAAAGGTAAATATTTCCCCGGTGGGATTAGTATACAGTTATCCCAAATATTGGACGACAGGCCAAAATAATAATTATACAGTTATCTCAGGCATCATAAGTCAATATCTAAAACTAGTGGTCACCAACAACTCAGTTTTGCTCCGTCCGCCTACCTTCACCACCCGGTACTGTCCTAGAAGCACTCCCGATATCCTTGCAAAAGCCTGGGATTCATAATTGAATCCCAGAGTAACCGTTAATCTCATATAACATGTGTATGCAATGCATGTAAGTCACCATAATTAGGAAAAACACCAGATAACATCATTCAGAAATAAACGTGCAGTAATGTAAAAGCATACCACACACAGATGCAACATATACTGCAGAAGGACCAAGTCCTAATAAACATAGGACCGTTCAACAAAGCAAGCCCCGGATCCACAGCGCTAGGAAAAATACAGTTGTCGGGCTCTGAACCCAGACCACACTAAATGCACATAAACGCATGTCCCTTTTCAGGAGACATGGGTCCACAATCATGGAGAAAAACTAATATACAAAGTAACACAAGACATATGAGGATTAATGTTACTACCTGTTGGTTGATCACACTAAATTTTCCTTCCCGGTGCACAATTTCTCAAAAAGCCCTAAAATAATAATAAAATATAAATTTAATTATAATTAAGTCCACCTCAATAAATATTTCATTTAATAATTTAAAATAAGCCCAATTCATATGTCCATATTTATTAAATCCCTTTTCTTATTAAGGAATTTAATATGGCCTTAATTTTTCTCATTTTCGTCCAAAATTCTGAAATTCCAGAAATAAAGGCCCAACTTTGAAAATTCATATTTAATTTTAGAAAACTCATTTTGGGGTGGTTCAAAATTCCAATTGATCCTTATTATGTCTATTTTCAACAAAAAATACCAATTTGGGCCAGACACAAACCAACATATATTCATAGCCCAAAACATGACTGCAGTTCGAATTAAAATTCAGTAACAGGAGCTATTTTTCAAAAATTAGTTTCTCCCAATCCAGAACTCATTTAATTACAAATTATATACCAAAATAATCCTTGAGATGTCTAATTTCTCCCTATAATATTTCATAATTTTTAAGGTCCATTTACTTAGTCAAACATTGAGTTGAGCTCAGGTGACTCCACAGAAAATCCTTAAATCAGCAACTCAGCATTTTTAACCTTTCATTTGTACTTCTAAAAAAAAATATGATCCAAGTTCAACCTCATACAAAATATTGTTTTAAGCACTTTAAAACCATCAAAAACACCAAAATCAACTCTTATCCACATGGAAACCCATCTGCACGAAAATTACCATTTAATCACCAAAATATCATGCTTCATTCTAACTTCACATCTTGCTTCATATCTTTCATATACCAAGTTTAATCTACCATTTAAAACCATGAACCTTAACTCTAAATCTTTGTTCTTTCTTTTCATTAGCTTCACAATCAAATATATATGCATGCAACCAAATATACATGCATGTTCAAATAGATGGATATTTCTTAATTCAACAACCAAGAACAATGGTGAAAAGGTTCAAAATGGCTTACTTGATGGCTTCTAACACCCTTGACACCCTTTCTTCTTGAATCTCCCTTCCTCAAATTCGAACTACACCTCAAAAGACCAAAAAAATGATGATCCTTAATGTCATTACCACATTAGAAGAAGTAGAAGGGAATGATTTAAGGTTCCATAGTTAAAATGCTTACCTAAGCTTCAACCACCTTCTCCTTCTTGAGCTTCCTTGTGCTCTCTTGCATGGAACCACTTGCTCTCACTTTTCTTTCTCTCTTCAACTGTGCATGTGGTCCAAAATGAAGGGGTGGTGGCCTTTTTAAAATGTCCGTTGCTTGTGTGTTGGCAATTTACCTCCATGCTCTCATTTTCTTCTTAAGTTCCTAGAGTTTTCTTTGGAAATCTTTCTTTTCTCCCTACCCTTCTTTTGATCGACATTTTGGGCTGATTGGGAGGGGAAAATGGGTCTAATTTTTGCTTAAATAATCTGATCAAAACCCCCATTTAATGCTTGGGTCATATCCCCCTTGTTAGCCATGATTAGCTCTAGGCATTGGGCACTTAAAATGACTTCTCAAATTGTCATTTCATCCTTCATCATATCAGTTTTTTTTTCTCTCTTCCCTCCCTCAAAACCGATGCATGAAATGTGTGTGAGAGAAAAAAATGTAATGCTCCTTTTTCCACTTCTTACACCTCCATTTGAATTGAAATGGTGGCATTATTTTTATATATATATATATATATATATATATATATATATATATATATATATATTCTTTCCTTCTCTCCTTGCTGCACGAAGTGAAGAGGAAATGGGGAAATGAAAATCTGATTTCCCCTTGCCCATTGGTTCTTGCACAACCTACTAATGATGCACCTAGGTGACATGATGGTATATTATATTATTTTTCTTTCTTCTCTCTTTGCAATTTGGTGCAATACTCAAGGGCAAAATGGGAAGATAAAATATATTTTGACCTCCATTAACATCTCCTAAATTAATTTGTCCATAGGAAAATGATAATTTACCAATTTCCTAACTACCATTCCACTTCCTTTTTTCTTTAATTAATTATTCATGTTAAAAGGAAGGCAAATAAATAAATAACCTTGATGAAAATTCATATGCTCCATTCACTAACCCAATACATTAGTTGCATGTGAAATAGGGGTGTTACACTATTTATATTATCAACGTTGATATCAATTAAGTTCTTTTTGTAAAAATGAAAACTAAACTCATTTCATATTTTTCAGGATTTAATAGGTTGATTATAATTTTTTATTTTATTAACATTACATGAATTTTTTAACCCACATAAATTGCTTCTAATATATATATATATATATATATATATATATAAACTTTATGTGTTTAACATATATGATAAATTATAAAAGACCTTGACCTACTTTTGTTAAAATTATATAATTCCAATTTTAATTAAAAATTTTGTTGATTTGAAAAAAAAATTATAATTTTTACAAATGGAAGAATGGATAAGTTTTTTCTGTAGATATATATTGAAGTTGTAAAAAATGAAAATTGAGAAAAATATTGTTTAATTTAATGAAATTTAAAATTTTGTATTGGTTGTAAAAATAGAATATGGAAGAGAATGTAGTAGGGAATGAAGAAGATTTTGTTAAGGGCATTTTAGTACTTTCAATATTTTTATATTTGGTCCTTCTAAATAATTATAATTTTCATGGTCCTTCTCCATAAATATCTTTTCTTCTAGGTCCTTCATTCTAATTTTCCCTAAACTTAATTATTTATGATATGATGATGTGAATGTATAATGTTATATTTTAACACCATAATATTTTGGGAAAATTAGAATAAAGGACCTGGAGAAAAAGATATTTATTGAGACAAACCATAAAAATTGTAATTACTTAGAAGAACCAAACATATATCATTATATACATTTAAAATTACTAAATTGTCCTTAATCAAACCTTCTACATTATCTCTTATATTCATAATTTAAAAATAACTAAAATTAAAAGTAAAACGGCCCTCCATTCCCATATAGTATCATTGTATCTTTTTAAAAAATTTATTTTTCACCATGTTTTAGGCTCATGTAAAATCAATATATTTTTAATTAACTATGGTTCAAACTTATATTTTTTAAATTTTTATTTTTCAACAAGTTCTATATTCATATAATCAAGAGATCATCTAATTAACGAATATATTATTAAGTTACCAAATTTAGATTATCAAGTAACAATATTGACATCAATTAAATAATATTTTATGAAAATAAAAACTAAATTCATTTCAATTTTTTCAGGATATAATATATATATTTTTTATTTTATTAACATTAAATAAATTTTTTTACCCACATAAATTTCTTCTAAAATAAAAATAAATCATAGAAACTTTTTTGGTCTAACATTAAATTATAAAAGACTTTGTGTTTTATTAAAATCATATAATTATATTTTTATTTAAAACTTTATTGATTTTAACAAATTATAATTTTGAAAAAAATTGAAGAATATGTTATTGTTTTTCATAGATATCTAGGCAAGTTGTGAAAAATGAAACTTGAGAAAAATTTATTTAATTTAGTGAAATTTAGAATTTTGTATTAGTTTTAAAAATAGGGTGTGGAAGGGAATGAAGAAGATTTTCTTAGGGGTAGTTTAGTGTTTTATATTTCATATTTCTTATATTTGGTTCTTTTAAGTAATTACAATTTTTATGGTCCTTCTTAATAAATATGTTTTCCTCCATGTCCTTCATTATAATTTTCCCTAATATTTTTGAATGAACCAAATTGGAAAATTTATGAAAAAACGGAAATGGCGCGTGATGGAAAGCAAGTATTAGAAGAGCGGAATTGACAATGCGTTGATTCTGCCTGTATCAATAATCAACAAATAATCGTGAAATTTAAACCATTCTATGCTGATTGTGCGTTGAATTGAAGCAGAGAGAAAGCTTTATAATCCTCTTTCAGCATCTTCCTCTTTCCTTCCCTGAATCACCAGCTTCTCTTCTCAAATTTCTCCCAATGGTCACTTCCTTTATTTGTCTCTCGGCAATTCTCTCTTTGTCCAATTCATGGTTTCAATTTAGGTTATAGGGTTGAAGCTTAATTTAACGTTCGTTCTTTTTCGTTCTTGGTTCTTGTTCGGTGTCCCATAGGCCGTCGCAAACCAACAGACCGTCGATTATCCTAGCTTCAAGCTCGTCCTCGTCGGCGATGGAGGAACTGGTAATATTAATACCTTGCATTTTAACTAATTTTTAATGTAAACTTTAGGTTTTCTTTCAAGATTTGCTTGAATTTCGATTTAGTGACTGTGTTGGACTGTTGGGATTGATGCCTTTGATTGTTTCGATGGTCACAGGAAAGACGAGTTTTGTGAAGAGACATCTTACTGGAGAATTTGAGAAGAAATATGAGCGTAAATCTTTTTCACCTGTTATAATCTTATTTATTTTTCCCCATCTAGTATATTCAATCTTGAATTTATGGTTGTTTTTAATTGAGTCTTGCAACAGCAACCGTTGGTGTAGAGGTCCATCCACTGGATTTTCATACCAATCGTGGAAAAATTCGCTTTTACTGTTGGGACACTGCTGGCCAAGAAAAACTCGGTGGTCTTAGAGATGGTTACTAGTAAGTTCAAGAAAAATTCGCTTTTATGTCTCCAAGGTCAATTGAAAATTTCAATTGGTTTTTTATTGTCGCTGGGGCTCATGCAGCTCGTTTTCATTAATCTATATTTAGTCATCTCGTTCATTTTTCTTTGTGAATATGATTTCTTATGGCATTATCTAGGCATACTGACTCTGGTGACTAAAATTGTTTCAAACATCTATTAGTAATTGCAATTTTTTGACACACTGGATTTGTCCCGATTTGACCTTAGACTAATACGGCGTTGACAATTTAATAATGGATTTCGCTTATCAAATTCTAAATGGTTCTTGGATTCTAATTTTATCTGGAAGATCTACTTAGTAACTGATAGAAAATTGACTGAAGAGGATTTATAATGTTACTTGTTTTTTGCTACAATTTCTTCATGCCTCAACACTATCCCAAGGTGGTTGATCAGAATTTCTTTACGACACATTGTAACCCTTTTCGGTGTCTGGTTAAATGTTAATTTTATTGTTGATAGAATGAATAATGATCTATTCTTTACCACACAGACCTGTTTGGATTCCTATAATACAATTATGAAAACATCCAAAAACTGTTACACATATGCCAGAATCAATTATTTATTCAAAGCCAAACACCTCTACAGTGTTGATCTCTTCATACTTTGGTTGTGGTCAAACAATAAGTCATATTTAAAACCTTTTAAAATATGTGCAGCATCCATGGCCAATGCGCAATCATCATGTTTGATGTCACGGCTCGATTGACATACAAAAATGTTTCTTATTGGCACACTGATCTCTGTCGGTGAGTATATATAACTACTCTCTGATCTTTGATGTATACTCTTTATAATTCTACATTTTTTTGTCTTATATCTGTTGTGAATAATATATATAGGGTGTGTGAAAATATACCGATTGTTCTCTGCGGAAATAAGGTTGATGTGAAGAATAGACAGGTCACAGCAAAGCAGGTTACATTTCACAGGAAGAAGAATCTGCAGTACTATGAAATATCTGCAAAGAGTAACTACAATTTTGAGAAACCCTTCTTGTTCCTCGCCAGGAAACTTTCTCGGTAATTTTTTTTTTTTTTTTATTGTTTTCATGTCATAACATATTGGCGTTGCTTCATTCAAATTATATATTGGACTTGTTAAATTAGGGACCCTAAACTTCAATTTGTTGAGATGCCTGCTCTTGCTCCCCCAGAAGTACAAATTGATTTGGCTGCACAAGAAATGTATGGATTTTCTTTTATCTTTTGCATGTTTCAAGTGAATATTTTCTTCAGCCTTTTGGTTTCTAATTATCCTTTCTATGCATTTATTACAGTCAAGAAAAAGAGCTAGCTTTGGCCGTTTCTCAGCCCCTTCCTGATGACTATGACGACCCCTTTGAGTAGACTTAACACATTGAAGGATATTGAAATTTTGTGGCATTCACCTGAAGAAATATCCTCCTCCAACAAGAGCATCATCATTAGTTCATTTTGAGTTAGCTATTAGGGTTGAGTTGTGTTCTATGGCGCTGGCTTGCTTTGTTCTTCATAGTTCATTTAGTGTATATCTTGCTATCTTTTAGTGTTTCTTGTATATTTTGCATCTCTTCTTTTTCTTTTTGTAAGGACTTGGTTGTCTTGCTCTGTGGGTTAAGCCAGTGCCTATAGCCTTTTTGTTTAGACTAGGTTCTATAAAATAGCTTTTGGATAATAGTTTTTGAATAAACAGAAAAAATTTGCTTATGGAAATCAATGGTTTTCTTGTACATCTTGTTCTTGTTATCATTAGTGAAAAACGCTTATTTCCTCTCTTTTTTTTTTTTTTTTTTTTTTTGGTGAAGAAGTTTCTTATAGTCACTAGCTGCCTTTGCGCATGGTTTACTGTTTGAGTGTACGTTAATTAAAATTGAAGTTATTATTAATACTCTTATGGTATTTCATGTAAGAGCTAATTAACTAATTTGATTAAATTAAGTCTGTTTGTTTAGTTAGTTAATGTGGTATTTTTTTTTAAAAAAAAAAATCATAATCATCTTTATTTTTCTCCCTTATTATCCTACTTGATTATTATTTATTGTTGAGAGAATATATTTTTTAAAAAAAAAAATTAGTGAGGAAAACTGAAAAATGTAAGAAATAGGGCTCCCCTTACATTTAGGACTAAAGTTATGTTCTCGATTAGGTTTAGGACTAGAGGAATAATCAATAATATTAATCTATAATCAAAACTTGTTGCGCATGGCATCAGAAGATGCATTCCAAATTTCCAATACCGTGCCGAACCAAACGGGTTTTACTCATTTCCCTCTTAAGCTCAACACCAAAAAGACTTCAATCAAAGTTTCAAGGATGGGGCAGAGGGAATCAAATTAACATATTGGAAAAACTTTATTAAACAAAAGATATCTTGAAAGGGGCATTCAACTTAAATTATTTAAGTATGAAGTTAGCTAAAACATCTTGTCCATTGCTAAATTGATTATGGTGAATAGTTAATTCATTGTAGTGAATAGTTAAAAAAATTTCTATTATAAATAACCTGTAATATGGGCCTTTTATAATGATTTTATTTGAGTGTGGAATTGTCTAAAATGTGGTAAATATTTAATTCATTGTCGTTCATAATTAAAGAAGTTTTGTAAATAACCTCAAACAAGGGCCTTTTGCATTAATTTAAGGGTTAAGGTACAGATTTGCTAACGAACTATTATCCGATAAGCGTCTGGCACAAAAAACAATTGAAGGGACCAAATTGGCCAACGAACTATTAAAAAGTAAAAAAAAAAAAAAAACACAATTTTGAGCAGATTCGCCAACGAACTATTACCCCTTCACTGTTTTGGTGCCTCCGTCTTCCATTGACTGTCACAGTGTCGGCGACGTCGGCGTCTCCAAAGCTTCCATTGTTGCTGAGTGTTCCACTCACCCTCTTGAACTCATCCAGCAGTCCACAGCTTTCGACCGGCACGCGCCTTGCACCCTGGTTGTGTGCCACCGATGTAATACCCGGATAATTATTTATCTGGAATATTATATTTCGATATATAATACCTATTTGAAATAGGTGAATATGTGGTCTCAAAGAATAAGTAATAATTATCTTATTTTCTAAGGTAATTGCTATGAAAATTGGAAAAGAAAAAGAGCTAAAATCCGTGAAAAATGTATTTTATAAGGCGTAAAAATGGCTCGAAAATATTATGATAAATCCCATATGGCAACAAATATTGACAAAAACTTGGGAAGTTTGTTGTCTCTAATTTTAGGAATTTTTGGGATTATTTCCTTGAAAAATTGAGAGGCATAAATATAATATTATTAAAAGCACTTTTTGGCCCCATGATTTTTAATATTTTACATGGGATATAAAATACCAATCTAAGTAAAATAGTTGTGAGATAATAGTTTATCCTGAATAAGAAAATTATCAACAATTAGTAAGTGGCTAATTAAGTAATTAATGGCTAATTGTTTAGATTAAGATATAAAGTAAATTGATTAAGAAAATAATTAATTAAGGGGGAGCCGAAAATTATTAAATAAATAATAAAAAGAATAATTAATAATATAGTGTGAAAATGGTTTAGGTTATTTCAAAATAATATCTAGATATTTATAATTAAATAATATTATATATGGTAAAGAGCCAATAGGATAATTGAGAACCGATAGAAATAAAATCCTACACCGAAATATAGGAATTAAGTCTATAACATCTGGACCTTTTATAAATGAGTGAAATTTTATCCCAGATTGAGCTAGCTCTGAAGTGATTTCTGAAACCAACAGAGCACTTAAGATACAGGGTTTTAAGGGAAAATGACAGATAGTCAAAATGAGAACCTATACAAAACGAGACAGTTGTGACAAACCAGGGATTAGGTTTCTTAGGTCAGGACATATTATAAACCAGTGAATTTTTGTCCAGAAGCTGGTGCTATCGGAAGTTATTTCCGTAACCGATGGCGTATGTTCGAAAATGTTCAGCAGACTACGGAATACCCCTTAATGGGATCATAAATTTCATTAACCCAGATATTCCTACAGAGGAAGAATGGAACTTCAAAACTATGCTCCCGTATTTTTAAGATTCTCCAAGATTACGCGATTAGAACACTGAACAGGGAACTTTATCGGTACAGTCACATAAAGCAAGAGTGTGACATCATGCATGACATAAGGGGGAGACACATGGATGGCATGGATGAAGCCATGTGTCAAAGTGCGATCCGACGGTCGAAATCTAGTCTGAAAAATGCATGAATAGTGTCATTTTTTCTTCTATAAATAGCCATCACCTCCTCTTCTCATTTCACACCAAAATTTTGAATCCTAGAGAGAGGTTAGAGAGAAGGAGGAGCCCAGAGAAAATATAGTGGAGCCCTGGGTAAGTTCTTTGGTCCTTAGTCTTAAGCTTTGGTAGTTCTTTCAGTAGTTATAGTAGGAATGCTAGATTTATCTCTAATTTTTCAAGGTAGTTTAGATATCATGTTTTAGGGGTAAATATGGTATTTATCTTGAAAATATATTGAGAGAAGAGATATCAAAATTCTGGAGAGATAGGATTAAAGTAGCGAAGCTCTGGCGAAATTCCGCCAATTAGGGGAGTTCGGGGCAAAATGGTAATTTGTACCTAAAATGCCTGTTATGCTGCTAAGTGTTGATAAGTGTGATATAATCCTTATAGGATACTTGTGGTAACGTACCGCTGTCGTACCGCTGTTTTCTGTCAGACGTACCGTTTTTCGTCAGAAGTACCGTTTTCCGTCAACGAAGGTACGTTCGCGTACTGTAACACTAACTCTGATGTTTATTGTATGCGTACATGTGCTATGTGCTTATGTGAGGTAGTTGATAGCTCTGTGGTATGTTCATTGTACTGTTATTATGCTTGCTGGGTGTCGGGATACGTTGGCTAAGTGCGAAACCATTGCTAAGTGCGAAACGTATGCTATGTGCGACATATCTGCCAGGGGGCTTATGTGCTGTTGGGATATGCTTGTTTGTATTCTCATATACTATCTATGTTGTATATATAAACATGAGGTTAACTGTTACCTGAGGTCCGGTGCATTGGACCTCAACTCTTAATATAGCGTCAGGTTCAGGAGGACCAAGGACCGAGGAGAAAGGCAAGCAGCACGCATAGGGACTCAGCTGAAGACTTCTTCTGTTGTTATTTACTTTGAAAACTCTCGGTCACTGGACTGCTTCTGTAATCAGCCAGACTTACGGCATTTTGAATAAAAGTATCAGTTACTCAATCGCTCCGATGCTCTACTCTGATGAAAAAAAAATTATACTGCTTTTGAAAATAAGATGTTACAAGCGATGCCACAAGCATGGGTCCCATCTCTGTTGGTATTTGCCTTATCTAACAAGAAGGCTTAACTGCTTTTTTCTCCAGTGTTTCCGCCATTGTCCTACGCCAGTGCCTCATATTTTAACGTAATAGTGATAGTTGTTTTTTAATAGTTCTTTGGTATTTTTTTTCTCTTTTTAATAGTTCTTTGGTTTTTTTTTTTCACTTTTTAATAGTTTGTTGGTCAATTTGGTCCCTTCAATTGTTTTTTGTGCTAGACGCTCCTCAGGTAATAGTTCGTTGGCAAATCTGGACCTTAACCCTTAATTTAATGAAGTGTAAAATTGGGTAAAATGTGTTATTAATTACTAAATGATAATAATATAAAAATTTTGCTTTTTTACATTAAGAGATAATTAATCAACAGTTCCTTATAATTTCAACCAATTTTTAGTTAGGTCCCTTTATTTTCAACCAAAGTAAGGGGAAATACGGTAAAACGCAACACTTCCAAATTATAATTTCTACCTTGTGGACTACTTGACATTTGTGAAATTAAAGTAGTTGATTTGAGTTTTTCTAAATATTATTTATTTTTCCTTTAATTAAACAATAAGGTATTTTTTATAGAATAAACAATAAGGATTTAATGTATAAAAAAGTATAATATATAATTTTTTTATCAACTTTTTGTGTGATAACAATTCAGAACTTTATAAAACTTTTAATATCAAATGATAACTTGAGTATAGCTAGAATTTGCAAATTTATATAATAAGGTTATATAGTTAAGGGGAAAAGGCATTAAAAACAATGTCTTTAAAAATCAAAAGGATAAATAAAAGTGTTGAATTTTAATAATTTCAAATGGACTAATTTGAAATTTTGAAATATTGATAAATGGTGGAAAATTACATCTTTACCCTCACTTTTTTATTTCTTTTTTTAAAAAATCTTTAAAACCCTTGTTGGTTGTCGAAGCTTCGACACCAATGACCAGTTGTCAAAGCTTCGGCATCAGTGATTGGAGCTCCAACGGCCCAATATATTTTTGGAAAAAATTCAGTCAACCCTCATAGTAGCAAATTTATTTTAATCGACGCCCAAAGAATTATGAAGTTCCATTGCATCCCCTTAGACTAAAATGAAATTAAATTTTGTAGATGAAAATACAATAAGCCCGTACTTTATTTTTAGATAAAGGCATTTATATGACAAATAAAGGTATCTACACGATCAATAAATGCATTTATAAGATGAATAAAGACATTTACAAGATAAATAAAAATATTTCTATATATAAAAAAAACCAAGAAGTTGACAAGAACATTTTGACCATTAACAAAGTAAATAAAGGAATTCAAAAGATAAATAAAGGCATATAAAAAACAAATAAATAGATTCAAAGGAACCAAGAAATTAACAAGAACATTTTGGCTATTTATAAGATAAATAAAAGAATTCACAAGACAAATAAGAGCATTCACAAAAACAAATAGGGGGATTCAAAAAATAAAGCAAGGGTGTCACTATTTGTTTGCTTACAAAACTTAATTTCATTTCGGTTAAATGAATGCAATGAAATTTTAGAATTCTTTGAGGGTTGACTTAAATAAAATTACTACATGGGGGGTTACTAAAATTTACTAAAATTATCCCTATATTTGTTTTGATTTTCTGAAACAAAAGAAGTCAATATCGAATCTAGAGTAGTTAATAGCAAAACTGAAGTAGTAATTAAGGTCCTTATTGCGGACTATTTCTAATAACTACTTTTGTTTCAATATTTACTACTTTAGTTTCGATATTAATTAGTTTGGCTAGTTGCCGGTAAAGTTCTTAATGCATTTTTTGAATTTCTGTAACAGGAGTAGTGGATAGTGAAATGAGAGTAGTTAGTAGCGAAACAAAAGTAGTTATTAGGAGTTACTGAGCAACATAGACCTTATTTACTACTCTAGTTTCACTATTAACCACTCTGATTTCGATATTGACTACTTTGGTTTCCAATTTTTTTTTTTTTTTTTTTTTTAAAAAATATACTAGGCCGCTAGAGCTCCGGTCATCGGTTGCCGGCGTTGGAGTGTTAGTGGTCGGTCGTTGGCAAAGTCATCAAAACTCCAGGGACCAACCATTAGGGGGTCGGCGGCAAAGGTTTTAAGTTTTTTTTTTTAAAAAAAAAAAAGTGGGGGTAAAAATGTAATTTCCCAACTTTTATTTAACCTTTCAAAATTCCAAATCGGTTAATTTAGAGTTAATTAAATTCAACACCCTTACTTCTCCTTTTTATATTTCAAATTTATCTTTTTATATTTTTCCCTATATTTAATTATTTATAAACCATTTTAATAAAATCCTTTCGAGCTGAACTATTTATATATAATTTAAATTTATTTATACGTATTTTTTATTTAATATTACAATAATATTATTTCTCCAGGCCTTAATAAAAGAAAAATTTGGGATGTTGATCTTAGTCCTAAATATAGAGTAAGACATAGTTTTTATATTTATCAATGTTTTCCTAATTTACCCATATTAATACTTTCTTAACCATAATTAAGGAAGAGAGGGAATGAGAAAATTAAAAAAGATAACTAAGGTGTTTTAGAAAATACATATAATATTAACTAACTTAATCAATTTTTTTAATCTAATCAAATGAAGTAAATATGTTTTATATTATAGATCGTAGGTATTATAAAACATTAAATTTTCACCATTGAAAGTTAATGTAGTTGGGGAGCAGTAGTATTAAAGAGGAAGATAAATGGAGATACTCTCTTCCAAATTATAAAACCATGATATATATATATATATATATATATATATATATATATATATATATATATATATATATATATATATATAGGAAAATGATAGAAAAATACCACTTAAACTTTAAAATCCTATATCTCATAAGAGTAATGAGATTAACAACAACAGTAATACAATTAACAACTTGTTTTAATGAGAAATGACCTACTTGAGATTTCTTTTTTGAATGAAAACGGAAATCCATTAATAACTCAAAAGAGCATATACAACATGGAATACTATAACCTATTATCTTTCACCAACTACCGCCTCTTGGTTCGAAGGTGGTGGGAGATCAAGGAGATACACATTTCCTACGATATTATGAGCTAGTTTTCCCAAATGATCCGCTAAACTATTTTGTTCACTACGAATATGACAAATTAAAACTTGCTAGTTTTTTGATAACCACAACCTAGCATCAACTATATTGTCCCTAAAGAGGTGATAATGATCACAACCTCTAGTCAAAACATTAACAGCTACAACACAATCCGGTGGCACAACAACATTTTTGTATCCTTTATTCTTACATATTTGAAGACCTTGGGTGACCGCAATGATTTTTGCTATTGCTGGGGTAGTTGTCGTGAGTTTACACATGAATCCGTATATCCATCATCTATCGTCTCCTCTAATAGCGCCTCCACAACCCCTAAAGAATGATCATAAAATTTTTCTTTTTATATGTATATTTCTTGTTTTTGGCTACAATTTCTTCTTGCCACTCCACTTACCCAAGTTGGTTAAATAGTTAAATGTTAATTGCATTATGGATAGAATGCGTGATAATCTATACTTTAACACTCATACCTGTTTGGATTCCTATAATAATCATGAGAGCCAGAACCATGATTTTTATTTTGGAAGAGATCCAAACACCCCTATACATAATTATGAATTCAAAGCGAAACACCTCTAAAATGTCATCTTCATACTTTGGTTGTGGTCAAACGTTAAGTCTTTTTACTTTTAAAATATGTGTGCAGCATCAATGGCCAATGTGCAGTCTATCATGTTTGATGTCACTTCTGGATTGACATACAAAAATGTTTCTACATGGCATTGTGATCTCTTTCGGTGAGTATAACTACTATATGACTTTTAATACATATACTTGCTTACAATTTTACACCATTTATTTCTTACTTTTGTTGTGAATAATATAGGGTGTGTGGGAATATGCCGATTGTTCTCTGCGGAAACAAGGTTGATATGAAGAATAGACAGGTCAAAGCAAAGCAGGTTACGCTTCACAGGAAGAAAAATATGCAGTACTATGAAATATCTGCAAAGGGTAACTAAAAATTTGAGAAACCGTTCTTGTTCCTCACCAGAAAACTTTCTGGGTAAGGGAATCCTTTTATTATTATTATTATTATTATTTTTGGGTATAATTGTGGTCATATTTTACCATATTGGCGTTACTTGATTCAAGTTATAATTGGACTTGTTATTCTAGGGGCCCTACCCTTCATTTTGTGGAGATGCCTGCTCTTGCTCCCCCAGAAGTACAAATTGATTTGGCTGCACAACAAAAGTATGTACTTTCTTTTAATTTTTTCATGTTTCAAGTGAATATCTTCTTTTGCTTTCTTGCTTCTAATTATTATTCCTATGCTTTATATTAGAGTCTTGAAAAAGAGCTAGCTATGGCGGTTTCTCAGCCTCTTCCTGATGATAATGATGACTCTTTTGAGCAGACTGTTGGTGTTTTAGTAAATTCCCAGCAAAGAATCTCAAAGTGACATTCAACTTTCAGAGGGCCGGGCATGTGTGGAAAAGTGGATCTCAAGGATATTGTTTAATATTTTTTATCTTATTGTTGACTTAATTTTAAATAGATGGCATTGTATTCCCAATATCCTTAGAATATTTTATATTTTTTTTAAGTCTTTAGAGTCCATAGGATTAGGAATTTTGTCTATTCAAAGAAAGTTGTATTCAGTTATTTTTGGAAGTCAGAAATGAGAATTCTCTTTGCCAAGTATTTGTGTTTTTATCGGGTTTTAGCTATTAAATTTTCCATTCATCCAATGAAAATTTTGTCCGTTTGGTTTCACTTTTGAAACAATGGTTTTGGCCTAAACTATAGTTTTCAAAGTAAAGTACTTAAACAACCCTAACCCTTCATCATTGCTCAACTGGCAAAGGGGTTGGACACTCTCACCAAAAGGAAGGGGGTTCGATCCTGGAGTTGGTCAAGGCGCTGGGGAGACATTCTAGCTCTTAGGTGCCTAGGTTAACGTCTGAGGGTGATAGACGGTTCGCCCTGCCCAACATCGGTATCATCTAGGAGGAATAGAGATTTCGCCCTACCCTTGGATTATGGGTGAACCCAACCCCTTTCCGAATATATATATATATATATATATATATATATATATATATATAAAATATAAAATAAAGTACTTAAACAGGTAAAAAATTTAGAGAAGTGTTTTTATTACTCATAATTAGCATACTATAATGGTTAAAAAAAAATAGCATAACCTTATGATTCCAGTCATATACCAATTGTCATCTTGTATGACTCATAATTAGCATAAGATGGAGCATGAATATGGGGAATTGGACTACATATTGCATTAGATGAATCTATAGAATCACAAAGTTACAAATGCCTGAAGCTATGTGTTTATATATAGTTTGAACGTCAACCAAGCTAACTCTTTTTAGGCACATGTTTCATCATGTTGGAAATAATTCTATTCGAAATACTGTGGGGCAGTAAATATGAGCACCTTTTCTAGTGGGGATTTGAACCTCAGTTCACCATGTTATGAAGGACTAGTTCCTTCCGCTAGATCCAATCTTTATTGGTACCCAATTTTGAGACAAGATTTCCTGTTTGATATTTGACGCAGCTTTATGGGCCTACGGTCCTGGTCCATTATTATTTTACAATTTAAATGAAAGGCTTGAATGACCCTTTCCCCATAGGCCTTCAATCTTAAAATTCGAACAGTAAGTTTTTAACATTTTTTTCCCCTTTCAATAGAAAATATTATAGAGTGGCCAGATGTAATTTAAATATAATGATCCAAATCTGTTGATTGACTACTTGAAATTGAGAAAATTTGAAAGATGCAAAGTTTGAGCCCTCTGTTCTGGTTGTTTATGAATAAAAATTCAGAAATAAAGGAAGGTAGGGCCTGTTGAGATAGATGAAAGGGGAATAATAGAAAAAAAAAAAAAACTTTGAAATTGCAAAATACAAAATCAAGTGTTTTACAAAAAGTTGATAAAGTAATAACGAAACTTGATAAACAATTTATAATTTATTTTATGAAAAATACTTGATTAAATCGTTCATTTTTGTCCTATATTAGCTTTATTGATATTCTCTCAACAAAAAAAGCTTCTCAAAAAAATAAAATTCAAGTAAAAGAGAGAGAATTAAAGAAGATGATTATGATGTTTTATAAGAAATATGACATATTAATTAACTTAACTAAATTCCTTAATTTTAAATTAATTAATTAGTTCTTATATTAAGTATATAATAAACACATACTCAGCCTAGCCCTATATATTAGCCACCTTCGCTAATCAATAAATAATCGTTGTTTTTACCCGCAAGAAATATTATAGAAGTATTTCATTTAATAAAATCAAACAACAACAAAAGTTCCAGATCAAAGGTAGAACATTAAAAGGGCCAAAGCCCAAAACAACATGTCCCTAAGCCCCCAACAATACTATAACTACAAAGCCTAACCCTAAGGTAGTTAATTGTGCAGTTTCACTGTCCAGGAATAGAGCATCTTGTGGGGGAGTTTTGCGCGACTCTTTTGGGGGTTGGATTGCAGCTTTCTCATTCTACCTGGGTCTGTCTCTGTGAACAGCTTGAAGCAGAGGAATGGGCCTTACTCAAAGGCTTACAATTGGCATGGAACATGGGTCTTAGGAAGATTGTTGCAGAGACGGACTCAAAGAATCTGGTTAGCTTGCTACTGGAAAATGGAGGTCAAAGTTCTCTGAGTTTAGTTACCTTTCAGATCAAAGATTTCATGACACGCTCTTGGGATTTTCAGCTCAAGCATATCTCTCGTGTCCAAAATAGGGTGGCAGAAAGGATAGTTTCATGCATCCTAATTTCATTGACTCCTGTCCTTCTTCGTTAAGGACCTTGTTTTTGCAAGAATGTATGGGAATTAATTCCCCAACTTCTCTCTCTCTCTAAAAAAAAGATAGAGGACAACGTGTGCCGCCACCGGCGCTATTGAATAAGTGAAGAAACACCAGTACCTGGGCCGAAAATAAGGAATGGAGGCTCCAAGAATCATCCCATTGGTCCCATCCCTTTTGAAATCCTACCTTCTTCAAAGAGAGCAAAGACAATCCCTCGCAGTTAGCATTGTACCAACATCAGCAATGGTGATGCATCAACCCCCAAAAACTCTGACCAAAACCACCGAAGCCATCCCATCCCAGAGCCACGGTGTATGTGAAGATCTTTCAGGAACCAAAACCAACTAGCGAAGATGATAAATCAATACTACAATATCATAAATATTAGTTACTTGACGTAAAAGACAAAGCATTGATTAGCTTTTTCCAAAAACCTTTGTTTACAACTCCAAAAACTTTTTTTATTTTAAATTAATGGTTTTAAATATGAGGTTAACTTAGAAAGTTATTTTATTTTTAAATTATTTTGATGACTAACAGTTTCTCCTTTTTTCCGAAGTTAGAAGTTTGCTATATGCCGGAAGCAGGATCATTGTTGTGAGTGTGTGTATATTTATCATGCCTTTATATATATATATATATACATATATATATATATTATCTTACCTTTTTATGAACTTATGATGGAACTGACGACACTCACTTGCCAATGTTTCCATAACTGCTTACCTGTAGAGTAAGCGTGCCCTAATGGACCAACGCTCACTCATGTATCTTCATCACTACTTGTCATATTGGACTTGTCCCTTTCACTCTGCTCACCGCCCAAAACTTCCCACATAATGAATCTTCTCATTTATGCTATAAAAAAAAAAAGATAAATCTTCTAATTTATAAAAGATCTGATGATAAGTTTAATTGATATAATCTGCAATGTCCTCACAGCTCACATGGTCACATTCACAACACTCTCATTTATATGTTTGAAATGTGAAGAGGGTGTGGGCTCAACTAAACTAGCATAAACATAATACTGTCAATATTTCCAGGACCTCATTGCCTTTAACAGCTCAACACTTAGGTCCCATTTAGAGACCTCCCCAAGCTAACATTCATATTTTAAGAGAAGCTTCACAAAATTAAGGACATGTCTATGTCGGTTGAGTAGTGGTCGGTGTTGGTGTGTTTGCTTTATATATAATTTCATGTTGATTTTATAACATAATAAACTCAAGAGAAGTCGCCCATCATGATAGGATTTAATGTATTACCTTCGGTTATCAATATAAGGGCTATTTAACTAATTTAGACATATTAATAAAGTTAATTATATTAGTTATTTGTAATATATATGAGTTGATTTCCTTAAAGTATCATTTTTAATCATGACTATCCGTGAATGTAAACTCCCTTTATATGTATAATCAATATGGATATTTCGGAGAACGAATTTTATCATGACTACCCTTGAATTGATATTTTACATTTAGGACCAACTTTAATCCTCAACTAGCTCTTATATTAAAGGTTAGAGCAAGTATTTGTTATAATCACACCAAATAGAAGACATAGTTATCTACTACTGTTGCATTCACAGTTATTTTGGATTTCAAACTCACAAGTCATCTTCCATTGTTGGTCCTGAAGGAGCCTCCCTTTTGCTTTGTGGCCCATCATGTGTCGCCTTCTTTTAATTAACTAAGTAGTGATCATTCTTTCCTTTTCCTTTTCACTTGTCATTGGCTTCCATATGCGTCTGTTCTTTGTGTCCCCCTAAATTTGCTCTGTATCACGCATCTTTTGGGTACCAAATTAAATGGCAAATGCCATCACAAACAGACAGACAGCTAGCTTTGGATTAGATACATCTTACTTAGTCTAACCTAGAAATCAACATAAATGAGTGTAGATCTTAGATGTCATTAATGTTGGATATGGACAGCAGTTAATATAACCAAGATCCAGAAAGGGAGGAATCAACCACGAATGTGCACCAGTCTTTGGATGCCACATGTTTTGTGTATATGTCACCGTTCAATCTCATTATGACATCAAGCATTCCTAATTAAGAAGTGGAACCCATGCAACCACCCCCATAAAAAGTAATACATTGAGAGATCATGTGTGTGTCAGCTTGGTCATTTCATTGATATCTTTGTCATATAGTATTTGTCTATTCAAAGTGTTCGACTTTGTGTTCTGCCCTTGATAAGACAGACTATTTGATTGAAAAATGAAAAATTAAGCTTCTTAAACAAATAATGAGATCAAATTGGCAAGCAGGAAATAATCTTGGGAAAATTATGTGCAGGTCCCAAGGAGCAAAACAAATTACAAAAAAGTCCATTGAAATCACAAAATTACACAGAAGTCCCCAAGGACTTTTTTGATATTATTTGTATTAACAACAGGAAATGCATATATTTACAACAGGAAATGCCTATATTTACAACAACATTTAAACACCTGACCATTTACAACAAAAAATGCATGTATTTACAACAGGAAATGCCTATATTTACAACAACATTTAAATACTTGAATTTTGAACATAGAGAGGTCATTTACAACAGAAAATGCATGTATTTACAACAAGAAATGCATGTATTAACAACAACATTTAAAAACCTGGATTTTATTTCCATACAAGTAATATCAAAAAAGTCCCTGGCTATTTACAACAGGAAATGCATGTATTTACAACAACATTTAAAAACCTGGATTTTATTTCCATACAAATAATATCAAAAAAGTCCCTTGGGACTTGTGTGTAATTTGATGATTTCAAGGGACTTTTTTGTAATTTTTTTCGTTCCTTGGGACCTGCATGTAATTTTCCCAATAATCTTCAATAATGAAAGAGATCTCATCTTCCTAATAAGTGGTCACCTTGACCCTAAAAATTGGGGGTGTTTCCTTCACTTGCTCCACACCCCAACCATTGAGTTATCTAGACATCCTTCACTTATTCCTCACCCCAACAATTGTTATCGGAAGAAGATTATCTCCTCATCTTTTTTCTCCATATCTCTCATCAATCTCATCTAGGCATTGATTGGGAAGAGGAGAGAAAAATTAAAGTAATAATGTGACTATTTAGATTGATTGAGACGGATATAATTTAGAGATTATGAGGGATGATGAGAGAAACCCAACCCTGAGTTATCCATCCATCTCTCTCTCCTCTCCCCAACCATTGAGTTATCTAGCTCTCTCTCTCTCGTTGAATTTTCTGTGTTACTCTAGTTTAGGCTCTAGTTGTCCAAACCTTATGTGAGCATTGGTAATTCAGCTCGCAATATCTCGGAGGTTTGACGTGGATCTGAACCTGGATACAGACCTAGTACGCTTTTTTCCCCTCCTCCTTTATTTTCTAACGTAAAGCACATTATAGTTCTAAACATTTATAAGTGTAATACTTTACACACAAAAACTTTCTGGTGTGTAACTGGAAATGCAGTGTGGAAAGACACATGATTCTCATGAGTTTTGGTGAAGCTAATGATATATAACTAAGGACTACATTCGTCCCATGCTGAGGCAGTAACTTGTAACCAGCTAACATGAAAGAAACAATAAGTGAGTTGGGGAAGGAGAACAAAAGAGTAATGAGAGAACGTGAGTAATCATGACATGACCCTTCATCAACTAAAGTATCTAATATTTTAGAAATGGGGATTTGGTCTTATAGAAGGTAGGTGTTACTCCCTCACAATGTGGCGAATCAAGGTTGATCAAATTCCTAATGGAAGATATATTCATATTTAATTCCCGATAGTGCCTTGAACATGATTACCAACAATATATAGGGGATACTTGTAGGGTAGGGATTGGTGAATGATAGGGGGAGGGAGAAATTAAATGGAGGCGAATGAATTATATTGCTGCAGCTTCTTCATGGGCAATATGAGAGAGGTTTCGGAAGAGGACAAGTTCTGAGTAAGAAGCATGTGCTTAGACATATACTACAGGAGTGTGATAACATGCAACTGTCATTGTCTATGGCATATGCATCAAATGCTAATGGCTGTTAGAGAATAGGGAAACCTGAATTTATTGGCAACAAGGACCCGTAGAGTGGTAGCTTCTTACATATGCCCCTACTCTCTCATCACTTGTCTCTCTCAGCTTGGTTGTGTTGATTCTAATTCTCTCTCTGCCTTGTATCAATCAGAACAAGTTTTGTATCAATCAGAACAAGTTTTCTTGCTTAGCAGAGAGAGCTAATCTTTAAAAGTTTGTATTTCCTCAAAAAATTATTTTAATAGGTATAAAATCTAAAATAAAGATATTATCTTAACTATTATTTTAAAAAAATGATTTTTTATTTTTAAAATCATCATTTAAAAATAATCAAATCTGGACTGTCTATATTTAATTAGCTCTTCCTGCTTAGCACGAAAACCGGCTCTGTACCTGATTTTGCTTGGCAAGGAAATTGGCTCTGTATCGAATTAGAGTTGTCAAATCCTATTAATTAATTAGAAACATATGGGTCAGAACACCTTAATTCACGACTTAAAAAGATTGACAATACGTAACATGTCTTGATGTCGTCTATATCATTAAATGAGTCTTATTAGGTGAATTAAGCGAGTTGACTCATTTAACCAATAAAACTTGTTTTTTTAAAAACACACAATTCATCATTCAATATTTTTACTTTTATCATTATATATTAGTTCCTCCTATTCTTTTTTATGAGTAATAGTTACCCAAATCAAAATTTTGGTTAAAATTTGTTAAAAGTAATAACTGTGTCAGAGGTGTATTTCACCCCCCCCCCTCCAAAAAAAAAAATTATAACATTTTTTATGAAGATGATGAGTGTAGTGAGAATAAGAGATGAGACAGAAATGTAATTAATTGAAGTAAAAATTGAAAAGGAAAACATTAAATCTTAGATAAACACAAAAAGACGAATATATACAATCTGAATTTGCAAAATCCCTAGAAGCCCAACGAATTTGTAAAAAGACTGAGAGGTGACAAGGACTTTTGAGGAATATGCAAATTCATGCAAAATGACCACAATGCCCTTAAGGGTTTTCTCGATTCATTCCCCTGCGTGCGTCTTGTTCGTCGTCGTCGCCGTGACCCACTGCGTCGCCGCCACTCCCCACGCCTTGGATGCCATTGCCGCTGCCGCCGCCGTGGGGGCCGCGCTCGCCGCCATGGCCAGCTTCATGGAGATCGAGCACAAAGAAGAGCAATTCTGGAGAATTCATATTGAATTCTCGAGAATTCAATATGAATTCTCCAGAATTGCTCTTCTTTGTGCTCGATCTCCACGAAGCTGGCTGCGGCAGTGTCCACGGCGGTGGGAGCGGCGTCCAAGGCGAGGGGAGTGGCGGCGACGCAGTGGGTCACGTTGACGACGAAGAACAAGACGCACGCAGGGCGAATGAATCCAGAAAACCTTAAGGGCATTGTGGTCATTTTGCATGAATTTGCATATCCCTCAAAAGTCCTTGTCACCTCTCAGTCTTTTTACAAATTCGGTGGGCTTCTGGGAGTTTTGCAAATTTAGATGATATTTATTCGTCTTTTTCCCATTTATTTCTTATATTTAAGACCATTCCAAAGTGAGAAAACGTTACTTATAAATAGGATTGGATAAAGTAATGTATAACCAATATGTGTGTGGGGTTTTTTTTTTTTTGGGGGCGGAGGGTAACAAGCGGCATTGTTAAAAAAACATTACTATTTCGAGTCCCAATTATAGGACCAAGTTTGTGGTACAAATTGTATTATAAACTTGATCCTATAATTAAGACCGAATGGAGTATTAATGAAATTCACATTCGTTAGTCTTAGTAATACATGGAAAAAAGTGTCTACTAATAAAATATAATTATGTATGCAAAAAGTGAGTATATTTGTTTGAAAATGAATCAACATTCTTGTTATAGGTTATTTGTTTTATAAATTTATTGACAGATATTTTCTTCATGGTAGGTGACTTGAAAGTCCAGTTATATTTTATGGAGTTAAACACACCCAATAGATCAATTTATCTTGCTTTATATATTTTCAATCGTGTATGAGTTGAAACTATATATATGCAGCTGGCCTTCCTTAGTTTGTTAGACCATCAACTACAAGACTACTTTCTTTTATATACTCCCTTAATATAATATCTCATTTGAGAGTTAATTTTCATTTTAAATATAAGACCTATTATATTTGTCAAACTTTTTCTAATTTACCCTTATTAATGATCTTTCAATAATAATCAAGAAAAAGAGAATAAAGGGAATTAAAGAAGATAATTAGCCTATCATAAAAAAAGTCATATTAACTAACTTAACTAACTTTCTTAATATAATCAAATTAGGTAAATATATCTTATATCAAGGACTAGAGGGAGTATTATATTTGACGATCTTACATTTAGTTTATGATGTGTTTAAGTCTTTACTTGTACTACTTTTTGTCCTTAATATAAGAGTCAATTGACTTTTTTTGGAGAGATTAATTAAGCTAATTAAATTATTAATCATATTATATAGTGTGAATCATTAGATTATATATTAGCTTATAAATTAGACAAATTAGTTTGAAAAAAATGATAAATATAAACATTTCAATGTAACTTATTTTATTTCCTTAATCTTTTTTTAAAAATCAACCGACTTTTATATTAAGAACCGGAGGGAGTAATTGCCAATATTTTTACTCATGAGGGGAATACAAAGAAAAGGCTAAAGTATACTTTAATCCTTTAAGTTTACATGAGGTATACTTTTAGTCCCTTAACTTTATAAAGTATACTTTTAGTCCTAAAATACTAATACTGTTAATTTTGCTAACGGAAAATGCAAACTCAAGTGATAACGATGTAAACTTAAGTGATGACTGTGTAATTAAAAGCTATTAAGCTTAAATTTAAAATATAGGTATGTTGAAGAATATATAAAATTTGTGTAATTAAATGTTATTAGTCATCACTTGAGTTTGCTGCGTCAACGTTTTCCGTTAGCGACATTAACAATGTTAGAATTTAAAGACCAAAAGTATACTTTATAAAGTTAAGGGACCAAACTTATATCTTATATAAAACTTAAAGGACTAAAAGTATACTTTAGCCAAAAGAAAAATGTGTACGTAACGAGTTATGTAGGCTCCAACTTTGCTTGCTTTCATATGGAAACACATTGTTGGCAAATATATATGTAATCTGTCTAGTTCATGACATATTTAGGGAGTTGCTCTTGGTCCTAAATATAATACATAATTTTCATATTTATTAATATTTTTATAATTTACCCCTATTGATGCTCCCTTGACAATAATAAATGATGAGAGGGAATCAGAGATTTTTTTTTTGGTCAAATGAATGAGAGAATTAAGGAAGTTGACTAGGGAGTTTTAGAAAATACATGTCATATTAACTAGTTTAACTAACTTCTTTAATCTAATCAAGGTTAATATGTCTTATATTAAGAACCCGAGAAAGTATTTATATATCAAAAAAGTTCGTCCCAAAACTTGGCAATGTTAGCTCTTCCACTTATCAATAGTTGCTATTTCACTTATCATTAACAAATTATGAAACTTTTCTGATATTTTTTAAAAAAGCGAGACGTTAGTGTCATTTTCCCTAAAAAAATCAATTTTTGGCAGCAAAAAAAAAGCATAGTATGAAAGTTAAATTATTGACCGTCTCAATGAAATAAAATAAAAAATCAAATTTTGGTGGCCAAAAGTAGTTCAACTCGCCCATCATAGACATCTCAAATTCTCCCTGAATTGACTTAGAGAATTCTTCACACAAAGCATCATTAGTAGCACCAAATATAATATCATCAACATATATTTGAACAATGAACAAATCATTCCTCTTGTTGCATTTTCTTGCATTGCTATAACCCAATCATTGTCTCTTAGAGGCTTCAATCTCTAAAATGAAAGCAGAGAAAATGATTCAAAGTACTTTTTTTGGTTTTCACTCCTTGATCTACATCACCTATCACTTGATCTAGAGGATGACTCCTACTGTATCTCCAAGATCTAGGTTGAGATTGATTAGTATTTTCATAATCTTTTCCAACTTAAGGTTCCTTTTCCAAAGGTTTTTCAGAATTTTCCAAAACAGAAGAAGTTTTTGAAATAGATTGACCTTGAATAATAAGTTCATCATCATCCAAGGATTTATCAGATTTGGCTTCACAGAATACATCATGCATTGACTTTTCTACAACATGAGTACGAATATTAAATACTCTATATGCCTTACTCCTATTAGAATAGCTAAGAAATATACCTTCATCTGACTTAGGATCAAACTTTCCTAAGTTCTCCTTACCATTGTTGTGCACAAAATATTTGCAGCCAAATATGTGCAAGTGTGCAAGGTTGTACTTTCTTCCTTTGTACAGCTCATATGGAGTCTTATCAAGCTTCTTCCAGAGGTATGCCTGATTTGAGATGTAGCAAGTGGTGCTCATGGCATCAGCCCAAAATACTTGGGAGGCTTGGTTCTCGTTCAACATTGCCCTTGCCAACTCGGTGAGGACTCGATTTTTCCTTTCTACAACACCATTTGTTGAGGAGTCCTTGGGGATGAGAAGTTGTGATCAATTCTCATATCATCACAAAATTCTCCAAAAGCATGATTTTCGAACTCACTACCATGATCAGTATGAATCCTTGCAATAGAGAAACCTTTTCCGTTCTAGACCTTCTTGGCAAAAGTAACAAACTAATTAAATGTTTCATCTTTAGAAGATAAAAATATGGTCCAAGCAAATCTAGAGAAATCATCAACTATGACCAAAGTATATAAATTACCACCAAGGTTTTCACTCTAGATGGTCCAACCAAATCCATATTAAGTAGTTGGAGAGGTCTATTAGTTGAAATTTCACTTTTAGATTTGGAAGATGATTTGGTTTGTTCACCTTTTTGACAAGCATCACAAATCATGTCATTTTTAAAACGAAGTTTTGGTAAACCAATAACCACAACCTTTTTCAGCAACTTGTCAAGTTGGAACATATTGACATGAGCTAATCGCTTGTTCCATAGCCAACTTTCATCCAAGTTACAAATAAAACAATTTTCAGAAACAGAGCTGTTGCTAGGAAGATTAAGGGTATAACAATTACCTTCTCTAGGAGCCTTGAATAAGGCTTTGGATTTAATGTTATGCAAGAGTAGATCATCCTTGCTCACAATCAGGCATTCCTCAAAAGTGAAGATAACCAAGTTCCCTTTATCTATGCTTTGGCTCACACTGAGGAGGTTGTGACATAGGCCTTCCATAAGGTACACGTCTTTGATTTGTGGTCCATCGTTGCTTCCAACTTCACCAATTCTAGCAATCCTTCTGGATTAATTTCCACCAAAAGTCACCTTGCTACCATCCTTAGGCTTGATTGTAGCAAATTTAGATTGATCTCCCGTCATGTGTCTAGAGCATCCACTATCAATGTACCACTTATTGGATTTCGATTCTCTTAGACAAACTTGTAAGACATAAAGGATTAAGTCTTAGGTACCCATCTTTTCTTGGGTCCTTTTGGGTTAGTTTATGTCATATGATCCTTTAGGCACCCATTTATAGTTACCTACATGTTTATTCTTTCTTTCCATTTTATGAAAACAGGAAGAAGTAGTATACTCTTTACGATTACAATAATTACATTTGGCAAAAGGATTAGAAGAATAAATTGTTTTCGAAAATAGTTCATATAAGTCTTTTCTCTAGATTTTTTTTTGCCTTTTTTTTTATTATCAAAATCAGGTTTATAACCAATTCTTGATTTGTCATTTGTAAACCTTTGTTGTTTCAAAATGACATTGAGGATTTCACTCCCTTGAGTGAACTTCTCAAGTGTTTTAGTAAGATAAGCATTTCTTTTCTCTAAAACATAGGAATTGTCACAAACCTTTTCTGAAACCTTTTCACAAACCTTTTCAGAAACATTTTCACAAGCATAAGTTGAAGAAGAGACGTTTTGAACTTGTTTTTCAAGAGATTTTATTTCCCTTTTTGAAGCAAGAAGTTATTTTGCCAATTTTTGAAATTCAGAGTGAAGGGAATTATATTTAGAAAATAATTCATCATAAGTAGGTTTAGAGTCAATTACCTCTTCACTTTCAGATTCCTCTTGAGCCACAAGACATATATTGGCTCTTTCTTCTTTATCAGCTTCATCTTCATTAGATGAGCTATCTCCCTATATAGCTAAGACATAAGCCTTCTTCTTGAACTTATTGAATCTCTTCTTTTCTTTATCTTTGTTCTTCAACTAGGGACAGTCAGACTTGATGTGGCCAAGCTTCTCACATTCGTAGCATATAATTGGCTTCTTCGGCTCATTGCTGGTGCTACCCTTGTGGAACTTCCGGAATCCTTGATCCTTCTTATAGAATCTCTTGAATCTCCAGACCATCATCCCGACCTCCTCCTCCTCATCATCATCATCTAATTCATTGTCTTCCTTGATAGTTTTAAGGGCAATTTCCTTATGCTTATTGCCAATTTCATCAAATCCTTTTTCTGAACTTGAGTTTACCTTCATATTCAGACAAGCTACCAAAGAGAGTTGCCATTGATCCCATTGACTCTCCTCGAGCCTCTTCAATCGCAGTAACTTTAGCTTCCCATTCCTTGTTGAGAATATTTAGAATTTTCCTTACTTGGATAGGTTGATTATATTCTTTTCCCAATGTAGCAAGTTGGTTGATCAAATGAATGAATCTGAGCTGGAATTCGCCAATGGATTCCCCAGACTTCATACGAAGTAAATCGTATCAGCCATCAAGGTATTTACACGATTTTCCTTGATTCCAATTGTCCCCTCATGAGTAATCCCAAGCACATCCCACATTTGTTTTGCAGATGATAATGTGCAGATATGGAAATACTCCTTCTGACTTAAAGCACTTTGAAGCATGAGAATTTCTTTGCTGTTGAGAGTGACTAGTCTTTTGTCATTCTCATCGTATTGTTCTTCTAGCTTGGGAGTTCTAACACCATCTTCTATTGTAGTTGGAGCATAATCTCCTCTCTCAAACACTTTCCATAAGCCATACTTAGTAGCCATTATGAAGACTCTGAACTTGACTTTCTA
Organism: Acacia melanoxylon; assembly: GCA_019022615.1. Classification (NCBI taxonomy): domain Eukaryota; kingdom Viridiplantae; phylum Streptophyta; class Magnoliopsida; order Fabales; family Fabaceae; genus Acacia; species Acacia melanoxylon. The sequence goes on along the minus strand of JAFJYJ010000030.1, from coordinate 5,383,970 downwards.
GAAAGAATAATGCTCACCATTGAAACCAAGGGGTCTGTTGATAGAAGCATCATCTGGTAGTATTCCGTCCATATTGATCCTTCTCGAGATGTTAAGCTCTTTTGAAAAAACCTTGCTCAGATACCAAATGTAGAATAGAATATCACCAAGAGGGGGTGAATTGGAAATTTTAAAAACTTTTTGAAAGCTTCTGGAAATGGCACCCAAAATAGAGTATAACAGAGATAGAGAGAGAGAGAGAGAGCTTGACACAGAAGATTTATATTGGTTCGGTCTCAACTCTTGACCTACGTCCAGTCCTCAAACACTCTGAGATTTCCATTATCTCTTGAATCTATTACGCACTCTGTACTCGAAAGTTATCCGCTCACTAGAATACACTCCCCCTTACAAGTTGTAATCAGATAACCCAATCTCAAAGTCCCAATACTTTGAGATTCTTACAATGATTGATAATCAATAATAAACTCTCTAAAAGAGCAAATGAATAAACACTGAAGTTTAGGATATCCGAAGATAATATACAAATGAGTTGAAAACAGTAAATGCGAATATCACTTTGAGCGTTTTCTGTTTTATGTATTCTAGTTGTTCTAGGTTGTTGAAGGAATTGAATTCTTCAGCTTATATATGATGGAAGCATTTAATGACCGTTGGGAAGAATCAATGTGGACGTTGGAATTTTGCTTTAGACACTTGATTCAACCAATGTGCTCAAACATTCTTTGTTGTCATTCCTTGAGATATTTCTGTTGGATGATCTGGCTTCCAAATGTGTAAAGAAAACATTAAAGCCTTTGGAATGTACAGAGAATGATTTGCTAAATCCGTGCTTGGTTTTCTAAGCTAGCATTTAATGCTTTTGACATCATTATTTGCTTTATGCTTGATCTTCAATTTAACATCTGTTTGATAATCTAAAACTCACTAACAAATCGATTAAACATAGTTAGGAATAGTGATGAGAGATGATATGAAGTATACAGATTATACATGAAGATTTCACAAATCCGGACATGGTGATTTCAAAACAGGGATGCTTCAAACTCGAGTTAACCATAACTGGCTCAAGTCACTTTAAATTTTAAATGCTTGAAAAAACTCTCGACCAAGCACTGACTCGAGTTAACTATAACTAGCTCGAGTCACTTTAAAATTTAAATGCTTGAGAAACTCTCAGCCAAGCACAAACTTGAGTTTCACATTTAAACACTCGAGTTAAGTTCAAATGTCTTGACTTACTCTCTGTCTTGAGTAAACTCGAGTTTTGCAACTCCAAACTCGAGTTAAGCCTTGACAGCAAGTCACTGTTAAGTTTTGAACAAGATTCAAAACATTTTAAACTTAACCATTAACTTCATCTAAGTTTACAATTTTCAGTTATCATCAAAACACATAGAGAACTAACATTATCCCCCTTTTTGATGATGACAACACCTGTAAACCATTTGTCATATTTTTTTAAAAATTTGAGCATTCAAGAAATTGGAGATGAAATGAACATAACTCAAAAATAGAACCATATTTGTAACATACGATCTAATCTTTATCCATAAAATCACATATGTTAATAGAGCTTTTGTAACATCCCATTTGAAAACGGCAGAATTTTTTTTTTTAAAACCGTTTCCAAATATTTCAAGCAGAGTAATCAGAGTAGAGCATTGGAGCGAGTAAGTAATTTACATTACATTCAAAATATGGACCATAGTGTAAATGTATCGGATTACATCATCCGAATTCTCAAAAGTTAAAGAAACTAAAGAAAACGATAGATAATGTAGACACGTCTTGGCCTACTCCAAATGCTTGCCTCGATCGCCAAACATCGGTCCTCCGGACTCGATGCTACGGTGAGATCCATTCCACATATGGATCTCGGGTAATGGTTAACCTTATGCTCAAATAAAACAAAGATATACGTACAACATATATTCATTTCAATACAACATATCATCACAAAAGCAAACAACAGATGTATGATCAATAACATGGACAGAACATAAGCACAAAGCGGTATGTAAAGTCTCTCTCGACTAGTTCTGCACATATCCGGTGCCACGCCACAAACGTGTCCTCGCGCTAGGAATAACTCAAACGGCATTACCAATACTATAATCCGTGGGTAAAGTCGTAAGTATCTCCGACGATTCTCAACGTAACCTCGCCTATGAACGTATCTATAACGCAAAAGTATATAAGCAGCATAGAGTTAGGGTTACAGTACACGTCCGTACCTTAGTTGCAGATATCCGGCTCTTCCGGCTAAAAACGGTACTTTTTGATGGCCGTACGTAAAACAGTGAAACAGCGGCTCAACAAATAAACAAATGAACGATGGAATTTCGACAATGCGGTTCGACGTCGAAGTATTCTAATCAGAATAATAACACACTTATGAATATTTGGCAGCATAACGCATTTTAGGTGAAAAAGACCATTTTGCCCCTACTACCCCTATTTGGCGGAATTTCGCGAACTTCGTTACTTTGACCTTATTCCATTTCAAAATTATCCCCACTAGGTTTTTACCTCGTCGACATCTTTCAATGCAATGAGGCTTAAAAACAAGTATAGGAATATATTCTCAAACTTCCTAGATCAAAACAACGGTTCTACTATAACTACCGAAAGAACTACGGAAACTAAAAGCCAAGGACGGAAGAACTTACTCGGAGCTAGGCGAATTTTTGCGAGCTTCTCTCTCTAGAACCTCTCTCTAGGTTTCGGATTTTGGGATGGAAATGAAGAGCAAGAGAGCTTGCTATTTATAGGGAAAAAATAGGGACAAGGTGGGAATTTCCAAATTTGTTTCCAGATCGGATTTCGGCCGTCGGATCGCACTTCGCCACGTGGCACTCCCTTGGCCCTTGGATGTCTTGGTCGACATCTCCCCACATCATCATTGATGATGTCACCCTAGCTGACTCCCCGATCGTCTCCCCTGATCGGTACCCGTTTCGCGCGATTTCGCAGAAACTCAAAAATCCGGGCATGTAACCTTGAAGATTTTTTCATCCTCTTTCATATTATCTATTTTGATCCTCTTTTTGATCATATCCAGGTATTCTCCGGTGCGTCGGAAGATATTCGGACAAACGCGTCCGATTACGGAAATCGCTTCGATAGAACCAACTTCTCGGACAATAATTCGAATCGTAAAACGTCCAGTTGTTGCCTAACTTAATCCCGTGTTTGAAAACACAAAATTGTTTCTATAGGTTCTCACTTTGCCTATCTCGGCTCTACTCTATCCGATCGCTTTTCCGTCTTATTAGGAATTAGGGTTTTCGGTTGCGGAAATCAACGTCTGGTAAATTCTTTCTTCGTGTAAAAATTTACTTGTTCTTAATTTGATCAGTCTGAAAAGACTTTTACCTTTGGTTTACCTGTAGAATTTATTTATGACTTTTCCCCTCGGTCTGCCTATAAGCTGACTCACCGCATTATATTATTATTTTATTCTAATTATCATTTTAATTATTTAAAAATTCATTTTAATTAAAAATACCAAGAATTTCGGCCCCTTCATTTTAAAATTCAGTTTTAATCATTTTTTCATAATTTTTTCCATTTTTTAAAAATTTAATATTTTTTACCAAAAATTCTGTTATACCCCTGCCTTCGTTAAGGCTTAATTAGGCCTAAATTCTTCGTTTAGTGATCTTTTTAGGATTAGATTTCTTCATACATTTATCTCTACTAATTTTTTCCTTAATCCTTTTTATCATAATTAGTAACTATATTTTATGCTAATTACCTGCCTTAATCTCTTAATTAAGGATTTTACCATAAATTTAACTTTCTATATTTCTCTTGTTTTACTGAATCAATTAGCTAGTAATTATCTAATCATTCTCTTACCAATGGTTGATAATTTTATAATTTACAGTATATTATTATCTTACAAACTTTATACTGACATTGTCATTTTATATCCTATGTAAAATATTAAAAATGTTTACACCATAAAGTTACTTTATGGTTCTGGAATGCTTTTTAAACATTTCTTCATGTTATTTCTTCTGAAATAATTTATTAAATTCTTATAATTAAAGATAATACTCCCATAATTTTTCTCATAATCTTACATGATCTTTCAAATATTTATCATAATGTTTTTAGACTGTTTTTATCACCATTATTGCATTTTTAGTCATTCTCGTTCATCTGATTTTTCTATAACTTTTTCGACAATTTACTCGACAATCAAAACAATTTTCTATAATAGTTTTAAACTCATGAATTTGCTTCATCAAAATATTCATTAATTTCTCTTATATCAAGAATTCCAGATTTGCTAAAATCCGGGTATTACAAACTTTCCCTTCAAATCGATTTACAAGCCTTGATCTTTCTTATAGAACTTCTTGAATCTACAAATGAACATGCCGAGTTCTTTGTCTTCATCGTCATCTTCTTCATCCTTGGGCTCCTTTTCTTTCACGGCATTCAGAGTGACACCTTTGCTCCTATTGTCGTTGATTTCGTCCAACCCTTTTTTGAACTTCAATTTGCCTTCGTATTCAGATAAGCTTCCGAACAGAGCAGCTACTGACATCATTGATTCTCCACGGGCTTCTTCTATCACTGTGACTTTGGCTTCCCAATCTTTCGTTAGGACATTAAGAATTTTCCTGACTTGAGAGTTTTGCTCATACGTTTTACCCAAAGCCGATAGTTGATTGATCAAATGATTAAAGCGAAGTTGAAACTCTTCAATGGATTCTCCGGTCTCCATTCAAAGAAGATCGTACTTGGTTGTCAATATGTTGATACGGTTCTACTTGATGCCAGAAGTTCCTTCTTATGCTATTGCCAACGCTTTCCACATTTCTTTAGCGATAGACAAGTTACACATATGAAAGTACTCCTTGTGACTGAGAGAACTTTGTAGCATCAAAACAACTTTACAGGTAAAAGTTATTTTTCTTCTGTCATTTTCATCAAACTCGTCTTTAGTCTTTGGAACGTGGATTCCACCTTCAATCTTTGTAGGAACATAGTCCCCATTTTCTATCACTTGCCAAAGACTATACTCTGTAGCTAACACAAATACTTTGAACTTTGCTTTCCAAAATGAATAGTGTTCACCATTGAAGCCAGGTGGTTGATTGTTAGAGGCACCGTTAGACAATATTCCTTCCATGATCTTTCTCAGGATGTTAAGCCCAACTGAGAATACAGGCTTTGATACTAAATGAAAGTTAAATATCACCAAGAGAGGGGGTGATGAAGGCTATAAAACAGAGATAGAGATAGAGAGAAATGACATAGAGAGATTATACTGGTTCGGTCCAAGTCTTTGACCTACATCCAGTCCCTAGATGCTCTAGGATTTTCACTAACTCTCAAATACTGATATAATTACACCCTTTGTACTTGAAGTAATCCTTTCATACTAGGATTCACTCCTCCTTACAAGTTGTAATCGTACACCCACACTCAAGGTCCCACTACCTTGAGATTAAACAGATAATCACTTAATGAAATAAGTGTTTATGCTCTCTCACAGAGAAGATGAATAATAAACAATGAATTACAATGATATCCGAAGATATTAAATGAAACTAATGAAACAGTAGATTGTTATAAGTTCGAATTGAATGTGCAAAGTTTTGGTAGTTGGCGAATTCAATGCTTCTTGTACTTATAATGGTTGCCATTTATGACCGTTGGAGAAGATTGAAGATTATCCATTGTGACTCTTCAAAGTAGCCGTTAGACATATGAAGCTTGATAGTCACTTTTGCCATTAATGTTCCAGGTGTAATTGTGCCATCTTGACATTATATTCTTTCATTCCTTTTGTTTTGCCCATTGTGAAACAACATTTATTGCGTGAATGGAATAGCAGGAACCACTTTAGAGTGCTTAAGGTAATGGTTGCTGAGAATGTATACTAAATAGGTAAGTGCATTAATGCATTCTGACACAATTTGCTTTTATGATAATTTTGTTGTTAATCCTTCACATAATCATCTGAAACTCATTAGCAAACTAATTAAAGTTAGTCAAGAGTAATAATGGGTGATGATATGAAGAAATCAAATCACAATCAATGATTTTGGATTTACGAAGACGGTGATTTGAAAACCAGTAAGATTAACTTCCAGTTAAAATAAAATTGCCTTGAGTTAATGACTCGAGGTGAAAGTATGTTGACTCGAGTTAAGATTATCTTGTTCACAAAGTTTTGAATTAGAACAATTTTCTTCAAGGAAAGTTAACTTGCACTTTTGACTAGAGGAAATTATTCCTAGTGAAAGTTAAAAACACAAGTTGAAGAAATAAAGCTTAACTGGAGTTAAAACAAAAATGCCTAGAGTCAAAGTGATTAAAGGCAAATATTTCCAGTGAAAGTTAAAAACACAAGTTCTGGTAATAAAGCTTAACTGGAGTCAAAACAAAAAATGCCTGGAGTCAAAGTGATTTTGCCTCAAGGCAAGCTTAATGGCTCAAAACAAATACCTTGAGCAAGGTAAACTCGAGGTATTAAAGATTGACTTAAGTGATCACCTTGAGTAAAAAATGATAGTAACTCGAGGCAAAGTTTTAGCGTGAAAACAAGATTTAAAACTTTCAGAACGATTGACTCGAGGTTAAACATAAATGCCTGGAGTTAAAGATGTTCAATTCAAAACTTTACAAAGAGATAACTCGAGGCAAAATGGGTATAACTTAGGCTGAATATATTTCAAACTAATTAACTTCGAGTTAAACTTGACCTAACTCGAGAGAATTAAAGTCAAAACATTTTTCCTTAAAAAACTTGAAGCATATGACTCGAGGCAATCAAAATTTAACTTGAGGCAACTTGATTGACAGAAACTCCAAATTGACAAGGAATGATTTTCATTGAATCTTGAGGATTATTTCCATTATAATTGTTATCATCAAAACATCAAAAACATAAGGAACTAACATTCTCCCCCTTTTTGATGATGACAACATTTATAATGTGATTTGAAGTTTTTGAGAAGGAATTTTCTTGAGATGAAATATGATAGTTCAAAAGTAAGCACAGGTATGCATAAACCAATTTAGAGATAAGAAAAAATGGGAAGCACAAGAAAGTATTGAGACATCATATATATTGATCAGAATTCAGAGATACATATAATGAAACACACTACTGAACCAACTGAACCAGTCAAATAGACAAACAGACAACTATCAACTTTCAGAAAACAAACTAAACAAACTTTTAAAAAATAACTTCAACAGCTTCACTAGCTCTCTCCCCTTTTGTCATCGGCAAAAAGAGAAGAGTGTAATATCCTAAATTTTGGACCCTACGAATTGAGAATAAGCCTAAGTTAGGCAGACTACTAAGCCTGATTCAGGAAGTGTGACATTTCCTGGACAGATAAGGATCCTCTGCGTTTTAGAGGAAAATAAGAAGAGAAGGAGATACTAGAGGGTCATATGTCAAAAAGCAAGAGTCAGTGTAATGATTACATTGGGACACGTGTCACTTCAGGGGTAAAAGAGGAAAAGCAAGGGCAAAATAGTCAATTCCTTGTCCTTTTAACATTGAATTTCGTCCACCATGAGAGAGAAGAGAAAATCAGATGATTTTATCTGTACTTAGGCCCAAACACAAAATGCGGGTCCCACAGACGATTGACCGGTAGAAAAGGGACCGATACGGACCAGTTAGGGGCTTCTTTTGGACTGAATGGGACAAATGTGGGGCCACTTTGGGAAGTTAAGAAGGAGCCACACATGAATGTCCATTCAGGGGAGATTATCTGAAAAAGTTGAAGAAAAGTACAAATGGAGACACCCTGTTGACCAGCGGGACCCAGTGGACCGGTGGAAGGTGATTGGAACAGATAAAGTGAAAAGTCAGGGGTAAAGTTGGAGGGAAGATTTGGTGGGCCAAAAGTGGCGCCACCCAGCCCCCATAATCATTAAAAAACGTGCTTGAAGAAAAAGAAAGAGAAAAGTTAGTCCAAAAGTGAAAGTACGGGACCTACTTGCTGGAAAAAGGGGAATTAATCAGATAAATTAATAAAATAAAAATCATGGAATCTGATTTGTGGGCCCAAGATGGTGCCACCTAGCCCTAGGAACCATCTTGAGTGCTTGGGGAAAAAGAAAAGAATCATAAAGAAGTTCCGGGCCAAAACTGGTAATATACATAAATTTCGGGCCAAAGTAGGTAATTTTCCCCAAATGTAAAGTAAAAATCTAGATATTTTCATGGGGAAATGCCACATGTCCATAGCCTAGACCCTTCTGTATTTTCTTGAAGAAAAATTCAAAAGTCAGATGAATTCCATTAATTACTGGACAAAGTTTTACTCCAGTTATTCCAGACCGATCAGATACTTTTACTATTATTAAATTCACATGCTCTCTCTCTCCTAGACCAAGGGAGAAAAAAATTTTGACGAGTAAAGAGGGAAGAGCTCAGACAAGTTCCATAGCCAAATCAAGATCCAAGCTTCATAGATCATCCACCGAACTCCCGATTCAGGTAAACACCGAAAACCTGAACCTTTGAACTTGAACTTGTGATTTTCGTTCAAGGGGTTGGGGCATGGTGTTTCAAACTTATTTTGGTGTTCTTGATGGTCTCAATGTGTTTAAAATATGATTTTGTATGGGTTTAACCCATGGTTGGATTTTCCGAACTCAAAAACACCGAAAAACCTCTAAGAACAAGTTTGTTGTTAATTCTGGAGATGCTGGCAGCAAACCTTCAACCGGGTCTTAAAAATAGTAAAAAAACTTGAAATAATCTGAGATGTTATAGGTAGATATTAAACTTCCTGAGCTTCAGCTTGATGTATGATTTTGTATCATTTGGATTCTCCTACTAAGAGATACAAATGGCTAAAGTTGACCCAGAAGCATCAGGCCGAATTTGGACCAGGGAGTAGAAAAATGGCTACACGCAAAACTAAATGTACTTTTGGGTTATGGGTATATTTTTCCTGTAAAATAGACATTTTAATGGTTCAAATGGCGCTGGTTTCATGTTAAAATTATGTTTTTGGAATTTATTAAAAATCCTTGAAGTTGGAGCAGAAACACTGAATTTATGGAAAATCTTGTATGGGCTCGGTTTTAACAAGAAAAATGTAAGGGTGTTTTTGGAAAATGCTAAAATAAGGTCTTTTGGTGTTATTTAGGGTTAAATAATACTTGGGACAACAAGAGGGCATATTAAAATTTAAGATGGCACATACCCCACCAGGTAGTAACCACTTTACTCATACACTTTTATGTGTTTTGTTGTATGTGTTGCTTGCCATTTGTGTGTTTTTGTATTGTTTTGCCAAATATGCATACAGAACATGTTTGTGATTGTGTCCCTAGCGCTGAGGGTGCCTGCCGGGGTCTGCCTATGTGGCCACTCTACGGAAACGGGCTTGTGATTCCGGTAATTCCGGGGCTGTCCTGGTTCAGGCGGCTCGACGGTGCGAGGTTTGTGACTTTGGTAATTCCAGGGCTTGCCTTGGTAGGGCAGCCTGACAGTGCGTGGTAGTCAAGTATAATGTATGTTTATGGATGCATATGTGGTGTATTTGGCATATTATCTGTGTTTACATATGTACATGGTTGCATGCATACGCATTACACATTTAGTGCATGAGTATTGATGGTTACTCTAGGGGCTATTATTGGATCCAGACATTTCTGTAGCTGTAGGATACGTGCATGAAGAGGAAGAACCTTTTTGGAAAGATAGGGCTTATCAGTTCAGTTGAAGAATAGGGGATGCCCTATTATGTTTTGTATTATATTTTGGTATTTATATTTGGATGACTGTACCCTTAATCCTTCGGGGACTTTTACTTTCGGTTTATTTTACTTTTACCAGTACAGTAGATCGTCCAAACCGGTTAAATGCTCTGTTGCGCTCACTTTGATACATGTTAAGTGGACCTAATAATGAAGGAAATGTAGCTAAGGAAAGGAATCCCTCTAACCCGCCACCCGAAAGGGCGAGGCCGGTAGGGGTGTAACAAAGAGGATGGAGCAGGTGGAGATAGAGGTGAGTGATCAGAGATAGGACTATCAGAGGAAGATGATGGAAGAGGAACAATGGATATATCAACAGAGGAATGAAGGGAAGGTGAAACAAGGACAGTAGCAGGGGTTGAAGCTAAAGTGAGAGTTGTGGCTAAAATGGGAGTTGAAGCAGAAGGAATTGGAGAGGAAACAAGAAAGATAGGAGAAATGGGAATGGAAGAAGAAATACTAGATGGACCAGCCTGAGCAAACGAGGTCTTAAGCAGCTTGTCAAGCTTGGAATCCAGCATCAGAAAGGTATTATTGAGGCTATCAAATCTAGTACCCTAGCCTTCTATGTGATCTTCAATGTTCTCAAGCCTTTCTTTTATTTAAGTGTCTACCAACTTCCTTACCTCAGATTCAATCTTGGCAGTGATCTCAGTCTGTTGAGCAATGAGAGAGACTTGAATTGATCCAACTGCCTCAGCTATAACCTTTTCAACAATGGCTTGAACATAAGAGTGTAACATTGATGGTGGAGCTTGACAAGGTTGAGAGTGAACAATAGTACTAGTAGGTGTTTATTGAGCTTCAGTTGCATGAGATTGAGATGCCTTTGACTTAGATGGTGCCCTAGACTGACCAGACCCTTCTTTAAAAGTAATCCTCATATGATTAAGATGGAATTGGCTGAACATGAGGGGTTTGATAGGTTTTTCAGTCAACTCTAAATGCCAGATGCAAGCTTTAAAGAGCATGAGGGAAATTAAATTTGGAAAGGGAATTGGAGCAGAGGGTGAAGAATGAAATTTAATCATGTGCATTTCAGAGAAAAACCACTCACCTGTTAGTTCTCTATGTGTTTTTATGATAATTGAAAATTGTAAACACAAGTTGAATTTTGTCTTTGGCAAGTTGAAAAACTTACTGTCAAAGGCAAACTCGAGTATTGGTTTCAATACTCGAGTATTGACTTGAGAGAGAGTTGCTCAATTTTATTAAACAAAGCAATACTCAAGTTTCCATTGGAAACTCAAGTATTGAACTTACAGAAAGCACTCCAAGTTTTTCACCTTGAACCAAACTCGAGTATCGGTTTGCATACTCAAGTATGCATCATACAGAGACTCTTTCAATATTTCCTAAAGTTTTCAAAACTCAAGTATCTATTTGCATACTCAAGTATGCATCATACAGAGACTCTTTGGGATATTGATTGCAACTTGTTAGGAGGAGTAAGTTCTAGTGAGAGAATTACTCTTGAGTTACAGAGTGTGTAATCAATCAAGATAGTGAAATCCCAAAGTGTCTGGGGACTAGACGTAGGTCAAGAGATTGGACCGAACCGTATAAGTTTCTTGTGTCTTGCTATTCTTCCTTATACTCTGTCTAGCTCTGTTTTAGTGTTCGAAAACATAGCAATCTGAAAAGAATTTTAAAATCCCCAATTCACCCCCTCTTGGTAGTTAAGCTCCACTTTCATTTGGTATCAGAGCAAGGTCTTCTCTGAAAAGATTAACATCTTGAGAAGGATCACTATGGAGAGTAGTCTACCTGATGGAGCTTTGATCAACCGACCATCGGTATTCAGTGGAGAGCATTATTCTTTCTGGAAAAGAAAATTTAGAGTATTTGTCATGGCTTCTGAATATGGCCTATGGAGAGTATTTGAGACTAGAGACTACAATCCAACAGTGCTCGAAAATGGCGTTAGAGTTCCAAAGCCTGAAGAAGCTTATGATGAGAATGATAGGAGAAATATTACTCTCAACAGCAAAGCTATTCTTATGTTGCAAAGTGCCTTGAGTCAACAAGAGCATTTTCGTGTTTGCACATTGCCAAATGCAAAGGCCATGTGGGATGCTTTGGAGGTAGCTCATGAAGGAACTACTGGAGTAAAGCAGAACAAAATCAACACTCTCATAACAAAATATGATCTTCTTCGAATGAAGCCTGGTGAATCCATCAACGAATTTCGATTAAGATTCACTCATCTGATCAACCAACTTGCTTTATTGGGCAAAGAATATGAGTAACCTGCGCAAGTGAGGAAAATTCTTAATATCCTCAACAAGGACTGGGAAACTAAAGTAACTGCGATTGAAGAAACTCGTGGTGAATCAATGGCATCTGTTGCAGCCCTCTTTGGTAGCCTTTCTGAATATGAATCCAACTCAAGTTCAAAAAGGGACTTGATGAAGCAACTAGCAAATTCAAAGGCATTGCTCTTAAAGTTGTCAAAGAAGCTAAGGAGACAGATGATGATGAAGAAGAAGATGAAGAAAGAGAGCTGGGAATGATCGTTCGAAGATTTAAGAGATTCTACAAAAAGGATCAAGGATACAAAAAGTTTCACAAAGGTAGCTCCAGCACTGAGGCAAAGAAGCCAATCATCTGCTACGGATGTGAAAAGCCTGGCCATATCAGGTTAGAATGCCCCCAGCTGAAGGATAAAGACAGAGACAAGAAGAAATTCAATAAGTTCAAGAAGAAAGTTTATGTCTCAGCAATATGGGGAGACAGCTCATTCGATGAAGATGAAGCTGAAGAGGAGGACAAAGCTAACATTTGCCTCGTGGCTCAAGAAGAAGAGCACTCTGCAAATAGTGATGAGGTATATGATTCACAACCAACTTATGATGAGTTATTTGCTGAATATAACCTTGTGCAATCTGAATTTGAAAAACTTGCTGAAAAATATCTTGCTTTGAAAAAGAAAAATATAACTCTTGAACTGCAAGTAGAAAAGCTTTCCTGTCTTGAAAATGCTGTTTGTGAAGATTGTCCTGATCTAAAGAAAAAGAATGTGCATCTTACAAAGGCACTTTAGAAATTCACTAGAGGTAGTGAAATGCTCAATGTCATTTTGAAACAAAGAAAGATTTACAAATGACAGATCGGGGATCGTTACAAACCAAACTTTGATAAAAAAGAAAGGCAAAAAGAAATTTGGAGAAAAGACTTATATGAACTATTTTAGAAAATCTGTTCATTCTTCAAATCCTTTTTCTCATTGCAATTATTGCAATCGTAAAGGTCATAATACTTCTTCTTGTTTTCATAAAAAATGAAAGAAAGAGTAAACCTTTAGGAAATTATCAATGGGTGCCACAAAGGGATCTTACAAGATTCCTAAGACACAAAGTAACCCCAAAGGACCCAAGAAAAGAAGGGTACCTAAGACCTGATCTGTTGTGTTTTGCAGGTCTGTTTGAGAGTATCAAATCCCAACAAGTGGTATATTGATAGTGGATGCTCTAGACATATGACGGGGGACTAATTCAAATTTGCTTCAATCAAGCCCAAGGATGGTGGCAAGGTAACCTTTGGTGGAAATCAATCTGGAAAGATTGCTGGCATTGGTGAAATTAGAAACAATGAAGGACCACAAATCAAAGATGTCTACCTAGTAGAGGGACTTTGTCACAATCTCCTTAGTGTAAGCCAAAGCACTGATAAAGGTGACATAGTTATCTTTGATTCTGAGTAGTGCTTGATTGTCAGTAAGGATATTCTCCCTTTGAAAGATATAAAATCAAAAGCTTTATTCAGAGCTCCTAGATAAGGAAATTGTTATACACTTAATCTCTCTAGAAATGGTTCTGTTTCTGAAAAATGTTTTGTTAGTAATTTGGATGATAGTTGGCTATGGTACAAGCGATTAGCTCATGTCAACATGATCCAACTTGACAGATTACTTAAAAAGGATTTGGTCATTGGTGTTCCGAAACTTCGTTTTAAAAATGACGTGATTTGTGATGCTTGTCAAAAAGGGAAACAAACCAAATCATCTTTCAAATCTAAAAATGAAATTTTAACTAATAGACCTCTTCAACTACTTCATATGGATCTAGTTGGACCAGCTAGAGTAAAAAGTCTTGGTGGCAATCTTTATACTTTGGTCATAGTTGATGATTTTTTCTAGATTTGCTTGGACTATATTCTTATCCTCTAAAGATGAAACATTTGATCAGTTTGTTTGCTTTGCCAAGAAGGTCCAAAACGAGAAAGGGTTCTCTATTTTAGGAATTCAAACAGATCATGGAGGAGAATTTGAAAACCATACATTTTCCGAGTTCTGTGACAGCATGGGAATAGATCACAACCTCTCAGCCCCAAGGACTCCTCAACAAAATGGTGTTGTAGAAAGAAATAATCGAGTCCTCACCGAGATGGCAAGGGCTATGCTAAATGAGAACAATACTTCCCAAGTATTCTGGTCTGATGCAATGAGTATGGCCTGCTACATCTCGAATCGAGCATATCTTCGGAAGAAGTTGAGCAAAACTCCCTATGAGCTGTACAAGGGAAGAAATCCAACTTGGCTCATCTGCATGTTTTTGTATGTAAGTGCTTCATCCATAATAATGGTAAGGACAATTTGGGAAAGTTTGATCCCAAAGCGGATGAAGGTATATTTTTGGGTTATTCAAATAGGAGTAAAGCTTATAGAGTCTTTAATACTTATACACGTATTGTTGAAGAGTCTATACATGTTGAATTCTGTGAATCCAAATCTGATACGTCCTTAGATGATGATGAGGAAAATACTTTCAAAAATCAATTCTTTTCGAAAACTACTCCTGACTCTATTGAAAATCCTGAAAATGTTTTTGAGGCTTATCCTCAAAATGATTTAGAAAACCCTAATCAATCTCAGCCTAGAACTTGGAAGTTCATTAGTAATCATCCTTTGGACCAAGTAATAGGTGATGTGAAACAAGGAGTAAGAACTAGAAATAGCACTTTGAATGAAGTGACCTTTTCAGCTTTTATATCACATATTAAACCCTCTAAGATAGATGAAGCCCTTTCAGACAGTGATTGGGTGATAGCTATGCATGAGGAGTTACACCAATTTGATAGAAATCAAGTTTGGGATTTGGTACCTAGGCCTAAAGACCATCCGATCATTGGCACTAAATGGGTATTCAAGAACAAACGAGATGAGTCAGCAATTATTGTCCGTAACAAGGCAAGATTGGTTGCTAAAGGCTATAATCAAGAAGAAGGAATTGATTATGAAGAAACTTATGCTCCAGTGGCAAGATTGGAAGCCATGGGAGTTCTTATAGCCTTTGCTTGTGTCAAAGGATTCAAGCTCTATCAAATGGATGTAAAAAGTGCTTTTCTAAATGGTTTTATTCAAGAGGAATTTTATGTTGAACAACCTCCTGGTTTTCAATGTGATCATCATCCAGATCATGTTTATTGTCTCAAAAAGGCCCTTTATGGTCTTAAGCAAGCTCCTAGAGCTTGGTATGAGCGATTAAGCAAATTCTATCTTGATCAAGGATTTATTAGAGGAAAAGCATATACAACTCTCTTCATAAAGAGTAATAAGCTTGGTGAAGTTTTAATTGTTCAAATATATGTTGATGACATTATATTTGGTGCTTCTAATGATGCTTTGTGTGAAGAGTTTGCTAAGAGTATGCAAGGAGAATTTGAGATGTCCATGATGGGAGAACTCAATTACTTCCTTGGTCTGCAAATCAAGCAAAGGAAAGATGGAATCTTCATATCTTAGACCAAGTATCTCAATGATCAGCTGAAGAAGTTTGGGATGGACCAATGCATTGGAGCTGATACTCCAATGAGCTCAACCACTGCCTTGGATGCTGATGAAAAGGGCAAAGACTTCAATATCACAAGATATAGAGGAATGATTGGTTCATTGCTCTACCTCACAGCAAGTCGTCCAGACATCCAATTCAGTGTGGGGATATGTGCAAGGTTCCAATCTGCTCCCAAGGAGTCTCATGGTGAGAATGTAAAGCGAATCTTCAGATACCTTGCTGATACAAAGACCCTTGGCTTATGGTTTCCCAAAGGTCAACCTGAACACTTGGCGGCATATTCAGATTCAGACCATGCTGGGTATAAGACAGATAGAAAGAGCACAAGTGGCCAATGCGAATTTTTTGGTGGCTCACTTGTCTCTTGGTTCAGCAAGAAGCAAACAAGCGTGGCTGTATCCTCTACTAAAGATGAATATGTAGCTGCCTCAAGCTATTGTGCTCAAGTCCATTGGCTCAAGCAACAACTATCTGACTTGGGAATCAACCATAAGGAGATCCCAATATTGTGTGACAACACAAGCACAATAAGCTTGGCCAAGAATCCTGTACAACATACTCGGACCAAGCATATTGATGTGAGACATCATTTCATAAGGGATCATGTTCAGAAGAAGGGTGTGAAAGTCATGTTCATCCCTACTCATCTTCAACTTGCTGACATCTTCACCAAACCATTGGCCAAAGAACAATTTAATTTCATAAGGAGAGAATTGGGAATGGTAAATCCCAATGAGTTCTGTGTATCTCTCTCTCAATGTTAGTTATGGTTTTGATGATTGTTAGAAACTAATTTAAGCATCGGAGTATCTAGTTATGTTTTATGCAGGATGCTTGAAATACTGGTGTTTGCTGTCGAAAGAAGCAAACTCGAGTATTGGAAACAATACTCGAGTTTGTAGGGGTCAGAGAGCAACCTTGATTTTTGGAGAAGATGCATACTCGAGTATGTAAGTTGGATACTCGAGTATTGGTCGCGGAAGTTCAAAGGTTCACCTTACATCTTTGAAGTCCAGGTTAGTAACTATTCATCAAAACTCGAGTTTTGTAATGAATACTCGAGTATTGTCGCGTATATATATATGGGTCACTATTCATGTTCTTCAAGACTCACCTCAAAACTCAAGTTTTGCCCTAGTCATTCTCTCTTCCCTCTCTAATTCTCTCGACTCTCGATCAAACCCTTGTCTCAGAAACCCTAAATGACCTCCAAATCAACTCCCCAGGAGATTCACGACACGAGTTCTGACCAAGAAGGGTCAAAATCATGGTCTCCTCATCCTCCTCCTCCTCCTCAGTGACTAAGAAGAATGAAAAGCGTTACCAGACGCTTCCACTATGGCGTCGATCGTTCAATAAGGGGAATGAGCAAGAATATCCCTTATTCTTCGCCCCAATCGAAGGGAGCGTCTGAACAATCTCCTAACCCTAAATCGAAGGGGGTTTTGTTCAAGGAACCAGCTGTGTCTCCTTCGAAGAAGAGAAAGGACCCTCAACCAGAAGGCAAAGGAAAGGCAAAGGCAACTGAGGCTTCTAAGCCAGTGAGGAAGAAGAGGGCTACTGCAACTCAATTTCACACCACTGAGCAAGGCCAAGCTTCCTCCAGAGCTACTTCTTCTACACACACTCAACCAGAGAAGGCACTTCCAGTGATGGCCAATGCAGTAGAAGATATCTACCGTCATCCTACTCCTCCTCAAGGTTTTACCATTACTTCTGCAACTCTTACTTCTGAATAGAATGCTAAATTTAAAGAGTCATATATGAAGAAAGAATTCTGCCATGTTGTTGCAGTAGACTTAGTTCAACTCCAACAAGATTGTAGTGTCAATTTATCCCCTTGGCTCGAACCTTATGACACGTTCATATCCATTTATGCTCCTTATACTCTCAACTTAGTTAGGCTATTTTACTTCAATATGGAATCTGACAATATCCTAAATTCGGATGGTGAGTTGGTTGAGGAACGCGTGACTACCAGTGTCAAGGGTGTCAAATTCACCTTGTCTACTTCAATTCTTAATACCATCTTGAAAATTGACAACCCTCCTCCTGTTTCCTCACCAAACTACAGTAACCAAGAGATTTTCACCACACTTAGACCAAATGAGCCCTTTCCTAAAAGCCAACAGCAGTTGCTTTCTTTCAAACCAGGGTCAATGTCTCCCATAAACCGAGTTCTCTGGTATATCTATTCCAGGAACTTCATCCAGAAGGGAGGGAGCTTCACACATTTTGCCTAGAAACATTATCCCCTCTTCACTTCCTTTGTGAAAAAGAATCCTATAAACCTTGGCCACTGGATGTTTCAAGAGATGATAAGGTTCAAATTTTCATCCAGAAGGTCTTCCCACATACCATTTCCATCTCTGATTTCGGTTATCCTTTTTTACCAAAAAAATATGGTATGTTGGTTCTGCTGAGTCTTTGAAGTATCCTCCATTCTTTGGCAAGGCTCAACTCAATCTCATGAGGCTTAACTTTGAAGCTGAAGAGTTTGGCCAATCTTGGGCTCCTCCAAAATCCCAGGCAAGAGCTTCACAGGCAAGAGCACAGGAAGCTCAATCTACTCTACCTCCTCAGTCATCTCTACCTTCTGATTTTGATGCTCGAGTGAAACACATTGTGGATGCTGCAATAGCTGCTATGTCGATAAGGATTGAGTTTGAAGTTGGGAAGCTAGTGCATGAGGTAACAAGAGGCAATCATGATATGGTTGATGCTCAGGATGCCATGAAAGAGCAAATTGAAGGTGTCACTGGTCAGAATGAGAATCTCAAAGAAAAGGTTGATGATCTCACTGGACATATGATGGATCATGACGCTAAGCTCACTACCTTAATGGTGTCAAATGTGAGCCTGAGTGATAAGCTAGACAAGATCTTGAAGCATTTTGGCTCCTCTTCTGGTGTTGGTCCCTCTGCAGGTCCTGATATGAAGCCTGTTTCTTAACCTTCCTCCTCATCACCTTCATTCACCTTCACTAGCCCTTAGGTTCCTACCTCATCACCTGAACCATCCACTCCCATTTTCTCGTCTCCTATGCGTGCTTCCACTCCTACCACTGAGATTCTAGCCTCTTCATCTCCAATTATCCCATCCACTGAGGTCTTTCATCTCTCTCACACTCTCACTACTGAAGTCCTACCACAATCACCTCCTCCTACTCCTCTCTTTGACCCCACTATCTCAGCTCCATCCTCTTTTGAAGAAGACAAATGGGGAGAGAAAAGCCAAGAGTAAAACTTAGAGTTTGAAGCAGTTGTAATATATCTGTTTTGATTTACATAGTTTAGAATGTTTTACTATTTGTGCATTTTGAACTTATATATCCAAGTTTCATTGAATGAATGCATTTAGAGAATTTTCATGCTTACTGGCTTCTGTTGCTCATCTATGAAATTCTGCAATTTTTTGAATGTTGCTATATGTAAAATCATGTTTTCCAAATGTCTAAGTTTTTTCAAAGCGTCAAAATACCTAAGTCTTACAAAATGCCATTTCTGTGAACACTTTTGAGGTTTGTAAAACTCTGTCAAATGGAAAACACAATTTAAAATACAAACTCTCTCAAATTCTTGAAATCTTGGTTTACAAGTGTTGTCATCATAAAAAAGGAGGAGAATGTTAGTTCTCTAAGTGTTTTGATGATAACTGACAATTGTAAACACAAGTTGAAGTTTGTCTTTGGTAAGTTGAACAACTTACTATCAAAGGCAAACTCGAGTATTGGTTTCAATACTTGAGTATTGACTTACAGACAGTAGCTCAATTTTATTAAGCAAAGCAATACTCAAGTTTCCATTGGAAACTCAAGTATTGAACTTCCAGAAAGCACTCCAAGTTTTTCACTCTGAGATAAACTCGAGTATCGGTTTGCATACTCAAGTATGCATCATACAGAGACTCTTTCAATATTTCCTAAAGTTTTCGAAACTCAAGTATCTATTTGAAAACTCAAGTATTGGTCATACAGAGAGTCACCAAAGTTTTCAACTTCAGAAAACTCGAGTATGGGTCTGGATACTCGAGTATCGGATTGACCGAAAGTTTTCAAGTTTTACACATGTTTTCAAAACTCAAGTATCTATTTGAAAACTCAAGTATTGGTCTTACAGAGTGTCACCAAAGTTTTCAGCTTGAGAAAACTCGAGTATGGGTCTGGATACTCGAGTATCGGATTGACAGAAAGTTTTCAAGTTTTACACATGTTTTGAAACCTCAAGTATCAATTTGAAAACTCAAGTATTGACTTGGCATAGATTTCTCAAAGTTTTCAAAATCTCTGAATACTCGAGTATGGATTTAGATACTCGAGTTTTAGCCATACATAGAGCTTTGCTCCTTTTTCCATGATTTGGAAACTCAAGTATTGAAATGGAAACTCTAGTATTGAGGTTTTGGACTTAAACTTATTTTCATATCAAAAGTCCAAAACTCGAGTTTGGATTTGGAAACTCGAGTTTTGTTCCTATTCAAAGATATGGTCTAAAGCTCAAATCACGACGTTCCTCTCTGGAAGAAGAATACTCGAGTATGATCATGGATACTCAAGTATTGATATTAGTGCACAGTGATAAACTCGAGTATTGAAGAACAAACTCGAGTATGAGTCGCAGAGTTTGAAAATCAAATCTAACGAATTTGTGAAACCTTCTTCTTTAATCTTAATATTTCACCTCTACACTCACTACTATTCTAAACTATGTTTAATCAGTTTGTTAGTGAGTTATAGATGGTTTAGAGGACATTAAGTCAAGATTTGAAGAAAAGCAAAAAGTGATGTCAGAACATTAAATGCAAAGTCCAGAAACTTGCATCCTTTTGAGCCATCATTCTCCACACGTTGCAAAGGGATTAATATCTGCTTTCCCTAAGTAGTAGCTGCTCTTCCAATGGATCTATTACAAGGAAAGTCAACACTAATCCTCTGGACAAAAACAACTAACTGAAGAGTAGAGAGAGAAGACACCAAAGTGCCTCCAACAGCTAGATTAGTGCACCAACGGTTATAATGGAGTTAGCAACGGTTATTTAATGCTCTCTTAGTATAAATAGTACATCATTCAATTCTTCTCAACAAAACATCTGCTGAAAACGAATTGCATTCAAGTTTGCCAACTCTCTTTCAGTTTTCACTTGTAAAGTATCTTTTGATACATTGATCTTCAGTGTTTATATTTATCTACTCTTAGAGAGAGTTCATTTATTGTGAATCATTTCATTGTAAGAATCTCAAGTCAGGGGACTTGGAGATTGGGATATTGATTGCAACTTGTAAGGGGGAATAAGTTCTAGTGAGAGAATTATTCTTGAGTTACAGAGTGTGTAATCAATCGAGATAGTGAAATCCCAAAGTGTCTGGGGATTAGACGTAGGTCAAGAGATTGGACCGAACCAGTATAAGTTTCTTGTGTCTTGCTATTCTTCCTTATACTTTGTCTAGCTCTGTTTTAGTGTTCGAAAACAGAGCAATCTGAAAAGAATTTTAAAATCCCCAATTCACCCCCTCTTGGTGATTAAACTCCACTTTCATCACCAATGTTGGGAGGAGTTTTATCAAGAATAGAGGCAAACAAAGCAGTATCTCTTAGCATAATGAGTGAAATTGTTGCCCTTTTGTACAAGATTTATGGAGTAAATATACTAGATAGCTCTATGCAAAGCAAGCATAGCAACAGGAGCAAACTTCAGGGACCTTAATGGTTTACCTGGCCTGATGATTTGAAAAGTTTCCTCATCTATATAGTTAAGAATAGGCACAAAAGGAGGATCAATGATCCTCAGCAAAGTATTAATGTACTTTGCAGTGACAATAATTCTTTTCCCTCTAACAAAAGTTGTCATTCTTGCCTCTTGAAGACCACAATTAGCATCTAGAAGTTTGGTGATCTTCATATTGAAATAATTTTTTTTGACATCGTAAGTAGTTGAAATGGCAAGCCAATTCTCAAAGGGCTTAAACTAAGGAGATAGGTCTAAGTTATAATCCTCTTTGAGCTTTTCTAAATTAATAAAAACAGTGGGACAGAACCCATGATTGGCATATCGATCTTGAAAAAGCTTCTAATCATTTTCAAAGAGAATGATAGCATTTGTAATAAACCCATGTTCAGGCCTAAGGTATTTTGAGGATTCTGATAATTTAGGATCAGATGCAGTCAAAGGAGCAGATGTAGAACCAAATACCTTTGAAGTCGATTCCCCTCGAAATGTAGAAGCAGAGACTGAGGTCTTGATTCGCTTGCTTGGAGATGCGATAATCACTTTCTTTTCCTCCCTTTTAGTACATTCATGGTCAATCCTAGGCTTGACGGGCACTTCAAAAGATTCTTTAATCACAACCGTCTTTCTTCTAGATATTTGAGACTCATCTTCGTCATTTATGACCTTTGGCTAAAATCTCTTAGGAAGTTTCTTCTCCCTTTTAGGTCAAATCGAGGGTTTGACAGATGGTGATGACGGAACTGGTTAATAATATGAGGATTCATGGGATTTTGAAGGTTTCTTTGAAGGCATTGTGAAGAAATTTTGAAGATTTGCTCAAGTTAGGGTTTTAGCGTTGCAAGGTACAGGGTAGAGACACTTGAGGGAAGATGAACAGTGAAGCACATGTATATAGAATTACAATTAACTCGAGGCAAATAAAACTTGATTCGAGGTACTGATATTTAACTTTAACTCGAGGCAATTATTAATTGATTTGAGGTGAACGACAGAGCTTACTTGGTTGTCAAGTATGTAATGAGAATACATGACTCAAGGTAATTCCACATGAACTTGAGGTAGTGAGTGATTTCAAACAAAGTTGATCTCTGCCTTTGTCTGACTCGACGCACGCCACTTATGAACTCGAGGCAGTAGCTCTTCTTCAATGTGATTTGAGCTCTACTTCTTTCTGACTCGAGGCAAACATAATTCAACTTGAGGCAAGTAGATCTTCTCTCAAGTAATTTGTTCTCTATTTGTTTTTGACTCGAGGGAATTATGAGTATGACTCGAGGCATCAAGAGTTCTTAAACTCATTTTCTCTCTGGCTTCTCTTAACTTGATGTAAAAATGCATATACTCAAGGCATTGACTCGAGGTGAACACTTTCTAACTTCCAGTGAATGAAACACCTACAAAAATTAGACAAGTGTTAGTTATTGGTTCATATTGACTTGAAGTCACATTACCTTCACCTCGAGTTATTGACTTGAAGTTAATCCATATTGCACCTTGATCTTCTGTTATTTGACTAATATAACTCGAGGCACATTGAACAATGACTTGAGTCAATTGCACTCTATTAGCCTCTGTTTTCTTTCTTCTTATCAGAGTCCTGCAAAAACAAAGTCTAGAAACTTTGATGCTTAAGTTAGTATTTAATTATCATAAAAAACAGGATTGTTAACAATAAACTAACATTACTTACAATTCATTGGGATTTACCATTACCAATTCCCTTTGAATGAATGTGAATTGATCTTTGGCCAAGGGTTTGGTAAAGATGTCTGCAAGTTGCAAATGTGTCGGAATGAACAACACCTTGACATCTTTCTTTTCTACATAATCTCTGATGAAATGATATCTCACATCAATATGCTTGGTTCTATTATGATGGACTGGATTCTTGGCCAAACTTATTGTGCTGGTGTTGTCGCATAGAATTGGAATTTCCTTCAAATGGATCCCCAAATCATGAAGTTGTTGCTTAAGCCACAAAACTTGAGTGCAACAACTTGAAGCAGCAATATATTCAGCTTCGGTATACGACAAGGAGACAGTTGTTTGCTTCTTGCTGAACCAGGAAACAAGTGAGCCACCAAGGAATTGACATTGCCCACTTGTACTCTTTCTATCTATCTTATAACCAGCGTGATCCGAGTCTGAATATACTACCAAATATTCTGATTGACCTTTAGGAAACCATAGACCAAGTTCCTCCATGTCAGCAAGATATCGAAATATCCTCTTCACATGTTCTACATGAGATTCTTTAGGAGCTGACTGGAACCTTACACATATTCTCACACTGAATTGAATGTCTGGATGACTTGCAGTCAGATATAGCAGAGAACCAATCATTCCTCTATATATGGTAATGTTGAAGTCTTTTCCCTTTTCATCTGCGTCCAATGAAGCAGTTGAACTCATCAGGGTGTCTGCTCCATTACATTGATCAAGACCATATTTCTTCAACAAGTTTCTTAGATACTTGGTTTGGGAGATGAATATCCCATCATTTCTTTGTTTAATTTGGAGTCCAAAGGAAATAATTCAATTCACCCATCAAAGACATTTCAAATTCACCCTACATAGTCTTTGAGAAATACTTGCACAAAGATTCATCAGTAGATCCAAAAATAATATCGTCTACATATATTTGAACTAAAATCAAATCACTTTTCTTGCTACATTTAATGAAGAGAGTTGTGTCTGATTTACCTTTGACAAATCCTTGATCAACAAGAAATTTACTTAATCTCTCATACCAAGCTTTAGGAGCTTGTTTAAGACCATATAAAGCCCTTTTCAAACGAAAGACATGGTCAGGATAAGATTCACTTTCAAAACCGAGAGGTTCTTCTACATAAACTTCTTCCTGAATGAATCTATTAAGAAAAACACTCTTAGCATCCATTTGATAAAGTTTGAATCCTTTGATACATGCAAAGGCTAAGAGTACTTGTATAGCTTCCAATCTAGCCACTGGAGCATACGTTTCCTCATAATCAATTCCTTTTTCTTGAATATAGCCTTTGGAAACCAATCTAGCCTTGTTTCTGACTATGATTGCAAATTCATCATGTTTTTTCTTGAATACCCATTTAGTGTCAATGACTGGATGGTCCTTAGGCCTAGGTACCAAGTCCCAAACTTGATTTCTATCAAATTGATGTAATTCCTTTCTCATTGCTAAAACCCAATCATTATTTGATAAGGCTTCATCAAATTTAGTGGGTTCAATCTTAGAGATAAAGGCAGAGAAGGTCACTTCATTTAAAATGCTTTTTCTGGTTCTCACACATTTACCCACCTCACCTATTACTTGATCTAGAAGATGGCGCCTACTGTATCTCCAAGCACAAGGTTGAGATTGAATAGTGTTTTCACAAACATTTTCAGGCTCAACTTCTATAAAGTTTTCAGAATTTTCAGGAACAAGAGGAGTTTTAGAAATTGGTTGATTTTGAAAAATAAGTTCATCCTCATCAAGAGATTTTTCAAGCTCAGTTTCAAAAAACACAACATGAATTGACTCTTCTACAATACGAGTTCGCAAATTAAAGACTCTGTAAGCCTTACTCCTATTAGAGTAACCCTGAAATATACCTTCGTTGGACTTAGGATCAAACTTACCTAAGTTATCCTTACCATTGTTATGGACGAAGCACTTGCAGCCGAAGATATGTAGATACGCTAGATTTGGCTTCCTTCCTTTGTAGAGTTCATATGGAGTCTTGTTGAGCTTCTTTCGGAGATATGCTTGATTTGAAACATAGCATGCCGTGCTCATTGCATCCGCCCAGAAGACTTGAGAAGTCTTGTTCTCATTCAACATTGCTCAAGCCATTTCAGTGAGGACTCGGTTTTTTCTTTCAACTACACCACTTTGTTGTGGAGTCTTCGGGGCTGAGAAATTGTGGTTAATTTCATCAGCATCACAGAATTCTACGAAAGCTTGATTCTCAAACTCTCCTCCATGATCAGTCCGGATACCTGAAATGCAAACACCTTTCTCATTTTGCACTTTCTTTGCAAATACGAAAAACAGATCAAACATTTCATCCTTGGAAGTCAAGCAAAAAGTCCAAGCAAATCTAGAGAAATCGTCTACATTGACTAGAGTATATAAATTGCCGCCAAGGCTCTTTACTTTCGTAGGTCCAACAAGGTCCATATGAAGTAGTTGGAGTGGTTGATTAGTCGAGATTTCAATCTTAGTTTTAAAAGATGATTTAGTTTGTTTACCTTTTTGACAAGAATCACCAATCATGTCAATTTTAAAACGTAGTTTAGGTAAACCAAGAAATAAATCTTTTCTTAACAACTTGTCCAGTTGGAACAAGTTCACATGAATTAGACTCTTATGCCACAGCCAACTTTTGTCCAAGTTGCCAACAAAACAATTTTTAGAATTGACTTTAGGAAGGTTTAAGGTATAACAATTACTTTCTCTAGGTGCCTTAAACAAAGTTTTAAGGTTACCTTGTTGGAAATTATGCCCTAGGGGCAAGTCATCTCCATTTAGTTATTATTTCATTTGCATGTTTATAGTGATAACTGATCCTTGGATATATCTTATAGATTATCCTAAATGTCCCTGGTCGGTCATCTACGCGGGAGCGAAGATGACATAAGACCAGTATGACTTTGATGAGGTATGGAGATACGAATCAAAGTCATGGGCACTTGTATGAGTACAAGGTGCTGGACCGACCCACTATGACAAAGCTGCATGGATTAAGTCATAAGCTTTTCTCATGTATAACCGCGTCACAACGCCCCTTGACCTGAGATCATCATAGATTCCTACATGATGAGTCGCAGATCTTTGTGTTGGAAATTATGCCCTAGGGGCAAGTCATTCTCCATTTAGTTATCATTTCATTTGCATTTTTATAGTGATAACTGATCCTTGGATATATCTTATAGATTATCCTAAATGTCCCTAGTCGGTCATCTACGCGGGAGCGAGATGAAATAAGACCATATGACTTTGATGAGGTATGGAGATACGAATCAAAGTCATAGGCACTTGTAAGAGTACAAGGTCTTTGGACCGACCCACTATGAGAAAGCTGCGTGGATTAATTCATAAGCTTTTCTCATGTATAACCGCGTCACAACGCCCTTTGACCTGAGATCATCATGGATTCCTACATGATGAGTCGTTGATCTTTGACCTAGTCAAAAGTCACCTTTGACCGGGCGATGATAAAGGCTTGGATCGGGATCAGTGGTTCTCATGGAGAGGAATGTGAGTGGTCAAGATGGAATTTGTCCCTCACATTTGTAGAGAGATAATGATGGGCCCCTCGATGAGTGAATCTAAGAAACGTATGGCCATACTACTATTGAAAGGAGTTTCCATTTCAATTAGACTACTCGAGAATCGAGAAATTAATGGTCAAGAACAGGAAGTTGACATTATCCATGCCTCATCCTTGACCAAATTATCGCGTGACAAAAGGGACGTGACATGGTTGTACGATAGGTAGTATCGTATTATCGATCCCTATATGAATTGGGTAGTCGTAATGTCTTGCTAGAGGCCGCTTGCGACTTGTGGGCTGGTACGGTATTGGCCCGTTTGCCCGCCAATTGTCGTGGGCTACGGGGTCGCACACAAGAATAGCCCAACATGAGCAAAAGTGTCCATATTTATTGAATCTTATATATGTATAAGATTTAATGAATATTGTATTTAATCTAGGGTGGATATATATATGTGTGTGTGTGTGTGTATTTATTATTAAATTCGAAATAATAATAATATTATTTATAGAAAATATTATTAATATATATAGTATTTAATTTATTTGATAAATTAAATAACTATAATAAATTGAGATATTGTATCTTAGATTTAATTTTTGAATAAAGATATAGTATCTTAATTTTAATTAAATTGAGGTATAGTATCTCGATTTAATTAAATAAAAGATATCATATCTTAGATTTAGTTTATAAAGATAAATTAAATCTATAGGCTTATAATTTGGATTAAATAAATATATTAGATTAGATCTATTTGATAGATTTAATTAATATATTATTTTAATTCAAACTTAAATTTTGAAATTAATTAGATTAATTTTGAATATATAATACGTCTAATGGGTTTTGAAAAACCTACGGGACATTTAGTCAGACGTATTAGAAAGCCACGAAAAACCCTAGAGAGCAAAAAAAAAAAGACGCAAGGTTTGAAGGCGCTAGTACGCTACCGTCCGTGCTCGAGACTGTTCGTGTGGATACTGGTAGAGGGAGGAGATTCGTAGAGTCTGCTCCTGCTGATCGAGAAGGTAGCCCACGTGTTTAGATCGAAAGAAACGTTCAGAATCTCGCATAGGTACGGTTTTCTAACGAACCTTGATTTAAACGCAGTTGAACGATCCTCTTTGGGATTCGTAAAAGTTTTATAATTCCGCTGCGTGTACGGATCCCAACAGTGGCATCAAAGCCAGGTCAACTGAGCGGTTAAATTGATTTTTCTATATGCGAATACATGTGATGTATATATGCTTAATACCGAATCTTGTATGTGTTTGAATACGGTAGTTCGCGCTAGGGTTTTGTGCGATGTTAGGACGCTAGGGTTAGGTTCGGATTTTGTGGCTGTTTCGTGAGGGTCTGAATTGTTCAGATTAGAGATCACGCTGAAATTGGAAATTCGCGTTAGGGCTTAAATCGAAAACTTGTGTTAGGGTTTCAGTCGATCGATCGTAGGGTGCTGCGGCAGTTTTCATATGATTCTGAATCATTGAGGTCGGACGATCACGATGAGGTTAGACGACGATCATGCTAGGGTCGATTATGCTCGGGGACGTCGTCTATGGGGTTTGAAATGTTGGAAACAATTTTTGAAAACCATGTGTTTTTTCCAAAAAAAAATTTTAACGGGGAGCTGCACCTGCACCCCCGCAAGGGGCGCTGCCCCTTGACCCCGCCCGCTAACCGGCTGAGATATGAAGATTCCATCTTTTCTTTGCTTGATTTGTAGACCAAGGAAATAGTTGAGTTCTCCTATCATGGACATTTCAAATTCTCCCTGCATATTCTCAGCGAAATCTTCACACAAAGCATCATTAGAAGCACCAAATATAATGTCATCAACATATATATGAACAATATCATGACTTGTGAAGAATGTGGAATATCACCTAGAGGGGGGGTGAAGAGGTGATCTCAAAATTCTTTTCGATGTATGATGAGTAAGCGAGGAAAGCAGTAGAGAGTTAAAGATAAATGACACAGAGATTATACTGGTTCGGTCCAACTCCTTGACCTACGTCCAGTCCCCAGATACACTCTGGGATTTCCACTATCTCACAAAACACAATTACACACTCTGTAACTTAGGATGATCCTTTCTCTCTAGGACTCACTCCCCCTTACAAGTTGTAATCGTACACCCACACTCAAGATACCTCTATCTTGAGATTTTAAACGAGTTGTAAAACAAGTAGTAAAACTCTCTCACAGAGTAAAATGATAAATACTGAAGCTTAGAAATATCCGTATGATCAAAATACAATTTGAACAATTGCAAGCTTTAACTTTTTATGCGCTAGTTCTGTGTGTCAATGAATTCAATCCTTCGAGTACTTATAGTAGTTGTAGAATGAAGACCATTGTAGGATTTGAATTTGTCCGTTTGAATATGTCCGTTATGAGCATTTAAGCATCTGCGCCTATTTCGCCTTAATTGGATTTCGCGCGTTGTCTCTGTTTCACGAAACTTTTGCTGCTTGATAGCTCATCAATATTCAACTGTTGAGTCTTTGATATTGTCTGCTTAGTTGAGATATTTACAGTTGTTATTCATGTTGCCTTAGATAGAGGATAGCTTAAAATATTGTTCCGGTCCTTTTTCGGTTATGGGCTACCCTGTTTCGATGTTGGCTTTGTCCATGATAATTTTAGTGCTTCAAAACTTAAGTATGATGTTAATCTATGTGGAGACCTTCTGCAACTCATTAACAAATTGGTTAAAAGCATTTAAGAATAATAATGAGTATCATATAAAGGCAAAGAGGATAACACAATGAGTATTTAAATCTGTAGACAAGTATTTAAAAGATTAGAGGAACCTTGCTCGAGCAATAATCCCAGCTTGCTCGGGCAAGCTTTATATGTGTCAGTAAAAAACATGCTTGGTCGTTGATGCTCGAGCAAAGATATTTTGCCTACTCGAGCATGGTGCTCGAGCATGAATATGTTCATGCTCGGGCAAGCTTCTTCACAAAAGCTTGAAAATGATCTGCTTCATTGATGCCCGAGCATGGTGCAATGCTTGCTCGAGCAAGTTATAGACAGAGGCGAAGGGAAGTGCTTCCAGCGACGATGCTCGAGCATGGTTTCTGGTCTGCTCAAGCATGGTGCTCAAGCATGATATAATCATGCTCGGGTAAGAAATAGGCTGAAGTGAAGTATGAGAGAAAGCAATGCTGCTCGGGCAACGTTAAGCTTCTGCTAGGTGTACCTACAGGAAATGTTTTGCTCCTGCCTCGATGCTGCTCAAGCAAGGAATTTTATCTTGCTCGAGCATGATTGTTCAATCATGTTGCTTTCGTCTCTGACTCAATGTTGCTCGGGCAAGCTCAATGTGTTTGCTCGAGCATGACTGATCATCCATCACTTCTTCCTTTCCAGAACTTGATGATGCTCGGGCAAGACCCTGGGGGTGCTCAAGCAAGCAAAGAACTTCATCAAAAACATGAACTTTGTTATCATCAAAACATTGAGAACTAACAACTTGAATTTAATATGACTTGGTTGACAAGTAGTGGATTCCAATCAATCAAGTAATGAATATGATTCATTGTATTAAATTCAATCAATCAATAAAGATGTGAATTTAATATGACTTGGTTGACAAGTAATGGACTCCAACAATCAAGTAATGAATATGATTCATTGCATTAAATTCAATCAATCAATCAACATGTAGATTTAATAAACTCGATAATTTAATCATGATATTTTCTTTCATATTGTATGAATTAATATTTGTTGTGATTAATTATTCAAATTTGTTTGGGTATGATGAACAACATGGCTCTAGAGTTTTACAAGTGTTGTAAAATTTAAATATGGCCTGCGAGCCATGCCTCTCTCTAAATATTCTTAATGTACATTCTCTTCTCATCTCACTCCCCTCATATGTTGAAACGAGGTTTCTCCTGATGTATTTCTTTTTCTTATTTAGAGAAGTCCTCTCATTGGATTGAGAGGATTTTAGGTTAGATGAGCCATATTATGTCACAATTTTAATTATGTCTTGATTTCATCACTGCATGATTAATTTAGAGTTATAATTATGACTTGATTAGATCACTTATAATGAATTTAGAGTTTTAATTATGTTTTGATTAGATCACTCATAATTAATTTAGATATTATATGAGATACAATAATGATTGCATTCATATAAGTAGAATTAATAGGATTAATTAGTTATACCAATAATACTTGAAAGTGGAGCTTAATCACCAAGAGGGGGGTGAATTGGGGATTTTAAAAATCTTTTCAGATTGCTCTGTTTTCGAATGCTAAAACAGAGCTAGACAGAGTATTGGGAAGAATAGCAAGACACAAGAAACTTATACTGGTTTGGTCCAATCTCTTGACCTACGTCCAGTCCCCATACACTCTGGGATTTCACTATCTCGATTGATTACACACTCTCTAACTCAAGAGTAATTCTCTCACTAGAACTTACTCCCCCTTACAAGTTGCAATCAATATCCAAATCTCCAAGTCCCTAGACTTGAGATACTCACAATAACTGATTTACAATCAATGAACTCTCTCTAAGAGTAAATAAAGATAAACACTAAAGATCAATGTATCAAAAGATACTTTACAAGTGAAAACTGAAATAATAGTTGGCAAACTTGAATGTAATTTGTTTTCAGCAGATGTGTTGTTGAGAAGAATTGAATGATCCTCTATTTATACTAAGAGAGTATTAAATAACCGTTGCTAACTCCATTATATCCGTTGGTGCACTAATCTAGCTGTTGGTGGCACTTTGGTGTCTTCTCTCTCTACTCTTCAGTTACTTCCTTTTGTCCAGAGGATTAGTGTTGACTTTCCTTGTAATAGATCCGTTGGAAGAGCAGCTACTGCTTAGGGAAAGCAGACATTAATCCCTTTGCATCGTGTAGAGAATGGTGGTACAAAAGGATGCAAGTTTCTGAACTTTGCATTTAATGTTCTGACATTGCTTTTTGCTTTTGTCCAAATCCTCATTTAATGTCCTCTAAACAATTTGAAACTCACTAAAAAACTCATTAAACATAGTTAAGAATTGTAGTGAATGAAGAGGAGAAGTATTAAGATCAATGAAGAAGATTTCACAAATTCGTCAGATTTGATTTTCAAACTTTGCGACTTATACTTGAGTATGTTCTTCAATACTCGAGTTTGTCACTGTGCACTAATATCAATACTTGAGTATTCATTATCATAATTGAGTATTCTTCTTATAGAGAGAGAGGAATGTCGTGATTTGAGCTTTGGACCATATCTTTGAAATAGGGACAATACTCGAGTTTCCAAATCCATACTCGAGTTTTGGACTTTTGATATGAAAATAAGTTTAAGTCCAAAACCTCAATACTTGAGTTTCCATTTCAATACTTGAGTTTTCCAAATCATTGAAAAAGAGCAAAGCTCTTTGTAAGCCCGATACTCGAGTTTCCAAACCCATACTCAAGTATTCAGAGATTTTGAAAACATGGAGAAATTTATGTCAAGTCAATACTTGAGTTTTCAAAGCATTTGAAAAAGAGCAAAGCACTCTGTATGCCCGATACTCGAGTTTCTAAATCAATACTCGAGTATTCAGAGATTTTGAAAACTTTGAGAAATTTATGCCAAGTCAATACTTGATTTTTCAAAATGATACTTGAGTTTTCAAACCATGTGTAAAAACTTGAAAACTTTCTGTCAATCCAATACTCAAGTATCCATACCCATACTCGAGTTTTCTCAAGTTGAAAACTTTGGTGACTCTCTGTATGACCAATACTTGAGTTTTCAAATGGATACTTGAGTTTTGAAAACTTTAGGAAATATTGAAAGAGTCTCTGTATGATCCATACTCGAGTATGCAAACCCATACTTGAGTTTGGCTCAGGGTGAAAAACTTGGAGTGCTCTTTGTAAGTTCAATACTTGAGTTTCCAAATGGAAACTTGAGTATTGCTTTGCTTAATAAAATTGAGCTACTCTCTGTCAAGTCAATACTCGAGTATTGAGACCAATACTCGAGTTTGCCTTTGACAGTAAGTTTTTCAACTTACCAAAGACAAACTTCAACTTGTGTTTACAATTGTCAGTTATCATCAAAACACATAGAGAACTAACATTCTCCCCCTTTTTTATGATGACAACACTTGTAAACCAAGATTTCAAGAGTTTGAGAGAATTTGCATTTTGAATTCAAATGACAGTATTTTATTCTTCAAAACTTTTGGCAGAAGCAGCATTTTAGAATACTTGGGCATTTCGAAAATTGGTAATCACAGCATTTTAACAAATCAGAGATAAGCAACAGAAGCTACACAATACCATTCATTCATAATTCATGAAAGTGCAACGCTACATTGGTTTAATATCAGACTGAAATACAAAAACTAAGATGCAGCAAAATACAGCAATTTCACAAAACATACACACTCTAAATTCTATTCTACTCTCCTTGTTTCTCTCCCCCTTTGTCATCCTCAAAAAGAGATGGAGCTGAGATAGTTGGGTCAAAAAGAGGAGTAAGAGGAGGCGAGTGAGCTAGGACCTCAGTAGAGGGAGTGTGAGAGGGATTAAAGATCTCCGTGAATGGGGTAATGTGAGATGGAGAGGCTAGAACCTCAGTGGTAGAAGTGGAATCAGGCATAGGAGATGAGAAAATGGGAGTGGATGGTTCAGGTGAACCTAAGGACTAGTGAAGGTGAATGAAGGAGAAGAGGAGGATGGTTGAGACTCAGGCTTCACATCACGACCTGTAGAAGGACTAACACCAGAAGATGAGCCAAGATGTAAGTGCTTCAGAATCTTGTCCACCTTATCACTGAGAAGCACATTGCCGACCATTAGTGTGGATAACTTGGCATCATGATCAACCATATGACCAAATAAGTTTTCAACATTCTCCTTGAGCTCACCATATTGTCCAGAGATACCTTCAATTTTCTCTTTCATTGCATCCTAAGCATCAACCATCTCATGGTTGCCTCTGGTTACCTCATGCACTAGCTTCCCAACTTCAAACTCTATCCTTATCGACATAGCAGCTATGGCAGATCCACAATGCCTTTTACTCAAGCATCAAAGTCAAAAGGTAGAGAGGACTGAGGAGGTGGAGTTGAGTGAGCTTCTTGTTCTCTTTCTTGTGATCTTGAAGGAGCCCAAGATTAACCAGAGTCTTCAGCTTCAAAGCTAATCCTCATAAGATTGAGTTGAGCCTTGCCAAAGAATGGAGGATTCTTCAAGGACTCAGCATAACCAACATATCATATCTTGTGGTAAAAGAGGATAACCGAGATCAGAGATGGAAATGGTATGTGAGAAGGCCTTTTGGATGAAAATTTAAACCTTATCATCACCTGGAAAATCCAGTGGCCAAGATTCATATGATTCTTTTTCACAAAGGAAGTGAAGACGGGATAATCTCTTTGGGAAAAATGTGTGAAGCTCCCTCCCTTCTGGATGAAGTTCCTGGAATAGATATACCAGAGAACTCGGTTTATAGGAGACATTGACCCTGGTTTGAAAGACAGCAACTGCTGTTGGTTTTCAGAAAAGGGCTCATTGGGTTTAAGTGTAGAGAAGATCTCTTGGTTACTGTAATTTGGTGAGGAAACAAGAGGAGGGTTGTCAATTTTCAAAATGGTATTAAGAATTGAGGCAGACAAGGTGAATTTGACACCCATAACAATGGTAGTTACTCTTTCCTCAACCAACTCACCATTCAAATTGAGGATATTGTCAGACTCCATATTGAAGTAAAATAATCTAACTAAGTTGGGAGTATAAGGAGCAGAAATAGATATGAATGTCTCATAAGGTTCAAGCCAAGGAGAGAGGTTGACATTACAATCCTATTGAAGCTGAACTAAATCGACTGCAACAACTGAACAAAATTCTTTCTTCATGTATACCTCTTTAAACTTAGTATTCAGTTCAGGAGTAAGAGCTGAAGAAGCAATAGTAAAACCTTGAGAAGGGGTAGGATGACGGTAGATGTCTTCCATTACATTGGCCATAACAGGAGACACCTCCTCTGGTTGAGTATGAGTCGATGAAGCAGCCTTGGAAGAGGTTTGACCCTTTGAAGTAACGTAGGATGAAGTAGTGACCCTCTTCTTCCTCACAGGCTTAGAAGCCTCAGTTGCCTTTCCCTTCCCTTTCCCTTCTGGTTGAGGGTCTTTTCTCTTCTTTGAAGAAGACACATCTAGTTCCTTAAATGAAACCCCCTTCGATTTAGGGTTAGGAGAGGGAGATTCTAGAATATTTTCGCTTACTCCTCTAATTGATCGATCAACTCCATAATGGTAGCGTTTGGGAAGTGATTTCATCCTCCTGGGTCGTTGAGGAGGTGGAGGAGGAGGAGACCAGGATTTCGACCCTTCTTGGTCAGAATCAGTGTCATGAATCTCCTGGGGATTTGATTTGGAGGCCATTTCTGAGATTGGAGTGAAGGGTTTAGTCGAGAGAGGCGAGAATCAGAGAAAGGAAGAGAGAACGTCTAGGTCAACACTTGAGTTTTGGGGCGAGTTTAGAAGAACATGAATAGTAACCTATATATATATATATATGCAGCAATACTTGAGTATTCATTACAATACTCGAGTTTTGAAGGATGGTTACTAACCTGGACTTCAAAGGTGTAAGGTGAACCTTTGTTACTCGAGTATCCAACTTACATACTCGAGTATGCATCTTCTTCAAAACATGGTTGTTCTTCTGTCGGGTGGAAACTCGAGTATCCAACTTACATACTTGAGTATTCATCTTCTCCAAAAATAAAGGTTGCTCTCTGACCCCGACATACTCGAGTATTGTTTCCAATACTCGAGTTTGCTTCTTTTGACAGCAAACATCAGTATTTCAAGCATCCTGCATAAAACATAACTAGATACTCCGATGCTTAAATTAGTTTCTAACAATCATCAAAACCATAACTAACATTGAGAGAGAGAGATACTTACAACTCATTGGGATTTACCATTCCCAATTCTCTTCTTATGTAATTAAATTGTTCTTTGGATGAACATGACTTTGACATCCTTCTTCTGAACATGATCCCTTATGAAATGATGCCTCACATCAATATGCTTGGTCCGAGTATGTTCCACTGGATTCTTGGCCAAGCTTATTGTGCTTGTGTTGTCACACAATATTGGGATCTCCTTCAGGTTGATTCCCAAGTCAGATAGTTGTTGCTTGAGCCAAAGGACTTGAGCACAACAACTGGAGGCAGCTACATATTCAGCTTCAGTAGAGGATACACCCACACTTGTTTGCTTCTTGCTGAACCAGGAGACAAGTGAGCCACCAAGAAATTCACATTGGCCACTTGTGCTCTTTTTATCCGTCTTATACCCAGCATGGTCTGAATCTGAATATGCCACCAAATGTTCAGGTTGACCTTTGGGAAACCATAAGCCAAGGGTCTTTGTGTCAGCAAGGTATCTGAAGATTCGCTTCACATTCTCAGCATGAGACTCCTTGGGAGCAGATTGGAACCTTGCACACATCCCCACACTGAATTGGATGTCTGGATGACTTGCTGTGAGGTAGAGCAATGATCCAATCATTCCTCTATATCCTGTGATATTGAAGTCTTTGCCCTCTTCATCGGCATCCAAGGCAGTGGTTGAGCTCATTGGAGTGTCAGCTCCATTGCATTGGTCCATCCCAAACTTCTTCAGCAGATCATTGATATACTTGGTCTGAGATATGAAGATTCCATCTTTTCTTTGCTTGATTTGCAAACCAAGGAAATAGTCGAGTTCTCCCATCTTGGACATTTCAAATTCTCCCTGCATATTCTCAGCGAAATCTTCACAAAAAGCATCATTAGAAGCACCAAATATAATGTCATCAACATATATTTGAACAATATCATGACTTGAATTTAATATGACTTGGTTGACAAGTAGTGGATTCCAATCAATCAAGTAATGAATATGATTCATTGTATTAAATTCAATCAATCAATAAAGATGTGAATTTAATATGACTTGGTTGACAAGTAATGGACTCCAACAATCAAGTAATGAATATGATTCATTGCATTAAATTCAATCAATCAATCAACATGTAGATTTAATAAACTCGATAATTTAATCATGATATTTTCTTTCATATTGTATGAATTAATATTTGTTGTGATTAATTATTCAAATTTGTTTGGGTATGATGAACAACATGGCTCTAGAGTTTTACAAGTGTTGTAAATTTTAAATATGGCTCATGTGAGCCATGCCTCTCTCTAAATATTCTTGATGTACATTCTCTTCTCATCCCACTCCTTCGTATGTTGAAACGAGGTTTCTCCCGATGTATTTCTTTTTCTTATTTAGAGAATTCCTCTCATTGGCTTGAGAGGATTTTAGGTTAGATGAGCCATATTGTGTCACAATTTTAATTATGTCTTGATTTCATCACTGCATGATTAATTTAGAGTTATAATTATGACTTGATTAGATCACTCATAATGAAGTTAGAGTTTTAATTATGTTTTGATTAGATCACTCATAATTAATTTAGATATTATATGAGATACAATAATGATTGTATTCATATAAGTAGAATTAATAGGATTAATTAGATTATACCAATAATACCTGAAAGCGGAGCTTAATCACCAAGAGGGGGGTGAATTGGGGATTTTAAAAATCTTTTCAGATTGCTCTGTTTTCGAACGCTAAAACAGAGCTAGACAGAGTATAGGGAAGAATAGCAAGACACAAGAAACTTATACTGGTTTGGTCCAATCTCTTGACCTACGTCCAGTCCCCAGACACTCTGGGATTTCACTATCTCGATTGATTGCACACTCTCTAACTCAAGAGTAATTCTCTCACTAGAACTTACTCCCCCTTACAAGTTGCAATCAATATCCCAATCTCCAAGTCCCTAGACTTGAGATACTCACAATAACTGATTTACAATCAATGAACTCTCTCTAAGAGTAAATAAAGATAAACACTGAAGATCAATGTATCAAAAGATACTTTACAAGTGAAAACTGAAATAATAGTTGGCAAACTTGAATGTAATTTGTTTTCAACAGATGTGTTGTTGAGAAGAATTGAATGCTACTCTATTTATACTAAGAGAGTATTAAATAACCGTTTCTAACTCCATTATATCCGTTGGTGCACTAATCTAGCTATTGGAGGCACTTTGTGTTGGAAATTATGCCCTAAGGGCAAGTCATTCTCCATTTAGTTATCATTTCATTTTCATGTTTATAGTGATAACTGATCCTTGGATATATCTTATAGATTATTTTAAATGTCCCTGGTCGGTCATCTAGGCGGGAGCGAAGATGAAATAAGACCAGTATGACTTTGATGAGGTATGGAGATACGAATCAAAGTCATAGGCACTTGTAAGAGTACAAGGTGCTGGACCGACCCACGATGAGAAAGCTGCATGGATTAAGTCATAAGCTTTTCTCATGTATAACCGCGTCACAACGCCCTTTGAGATGAGATCATCATGGATTCCTACATGATGAGTCATTGATCTTTGACCTAGTCAAAAGTCACCTTTGACCGGGGATGATAAAGGCTTGGATCGGGATCAGTGGTTCTCATGCAGAGGAATGTGAGTGGTCAAGATAGAATTTGTCCCTCACATTTGTAGAGACATAATGTTGGGCCCCTCGATGAGTGCGTCTAAGAAACGTATGGCTATACTACGATGGAAAGGAGTTTCCATTTCAATTAGAACACTCAAGAATCGAGAAAGTAATGGTCAAGAACAGGAAGTTGACATTATCCATGCCTCATCCTTGACAAAATTATCGTGTGACAAAAGGGACGTGACATGGTTGTACGATAGATAGTATCGTATTATCGATCCCCATATGAATTGGGTAGTCGCAATGTCTTGCTAGAGTCCGCTTGTGACTTGTGGGCTAGTACGGTATTAGCCCGCTGCCAATCTCATGTGGGCCTGCTGGGTCGCACACAAGAATAGCCCAACACGAGAAAAAGTGTCCAGATTCATTGAATCTTATATATGTATAAGATTTAATGAATATTGTATTTAATCTAGGGTGGATATATATATATATATATATATATATATATGTGTGTGTGTGTGTGTGTGTGTGTATAAATATTTATTATTAAATTCAAAATAATAATAATATTATTTATAGATAATAATATTATTATATACGATATTTAATTTATTTGATAAATTAAATAACTATAATAAATTGAGATATTGTATCTCGATTTAATTTTCGAATAAAGATATAGTATCTTAGTTTTAATTAAATTGAGGAATAGTATCTCGATTTAATTAAATAAAAGATATCATATCTTAGATTTAATTTATAAAGATAAATTAAATCTATAGGCTTATAATTTGGATTAAATAAATATATTAGATTAGATCTATTTGATAGATTAAATTAATATATTATTTTAATTCAAACTTGAATTTCGAAATTAATTATATTAATTTTGAATATATAATACGTCTAATGGGTTTTGAAAAACCTACGGGACTTTTAGTCAGATGTATTAGAAATCCGCGAAAAACCCTATAGAGCAAAAAAAATAAGAGACGCAAGGTTTGAAGGCGCTAGTACGCTACCGTCCGTGTTCGAGGCTGTTCTTGTGGATACCGGTAGAGGGAGGAGATTCGTAGAGTTTGCTCCTGCTGATCCAGAAGGTAGCCCACATGTTCAGATCGCAAGAAATGTTTAGAATCTCGTATAGGTACGGTTTTCTAACGAAGCTTGATTTAAACGTAGTTGAACGATCCTCTTTGGGATTCGTAAAAGTTTTATAATTCCACTGCGTGTACGGATCCCAACACTTTGACCTAGTTAAAAGTAACCTTTGACCAGGTGATGATAAAGGCTTGGATCGGGATCAGTGGTTTTCATGCATAGGAATGTGAATGGTCAAGATGGAATTTGTCCCTCACATTTGTAGAGAGATAATACTGGGCCCCTCGATGAGTGAGTCTGAGAAATGTATGGCCATACTACGATGGAAAAGAGTTTCCATTTCAATTGTTAGACTACTCAAGAATCGAGAAAGTAGTGGTCAAGAACATGAGGTTGACATTATCCATGCCTCATCCTTGACCAAATTATCGCGTTACAAAAGGGACGTGACATGGTTGTACGATAGGTTGTATCGTATCATCGATCCCCATATGTATTGGGTAGTTTCAATGTCTTGCTAGAGACCGCTTGCGACTTGTGGGCTGGTACAGTACTGGCCCACTGCCAATCTCATGTGAACCTGCAGGGTCACACACAAGAATAGCCCAACACGAGCAAAAGTGTCCAGATTCATTGAATCTTATATATGTCTAAGATTTAATGAATACTGTATTGAATCTAGGACGGATATATGTATATATATATATATATTATTAAATTCAAAATTATTAATGATATTATTTAGAGATAATAATATTACTATCTATAGTATTTAATTTATTTGATAAATTAAATAACTATAATAAATTGAGATATTGTATCTTATATTTAATTTTCGAATAAAGATATAGTATCTCATATTTAATTAAATTGATATATAGTATCTCATATTTAATTAAATAAAAAGATATCATATGTCATATTTAATTTATAAAGATAAATTAAATATGTAGGCTTATAATTCGGATTAAATAAATATATTAGATTAGATCTATTTGATAGATTTAATTAATATATTATTTTAATTGAAATTCGAATTTCAAAATTGATTGGATTAATTTTGAATATTTTAATACGGCTTATTAGGGTTTTAGAAACCCTATAATAGATATTGATCTTGTCGTATTAAGTAGACAGATGAATTAGAAAAGCCGCGAGAAACCCTAGAGAGAAAAGTAAGACGCGAAAATACTGAAGGCGCTAGCACGCTGCCGTCCGTGTTCGAGTGCTATTCGTGTGGATACCGGTAGAGGAAGGAGATTCGTAGAGTTGACTTCTGTTGATCGAGAAGGTAGCCCACCAGATCAAAATCGAAAGAGACGCTTATTAATTCGCATAGGTACGATTTTTCTAACGAACCTTGATTTAAACACGGTTGAGCGATCCTCGGATGGGATTCGTAAAAGTTTTCAATGAGGCATTCTTTTAAATAAAAAATGGTCCAGTTGTTCTTGTATACACTTTGACTAACACTCAAAAGGTTGTGGCAGAGTCCTTCAACATAGTATACATCTTTGATCAAAGGTCCTTCTTTTTCACCAATTTCGCCTATTCCAGCGATCTTTCCAGTTTGGTTCCCTCCAAAGGTTACTTTGCCACCATCTTTTGATTTCATTGCCAAAAACTTGGATTGATCTACCGTCATATGTCTGGAGCACCTTGTCACGCATGGAAAGGAACGCTAGATATTTTTTGTGCACAAACACTCCATAGCAAAGGAAGGTTTAGACTTAAAGCATAGACAAGTCAAGAAGCTTCTTGAATATTGTAGATATATGTACATAGAGGTAGAATTGTATGGAGAATTCTAGAATCTCTCATGTAAAGATAAATATCTAGATATTTGTAAGGAAAGTTATGGAGAACCAATATCTACCGTAGGATGATTTTGATCTTAACTTTTCATTGAGGAGGTGGTAGGCTATAAATAGGGGTGCCCTCCTCATTTGTAAACCATCCAAGGGAATTCAATCAAGTGTTATTCAAGAGTTTCTCTCTCTAAGTTTTCTTTCTCTCTCTAAAGTTGTCTTAGTCTTTGTGTTATTTGTCTACTCGTGAGGTTTCAGCTGACTTAGCAAAGATCAAGAGGGCTGATCAAGCTAAGGCCGGCATGATATTTGGGAGATCAAGTTCAAGGCGGTGAAAAAGT
The DNA here is from genome assembly GCA_019022615.1 of Acacia melanoxylon. NCBI lineage: Eukaryota > Viridiplantae > Streptophyta > Magnoliopsida > Fabales > Fabaceae > Acacia > Acacia melanoxylon. Next base: position 5,342,639 of record JAFJYJ010000030.1, on the reverse strand, counting down.
GGTATCAAAGCTTTGGTTCGGAGCAGCTAGGTTTGAAGCTGTGAACGTGGTTCGTAAGCAAGAATGTCGGGTACAATTGAGGACGTTGTTGTGGCTGGAGAAGAAAGGGGTAGAGAGACCCAATTTGCTCACGAAGCAAGGAAGACCCGAGGATCAAGTAACTCCCGCCAAGCCGTGGATATTGCTACCTTGATGGTAAAGGTGGAGGCTTTGGAGGAGGCCTTACATAGGGTGGCTACTAAGGTGGACAAGGTGAAAGGTGACTTTGAGACACTCGAAACCCACGTACACCCTAGGCCAATTAGAGAACTTGAGGTCGAATGTTGATTCACACCTCAATACTTAGGAGGAACGAGCTAAGTCCATGAGGCGACTCGAGACAAAGGTAATGGATGCTATTACCACCATGCAAGGGCATCTTAACTCTCTAAAGAGTTCTTTGGAGAGACAAATTAAGACTCCGTTGGTGGGTGGTATCAATGGAGCAAGGGTGGTGAGGTTGGATCTCCCTAAGCCGAAGGAATTTCAAGGCGTTCGTGATGCCAAGGAGGTCGACAACTTTTTATGTCAAATGGAGAGATATGCTAAGAGCTTGAACTTGGCTGATGACACAACCAAGGTACACACTTCTTCCTTGTTCCTTACTGATAATGCTATGTTATGGTGGCGTAGGAAGCATGCAGACATGGAGAAGGGCCTTTGCACAATTGAAACATGGGAAGATTTCAAGAGGGAATTGAAGAAGCAATTCTATCCCGAAAACGTGGTCTATGTGGCTAGAAAGAAGTTGAGGGAACTTAAACATAAGACCTCGATTTCAGAGTATGTAAGGGACTTCACTGCCCTCACACTAGCAGCGAGGAAATGTTATTCTACTTCGTAGATAGTTTTCAGAATTGGGCCAAATATGAACTTCAACGGCATGGAGTGACGAATGTGGATGAAGCCATTACCATCACCGAGAGCCTTACTGATTATCAAAAGGGAAAGAAATGTGAGTCTTCCAATCCCAAGTCTTCTAAACCTAAACATAGGAACAGTGGGGGAGACAAGGGTACAGAGTTCACCAAGGAAGGAGCTGACAATCTTTCCATAGGAACAAATCTGAAGAGAAGAAGAGGACAATAAGCTACTACGTATGCAAAGGGCCACATTACATGAACAAGTGTCCCAAGCTTGGTAGCTTGTCAGCCATCATTGAAGGGAAAGATGGACCTAGTGAAGAAAAGCCGAGCATGCGAATGGGATCTCTCAGAATCCTGAATGCCTTGAAGGCTAAACATAGGGAACCTATTCCGAGGAGAAAAGGCCTCATGCATGTGGAGGCAACGTTGAATGGGAAGGTAGTGAAGGTGATGTTGGACACCGGGGCGACCCATAACTTCACTACTCTAGAAGAGGCCAAGAGTGTTGGTCTCTCAGTTATTTAGGCACGAAGTGGATGGTGGAAGACTGTCAACACTCTTGCTAAACCTCTTGAGGGCGTAGCTCATGGAGTAGAGCTATGCATTGGTACATGGAAGGGGACCGTGGATCTGTCGGTTGACCCTATGGATGATTTCGATGTGATATTAGGTCTGGACTTTTTATGCAAGGCAAAAGTAGTCCTTATGCTAGGCGATGATTTGTTGTGCATCCTTGAAAAGGGGATTGGTTTCACAGTATCTACGACAAGTGATGATCGGGTGGATCGCTTGTTAGCCATGCAAGTAGTGAAGGGACTTGGGAGTGAGGAAGTCACCTACCTTGCGGCTTTGAAGGTGGTGGATCCCAATGTGGAGGATCAAGGGAATCTTCCCCATGTCCTAAGGAGGAATGAAGACCTCATGCCACCAAGACTCCAGGAAAGGTTGCTACCTAGATGAGAGGTGGACCACGGGCCGGAGTACGAAGTTGGTATGGCTAATGTAGTAGGTGATACATTGAGCCGAAAAGTTGAGGTGACGAGATCCTTCTTGGACAAAATAGCCAAGAGGAGGAAGAAGGTTGTGGATAGAAAGAAGTGAGTCTCTGAATACCAAGTAGGAGGCAAAGTGATAGTGAAGCTCCTTCCTTGGCAACTTAAAGTGTTTTGAAAGGGGCGAAAGGGCCTTATTCGCAAGTATAAAGGCCCATACAAGATTGTAGGAAGGGTAGAGAAGGACTCCTACAAGCTATACCTACCCCCGAACTTGAAGATTCATCATGTCTTCAATGTTAGAATGCTCAAGCCATTTCATGAAGACAAGGGTGGTCCTAATCTAGTACAGTGACAAGAGCATCACTAGATTAGGTGGAAGAGAGTGTCACACATGAAAAGGAACGCTGGATATTTTTTGTGCACAAACACTCCGTATCAAAGGGAGGTTTAGACTTGAAGCATGGACAAGTATAGAAGCTTCTTGAATATTGTAGATATATGTACATAGAGGTAGAATTATATGGAGAATTCTAGAATCTCTCATATAAATATAAATATCTAGATAATTGTAGGGAAGGTCCTGGAGAACCAATCTCCACCATAGGATAATTTTGATCTTGACCGTTCATTGAGGATGTGGTAGGCTATAAATAGGGGTACCCTCCTCATTTGTAAACCATCCAAGGGAATTCAATCAAGTGTTAATCAAGAGCTTCTCTCTCTAAAGTTGTCTTAGTCTTTGTGTTCTTTGCCTACTCGTGAGGTTTCAGCTGACTTAGCAAAGATCGAGAGGGTGATCAAGCTAAGGCCAACATGGTATTTGGGAGATCAAGTCCAAGGCCGTGACAACCTGCCATCAATGTACCACTTATTGGTTCTTGATGCTCTTAGACAAACCTGCAATTGAGACAATGTCAAGCCTTAGGTACCATCTTTTCTTGGGTCCTTTTGGGTTAGTTCGGGCCTCAGGGAAAACATAAGTTCCTTTATGTATCCACTGATAGTTACCAACATGTTTATCTCTTCTTTCTTTCTTATGAAAACATGATGAAGTATTATGTCCCTTACGGTTACAATAGTTATAATGAGCAAAAGGGTTTAAAGAGTGAACATATTTCTGAAAATAGTTTAAGTAAGATTTTCCTCCAGTTTTCCTTTTTTCCTTTCTTTTTGTCAAAAATAGGATTGTAACCTATGTCTGATCGATCATTTGTAAACCTTTGAGCTTTTAAAATTACATTGAGCATTTCAGCACCTTTAGTGAACTTCTTAAGTGTTTTCGTAAGATAGGCATTCTTCTTTATAAGATCAGGGCAATTTTTGCAAATCAAGTTTTCGCAAGGGGGAGGAGAATTTTAGATTGCTGCTCAAGCAATTTGATTTTCTTCTTTGAGGCAATAAGTTCTTTCGCAATTTTTTTAAATTCAGTATGTAACTCATTATATTCAGAAAAGCAATTCATCATAAATGGGTTCGAATTATATACCTTATCGTCGTTTTCATATTGTTCTTCTTCTTCAGCAACTAGGCACACATTTGCAACCTCTTCTTCCTCACTTTCTTCATCTGAGGAACTATCTCCCCATATGGCAGACACATATGCCTTCTTTTTGAAGTGATTGAATTTCTTCTTGTTATCCTTTTCTTTGCTCTTCAACTGAGGACATTCAGACTTGATATGTCCCAGCTTCTCACATTCATAACATATGATTTGATCTTTATCCGTAAAATCACGTCTGTTACTTGAGCTTCCCTTCTGGAATCGATTTTTGAAGCCTTGATCTTTCTTATAGAACTTCTTGAATCTACAAACAAACATGTCGAGTTCTTCGTCTTCATCTTCATCTTCTTCATCCTTGGGCTCCTTTTCTTTCACAGTTTTCAGAGTGACGCCTTTGCTCCTATTGTTGTTGATTTCGTCCAACCCTTTCTTGAACTTCAATTTGCCTTTGTATTCAGATAAGCTTCCGAATAGAGCAGCTACTGACATCATTGATTCTCCACGAGCTTCTTCGATCACTGTGACTTTGGCTTCCCAATCTTTCGTCAGGACATTAAGAATTTTCCTGACTTGAGAGTTTTGCTCATACGTTTCACCTAAAGCCGATAGTTGATTGATTAGATGAGTAAAGTGAAGTTGAAACTCTCGGATGGATTCTCCGGTCTTCATTCGAAGAAGAACGTAATCGGTTGTCAAATTGTTGATACGGTTCTCCTTGATGCCGGAAGTTCCTTCATATGTTATTTCCAACGCTTTCCATAATTCTTTAGCGCTAGACAAGTTACATATCCGAAAGTATTCCTTTTGACTGAGAGCACTTTGTAGCATCAAAATAGCTTTACTGTTAAGAGTTATTTTTCTTCTGTCATTTTCATCAAACTTGTCTTCAGTCTTTGGAACATGGATTCCGCCTTCAGTCTTTGTAGGAACACAATCCCCATTTTCTATCACTTGCCAAAGACCATACTCCGTAGCTAACACAAACACTTTGAACTTTGCTTTCCAAAATGAATAGTGTTCGCCATTGAAGCCAGGTGGTCAATTGATGGAGGCATCGTCACGCAATATTCCTTCCATTATCTTAGGATCACTCGAGTTATTGCATTACAATTCAAGTGCCCAAATGAACCTCTTGTGATATAGTCACTGGTAGTGAAGTTTTGTGGAAATGTTTATCACTCGAGTTCTTGAACTATCACTCAAGTGATCTTGTGCTGTTTCGAAAATGCTTTGACACTACTAGGTGATTCGATTCATTTTATGGATCACTTGCATAAATTTACAAGTGATCTTGGAGCACTCGAGTGATACTCAAGATCACTCGAGTAATCTTTTGTTAAGATCACATCAAACTACTAGAAAATACTAAAACGGCGACGAAATTAAATTCATCGCAAATTTCGAGCTAAGTTGCGACGGAGGGATAAATCCGTCGCAACTTGCGACGGAACGATAATTCTATTGCAAACTGTGATGGACGTATTTTATCCGTTGAAAGTTGTGACGGATAAAATAGATCCGTCGTAGGTTGCGACGGATTTATCGTTCCGTCGCAAAAATATTTTAATGGAACTAAGAATCCGTCACAAATTGGTGGGTGGGAAAAAGCCCACCAATTTGCAATGGATAAAATTCTGTGGCAAATCTTGAATACAATTAGGGCACACAGTTAGCATTGATTTTGAAAGCTCACTCTCCAGCGTCGATCTCTCTCTAGCCCTTATCTCCGACTCCGGCGGCTGCATTCTTCCCTAAGTCTCCTTCTCCGACCTCTTCGATCTCTATTCTCCTCCTTCCAGTCTCCCGTCTCCAACTGTTCGACTGCTTCCCTCCGACAGCACGCCTGAGTCACTCCTTATCTGACTCACTCTCCTCTCCATCTCCATTAATTTCCAGGTTTGATCTTCGGATATTGGAGTTTGATTTTAGTCAAGTTAGGTTTCTATTTTATTTGAGTTCTGTCTTGTGTCTCAATATAAGTTGAACATTGGTGAGCTTACTGGTATGGTACTATTTCAGCGTCATATCACAAACAGAAGGTATAGCATAGATACTGAAGAATTTTATTTTAGAGCATCTAGAGTTATTCTTCCACACATTAAAAGATTTTTTTTTAAAAAAATAAAATAAAATAATAATAGTCTTATTCAGGAGCACATTATGATATGCAACAATCATTTGAAAAGCTGAGAAACTGATCCTCAAATTCAGGAGAATCCTCCAACACCATTTGTTCCCTTGTTTCTCTGCGCGGAAAGCATATTACAAGCCATACACAACTAACATCATTTTAAAAGAAAATAGATTCTCAAGCATACTTATGCAAAAAGATTACTTAAATAATTTAGGCATCAGTAGGGCAAAGCAACGAGACCAATTCTTTCCTAGTCCAATGTTATGATTCCTATTATAAAGGGATATATATATATATATATATATATATATATATATATATATATATATCTGTGTGTGGGTGATGAACCCAACAATAAAATCATGTAGCTACGCCTATAAGCTAAAAAAAAGGGAAAAATCGATAATTAGCGTGTTAATTAATTAGGTGTGGGAGGGAGGGATGGGAAAAAGATGAAGCGTCGATCTCAGGCAAAAGTGAAAAGGAGAAACTGATAGGAGGCAAATAACCACGCGCCATGTCCATTTGGTGTAACACGTGTCTGCCTCTGAGAGACCAAGAAGCGCCAAACTTCATTTTTTTTTTCCCCCGCATTTTAATTGTAACATTTGTAAAGAAATAGTACAGCAGTTAAATATAATATAATTAAAAGAGTAAATATCATTTCGGGTTCCTGGAAAAAAACACGGACCCCATTTTGGTCCCTCACACAAAGAAATGCCATTTTTAGTCCCTAAAAAGGATGAATAAGGGTCGATTGATGAACATTTTGGTCCCTCGCAAATTTCCAAAAAATCATTTTTAGTCTATAAAAAAGTCTCATTTTAATGGGGTCCTTGTTATGATTAAATCATCTAATATTTTCATGCAAAACAGCATTATATTAGTACTTTACCACCCCAGTCTTTGTCTGATGTGGCATCCCAAAATAAACCACCAAAAAATGCTAAAAGATTTAAAAAAAAAAAAAAAACTTATTTTTTGTCGAATTCCTATTCTGGAATTAAAACGAGTCTTCGTCGGGTTAATAAAAAAATGTGGCAGCAAACCAAGAAGAACATCCTGCGGTTATTTAGCTGTTAAAGTACAACTTTCATTGTCGGGGATTTCTTGAGTGGTATAAAATTAATCAAGCAATAGACTCGTAGCTAGTTTGATTCATTTTTCATTGTCTTTCACTTTCATTGTCGGGGATTTCTTGCGTCGGCAAAACACTTACTAATTTGCGGTTTATCACTTATAATTCTGTGGAATTGACAACTAAAATACAAGAAAAAAAACAGTGAAGCACCAATATGGAAGTGAGTGTATAATAAATTTCAATTCATGAAATATAAGTTGGTTTGTTATTAGGGATCGTTCGACTCTGATTTTTTTTTTTTCTATGATAGGTTGTTGGAATTGAGGTAACAAGCTACATCCCTGATGTAATTGTGTGTTTGAATTGTGATTGTAATAAGGATTTTTAGTAATCTGGAATTTAGAGATAAAGGAAAATTAATGAATATTTTAATGAAGTAAATTCATGAGATAAAACTGTTATAGAAAATTGTTATAATTATATAGTAAATTGTCAAAAAAGTTACAAGAAAATCATGAAACGTAATGACTAAAAATGATATAATAGTGATAAAAACAATCTAAAAATATTATGATAAATACTTTGAAAGATCATGAAACATTATGAGAAAAATATGGAAGTGTTATCCCTAATTATGATAATTTAATAAATTATTTCGAGGAAATAACATGAAGAAAAGTTTAAAAAGCATTTCGAACCATAAAGAACTTGATGGGGTAAACATTTTTAATATTTTACATAGGATATAAAATGACAATATCAATATAGAAGTTTGTAAGATAACAATATATTGTAAATTAGTAAAGATAAATATATGAAGAAACATGATCCTAAAAAGATCACTAAACGAAGAAATTAGGTCTGATTAAGCCCTAACGAAGGCATGGGTAAAACGAGAATTTTTGGTAAAAAAATATTATATTTTAAAAAAATGGAAAATATTATGGAAAAATAATTAAAACTGAATTTTAAAAAGAGGGGCGAAATTCTTAGTATTTTTAATTAAAAAGAATTGTTTAAATAATTAAAATGATAATTAGAATAAAATAATAATATAATGCGGTGAGTCAGCTTATAGGTAGACCGAGGGAAAAGTTAGAAATAAATTCTACAGGTAAACCAGAGGTAAAAGTCTTTTCAGACTGATCAAATTAAGAATAAGTAAATTTTTACACGAAAAAAGAATTTATCAGACATAGTTTCCGCAACCGAAAACCCTAATTTCAAATAAGACGAAAAGTTGATCAGATAGAGTAGAGTAAGATAGGCAAAGTGAGAACCTATAGAAAAAATTGCGTCTTTTTAAACACGGGATTAAGTTAGGCAACAACCGGACGTTTACGATTGAATGAATTGTTGTCCGAGAAGTTGGTTCTATCGGAGCGATTTCCGTAATCGGACGCGTTTGTCCGAATATCTTCCGAAGCACCGGAGAATACCTGGATATGATCAAAAAGAGGATCAAAAAAGATAATATGAAAAAGGATGAAAAGACCTTCAAAGTTACATGCCCGGATTTTTGAGTTTCTACAAAATCGCGCGAAACGGGCACCGATCGGGTAGCTTTATCGGGCCGGAGGCCATAAAGCAAGAGCCATCATGGATGACAACTCATCCATTGACTTTTGGGCTCTTAGATGTCGACCAAGACCTTGAATGGTCAAGATTTCTTCTTACAAAACCCTAGATCCAACGGCCAGAATCATATCTGAAGACTTTTTGTTAATACCCACCTTGTCCCTCCCTTTTTCTATAAATAGAGAGCCCCTCTCCTCTCATTCTTCACACCAAAATTCGAATCCTAGAGAGAGGTTCTAGAGAGAGAAGCTCGCAAAAAATTCCCGCCTAGCCCCGAGTAAGTTCTTCGTCCTTAGCTTTTAGTTTCCGTAGTTCTTTCGGTAGTTATAGTAGAACCGTTGTTTTGATCTAGGAAGTTTCGAAATATATTCCTATACTTTTTTTTATGCCTCATTGCATTGAAAGATGCCCGACGAGGTAAAAACATAGTGGGGATAATTTTGAAATGGAATACGGTCAAAGTAACGAAGTTACGCGAAATTCCGCCAATTAGGGGTAGTAAGGGCAAAATGGTCTTTTTCACCTAAAATGCCTGTTATATTCATAAGTGTGTTATTATTCTGTTTAGAATACTTCTGACGTCAAACCGCCGTCGAAATTCCATCGTTCCGCTGTTTGCCGCTGTTGAGCCGCTGTTTCGCTGTTTTACGTACGGCCGTCAAAAAGTACCGTTTTTAGCCGGAAGAGCCGGATATCTGCAACTAAGGTACGGACGCGTCTTTGTAACCCTAACTCTATGCTGCTCATATACTTTTCCGTTATAGATACGTTCATAGACCGAGGTTCCGTTGAGAATCGTCGAGATACTTACGCTTTACCCACGGATTATAGTATTGGTAATGCCGTTTGAGTTATTCCTAGCGCGAGGACACGTTGGAGGTGTGGCACTTGGATATGTGCGTAACTAGTCGAGAGAGACTTTACATACCGCTTTGTGCTTATGTTCGTCCATGTTATTGATCATACATCTCGTCGTTTGCTTTTGTGATGATATCTTTGTATTGAAATGAATATCTCGTTGTAAGTATACTTGTTTTATTTGAGTATAAGGTTAACCGTTACTCGAGATCCATATGTGGAATGGATCTCACCTGTAGCATCAGGGTCTGGAGGACCGATGTTTGGCGACCGAGGCTAGCAGTTGGAGTAGGCCAAGACGTGTCTACATTATCTATCGTTTTCTTTAATTTCTTTAAAGAATTCTGGATAACTGTAATCCAAGACTCTTACACTATGGTCCATATTTTTTAATGTAATGTAAATTACTTACTCGCTCCAATGCTCTACTCTGACTACACTGCTTGAAATATTTGGAAACGTTTTAAAAAAAAAAAAAAAATATTCCGCCGTTTTCAAATGGGATGTTACAGTGATGATATAATAGTATATATGTTTTCCCCATGTTTTGTAATATGTCCCCATTTTCTTCTGTAATTTCCATCTTTTTGTTTGCACCTTCCACACGCATGTCCTCATCTTTTGGTGTACGTACTATTCTCATTCTCTCGTTGTTTGTCAGGATCTGTTCTCAGTTCAATGCATGTGTTTGTTTGTCACTTTCTTGATTGGTATAAGTGGCCAGTTGTATTGACCACTTATATGTATGCATGTTGTTTTCTAGACTAGGGTATGTCCCCACTGCATATATTTGGGATGCAAACAACATCACAACCAATGCTTGGGATGGAAATATTGATCACATTGAAACAAACTCCTTATGTAGGGTTGGGTTGGGGAAGTATGGAGGACGATAGTAATATGAGTCTGATATACAATCGTCTAACTCAGAGAAAACAACTAACTCGAGTATTCTTGGAGGGTTTGGAAGAATTTATCCAATTTGCTTTGGCATAAGCAACTAGTTCAAGTAAAGTAATCAGTTGTTCGTGTGTGAAATGTAGGTGTTTCAAATTTCAAAATCCGAGCACGATCAGAATCCATTTCTATAGCATGGGCTTCATGAAGGATTATGAATGTTGGAATGCCATAGGGAAGTCCAACGAATACCGAGTAGTTATTACGGGGACAGTAGTCATCGAGACAACTTTAATCAACATGAACAGTTGGTTATGGAGGCTACGGGACCGTCAATTGGCCAATATTTTGATCATGTTACTCATGCTGAACTACCATACGTGGGAGAGGATGTAACATCCTAATTTTTATATTATGATTTAATTACAAATAAGAAAAATTAATTAATCATGATACATAAATTTATTATGTAATTGTCAAAATAAAGGTTTTCATATAAAATGTCATTTATAATAGTAAAAGAAATTAGTAGAATAAGGATGTAAAAATAATGAATAAAATAATAATATTTTATTGTTGTTTAAAATGGATAAAAAAATGGAAAGAAGAAGAAGAAAAGAAATAATTTATAATAATATAATATATTATAAAAAAATATTTAGTGGGCAGCACATTAATGGCGGTGGGAGGGAGGTAATCAATTACCTCTCACCGCCTATATTAATTAGTATATATGTGTGTGTGTGATGGTGTAATATGTATGTGTGCGTTGAGAGGAGCTGGAGAGGCGCAGTGGCGGAGAGGTGGGATGTGCGTGCGTTGGGTGATTTTGAGGCAAGAAAATGAGAGTCAAGAGGATATTTTAAGGTACGTTATTTATTTTATAAGATCCTTTAGGTAGTTAAATTAATTTCTTTTCAACAAATTTTCTTCATGAAAGTTATTCTATGTATTTTTCTCTTTCAAATGAAAGTAATATTATATTGAATAGTGAAAATTTTGGGATTAGAATTATGATAAAGTTTTGAGTTTTGATAATAGATAACTGTATATAACAAGAGTATGATTAATAAGTAATTTTAATCGGTTTAGATTTATTAGTTGGTAGTTGTGGGAATTTAAATTTAATTTTCTATCTAAAAGAATTTAGGATTTATGCTTTATAGGATATTTCTACCGATTAAATGAAGTTTAGGGTATTTATTTGGATTACTGGAGGTATTGTTGTGGGTTTAATCGGTTTAGTTTTGCTAAATCTTGAGCTGTATAAAATTATGAGTTTGGATTTGGAATTTACATTAGAGTTTGATATGATTTTTGTTATGTGGAGGTTTGAAGATTTTATTAAATAAATCGGGTTATGCTTATGTAAGTTAGTATTAGGTCTTTTATATCTGAATTTATAATTCATTGGAGATAATACTGAGAATTAGATGGATTGAATTTCAGGTTTATAATGAATATGAATATTTAGGTGAAAATTATATTGTAGGAAATTGGGTATTTTGGTTAAAATGATGATGTGGTGATATTTTGATGATCATAATTAGTGAGAAATGATTTATGAGGGAAGGAAATGAGATTGTAATGATGATTTGAGGAATAAATAAAATTATCAAATCTTTTAAGAAAATTAAATGAGAGAATTATAGTTCAATTAATTATTTATTATTGTATTTTTGTTAATTCTATTAACATATAACTATTTTTTTTTTTAGAGTAGACTTGATCTCTGTCAAGTTTAGTTCTTATGTCAAGAATTTGAGATAACCACTTCCTACTTATTATACTTGCTTGTATGATGTTTTGTGAGTGACTTTTAATCTATGAAAACTATGTTTTTGATGAAGTTGCCTTGTGGGATTTTATTTTAAATGTAACTGGTGAGATTGTATTATTAATTTAATATATCAATGAGTACTTTGAAATGGTTACTGAGAAAGAAAATTATTATATTTTATGTTTTGAAAAATGTACTTTTGTTATGATTTTGTGAGTTGAAATAATATTGTTATTTTAGTAATTATTGAGATGATGTATTATTCTTATAAATCTCATTTGGAACTCGTATATACATGCCAAGATTATGATTGTTTAGATGGATGGTTGTGGAGTGATGATGGATGTGGAGTGGAGGTGAGAATTATTATGTATGAATAGCACGTGGTATGTCACCACTCGGTGCACAGTGGGTGACTTTGATATTTTCAGGGCCCTTGGTATCACCCTTTTCCTTTAACCGGGTTAAGGGTCAGCCCTTGGGACAGTGACACCTTTCTATATTCGAAGGAAAGGGAACCCATGGTTCGATATGAGTTCTATAACTTTTGGCCAGGTTATACCTCATTATTGGAGAGTTTGGTGCAATCTTGTCATAGAGACTAAACCTATTACGTTATAGCCCATGAGTTCTGTCAGCGGTTATAAGGATGGGGTGATAAGGATTATCCGAGTATCGATCTTGTTAGTTCTCTATGTGTTTTGATGATGTCTAACAATTGTAATAATTGTTGGTTTGAGTTACAATTCTTTGACTCCAGTCAAAGTATCTTTGAGTCTTTGAAAAATGATTTATGAACTTCGTAACTCAAGTTATCAAACATAACTCAAGTCATAGTTTTAAGAAAAATCAATTTTACAAAGAACATAACTCGAGTAATCACTTAACAACTTGAGTCATGAACTGTACTTTAGTTTTCCAAATGACAATCACGATATCAGCTTTTTCATGAACTGATATGACTCGAGTCACTATGAGCAACTCGAGTCATCCATAGTACAATTGCTTCTGTCTGAAATAGAATTGAACTTGCAACTCGAGTTACCATGATCAACTCGAGTCATCATATTTCACTTAGCTCTCTGTATGAAAGTTTGATTTAATAACTCGAGTTATCTGCCTTTTCAAACACCACAATTATAACTCAAGTCATTGTATGTAACTCGAGTTACCTATATCAGAATTTGAATTCATCATCTTCGTAATCTACAAACTCTTGTTTATGCTTTGGGCACTTCATATTATTGATTATTATTATGGGTAAAGGTGCAATTTACACATGAAGTTTGCCCCAAGGAGCGCCCAGCACCACGAAGTTTTTTCTGGAGCAAAAATACACACGAAGTTATGTTTTGGGAGCAAAAATACCACGGCCGTTAGTTGGCCGTCAACTTGGATGGAATGCAGACGTGGCGCTGATTTGGACTGACATGCTGACGTAGATGCTGACGTGGAATAAAAATTCAAAAAAAATCAAAAAAGTAAAATAAAATAATCGGAAAAGGCTCCTAGCAGCACAGAGTAGACAGAATTGTCTTAGAGAAAGCTGTATGAGCCGTATATGGTTGATTAGACCTCAGAGCAAATAAGATTATCAGGAAAAGGCTCCTAGCAGCATAGAGTAGACAGAAAAGTTATGTAGACAAAATGAGGAGACCTCTAGAATTTGAAGTCGGTGATCATGTATTTCTAAAAGTAACTCCATTCATTGAAATCGGTAGAGCAATCAAGAGGAAGAAGCTTAGCCCATGCTACATTGGTTTATTTGAGATTCTTACAATGCTTGGGCCAGTGGCAAATCAAATAGTCGTACCCCTAAATTTAAGCAGACTCCATGATGTATTTCATATCTTACAGTTAAAGAAGCATCAACCAGACCCTAAACATGTTATTGAGTATGAAGATATCAATGTACAAGATAACTTTACATATGTGGTTGAGCCAAAACAAATCATTGATCAACAGGAAAGACGGCTCTGACACCAAAGTGTACCATATGTGATGGTAGTTTGGAAGGGGCTATCCCAAGGGAAGCAACTTGAGAAGCAGAAGAAGACATGAAGAAACGCTACCTGGAGTTTATGCTTCAAGATGTGTAAAAAAAAATTGGATGAAATTTATTGTACAAGGGGAGAACTGTAATATCCTAAATTTAATTCACCAAGATTGCTTGTACGATTATTATATTAAATGGAATAAAATGGTGAATTTTGATACATTTGATATGGTCATTTGGCTAATTAATCAAGAAGTTCTTATTTTTCCAAATAAGAATGGCCAAAGTCGGCCAAGAAGAAGATGTAAAATGATCAAGACATGTGTACCCTGTGTTCTTGGAAAAGACACCAATATGTGGCATCATGTGGATGCCCACACATAAACTTTAACTAGCCATCATTTGGCAGGCCTTGGTAAGTGTGACGCAATCCCGAGTAAAACCCAAGTAAGCATTGATAAAGTAATTTTATTAAAGTAGCTTTAATAAAGTAAGTCATGATGGCTAATGATGACACAACGTTTGTGTTGGCATCTCTAGAACACGCCACCTAGCATTTGAGTTCGGGAAATCCACTGGTCTATGGCCCAGTCACAAACTTGACTTTCTCGAACACAGAACCCTGGACACATGTCAACACAAGACCTAATACATGAGATTAAAGATCAATTGGTCTTTCCAAGGCCATTAAATTTCGGCCAAATGGAATAAAGCAAAGAAGAGAATAAAGGACACTAAAATGGACAAAAGGGGAAATCTTATTGGAGGAATTTGTATGCAATCAAATAAGGATTAGACGTCCAATTTGACACCATCTCACCTCCATTTTTGTCCCATTTATTCGGTCAAGTGGGGGGGAAATAAGAAAAGACAGAAAATTGAGAAAAATAAGGAAGAGAATAATGGGCAAGTAGAGGAATTTCATTGGTGGGAATTGGGAGTAGTCAAACTTAGATTAATTATAAATTTAACACCATTTCCCTCCCTTTTTCCGTCACATTTTGTGTCCCTTTTTCTGTCATATTTAGGCCAAGCAAGAGGAAGGAGAAAGAGACCTTAACTCATGCAAAAAATGAATCAGAGAAAATGGTAAAGAAGAGAGAAACATAAACTAGCAAAAATTTCTCACCTAGCCACTTCAAATCCAAGAATACCATAAACAAAAATTGTTTTACTCATTGAGAGCTTCATTTCAATGGTCTCATTTTTCTTATTAGAAGAGTTTTGTGCAATCTACCTAGACAAAATGTCGCTTGATTTCCGAACCGATGTTTCCCAATCTCAGATCTGTAGATGACGACTTACCCGCAACAACGTAGGACGTCGAGGCACCAAAGATCTCCAGGTCCTTTGAATTTCATTGATCACGTTCCTCTGGCCACAGCTCATGCGTGAAGGTCATCAACGGCAAGTTTGACTGTCGATCTCCCAAATCTGCAACGCCGACTCATTAACGACAGGTTTGAACCTCAATCTCCCAGATTTGCAACGCCGGCTTGTTCAACCTTCCTTCTTCCAATGATTTTTCTAGATTTTGATTTTGATCTCCCAAATCTACAACAGCAGATCATCAAGTACGTGCAGGTTTGAATTTGAATTCTTCCTTCGCGTGTTTGGGTATGTTTAGGTTTTTTTAAAAAGAAAAAACATTATGGCGTCCTAAATTTTTATGATGCCGTAAGTCTCTTACGGT
This sequence comes from Acacia melanoxylon, assembly GCA_019022615.1. Taxonomy (NCBI): domain Eukaryota; kingdom Viridiplantae; phylum Streptophyta; class Magnoliopsida; order Fabales; family Fabaceae; genus Acacia; species Acacia melanoxylon. The sequence goes on along the minus strand of JAFJYJ010000030.1, from coordinate 5,327,221 downwards.
CGTTGTATCCTAACTTTACTATGTCCTTGGGATAGGCGTGCCCTTATGTTTAGACGTTAAAAAGCAAAAAAAAAAAAGGATGTTAAATCCATTATCTGTAATAGTGACATATTTAGACTGGTTATGAGGTGGACTGGTCTAGAAAAATTCGCTCTAGTATTTATACTAACTTTTGTGCTCAAACTTCATCTTTCACCTGGCAAAGTCACGTGGGCATTCTTTCCTCTCTTTGTCGCCTCTAACTGACGTGATCTCTCTCTGCCTACCATTGGGATGGCTTAGTATTCCTTTTCATCTGGCTCTCCCTTTGTCATCATCGTTCTGCTCTCACGTTCAACAAAAATTGTTTCCTTTTACAAACTCTCGCTAGCCCTCTTCTATAAGTGTAATGTTTTGTTTTCTTTGCTTGTGTGGACGTTTTAATTTGTTGATCTTGATGCTTACTCCTTTTCTTGATTTGTCGAAATATAGATGCCTACTCCTTTTAGTTCTTTATTGAAATCTTAATTAAATGTTGCAATTTTTTTGTCTTACATCCACATAAATGACAAGAATGTTTCCTGCTTGTATGTTTATCACTTGTGTGTGAAAAAGTTTTCTGCTTGCTCGTTATTCTCTACGGTTGTAGAAGTTGTTGTATGTGACTTTTAGTTCACTTGAGTAAGCCAAAAAACTTTCTTTTCATTACAATGCTTTTGTATTTAATTTTCTTATTACACATGTTTTTAGTAATAATCACTAACAACTTATGGCCTTATTTGCATATGCCCTAATGATTGCATAATGTACGAAAAATAGTATGAGAAGCTTGAGAAGTGTCCAATATTTGGCTGTGTTGGTTGTCAAAATTATTTTATGCTTACTCCAAATGATGTAGAGCAGTAGTTAATTTTGGCTAACCAACATCACCACATATACCGCAAGGTTTGACCTGCAATAAAAGTTCACATAAGACATGCAAACATAGCATAAAGGTTGGATGAAGGCCAAGTTGAGTGGTTTTTTTTTTGTAGCCATTAGTTATATTTTTCTGCTTCTTTTACAATCCATATTATTGTATTTATTACATATTCCCTTTGAGTTGCAAAAAAAACATGTGAAGAGCATTTAATAATTTGTTCGAATATGTAACTTCGTGTAATTGAAAATAAGGGATGAATACAATTGGAGGTTGCAGATATAGACAAGCCATTCCTTTAGGACTTGGGAGGATATTGAACATTGATTCTAACTTTGTCCTCAAGAAATCCTTCATTCCATAGGTATAAAGATAATACGCTATGTATAACTTTGCTCCAAATCTGATATTCATTTTTTGTTTGTGTAGTTATTCTCTGTGGTTGTTACAATCATTGTATGTGATTTTTGTCCATATAATTCATAATGAATGGAGTTGCGATACTTTTCATTGTGACATCATGCAATTTCATTGCATCATTCTCATAATGGCAAGATTCGCTAATCCAGTCATCATGAATTCCATGGACATAAATTTGCATACATGTATCTTGTAATACCTTACTATTATTCTGATAATTATCATAACAATAATACTCAACACAATGGGCAAACAGACATAGCATAAATATATTGATACAATAATAATCTTGATTAAATAACATGAGTATTCTCAAGGTTTATACACATTACAAACAATAAAATTATTAAACTGTCATTATTCAATTCTCTATCTTTCTTCCTTCTGATTCATCTTCAAGCATTATTCTCTTTTCAATCTCGTCCTGCATTTCTTCTTTGTGCTCACCTACCTAATGGTTGGTTGGGGAGGGTGAGATTCGGGGGAATCTCAGTAGCAAACAAAATCAAACAATGCATGCAAGATAGATGCCAATATATAATATGCTTGCCTTGCACAGGCTCATGTTAACATAATGAAATTTCTGCATGCTTAATGCTTCATACAACATACTCATGGCCATAATATAGCTAGAAACAGAGCTTCAATCATTCAAATATGTTACACTTAGACAAGCTAGCAGAGCCATCACATCAACACACAAGCAAACAGATCAATACACGCAAGCTGGGTAAGTTCACTACCTTGTGGACTGATGTCCCTCCTTGGTTTTCCTCTTCCACCAACCATCAGAGTTGCTTGGAGTATCTTTCATTCTTCTTCTTTCTCAACTTCTCATGGACCTTGACTTTGTCTTGGTGATTCTTTCAAAGTTTCCTTCCTCCTTGGCTCACCAATGTTTTGGCCAGCCTTCTTGGTTTCTACAAGTTTCTTCTTCTTCCTCTTCTCCAAACTTTCAGTCTCTCTTCTTTCTTGGGTTCTCAATGTGTTGGCCAAATTATTTAGGTTATTTGAGAATTTTAATGAATAATAAGGCTCCAAAGTTATTGGAGGAGGAGGAATGACCAAATTAGCCTCCAACTATGACTTATTTACCAATTTGCCCTTGGTTACACTTTTGGTTACAATCAAACTTTTCTTGGTCAAGCTTGAACCAAATTTGGTAACTAGGGAAGGATGATTGTTGTGTTCTTGAATATAATTTAAGAACACTCATATGGACCCCACACATGTGCCTAAAACCGACTTGCTCCTCTCTCTTTCCTTTTCTTTTTTAAGAATTTGATCATGTGATCCAATCATGGCATCATGTGCTCCCTTTCGCTCTTGGTCACTTAGCTGAAATTTTGATCATGTTTAGGAGGCTTGATGATCTCACATGTTGACTAATGAGGCATGGATCACATGGTTTCTTGAAACTTCCACTTATAGGCCAAGTTTCACATGTGACAACATAATCTTACATTTTTTCATAAGAGGCAAAGCTAGTAGAATTTGTCAACCAACTTAGAAAATTCATATCTCTTTGTAAAAATATCCAATTGTAATGATTCCAAAGGCTATATGATCCTTATTAAGTCTATTTTAAGGGGAAAATACCTCCCACATCCAGTCACATGTCAACTATTCTATAATTAACATTTAATACACACTAGCCTAAAAAACATTTCAAATTCAAGACCAAATTGACATGTCTAATTGACCTATATGACATATCAATTTAAAGCTTATCATGTCAACTTTTATTCTGGAAAGTTTCATAATAATTGGATATCATTTGCTCAGTCAAAGGCACGTCACAAATCGACCACCTTCTGGAAATTCCAGTCTGCCAGCATCAAAGGAAATTCCCTTCATAATATTTGTCAAACTTCCCAAACTGGGCTTAGTCATTTTCCTAATATAGGTTTATCCTCAAGTATCTAGGCCCAAAATTCAGGATATTACATTTCTTCCCCCATTCAATAAATTTCGTCCTCGAAATTTGACCATTTATACCTCGAGGAATCATTCTAGACACTCAGTCTCCCTCTTTCCTATGCATGCTTACTAGGCACGCAACATACTTATACAACATTCCCATTGATCATGTACCCAGGTGTATAGTATTCAAACTCACAAGACCCACTGGTCTATTCTTCAAGCGCTTGGTTTCACAAGCCTCACTGAGGATACATTTTGCCTCACAGGAAGATACCCAGTAACACATACTGAAGGTTTTGGCTCATTCAATTCTCGCAACGCTGGATATTCTGGCCTTACTTCCCAATTAATTATCCTCAAGCTATAGGTATTTCAACTATTACCTGTCATAATCCAAGTATTTTGCTAGCTTCAAGATATACTCTAAACACACTAGCCTAATGTCACCACACTAGGCAACAAACACAATGCTAGGCACACAGGTCTTATGGCCCAGGGTCACCTCCCTGTGCAAACTTACACACTGGGTCTTATCACCTCAAGCCTATGTTCATCTATCCCGTATATGAACTTCCTTAATTGAAGCTCTCAAACTGCTTTCCTTCCGCTTAGCACTATAGCTAGCAAGTACTATTTGACTTAATCAGGTCAGATTTCCAAACGATTATAACAGTTTCTATTCTTGTATCATCATGATTACCAATTGCATCGCTTTTCAATTCAACACATCGGTGACGTCACTCACGTCATTGCTTTTCCATTCCTCTATGTATTTTCATTTGTTTATGTTGTCTCATATTCAACTTTTAATTTTCACATATTGAAACTCTCTATGGTTGCAGTACATTTTCACAATCACTATATAAAAGTAGCGCTTTCACATTTTTAAAGAAAACATAACACTGCCAACTCAAATTCATGAAAACACATCCACTACCATCTCTTAATTCGTGAGTGGGATAATTCATCTCACGAGGTTCAACAACTGAGAGGCACACCCAACCATTATGTCCTACTTCACCACGACATATCCCAATCCTTGCATAACACGAGTCACATGAAATGTTGACTACAAACGTAGGACTCAACGTGTCCTGGGAATGATTAAATGCAATGTTGATAGTGTACGCAGGACTTAAAATGTCTCGAGAAGTTTTAACTGTGAATCACAAGACTCGACATGTCTTGGGCCTCAGAATTGGGCAAACAACTGGTAACAACCAAAGCCATCTGGCCAACAACCCATCAAGGCAAAATGCACGCCCCAACAATGCGGAATTTCTCAATACACACCATCGAAGTAGTAACGCGCCAATAGGGTGAAATTTCTTTCTAAGATTAGGTAGTGCGAGTTTCAACCTCTTTTAGACTTATACCATCTAAAAAATTCTCAATTTAAATGAGCTTTAACATTGGCAAGGGATTCAAAAATATTTCAAACACATCTGGTAAGACCTATGAAACTGAGTATGTCTACAACAGTTTCTGGCCTCTTCCAGTTCTGTATTGCCTCTACAATTCTAAGTTCCATAAAACCCATTCTATGAGACAACATGGTTTAGCAGTGACCACAACAATGTGGTCTCAACTTCTATTGAAAAGCATTTCATTCAGAAATTCAATTTCAAAAACCTGGTCTCAACTTCTATTGAAAAGCATTTCACTTGAAAATTCACAAATATAGCAGGTGTGTTAGTAAGTTCAAAATTCAATTTTTGAACATAACCAAAAACCACACAACTATTATAGAAGGTTGTCAACTATAATCACATTACAGGCTCTAACTTTTGTTACTCAAGCCATTCATAGGGCATAAACAATCCATTCTATCATAACCTTCCAGTCGTTCCAGGACAATGCCCGTAATTCTCAAGCTTCACAATCTCTTCGAGACGCTATCCAGTATTCATGGTCTAAAGACCGTGGGGTTCTACTAGCTTATGGACACACTAGTCTCACAAGAATTAGGGCTTCTCATTAATCATATATCAAGTCTGACGACCTAAGGACACACTAACCCCAAAGGTCTTATTGCCGGCTATATACTCATGACACGAGTATACTCAATAATAAACACATAGCACTATAGCACCCAATGGCGATACATCGAATCACATAAACCTCATTTAGGGTCATTTTATATGGACTTTCTATATTAATCCAGCTCTAGGTGTAATCACAAATCCAACTTCCCCTTTTTGGGTATTCAACCTATAGCTTAAGGAATCCACTAGCCACAAACATATATATGGTTATATGTCCCAATCATGAGACCATAACCTATGGTTACTGAGGTTCTAGCTACTACTCGGTTCCATTAGAGAACATTCTCTCAACTATTCACAAACAACAATCATCAAATATATAATTTGACTTTTAGAACCTCAACAATACCCATCATACATACTAGAATTATGATTCACATTTCCTAGTCTAACCCTCGAAACATTCGAGTATCATCAACACTATTTACGAGGTTCTAATTCTATCGAAATCCTCAAGGTCACACATTAATCATACCCAAAGTATTACTGACATCATAACATATAACATTCGTAGGGTTCATATTCTCAGGTATTGGGACCTTAATGCAATCTTAACCACATTTTGACCTAAGCACTATTTTAGCTTAGATTAGATTCGAGCATATGCTTAACCTATACCATATTCGTACTAATATCCCTAAAGATCTCCACATTTCATACCTCAAGGTGCTCACGTCTCAAATCAAGGAATCTCATATTTCTATGACACTTCTCAGGATGTCTCCCATCTCGAGATTTCTCTTGTCAAAGTATGTTTAACCTCAAAGTGTCAATCTGATCTAAGGTACTAGCACCGGTACAAGTTCACATATCACTAGGTATCGGCAACCATATATATACTAATCTTTGTACAACATATCTAGCTCCCTAAAAACAACTAGGTACTATCCCCACAAGGAAACATATGTAGTACTAGCTTCTCGGTACAACTCTCTTATGTATTCCCATAACACAGGGTAGGGATCTAAATCATATTCTACCTCCATTTAAAGAGCCCTAGGGTTAGCATCTAAATCCAAATCTTGTGTTATGTCAGCTATCTCTAAAGCCTCAATTCACCAGAGGCTGGACCCTCTAGATATACAGATACCACCTCCGGTGTACTAATACCACCTCTAGGTATATTGATACCACCTTCAGGTATTTTGATATCACTAGTGCTCCATTTCTTGTTATTAGGTAAACAAGTATCGATCTACTATTTTGTTGCCACAAAAACAGCCTTGCTTTGATACCACAAAATGTAATAACCCTATTGATATTATGATAATTATTAGAGCAATAATGCATAGCACAATGCATAAATAGAAAAAGCATAAATATACTGATATAATAACAATGTTGATTACATAACAGGAGTATTCTCATGGTTTATACACATTACAGACAGTAAATTTATTACACTATCATCCTTCAATTCTCCATCATTCTTCCTTCTGATTCATCTTCAAGCATTCTTCTCTTCATAATCTTGTCCTGCATTTCTTCTCTTTATAATCTCATCCTGCATTTCTTCTCGGTGCTAACCTGCCTAATGGTTGGTTGGGGAGGCTGAGATTTAGAGGAATCTCAGTGGCAAACAATACATGCAAGATAGATGCTAATGTATAATATGCTTGCCTTGCACAGGCTCATGTTAACATAATGACATTTTTGCATGCTCAATCCTTCAGACAACATACTCATGGCCATAGTACAGCTAGAAACAGAGCTTCAATCATTCAAATATGTTATACATAGACAAGAAAGAAAATAAATCATACACATCAACACACAAGCAAACATATCAATACACGCAAGCAGGGTAAGTTCGCTACCTTGTGGACTAATGTCCCTCCTTGGTTTTCCTCTTCCACCAACCATTGGAGTTGCTTGAAGTATCTTTCATTCTTCTTCTTTCTCAACTTCTCATGGCCCTTGACTTTGTCTTGGTGATTCTTGCAAAGTTTCCTTCTTGGCCCACCAAATTTTTCAGCCAACCCTCTTGGTTTCTACAAGCTTCTTCTTCTTCTTCTTCCTCTTCTCCAAACCTTTAGTCTCTCTTATTTCTTGGCTTCTCAATGTGTTGGCTGACTTATTTGGGCGATTTGAGAAGTGTTCAAATGAATTATAAGGGTCCAAAGTTAGTGGAGGAGGAGGGATGACCAAATTGGCCTCCAACTATGACTTATTTACCAATTTTCCCTTGGTTACACTTTTAGTTACGATCAAACTTTCTTGGTTAAGCTTGAACCAAATTTGGTAACAAGGGAGGGATGATTATTATGTTCTTGAATCCAATTGAATAACACTCATATGGACCCCATACATGTGCCCAAAACTGACTTGCTCCTCTTTCTTTTCTTTTATTTTTTTTTTTTAAAAAAATCCATCATGTGCTCTAATCATGGCATCATGTGCTCCTCCTCCTTGAAATATTTTAATCTTTCACCCAATTCACCTCCCCTCTTGGGTTCAGCCGGGTCTTACATTTTGTATCAGAGCAGGTCTCTTGTTTAAAGGACTTAACCATCTCAAGAGTTACGATAGCTGATTTTAGGTGTTGCTTGTTTTCGGAAGGTTTCGATTATACCATTCCACCGTTTTTCAAAGATATTGATTTTTGGTTTTGGAAAGCTAAAATGACTTGTTTTATTAAAGCATCTGATTTTGACATGTGGAATGTTTTTACTAATGCTTTTGATTTTAAACCGAGAAAGGATTGGACTGAAAAGGAAAAGAAAATGTTTTCGTTGAACATTAGAGCAATGAAAATTTTATATAGTGCATTGACAGAAAATGATTTTGAGAAAAAAAAAATTTCTCTTGTGCTAAAGATATTGGGATACTCTTGATTCTATTTATACTTCTGACAATTATGTTGAAGTTGAAATTGTTGATAGTTCATCAAAAATTATAAACTGCATATCTACTACCGATGAACACCTGGAGAATGAAGAAGGAGAAATCATAAAATACTTCCATAATCCAGTCAACGCAAAAGAACAAGAGGAAGAGGATTCCTAGGAAGAGCTCATGGACGATTTTGATCAATCATTATCTGGAGCTCAAGATGTACATATGGTAAACAATTCCAATTCTTCTTGTGCATTTAGGAAAAATGATTTTGATCAATTGCATAAAATTATTTTTCAACCAATTACTGATTTTGTTATGAAAAGAAAAAATGTTTTCGAAAATAATGCTGGAAAATTAATTGGGAAGAAAGAATGTTCAAATGAAGTTTATTTGAATTTTTACTCTCATGACTGACACAATGCTTGCATAAAATCTCATGAAGTATATCATTCTATTATTTTCAATTATTGTGGAAAGTCTGGACATATCTCTCATACATGCTATATTAGAAGAAATTCTATTGTGAGGAATAAATTTGTTTGGGTTTCAAAAGGACATGTAAGGTCCAATACTAACGGTCAAGGACCCAAGTGTAAGTGGGTACCAAAATGTTCATCTAGTGCTTTATGTGTATAGGATGATTTGAAAATCAATGGACATAAGGGTATAGAGAAAATGAACAAAAAGCCAAGAATTTCTCATGCACCAATGAAGAAGATCATAGCATCTAGCAGGAGAACTCTCGGAACATCCATTGCTAGAACTACAAGGTCTAAACATCAAAAGAAGCAATGGATACAAGCAAGAGGAGTATGTTCCACCTCAAGAACAAACTACCATAGAGTACTATTCAATTATCTTGAAGAGAACAAGAAGAGGAGTATCTCTCAAGTTTCAAACAGAAGACTCTGGAAGTCTATATCTTCTGAGAGAGCTTTGCTAACACCCATAGGAAAATGTATGAAGAATCAGTGGGTAAGTAAAGCCAATCATCTAAGTACCTAACACATAGGTATACAATGGTAAAACCTCCTATGCTATCATATGAAAATGAAAAAAAAAAATCATTAAGGTTTTATATTTTGGAACCTTAGAAATGAACATTGCAAACTATTTTTAAAATTGGGCTTTCATATCCTGATTTATTTTTCAAAGGGATTGCAATGTTCAATAATCGAATTCTTTATGCATACATGTTGAATTGAAAAAAAAAATTGTTAGTTCTCTATATGTTTTGATGATAATTGACAATTGTAAACACAAGTTGAAGTTTGTCTTTAGTAAGTTGAAAAACTTGCTGTCAAAGGCAAACTCAAGTTTTGGTTTCAAAACTCGAGTTTTGGTTTCAAAACTCGAGTTTTGGCTTGACAGAAAATAGCTCAATTTTAATGAACTAAGCAAAACTCCAGTTTCCACTTGGAAACTCGAGTTTTGGACTTACAGAGAGCTATCCAAGTTTTAACACCTAGACAAAACTCCAGTTTACATAATACACCGACTCTTCAACATTTTCTGAAATTGACAAAACTCCAGTTTTCAAATGGAAACCCGAGTTTTGGTCATATAGAGTGTCTCCAACATTTTGGGCTTATGCAAACTCCAGTTTTGATATGAAAACTCCAGTTTTGATATGAAAACTCCAGTTTTCAATTTGCCATAAGTTTTCTAAGTTTTTCAAAATTGGGAAAAAAACTCGAGTTTTACTTTGGAAACTCGAATTTGCGCTTGACGAGAGAGTTGTCAAATTTTTTACTCAGTTTTTGAAAACTCCAGTTTTTATTGAAAACTCCAGTTTTGACTTTGGGATAAATTTCTTAGTTTTTCATACTTAAATGGAAACTCGAGTTTTGGGCAACCAGAGAGCTTTGCTCTTTGTATCAATTTTTGAAAACTCCAGTTTACATTTGAAAACTCCGATTTTCACTTGGGAAAGATTTTCAAAGGTTTCCAATTTTAAGAGGAAACTCGAGTTTAGTTTTGGAAACTCGAGTTTAAGGCTTACGAGAGAGCTTTGCTCATTTTATCATTTTGGAAACTCCAGTTTACAATTGGAAACTCCAGTTTTGAGTTTTTGGACTTAAACATGGTTTCAATATAAAAGTCCAAAACTCGAGTTTGCGTCGCTGGTTTTGAAAATCAACTTGCTCGAATTTCTGAAATCTTCTCTTTTGATTGTAATACTTCTTATCTGTTAGATATGATTAGTTTTGATGATGTCTTATATAGATGTCATTCTTAAGAGCAAAAAGGTTGCATATTACATTTACATTATGCTTTGACTAATTCTTATATTGAATGTAGATGCAAAGTTTAATAATGGAGATTGATCAAGAAAGTAGATTGAAGAAAGAAGTTCTTGCACACAATATAATGGGAATATCATATTGTCAAGGAAGCAAGATGTTATCAATGGATTTTGGGGGATAATCCGAAGAAGAGAATTTTTGAAGATGGTAGAACTTGTTGAGAATGATGAGTACAAGTTGAATGACGAGAAATGATCAAGAGAAGAGAAGAAAGAAAGAGTTGGATTAAGAGGAATGATCAAGATGGAATATTAAAGAAGGAAGAAGTTGCTAAATGGAATGAGATATCATTATTAAAGTTCTTATATCGATGCTAGAAGGCTCCAAGATCATATGGAAGTTCAAATAGCTCAGTTCAGAGTTAAAACAAGCAAATATAAGGTTTAGGACGAGAAAACTCGAGGTTTGAGTACAAACCTCGAGGTTTGAGTGTCTTCAGCATCTCTGGTGTCTCTGGACTAGCAAACCTCGAGTTTGCAAGTGAAACCTCGAGGTTTCAGTGGTCTTCAGCAACTCTGTTTTACGGTCAGCTCAGGCGAGGTCTCGTAATTCGATGATATCTCCAAAACCAAAGATCCGATTGAGCTGAAATCAGTGACATATGAAACTAGACTTCCAATGCATCATTTTGATATAAACTTCAAGCCCAAAGTAGTTCATATCAAGGAGTTATGAATTGTGGAAGTTGACACTGAAATCCACGCCACACAGCAAACCAAGCTTCAATGTTATGAGTGTATCTCGCAAACTGTAAATCCGATTGAGCTGAAATTGGTGGCATATGAAATTATACTCAAAGGGCGTTCCATGAAGACTTGAACAGACCAAAATGGAGTTACGACCATGGAGATATGGCCTTCGAAAATTGACAGTCAGTTCAAGATGTTTCAAAAACACTGGTCAAGAACAGTCTTCATTCATCGGATCATAACGGACATAATACAATGAGTTTGGAGCTGATTCTTCTTGCATTGGATTCTTACCTCAAGCTTGGACATGTAAACTTGAGTTTGAGATTAGCCAAGAGGTTTGGCCTTACAGAGAAGGACTCCAGGTTTCTGGACCTAGCAAAACTCCAGGTTTCTAGAGAAACCTCCAGGTTTCGTCATACAGAGACTTCTCATCAATTTTCTGGAAAATGAAAAACTCGAGGTTATTGTTCAAACCTCGAGGTTTTGACTTACAGAGAGTCTCCTAAGTTTTGACTTACACGTCTGCTGAAAACGAATTGCATTCAAGTTTACCAACTACTTGTAAAGTATCTTTTGATACATTGATCTTCAGTGTTTATATTTATCCACTCTTAGAGAGAGTTCATTTATTGTGAATCATTTCATTGTAAGAATCTCAAGTCAGGAGACTTGGAGATTGGGATATTGATTGCAACTTGTAAGGGGGAGTAAGTTCTAGTAAGAGAATTACTCTTGAGTTACAGAGTGTGTAATCAATTGAGATAGTGAAAAATCCCAGAGAGTCTAGGGACTGAACGTAGGTCAAGAGGTTGGACCGAACCAGTATAAATTCCTTGTGTATTGCTCTTTTTCTCTATTCTCTATTTACCTCTATTTTTAGTGTCGAAAAACAGAGCATTTAGAAAAGAATTTTAAAATCACCAATTCACCCCCCTCTTGGTGATTAAACTCATCATTGAGGTTTTATATTTTGTAACCTTAGAAATGAACATTGCAAACTGTTTTTAAAATTGGGCTTTCACATCCTGATTTATTTTTCAAAGGGATTGCAATGTTCAATAATCTAATTCTTTATGCATACATGTTGAATTGAAAAGAAAATATCTCTTTTATGCATAAAGTCATGATTAATTCATTATACTCAATTTCCTCTTCATAATTATATTCATAAGAGCATGTGAATTTTGGTTTCTACAAGCTAACAATGATTGGATCCAAGTAAGGTTGGATATCAAGAAAGAAAAAGATTTATATGGTTTTGTAAGATCAAAGAAAGCTTCTCAAGAATGCAACATAGAGAAATGATCCAAGTCTTGAGAAAGCTAAGCAAGCTATGTTTGATATTGATGGTGAACGTCTGAAAAGGAGTCATCTACATCAAATCCATCTTAATCAAGCAAGCTTCTACAAGGACAAGAGGAATTACGGTGATATCTAATTCTTACCCCATACTGTGATTATATGGAATTTATTTTTGGGTAATGAATACTTGTCCATCATTGCATTCCATTAGCAATCAATCATTTATGTCTTTCAAAATGTTTTCAAATTGCTAAATGGACCGAAAGTAAATTTGTGCATAACTTTCTGAGTTTATGTTTTTAAAATGCACAATTCTAAAATTTGTTTGGATTTCAATTCACCCTGTTTTTAAAAAATGCATAAAAATGTTTTGAAAAATATCCATACTTTAATTGCATTCAAATGATGTTTCAAAATTGGAAGTTAATATTGTATACTGAATGTTGGATATGCTTCAAATTTGTCGAGTTGATTTTTTCCCTATTTTTCACATATTGATCTTTGGAATTCGATGTGTTGCTTGAACTCTTTCGTTTCATTCTCTAACTAGTTGGACTTTATGCCTAACAAGTTGATCATATATGAGTTTCAAGCCTATCTTCAAGAAAAGAATTCAATTTGTGAAACTGTTATGCTTAAAGCATAAATTCTTAGTTGGCTGAGTTATTCCAAGCATTATGAATGTTCATTAATGCATTGAATCTTAATGCATTAACCATTAGTGGAATAACTTACTAGATAATATTATAGAACTCTAGTCATTTGGACTAATGAGTATGTGCTTCATCATCTATGAATCCTAGTGGTCATTTTGTTGTTCAAATACATCAACTTTGTCTTCGTCTATTTTTGCGTAACTATATTCATATTATTGCCTTGATTATTCATATATTTTTAGACTCGATTCTAAAAGGCAAGAATATTTCTTAGTCAATAGCAAAGTTATTGTGCATATATATATCTATCATACTTAGCCTTTTTGGCTAATTCGTCTTCCTTATGACTTTTGCTTTTGGAAAAATTCTTCAACATGTAAACTTCAATGTTTCACATGTTCTCCTAATCTTGAAGCATTCTGATTTATTCTTTAACATGCTGACTTCCACCATGTTTAGAGTAAGCATCGATTTTAAACATGTTTCAAAAATGAACCTTTCATACATTAAAATTTTCAACTTCATAACACATTATCAATGTTTGAAAAAACATTTGAGATTTGAAACAATTTGCATATTTCATTTTCATTCTTGAAAAATCTAATCTTATTCATGAACTATTGTTTGATAAATGCTTATCCTTAATGGATATGATTTTCTATGCTCTCTGATCAAGCTTACATGCATTTTATCAATGACATCTTTTCTGCATAAAGTATATTTACAAATTGTCATTGAGACATAACATTCTTGGTATCGTTTATTTGTTACCCTTTATGATTTATTGGCTTGAATTTATTTGATTGGGTAAAATTATGTTTTGATCTTTGATTTGCTTTTTATACTCTTTGCTCAAATATCATACGATTTAATTGTATAAGAGCATAAGAGTTTTTTATGTCTAATCTTGAGTGGACCCAAGAAAAAGTTGGGCACCAAAGAACATGTACTCATACTTTTGCAGGAGTTGACCTAAATGTTTTGTTGTCGGATACAAAGAACATAGGCAGGCCTTAGTAGCAGTTGCAGTGTCTGCAAATTTTGTGTATATCACTCACATTGCAAGAATTCATAGAAAACTCGAGTTTAGACTGTCTGAACTCGAGTTGTTGTGGACCAAGATAGACTCCCAACTCAGACAGCAAGAAAACTTGAGTGAGGAATGAAGAACTCGAGTTTAGGAACTCGAGTTTGTCCAGAGAAACTCAAGTTTATACCAGTTCTCAGGAATATTAGTGTTCTCAGAACATACTTGAAACGAGGTCAGTGTGTGCTTGAAAAACTCAATTTTTACTGTAACAACTCGAGTTGGTAACTTGAGTCATTAGGCGAAAAATTAAGTTTTGCTCGCTGCCATATATCAGTTTAGTCATTTCTCTGCTCTCACATTACTCTTCAGGCTAACTTGATTTTATTCATTCAAATTTTATCTCATGAAGTTTAGCCTGAGCAAACTCATTTTTAAAATGATCCTTATGCTTTAAACATACACTTTTATCATCATAGAAAACATAAGTGATTTCTTTATACCAATTTCAAGTCTACTCAAGTGAACTATAAAGTTTTCTAATTCTGAGATACCATGTTGTGTCCTTTGGAGCAGGGATAACTCCAAACCTCATAACATTTGGTATCACATTATTATTTGGTATCATTAAAGGGAGCTTCATATTTTTTTCGCATGCATTCATTAAGGGGGAGCTTCACATTCACCTGTGTTTTCTATCTTAAAAGCTCATCTCCTTTATTTGAAGAAAACTCTCTTTAGCATACTCATCTACATTCACTATCTTTTATTAGTTTTGATGATGGGTTAATCTTATATTTTTCATTCATTATTTTAATTTGAAAATATCATAAAGAAAGGGATTTTTTGATATCTGGTTGCACTAACAAATCTCTTTTGCAAAGAAAGTTTTCAATTTGTAGCAAGAGATTTCATTTTGTGCAAGGATATTCCTTAATGCACTACAATGAGAAACTATCAAACTGAGGAATGCTGCTTTCACGGTCCATCATTGAAGTTGAGATATGCTCTACAGAAGAGCTCTATGAAGAAAAGGCAAAGGATGGAAGCTGAGTATTGATCATATTCAATCAAGGAAGCCAGTACTTCTGTCCTATTCACATCTCAAAGGATATTCATGATCCTTTTATTGAGCACACTTCAAAGGATCTCATACAACAAGAAAGCAAGCAAATGGACTTCATCAATCATTCATCAATTTGCAGAACCTACATGAGCATTTCTAATCTCTATCTTTTTATATTCCGAATTTTTTTTGCACATGTTTGGTATCTATATGCTTTAATTGTGAAAGATTTCTTACAAATTTCTCCAAATTCTCTCAAATTTGTTTTCATAAAAACATTCCAAACTGCATCATGTTAAGAATGACAATTCTTTCAAATCGGGGAGAGAAAATCAGTTTCTTTACTCATTCTAATTTGGTCTCATATTTGCCTCTCCACCAATATTTCATCTTTACTTAAGCTTTTTGCTAATGGCAAATAAGGGGGAGAGAATGGCAAGAAAAATTATGTTGGGTCTAATATATTTTCATATTCATACATATTTTTCTTAAAGTATTTGCCATCATCAAAAAGGGGGAGAATGTTGGATATGATTAGTTTTAATGATGTCTTATATAGATGTCATTCTTAAGAGCAAAAAGCTTGTATAATATATTTATCTCCTACATTGACTAACTACTATATTTAATGTAGATTAGTCCAAGTTGAATTATAGAGATTAATCAAGAAAGAGATAAGAGATTACAGAAAGAAGAAATTGCAGACAATGTCAAGGAAGCAAGAAGCTATCAAAGCATTTTGGGAATAATCAAGAAGAGGAGATATTGAAGAAGGTAGAACTTGCTGAGAATGATAAGTCCAAGTTGAATGACAGAGATTGATCAAGAGAAGAGAAGAAAGAAAGAGTTGGATTATGAAGAATGATCAAGATGGGAGATTAAAGAAGGAACAACTTGCTGAATGGAATACGAATATATTTATTCAAGTTCTTAGATTGATACTAGAAGTCTCCACGATCAAATGAAAGTTTGAATGGCTCAATTCGGAGTTAAAACAAGCAAATATAAGGTTCAAGATGAGCAAACACGAGTTAAGGACTCAAAACTCGAGTTAGCCACTATTAACTCAAGTCAATAAGTTTCTTCAACACCTCTGGCGTCTCTAGACTAGTTAAACTCGAGTTTACATTTATAAACTCAAGTTTGTCGTGCTCTTCAGTACCTCTATTCTACTCTATTTCACGTTTCACCTGAGCAACGTCTGGTAATTCGATGATATCTCCAAACCAAAAATTGGATTGAGATTAAACCAATTTTGTATGAAACTAGACTCCCAATGCGTAATTTTGATATAAAATTCAAGCCCAAAGGAGTTCATATCAAGGATCTGTGAATTATGGAAGTTGACAGTGAAATTCATGCCACACAGCAGACCAAGCTTCAATGTTTTGAGTGTATCTCACAAACTACAAATCCAATTGAGCTGAAATTGGTGGCATATTAAAGTAGACTCAAAATTATTTCCATCAAGATTTGAACCAACCAAAACAAAGTTCAGACCATGGAGATATGGCATTTGAAAGTTGACAGTCAGTTCAAGAAGTTGCAAAAACACTCAACATACAATGAGTTTGGAATGAATTGTTAACTCGAGTTAAATCATGAAGAACTTGAGTTTAGGATAGGCAAAGAGAAAACTTTAAATCTTGAAGAAACCCAAACTCGAGTTTGTATTTACAAACTCGAGTTTGTATTTACAAACTCTAGTTTGCACTTGGTCAAAAGTCTTCAAAGTTCTTCATCTTTTGAGCAAACTCTAAAACTTGAAGAAACCCAAACTCGAGTTTGTATTTACAAACTCCAGTTTGCACTTGGTCAAAAGTCTTCAAAGTTCTTCATCTTTTGAGCAAACTCAAGTTTGAGTTAGCAAACTCCAGTTTGTGTCAGGCAAAGAGCTCCTAACTTTTTGAACTTAAGAAAACTCTAGTTTCCAATTCAAAACTTCCAGTTTGAGATTTGTGGACTTAATCTTATTTTCATTTCAAATAGTCCCAAACTCGAGTTTGTCACTTATTAACTCGAGTTTGCTACTATTCCCAAATGTTGTCCAGAGCTCAATCGCAATGGTCTTTTTCAAAAAAGAACCAAACTCGAGTTCGAGTTTCTAAACTTAAGTTTGGCTTCTGAGTAAAAATTTCAAACTCTAGTTTGTGTGAACAAACTCGAGTTTGCATCGCTCAGTTTGAAAATCAGCTTTCTCGAATTTGTGAAATCTTCATGTTTGATCTAGATACTTCTTATCATCACTTACTACTATTCCTAACTATGTTTAATCAATTTGCTAGTGATTTTCAGATGATCAAACATGCATTAAATTGAGGATTAAGCATAAAGTAAAAAAGTGCTGTCAGAATATTAAATGCATTGCAGAAGCTCTAACGGCTAGTTCCAACTAATCTTCAATGGCTACTATTCACAACGATCATATTCTCAACGGTCAAATAATCTTCATCTATAAGTAGAGACACATTCAAGACAGAGAAAAACGATGACAAGAGCTTGCCCTATCAAAATGCCAAAATTCTGAATCCAACGTTTATCTCATACACACTCTGTTCTCAATGCTTATATAGTTCATCATAAAGAGTGAAATTATTAGTAATGTACTTTAGTGTTTATCTTATTCACTTCTGAGAGAGAAGATTCATTATAATCATTCGATCTGTTTATCTAAGAGTTACTAAAGATTGGGTGATATTAAGTAGGAAACAGATTGTAACCTTACATTGTGTAAGGGGGAGTATCTCGGTGAGCGATTTGGCTTCACAAGTGCCTAGGTGAACTTGTGGGATTGTAACGGCTTCTCTTGTGCCTGGATTAAACAATAGGATAGTGGATTGAAAATCTCAAGTAGAGCTTGAAGACTGGACGTAGGTCAAAGATTGGGCCGAACCAGTATAAATCTCAGTTTGCATATTCTCTTCCATGAACTCTTATATTCCCAAAATATATGTTTATTTGAATATTTAAGTGTTGATTTAGAAAACACAAAAAGATTTTTTAAGTTGAAAGATTTTAATCTTTCCCCCAATTCACCCCCCTCTTGGGTTCAGCCGGGTCTTAACAAACTCAAGTTTATAAATGCAAACTCGAGTTTAACTAGTCCAGAGACGCTAGAGGTGCTGAAGACACTTATTGACTCGATTTAATAGTGGCTAACTCGAGTTTTGAGTCCTTAACTCGAGTTTGCTCATCTTGAACCTTATATTTGCTTGTTTTAACTCTGAATTGAGCCATTCAAACTTTCTTTTGATCGTGGAGACTTTTAGTATCAATCTAAGAACTTGAATAATGATATTCTCATTCCATTCAGCAAGTTCTTCCTTCTTTAATCTCCCATCTTGATCATTCTTTATAATCCAACTCTTTCTTTTTTCTCTTCTCTTGATCAATCTCTATCATTCAACTTGGACTTATCATTTTGAGCAAGTTCTACCTTCTTCAATATCTCCTCTTCTTCGTAATTATTCCCAAATGCTTTGATAGCTTCTTGCTTCCTTGACATTCTCTGCAATTTCTTCTTTCTGTAATCTCTTATCTCATTCTTGATTAATCTCTATAATTCAACTTGGACTAATTTACATTAAATATAGTAGTTAGTCAATGTAGGAGATAAATATATTATACAATATTTTTGCTCTTTAGAATGGCATCTATATAAGACATCATCAAAACTAATCATATCCAACACTCCTTATTGGCCACTTGGCTAAAATTTTGATCATGTTTGGCAGGCTTGATGATCTTACATGTTGACTAATGAGGCATGATCAAGTGGTTTCTTGAAACTTCAACTTGTTGGCCAAGTTTCACATGTGACAACATAATCCTACATTTTCGCATAAGAGGCAAAGCTAGTAAAATTTGTCAACCAACTTTGAAAATTCATATCTCGTTGTAAAAACGTCCAATTGTAATGATTTCAAAGGATATATGACCTTTACTAAGTCTATTTTGAGGGGAAAATTCCTCCCATATCCAATCACACGTCAACTATTTCTGAACCAACATTTAATACACACTGGCCCAGAAAATGTTCCAGATTCAAGACCTAACTTCAAAAATTCATAACTCAGTGTGTACATGTCCAATTGACCTATATGACATATCAATTTAAAGCTTATCATATCTAACTTGTTTCTAAAAAATTTCATAATCATTAGATATCATTTGCTTAGTCAACGTCAAGTCACAAACTGCCTTCCTTCTAGAAATTTCAGTTTGCCAGCATCAAGGGAAATTCCCTTCATAATATTTGTCACACTTCTCGAACTAGGCTTAGTCGTTTGCTTGATATAGGCTTATCCACAAGTACTTAGGCCTAAAATTCGAGATATTACATATATTTCATGTATGTTGTTGATTAATTGAATATTGTGTGCGATGCCTTTGTTCTTTTTCAAGTTTTTTTTTGTTTAGATACACCCCACCTTGAAATGGATATTGAGTGTTGGATTGGAGCATAGATTGTCTTTTAACCTTGACGTTTGAGAGAGGTCGTTGCATGATTCGTATTGAGGGCCATCCTTAAATTCGAATACCACGACTCTTGAGTTTAAGGCTAAGTTAACTAATTTTAGGTATTTTGGTTCTTTTGATACTTCATATAGAATATGGCTGTAATACCCGGATTTTAGCAAATCTGGAATTCTTGAGATAAGAGAAATTAATGAATATTTTGATGAAACAAATTCATGAGTTTAAAACTATTATAGAAAATTGTTATAATTGTCGAGTAAATTGTCGAAAAAGTTACAGAAAAATCAGATGAACAGAATGACTAAAAATGCAATAATGGTGATAAAAACAGTCTAAAAACATTATGATAAATACTGAAAGATCATGAAAAATTATGGGAGTATTATCTTTAATTATAAGAATTTAATAAATTATTTCAGAGGAAATAACATGAAGAAATGTTTAAAAAGCATTCCAGAACCATAAAGTAACTTTATGGTGTAGACATTTTTGATATTTTACATAGGATATGAAATGACAATGTCAGTATAAAGTTTGTAAGATAATAATATACTGTAAATTATAAAATTGTCAACCATTGGTAAGAGAATGATTAGATAATTACTAGCTAATTGATTCAGTAAAACAAGAGTAATATAGAAAGTTAAATTTATGGTAAAATCCGTAATTAAGAGATTAAGGCTGGTAATTAGCATAAAATATACTTACTAATTATGATAAAAATGATTAAGGAAAAAATTAGTAGAGATAAATGTATGAAGAAATCTAATCCTAAAAAGATCACTAAACGAAGAATTTAGGCATAATTAAGCCTTAATGAAGGCGGGGGTAAAACAGAATTTTTAGTAAAAAATATTATATTTTTAAAAAATGGAAAAAATTATGAAAAAATGATTAAAACTGAATTTTAAAATGAAGAGGCCGAAATTCTTGGTATTTTTAATTAAAATGAATTGTTTAAATAATTAAAATGATAATTAGAATAAAATAATAATATAATGCGGTGAGTCACTTATAGCGAGATCGAGGGGAAAAGTCGAAATAAATTCTACAGTAAACCAGATGTAAAAGTCTTTTCAGACTGATCAAATTAAGAACAAGTAAATTTTTACACGAAGAAAGAATTTACCGGACGTTGATTTCCGCAACCGAAAACCCTAATTCCTAATAAGACGGAAAGCTGATTAGATAGAGTAGAGCCAGATAGGCAAAGTGAGAACCTATAGAAACAATTTTTTGTTTTCAAACACGGGATTAAGTTAGGCAACAACTGGACGTTTTACGATTCAGCGAATTATTGTCCAGAAGTTGGTTCTATCGGAAGCGATTTCCATAACCGGACGCGTTTGTCCGAATATCTTCCGACGCACCGGAGAATACCTGGATATGATCAAAAAGAGGATCAAAATAGATAATATGAAAGAGGATGAAAAGATCTTCAAAGTTACATGCCCGGATTTTTGAGTTTCTACGAAATCGCGGGAAACGGGTACCGATCAGGGGAGACGATCGGGGAGTCAGCTAGGGTGACATCATCAATGATGATGTCACAAGGGGGGGAGATGTCGACCAAGACATCCAAGGGCCAAGGGAGTGCCACGTGGCGAAGTGCGATCCGACGGCCGAAATCCGATCTGGAAACAAATGTGGAAATTCCCACCTTGTCCCTATTTTTTCCCTATAAATAGCAAGCTCTCTTGCTCTTCATTTCCATCCCAAAATCTGAAACCTAGAGAGAGGTTCTAGAGAGAGAATCTATGGAAAAAGTCTGAGCAAAAGTCCGAGTAAGTTCTTCTGTCCTTAGCTTTTAGTTTCCGTAGTTCTTTCGGTAGTTATAGTAGAACTGTTGTTTTGATCTAGGAAGTTTCAGAATATATTCATATACTTGTTTTTAAGCCTCATTGCATTGAAAGATGCCCGACGAGGTAAAAACCTAGTGGGGATAATTTTGAAATGGAATAAGGTCAAAGTAACGAAGTTCTGGCGAAATTCCGCCAAATAGGGGTAGTAGGGGCAAAATGGTCTTTTTCACCTAAAATGCTTGTTATGCTGCCAAATATTCATAAGTGTGTTATTATTCTGATTAGAATACTTCTGACGTCGAACCGCTGTCGAAATTCCATCGTTCCGCTGTTTGCCGCTGTTGAGCCGTTGTTTCGCTGTTTTTACGTACGGCCGTCAAAAAGTACCATTTTTAGCCGGAAGAGCCGGATATCTGCAACTAAGGTACGGACGCGTACTGTAACCCTAACTCTATGCTGCTTATATACTTTTGCGTTATAGATACGTTCATAGACTGAGGTTCCGTTGAGAATCGTCGAGATACTTACGCCTTTACCCACGGATTATAGTATTGGTAATGCCGTTTGAGTTATTCCTAGCGCGAGGACACGTTAGTGGCGTGGCACCGGATATGTGCGAACTAGTCGAGAGAGACTTTACATACTGCTTTGTGCTTATGTTCTGTCCATGTTATTGATCATACATCTGCTGTTTGCTTTTGTGATGATATGATGTATTGAAATGAATATATGTTGTACGTATACTGTTTTATTTGAGCATAAGGTTAACCGTTACCTGAGATCCATATGTGGAATGGATCTCAGCTGTAGCATCAGGGTCTAGAGGACCGATGTTTGGCGATCGAGGCAAGCAGCTGGAGTAGGCCAAGACGTGTCTACATTATCTATCGTTTTCTTTAGTTTCTTTAAATTTTGAGAATTCTGGATGACTGTAATCCGATACATTTACACTTTGGTCCATATTTTGAATGTAATGTAAATTACTTACTCGCTCCAATGCTCTACTCTGATTACTCTGCTTGAAATATTTGGAAACGTTTTTTAAAAAAAAAAAAAAAATCCGCCGTTTTCAAATGGGATGTTACAATGGCTCTTCCCCATCTCTATTTCAAGTGAAAAAGAAGAAACCTTTTATTTATTGAAGCTGTGTCTAATTAACATAGTTGATACAAACTTGGAAATTTTATGTTGTATATGGTTGAGTATGGTTATATGAAGAGGTATTGGTTGAGCGAGAAATCATACTGAAGGACAATAATAAGGAGATACCCAATTAGTATTTTCACCTACTTGGTTACTTCCTTATTATTGGTCTTTAGCTTGTTTTCGATCTCATCCAAAACCTCCTCACGATTCATATTCACTCAAATAAAATACAGTTCTCATATTTGTAAATTAACTCTGTTATATTCAGATTTAAAAAAAAAAGAGTCGTCTCCTTTACCACCTCAAACTAGGGTAGGGCAAAGTCATGTTTCATATTTAAGGTCTAGAATAATCAAAACGATAAGAATAGTAACGTAGCACCAAAGCCAAGGATCATGACATTCAACTTTGACAAGTCTCACATTATGTATCAGCATCGGCAGCATGCAGATCTTGAGCCTAAAATTTCATCCACTATATCCAACACTCAAAAATCATCTAACTCCTTTGGAGGTAGGAAAATGCGAGTAAACAAAGTAAGCTTTAAAAAACCAAATGCCGGCATTAAGATTGAATTAATAAAATGGGTACGATTCACGTGTTAGATATAATTATTTTTTTATATCTATTGCATTTGTATTTTTAAAGATGTCTATTGAATTTATATTGCATAATATAATTTTTAGATATAATAATCTAACAAGGCTTCTATGAAATAAAATAAAGGGTTAAGATGCAGATTGGCCAACCAAGTGTTACGCTACGAGAGCCGGCCACAAAAAAGTTTTAAAGGTATCAAAAATACCAATGAACAATTGAAAGGGAGCAAAAATACCAATGAAAAATTTAAAACTTCATAATTTTTTTGCTCCCTTTCAATTGTTCATTGGTATTTTTGATACCTTCAAAACATTTTTGTGGTCGATGCTTCTAGCTTAACACTTGTTGGCCAATTTGCACCTTAACCCTAAAATAAAACGTATATTTAAGAAAATGGGCTTCTGTGAAATAAAATAAAATGTATATTTAAGAAAACGCCCACTTTTTAGATTGGGTATGAGATTACCTGGTTTTAAAATGGGCACTTGTTATTATAAATTGGTACTTTTTAAGACCAGTTTATAAAACAACCACCCTTAAATATTAAATTTTTAGGTTGGTTGTAGGATCATCCTTAATAAGGACATACTTTTAAAATTGGTTGATATAAGTTGAACCTAAACCCGTTTTATAAAACAATTTCAACAAGTCTACAAGACTTTTTTTATAGTACTAATTCTAAGTGTTGTGCTCAGTTCTGGGAATCATTGTACTTGAGTGTTTAACTGATTTACTCTTAGAGAGATATTGATTCACTTCATTTATTACACTCTCAAGTGAGTTGTTTAAGGTAGTAGGACCTTGAGTGGGCATTGATTATAAAGTTTAAGGGGGAGTAAGTTGTCTTTCAAGGAAACTTGATTGTACTGAGGCATCAAAAGTTTAAATAATCTTGGCACCATAGTAAAACACTCATAAGGACTTCTAGGGACTGGATGTAGGTCAAGTAGTTAGATTAAATCAGTATAAATCTCTCGTGTTCATCTCTTCCACTCTCTTTGGTGATATCCTTCCAACTCTCACTTTGTTTGTTTAAGTTTAAATTTTTAAATATCACACAATTCACCCCCTCTTAGGTTAAAGGCTTAAACTTACATGGCATACTTTGGATACAAGTTTATGGGTATTCTTACACATTAATCTTTTTTGAGTTGGGATATTTTGGTACTTTTAGAAAAATAACTAGGCCTACTACAAAAAGTAATGGATTTTAGACCGGACATTAGAAAAATTAGGTCTTAAAAGTCGTACTATATAGACCTTATATATTTTCTGTTAGGTCTTAAAACTTGACTTTTAAGACCAGACAAATAAATACGCCAGTCTAAAAAGATCAACTTTTAAGACTAGACGTATTATACAGTAGGTCTAAAAAGTATGAATTTTAAGACATGTTTAATAAATAAGCCGGTCTTAAAAGTTTGACTTTTAAGACAGGATATTTGACACACCCAACCGGTCTTGAAGTTTTGAATTTTCAGACCTACTGTGAGATACATCTGGTCTTAAAAGTCGATCATTAAATACGCCGGTTTTAAAAGTCAGACTTTTTAGATCTCCTATGAAATACATCCAGTCTAAATTTTCTTGTATGTTTTCTGTTTTCTATTTCTTCTCGATCATACACATCCACCACCCAATCCAGTACTTAAAAGACTGTACTTTAAGCTACAAGCTATGAACAATCCATTATGAATAACAAATTGAATTATTGGAAATGAATACAAATATTATTCACCATGAGTTATGTGGCCTCTTAATGAATATACTATGATAGCACAGCACCTAAATGAATATATACAATAAGATCGGTCACAAATACAATGAGTTAAAAAGACAACACCTAAATGAACATACATACCCAATTCACCTTGTCTTCATCAAATTCTCACCCAACAACATAACATTCCTCTTTTATATAACATGCCCCTTTTGCATTAAGACATGAAAATCATGAGACTTTTGGCTTACTAATTTCAAGTCCTTGATCGATACAAGCATCTTAACATTTTTTGTATCATTTTCATTAGCAAACAAGTTCTTGAACCTTGGTATGATTGGAAGATACCACAACACTTTTGTAGGCCCCTTATTTGATTTGCCCCTCGGGGTTTCACATACCAAACACTTCTGCTTCTCTTCAAACTCTTTTCTATACAATATGCAATTATTTGAGCATGCATGGATCTTTTTGTACTCCATCCCCAGTAGACAAAATATTTTCTTAGCATCATAGTATCGATGTGGCAACTCATTATCATCTGAAAGCATGTCTTTAAAAGCCTCAAGCATTTCTTAAAAAAACTCTTGTCACTCCATCCATGTCGTGCTTTCAAGCTTACCACACAGCGTTCAACAATTGGTATTTTTTACACCCAAGGTATAGCGTTGTCTCTGCATTACTACACATATTACCATATGTATGTGATTGCTTAAAAGCCTCTTCTCCTACATCACAAATAATGTCCTCTACATGATCATCCATATCCGTGTCATTATCATCAAAGGCCACTTCCACATGTTGAGATGCACTTGCCATTTTTTCACCATGCCAAACCCATACTGTATAAGTCTTACAAAATCCTTCACAAATTAAATGTGTATATATAACTTCAGGACTTATTCACCTCTCATTCAAACATTCTACACAAGGGTAATAAAACTTCCCACTATCATCATCGGCATTTCGTTTAGCAAATTCTATAAATTCCCTCACCACATTCTCATATTCGACACTCGTCATTTATCCAACTGTGATCCATAGTAGAACTCCTATAAACTAAAAGATTTAACATACATTATCGGAAAAATTTGAAAATTGCATAAACTAAGCCAACTCCAAATGCATATGCTCAATGTAGGTTATGTATTTTTATTTTTATTTTTGAGGGAGAAACTTGCCCATAAATGCATCACGAAGAATCACTCTTGGTCATAAATGTATCACAGTGAATCCAACAAGCACAATAAATGGATGACGAGGAAAATAAATGCATCACATGAAGGTCTTGTGTACTCACCTGTAGCATATAAATTCAAATGTTTTTGCTAAGGATTTCTTCTCCACAAACATTGCTTCTGCAGACAACAAAAGTAACCCTAAAAACACTTGTTGGTCAGCTGAGTAGGTCTCAAGTGCAAATATAATGTTGAAAATACAATATTTATTAACAACAGAGTAACCCACAAGAACATTTCATCAATTTAATTCAACCCATGAAAAAAACAAAACAATAAGAAGAAAAATCAAAAAGTTATATCAAATCGAAACAAGTCTTACGACAGCTTGGTCTATCGCCGTTAAGCTAAGAAACCAGAAAGTGATAAGCTGACCAGCACTAGCTTGTCGAGAAAGCAACGCAAAGCAGCGACGAAGCAACACACAAACACTGGAGATAGAACATGAGTTATCAATTTCGACGTGACATGAAAAGAAGTTCAGAGAGGGGAAATTTAATTTTCCGCGCAACAAAGACATTTTTGAGCATTTTGGGATTTTATTAAGACCGGTTAATTATAAAGTATTCGGTCCTAAAGGTATACATTTAATGTTTTCTATCCATTTAATTTTAAGACCGGAGGTTTATAAAGAATCTGATCCTAATTTGTTTCTATTCATTTAATTTTAAGACTGGAGTTTTATAAAATATCTGGTTTTAAATGATTATATTTAATTTTATATTTTCAAATACTTTTAAGACAGGTTTCTTATAAAGTATCTAATCCTAAAGGTCCTTATTTACTTTACGAAAAGAACAACAAAAGAGAGGATTAGCTTTGGGGAGAGCAGCAGCAACTGACAATGAAAATAAAGCAAACTGGAGAATAAGCTTCTTTCATTACTGGAGAATATGAACAAAAAGAAGATACAAGCTTAGTTCTTTATGCTTCTTACATTACTAGAGAATATGCACGTACAAAAGAAAAATAAGAAAAACAAACTGAAAATTAACAACAACAAGAATGTGACTAAAAATCCTTAAGCTTATTATCGGCCAATGCCTTGGCTGCACCGGTGTAAACAACATTAATGTCCTGCCGAAGATCAGCAAGTTGCTGTCTATAAGAGGAGATCAACATTAATGCATCATTAGAGGAAAGAGGGGAAGAGACAGCGTTAGGCGCGTTGGGGCCAGGTGGTTGGCGAATATCGGCTGAAGGCTGGAGAGGGGGAGCGAGAACCTCTTCATGGTCTGACGGCTAGAAAGGGGGGCTGATATCTCTTCATCATCTAAAATAACAATGGGTCCAACGACCGTGACTCTTCCGTCAGAATAGAAGCACTTTCCTTTCAGGCGCCCTAGATATTGATCTACGGAAGCACGAGCATCAGAAGTACCCCATGTGAGCGGTTGTCTTGTATCTAACCATTGTTTGAGCAGTTAGGGACAGAGAGGATTACTAGGGATGGAGTTAGGAGTTAGGGTAGAGAGATAGTAAGGGGTTAGGGTAGAGAAATACGAAATGGATTGTGAGAATGAATAGTCAATTGGTATTTAAAATTTGTAAATACTTTTAAGAGAGTATTTTACAAATATATGGTCTTAAAAGTACTTTTAAGACTAGTTTCTTATAAAGTATTCGGTCCTTGATGAGCACAAATTATGCCATGTTTTCCCTATATTTCATGACTGAATTGAATGGTAAATGAAAGCTTAACTGCAAACAATCCAAGTAAAAAAGCATATATTCATGATATAGGAAACTGAAGGATAGAAACCATTTACATCCTAAACATGTGCTAAGAAAGGAGCAAGTTACTTTGTTTTTAAAGAACGTATAGCAAAGCTGATACTATGCTATAGCATTCTGACAGCAACTCGAAGTGCAATAAAAGACACCGCGAAAGCTATAGCAAAGTAAAGGACGCAATGCTATGCGGCATATTTTCTGACCTTTTTATCTAGATAATTTCAGGGATAATAAGGAAGGTCAATAACGACAGGTAGATTGCTGAAGTAATAAAATAGAAGATGCGGAGGATCGAAACTGAAAGATTTGAAGAATCCCGCAGGATCAACAGAATCAATCTACTACAGTCAGAAGATGCGACAGATCTCGACGGATTTGGAAAGCCTAGCCCGTTGGAACTTGCACCACAAGAAAGTCTGATTATAAAAGGAAACAGCAAGTCAACCCTAGCGGAGAGTCGCACAGAGCCAAAACGAGATTTCACATTCGGAAGACTCGAAAGAAGAATGAGAGATTTCACTAAGCATGAGAATTCCAGGATAACCCAGCATCATTCCTTGCAGTAAGACGGAGAGAAGAAGACGTGGAGTGGTGACGTGACAGGGCTTCTTCCACGCCGTCGGAATGCCGTCAAGCTTTCTGTTTTTCCTTTTATTTAGTATTTAGATCATGGGTCATTCTGTTACTATCTATTTTGTGTTTCCCTCGTCAGTCATGAACTGATTTTCCTATGGCTGAACGAGGATGAATTCTTAAGTGTTAAATGAACCCAGTTACAAGTTCTTAATTTAATAGATTCGGTTTGCTTATCAGTGAATTAATTACTAGTCGATTAGTGGAAGCTAAGGGCTAGATTTGTGGCATCACCATCGGGCAAGGAGTCGAGGTTAGACCTCTGAGAAATAGTGTTTGCTAGGCAGCCGATGCAAGGCTTGACCTATTATATTGTAGGCTTCAGGAATGGGTCTACCTCTCATAACCATGACACCTTGTGTGTAATGCAGATTTAACTAGAAAGTTGCCATAGGAATATGGAAGGAGCATAGTTAGTATCATATGTATCGGACATGGAAGCTTCGATAGATTATAGTAGTGGGTTAACTGAATAGCGTTGTAGTTAGTAGCTATGCTGTAGCAATTTCGGAAGCTGTGTAATATGGATGCTATAGCAATGGGTAGAGCAACTGGGGGATTGATGCACTTAAGGATGATTCCGAGTTCAGCCTAACTTCTCACTGATATCTTCTTAAAACTACGATACTCTATTTTATTTCTGTTATTAGCATAAACACAAAAACCTCTCAAACCAATTATATTTACTTTCTGTTTGCGCAACTATCATAGCAATCGAGCGTCACTCTTCGGTATCTCAGTCTCTGTGGGACGATACTCTACTTACACTTTATTACTTGTTCGACTGGTTCACTTGTCATCAAGGAAATCGACCAACAGTCCTAAAAGTCTATAATTAATTTTTTCTATTCAATTACTTTTAAGACCGATTTCTTATAATGTATCCAGTCCGAAAAGTCTATAATTTATTTTTTATATATAATTTTTGTTATCCTATATATATATATATATATCGGTTATATGATACACTTGCCCTCCCTCATTTCAAAACTAGTTTATTACCATTATTTAAGGAACAAGGGTTGCTAAGAATATCAAAACAAAAGCAATGTACTTTCTTTCATTAATGGAGAATATGAACAAAAGAACAACAAGAAAAACGAAACTGAAAATGAAAATGAACAACAAGAAAAGGGAAACTACAAATTCTTAACATTATCGATAAATGCCTTGGCATGAGCTTCATAAACATAGTATTCCCGCCAGATTTCAACAACTCACTATTTAATATAGGTGACACAAGCCTCAATGGACTCAAGACGGGAGGAGACAGAGGTAGGCGCGCTGGGGCCAAGACATTGGCAAATATTGGCAGAAGAATGGAAGGGGGAGCGGGAACCTCTTCAACGTCTGGAGGTTGGAGGGGGGAGTGAGCATGTCTTCATCATCAGAAATAACAATAAGTCCGATGACACGGGACTCTTCCGTCATAATAGAAGGCTGAAGGGGGGAGCAAGCATCTCTTCATCCATTCTACTCCAGGTTCGAGCATTGAATGTACCCCTGCGAGCGGTTCTCTTGTATCTAACCATTGTTTAAGAAGAGACGACGATTAAGGACATAGAGGCTTATCAGGATGGGGTGAGAACTTAGGGCAGAGAGGCACGAAATGGATTAAATGTGAGAATGAACGGGAGTCAATTGGTTTTTAAGTGTTAATTGGTTTTCTATTCAATTACTTTTAAGACCAAATTTCACAAATGTCCAGTCCTAAAAGTCTATCCTTGATTTTTTTTAAAGTATGAATTTTTTCTTATAAAAATAATATTTATAAGACCGGTTGTTTTACAATATCCAGTCTTAAAAGTTCCATCGTTTCAAATTCTTCAGATAGAGTCGTATCCTTACACTCTATGTTCAATGCTTCAGAGTCTTTTTGAATTCTAAGCAAACTTCCCAACTATGCGTCTCCTCGTAATCTGAGGCTACTCCAATTATGGTGATCTATTTATGCCCTTTGTTACTTTAATTTCTTCACATTCTTCTCCACTTCCTCCTTTTCCTCTACAGCCTCCATAGCCTCCTCCACCATAATGTCTGGTTTACCCCATCCTCCTTTTCCTCCTCCTCCTCTACAACCTCAACGGCCTCCTCCACTGCCTCCAAATCCATCAGCCAAGCAGATGCTTGAGCATGTGCTTTCTAGGGTGATCACATAGACTGACGCCTAGGCAAATTGATTGGGCTTCTACATACTTTCCATTGCAAGCTAAACCAGGTAGTCCACACTAATGACGTTGAGTACCATTCTTCTGAAGAGGACCCCTCTGACGACCCCTCCGACGACCCCTCCTCCGGCAATGATATGGAGGATTGAGGGGGTTTTTTATGATGTTTTTTATCTCTGTACTAGATGCTACCCTTTATCAAGCAGCATAAAAAATATTATGAATAATATTAAACAATTTTGTTTCATCTTCATTTTTC
The DNA here is from genome assembly GCA_019022615.1 of Acacia melanoxylon. Lineage (NCBI taxonomy): Eukaryota > Viridiplantae > Streptophyta > Magnoliopsida > Fabales > Fabaceae > Acacia > Acacia melanoxylon. The sequence goes on along the minus strand of JAFJYJ010000030.1, from coordinate 5,296,269 downwards.
AAATGGTCCATACACAGTAGTAAGGAAACGTAGTCACAAACAAACAAAACAATGTCCTCCTGTGTCATCGTTTACACTGAAAATTCACAGAATACAACGTTAAAAACAAACAAAACATCGATTACATTATTCGAACAAACATACAAAACAATACAGTTATAATTCTTCTCAAGGTTGGGCCATTATATGTCCTCGTTTTTACCTCTCTTGATTTTGATTATTTTCAATGTCCTCTGTCTTTGTTCTTTTTTTAAAAAAAGAAAAAAAGAAGATAAAGAAAAAGGAGACTGATAATGATCAAAATCAAGAAAGGAAAAAACAAGGATTCACGATGGCAACGATTGGAAGAGCAGACCCACCCCTGCGAGCGGTTGTCTTGAACCCTTGGACATTGTTTTTACCTTTCTTGATAATGATCAAAATCAGGAGAGGTAAAAACAAGGACACACGATGGCCATGGTTGAAAGAGCAAACCCACCCCTGTGAGCAGTTGTCTTGAACCCCCTACAAGCGATTGTTTTGAACCCTAGGGAATTGTTTGATCAGAGACTACGATTAGGGGGTTACCATAAAGTATATATAGTCACTTTTAAGACCGGATTTTAAAAATATCTGGTCCTAAAATCCTCACCATATTTTTTAAAATTAAAAGAACACTTTTAAGACCATATTATAAATAAATACGGTCCTAAAAAATAATACTTTTAAGACATCATTTTAAAAATATCCCGTCCTAAAAGTGCCACCATTTCTTATATTTAAACAAAGACTTTTAAGACCAGATTTTAAAACAATCTGATCTTAAAAGTTAGATTTTTAAGATCTAATTTTAAAATAATCTGGTCCTAAAAGTCTCACCATATTTTTTTAAATTAGACGAACACTTTTAGGATCAGACCTTCAAAAATATTTGATCTTAAAAGTTTAGCATTAATTTTTAGAATTAAAAATAACTTCATACATTTCAGTCCGCTTGTTTACAACATCTTGTCCTAAAGGTATAAGCACTAAATAGCTTTATCCACCATCCAATACATACATCAACCAAAAATGGACACAAGGAAATTGTTGGAAATGAATAAATAAATTTATTATTGATCATTAAACAAAGTGTACAATTGTTCATTTACAAAAGGTGATTGTTTCTACAGCATAGATCTACAAATGAATTCAGGACATTATTGTTCTAACTATACGAGGTCATACAGATATTCACAAAACACTTTGCGTACGTGCTCAATATCATCATCAGAAAAGGGGTCACCACAGGCAAACGTTTGTAACATCAAAGATAGAAACTGAATTAACTTGCGTGCAAACATAAATAGGTATATATATAACATCAAATACATTTACATATCCAGTGAATTTAGTCCTGCCTTGCATGATAATATTAAATATGTGTCTCAAGACATAATGCCCACATAAGTTGGATTTCTCTGGTTGCTGACGGGTCTAAAAAAGAACAAAAAATATATAAAAGCATATATAGCTTACTGATCAAGTTCACAAGGCAGTGTGTCAGTGTCCAAATATGTTCTAACCTTTGGTATGATCCATGTAGGCTCTCTAGTTTGATACCTATGCTTTTTCTTGACCTCAATTTGGAATGTCCTCATCGCTCTATCATCAAAATCACAAATTTATCAATAATGGTCACTGAAAATTCACAGCACAAGACAATTAAAATGACATGCTTACGAGTTCATGGTCTCCTTCAATGTAGGCCCTGGGTCGTTGCGAAAGGAGCATAAGAAGACCACTTTATTCTCCTCCATCCACATGAGGACCAACTGCCAATGGCGACTGAAAATTCACAGCAGACAAGTACTTAGTGATATGTTTATTTTCTTTAAGTGAATTGCAAACAAGAATTATGATATGTACCTATTGATGTATGGTGCCAATTAAAAAATATTGAGATTTCCACACACCGTCCGTGATATGTATTGTTGTTTGTTCTTTAAGGGTGTTGTGCTTATATATTCTGGACACAAGAATCCAAAATCATCGCTTCTGACCAATTCACCCAATTTATGATGCATGCCCCTACAATAATGACATCAGGGAATTAGTATATATGTGTTTGTGTCTAAATGATGCATTTAAATTATGTACTCATAGAAGAAGATACTCACTTTAAAAATAGGAGCACAATTGCATTAGTAAGCTCCTATTTAGGAACTAGCAGGGATAGTATATCATCTCTGTCAATGAAACCGGTTGCTTATCAGGGAGGCATACAACTTCATTGACAGGCCATGATCTAGTTCCAAAAGATCCATTGAATACCATAACTCCAATATTTTCCTTGGCATTCAACTTAGGCATGTCAACAACTTTAGGGGTTGGAGCTTTTGGAGGGGTTTTGATTGGGATTTGATCATGTGGAGTAGAAACACATACAAGCTTCACTGGCCATGAGATGAAGCTTCCCTTGTCATCACTCACAACCTTCATGTGATCAGTTGGGAGAGGGACAGGTGCATCAGCATTATCACCTTTTCAACTGACACTCTGACTTCATCATCAGCCATTTGTTGGTAGCGTACAATTAATCCCAAGTTGTAGACAGCCTCATGTCCAACTAATCGGCTATCAGGATCCTCCACATAAAGATTACAAGGTTCAAGACCCTCTGACTGTCCAACAATGTTGTTAGTTCTCTATGTGTTTTGATGATGTCTAACAATTGTAATTATTGCAAAATGATTTAGTAAAATAAACAACTCAAGTTGCCAAACAGAGAAATATTCTTTGCAAAGGTCCATAACTCGAGTTTTCATTTAACAACTCGAGTTATGCGTTGTACGTCAAGTCATCAAAGCCTTATCGCGATATCAAATGTTGATCATCTGTCATAACTCGAGTTGGTCAGAAAATAACTCGAGTTATGGTTATATCAGAAAACTTCAACTGATACAGGGTTCAGTTATAACTTGAGTTATACCGTGTAACTCGAGTTAGGTAACTTGAGTTAGCCTTCATAACTCGAGTCATGATACTATCAGATACCTTCTGTATGATATTAGAATTAGAATAACTCAAGTTAATAAGTATAACTCGAGTTACGCAACTCAAGTTCACTCCATAACTCCAGTTATCTTATTTGACAATACTTATGTATCATCAAGTAACTCGAGTTATTGACTATAACTCGAGTAAGATAAAGTGTCGACTCTTCTCTATGATTATGCATTCTGAAGGAACTCGAGTTAGTGATCATAACTCGAGTTAATACAGACAACTCAAGTTAGTTAAATGTTCAATTTTTCTCTGCATTAATACATCCCAAAGGAACTCGAGTTAAGAACTTCAACTCGAGTTAGACAACTTGAGTTAATATATATAACTCGAGTTATCCTTAATCAGTTTTTGAATCATCGTCCTCAACATCTGAGATTTATTGATTAATGCTTGGGTACTCGATATTATTGATTATTACTATTTCTAACCAAGTTTAATCAGTGTGCTAGTATATTACAGATATGTTTTAACAGGTTTTAATCTTAGAATTACGAAAAGCAATTTTCTATCAGAAGCATTAAATGTTGTTCCAGAGATCAAAGCTGAAAGAAGAAATGGACTTCTGGACAAATAAAAAGCATTTCGGCTATTTCCAAACAACATTCTCACTGAGTCTCAATGGACAATTTGAATAAAGAATGTCAACGGGGAATAATGGTCGAATGTTGGAAGCTCACGAAGAAACTGAGCCAAGGATTTTTAAAGGATATATTGATTACCTACAACGGCTCATTAAGTGCTTCTCAATGGTCATCAAAACTATCAAACTATAAATAGGAGAAGCATTCAATGTCTCAACTACCGAAACACATTGCAATCAATTTGAGTGTTATACTATTCGTGTTTCAACTGTTTTAGTTAATTGTGTACTTCAGTGTTTAATACTTTATCTACTCGTGAGGAGTTTATAAACATTTACTTAGTTATCAGTTGTATCTTAAGGTTGAGGAACCTTAAGAGAGGGTGTATTAATTACAACTTGTAAGTGAAAGTGGAGCTAAATCACCAAGAGGGGGGTGAATTGGGGATTTTAAAAACTTTTTCAGCTTACTCTGTTTTTGTACACTAAAAACAGAGATGAACTAAGTAGAGGGTAGAAGAGCAAGACACAAGGATTTATACTTGGTTCGGTCCAATCCCTTGACCTACGTCCAAATCCCCGGACTCTCTCGGGATTTTCACTATCTCAATTGATTACACACTCGTACTCAAGATAATTCTCTCACTAGAACTTACTCCCCCTTACAAGTTGCAATCAATGAACCCAATCACCAAGTCCCCTTGACTTGTGATTCTTTACAATGAATGATTTACAATCAATAAACTCTCTCTAAGAGTAGATAATGATAAGCACTGAAGCTTAATGTATCAACAGATACTTTATACAAGAAAACTCAAGAGTAGTTGGAAACTTGAATGATTTTCGTTTTCTATAGTCTTGGTTGTTGAGAGGAATTGAATGCTCTTCTATTTATACCGAGAAGGCATTAAATGACCGTTGCCAACTCCATATATCCGTTGTAGTGTTAATCTAGCTGTTGTAGGCGCTTATGGTGTCTTATCTCACTAATCTTCACTTTAATCCAGTTGTGTAGAAGTTCGAGTTGACTTCTCTCGCAAATTAATCCGTTGGTAGAACAGGTTGCTTGATGTGGAGAACATTCTTTAATGCTTTGCAAGCGTGTACGAGATGGATTACCAGAAGTATGCAACTTTTCTGGTTGAAGCATTTAATGTTCTGACATGTTTTTGCTTTTTGCTTTAAACCTTCAATAAACACTCTCTAATTCATCTGAAACTCACTAAAAAAAGTGGTTAAACATATCTAGGAACATTAGAGAATAATGATAGGAAGTATTAAAATCAAACAAGAAGGTTTTACAAAATCGTCGATTCGAATTTCAAACTCGCGATGAAAACTTGAGTTTTGATATCAAAACTCGAGTTTTTGACTTTGGTGTGTAAAATTGATTTAAGTCCAAAACATCAAAACTGGAGGTTTTCTTTCAAAACTGCAGGTTTTCAAATCATTGAAAAACATCAAACTTTCGTTGGCCAAAACTCGAGTTTTCATATCAAAACTCGAGTTTTCATTTAAATATGAAAACTTGAAGAAATCGCGCCAAGTCAAAACTGGAGGTTTTGGAGAAAACTGGAGGTTTTGAAAACCGAGAAAACATGAAGACTTTCTCGCTCGAGCAAAACTCGAGTTTTGAAATCAAAACTCGAGTTTTCACTTTACCGTGAAAACTTTGAGAAAACTTTGTCAAACTCAAAACTGGAGGTTTTCACAAAAACTGGAGGTTTTGAAAACTGGCTAGAAACTGAATCCTCTCTGCCAACTCAAAACTCGAGTTTTGATTCAAAACTCGAGTTTTCACAAATTTAGTGAAAACTTGGAAAATTTCAAGTTATGTTGTAAACTGGAGGTTTTAGCCAAAACTGGAGTTTTTCAAAGTTCAAAAACTTAGGAGACTCTCTGTAAGTCCAAAACTCGAGTTTTCAATGAAAACTGGAGTTTTGTCTTTTCCAAAAATATTGAGAAGTCTCTGTATTGTGAAAACTTGAGTTTTCTCTGAAAACTGGCGGTTTTGCTTTGTTCAGGATATATCTCATTAAGATCAAAACTCTTGGCTAATCTCAAACTCAAATTTATGTGTCCAAGCTCGAGGTAAGAATCCAATGTAAGAAGAATCAACTCCAAACTCATTGTATTATGTCCGTTATGATCCGATGAATGAAGGCTGTTCTTGACCAGCGTTTTTGCAACGTCTTAAACTCACTGTCAACTTTCGAAGGCCATATTTCTCTGGTCTGAACTCCGTTTTGGTTGCTTCAAGTCTTTATGGAAAGTCCTTTGAGTCTTCTTTCATATGCCACCAATTTCAGCTCAATCGGATTTGTAGTTTGTGAGATACACTCAAAACATTGAGGCTTGGTTTGCTGTGTGGCGTGAATCTCAGTGTCACTTCCACAATTCATAGCTCCTTGATCTGAACTCCTTTGGGCTTGAATTTTATATTAAAATGACGCATTGGAAGTCTATTTTCATATGCCACTGGTTTTACCTCAATCGGATTCTTGGTTTAGGAGATATCATCGAATTACCAGACCTCGCCCAGCTGAAACGTGAAACAGAGTAGAGCAGAGTTGCTTGAATAGTGCTGAAACTCGAGTTTTGACTTGGAAACTCGAGTTTTCCTAGTCCGAGACGCCGGAGATGCTGAAGACACTTCAAAACTCGAGTTTTGAGTTCTTAACTCGAGTTTTCTCATACCGAGGAGCAAATCATTGTAGAGAAGTAGGAAACTCGAGTTTTGGGTTGGGAACTCGAGTTTTCTCATCCTGGAGCTGATTTTTGCTGACTTTAATTCCTAATCGAACCATTCCAACTTCCATATGATCTTAGAGGCTTCTAGCATCAATATAAGAACTTGAATAATGATACCTTCATTCCATTCAACAAGTTCTTCCTTTTTCCATCTCCCAACTTGATCATTCTTCATCATTCAACTCTTTCTTTCTTCTCTTGATCATTTTCCATAATTCGATTCTTTCTTTCTTCTCTTCTCTTGATCATTCTCTCGTCATTCAACTTGTACTCATCATTCTTTGCAAGTTCTACCTTCTTCAATATTTCCTCTTCTTCGATTATTCCCAAAATCCTTTGATAGCTTCTTGCTTCCTTGACATTATGATATTCCCATTATATTGTGTGCAAGAACTTCTTTCTTCTATCTACTTTCTTGATCAATCTCCATTATTAAACTTTGCATCTACATTCAATATAAGAATTAGTCAAAGCATAATGTAAATGTAGTATGCAACCTTTTTGCTCTTAAGAATGGCATCTATATAAGACATCATCAAAACTAATCATAACCAACATTCTCCCCTTTTTGATGATGGCAAATATTCTAAGAAAAATATGTATGAATATGAAAATATATTAAACCCAACATATTTTTCTAGCCATTCTCTCCCCTTATTTGTCATTAGCAAAAAGTTGATGTAAAGAAGAAATGCTTATAGAGACAAATATGAAACTAGGTTAGAAGAGTCAAAGAACTGATTTTCTCTCCTCGATTTGAAATTGTTTTCATTCTAAATATGATGAAATTTGGAATGTTTTTATGAAAACAAAATTTGAAAGAATTTGAAGAGGTTTTCAAAACATCTTTCACAATTAAGGCATATAGATACCAAACATGTGTGCAACATTTCTACCGAATATAAAAAGATAGAGTTCAAAAATGCTCATGTTGGTTTTTGCAGGTTGATGAATGATCGATGAAGTCAATTTGCTTGCTTTGTTGTATGATATCATCTGAAGTGTGCTCAATTGAAAGATCATGAGTATCCTTTGAGATGTGAAAATGAAAGTACTGGCTTCTTGAGGGTTATCTCATCTGAATGATTATGGCAGTACTTAGCTTCCATCCTTTTCATCATAAAGCTTTTATGTTAGCATAACTCAATCGAACGTCAAAGCATCTTTCCTTAAATTAATATATTCTCCTTGTATTGCATTAAGGAAAGTCCTAGCACATATCAAAATCTCCTGCTACAATTATAAAAACTTTCTTTGCAAAAGAGATTTGTTAGTGCAACCAAATGTAATTCCGTAGTGATACCTCTACCATGCCAAGACATGGTATCTCAACCGCTAATTTATGCACCGCCTCACGGCTTGTGCAAAACAACCATCAAAATATCCCTTTCTATATGATATTTTCAAATCAAGATAATGAAAGGAAAATATAAGATATTTTCAAATATGAAATTAACTCATCATCAAAACTAATAGAAGATAGTGAATACGCATGAGTATGCTTAAAAGGGTTTTCTTCAAATAAAGCAGATGAGCTTTTAAAGTATAAAACACATATGAATGTGAAGCTCCCCCTTAATAAATGCATGATTAAAACAAATGTGAAGCTCCCTTTAATAATACCAAATAATAATGTGATACCAAGTGTTATGAGGTCTAGAATTCATCTAACTCCAATGGACATAATATGGTATCTCGTAATTGAGAACTTTCAAGTACACATGGCTAGACTTGAAATTGGTATGAAGACATCATTTATGCTTTTTATGATGATAAAAGGGTTTAAAGCATAAGGATCATTTTAGAAATACATGTGCTTAGGCTATGATAAAGGAAATAAAATGAAATCAATGAAATCAAGTTAGCCTAGCATGTACATTATTACAATACCTCACTCAAGTAATATCGTAATTACTTGAGTCATAATCATTCATAATTCATAGATGCATCTTAGAAGCGAAATCCAAAATGAGCTTTGAATAGGATCTTGAACTTAGTTTCTCTCATCGCTTCTCATCAAACTAGCATGCTCCCTTATCATATTGGTCTAAGCTTCTTGCTAGTGATGGGATGTCACTCAAGTGATGTCACAAAATTTGCAAACATAGCCACCGAAATGGTCAACTCCTGCAAAGATATGTGTCCTTTGGTACTCAATGATTCTTGAGTCCACACAAGATTAGACATGACAACCTTATGCTCTTAAAAGATTAAATCATATGATATTTGAGTAAAGAGCATAATAAGCTATCATAATTTTACCCAATCAAATAAGTTCATGTCAATGAATCATAAAGGGTAACAAATAAATGATACCAAGAATGTTATTCTCAATGACAAGTTGGAGATATACTTTATGCGAAAAAAGATGTCATTGATAAAATACATGTAAGTTTGAGAATAGAAAATCTTATCCTTAAAGATAAGCATTTATCAACTAATAATTTATGAGTGAGATAAGATTTTCCAAGAATGATAATGAAATATGCATACGCTTTCAAATCTCAAATTTTCTTTCAAACATTGATGAAGTATTAAGAATTTCTATGAAAGGTTCATTTTTGAAACATGTTTAATAACAATGCTCACTTTAAACATGGTGGAAGTTAACAGTTTAAAGAATATATCAAAATGCTTCAGAGTTGGAGAACATGTCGACCATTGAATCCCAAAAGCAAAAGTCATAAGGAGAATGAATTAGTCAACAAGACTAAGTAGGATATAAGCAAAATGACTTTGCTATTGACCAAGAGGTAATCTTGCCTTTTAGAATTGTGTCTTGAAAAGATAAGAACATTCAAGGCAAGAATATGAATATACGTTGGTTACTCGTAATATAGATGAACACAAATGCTGATGTATTTGAGTAACAAAATGAGTAGTAGGATCCATGGATTATGAAGCACATACTCATTAGTCCAAATGACTAGAGTTCCAGAATGTTATCCTAGTAAGTTATTCCACTAATGGTTAATGCATTAACATTTAATGCATTAATGAACATTCATATTGCTTGAAATAACTTAACCAATGAGATTTTCACAAATTGAATTCTTTTCTGGAGATAAGCTTGAAACTCATATAGATAATCAATTTGTTAGATGTAAGATCTAACTTGATTGAAAATAAGGAATGAGGAGTTCAAGCATCATATTGAATACCAAATATCAATATGTGAATGATATGGAAAATTCTAATGGACAGATTTGAAGCATATCCAACATTCAATATACAATATTAACTTCCAATTTGAAACATCATTTGAATGCAATCAAAGTATGGATATTTTCCAAAACATGTATATGCATTTTTATATGACAGAGTGAATTGGAATCAAAAACAAATTTTATAATTGTGCATTTCACAAAACATGAACTCGTTTTTGAAAGATATGCACAAATTCATTTACGGTCCATTTGGCAATCTGAAAAATATTTTGAAAGCCATAAATAATTGATTGCTAATGGAATGTAGTAATGGACAAGTATTCATTACCCAAATATGAATTTCATATAAGTGCACTATAAGGTAAGGTTAAATATCACCATAATTCCTTTTGTCCTTGTAGAGAGGCTTGCTTGATTAAGGTAGATTGATGTAGATGTCTCCTTCTTCGACATTCACCATCAACATCAAGCATTGCTTCTTTAGCTTCCTCAAGAGTGAAAATATTTCACTATGTAGTTGCTCTCTTGAGAAGCTTTCTTGGATCCTACAAAATCATATAACTCTTTTTCTCTCTTGGTATCCAACCTTGCTTGGATCCAATCATTGTTAGCGTGTAGGAACAAGATCATATGCTCTTAAGAATACAATTAATTCGAACAACCGAGCACAAAGAATTAAGCATGACTTTATAAAAGAAATAATTTCTTTTCAAATTATCATGTCTCGCATAAAGAATTAAACTTTTTGAACATTGCAATCCCTTTATGAATAAATTTGTCAAATGGATTTTCAAGGGATAAGAAAGAAGTCAATTTCAAAATACTTTTCAATGCTCATTCATAATATCCAGAGTATAAAACCTCTATCATTATTACTGTTAATAGCGTAGGAGGTTTTACCATTGTATACCTTTTACCTTAGGCACTTAGAGGATTGACTTTGCTCACCCACTGCCTTTTCTTCATATGTCTTTCCATGGGTGTCTGCAAAGTTCTCTTCAAAGGGTATAGACTTGAAGAGTCTTCTGCTTGACACTTGAGAGGATCTCCTTTTCGGTTCATAAGAAACTCTTCGACTCTTAATCTCCTCTATACCTTTATGTCCATTCTTTTTGGAATCAACCCGCACACACAAGCCAATAGATGGACGTTTTGGTACCCACTTATACTTGGGTCCTTCACCGTTAGTTCGAGCCTTAGGGAAAACATAAGTTCCCTTTGGTACCCATTGATAATTACCAACAGTCTGTCTCTTCTTTCTTTCTTATGAAAACATGATGAAGTATTATGTCCCTTTCGGTTACAATAACTACGGTAAGCAAAGGGGTTCAAGAGTGAACAGTGTTTTTGAAAATAGTTTAAGTATGATTTTCCACCACTTTTCTTTTTCCCTTTCTTTTTGTCAAAAATAGGATTGTAACCTATGTCGATCGATCGTTTGTAAGTCTTTGAGCTTTCAAAATAACGCTGAACATTTCACTACCTTTAGTGAACTTCTCAAGTGTTTTCGTAAGATAAATATTTTTCTTCTCAAGATCAGGGCACTTTTCACAAATAGAGTTTTCACAAACCAAATGAGTATCTTTAGCTTGTTGTTCAAGCAATTTGATTTTCCTCTTTGAAGAAATAAGTTCTTTCGCAATTTTTCTAAATTCAGAATGTAATTCATTATACTCGAAAGCAATTCATCATAGGTAGGTTCGAATCATATACCTCATCGTCGTTTTCACGTTGCTCTTCTTCTTTAGCAACCGCACACATGTTTGCAAATTCTTCTTCCTTTATGCCGGATGTTCCTTCATAGGCAATTTCCAATGCTTTCCACATCTCCTTGGCGTAGATAGGTTGTAGATACGAAAATACTCCTTTTGACTAAGAGCACTCAAGCATCGGGATGGCTCTCTCGTTAAGAGTTATTTTCCATTTGTCCTCCTCGATGAACTCATCTTCGGCTTTTGGAACATTAATTTCTCCTTCTACTCTTGTGGGAACATAATCTCCTCTTTCGAATACTCTCCGGAGACCATACTCGAAGCCGCACAAAGATTTTGAATTTGCTTTTCCGAAATGAGTAGTGCTCTCCAAAGAATCTCGGTGGTCGGTTGATCGAAGCTCCATCGTAGAATACCTTCCATAGGGATCCTTCTCGAGATGTTAATCTCTTCGAGAAGACCTTGCTCGATACCAAATGAAAGTGGAGCTAAATCACCAAGAGGGGGTGAATTGGGGATTTTAAAAACTTTTTTCAGCTTACTCGTTTTTGTACACTAAAAACATAGATGAACTAAGTAGAGGGTAGAAGAGCAAGACACAAGGATTTATACTGGTTCGGTCCAATCCCTTGACCTACGTCCAGTCCCCAAACTCTCTGGGATTTTCACTATCTCAATTGATTACACACTCTGTACTCAAGAGTAATTCTCTCACTAGAACTTACTCCCCTTACAAGTTGCAATCAATGAACCCAATCACCAAGTCCCCTTGACTTGTGATTCTTTACAATGAATGATTTACAATCAATAAACTCTCTCTAAGAGTAGATAATGATAAGCACTGAAGCTTAATGTATCAACAGATACTTTATACAAGAAAACTCAAGAGTAGTTGGAAACTTGAATGATTTTCGTTTTCTATAGTCTTGGTTGTTGAGAGGAATTGAATGCTCTTCTATTTATACTGAGAAGGCATTAAATGACCGTTGCCAACTCCATATATCCGTTGTAGTGTTAATCTAGCTGTTGTGGCGCTTATGGTGTCTTATCTCACTAATCTTCACTTTAATCCAGTTGTGTAGAAGTTCGAGTTGACTTCTCTCGCAAATTAATCCGTTGGTAGAACAGTTGCTTGATGTGGAGAACATTCTTTAATGCTTTGCAAGCGTGTACGAGATGGATTACCGTAAGTATGCAACTTTTCCGGTTGAAGCATTTAATGTTCTCGACATGTTTTTGCTTTTTGCTTTAAACCTTCAATAAACACTCTCTAATTCATCCAAACTCACTAAAAAGTGGTTAAACATATCTAGGAACATTAGAGAATAATGATAGGAAGTATTAAAATCAAACAAGAAGGTTTTACAAAATCGTCAGATTCGAATTTCAAACTCTGCGATGAAAACTTGAGTTTTGATATCAAAACTCGAGTTTTTGACTTTGGTGTGTAAAATTGATTTAAGTCCAAAACATCAAAACTGGAGGTTTTCTTTCAAAACTGCGCAGGTTTTCAAATCATTGAAAAACATCAAACTTTCGCTTGGCCAAAACTCGAGTTTTCATATCAAAACTCGAGTTTTCATTTAAATATGAAAACTTGAAGAAATCGCGCCAAGTCAAAACCGGAGGTTTTGGAGAAAACTGGAGGTTTTGAAAACCGAGAAAACATGAAGACTTTTTGCTCGAGCAAAACTCGAGTTTTGAAATCAAAACTCGAGTTTTCACTTTACTGTGAAAACTTTGAGAAAACTTTGTCAAACTCAAAACTGGAGGTTTTCACAAAAACTAGAGGTTTTGAAAACCGGCTAGAAACAATCCTCTCGCAACTCAAAACTCGAGTTTTGATTCAAAACTCGAGTTTTCACAAATTTAGTGAAAACTTGGAAAATTTCAAGTTATGTTGTAAACTGGAGGTTTTAGCCAAAACTGGAGTTTTTCAAAGTTCAAAACTTAGGAGACTCTTCGTAAGTCCAAAACTCGAGTTTTCAATGAAAACTGGAGTTTTGTCTTTTCCAAAAATATTGAGAAGTCTCTCGTATTGTGAAAACTTGAGTTTTCTCAAAAAACCGCGGTTTTGCTTTGTTCGGATATATCTCATTAAGATCAAAACTCTTGGCTAATCTCAAACTCAAATTTATGTGTCCAAGCTCGAGGTAAGAATCCAATGTAAGAAGAATCAACTCCAAACTCATTGTATTATGTCCGTTATGATCCGATGAATGAAGGCTGTTCTTGACCAGCGTTTTTGCAACGTCTTAAACTCACTGTCAACTTTCGAAGGCCATATTTCTCTGGTCTGAACTCCGTTTTGGTTGCTTCAAGTCTTTATGGAAAGTCCTTTGAGTCTTCTTTCATATGCCACCAATTTCAGCTCAATCGGATTTGTAGTTTGTGAGATACACTCAAAACATTGAGGCTTGGTTTGCTGTGTGGCGTGAATCTCAGTGTCAACTTCCACAATTCATAGCTCCTTTATCTGAACTCCTTTGGGCTTGAATTTTATATTAAAATGACGCATTGGAAGTCTATTTTCATATGCCACTGGTTTTACCTCAATCGGATTCTTGGTTTAGGAGATATCATCGAATTACCAGACCTCGCCCAGCTGAAACGTGAAACAGTAGAGCAGAGTTGCTTGAATAGTGCTTTGAAACTCGAGTTTTGACTTGGAAACTCGAGTTTTCCTAGTCCGAGACGCCAGAGATGCTGAAGACACTTCAAAACTCGAGTTTTGAGTTCTTAACTCGAGTTTTCTCATACCAGAGGAGCAAATCATTGTAGAGAAGTAGGAAACTCGAGTTTTGGGTTGGGAACTCGAGTTTTCTCATCCTGGAGCTGATTTTTGCCGACTTTAATTCCTAATCGAACCATTCCAACTTCCATATGATCTTAGAGGCTTCTAGCATCAATATAAGAACTTGAATAATGATACCTTCATTCCATTCAACAAGTTCTTCCTTTTTCCATCTCCCAACTTGATCATTCTTCATCATTCAACTCTTTCTTTCTTCTCTTGATCATTTTCCATAATTCGATTCTTTCTTTCTTCTCTTCTCTTGATCATTCTCTCGTCATTCAACTTGTACTCATCATTCTTTGCAAGTTCTACCTTCTTCAATATTTCCTCTTCTTCGATTATTCCCAAAATCCTTTGATAGCTTCTTGCTTCCTTGACATTATGATATTCCCATTATATTGTGTGCAAGAACTTCTTTCTTCTATCTACTTTCTTGATCAATCTCCATTATTAAACTTTGCATCTACATTCAATATAAGAATTAGTCAAAGCATAATGTAAATGTAGTATGCAACCTTTTTGCTCTTAAGAATGGCATCTATATAAGACATCATCAAAACTAATCATAACCAACAGTAAGGGGGAGTGGATTCCGAAAAGTGAGAGGATCTTCCTTCGTTTACAGAGTGTGTAATTGTTCTTGAGTGATAGTGGAATCCCAGGTGTTCTGGGGACTGGACGTAGGTCAAGGATTTAGACCGAACCAGTATAAAACCTATGTATTCAATCTCTCTTACTCTTACTCTGTTTATCCTTGTTTCACATTCTGCTAACAGAGTATTTACGCGAGAAAATTTTATATCCCCAATTCACCCCCCCTCTTGGTGATATTCCGTCTTTCAAATGCAACTCCCTTTAGTGCTCTGCTTCATAGGTGCAGGTAAATATGGCATAGGAACACCAATCTCTACACGTGAGCTCACAATCATCATCATTTCCTTCTTCATCTTACTCAACTGGGCTTGAAACATTGCAGTCAATGAAACTTCTCGCGCCACTGCTTCATCACTCGCTTTGGCCACCATATGTTCCATTTCCTCCCAAGTAACCATACTTTGTTTATGGCGTTTGGATGATCCAAAGTATTGCCTTAGGCCTACCCATCCTTCAATTTTCCTTACATGCCTCGCATGATCTTGTTTTCTAGTCGCAATGGTCAGAATATAATTCCTCCTGTCCAACACAAATGATCCCTTTGTTTCTTTCTTTTTAAGTTCGTCCTGTAAGATACAGATAACGAGAAGCTTATTAATGAAACATGTTTAGTAACTAAAATATAACAATAATGATACTTACAATTCTTTTAGAAACTATACGAGTTTGTTCACCTGTGTAAGCCCTGCTTCTCTTTGGCGACAATACAACCATAACTCTTCGCGACGATTGGAGATGGCGGATCACATATCGCAAAAGGATTGGATTCAGCTTCTTGTTTCAATCTCTTTCGCTTGGCCGCCATCAACTCTATTTCGGCCTTTTCATAATCGCCACGAGACATTCCATGAGGTCAATCATTCTTTCTACCCCTTTCTTGTGCTTGTTTCCCTTTTTTTTCTATGAATCTGAATTCAAAACAACTATTAATTATGAATTCTAGACCATCTCACTAACAGAAATTATAGAACTTCTGCTTTATACGAACATCAAACACTAGTCAAATTCACTTCATCAAGTTTCAAGACTTTCATAAAACAATAGTGAACTTTTACTGTATTACTCCATCTACAGTCATATTCACATAAAAACTAAGACATGCTCTTCTGATGTAGGACAAATGATGGAAATATATACTTCTATTCACACACCAAACCATCTAACAACAGGATTAGATGAACACAATAACATTCACATATCCGCACAGGTAATTAAACAAACAAAAAATGGCCAAAAAATACTAAATATAAACTCATCAAAGATTCTGGAGTAGTCCGCATCTGAACAAATTGTTACCAAGTGTGTTCATCAATAAATGTATATTTGTTGCAAGGATTAGGGCGAGGCTCACCAACTGGAACCTCGACAAAAATATAGTTGTTAGATAGCTGGGTCTTAAACTTCCTCCAGCGATCAACACAATACGACAATGTCTTGTTTTTCAACTTTTGACTGTTAGGAACATTGTATGTCAGCTGGATAAAATCCCAAATAAAATCCTTTACTTTTGCCTGGTCGACATTTTTCTACTCATCTATCAAGATGCTAGGCTTGATGCGTGCTAGCACGCCGACATGACTCGTATATGTGCTTTTATTAGGCCCAAAAGGATTCAAATTTTCATCAAACTAAATCTCGAGCTTTTTCCCGACAGTCTGACTTAGGGCAAGCTCTTTCAATCGTATGCCTCTTCTACCATGGCGTGAAGGCCGGTTACGAGGCTCACTTTGAGATGAACAAGGTTCGCTCTAACTCACACCAGTCACACCAGTAACTAGCGTTCCACGAACAGGATTAGAATCATTTTCTCCATTCATTTTCGAGACAAGAAGAGAGGTTGAGAGAGGTGGTGCAAGAGAGGAATGTCTGAACGAATGAGAGAGTAACAGAGGCTGGTGGTGGTAGGCGGGAAAGAGAAGTAATGCGACAGAAAGAGAGGTTTCGCATTAGGAAGAGAGGTTCAGAGAAGCCAACTACAGGTTTCGGCATGAAGATTAGACTATATTTGGCGCTATAATTTTAAGACTGGATATATTTAGAAGAAAGCCTTAAAAGTTAACCTTTAAGACCGGTCCTTATTAAACTCCGGTCTTAAAGTGATTAATTTTTTGTCTAATTTTTTTCTTATCTTTTGTACCAGCTACAATGTAAGTCTGGTCTTAAAAGTGTAACTTTTAAGACTGGCTACTAAATATATCCGGTCTTAAAATTTATAGATTTTTATATTTAAATTTTTCCTTATATTTTGGACCGGATACAATTTAAGTCCAGTCATATGAGATTTCTCTAAAAAGTAATTAATATTTCAATTGTTTTAAAAAATGTTTAATACGGTTGTTTTGGAAACCGGTCTAAATAATATATTTAAGACCTATGAATAAAGGATCCGATCCAAGAAGTTCTTGATATTTATAAAATTGTCACCGGTCATACTTTCAAGACCAGAGCATGAATACTCCAATCTAAACGAGGCGGTCTTAAAGCCCTTTTTTGTACTAGTATGTTTATGGGTACTTTTGCACCCAAGAAAAATTTATAGTATTGGTCACACTTTTGGAATAAGTTGGTGGATATTTTTACAATTTAACCTTATATTTTAAAACTTTGATTTTCTTGGCAAACCATATTCACAAAAGGACAGGTGCCATATTTTGGTGAATGGCATTGGAAAATAAGCCAGAGGCAGCTTGATTAGTGCTGAAAAATAGTTGTTTGCACAGATCACAAGCTCAGAATGAATAAAATAAACTATAGGACTTCACACACTTACAAAGCACTCTTTATTTATATACTAGCTGAAGAAAAGAAAAGATTACTCACAAAGATTAAAGGATTTGATTTTTGTCATTAGTAAATAACATTGTCATACGGGAGCAATATTCTTGATATTCTTTTTATTTTTTGGTCAATATGTAAGAATATTAACTTTAAAAAAAAAGGGGGAAAAGGGAAAAGCTTGAGTAGTAATTTTTTTAAATACTCCTACTATAGAATGATTGAAAAACCATGCAAGCAGAGAAATCTGAAACCTGATTTTTTTTATGGTGTAAATCTACCTATAAAAAATTTTATAATGTGCTTCTAATTAACATTATAAACATTCTTTTAGGTGCAACAATATGCAGAAATTTTTTAAAATGGTTTTAAAAATGTCACATTCGTTAAGTCAATTAAGATTGAGCACTTAGGAAACATGTAATTAAAACAAATAGTTTCATGGATGAGATATGCTTCAGGATTGGGTGACGCCATGTGGAAGACCAAGGCGATAGGATTATAAGCCCAAGAATGTAGAAAGCAACAACAAAAAAACGCCTAAGAATGTAGAGCACACTAACAAACATTTATTAAATACGGAGACTGCTTTTAGAAAGAAAAAAATAATAATAAAAGAAGGAATAAATTGCATTGAGACAAATTACAAAAATAAAATATAATTTTCATTTTCCTAGCCTAAAAATTAATTTTCATCTAAACTAAGTATTTCAATACGAGTATGAAAAAACTTAAATCAAGTTCATTATATATATATTTTTTAAGTTCTCTAATTAAATTACACGTAGTCATGTATCTTATAATTTATTTCATATAAATTTATTATTGAATATTAATATTTCAAAAATAAGACATATGTCATGTGTGATTGAAGAACTTGACATAATAAATGTATAAGGAACTTAACTTTGATTATTTAAGGGATAAATACCAATTTTGCTACAGAAGTTTTGGTTTTGGAGCACCCGAAAGTTTTTTTGGTATCATTTTTTCGCTACGTTTTACAAACGTAGCAATCTTACCCATCGATTGATTTTGACCATTGGATTGATTATTTTTGTATCATTTTTGCCCTAGAAGTTTACAAAAATTTGCTCCTAAAAAAAACTT
Organism: Acacia melanoxylon; assembly: GCA_019022615.1. Classification (NCBI taxonomy): domain Eukaryota; kingdom Viridiplantae; phylum Streptophyta; class Magnoliopsida; order Fabales; family Fabaceae; genus Acacia; species Acacia melanoxylon. The sequence continues at coordinate 5,277,696 of JAFJYJ010000030.1, read as the reverse complement.
CCGGGCATATTTGCTCTTTTTTGTAAACTTTCAGGGAAAAAACGATATCAAAAAAACTTTCTAGTCTTTGAATGCCCCCTACCAATACTTCCGTGGCAAAATTGGTATTTAACATATTATTTAAATGTATTTTTTTCATATTTATATATAATTATTAAAAATTATATGACGTGAATTATCAAACCATTCAACTTTTTGAGGGACTGAGAAAATAACAAGAGTGGCCCCCAACAAACAGAAAATGAAGAAACAAAAATACATTAAAAAAATTAGAAAACTCTGTAACAAGGAAGAAAGAAAAGTACACAACTCAATTTGTTAGTTATATATATATATATATATATATTTTTACATTTTTATATTATATATATATATGTTTTTACATTTTTACTTTGGTCATACGTGCTGAAACGTAAGTAAAAATTGTCCTAAGTAGAAACTGGTAGAAACGCCGCTCAAACACGTAAAAACTTACATTTTTACGTTTTTACTTGAGTTGTACGTGCTGAAACGCAAGTAAAAACTGTTTTGAGTAGAAACTGGTAAAACGTTGCTCAAACACGTATGTTGTTACCGTTTTTACTTTAACTTTTTTCCCTAAAAAAAGGATCAAAAATTGAAAACTATATTTTCATCATGTATCTTGGACTCGAAATTTCTGGAGAATGGAGATTAAATAGTTATATATAGTTTTTAACGTATTTCCATAGTTATAAGGTAAGTTTTTTTAACATAAGTTTTCTTTTTTATGTTTTATTTAGTTATATGACTTATATCTTTCATATATGAAGTTGTTCATTGAATTTTGAGTAGTAATTTATGATTTTTTTTTCCTATTTATATATATAATTTTGAGCTCGACCTTAAATAATAAAAGATAAAAACTTTATGTTTCGTGTCATTTCTACGATTTACGTTTTTACCACTCATTTTACCACTCCTTCCGTATTTAGGTAGAAACTCGATTTTGAATTTTGACAACTACTTCTGGTTAAACACCTTTTTTTTCTTTTTCTTTTGCTCAACAATTAAACACCTAATAAACTGTACATGACAATGCCTATCCCTCGGTACAATCACCAATTACGCACCGGCCCATAACTAAATCAAACTTACAAGCCAGTTTAGGTAAAAGAACAAGGGTACCGAAGTAATTACGCTCACCACGCGTATCTCTTAGTTCCCGTAAGTATTAATACCCTTTTGTACTTTTAACGAAAAGCCACATGTACTAAATCAGAAGGTCTTATCAGAACTTGCAGACAGACGTCGAAAGATGATTGGAGCACCATGTTGAGGATATAGAAGCATCTGGACCGTTGGTGCGTGCTGATACCTTGGGGACAATGTAAAGCTAAAACGCTGTAGTATTATTGCGAGGGCCAGTTTGGTTTGTAAAACGGCGAGGTTTTGGCCTATGCACGTGCGCACACCGAGGCCAAATGGAATGAATGCCACTGGATGCTTCGCTGCACTTGCCACTCCATCCGAGAAACGGCCAGGATTGAATTCGTTCGCATCGTTGCCCCATATGCTGCGATCATGATGAACGGCCAGGATTGGAATCAAGAGCTCGGTCCCACCAGGGATCTTGTAGCCTCCTAACTCCACGTCTGTTTTCGCCCGTCGGATCGTTGCGATTGTTGGGGGATATAGCCTTAGAGATTCATTCACTATCATGCTCAACTACACACAATTATAAATCTCTCACAAAATTAGATCAACGCATTTTGGGGGGGAAAAAATTAAGTATAAAAATTGTCATGAACTTATAACGTGCAAAAATATGCATACATTTTTCTCCATTCAAAAAAACTCATAAACTTTAGGAATCGAAATAAAAATGACACAATTGTTAAAAGACTCTAATTCCATCAGTGAACTGTTGGGATAACTTTAAGCGGTTAGAGACAGGTTATTTGATTAAAAATTTCATATTTTTCACTTTGAAGTTTGAACTTATATCTGTCGGTTCTCTGCCTCATCTCTACCTTCTAATCATAAGTAACAATGTTTTATTCATTTTAAAAATAAAATAAACTAATCAAATAGAATATAAAATTAAAAATTTATTATTATTTTAATAATAGGTATAACACTGCAAAAACTAAATGAAAACTACAGACATACAATTTAATAAAAGGTTAAAATATAAATTTGTGCCAGAACTCAAAAGTTATTTTAAGTTTTTGTTTTCTATCATCCATAAAAATTTTAAAGCTTAACAATGTTACTCACTTCGTTTTTTTTAAAAAAAAAAAAAAAAAAAAAAAAAACTAAGGTTGACACTAAAAAAAGTTAACTGATAATATTTTAAACGGGAAGCTCTATTTTAATACTTGCAAGCCGAACTTAAACCAAGAAAATTCATGGAGCACCTTAACCATTTAATAAAGATGTGGATAGGAGTGGGAATACCAATAATAATGTAAGAGAAGCGTTCCCGGAAGAGAAAGCAAGGAGAGGGTACCTTGTGGAGCCTGGAGACGTCATCTTTGGAAGGGAGGTCACGTGCTCCGCAGAGGGAGAGGACCTGGTCACGTGCCTGGATCTGCCAGTGGGGATGCATCGCTAGCAGAATGGTGGTCCATGTAAGTAGGTTGGAGGTGGTGTGTTTTCCGGCGAAGAAAAAGCTCTTACACTCTCCCACTATGTCCTCCACCGTCACATCTTTGGTCGTCCTCGCCGCCCTTATCATCAGTCCCAGCAAATCCTTCGCCGCCCCTCCTCCCTCCTCCTCCTCCTCCCTCCTTTTCTCTATCACTCTCACCAGCGATCTCCTTATTCTCTTGTCCAGCCTCCACGAATTTATATTCCTCCTCGTCGGAAAGAATCTGGCATCAAATTAAAACCAACTAATTAATTAATTAAACATCCACATTATGTTATCTAATTAACTAATTCTTCGGCGGTGAGGACGCACCGGTAACCGGGGATGAACACTTTCTGGAATGCATCGGCGGCTAAGAGCATTTGCTGAGCTTGAAGTCTGAAAATGGCTTTTCCATCTTCATAGCTTCTTCCAAACGCCGTCCTCGTGATCACATCCTCCGTCAGATTCTGAAACCACTCCACCACCTCGATCTCCACCTCACCTCCCTTCTCCACCATCGCCGACCACCTGTCCAACATCTCCACCACGCTCGTCTCCATCACCGGAATCAGCAGCTACATAGTTCCAACCACATTCCGATCAATTCAATGCGTGTGTGTGTGAGAATCATAATTAGTAATTAATGATCAATAATGAATTACTTTGAGATTTTCCATGTGGAAAGTGGGGGAGATAATTTTGCGGTGGTGAGCCCACTTTTGGCCCTTGAGGCTGAGGAGGCCTTTGCCTTCGAGCTGCCGAACCAGAGGAGGGGCTTCGTTTTTCTCATAGGAATCTGACTTGGAGCTGAAGATTTCCCTTATGAGGTCCGGATCCGATACTGTGAGGCGCACCGTGGGTCCGAACCATATCAAAAATGTTGCACCTTTTTCAACAACCATCATCAAAACAAAACAAAAAAATCTCCCACATAAAGTACAATAAATCGTTAAGTAACCCATAATCAACTCGCCATTTCAAAAACAACACATAACTAAAATCAGGCTTTTCAGGAAATGCTAGTACAGCCCGCCATTAGCACCAGAGAAAACAAAAGGAAACACAGTTTAGTAGACCCTACTTCACAGAGCCACCAAACTGCATTGTGAAAACTCAAAAGAACCAGAACAGAGGAAGGAACAAACTAGTGCGGTATGAACGTACATACGAAGATGATGACTCTATAAGTAAATGTTCCTTTAGTATTAATATTATTATTATTATTATTATTACTGACATGGTTATAAACAGAGCAGCCAAATGATAATTATTAGTTTGTAATGAGACTACAACAGAGGAATGTGAAATTGTGGAGGAAGAAGATGATGTATACCATAGATTTTCCTCCAGTGGTGATAGAAAGAGAAGACGCGAGGGAGAATATTGTGAGAGAAAGGTGTAAGGGGTGGTTGAGAGGAAGCTCGGAGCATGATGTCGACGATTTCTCGGACATTTCCGATGAAGAAGCGATAAGGAGGGCCTCTGATTCCTTGCTTGGAGAAATGGAGTTGGATTTTTCTGGGTCGCCACCAGAGGACGAGGCCAAGCTTGAGAAGAAGAAACAGCGCTGTGAAACAGAGACACGCTAGCTTGATACAGGACAAGACTTCTTCCTCCATGTTTTGATTCAAAGCGAATCAAATTGAATCTCTCTGTGTGTTACAGAGAAGCTATAAGATGGTATCTCTCTCTGCTTTTGGTTATATCAGTGCCCTTTGAGCTTTTTAATAGAGTCCAAGGAGGGGGGGAGAGAGAGTGAAGGGAAAAAATGAAAAACAAAAAAGCAGGGCAATCGGCGTTGGGGCCGCCATTGGAATTCTAATTAAGGTCCAAAGAATGGGAATTAAAACAAAAAACGAAAAAAGTAAATTAGAACCCTTTTGGACTATCATGCCCTTGTTATTTTATTTTATTAGTTTTATATCCCTCCAACAATTTCACCCCATTTGAAAAAAAAAAAAAAAAAAAAAAAAAAAAAAAAATTATCGAAATGAAGAACTTCATTAACTGAAAATCAAACTAAAGATACTTAAACAAAGCCTCCAGAGACACCAGATTCTAACGAGACAAGCAAGAACGAAACACAAAAGGGCAACTACAACCAAGACCTTGTAGGTTGAAGGTGAGGAGCCAACTTTCATTCCACCATGATCAAAGGAAAGGGCAATAGAGAGTGGTTGTCCAAAGACATGCTCTCCCGAGCCCACCCTCTTTGATGCCAATATTGCTACAACATCAAACGCAGTTATAAATCCACCCCAAATGATAGAAGAGTGAAGAGACATTTGGGATTTGAGAACAAATCCTAGAAAAATAGTGATGATAGCATAAGAGAGTCAACATCCCACACAAACAAAGTTAACTCACAAAAGAAGGCAAAACCAACAACATCAAAACATCCTTATATGAAAAACAAGAAACAAGACATAGCAAAATCCTATAAGTTAAGAGGGGCAACCCATACACCAAAATCACTACCAGTGATATCCCCAATCCTAGGAGTTCCAAGAAGAGGAACTCATGGTGGCAGGGTGGTTGTAGGCCAGCAACCAACCATCAGAGAGAAAGACGACGCAAGATTCACCTCCTTCAAACCCAAGCATAGTCCATTCCATAGCTTTTGTGCACCCAATTTCGGATTCTTCAAATTCTTGACCCTTACAATCTTTGAAGCTTTAGCCACCAGCAAATTTGAATCTTCGATTTCCTTCAAAGTCATGGTCCCAGCTCCCTCCACGTCGTCGAGTCAAAATACATTAAGAATCTCGGCACCTTTCTAAATCATAGCCCCAAATCTACAAATCCCTCTTCCCATTCCAAAAAGCCATGTTCCAGTTCATCGAAAAGCAACCCGTAATCCTTTATCTCTATCTCTCCAAACATTTTCCTTCCCTCATTAGACGAAATCTCAAGCAAACACCAGTACCTACCACTTTTTGTCGTTACCATCTCTCTCATCGATTCAATCGACCCCTAGGAGATCGAGCAGGTTACCACTTCGACCAACACGGAAGAGATGAAGAGGTTGGAAATGGCAGCAGAGCAAGAATCTGGTTTTGGGTTTAAAGTGTATGGACGGCCATGTTTAAAAGGGGATGGATGGTTCATATGTTGGAAATTATACCCTAGTGGCCAATCATTGTACTTTAAATATTATTGTTATTTAAAGTATTTCTCCATTTTGTTATCATATCATTTGCATATTTATTATGATGATTGTATGCTTGGATGTATCATAAAGATTATCCTAAATGTCCATGGTCGGTCATCTATGCGGGAGCAAAGATGAAATAAGACCAGTATGACTTTGATGAGGTATGGAGATACGAATCAAAGTCTTAGACACTTGTAAGAGTACAAGGTGCTAGACCGACCCACTATGAGAAAGCTGCATGGATTAAGTGATAAGCTTATCTCATGTATAACCACGTTACAATACCCTTTGACCTGAGATCATCATGGATTCCTACATAAGAGTCGCTAATCTTTGACCTAGTCAAAAGTCACCTTTGACCGGGTGATGATAAAGGCTTTGATCAGGATTAGTGGTTTTCATGTAGCGGAATGTGAATAGTCAAGATGAGATTTGTCCCTCATATTTGTATAGAGATATTACTGGGCCCCTCGATGAGTAAGTCTTAGAAAAGTATGGTCATACTACGATGGAAAGGAGTTTCCATTGCAATTGTTAGACTACTCAAGAATCGAGAAAGTAATAGTCAATAACAAGAGGATGACACTATCCATATATGCTTCATCCTTGACCAAATTATCGTGTGACAAAAGGGACGTGGCATGGTTGTATAATAGGTTGCATCGTATCATCGATCCTCATATGAATTGGGTAGTCGTAGTGTCTTGTTAGAGGCCGCTTACGACTTGTGGGCTGGTATAGTGTTGGCCCACTGCTAATTTCATGTGGGCCTACAGGGTCACACACAAGAATAATCCAACACGAGCTATAATGTCCAGATTCATTGAATCTAAGATATGTCTAACATTTAATGAATACAACGTTTAATCTAGAGAGGATGAATATATATATATAATATAATATAAATTTGAAATTAATATTATTATTATTTATATAGATAATAATATTATAATGTAGTATTTGTTTTGTATTTAATTTATTTGATAAATTAAATAACTAAAACTAATAGAGATATCGTATCTCGGATTTAATTTGAATTGAGATATTGTATCTCAAATTTAATTAAATAGATAGATATCATATTTCAGATTTAATTTATGAAGATAAATTAATCAGCTAGCTTTTAATTCGGATTAAATAAATAGATTAGATTAGATTAGATCTGTTTGTTAGATTTAATTAACATTATTTTAATAGAATTCAAGTTTCAAGATTAATTAAGATTAATTTTGAATATTTAATACAGCCCATTAGGGTTTGAAAAACCCTATAAGATAATGAGCAAGTTGTATTGGATTGGCCGCAAGAGAGAAACCTTAGACGATATAGAGGAAAAGTTAGAGGCGCTAGCACACTACCTGTGTTGGGGTCTTATTCGTGTGGATACCGGTAGAGGGAGCTAGTTCATTCAGTTGGCTCCTAGCGATCGAACAAGACGCATACGACAGAAAGGTACAATTCTAACTACTCTAATTTAAACGTCGTTGATAGATCCTCCATTGGGATTCAAAATTTATTTTGATAAATTTCTTCCACTGCGTGTTCGAATCCTACAGTAGCATCAGAGCCAGATCAATTCTACGTTTAAATTGGGTTTATGTTCTTATACATGCGTTATATATGGGATATATATATATATATATATATATATATGCTTAACCAAATATTTGTATGTGTTTAAATTCAGTTTATGTTCTTATACGTTCAGGTCACGTTCTTATAGGATGACGCTCGGGTCATGTTCGGATTACATTCTTATAGGACAACGTTCGAATTACGTTCTTATAAGGCTAGGACGACGTTGTTTTGTGTTGTCTTCTGAAGTGTTCAGATTGCAACACAGAACAACGCCGTCGGATCCGAAAGATTTAAGAAGAAGGCTAGGACAACGTTGTTTTGTGTAGTCTTCTAAAGTGTTTAAATCGCAACACAGAACAACGCCGTCTCTCCCTCTGATTTTTTTTTTAAAAAAATGAAATAATTTTACTAAAAGAGTATTCCTTTACAAATAACCGGCTAGCGATACCGCCATAGCTAACTATTCGTAGCGCAATATAATTTAATCATGACACTTTCTGTTTCTTTCATATTGTATGAATTAACACTTGTTGTGATTTACTTTCAAAGTTGTTTGGATATGGTGAACAACATGGCTCTAGTTTTTACAAGGGTTGTAATGTTTAAATATGGTCTGCGTGCCATGCATTTTCTCTAAATATTCTCTATGTACATTGTCTTCTCATCTCACTCCCCTCATATGTTTAAACGAGGATTCTCCTAATGTAATTTTATTTTTCTTATTTATAGAAGTCCTCTCATTATCTTGAGAGGATTTTAGGTAAGGTGAGTCATGTTATGTCACGTTTTAATTATGCTTTTGATTAGATCATTGCATGTTTACTTTTGTGTTTGTGTTATTTGTATAAGATACAACTATCACTGCATTCATAAAAATAGAATTAATTGGTTAAACCCTTTAAATAAAAATCTTAAGTCGTAATGCCGTCAATCAATGAATACTTGTCAAAACTTAGATCGCTCATTTGCAAGAACCACCAAAGTGGATGCACTTGAGTTATCTTGGTAAGACAAGCGTGAGTAATGGTGATACTCACAACATTCATTATTGTTTTGACTTAATTGAGATTAACAAAACGGTTTTGGATCTCAAGGCATTAGATGGGATTAAACATACGGGTCATGTGATGATCGAATCCCATAAAGATCTAAGAGTTACATATGATGTAATTGGCAAAGAGGTTACCTACCTAAATAACTTGACTTTAAGCATCCTGCCAAAGCGGACTTAAAATTAAGCCAAACATGGATCTTAGCCCACTAATTATATTGAGGGTTGTTAATTCAGTGGGAGATTACTAACCAACTTTGCATATTTTAATTATAAAATCATGTCAACTAGTAATACTGTTACACTATCATTGCGATTAGTTCTTGAGAAGGACAAACTCAATGGGACAACCTTTCTTGATTGGTTTAGGAACTTGAGAATTGTTCTCAAGCACGAAAGAAAGGTGTATGTCCTTGATCAACCCATTCCTGACGAGCCTGCATCCAATGCTCCAAGAGCTCAGAGAGATGCTAAAGGTGATTTTCTTGGTAAAGTCTACTTATCTCATTTCTTGAAGGAAAATCTTTTGACTTTGCACTTGATTCTCTATTGATCATTGGTCTTATAATATACAAAGATTGAAATGAGCTCCAGAAGCTATCAGATATATAGTTTACATGATAATGTCATTAGAGATTTATTTGTGTTTGACTATACATTTAAAATGTGATGCCAGAATTTTTACTTCTCATATCTTCTAACAAGTAGACTTTCATACCAAATCTTCTTGTTAGTTCTCTTTGTGTTTTGATGATAACTGACAATTGTAAACAAAATGAAGTTAATGGTTTAAGTCAAAATGTTTTTAACTTGATCAATTTTTAAACCAGTAACCTTCTGTCATACTTGACTTGAGTTTAGAGTTCTAAAACTCGAGTCAACGCAAGACAGAGAGCTTTCAAAAGTATTTGAATTTATACTTGACTCGAGTCAGTCAGGGTTAACTCAAGTTAACGCAAAGCAGAGAGCTATCAAAGTATTTTAAGATAATAGTAACTCGAGCCTGTACTATTTGACTCAAGTCATAGTTTGTGGACTTAAACTTATTTTCAAAATAGAAGTCCCTGACTCGAGCCTATATCCTTTAACTAGAGCATAGTTTTTGGAACATATTTTCAAATGAATTAGTTGACTCAAGTTAGTCACTTAATAACTCGAGCTGATGTGATTTCAAACTTGTTTCAAAATGCTATTTCGAAGCTCACTTATGAAAGAAGAACTTGACTCAAGTGAACCGTAATTGACTCGAGTCATGCACTTGAATTAAACGTTTTAACCTTGAGCCTAAGTCATACAAAGACATCTTCATTTAAACTTCAAACTTATTTTCAAAGAAGATCATTCAGTGACTCGAGCCTAAAATGCTTAACTCGAGTCATGCACTCCAGTTTTCTTGAATTTGCCTCAAGTGCAAGGTATCCCTGTTTTATAATCACCGTGTCCGAAAATGCGAAATCCTCAAGTGTGATCTGTATACTTTGTATCATAACTCATTATTGTTCCTAACTATGTTTAATCAATTTGTTAGTGAGTTTCAGATGATCAAATATATGATTAACTAAAGATTATCCAAAAAGCACGTGATTACATCAAAAGCATTTAATGCTGGTCTAGAAAACGAAGCACGGATTTGGCAACTCATTCTCTACCATTCCAAAAGCATTTATGTTTTATTTCCTCCTTTAAATGCCAGATCATCCAACGGGAAGAATATAAGAAATGTCAACCAAGAATGTCTATGGACGAATCAAGCCTCGAGCCATGAACTTTCCAACGTCTAACGGCTATTTATTATTCTCAATGGCTTCATTGAATCTTCCAATGGTCATTAAATGCCCTCACCATATATAAGCTGAAGCATTCAATTCGTCCACCAACTCAGATAACCAAGAAACAAAAACCCTCAAACGATCAAAGTGCTTTTACTGTTTCACTCATCTGTATAATATCTTTGAATATTCTAAACTTTAGTGTTTATCTATATGCTCTTTTAGAGAGTTTATCATTGATTATAAATCATTGTAAGAATCTCAAAGTATTGGGACTTTGAGATTGAGTTATTTAATTACAACTTGTAAGGGGGAGTGAATTCTAGTGAGAGGATTACTTTCGAGTATATAGTGTGTAATCGATTGAAGAGATAGTGGAAATCCTAGAGTGTCTGGGGACTGGATGTAGGTCAAGAGTTGAGACCGAACCAATATAAATCATCTGTGTCAATCTTTCTCTCCCTCTTTGTTATACTCTGTTATTGCGCCTGTTTCTGGGAGTTTCGAAAAGATTTTTTAAATCCCCAATTCACCCCCCCTCTTGGTGCTATTCTGTTCTACACTTCTAATTGATCATATTAGGTTTCTTTCTTCTTTTACTTCAATATGTTATGAATTATTCATATAAAATAGCATACTTGAAAAACTAGGGGGCTAAGGTTGATTCTCTTATTTTGGTTTTCTTTCTGGGTTTACACAGTGCTCTATAATTTTTGTTTTAGAGGTTTTGGATCGGGTTTGTCTATGGACCCTTTTCACTGGCTCCAACCTTGTATTGGAGCTGAGTTTCCAGTGGATGAATCCGTATTTTAATTAAATTTTTAAATGTTTGTGGAATTGCATTTAGAAGCAATTTTTTCTCTTTGATTGATATTGGAATGTTGCTTCCTCAAGCCTTCAATTTATCGGTTCAAAGCATGGCAAGGCTTTCCCATTCTGCTAATGTTATATTAATTGAGATTGGCCTCCAAACTAACTGCACATTAGCTCATCTTCAAATTTATTGCAGTTTTAGTGTATTTTCTTATTATTTGGTCTAGCCAAATTTCATATCCTTAAATTGTGAGGAATTTGTAAACCAAGCATAATGATGTAGTTTACACTAAATTCTGATATGTTGCATTAACTCTAAATGCTGATACATTGCATTATTTGGACATAAATATTATTTTCAATGAAGCAACCAGCCTCCCTTAAAGATCAACTGATGATTAGCTTGGTCTCAGTAACTGAAAATAATGACATAGTATTTAACCATTCTAAAATAAAAATACCATTGAAAAGTTATTGTCTTACATTGATTAAAACAAAATGATGCTGACAAAACAAATTTCATATGCTTATATACCTTCTGCTGTCAAATACCAAATTGTTGTCATATAGCCTATGTGTTGTCTTACACTGATTAAAACAGAATAATGCTGCCAAAACATGTTTCAAAATGATGCTGCCAAAACATAATAATGTCTTACATTGTCTAAAACAGAATGATGGTTGAATGACTAAATTGATCGAATTTGAATTGTTATTGCAGGTATTGGTTGCCGAATCCTTCATGCTAATTAAACATTGTTGATTCACCTACTAGGAACTAATGGGACATTGATGAAGTTGTTATAGAATTTTGACCTTTACCTATGAAAAAGGAAGAAGCAAGAAGCAAGAAGCAAGAGCAATGTAGGTGTTAGCATATGGTCATAAAAAGTTGTAATACTATATATTTGATATAATACAGAGTGTATTAGAAAATGAGATTTGTATTTGGCATCTTCATGTACTATACACATTAATTTTAATAAAAGTGACATTTTCCCCTCAACTTGTGCACATTCCTATTTCTGTTTTTTTTAGTACCTGAAAACAAAATTTCCTCTTCTAATGCTTCCAATGATGGTGTGGGAGCCTATAAATCATAAAGACAAAAGTAAGCATATTATTAACATGAAAAAGCATTAGCATACATATTAACAGAACAAATCACAGTGTCAATTTAATTTTTGACAAATAAATTCACCATCATCATACTAGTAAATGAATGACATTAGATAATATAAAATAACAACAGCTAGAATGACATTAGATATGAATATAAAAAAATTTACGACAACTATCTTTTTTTTAAAAAAAAAAAATTTATCAACGTCTTTCCCTAATAGCCAAAGCCAAATTACGAACAACTTTCCTCAATAGCCAACGTCTATCCATATAGCACTGAAACAACAAGAGCTACAAAATCAAAGCAACCATCTTTTTTAAATAAAAAATTACATATTTTTATCTTACTTTGTTCTTAATGATTTCTCCAATAACCAAAGCCAAATTAGACTGAGCCTTTCAACACCCTTTTTATCAACATCTTTCTCATCTCAGAGACACTACCTTTACTCCCTGAGCTTTCCAAAGGCCGTCCATTTCCGCCAACTTGAACGCCATCATCGTCCTCCTCCCTTAATGACGGTGGAACCGCTTCGACAACAAAACTAAGCCGGTAACTAATTTTTAAGTTCAAGCCACTATCCATTTTTGGTTTTTCAAAAAAATGGTGATGGGAAAGGTTCCCGCCACGGTCAATGATGATTTCGTGAGCAAGAATCTGGTTCTGGTTTTAATATGTAAGGATGGCCAAGATTAAAATGTGATGCAATTTTTTAAAACTCATGACGTGTCACTTTCTAGGCCCTCTGATGGAATGAATGGTTAGGATGGAAGGATACTGAGAAATGAGGATAATTTGGATACTGAGACAATCTGCTCCCCTAGGAGAACCCTAGACATTTGGAATTGACTTTTTTCTTTCACTTTTCTCTTATTTTACTCTTATTTACCCTATGCTTAGATTGAGAGAAAATAAGATTTAGAGGAAAAACTATAAAAAGATTATCATAAGTAATGTGGTAAGAGCTAACATATTTTATTTTCTTATAGTAACATTGTGATGTCTCTCAACCAAAAGAACTCATAAATGAATGTTGGATGGGATATGAGCAAAATTTTAGAATTTGAACTCTTTTAAAAAAGGTATGGATGTGTCTAACATAAATTTCCACTAGGGTACGTGTGGATTGGGATTTGGCAGAGGGAATCATGAGATTAAATGACAGTGTGTGATTGTTGATTTCTTTTTTCTTTTCTTTTTTTCTAATTTGACTTTTGAATTTAAAATCAGCTTAAAGCATAAGCCAAAATTTCTTACATTTTGATTTTTTTTCGCCATAGAGAGGGAAGAAATTTCTATAATGGGGAGAGAAGAACTTAAATGCATAATGAAGGTGTGAGGGCTAGGTCCCAACTTCCTCTATTGAAATAAAAGTTAAAATTACTCCAAATGGTCTAATAATTCCAAATTTATAAAAATATCTACAAAAATTAAATAATAAAATTAAGAGAAATTGGGGGAAAATCCCCAAACGGAAAATTAATTGGTGAGAATGACGTGATAAATTTTTATTTACGAACAATGACATTGCTTTGAGTTATGTCATTCTCACCAACTAAATTTTCAATAGGCGACTTTTCCTCAATTTTCCCTAAAATCTAAGTAACTTAGTTTTATCAATTTTTTTCCCAATAATACAACAACTGGTTTTGTTTTTATAATTTTAATTTTTCTCTTAAAATTATCACATTATATATTTTAGATTCCATGTTTTGATAATAACAAAACTTAAGGAAAGTGTTTTGTAGGAGAATCACTGAATTACAACATAAGAAAACCGTTTTTAAGAAATGTAGTGGTAAATCACTCGAGTGATGTGAAAATGTTAGAATCACTTGATCACTTGAGTGAGCACTAGAATGATGTGTAGATGACAGAATATCATTAAGAGGGGCTGAATTGGGGATTTTTTTTTTTTAAAAAAAAAAACTTTCTAATTTTTCCAGAAATGGCGTGCTAAAACAAAGTAGAACAGAGAGAGGAAGAGACAGCTGGACACAAATGATTTATACTGGTTCGGTCACAACTCTTTGACCTACGTCCAGTCCCCAGACTCTCTGGGATTTTTCACTATCCTTTCAATCAGTTACACACTCTGTACTCGAAGTTATCCTCTCACTAGGATGCACTCCCCCGTACAAGTTGTAAACTGATAACCCAATCTCCAAGTCCCACGACTTGAGATTCTTACAATGATTTAATAATCAGAAATGAAAAACTCTCTAAAAGATCATATTGATAAACCCTGAAGAATATATATCAGAAGATATTACACTTGAAAGTGAAGTAGTAAATACAAGTTGATCTTTTTGCATTTTTGTCTCTCTTGGTTGTTGAGAATTGAATGCTTCAACTTATATATGAAGGAAGCAATCAATGACCATTGTAAATCTTGATACAACCGTTGGGAGGATTAAAGAGCTGTTAGGTTGAACCAAGTGAGTTTATCTTTGAAGCTTTGAGTCAACCAATATGCCCAGACATTCTTTGCTGACATTCCTTGAGATATATCTGTTGGATGATCTTGGCATCCAGATATGGAAAGAAAGCATTAAACCCTTTGGAATGTGCAGAGAATGATTTGCCATATTGGTGTTTAGGTTTCTGAACCCAGCATTTAATGCTCTTACATCATCTTTTGCTTTATGTTTAATCTTTAGTTTAACATTCGTTTGATCATCTGAAACTTACTAACAAATCGATTAAACATAGTTAGGAATAATAATGAGAAATGATATGAAGTAGATCATACATGAAGATTTCGCAAATTCAAACAAGATGGTTTCAAAATAGAGACGTCTTGAACTCAAGTTTGTTCAAGCAAACTGGAGTTCCTGACTCGAGTTTACCCTTCATGACTCAAGTCTTATGATTATCTTCTTTGAAAATAGATTTGAAGTTTAAATAAAGATGTCTCTGTAAGACTGAAACTGAAGTTTAAAATATTTTACTCAAGTGTATGACTCGAGTTTAGATCTTCTTTCAAAATGAGCATCGCACTAGCATTTGAAAACATTTTGAGATTGCGGAAACTCGAGTTATTAAGTGACTAACTCGAGTTTAGGACCTTTTTAAATTGAGAATAAATTTAAGTCCACAAGCTCAAAATGGAGTTTAGAAGAAATAGGCTTGAGTCACTTTATGTTCAAAATACCTTGAAAGCTCTAGGTCTGACAAAAACTCGAGTCTACCAAGATTGGCTCGAGTTTACTTTAACAAGAAAAACATTGATAACTCTCGCCTAAGGATAAACTCAAGTTTAACAACAACTGGCTCGAGTTTTCTTAAATTTTTTTTTAAAAAAAAAACTTTGAAAAACTCTCAGCCAAGCTTAAACTCAAGTTTCCATTTAGTAACTCGAGTCAAGTTAAGTTCAAATAACTTGACTGACTCTTGTCAAGTGCAAACTCAGGTTTGACAATACTAAACTCGAGTTTGTCTTTGACTGTGAATTTCCTGGTTAAGTTTGAACAAGTTTCAGCCATTTTTAACTTAACCAAAATCTTCATTTAAGTTTACAATTGTCAATTATCATCAAAACACATAGAGAACTAACATGATGTGTTCAAACTTTATCACTTTCACTCCACTACTAGTAAATGAGCCAGTGATGAAAACCTTTACTAAACACTTGAGTGAGCACTCAAGTGATATCTTTTGAAAATGATCTTCACTACAAAAGCATCCGGAAGTGACTCTTTATTCTTCTTTGAAGATCACTCGAGTGAAACCATAATTTGTCATCACCTCCACCTCACTACAGTAACTCAGATAGTGATCCTATTTCTAAAATACTTTTTCCAAGAGGATCATTCAAGTGGTGTCTTCTAAATTGCTTGGCTTTCAATTCAGTACAGTGAATCAACGAGTGATTAGATTTTTCTGCAAATACTTTTAAGTTGATCACTAGAGCGATGCCTTCAAATTCACATCACTTTCACTTCCCCATGGTGATTCATTTAGTGATCACTTTTTTTTTTCCTAAAAATATGTTTAGAGTAAGCATTAGAGTGACCCTAGCAAATGTGCATCACTTTTACAACACTACCGTGATTCAAGCAGTGTTTAATATGTTTGAAAAACTAAGTGCAGAAAGATCACTTGAATGTCAAGAAAGTGTCGCATCACTTTCACTGCACTAAAGTGAGCTTGGCAATGATCTGATTTCTTCTAAACTAAAATCAAGTATGATCACTCAAGTGACATTATAATTGGTCATCACTCTTATATCACTACAGTGAATCAAGGGGTGATTAGCTATGCTTTCAAAATCGCCTTTCGGAAAAAAGTGAAAATCACTTGAGTGATACCGTCACTAAGACAAAACAACGTCTCGAAAATTGTAGTACTCATTCAAATCATTCTTAAACATGTTCTTTTTACTTCTAATTGATTCCTTACTTTACTAAACCCTCATTTGAACATGTTTCATGTGGTTAATCATGGATTAACACAAAGATTAGGAAAAAAAAGCACTTTTGTATTTGACTCATTAAATGCTTCATTCCTCAACCAATCAAAATTCTCTCTGTCTTCCAATAGCTATCTCAAATGATAGAATAAGTGACTTCACACTCTCAACGGCTACATTCAAACAATAAATAATCATTAATTCTCTTCAAACTATTAATAGGCGAGTATTGAAAACGAAGCAACTAACACTCTGCTAGAATTCACTTTTTCATTAATTTCTAAGTCTTGTGCTATGCTCTTATGATATATTCTGTACTTTAGTGTTTATTCATTTTTTTTCTTAGTGAGAGAGATTCTACTGAAATATTTGTTGCTGTTAAGTAACTCAAGAAAGTGAGAGCTTGAGTGTGGGCATTGATTAACAAGTGTAAAGGGAATTGAGTGTTCTTTGAAGGAACTTGTTTATACTAAAGTACCAAGAGCCCGATGAATCTTGAAAGGATAGTGAAACTCTCAAAAGGATTTCTGAGGATAAGACGTAAGTCGAGTGGTTAAATTGAACCAGTATAAATCTCATATGTCCATCCCTTTGGTGATATATCTCTATCCCTAATCTCTTCATTAAGTTTTGGTTTAAGTTTAAAATTTTAAATATCACTCAATTCACCCATCTTTGGTGAAAGACTTGAACTAAGAATATACATATAATATAAATATGTATTATTTAATAAATAAAAACATGTCATTTTAAGTTATTTTGCATCTAAACATGTTTTTCCATTAATCATCTAAACAAGTTTCAGTTTATTAAATCGACGTTTTTCACAGAAGTTAATCTAAAAATAAATTGTTTTACATAGTTTGACTCCTATCCAATTATAAGTGTACAAAAGTCATTACAAAGAAAAATCACTTTTATTACCGCTAATCCAAACACACATAAAAGTTGACATCTCAAGATACTTTTTTTTTTTTTTTTTTTTGGGGGTCAAAAACTCAAGATACTTCTCAAGAGATTTACTTCTGCAAAAGTTCAAAATTGATTGCTTGTTTCATTTTTATAAATCTTAGAAGTCTAACTATTTTTAAAAATAAAAATATAGTATTTTTAATACTAAAGATACAAATAGCCTTTTAATTGAATTTCATTTTATAATTTTTGAGAAGATATTTAGAAACATAAAATAGATACGACGCATACGGTTAGAACTTACCTAGGTTTTACTCAATAAGTTACTTCTCGAATTGAAGTAATTAATTTACTTCTCTAATTTTAGGGAAAGTGTTAGACTTAATTTTCCTTAGAAAGTCGAGCATTTTAATGAATCAATTAAGTTAGACAAATTTCACTCCCCAAAAATTTAACTCCTCCTCCCTACTTACTTACCCCAACCAAATGACCCATACATCATGCATTTATGCCTTTTCTTATTTCATATTTAATGTATATATCTTTTTTTTTAATAAAAAAAAAGTATAATGTACTATAAATATCATTTTTCCACTGATACTTTTTCCAAGAATATATTCTTAATTAATTGATTTTTTTTTAAAAAAAAAAAAAAAAAAAAAGTTGAGATGGTTTTTGTAACATCTCATTTTCAAAAGCAGTTTTCAAAAGCAGTATATATTTTTTTTCATATATCATTAGAGTAGAGCATCGGAGCGATTGAGTAACTGATACTTTTATTCAAAATGCCGTAAGTCTGGCTGATTACGTGCGGTTCGTGTGGATCGAGAGTTTTCAAAGTAAATAACAACGAAGAAGTCTTCGATCGGGTCTCCGTGCGCTCTACTTGCCTTTCTCCTCGGTCCTCGGTTCTCCTGAACCTGACGCTATGTTAAGAGCTGAGGTTCAATGCCCATTGAACCTCAGGTAATGGTTAACCTCATGCTTAAATATGACAATATATACATGACAAATATTCATGATAGTAGCAATCAATACAACAGCCCATAACAGATGTATGATTAGAAATACATAACCACGTATGTAAGATAACAACCACGTATGCTACAGCAATAATTAGAACATAACCTCGTATGTGACATAACCACGTATGTAAGTCTTAGTCGATGAACACAACAATCATATATGATCATACAATAAGCATTAGAGCTAGTGTTACTGTACGCGAACGTACCTTCGTTGACGGTATTCGATACTTTTGATGGAAAACAGTATTTTTGACAGCGGCCCGACAGCGGTATTACGGCGGTACAACAGCGGTACGACAGCGATATGATTATCACAGATATCCTATAAGGATAATATTTATCAACATTTAGCAAAGATAACGGCATTTTAGGTACAAATTACCATTTTGCCCCTGACTCCCCTAATCGACGGAATTTCGCCAGAGCTTCGCTATTGTGACTTTAATCTTCCAAAATTTTGCCATAACTCTTTCCCCAACATATTTTTTGAAATATATATCATATTTAACCCAAAAACATGATATCTACAATATATTGGAAGATTAAAGATCAAAACAACATTCCTACTATAACTACCGAACAAAACACCGAAGCTTAAGACTAGGGACCGAAGAACTTACCCAGGGCTTCGCTACACTTTCTCCGGACTCCTCCTTCTCTCTAAAATCTCTCTAGGATTCGAAATTTTGGTGTGAAATGAGAAGAAGAGGTGTTGGCTATTTATAGAGATTTCTGTGACACTATTCACACCTTTTTCAGATCGAATCTCATCCGTTAGATCTTGTTTTTACACATGGCTTCATCTTGGCCATCCTGTGTCTCCCCTTGCCCCAAAAGTCAACAAGATGATGTCATGCATGATGTCATCCTGTTGCTTTATGTGACTGTACCGATAAAGTTCCCTGTTCGGTGTTCTTATCGCGTAATCTCAGCGGATCTTAAAAATACAAAGAAAGACAAATTTCTCGAAGGTCTAGTCTTCCTCTTTCAAAATACCTGGTTTAACTAAATTTTTGATCCCGTTAAGGGTATTCCGTTTACTGCTTGAACATTTTCGGACAGACGCCATCTTACGGAAATAACTTCCCAGAGCACCAACTTCGGACAAAATTCACCGGTTTATAATATGTCCCGACCTAAGAAACCTAATTCATGGTTTGTCACAACGGTCTTGTTTTCTATGGATTCTCGTTTCTACTATCTCGCCCTTTTTCTTATTTACTCTGTCTCTTACTTACTCCGTTGGTTTCAGAAATGACTTCAGAGATAGCTCATTCCGAGATAAAATTTCACTTGTCTATATTAAGTCCAGATGTTATTGACTTAGTTCATCTATTTTGAGATAAGATTTTATTTCTATCGGTTCTCATTTAGCCAACTGGTCTTTCTACCGAATATATTATTATTTAATTACTTAAATATCTAGATATTATTTGAAAAATCTCAAACCCTTTTCACACTAGGAATTTCGGCTCCCCCTTTTTTATTTGTTTTTTATTTATTTTTTAATTACTTAATTTATGCCTTAATTATCTTAATTAAGCAATTATCCTATGCTTAAACAATTAGCCACTAATTACTTAATTAGTCACTTACTAATTGTTGATAATTTTCTTAATTAGGATTAATTATTATCTCACAACTATTTCACTGACATTGGTATTTTATATCCCATGCAAAATATTAAAAATCATGGGGTCACTTATGCTCCCCAAAATTATATTTAATTTTGCCTCATTATTTTTCAAGGAAAATAATCCCAAAAATTCCTAAAATTAGAGACAACATACTTTCTAATTTTTAGCAAATATTTTATTGTCTCATGGGATTTATCATAATATTTTCAGGCCATTTTATGCCTCATAAATGCATTTTAGGGAGTTTTAGCTCTTTATCTCTTCTAATTTTAATAGAAATTACCCTAGAAAATAAGATAATTATTACTTATTATTTGAAACCACATATTCACCTATTTTCAATAGGTATTATTTACTAAATTATGATACTTATCATAAATACGATTTTTAGGGTATTACCGTTTTTATCAAAAAAATAAAAATAAAAATTAGATGAGCATGGTATGAGCATTTCTTTTAGGGAAAATGACAGAAAAAGAACATTTAAATTGTAAAATACTAAATCAGCTATTTCCTATAAAATGAGTTGTGAATTGCTTATCAAGTCTCTTCATTGCCATATCAATTCTTGGTAACTGATTTGCGTTTAAAATTCTTTTTCTATCATTTTTCCTTTCTTTTACATAACTAGTAATGTAAAATCTGAATTAAAATATATGTACGTCAGTGCAGACGTTTAGTATATAAAGGCACTATGAGTTCAAATTATATTCTAAGGAATAATTTATTTGATGGAAGGTAATTAAATAGAGAAAGAAATACACCATCCAATCCCTTTTATAAGTCACTTTTCTAAGAAAGAGTGAGTGATCCTTATTTTAAGTCACTAAACAGTGCAATACTTATATTTTTTTTAAAAGATTACCCCTATTCAAAGTTATGTAATAATTTATGATTTTAAATATGCGTTAATTTTTTTAATTTTTTTTCCAAATAAAGTTAATGCCTTAATTGTATCTTATTCAACTTAGTGAGATTGTTATGTTGAAGGTGTTTTATAATAAGGACTAAGGAAATTATATAGGAAGAATGGTTGGTAAGAGGGGTGGTTGTTCCCAGAAAGAGAGGAGAGGGAGTCCACATTTGGCGCTTATACATATGTGCTTATTTATGTCTTATACCTCTAATTAGAGGTATAAGCAATTTTTTTTTTAATTTTTTTTTATATATTGTATTTATTTAGATTTAAATCATATCTTTGCTTTTCGAGATGTTTTTTGCACCCAGATCTCAAATTAATTAATTTTCATAATACCGGTGTTACATAAATACGTAACCGAGAATTAATTAATTTGAGATACTTGGTGCAAAAAACATCTCGTGTCTCGAAAAGATATGATTTAAATTTAAATAAATACAATATAAAAAAAAATTAAAAACATTGCTTATACCTCTAATTAGAGGTATAAGCACATAAATAAGTACCTAAGTATAAGCACCAAATGTAGACTCACGGAGAGGTGAGGGGAGTGGATTTGGAATGTTTCTCTTAAATTGGCGCACATGGAAACAAAATGAGTGTAGTTTTGTGGGGATATATATGCTCTATACTTCCCCAACACTCTTCTTCCCTATGTCTTAATGCTCCCAATACATTTAGGTCCCTCTTGGGGGCCTACATTATTTATGCATACCCCTCTTCTCCTTCTCCTTCTCTCATTGTATGATACTATTAATAAGAAGAAGAAGAAGATGATGATGATGATGATGATATACCTCTAACTTAATATTACATTATCCTTCTTTGTTATAAGATCTCCATAACCGAATTACTTAATAAAATTAGTTAAAAGTAATAAATTTTTAAGAATTTTTTTTTAAAAAAAATATGCCCTTATTTATAAGTGAATAGGTGAGGGGGAGAAAAAAGATGAGCCAGAATGTATGGGAAAAAAAGATAATGAGAGAGTATATTAATTAAGTGTAAATTGGGTAAAAATATATTAGATGTTCAAATAAACTCAAAGTGGATCATATAAAGGAAGACAATACAATTCAAAAATTGGGATATTATAATAAGGGATGGAAGGAGTATTTAAAAGACTCAACATATTTTCGTTAAAATTTTGAGTTCAAATTATGTAAATTAAGGGTCTATTTGGTGAGGGATTTGGAGGGGAGGGGAAATTTTTATGAGTTGAATTTAAAACAATTGGAATAGTGTAGATACAAAGTTTTAGTCAAGCAAATATGTAAAATAAAAAAAGTAAGAAAAATTAATCAAAGACTCAACCCCACTTCTCTCATTTTTCAAAAGAAAAAAAAAAAAAAAAAAAAAAACTTTCCGCTCACTGACCCTCCCCTCATACCAAACAAGGGATTGGTTGATGTTCTTCAATTCTGCTAAGTTTCATGTTCTGTTGTTTTTTCAAAAGTATTTTATAGATTGTATTTTAGGATTATGTTGTTTTATTGTCTTATTTCTATTTTGTTTTGGCTTCGGCGATTAGTGCACACTTTAGTTTGTTTTGGTGATTAGTAAAATTGACTTCGTTTGGCCAAAAAATTATGTAAATAAAAAATCATAATGTTTTCAAAACAGTTCTTTTTCCAGTTGGACCTGACTTAATTCTTTTTTCTTTTTTGCCAACTGACCTGACTTAATTCAAATCCATATTAGTTCTTCTTTTCAATTGGATTTTTTTTTTTTGCCAACCTTTTCAATTGGAGTTTAACCTAATTATAATAGACATTAATTAATTATGCTTTCCTTAATTAAAACCTTACTTGATTCGAAGTTAGGTTATTCGACAATACATATAATCCAATTGTTTGTTAAAAAATATCCCTTTACCAAAAAAAATAAAAACACAATATTCTAGAAAACTGTGGATCAATGAATTTTTGGAGAATCTAATTTGGTTTAAACCTTTGCTCGAATTATTTATGTCTCAATCCTTTGAGATGCAAAACTTTAAATATAACAGCCTTATGGGTAAATCACCACCACTAATTTACACTACGACCCACAAAAACACATTTTTTTTCAATAAAAATTGCTCCAAGTTATTTTATTAAAAAATAGAATTGAGGTGTATGTGACATTAATGAGTTGTAAGAGTTACTTAATTTATAGAATATATAGGTGCATTATTAAATTATTATTGTGTTTAATTATTATTGAGAAAGTATCAACAGGGGTATTTTAGGAAGAAATTGACAAAACATAGAACTTTGTCTTATATTTAGGACCAAAACCAACTCTCAAATATTGTCCTATAATTAGAACCGGAGGGAGTATACACACACACCTTTTTCTCAATAAAAATTGCTCAAAATTATTTTATTAAAAAATAGAATTGAAGTATATATGACATTAAAGAGTTGCAAATTATTTAATTTATAAAATATATAGGTGTATTATTAAATTATTATTAAGAAAGTATTAATAGGGGTATTTTAGGAAGAAATTGACAAAACATATAATTTTGTCCTATAATTAGAACTAAAACAAACTCTCAAAATATTATCCTATAATTAAAACCAGAAGAGTTTACACACACCTTTTCGTCCTGAAAAATTACAAAAGAGAATGACAAAGTAGAATATGCAATCACTTAAAAGAAGCAATATATATATATGTGGAATATTTCGAAAATGGCCAAAATTATCGAACCAAGAAAGCCTGCAGCTGACCAGGGACCTTTGCTTGCAATTATAATTTTCCACTGTTTTTCTTTCTCACTTCATTAAATTTCTTTTTCCCCTTTCTCTTTTGGTAATTTCAATCGCCGTTTTTCATTTTTCTATACATTTAACTCTTTCAATGAAACCTGTGCTTCTGCTTCTGCTTCTGCTTCTGCATGCTCATTATTTTTACAGTTCAAACATCACACACACACACACATATATACACATATGCATAATACATACATGTGCTTCTGCTTCTGCATGCTCATTATTTTTACAGTTGAAACATCTCACACACACACACATATATATATACACACACACACACACATATATATATATATATACACGTACATATATACAGATACATATATATATTAGATGCAGTTGCACTATGTCTCGCGTGACATCTGGAGGAGGAATCTTACACTATTTGCTTTAATGATTTGACATCAGAAAATGCTTTCGCGCAGTCAATTTCCTCCTTTGCATTTTTTTTTCTTTCTCTAGATTAGAATTAGTAAAGTGGTATTATTATCAAAAAAAAAAAAAAAAGAATTAGTAAAGTGGGTATACGTAAATGCCATGTTGGGAGAAGTATTATAAATCTATTGTGAGAAATTATCATTATATGGTCATAAGTTATTATCAAACTTTTTGATGATTATGTGTGTTTAGAATAGCGATGACAAAAATAATTTTTTTTGTAATCTGATTTTTACAAACTTGAGATCGTGTAAAAGTTAACTTATGTAATGTGATTTATGTTTAAATTGGTGGTTACATATATTGAATGATTATTTTGAAAAAGAAAGTTTAAATGGAAAATGATGTGAATATTATTAAATTACATATATATTATATGTATATATATTTGAAAAATACATAAAAGCAAGTTTAAAGGTACAAGACTGAAAAAAATACATAAATTTTATAAATAAATAAAAAAGTAATGTATTATTGGGAAAAAATTTACAATACTAAACAACTTAACATTTTTAGGAAAAATTGGAGAAAAACCTCCTAAAAATTTAATTTGGTGAGAATTAAACCTAAATTAGAGTATTGTTATGATTTTTATATAAAAATTTATCAAGTGATGCTCATCTCAATTAAATTTCTCATGAACTAAATTAAAGTACTGTCATGATTATTAACTTTTAAATGAATTTATATTTATGCAAAAAATTTCACCTTTAAGGATTTATAATAATGAATAGAATGGTTTTTCAATTAAAAAAGTGGGACTCAATATCTTTTTTTATAAACTGGTTTTCTTTTTCTATCGTGGAAAAACTAAAAGCAAAAAATTTTTTTTTGACTTTATGGCTTACGCTGTCTTTTTTTCCCCAAAAGCCCAATTAGGGAAAAAAATATATCAAGCATCTTTAAAAAAACCTTATAAAAAATATACTTTTAGGAGGGGAATCTTTTCATTTAACCTTGTAGTAACTACCCCTTATAATATTTTCTAAAGACATGGATTATTCTTCTTAAAGCACTGCGTTAATTGATTACTACTTACTTATTCGACTTATACGCATATCAAAATTTGAAGTTTAAGCTTATAAACACGTTAATTTAATTATAACAGATTCCCTTATATAATTAACGATTTTGTATGCTAATATAATAAGAGAAAATATCGTAAAAAATGATTACAAGAGATGTTAATGGGAAATAATGTCTATGATCACTTAATATAATATGTGATTTATTGTTAATTTTATAAAAGGCTAAAGTATATATTTGATCATCTATATATACTTGCCTCAAGTATATCATTTTAATTTCTTAAGTTTATAAAGTATACTTTTAATCCTAGGTATTTAACATCATTAGTCTTATTTAACGAAAAATAAAGACTTATCAAATTTAAGTTATGAATGTACAATTAAATACGGACACAGAAATTTTGCATTTTTATTCTTATTATTAAACATAATATTTTGATATTTTTAATTATGGAAATTAAAAAATATTTAATATGAAAACAACCCTACATTTTTGGACCTGCTCATTGCTACCTACCAATCTCTCATCCCAGCAATTTAAAATTCTCTTAGAGCGTTACAGGGCTCCACAGGCCGTTGGATGTTTTCTCGACCGACATAAGATTCTTATCTATCTCACTTCCCCAGCTCAAGTGCTCCTGAATTCGTACACCCAGATAAAACTGAAACCGTTGTGATTTCATTTGGGCGAACTCACATAACCTGTATTTTCCGGAAACATATAATCTCCTCATCTTCTTCTTTTTCTCATTATCTCTCAACAAAATTCATCTGCGCGTTAATCGGAAGATGAGAGAGAAAGTAATATTGTGACATTTTAGATCGATTGGACGAACATAATTTAAAAATTAAGAAGGATGATGAGAAAAGAATAATAAGAGAAACTCAACCTGCATTTTCTTGAGCAAATCAGAACTTCACGGCTGACCCCATGAACGGATTTTCCTAAATTCAAACGTGCAAGACCCGCACAGGATTTGAGCACGAATGCGAAAAGTGAATTTATTAGGCAAAACACAGAAATTTTGCATTTTTATTCTTATTCTTAAACATAATATTTTGAAGAAAAATATAAAAATATTACATTAAAAGAATAAAAATAAAAATGCAAATTTCCGTTGTCAATGTTTAAATTTGATAAGTCATCATTTTTAATTGCACAGTGATAACTTAAAATTTGATGCATGAGTCATCATTTTCTATTAAATAAAACTAATAGTAGTGTTGAGTTCCTATGACTAAAAATGTATTTTATAAACTTAAAAGATTAAAATGATACTTGACTCAAACATAAAGAAATAAACATATACTTTAGCGTTTTGTGAAATGAGGACCAATTGAGAGGAGACAAATTTTGCTTGCAGATTGAGGGAAATGAAGAGGAGAATTTTTTTTCATGAGTTTATTTTAATTAAAAATATGGAAAAGGGGGTTACAAGCTTTTAATTAATTTTTTACTCTTTTTATCTTATATATTATCTTTATTAAAATTTTATTAACCCCACTTATTCATTTCTTTTAAATTAAACTTATTAAAAAATTTTTTCCTCCCCTCCTCTCCATTTCTCTCAATACCAAACAGACCCTAAGATTAGGGACAAAGCATGTAATATTATCATGGGAAAATTTCATTGCATCCCCTCTGTAGAAAGTTTATATCCAATAGCTTCTAAATTTTTTTGAAACCTCACTCTAGCCCAATGACCAAATTGAAATTAAAATTTGTGGGTTAAAGACAAATTGAAACCTTACTCTAGCCCAGTGATACCCTTTATTTTTAAAAAACAATTAGGGTCAATAGTTGCCATAGCGTAACTGTAAGGTTACTTACATGTGACTTAGAGATCACATGTTCAAATCCTGGAAACAACTTCTCCGATTGTAAAGGTATATCTATCTATCCTTTTTCATACCCCATCTAGTGGGAGAATTACACATTGGACCGCCCTTTTAGGGTCAATAGTTGCCGAAGCTCCGATGGCGGTCACTAAAAATTTTTGTTGTAAATTGCCTAATTTTAATTAGTTAAAAATCACTTTAATCCGATTGTTAATTCATGTATGGACACTTCCACTTATGGGACTTGTTAATTTCCTCATGTTTCTTGTAAATCATCTTATTCTAATTGTTCATTTATATATGAACACTTGCATTTATGGGACTTGTTAATTACCTTATATTTCTTGTAAGTCGCCTTATTTTCATTATAAATTTCCTTATTTCAGTTTACTTCCATTTTATGGGACTTGTTAATTTCCTTATTCTAGTTGTTAATTCATATATGAATTAACAAGTCCCATCAATCCAAGTGTGCAGATTTGAATGAACAACTAAACTAAGAAGATTTACAATGAAAATAATTAATTAATTAACAAGTCCCATAAATTAAAATGTTCTTAAATGAATTGACAACTGAAATAAAGAGATTTACAATGAAAATAAAACAATTTAATTATAAGAAGGGTTAAATATCATTTTTGCCATGGAAGTATTGGTAAGGGGGCAATCAGCACCCAAAGTTTTTTTGGTATCATTTTTGCCCCGGAAGTTTACAAAAGAGAGCAAATTTGCCCCTGAAGTTTTTTTAATGAGCAAATTTGCCCTGAAAGTTTTTTTAATAAAAATTTGAAAGTTTAATGATCCAACGGTCAAGATCAACCGATCGGTAAAATCATTATGTTTGTAAATTTTCGGGCAAAAAATGATATCAAAAAAACTTCGAGTCTTTAAGTCTTGCCCCCTTATCAATACTTCTATGGCAAAATTGGTATTTAACCCTTATAAAAAACATAAGGTAAGTAAAAAGTCCCACAAATGAGAGTGTTCATATATATATGAACTAACAAACGGATAAGATTTATGACAAAAATAAGGTGATTTACGAAAACATAAGAAAATCAATAAGTCTCATAGATGGAAGTGTCCATATATGAATTAACAACTAGAATAAGGAGATTTACAACTAATATAGCACAATTTACAACTAAATTGATAGTGTTCTATGGCTGATAGTGGGATCCAGTGACAATTGGCCCTTTTTTAAAAGAAAAAAAAAAGTATGAGCACTATTATCTTTTCACCCACAAATTTTGATTTGATTTTGGTATTTGGAGTGCATATCAGAAATTTTAAAAGTTTTTAAGCGCTATTGGATATAAATTATCTACAATGGAGTACAGTAAAATTTTCCCAATTATCATTCACATCCCATTGACAACAATCATGATATATATGTGATTGAGGAGAAATATGAAAAAGATTAAATGTAAAATTAAATATATTAGAATTTGATGTCAGAGTCTTCTTCACATGCAATCAGAATGTTTTATAAAAGAAAATTGGGGATGTGATCGATAACTGAATTATCTATCATAAATGATTGATTGATATCCCTTTTCTTTTTGATCCCTCTCCAATTAATTAATTAATTAGAAATTTATACTATGAAGTTGAAAAGTTTGAATTAATTGAAGTAGCTCTCTACTCTAAATGTGGGCATCTAACAATCAAATAAGGACAATAAAATGATTGATATCACACAGAGAAACATGCACCAATATAATCTGGATTCAAAATATAAAAAACAAGAACATGAGTACGATTGAAATTAAGTTTTGGAACTATTATGGAAAACAAATAATTGATTTCAATGATAGACTTGAACCAAACTCCAAAAATATAATAATTCACAATTATTGACTCCAAATACGGATAGGTGTGTGTGTATATATATATCAATCAGTTCTACAAGCATATCTTCTAGCTATGTCTAAAGGTGGAGTCATGAATTGTAATTTAGGAGTGAAAATTATAGAAAAAAACTTAGTGTTTATGAAATTACATTTTAGCTTTATAAACATTTTAATATTTTCATTTTAGTTCTCTACGAAACTTTTAGTGAGGATTAAAATAAAAATATTAAAAATTTTATGAGGTTAAAGTATAAGTTTTTGAACATCTAGGTACTATTATATAATTTTAGAGGGCAGGGCCACCCCTAGCCCCCCAAATTCCGCCTCTGGCTATGGCTATATCGGAGTATAGCACCTACAATAAAAAAAAAAAAAATCATGGGCATGCATTCTTATAAGTTGGCCGGTAAAGATATATTAAGAGAAACTATAATTTTTTTTTTTTGGTTGAAAATTTTTAGGTAACGAGCTGAGCTCACATAGAAGTCACGCGCAAGCCAACCACTTGTTCAATCACATATACAATTCAGTTATCTATGATTCACATATTGTTCTTTGGGTAGAGCATATTAACTACATAATGATTAGCTCCAAATTTTGTGCCTTACCTAGGTATGAAGATGTCCCTCTCAACACCGCGACGATCTCAAAGATTGAACTCATTCTCTTTAGTGACATTGTCTAACTCTATAATTAATTAATTAATTAAGGGCTATATAGAAAATTAAAAAGATATGCACATTACGAGCTAATGTCTACTCTCCATATATCAAATTTCTCCTAATTTATGATTACTTCATCCTCTAAACGACGTAACGCCCGCATGATTTTTACATATTTGTAAATAGGCATCCACGCTTGACCATCACTATTATTTGGTGATACATACACATACACATATCATTTATAGGCGATTCTTTATTTTCCTTATAATTTAAACTTTTTAAGAAAATAGTCTCTCTCTCTCTCTCTCTCTCACTAAAAATTCCTCATTGACAACAAATTCAAAAGGAAAAATAGTAAAGCAAATATCTTACTAGTAAAGAGGAGAATACACATGGCCTTTTCTTTTTGGTGAGACTCAATATAGACTAACCATCCGAGCAAAAAAAATATAGACTAACCATAATCATCTTTTAAAAAAAATACTTACTTGATATTTGTCTTCAATATAAGAATTAAATAACTAATTTGCTGATATTAGATAATTAGTTAAGTTAATTATTTGTAATAAATTTGTGTTGGATTCCCTAAATTACCCTACTTAAGTAGTCTTATGCATCAAATCTATTCATTGACAGAAACCTTTTAAAATGTGAAATCAATAGGGATACTTTGCTCACATTTAATATTTGACAGTTCCTCCAGCATAATTACATCCAAGAAGAGGATACCCATGCCTAAGAAGAAAAAAAACAGACACTTTAAAGGAAAAATTATAAATTTTGGAGAAAAATAAATTGATATTTGATATTTAACATCAAAATGAACCCATTATCTAATTTTTATATTAATTACAAAAAGCAGTAATTAAGTTCTTTTATTGAGTGGTCGAATATGGGAAAAAAAGCCCAAGAGTCAGTTTCACTATATCAAGCAAGGATTATCAAAAGACAGTATATTCCCAAAACAGATTCTTACCAACAAATAATACATTTCTAACAATTGATATCCTTTTCATTACTTCCTTGGAAGCATAAGGAGTCATAACGATTACGTAAAAAGGTTTGGATGAAAAATTAATATTCTTAAAAGCCAAACAATCACACTCACATACACACATACACATATGACTTTTCATCCTTATTACTCCATTCGGTCTTAATTATGTAAACACTTTTATATTAAAAATATAATTAGACACTTTTATAATTTTTAATAACTTAAAAACTTAAATAGAAAAATAACGTTTTATAGCGATGATGATTTGTGCTTTGTAGCATAGCTAGCCACATCGATGTCAGAAGCATCAAGTCATTGTGTAGTTACATCAAAGTTGGACAAATATTTAGATGTACACCGAGAACTTGTAATTATTAAAACAGCTGCCCTGCACAGCGCATTTTCAATCTTTTTAATTAAAAAAAAAAGTGATAAATTTGATGAGAGTATGTTAGATTAGTATGGAGAAAATGATAGAAAAATACTAGTTGAATTTTAAAATCTTGTTTTTAACAATAGTAATAGGATCAATAAGAATAATAAAACAATTGACAACTTGTTTTATTAAAAAATAACATATTTGAGATTTTGAAGTTCAAGTGATATTTTCTTAAAATTTTTCCATTAATTTATTCATTTGATCAAATTATTGTTCACAATTGTTAAAAATTTATTTATTAAATACATAGTTATCTTTAAGGAATTCATAAGAAAAGTTTCACAAAATTAAGTCCCATTATTTAAGATACTACTTTTTGAGACTCTTGAAATTTAGAGCCTTTTTTTCTTTCTGTTTTTTAAAACAGTTTTATAATTTTTTTTTTTTAAGTTTTTAAAGCTAAAACAAATATGTTTCGATAGTTGTTTTGAAAAATATGTTTTTGAAGTGATGTAGGGATGATGTGGCATTGGCCATTAAAGTGGTGTTGATAGTATATAAATGACGGCCTCAAAAAATAAAACATTGTAAACAAAAACAAGAAAACAACTATTAAACAATTTTTCAAACAACTTTTTTTAAAAAAAAAAAATTGAAAACAAAAATACTATGTTTTTTTAAAAAAAATAATAAAAATCAAACAAGTCCATAATATGATTTAAGAAAACATATCCTCTGATTTACATTCTGTTGATGAAATAAAAGATATAGAATTATTAAGCAAGTCAAAGTGTATTTTTGAAATAGAAATTGATATAATGTAGACAAAATTATATATATAATCACTTTCAATATATTTTACATAGATAATAAGACCTTAAATTTTATTAAATCTTTCTTAAAATTCAATAAATTTTCAAATTTATTCCTATTTAATACTTGGATTAAGTAGCAATTTTATCCTGGAAATTTTTTTGGGTTCAATTTTACCCCAGAAGTCTAAAACGTAGCAATTTTACCCTCCACTAATAGTAGACGCTGACGGCATTAGCGCACACTCGAGTGTGTACGAACAATTTTTTTTCCTGCGCACACTACTAGTGTGAGAGTGTGCGCTTTTGTGCACACTCACTGCACGTTAATTCCCATATTTTGATGATCACAATGAGCAACATCGGACTTCGCAAAGGAAGAAGCAAGGTAAGACAATCATGCCCGAAGCAATCTTCAAAAGTATCCAAAAGCATGACCTTGCCCGAGCAAGGTCATAGTCTTGCCCGAGCAACGTCGGGTCTCCGAAGGAAAAACAAAGCTCAAAGTGATCATGCCCAAGCAACGTCTCGAAAGCATAGGAAAGCATGACCTTGCCCGAGCAAGATGATAATCTTGCCCGAGCAACATCATGGCAAAGGCAAAAGAAGTTTGCTCAAGCAACACCCGAAAGCAACAAAAGCACGAGCTTGCCCGAGCAAGGTCACAAGTCCGCCCCGAGCAAGATTGAGACGAAGCAAAATCGAATCTTGCCCAAGCAGAGAAGAATGCTTGCCCAAGCAAGCCGCCCGAGCGAACGAAAATCTTGCCCAAGCAAGAAGCCTCGCTACCACTCAAAAGCAACCTTGCCCGAGCATGGTGAACCGCTTGCCCGAGCATTATGCCCAGTGCAAAGAAAAATGCCTCGCCCGAGCGTACTTATATTCGCTTCTTAAAATTGCCTCGCATATGAAGGATGCCCGAGCACACTTTCTAACTTGCCCGAGCAATGTCGAAGGAAAGTAACTTTTGCTCTAAATAGAAAAGCTCGCCCGAGCATATATATCATCATGCTCGAGCACTATGCCCAAGCAAGCATATTGATCCTGCCCGAGCATCAGCGAGTATGAGGGGTAATAGCTAAATCCTAAAGTCTTGCTCGAGCAAATCTGAACTGTTGCCCGAGCATAATTGCCCCTATTTTAAAACTCGTTTATGAGCTATTTACGAAATCATTGATTCTATCTTATTACTTCAGATTATCATATATTAAGAATACCAAATGCTTTTAACCGGTGTGTTGATATGTTTCAGCTTAATTAGACACAAGTTACCAAAGATTTAAAAAAGGCAATTTGGACCGACAAGGCATTAAATGAAGTTGCTCGAACCGAGTTAAGTTGTTCGATCAATGTAAAGCTTCTTCGACATTCTCTTTGCACATTAAATGCTATCTCACAACGGCTATGCAAAAGAATGAAAGAGAATGTCAACTCGATGAATCAAAGACAGACAAAAACAACCTACGACGAGAATTCCTTCCGTCTAAACGGCCACATTCATATGTCTCAACGGCTACTTAAAAGAACTTCACCAACGGTCATTAATTGGTCACATCTATAAATAGCCAAAGCATTGAATTCGGACATCTACCGAAACGCCGAGCAATTAATGTGCATCTAGATTCATTCGCTGTTTCATCTTGTCATATTAAATTCGAGTGTTCTTCAGTGTTTATTATAATCTGCTCGTGAGGAGCCTTTTAAACACTTATTCATTTCTTTCAAGTGAGTTATACTTAAGGTTGAGGAACCTTAAGTGAGGGTGTACTAACTACCACTTGTAAGGGGGAGTGGAGCGACCTTCCTTCGTTTACAGAGTGTGTATTTATTTGAAAGAGTAGTGGAATCCCAGGTGTTCTGGGGACTGGACGTAGGTCAGTGATTTGTGACCGAACCAAAGATAAAGTGCTTTGTGTTCATCTCTCTTCTCTCGTCTCATTAGTGTATCCTGTATCATCGCGTGTGTTTCAAGAAGAATTTTTCATTTAATCACCTATTCACCCCCCCTCTAGGTGATATTCCACCTTCACACTGCACCTCAGTGTGCACCAAAAAAAAGATTTGTCTGTACACACTCGAGTGTGAGGTCTCACACTCAAGTGTGCTAACCCCGGCCGTTAGACATTACCTTATCAAAGAGGGTAACATTGCTACGCTTTGATACTTTCGGGACAAAATTGAACCTAAAAAAACTTTCTGGGTAAAATTGCTCTTAAGGGTGTGCTTTTGGGGCAAAATTGCTACTTAACCCTAAATACTTTTACATGTTATACTTTATAAGAATAAAGTTAATACAATAATAAATAGAAGTTAAAATAGAACATTCATATGATTTTTTTTAAACAATGTGAATAATAAATTGGACAAAAAATCTTCACTCTGCCATGTAAATAAGACTTGAGGAGTATTTTAAAAAGAGTTAACGAGTAATCTTGTTTTGGAAGTTATTACAGATGGACAATTTTGCTCCAAAAGTATATAAAAGATAGAAGTTTTGCTATAACTATTATCCTAGTTAATTTTGATCATTAATTGATCAAATATCTTAAACGACAAATCCACATGTTATTAACGTCATTTTTGTTAAGGTGAAAATTTGCCTGAAAGTTTTAAATGTAACTTTGAAAAAAAATGAAATAGATAACATATGTGTTTTTCAGGCAAAATTTGAAGTTTAATTAATAAAAATGATGTAAATAATATGTAGACGGTTAACTCAACATATTTGGTCAACTAACGATCAAAATTAACTGAGATAACTGTCTGAGCAAAATTACACCCTTTTTTATATTTACCG
Organism: Acacia melanoxylon; assembly: GCA_019022615.1. Lineage (NCBI taxonomy): Eukaryota > Viridiplantae > Streptophyta > Magnoliopsida > Fabales > Fabaceae > Acacia > Acacia melanoxylon. Next base: position 5,243,141 of record JAFJYJ010000030.1, on the reverse strand, counting down.
GTTAAAATTGCCTTTCATTGACAATTTTTAGAACAAAATTATCCCTTAACCCTTTTAAAAAAACAAGAGCAAAATATACTTGGGTTTTAGCCAAACACAACTAAATGTTCTCAAAAGTTGTTTTGCAAAATGTATTTTTGTAAAAGTGAAAAAAAGTAATAAATCAACATTTTTTTTTAATAATACTCAGGAAAATAATAAATCAACATCTATACAGCCTGGAGAAGAAACAAAAGACGTATAGAGGCTAAAAGGTTTGGCATAAAAGATCCAAAGCAGATACTTTGAATAACTTGAGCACAGAAAAGTGAAAACTATATAACGTGTTTTCTTCCACGCAATGAGGGTCATCGCTGCCCTGCCTGCACCCTCACTATTATTCACAGTCCTTCCTCCAATCATCATCCTCCACGTGTCATCCAATCATTTAATCTCTCTGCCAACTATCTTCACTTCCTCTCTCTATCCCACTACATCTCTCTGTCTCAGTACTTCTTTTCTTCTTCGGCATCATTGCTCACATGAAAGCTTCGAGACTGTACCAAACTGATCCTGATCCTCAAGTATTATCCAAAACTCAGCGTGAGGATATAAAAGTAAAACATCATTAATAACTCCAAAGCACCCTTTTACTACGAATCGTAAGGTTCATTATAAGGACCCGGATTGCCTCAGAATCCAGTGATCCCTCGTGTTCGATCCGAGTTGATTGATCTGCATATTTTTAGCACCCAAAATTTTTAAAAATCTCTTTGGACGGCCCAGATCAAAGGATACTGAGAAATGAGGAGGGGAGAATACTGAGAAAATCTGCTTCCTTCATTATAAAGCTTCCTTCATTATAAAGCTCTCTCATAATAAGGTTCGTTATAAAGCTCTCCCATAAATTTTTAATATTAGGTTCATTATAGAGCTCTCTCATAAATTTTTAATATTATTTATGCACTTTTCATTTATCCTTAATTTTTTTTTTCAAATCCTTAATATAAGACATATTTACTTAATTTAATTATATTAAGGAAGTAAGTTTTATGATAAATATTTTCTAAAACATTCTATTTATCTTTCTTAACTCCCTATTCCCTTTCCGCTATAATTATTGTTGATGGATGCTTAATAGGGTTAAATAAAGAAAAAATTAATAAATATGAAAATAGGTCTTGTATTTAAAACCAAAATCAATTTCTTAAATATATCCTATATTAATGATTGGAAGAAGAATTTTATATTATACTCCTTTGGTCCTATTTATAAAGCTGATAGAAAAGAAATTTTTTTGGTCATATTTATGCGGTAGATGGAGAAACTTTCCATATAAATGTACGATTATACCATTAAATTACTATTATATTGACTTTATTTTTATGTGATATAATGTATATTAAATATGTGTAAAGTTGAAAAGTTATTGAATTTTAAAGCTAAGTTAATGAACTTTAAGATGTTTTTCATTTGTGTGAAATATTTAGAAGTTCTTTATAAATAGAATCACAGGAGTGTGTGTGTGTATGCGTTAATATAAACCTCTCTCATAATTTAATCTTTGTTTTCTTATTTGATCAATGTTATCCCCTTTTGAAATTTAAAACACAAAGGGTTTTTACTTCTTATAATAAATACGTTTTACGAGATTTAAACTTGTGTTTTTCTTTTTACAAGGCAGCCACTTAATTACTATCTTAAACAATATTCCCTCTGGTCCTTATTATAAGGCACCGACTAATTTTTCTCACAAATCAATAAAAGTAGTTAAAGTCAATAAAGTTGTCCTAGAATATAAGTAATTTCCAATATTACCCCTACAATTACACTAAACTCTAGTATTATATCAATTATTACTCTTACACACTATTCTTATTAATTATGGGAAGACATGAAAAATAATAATTAATGCTCATTAAGAATAAGTAAGTACCATACAAAAAAGACCAAACAAACTTGCTAGTTGATGCTTTATAATAAAGATCAGATGAAGTATTTTGTTATTAATTTAATATTAACTGCTGTTGTGTGGTTGATGTTTATTTTTTTCTTATATTTGTAAGAAGATTAAAATTGAAGATTTCACTCAAAAGAGACATTGGGCATCTTATATTTTAATTGAAACAATTATTAATTAATTGTTTTTGTTTTTAATTATAATGTGATGGAGGGAGAGATTAGGTGAAACCTAAAAGGAAGATACTGAGACAGAGGAAGCTGACAAAGAGTATGCTGGGAACAAGGAAAGAGGATCACATGGTTCCAAAATGTTATTTCATTCAGAGAGAGAAAGTAAAAGCAGCACTGTCAGGTTTGTTTTTCAGTACACAGAGATAACAACCTCTGCCAGTATAAGTCACATATATAATATTATATTTATAATATTTTAAAAGGTCATAGATATTGGCAACATTTCGTACTTTTAAATGCAAAAGGTAAATGTACGTATGAATATATTATTATATATAATATATAATATAATTATGAGGATATGTATCCCAGCTAGCAAAATTAAATGTTATTAAAATATATATATATATTGTGTTGTTTCTCACACCACTACCATATCCCTCGTGAATCGAGGACCTGCGTTTCACTTTTTCAGTTAAGGAACAGTAATCTATCATGACTGAGTCACTTCTATACTTTTATGTTTTAATTTATTGTTTAAAATATATATTTTTTTCCTTCAGCCTTCACAAGATTTTCATGTAACAGTAATTTATTGTTCTTGTTCATATGCATGTCTGCTTTTATACACAAACGAAGCGAAACACAAGGTGCTGCATTTCATGCTCCATGTTTTGTCCCTTTTAAACCATCCTTGTTCAATTATGTTCCTTTTCCAACGTCTTGTCTTGTATATATATATATATATATATATATATATATATCAAAGTTGTCTTGTACCCACAACTAAGATGGATGATTGAAGAGTCAGGGTGGATAATTTAAGGAATTAAACTAATTGAACTTTAAAGAATCGATGTTTGGAGAGAATTTCTGTAGTGACACACAAATATAGAAATTGTAAATTGTGATACATGACGGTTACGAATTTTCATGCTTTAGGGTTTCGAACCAGGGCGCTATTTTTTCTTCACGTAGATAAATTATAGTTTTGAACCGTTATTTATTATAGACCTATATAACGATTATAAGATAACACTCGTTATATATTGAGGCATGGATGGTGAAGTCATGATATGCGCATTGCTATAATAATAATTGATGGTCACACGTAAACAACCGTAATAATATATGATAATGCTTACATAATGAATAACGGTTCCTCTTTAACAACCGTTATATACTGATAATGATAATAGATTTATTTAACAAAAGTTATATATAGTTGACATAAATAACGGTCGTTAGATAACAACCGTGATTTATCAAAGCTACTTTTTTTTGGGGGGGGGGGTTGCTTTCGATATCCCCCTGCATAAATACATTTGTACAGAACGAAATCACCATATATTTACATACATTCATATAGAGAATAATACCATCAATCAGAATATATTTACAGTCATTCAAGTACATGTATACACTATTAAAACTTTAAAACAAACAGATCATCAGTATTAAGAAATTTACAATCATTCTATATGTATTTATTCTCCCATTGATGTTACACAGATGTCATCAACTCTTTAGCTACTTCTTTGATTTGTGAGTTGCTAAATATCGTGCAGGAGGCCTTAAAATACTGTGCCAAAAAAGAAACAATAGATAGAAGTTAGATATTGTAATAAATAGTTGACCCAATGTATATATGAATGAAATGAGAACAAAAATTTGTCAGTCATAAACACAAATGTCATCAACTCTTTAGCTACTTCTTTAATGTTGTTGCCTTGTTGCTTTGGGCACTATAAGGAAATGAGAACACAAAGTTGTCAGTCATATTATAGTTATTAGTGAATAATATATATACCTTCGGACACAACCATTGGAAAAAAGGCATTTGTAGGTGCCATTAGTGACCTTATTCTTGGTGCACTCGAGACCATTTTGAGTGTGATAATTGTAGATAGCTCTCAGAAGGTACAGTATAAAATTATATATATAGAAACATGCAAGATGAACTGAATTATAAGAGATGATGAATGGATAACTTACTAGATGAATGTCTCTTGCATGTATGGTCTCCTTTATGGAACCCCGCCCATGTAGCCATAGTACCAAATCCTTTTGTGCATTGGATTTATGACTATGAGCATCTAGTGATGCCTAAGTACAATAATAGACCAAACCATCAAGACAATTACAAAATAAATAAAAACTAATTGAAGCAAAGTTAATGATGTTCCCACCTGTGGACCTAAGGCACAAAGAAGTAAGTGTCACTTCTGTCTGGCGCCTTCATGATTAATTCATCCCCTAGAAACCTCGAGTGTTGTTGTTTGACATCTTCCTTCATATAGTCACCCTGAAACTACTACAAAAAACTCTTTTAACGTCCGTTTTAAAGCCCTTTTTACGTCCCTTTTCAAGGGGACGCCTATGGGAGCGATGTAGCTAAGTCTGTAAATAACGTCCGTTAAAAAAAGGACACGTTTTAAAAAGCAATGCCGTAAGGCCTTTTTTTTTTTTAAAAAAAAAAACCCAAAACAGACGGCGTCATAACTGAAAGAAACTAAAAGAGATTACAAATATGAGAAATTACATATAGCAAATTCCAAATGACTGAAAGAGATTACAAATCTAAGAAATTACAGATATCAAATTCCAAATGTCTTGAGAAAATACAGATAAAAAAGACGATTATGGGAGCCTAAAAAAATAATATTGTGGGAGTCTAGAGAAATTACAGATTTGGCGACCTAGAGCTTTGTGTTGCATTGCAGCCTGAATGACATCGACAAGATCGAGAAGAAAGGGGAGGAAAAGGAGGCGAGGCGTCTAAATTCCAGGGAAGAAGGGTGAGGATGAGGAGGCAACGTGTCTGAGAGACACGATGGCACCGATGGCGAGGGATGCTTGTGTGTTTGCGTGCGTGAGTGAGAACGAGAAGACAAGCTCGAGAACGAGTCAAGGAGATGCCGACAACGTCGTCATCAGCGAGGGAGGTAGGGGCAAGGTGAGATAAATTGATTGCACAACTTGGGCACTTAACGACGACGATGAGGGGGAGTGACGAGGAGGAGGAGGATCAAAGGCGAGGAGGAGGAGCGACAACGACAAAATTGAAGGGCTTTTGGCGACTGAAGGCAGAGAGGGCTGGGGTTGAATCGAGAACAAGATGAATTGATAAGTGAAAGGTAGTTTGAAAAATGAGGAAAGTGGACTTGCAGACATGTAAGAGGTTATGGGGTAGAGAAACCATTATGACTTAGGCGTCCCAATTATAAATTAGGACGCCTAAAGTCAATTTTAAATTGGGGATGCCAGAATATTACTTTTGATGTCTCAATTTTGAAAGGGACACTAAAAGTCCATGCTTTTGGCGTCCCTTTTCTAGATTTTTGATGCCTAAAGTATACTTTTGGTGTCTGTTTATGTAAAAGGGACGCCTAATATGACAAAATTACATAATTTTAAAAATTCCACCGCCTTTATTTATTATTTCCTTTTTGAAAAACAAACGTTTTTTTAGAGAAGTAAAATCTATATTTTGTAGTAGTATGGTTATTGAGATGGTTAAGGTAAATGAACTTGATCTTGTACTGGAGGCTGTGGGGGCAGTTATGGTACAGGAGCCTGAAATGTTGAAACCAACATATCAAAATGTAATCAAAGTTTTAAGCAACCAACTATTCAATCATAGTTGAAGAAATGCCTTAAAAGAAGTTAATAGAGCATGAACTTGCCATGTCCTTATTTAGGACCACAGAAACAAGCTCTTCACTTATAGCTTCCTCTTGGTTTGGTTGGTTGAAGACCTCTTTCTCAAATTTGATCAATGAAAAAAGGTCTAAAGCAAAGCACTTGTCAGCGAACTTCTGGAGGGACTTTCAGGTATATTGACAAACAATCTTATTCTGTGAGGAAGACTTCCTGTATTGATCATTGAGGATAAGATGCTTCCTCTTCTTGGACTGAGTAGGGGTCTTAGAAGTGGGGGGCTTGGACTGAGTGGGGGTCTTGGAAGGATGGGCTTGGACTCATTAGGGGTCTTAGAAGTTGGGGGCTTAGACTAATTGGGGGTTTTGGACTTGCTAGGAAGCTTCTTTTGAGTGGCTGACTTCTTTTAAGTGGGAAGCTTCCATACTCTAAGTAGACAGCGAGGCCACACAATGAATCTGCCCGTAGTCCCTTCTACTGTATCCGTGTCTTTGTTGGGCACATGGAGTGGATAGCTGGGGTTGATATTGATATTGATTTGTACCTTTACATGTTTAGGAAGGATAGGCTCTTTATGAAGCGTGTTATCCTCCGGGCGGTTGAACAAGTTGCCTATTGCAACTGTATGGTGTCCAGGGCTATCAGAAAAACACTCAATATCCACTAAACCCTTAGTACTTGGGCTGCCATTTCCCCTTGTTGCTTCGTAGAACGTTTCTTCATCAACTCCTGTGTGAGAAACTATATTTGTTCTTGCATTTCATCACACTATTTCTGGAGCTCTTCATACTTTTTGTCTTGGTTATTTCTTCAATGTTGCTAGTGACCATAATATTTTGTCTTCGTCAATCCAATGCAGGCACCCTTAAGAAGACTATGATAGTCAAACACCAACGTCTTACAGGGATATGGCTTGTTGTGCATTTAACATTAATGTTAATATTGATAGTTAATTGAAGACATTACTTCCATGAATCGAGGGACTATATTAATATTTACCATTTTATCTACAACCTTTTTCACCTGAGGATCGTCATTAGAGCCTTCTTTATTTTTCCTTGCTACTGACTAAAGCTCATGACAGGGAGATCTACTATTGTCCCCACTCTTAGCAGCCAACTTTTCAGTAGTTCAAGCATACCCAATTTACCCTCCCTTATAGGGATACTTATTGTTCTTTACCCTTTTCCTATTCACGTGGCTTGATTCCTATGAAAACACATAACACTCAACTTAATATTTAACAGATATATGTGTTAGTTACAACGAATCAACCAAGAGTGGGGTGAAGTGGGTGGATTATAAAAATTAAAATGATCTTAACCAATAATTAAATCATGAAGGAAAGGTTAGAAAGATATCACCAAAGTGTTCACAGAGAGTTATACTGGTTCAACCTTAATCTCTTGACCTATGTCCAATCCTTAGAGAGCTTCTGAGTTTTCCACTATCTTTCAACGATTACAGAAGCTTAGAGTAATCCTCACTAAGACTCACTCCCCTTACAACTGTAATCGGACAACCACACTTAAGGCTCCACTACCTTGAGATTTTACAACAATCAAGTGAATAATAAGAACTCTCTCACAGAGTAGATATATGATCACTGAAGAATGGAATATCAAAAGATATTTTACAAAGAATTGATAACAATAAATGACCAATTAATTTGATCGTTGGTTGGTACTTTGTATTGAATGCTTTTCGTATTTATAGTTGAACTCCATTAATGGACGTTGGAGATGCTTCAAACTATTTGTTATGAAACTTCAAACTTTCTGTTAGACAAAAACCGGAGTCGTTGGAAGATTTGAGGATATGTTGCTTTCGTATTGCTGTCGAAAATCTTCATATGACATGCCTTTGGTTTAAGTTGACCAAGGAAGAGTCGCTTTTTCTTTTGTCAGAATGGGTATATGAGAACATGATCATTTGACCTACTTTGAATTGCGTTCCGTGTGTGTGATCTATTTTTCTGCAACCACATTTAATGTTTTGACACTATCTTTGCTTTTTGAGAATTTGCACGAAATCCTTTCACTAATCATCTGAAACTTGAAGAGAGAGTATCACCTAGAGGGCGGGTGAATAGGGGATTTCAAAATTCTTTTTCAGATTGAAAAGACGAGCGATAAGAACAGAGATAGAGACAAAGAGAATAGACACAGAGAATTTATACTGGTTTGGTCTAACTCCTTGACCTACGTCCAGTCCCTAGACACTCTGGGTATTTCACTAATCCACAAACACAGATACAATTACACACTATGTACTCGAGATGATCCTATCACACTAGGACTTACTCTCCCTTACAAGTTGTAATTGTACACCTACACTTAAGGTTCCTCAACTTTAAGATTTAAACAGAAAATTGAATAAGTGTTTAACTCCTCACTGAGTAGATAAATGATAAACACCGAAGTACAGAAAAATATCCAAAGATATTAAGAGAAGTTAATGAAACAGTAAATTGTAGTTGGTCGAAATGGATGCGCAGAGTTTCGATAGTTGGCGGAATTGAATGTGATGAGCTTTTATACCAATCTGCCATTAATGCCGTTGTGAAGCTTTGAATATAGTCGTTTAGTCTCTTCAAACTTTCGTTAGGCACAGGTGATTTCTGTTGGTATAATCGACCGTTGCTTCATTAAATGCGTTCGCCGTCGATGTACTTGTCCATAGAAGTTTGCTCAGAATAATTGCCTGAATAAGTATACCTCGAAGGAATGATTTAGTCTGCTATGAGGTTTCATTTTGTTTGTTGGCTCTATTTCTGAGTTGCATTTAATGCTTCTGACACGTCATATGGCTTTTCGGCTAATCTCAATTTAAACAAGGTTAATCAACTGAAATCCACTCAAAAAGATGATTAGAAGTAATAGAAATGAGTTTGAGTGAGATTAAGAATAAATAGATAATGACCCATCATGATTAGAATTGAGATTAACGATATAGCAAAGTGTTCTAGAATTCTGAAGGATCTAACTCAAGTAGCATTCTAAATTACTTGAGTAATATTGCATATTTTCAAATTAAAAACCAACTGGAAAGATATTACTTGAGTATCAACATTTGTTACTTGAGTAATGTCGAAGGTATTCAAAATAGAAGCCTCTGTAGCATGTAGTGATATTACTTGCGAAGCATATATATGTTACTTGAGTAAGGTTCAAAAAGTAATATTGAATAGCTTAGCGACTGGAACCAAAATAACTTGAGTAACATTTGGTTACTTGAGTAACATTTCTGTTACTTGAGTAATATCTAAATATTACTTGAGTAATATTTTGTTACTTGAGTAATTTCGAATAGCTTCTCAGAATAATAGCGTCTTGAACCAAAATTACTTGAGTAATATCTAGATATTACTTGAGTAACATTTTGTTACTTGAGTAATTTTGTGTAAGTTAAAATTGATTATTCTAGCGGCGATATTACTTGAGTAACTACTTACGCTTGCTCGAGTAGCTATATTCGGCAACCTCTGAACTTACCTTTGAAGTCGACATTACTTCAAGTAACACCAAGAATTACTCGAGTAATTTTCTACTGATTGCCCAAACAATATTTTGCATTCTGTGAACACTCAACAACTTCATTAGATGGGGATTACTCGAGTAACTAAAACAACTTACTCGAGTAATTATAATCTTAACATAATTAATATTTACTGATTCAAAAACATAATTTCTTTTCAACAAAAGGCTTTAATCACTTAAGTCTTGTTATCATCAAAACTCCGAGAACCAACATTCTCCCCCTTTTTGATGATGACAACACTTGATAATTTTGAAACACGTTTGAAAAGTTTTTGAAATCAGTAAGTCTAGTATAGTACAAGAATGCAAAGAAATATGTAAGAGTAATATATGAACTTCATTCAAGTGTAAACGTTAGTACAATATATATCAAAATATAAGTGTAAGCGTTAATACTAATAGAATTATATAATCAAAAGCATAAAAAAAGACATAAGCAAAATCATCGTTTCAAATCAGCAGATCACTCTCCCCTTTTGTCATCATCTACAGAGGAGGGAGGATGAAGAGAAGGCTCAATGGAAGGAGCAGGAGGCTCAGAAGAAGTCTCAATAGATGGCCCAACGACAGTAAGAGGCTCGACGACAAAAGCAGAAGGTGCAAACTCAGGAGGCACCTTAGGAAGAGCAGATGTGGATGGCCTAGAAGCAGATGCTGGATGTTGAGAATGCAACTGTATACCAAGTTCATCCAAGGTTCTGTCAAGTTGATAAACATACTGCGAAAGGGATTGAATCTCCTCCTTTAATTCATTATGAGTAGCAAAACAGGCCTGAAAGCTTGCTGCAATATACTTGGTCAATTTTTTGAACTCAGCTCCAGTAGTTTTTACCAAATTGGCAGTGAACTTCTGGAGAGTATTCATGACATTGGTAACTTGATTGGCATTATTGAACAAAGGAGTGACGGCATCATGAATAGCTTTTTCAACGGCTTGCTCCAAAATATTTTGAATAGAAGCAGTGGCAAAAGATAGAGCTGCAGTAGAGGCACCAGCCTGAGAAGATTGTTCCTCATCAGGAACCTTAGACGACGAAAGCTTGGAAGGACCTTCAACAACTTGCTTATCCTTTTTCTACTTCTTGCCAGAAACCTCAGTAAAAGACATTCTCATACTTATCATATGCTTCTTGCCAAAACGCTGAGGGAAGACAACCTTGTCATCAGATAAATACCATATATTGTTTATGGCCAAGATGCGAGATACTAGATTTGGATAGGGAATGGTGGCTTTCTTCTGATTTGGAGCCTGAGATACGAAAGTTATCATCTCATTAATAATCCATTTCCCTAAATTCCTTGATTCCTTGGCAATAATGGAGGCAAACCGCTGATAGTCATTCTGAACAAAATGAGTATAACTCTGCCCCTTCTGTACCATATTCCTACTATAAAGATACCAGATCACCCTCTATGTGTCATTCATCGCCGCCGGTGTGAATTTCAATTTACCACCATCATAGGGTACATCAGAAAGTAGGATACGATGACAATCAGCATCTGAGAGTTTAGGTGGATCATCATCAAGAGCATCAACAACTCCAAGCATAACATTTAATTCTACAGCTGAGATCTCAATTACTTGACCCCGAACTTCAGTTACCAAGACATCATCATCATCCTTATGAGACTTTGGTTTAACAAACATATTATGATAAAACAGTCTAACCATAGTCTCAGAGTAAGGAGTCCGAACATGAAGCAATGGTGAGTATTTGAATAACCAAGGAGAAAGGTCCAAATTGCATTTGTTTTTAAAATGCTTCAAATCCAAATAAATAGTCGGACAGAATAGTCTACTCCCATAATAGAAATCAAATAATGTCTGATCATCAATCAATAAGGGACTAGTATTCAAACTCGGTAAAGGTTGAAGAGCATTAGTAGCCAAATGGGATGCAGTGGGTCTTACAGAACCTACTCCGGATGCCTGTCCCTGAGAACTAGATTCTCAACAACTACCCGAGGCCTATTGCCTCTTGCTCCCTGAAGCCTGAGATTTGTGACTAACTAATGGTTGAGGCTTCTGGGGTCTATCCTCAATGCTCTTTGATCTCCTCTTATCAATAATGTCCTTAGAACCACCAAATTCAAATAGAGAAGGAGAAGGAGACTTGCCTTTACCAGTAGGCAATGAATTAGTCTAGAACCTTGTTACCGGCCTTGATGACTCTTGAAACACCACACCCATTGCTTTGAATTTCTCAATGCCCTTTGACTTAACAGGAGTCTTGAGATTCTCCTTCAGTTTCTCCTTTGATTTCTCGAGTTTGAAATTTTGGTTGTTGATAAGAGGAACAAGGCCTCTTGGTGAGAGGCTGATTTGGCGAATCTGGTGGAGAATGATCACCAGACCCACCAACGGTAGTCTTCGTTCGAGCCATTTGAGACATATATGAGAGATTTAAGAGAAAATTTGAGAAACTTTGGAAATGAGAGCGACGGATAAGACGCAAAGACGATGAGGGTGAAAGAGAAGGAAGGAGGGAAATTGAGAATTAACAGTCGAAATCACTGATCGACAACTCCATTAAGGAAATTGAAATGATTCATTGAAGAATCGTAACTGATTTGGGAGATGAAAAGAAAATAGTGTTTTCGCCGAACAATCATGACAGAAAGGAATAGAGAATGCAATGAATAACGAAATGATGCAGTTTGTTTAAAACACAGGAGTCGACGATACAAGACATGGGTTTTTAAGAAGCAAACTCGACATTACTCGGGTAATTTTTTAAATGAAACGACACATTCTCTTATAAAACGTTGGAGACATAATTACTCGGGTAATCCTAGGGTTACTCAGGTAATTTTGAATACAATTTTTTTTTTTTTTAAAAAATGAAATGCTAATATTACTCGGGTAATATTCTCCTTACTTGGGTAATTTTAGAATCCAAAAGTGTTACATAGATTAAACAATGCTTTTACAAAGAAAGAAAGAAAAAGGCGTCGAAATTACTTGAGTAATAATTTTATTACTCGAGTAATTTTAATTACTCAGATAATACACCAATATTACTCAAGTAAGCCACTTCGTTTTTCCAAAACACGAACGACCAGCGCAAAATTACTCGATTAACCAGTAGGCTTACTCGGGTAATATCAAAATAATGAATTTAATTGACTTTGAAATTACTACAATTAGCTCTTCTCAAGAGTGTTGAGTGAACACTTGAGATTCTTTGATTTGAAGAATGATCTTTGAGCACAAATTGGGAAATTCAAAACCCTCTTTAACTAATCTGATGTGATTGTTACTCGGGCAACCAACAAAACTCACTAACAAACATGTTTAGAAGCATTGAGAACAATAATGAATAATAATCAGTTGTTATGAAATGATAACCAGAGATTTTGAATATACAGAGACGAAGAAGACAAAGTATTGAAAGAACTAATGAGCCATTACTCAAGTATAGACTTGTTCTACTCGAGTATCTTAATGTCTACTCGAGTAATCTTCAATATTTTACACAAGATGCTTGCGAGTATCTCTGCTAGCCAACAACATTACTCGAGTAACGCACTCGAGTATACCTTTTGAGTACTCGAGTAATATCTTTAAGGAACTCATTGAATTGAACTTAATCAAACTTACTTGAGTAACCTTATTCTCTGCTCGAGTAATGTACTTGAGTAAAGCTTCTTGAGTACTCAAGTAACACCTTGAAAGACAAAAGGTTTACTTAACAAAACACATATGCTCGAGATAATATTTCCTTACTTGATTATTGTGCTCGAGTAAGATAGATCCATACTCGAGTAATAATGAAAAATTAATAGACCATCATGATCAATATACGTACTTGAGTAATCACTTACTTGCTCGAGTAAGTATCATGCTCGAATAGTACTTTGGTATGCTTGAGTAACGTTCAGAAGACTCAGGCATTTTGAAGATTAAGCTTCAATACTCGAGTATCACTGAGACTTACTCAAGTAACCATTCCAAATCCTTAGATTACACTGAATTAAATCCTTTTTTCCTTTTTACAAGTTTGTTATCATCAAAACATAAATCCAAGAACTAACATTCTCCCCCTTTTTGATGATGACAACACTTGTTAATTTTTGAAATAATTTGAAAAAGATTTGAGATCACCAAGGAAGAATATGTTATGCATAGAAACATTATAAAATATAATAGGCACAAGATTGCATAAATAACAATTGTAATGATAATCAAACGCTGGTATAACTATAATGTCATAACAAAGTTCAGGGATAGATGAAGATACAAAATATAAGATCATAAAAGAAAACATAAGCAGATAGCAATCTAGTCACATAGTTTCAATTCTCTCCCCCTTTGTCATCAGGCAAAAAGAAGGGAAAAGTGATATTAGAAGGAGGAGCTGGAGGAGGAGAAGGTTGAAGAGGTAGTTTCAATTCCTGAAATGCACATACCCTTCTAATTTTGCACTTTCTTGGCAAATACAATAAATTGTTCAAAAGTTTCATCTTTTGATGAAAGAAAGATTGTCCAAGAAAATCTAGAGAAGTCATCGACTATGACCAAGATATACAAATTGCCACCAAGGTTTTTAACCCTTGCTGGTCCAATTAAGTTCATATGGAGAAGTTAGAGTGGTTGATCAGTCATGATTTCCTTCTTTGACTTAAAAGAGGATTTAGTTTGTTTATCTTTTTGGCAAGCATCACAGATCAAATCATTTTTAAATGTAAGTTATTCCTTTTTGAGCAATTTGTCCAGTTGGTACGTATTGACATGTGCTAATCGTTTATGCCACAACCAACTCTCCTTGTTGCTAACAAAACATTTTTCAAAATTACTACAAGGCATGTTCATGGTATAACAGTTACATTCACTTGATGTTTTGAAGAGAATGTTTAGTTGATCTTTGTTTATTTGGAGATCTTTTTTGTTGACAATGAGACACTATTTTGAATAAAAAATGATCCAGTTGTTTTGTCTACACTTTGGCTGACACTGAGGAGGTTGTGATAGAACCCTTCTACGTAATATACATCTATGATTTGAGGTTTATAATTTTCACAAATTTCACCAACGCTAGCTATCTTTCCGAACTGGTTTCCTCCAAATGTCACTTTGCCGCCATCCTTTGGTCTCATTGAAAAAAAATTGGATTGATCTCCCGTCATGTGTCTAGAGCATACACTATAATATACCACTTACTGGATTTTGATACTCATAGACATACTTGCAATTTCATTGGTAATCAAGTCTTAGGTACCCATATTTTCTAGGGTCCTTTTTGGTTAGTTTGCATTGTAGGAATAACATGTGTTAGCTATGATTAGTTTTGATGATGTCTTATATAGATGTCATTATCCAGAGCAAAAAGCTTGCATACTACATTTATCTTCTACTTTGACTAATTCTGATGTTTAATGTAGATGTGAAGTTTAATAATGGAAAATGATCAAGAAGAGAGAAGAAAGAAAGGAAGAACTTGTTTAAAGGAATAAGAAAATCATTATACAAGTTCCTAGATTGATTCTAGAAGTCTCCACGATGATATAGAAGTTGGAACGGCTCAATTCGGAGTTAAAATGAGTGAAAACGAGTTACAAGTTCATTCCTGAAGCAATTCTCGAGAATGCAATCAATTCCTGAAGCAATTCTCGAGAATGGTGCTGAACATGTGAAATTTGGAAGCAATTCTCGAGAATTGAAAATCCATTCTCGAGAATGGTTCTCAAGAATGCTATTATGATTCTCAAGAATGATCGTGCTTCAACATACTCTGTTCTGCTCTGTTTCTGGCGACCTCTGGTAATTCAATGATATCTCACAAACCAGAAATCGTATTGATGTGAAACCAATGGAATATTAAACTAGACATCCAACACGTACCTTTGAAAAATTTTCAAGTCTAAAGGAGTCCAGATGAGAGAGCTATGATTTCTACAAGTTGGAACACAAATCACCGTCACAGTCCAGACCAACCTTCAGTAATTTGAGTGTATCTCACAAACTACAAATCCAATTGAGTTGAAATCGGTGCCATTGGAAACTAGACTCAACTACCTTTCCTAAAACATCAAGAACACAGAAATATAATATAAATTGGAGGAGTTATGATGTTTTGAAGTTGGTACTATGTTCTGGATGTTGCAGAAACGCTGGATAAAAACAACCTCCATTCATCTGATGTTAATGGACGAAATACAACTAGTTTGGAGCTGTTTCTTATTGAACTGGAAACAAGACTTAAAGAGCTTTATGAAATAAGGAGGTTTTCCACATTTGAAGCTATACAGAAGACGTAACGCTCGCTGGAAATTGCTTCTTGTGCTGTCAATGTGATTGCTTCTTGAAAGTCTGAAATTTGCACAACAACATGGTATATGGGAGCTAGCACAGTTTGACATTCAAAGATGATAGTTGAGAAGGAGATGTTACATACTCGAGTAATATAGAGACAGAGCCAAAATTGAGGAATCAGAATTAACTCACTCACATGTCCATGTGAAATTGACTCTCGAGAATGGATCAAGGATTCTCAAGAATAGTATGTGACAAAATCAGCATCGCTCTGAATGAATCTTCTTCTGATATGATTCCCGAGAATAAGTAAGGGACTCTCGAGAATGATTCTCGAGAATGCACCAGCAGCTCTCGAGAATGATCAAGACAGAATCACACAGCTGAAGTTTGTTTGATGTGATTCTCTAGAATGCATAAGCATTTCTCGAGAATAATCGGGAAAATGATTCTGCATATTTCGTTGAACATGTGATTCTCGAGAATGAGGAATCAATTCTCGAGAATGGTTCTCGAGAATGAGCAAAGGATTCTTGAGTACGAACGACAGCTTCATCTAATGCTTCTTTGTGTTAACTGTTTATCGAGTGATTCTCGAGAATTGAGAATCAATTCTCGAGAATGGTTCTCGAGAATGCATTTGGTGATTCTCGAGAATGATCGAAACTCGGTCAAGTTGCAGGTTGATATTATGAATGATTCTCGAGTATCATTACATCAGTTCTCGAGAATGCCCAGCCCAGTATGGTTTATCAGTAACATTAATTATCTGCAATTTCATTCAAATGACTTAGTTAATTGATTCTATCTTTCAATACATCTTTCAATCTAAACTATGATATCATTAATCATCTTCCTGAGTGTTTTTCAGGTTCATAATCAAAGTTTCAAATTCTGACGAAGAACACCAAGAATGCCTACTGTTGCTGATCTGCAAATGATTGAATATGTCTTGTTATTATCTTTGACTTATATTTCCTTCAATCATACTTAACCAGTTTGCTTATGAGATTTCAGAAGATGAAAGCTTTGGTTTTTCAGTTACTTCTCAAGGTTCAAATTCTGACAAGCTGGCGCACTAAGAATGTCGTGAAACAGAGCCGACATAATTCAGATTGCCCATAACCGAAAAACATCTTTTAAGCTTCTCTTCACCCAAGGTGACAACTGCAAAGATGACCCAACTAAGGAGACATCCGATTGTGGTTGTACAGAAGGCGCGGGTTCTTCAAAACACTCAACGGAAATATTCCAACGGACAAATTCAAATACGCAAACGCAAACGGGCAGATTCAAATCCTTCAACGGTCTTCAAGCTTCAAACCAGTATAAATACTCGAAGGTTTGAATTCTTCAAAGGCAGAACAGACGCATACACAGACAAAGCTATCAAGGAGATCAAATTCTATTCTGTACATATATATCTTCGGATATTACAAAGCTTCAGTGTTTATCATTTATCTACTCTGTGAGAGAGTCTTATCATCTGTATTACAATTCGTTCAAATCTCAAGATAGAGGTATCTTGAGTGTGGGTGTATTAATTACAACTTGTAAGGGGGAGTGAGTCCGAGAGTGAAAGGATCATCCTTCGTTTACAGAGTGTGTAATTGTGTCCACGGTTGTTTGATTACAACTTGTAAAGAGGAGTAAGTCCTAGTGAGAGGATTACTCGAGAGTTACAGAGTCTGTAATCAAGATTGGAGATAGTGAAATCCCGAGTGTTTAAGGGACTGGACGTAGGTCAAGAGTTGGACCGAACCAGTATAATCTCTTGTGTTCATTGCTCTTCTCTCTATCTATGTTTTAAGTGTTCTTGAGCAATTTGCGAAAAAATTTCAAAAGCACCTATTCACCCCCCTCTAGGTGATATTCCACCTTCAACATGTGATCCCTTAGGTACCCATTTATAAGTACCTATTGGTTTGTCCTTTTTTTCCTTCTTATGAAAGCACGAAAATGTACTATGCCTCTTTTAGTTGCAATAGTTATAATGAGCAAATGGATTAGAGGAATGCACTGATTTTCAAAAGTAGTTCAAATATGATTTCTCACCTCTCTTCCTTTTGCCCTTTCTCCTATATAGTTCAAGACTATAGTCTATTCCTGACCTATCGTTTGTGAACCTCTGAGTTTTTAAAATAACATTAAGCATTTCACTTCCTCTAGTAAATTTTTCAAGAGTTTTGTTGAGATAAGAATTTTTTTTCTCAAAATCAGGACGTTTTTCATAGATCAGAGAAGTGTCTTGAACTTGTTGTTCAAGAAACTTAATTCTTTTCTTTGAAATTATGAGTTCTTTTGCAATGTTTCTAAACTCAGAATGCAACTCATTATACTCAGATAGAAGTTCATCATAAGTTGGTTCAGAATCATATACCTCTTCACTTTCATATTCTTCTTGAGCTACAAGACATATGTTGGAAATTTCTTCATCCTCGCTTTCTTTGTTCAGTGAACTAGTTCCCCAAATGGCAAATACATATGCTTTCTTCTTGAAGTTGTTGTACCTTTTCTTTTCCTTATCCTTGCCCTTCAGTTGTGGACATTTGGATTTGATAGGTCCAGGTTTCTCGCATTCATAGCATATGATTTGATTCTTATCCTTGAATTCACGTATGCTATTTTGAGCCCCCTTTTGAAATCTTCGGAAGCCTTGGTCGTTTTTGTAGAATCTTTTGAACCTTTGGACAAACAAACCGAGTTCATCACTTTCTTCATCTTCCTCTTTTGCCTATTTGTAATTTATGGCATTGAAAGCAACACCTTTGCTTTTATTGTTGATTTCATCTAGACCCTTTTTGAACTTTAGTTTTCCTTTATATTTGGATAGACTTCCTAATAGAGAAGCTACTGATCTCATCGATTCTCCTCGAGCTTCTTCAATAGCTGTGACTTTAGCCTCCTATTCCTTTGTGAGGACATTTAGAATTTTCCCCACCTGAGAGTTTTGATCATATATCTTGCCCAAGGCTGATAGCTGATCAATCAAATGGGTGAAAAGTAGTTCAAATTCTACTATAGATTCGCCAGAGAAGTAAATCGTATTCAGTCATGAGAGTGTTTATCCTATTTTCCTTTATGCCAGAGGTTCCTTCATGAGCTATCTCTAGAGCTTTCCACATTTCTTTAGCAGTTGATGAGTTGCATATATGAAAATATTCCTTCTGGGTTAGTGCGCTTTGAATTTATTGTTTAGTGTTATTTTCCTTCTATCATTCTCATTGTATTCTGATTCAAGCTTTGCCACATGAACTCCTTGTTCTATTTTCGTTGGAAGATAATCTCCTTGTTCGATCACTTGTCATAGACCATATTCAGTGGCCAAAACGAACTAGAATGAGTAATGTTCACCATTGAAGCCTGGTGGTTTGTTGATAGATGTGCCATCAGGCAATATTCCTTCCATGGATCCTTCTCAATATGTTAAGCCTGTAAAGAAAAGACCTTGCTTTGATACCAAATGCTAGTTACAGTGAATCACCCAAGAAGGGGTGAACTAGGTGGATTATAAAAATTAAAACAATCTTAACCAATAATTAAATCAGGAAGGAAAGGTTAGAAAGATATCACCGAAGTGTGCACAGAGATTTATACTGGTTTGATCTTAATCTCTTATTCTATGTCCAGTCTTTAGAGCATCTCTGAGATTTCCACTATCTTTCAACGATTACACAAGCTTAGAGTATTCCTTACTAGGACTCATCCCCCTTACAACTGTAATCAGACAACCACATTCAAGGTCCCACTACCTTGAGATATTACAACAATCAATTAAATAATAAGAACTCTCTCACAGAGTAGATATATGATCACTGAAGAAGTAAATATCAAAAGATATTTCATAGAGAATTGATAACAATAAATGACCAATTAATTTGATCATTCGTTGGTACTATATTTTGAATGCTCTTTGTATTTATAGTTGAACTCCATTAATGGATATTGGAGAAGCTTCAAGCTATCCGTTATGAGACTTCAATGTTTCTGTTAGAGTCATAAGCTTTTCATTAGAACAAATCGGAGTCGTTGGAAGATTTGAGGATATGTCACTTTCGTATCACTGTCGGAAATCTTCATATGACATGGCTTTGGTTTGTAGTTGACTAAGGAAGAGTTGCTTCTGCTTTCACCTTTGCCGAAATGAGTGTCTGAGAACATGGTCATTGGACCTTCTCTGAATTGCATTTCATGTGTGTGCTTTGTTTTTCAGTAACGACATTTAATATTCTGACACAATCTTTGCTTTTTGAGGATTGCACAAAATCCTTTCACTAATCATCTGAAACTCACTAAAAAACATGTTTAGAAGAATTGAGAACAATAATGAGTAATAATAAGATGTTATGAAATGACAACCAAAGATTTTGAATTTACGAAGACGAAGAAGATGAAGTATTGAAAGAGTTGATGAACAATTACTTGAGTATAGACTTGGTCTACTCGAGTACTATACTCGAGTGTCTTAATATATACTCAAGTAACCTTCAATATTTTACACAAGAAGCTTGCGAGTATTTCTGCTAGCAAACAACATTACTCGAGTAACATAACCCCTTACTTGAGTAACGTACTCGAGTATACCTTCTGAGTACTTGAGTAATAGCCTTAAAGAAACTCATTAAATTGAACTTGATCGAACTTACTAAAATAGCCATATTCTCTACTCGAGTAATGTACTTGAGTAAAACTTCTTAAGTACTTGAGTAACACCCTGAAAGGCATAAGGTTTACTTAACAAAATACAGGTGCTCGAGTATAATATTTCCTTACTCAAGTATTGTGCTCGAGTAAGACATATCCATACTTGAGTAATAATAAAAAATTAATAGACCATCGTGATCAATATACATACTCAAGTAATCACTTACTTACTCGAGTAAGTATCATGCTTGAGAAGCACTTTGATATGCTCGAGTAACATTCAGAAGACTTAGGCGTTTTGAATATTAAGCTTCAATACTCGAGTACACTGAGACCTACTCGAGTAAAAATTCCAAATCCTCAAATCACACTGAATTAAATCCTTTTTTCCTTTTTACAAGTTTGTTTCATCAAAACATAAATTCGAGAACGAACAACATACATGCCTTATGAATTGCGAATAACAATTACCTGGAATACCGGGTCACAACATGAGATGAAAAAATCTCTATAATTATTCGATTCGATGGTGGACCAAAGATCCACAGGAACTTCTGTCTCATAAGCCTGTTTAGGATTTTGGAAATACGCCTTCGTTAATGCATGACGAAATGTGCATAGTGATTGGCCACCTTCTTGATGACAAGATCCCTGATGGAATTTCAGTCTACATGATATGCAGATGCAAAGCACACAATCCAAATTTTTTTTTATAAGTACATAGCAAATAATTAGCCTTAATATTGTCTCAAATAATGTCACTACAAAAAACTGTCGATTCATAGCACTTACAAAAAATTGCTACAAATGTTAGTTTTTGTAGTGGTTTAGACCAAGACAACTACAAATTTGTAATGGGATGACTATGCCAAGTGGCGCGCTGAACTTTGTAGTGGTTATCACAAAATAACCATTACAAAAATTGGCACGAAATTGGTGCAAATTTTGTAGTGGTTTCCTTTCAGAAATCACCACAAATATGACGCCAGCTAGGCACATTATGGGGCGAAAGTTGTTGTGGTTTAAATAAAAAAAAATGCTCTAGAATACAAAGAGTCTGAATGTTTATAGCATTGTACGTACAAACTGCTATAGAAAGCAAAGAGTCTTTCACATTTGTAAATGTTAGTCCTACAAATTATTGTAGAATGAAAACAATCTTGCACATTTGTGTTGGTTACTTATAGAACCGCTACAAAGTTTCTCGGTGCTTCATATTTGTAGTGGCTTTATCTTAAAACTGCTACAAAGTTAAAGCCTTTATACTTACCACGTAAATTTGATCCTCACGTGCCTTCTGAAAGATTCTACGAAGATATAAAGGATCAGATTTTTTTTATGGTGAAGAATTTGCAGCATGAAGCTAGAAACATTGGTTTCAAAGTAGCTACTAACACATGAACAAATGCAAATGGCATGTGCTTGGTATCATGTTACATATCACAGGACAACCAGAGCTCTCCTAGTGATATGGTTGGTGATGCGTAACATGATACCAAGCACAGGACATTTGCATTTTTATGTGGTTGGAAACTAGTTTCAAACTAATGTTTAGCTTCATGTTGCAAATTCTTTTGATAACTGAAAGGTTGTAGCAGTTATACATACAAACCACTATAAAGTGTAAAGAGTCTTGTACATTTGTAGTAGTTACTCTTATAAATCGCTACAGAATACAAATAGTCAATCACATTTGTAGCGATTATATTAGACCGCTAAAAAAGTGTCACAATGAATTAGGTATGGTTTTGTGTTTTATAGTGGTTGTTGTAGCAGTTTTATATACACGGCTAAAAATGTTTACAACTTATAGCGGTTTGCTTATAAAATCGCTAGAAATTTGAAGCCTTTATATACACGCCGCCACCAAATACTTAACCATGCAAATTTGATTCTCATGGGCTGTCTAAAATATTCTCTGATGTTTAGCTCAATCATTAATGGAGTGATAGCTTACGGGAAAGATTTAGGCAAGGGGAAGGAGGTGATGCGTCCCAGACCAACTCTATGGGGGGCCAGTAGTAGAGGGGGCGGTGGTAAGAGCCATGCAGGGAAACATGGGGCTAGAAATGTCCTCATGCCATCGCAGGAGGTGACCCAACCATAGCAACTCCTCCCAGATCTTTTCTAGCAGATGACCCTATAGGCGGCGTCCCTACTAAAGCTGCATGCTCAAGATAAGGGGGCCGAGTTCAGTGCGAGCGACTATGACGGGAATGCAAACTTTGACTTCAACATTATGATTAGAGAGATAGAGTGGTACTTGGATGAGGAGGAGGCCCGGGAGAAGCGGAACCCCTGACCGTCATCTTCACGGTCAACCGGGTTTAAGGTGCAAGTTGAAGGTAAATTTAATTATTGTTTTAATAAATTTAATATTTAAATTCCATACGGTTAATTAAAAGTAGATTTAAATTTAATAAAAAATTATGGTAAATTGTGTAGATGAGCAAGGGAACATCACTACCAGGAGGCTGGATGTGGCTGGTGTCAAAAAGCTGAAGGGGGCACGTGTCATAATTCTGTGGAATGAGGCCATGGACTATCCAATCGTGAACGATGGTTACCTCTTCAACCGCAATTTGAATGAGCTAGGCTCAAATTGGTTTGGTTCCGCATCCACTTTAGGACTTGGAAGTGAAAGTGGAGCAAATCACCGAGAGGGGGTGAATTTGGGATTTTAAAAAATTCTTTGCTTAGTGCTCTGAAACTTAAACAAAAAAAACATAGCACAACAGAGTAAGAGAAGAGGAAGCAAGACACAAGGAATTTATATTGGTTCGGTCTAACCTCTTGACCTACTTCCTGCCCTTAGACTCTCTGGGATTTTCACTATCTCAATTGATTACACACTCTGTAACTCAAGAGTAATTCTCTCACTAGAACTTACTCCCCCTTACAAGTTGCAATCAATATCCCAATCTCCAAGTCCCCGACTTGAGATTCTTACAATAAATGATTTTCGAAAATGAACTCTCTCTAAGTGTGGATAAATATAATCACTGAAGTACAAATGTATCAAAAGATACTTTACACAAGAAAACTCAGAGAGTAGTTGGAAACTTGAATGATTTTTGTTTTCTGCAGATTGGTTGTTGAGAAGAATTGAATGCAGCTCTATTTATACCAAGAGAGCATTAAATGACCATTGTAATCTTCAATGCGACCATTGCCAGCATTAAGGAAGGATTAGGTGAAGCTTTGGTCTTCTTCTCTCTCTACTCTTTGGTTAATCCAGTTGCACAAAAGTTTATGGTTGACTTCTTGAATATAAATCCGTTAGAAGAGCAGCTACTGGATGAGGAAAGGAAACATTAATTCCTTTGCAACGTGTGTAGAATGATTGACCAAAAGGATGCAAGTTTTCTGAAAATTGCATTTAATGTGCTGACATCATTTTTTGCTTTTGTTCAAATCTTCATTTAACATCCTCTAAATAATCTGAAACTCACTAATAAACTGATTAAACATAGTTAGGAATAGTAATGAGTGATGATAAGAAGTATTAAGATCAAACATGAAGATTTCACAAATTTGTGCAATTTGATTTTCAAACACAGCGACACAAACTGGAGTTTGCAGAAGGCCAAACTCGAGTTTCCAAATCCTAACTCGAGTTTCCTTCTTCCAGAGAAGAATGTCGCAAGTTGAGTTTTAAAGCACATTTTGAAACATTGAGCAAACTCGAGTTTGTTAGTGACTAACTCGAGTTTGGACTTTTATAGTGAAAAATATGTTTAAGTCCAAAAGCTCAAAACCGTAGTTTTCAAATCCTAACTGTAGTTTTCAAAATTACTCAAATGAGCAAAGCTCTCTGTAAGGCACAAACTCGAGTTTACTAACCCAAACTCGAGTTTCCAAATACACTTGAAAACATTTGAAAATCCTTGCCAAGTGAAAGCTGGAGTTTTGAAAACAAACTGGAGTTTTCACAAAGTGGGTAAAATATGATAACTTTCCGTCAAGCACAAACTCGAGTTTCCTCAAATCTTTGGAAAACTTAGAAAGTGGTTGGCCAATTGCAAACTGGAGTTTCCATATGAAAACTGGAGTTTGCTTGTGATGAAAAACATTGGGACTCTCTGCCAGGCCCAAACTCGAGTTTGGAAAACACAAACTCGAGTTTGGTCAAGTTCACAA
Organism: Acacia melanoxylon; assembly: GCA_019022615.1. Classification (NCBI taxonomy): domain Eukaryota; kingdom Viridiplantae; phylum Streptophyta; class Magnoliopsida; order Fabales; family Fabaceae; genus Acacia; species Acacia melanoxylon. Next base: position 5,218,793 of record JAFJYJ010000030.1, on the reverse strand, counting down.
AACTTGACAAAACTTTTCATTTGGTGCAAACTGGAGTTTCCATATGAAAATTAGAGTTTCTTAAGTTCAAACCTTTGGGAGTTCTCTATATAAACAAAACTTGAGTTTTCAAATTCTAAACTCGAGTTTCCTCATAAGAGAAAACTTTAACAAACTTTCTGGCTTATGAAAACTGGAGTTTTGTATTCTTCAACAAATATTGAAGTGTCTCTGTATGGTACAAACTCGAGTTTGTAAACCCAAACTCGAGTTTGTCTTAATGTGAAAACTTGAGTGCTCTCTGTGTCTTGTAAACTTGAGTTTGCCTCAGCAAATTGGAGTTTTCTTTAGTTCATAAACTTGAGCTGCTCTCTGTCAGGTGCAAACTCGAGTTTTGCTTCCAAAACTCGAGTTTGTCTTTGACAGTAAGCTTTTCAACTTACCAAAGACAAACTTCAACTTGTGTTTACAATTGTCAGTTATCATCAAAACACATAGGGAACTAACAGGAAGAATGTTCCAAAGGACCTAAAGGACAAAGCGTGGGACGAGGCTATCAAGGTAACTAATTGTATTTAATTATATTATAGATGTAAATAGTTATATAAGTTATGGATTTTTTAATTAATTAATTATTATTTATTCAGTTGTGAAACAGGATAAGTTTGTCGTCCGCAACAGTAGGAAGAGGTACACATTGATCAAGATGAGGGATGGGTGGAAGAACCAGAAGGGTTGTCTTTGCCACATCCTTTAAGGATGGGACGATTCCTTTGTAGGACCAGATCGAGAGTGTGCCAGACGACGTCCCACCTAATGACTTGGCGATTTTTGTCTAGGCTTCATGGTTATCACTATATATACATGAAGTCTGTTACGTCAATTCCTATATAATCGACCCACTTCATTTTGTATAGCCTTCCAATTTGAAGTGTGTCAACAAGTCTTCAATTATTGTATAATTAAATTTGTAGTAGTTTTAGTAATTAAATTGCTACAAAATGTGAAATTTTGAATTTTTAATGTTTGAAAATCTGCCAATTTTGTAGCGGTTTTAGTAGATAAACCACTACAAAATGTGTCATTTTGAATTTTAAGTTTCCCACCAACAACAGTCACTACTTTGCATTGGTTTTAATTGTAAATGCCACAAAACGTGAATTTTTGAAATTTGAATTTGGTAACCTGCTAACGGTCTTGGTTTTGTTGCGGTTTTGATGGTGGTTTTTACACCACTACAAAATGTGAACAAGCATGAAATTTGTAGTGGTTTTTGTCTAATAACCGCTATAAAGTGATGAATTTTGTAGCAATTATCGTAGCGGTGTTTGAACCACTACAAAATTCATCACTTTGTAGCGGTTATGGTAGCGGTTTTTTAACCACTACAAATTATTCAATATTTCATAAATTGAACTTAAGTGTCCTCGCAAAGGTCATTTAGAGAACTTAAAATTCTCTCTTTACCAATCTTATCTCCTAACTTTGTTCACTACATATGGATAAGTCATGATTACGTTGCCGCGGAATTCTCCAGTATATTTGGCTGGATTAAACAATTTCTTGGATTTCACATTATATCCCATTGGCTGTAATGGTAAAATCGTGTGTTCGTATTGTAGATGCAAGTTTAAGAAGTGGCATTCACAAGAAGTTGCCAAGGAACATTTACTTTTGAAGCCTTTCCGGAAGACTAAACGTTCTGGGGAGTTCATAGTGAGAAATTCCGTATGAGATATGATTACCATCTTCCTCGAAGTTCACAAATAGGAGTTAGAGTATATCAAGATGATTTTGTTAATGATGTTGTTCGTGATGCGTTTGGTTTTCAAGACGACAGCTTCACTCCAGAACTTCAGGGAACAGACCCTATTTTCTTGAGGAATGAGGTAGCTTGGGAATTTTTTTAGCATCATGGATGAAGCAGATCGTCCTTTGAATCAAGGTTATCGAAAATACTCGAAATTATCTTTCTTGATCAAATTGTATAATATCAAGTACTTGTGTGGGATCACTAATAAGGGAATGTCAACGTTGCTAGAATTATTACAAGATTCATTTCATGACACAGAGATTTCAACAACGTTCTACGAGGCCAAGAAGATTATTCACAGATTAGGCTTGATGCATACCCCAATGATTGTATGCTATATCAGGGAGATGATACTCGCAGGGAGACTTGTAAGTGATGTCACATATATTGTTATGTAATCTAAAAAGCAGAAGAGGCAACCATCAAAGATTCCTAGGTAAGTTCCTTTAAAACCTTGCTTACAAATATTGTTAATGTCATCTAAAACAGCTAAGCATATGAGGTGGCATGAAGTTGACAAGAACGTAAATGGTAAATTAAGACATCCACAGGATGCAGAAGCCTGGAAAGCGTTTAACTCAGACTTTTCGTGGCATACCCTAGAAATGTTCAGCTTGCTTTAGGGACCGACGATTTTAATCCATTTGGGAATCTTAGCACAAGTTATAGTATTTGGCATGTAGTCTTAATTTCCTACAACTTGCCTCTTTGATGTGTATGAAACAAAGCTCCTTCATTTTGTTTATGATCATTTTAGCCAAAAAGGCACCGGGTAATGACATCAATGTGTATCTCCAACCTCTTATTATGGAATTACTGGACTTGTTGAATGTCGGCATCGAGACATATGATGCGTACAAGAAGAAACTGTTCAACTTGCGTGCAGCCTTGATATGGACGATAAGTGACTTTCCTATCCTGGGAACATTATCCGGGTGGAACGTACATATTGGGATGGCGTGTTCATCTTGCAATTTTGACTCTGACTTAGAGCGCATTCACCATAGTCAAAATTGGTGCTTCATAGGTCATCAGAGGTTTTTCGATGGTAAGCACAAGTTTAGGTTGCAAAGAAATCGTTTTAATGGCCAACAAGAAAAAAGAGGACCTCCTAAGACTTTATCTGGCGCATATATCTTATAGTAGCTTTAGGATGTTGAATTCAAGTTTGGAAAAAACGACAATGCAGCAAAAGCAAGGAGAAAGGCTGCCAGGACTTCTACTTTTGTGCCTCAGCAATGGAGAAATATAAGTGTCTTCTTCACTCTTATGTATTAAAAAGCTAATTTGCTTCGACATAGTCTTGATGTCATGCACATTGTTAAAAAAGGTATGCAATAATGTCATATACACAATGCTTAACGAACTAGGTAAGTCAAAAGATCATCTTCAAGCAAGGAAACATTTACAGGCAATGGGAGTTCGTGAAGACGGATGGTCAGATGAGCATGACAAATTTTTTCAACAGGAAAAATTTACCCTCACAACGTAGAGGATATAAGAGGTATACTTATATCAGGTGGTAGGTCACGTGAGAGAATTTCATCGTCATTAGCCCTTTCATTTTTGGCCCTATAGATGATAGGTATAATTTGCAATGGTTTCCTTGGGAGATTTTCTAGAGAAACCTTCTCGTGTAATGATGCAACCTTTTCTTCATATTTTATTTACTTAGGTTCTTGCAACTGAACAACGACACCTTCATCCTTGTGCAAATCTTGAGTAATATCAACATAAGGAGGCGAGCTTTCTTTACTATCAAATATATTAAGTGATTCAATTTGCTCTTCCTCCTCAGTTTCGTGTATTGTAGGTATATTATCATCACACAAAGATATAGAGGATTCACAAGTCAAATGTTTATCTAAGGTGCTACTACTACAAGCAATAGATAAAACATTTTCTGATATAGGAGGTGACTCAATAACAATTTCCTCATCAACCTCATCATTAGATGCTTCATTAATCATAGTAGTACTACATCTAGTCCTAAATATAGGATAAAGTTTGTAGTGCAATTTGCACTACAAACTTTGTCCTATATTTAGGACCAGAGGGGGTAGTAATTAAGAAGGGATCAACTTTCTTAAGAATAGAAGATACATTATCGAACGAAGAAGACTCCTTTGGAATTTGGAAGCGTACTTGTTTTGTCTTTTTAATTGGTGTCTATATGTTGGATGCAGCCACTGGGGAACAAGCCTTCTCCTTAGAATCCTGTTGCGGGTATAGGAGCCCCTTTGTATGGTTTATACCTTTGAACAATTGGGTTACTTGAGTTTCCAAATCATTATGTTTAACCATAAGTCGGTTGAGTTTGTTTGCAAATTCATCACTGAATGCGATTATATTGTCAAGTTTGTGGAAGATTTTATCTAGTAGCTCAAACTTGTCTTCATGATTTGCTTGCGATAGGAAGGGTGTTTTATAATATGGTTCATATTGTGGTCGACCCATCTAAGTAGTGTTGTAGCCACTGATTTAGTTGCCTTGTGAAGTTCTCCATTGAAACACCAGAGCATCCTTTGTACTTATATTTCTAAGGGGACAAATTTACCTTGTGCTTTGAAGAATGACAATGCACACATGAATATTTGGTAGAGCTATGAGAGGGTATGGTTAAATAAGAAATAAAATCATAATTATTATTAAACTAAGCCATCATCAAATTAAGAGGATAAAATACTTCAAGACTATACTACACACTAAAAAATAAAAATAAAACACAATTAATCAAGGAATCAAATAAATTGACTCCCTGATAATAGTGTCAATTATATATCCTTGCCAACCTCTACCTCGACATACATGATACTTATTAGTTGTAATTATTATGTATTAAGCATTATAAATGCGCAAATATGTAGTAGTGACACCTTGGGACTTTTTTAGAAGTTTTGGAAATTGATAATTTTCAAAGATAAAATGATAATAGTTTTGAGTGATTTCCATTAGAAAATAGACATCCTATGCTTTCTAAAGAGCTCTAATTTATAATGGTTGAAGATGTGTTGAATTGATTATGAATGTATGAAGTCAAACCGCCTTGCTGCTACCTTTAGACTTTTTGAGCAGTCTTGGAACTTTGTAATTTTCAAGGGTAAAATGATAATAATTTTGGGAATTCTTCTTGTAATGGAAAGTAGACATCGCTTACCTCTTAAAGAGTCATAATTTTTTATTTTAATAGGTGTGCGGAATTAATTATGAATTTTTTAAGTTGGGCCACCCTCTTTGTGTGTCGTCAGTACATCCCATGTTCTTGTTTGCCTCACAAGTGCACGAGTCGCGCCAAGTAATAAAGAAATAAGTAAAGTATCGTTCCCACGAGGATTTGTATAACAAATTGGTCAAGTAAGAGGCTTAGTGAATTTAATCAAGTTGAGCTAAAATAAAGTTTTGATGTAGAATGAGAATTTTTAAAACTATTTCTAAAACTAAAAATTGATAAAGGCAAATGATTCTTTGACTTCATGGATTAAATGGAGCCTACGATTCTTCTTTCCCTTTTACATTTCATAAGACTTGATTAATTTCCTCTCTTCTACTATTTCAATACATATATGTGTTAGTCTAAGGTTCAAAAACACTTGACAAGTTTTTTCAAGTCAAAATCAAGTTTATCTTCACATTAACAAGCACAATCTCTTACTACAATTAATGAAAATCAATCTTTAAGCAAAAATCTTGACGTGATAGTGCAAGATTAGTAAAAATATCTCTATTTTACCAACAAACCATCAATTTATCAAGTAAACTTCACGACAAGCATGATTTTTACCAAGTTCTAACCTAGATTAGCTCTCTCAAAACAAACCCAAGTGAATAAATCATCTAAATGGAGGCAATCAATTAGAAGCATTAAGCCAAGGTTAAAATCAACACACACACACACACACACACACACACACACACACACACACACATATATATATATATCTACCAAAAAAAGGAATATCCAAGTATTAATCGATAAAAGGGTTAAAAGAATCCTAGAATGAAAGATTTAGTTACTCATGTCCAAATACAAAGAAATTCTACATAAAGCTACTAAATACATTAAGAAGCTAAGTGGAAAAGAGGAGAAAAGAAGAAGAACCAAGGTAAAAATCCAAAAATCTCTTTTGAGAAGAGCACCCAAGCCTCCAAAATTGTTAAAATCTCTCTCCCAAGCTTTTCCTTTATGCGTTCCAATGTTCCCCCATCCAGAGAATGAGTTTTCGACGCCTTCCTCTAAGTTAAGTAGTGTTTTTCCGCTTCTAAAATCAAAACGTGCAACTGTACCTTTTCAGGACTTGCTATGACAAGTTTGCAAACTTGCCGCAGCTTGTTACACAGAGAATTATTTTTTCTTCAGAGGCTCGACTTGCTATAGAAAGTGTTGGGATCCGTACACGCAGCGGAATAATAAAAACTTTTATGAATCCCAAAGAGGATCGCTCAACCGCGTTTAAATCAAGGTTAAAATAATCCGAATCGTACCTATGCCGAACTGGTGTGCGTCTCTTCCGATTTGATCTGGTGTGCTACCTACTCGATCAACAGGAGCAGACTATGTGAATATCCTCCCTCTACCGGTATCCACACGAATAGCCTTGAACACGGACGGTCGCGTGCTAGCGACTTCAGTATTCTCGCGTCTCACCTTTTTCTCTCTAGGATTTCTCGCGGCTTTTCTAATACATCTGACTGAATGTCCCGTAGGTCTTTTTCTAAACCCAAGAGGCGTATTATATATTCCAAGATTAATCCTCATTAATCTTGAAATTTTAATTTGGACTAAAATAATATATTAATTAAATCTATCTTATAGATCTAATCTAATATATTTATTTAATCCGAATTAAAAGCCTTCGATTTAATTTATCCCTATAAATTAAATCCGAGATATGATATCTATCTATTTAATTGAATCGAGATACTATATCTCAATTTAAATTAAGTCGATATATGATATCTTTATTCAAAAATTAAATGTGAGATACAATATCTCTATTTATTTTAAATATTTAATTTATCAAATAAATTAAATACAAAACAAATATTATATAATAATATTATAATCTCTATTAAATAATATTATTATATTAATTTCGAATATAATATATATATATCCATCCTAGATTAAATAAATATATATATATAGTATTCATTAAATCTTAGACATATCTAAGATTCAATAAATCTAGACACTTTTGCTCGTGTTGAGCTATTCTTGTGTGCGACCTTGCAAGCCCACATGAGATTGGCAGTGGGCCAATATTGTACCAGCCCACAAGTCGCAAGCGGCCTCTAGCAAGACATTGTGACTACCCAAATCATATGGGGATCGATGATACGATACAACTTTCGTACAACCATGTCACGTCCCTTTTGTCACATGATAATTTGGTCAAGGATGAGGCATGGATAATGTCAACTTCCTGTTCTTGACCAATACTTTCTCGATTCTCAAGTAGTCTAATAATTGAAATGGAAACTCCTTTCCATCGTAGTATGGCCATACATTTCTCAGACTCACTCATCGAGGGGCCCAGTATTATCTCTCTACAAATGTGAGGGACAAATTCCATCTTGACAATTCACATTCCTCTCCATGAGAACCACTGATCCCGATCGAAGCCTTTATCATCACCCGGTCAAAGGTGACTTTTGACTAGGTCAAAGACCAGCGACTCATCATGTAGGAATCCATGATGATCTCAGGTCAAAGGGTGTTGTGACGCGGTTATACATGAGAAAAGCTTATGACTTAATCCATGCAGCTTTCTCATAGTGGGTCGGTCCAGCACTTTGTACTCTTACAAGTGCCTATGACTTTGACTCGTATCTCCATACTCATCAAAGTCATACTGGTCTTATTTCATCTTCGCTCCCGCGTAGATGATCGACCAGGGACATTTAGGATAATCCATAAGATATATCCAGGGATACTGTTATTATTATAAACATGCAAATGAAATGATAACTAAAGGAGAATGACTTGCCCCTAGGGCATAATTTCCAACAGAAAGTTTGTCAACCTATCGCGGCCAGTTACACAGAAAGCATATAGGGATTACTTGCTATGGCAAGTTTGTTAACTTGATGTAGCTAGTTGTACAAGTTCCTTCTAACTTTACAATGCTTTTACTTCCTTTATTTTTTTTCCTTGTTTCTTGTTTCTTATAGAGCTTCAAAACTTTTCTGACAAAAGAGGGAGGATTTTTCAATTCTCAATTTAATCACAAACTCTATAAAAATTAACAAGAATTTCTTTGATTTTTTGTTGATACTTTGGTATACACATTTTCTTCTATACACTTCATTTCCTATACACATTTTGAACCCAAATATAGGTAAAAAAAGAGTAAGAAAATGTGTTGAAATGTTATCAATTTCTAAGAGTTAACACACCCCAAACTTAAATATTTTGTTTTCCTCAAGCAAAAAACATGTATTTTCACTAAATTTTTTCAGTATTTGTCATTGATGCATGATCCGCTGCTCAAAGATTTATATAAAATAGGAAACAAAGTAAACATGCAAAAATGAACACTTCATAGATTTAAAACATGCTTTTTAAATGTGAGTGTGTGAATGGAGTTAACATGTACTCCTTTTGCACTTGCTAAATTTAAAAGCAACATTTGTCGTATAAGTATATTTAAACGATCAATTCCATCATTCTCTAATTTCTTCCTCTTTTCTTGTAATTTACTTTACTTGACTTAAAAATCAAAGGAATTTTTCAGCTTGTAATGGGATCAAGGATTAAGGTTCTCAAAATAAAAGGAAAATGATAATCAACAAATACCTCAAGATAGATGATATAGATGCGAGATGCCAAATATAATATATTTATCTCTTCTATTGACTAACTACTATATTTAATGTAGTAGATTAGTCAATCAAAGATAAGAAGATATCAAGTTGAATTATGGAGAACGATCAAGAAGAAGATTAAGAAAGAAGTTATTGAGTTGGATTGATCAAGAGGAAGAAGAAGAAAGAGATTGAAGACATTAGTCAAGAAAGCAAGAAGATATACAAAGATTTTGGAGACCAATCAGGAAGAGATTAAAGAAAGAAAAACTTGCAAAATATAATTGGAATATCAATATTCAAGCTCCTAGTTTTAATATGGAATTTTGTATGATCAAATGAAAGTTAGAACGACTCAATTTAGAGTTAAAATGAGCTATTTCAAGCTTTATGATGAATAGTAATCAACATGCTACAATACACTACTGTAATGTGAACAATAACTTCACTCTTGGCTTCATTCAAGTAAGATATGCAAGTGTTGCATTGTTCCACTCAAGTGGAACATGATTTACTCTAGTGAATTCACTGTTCTAGCCACTCCGTTCAACTCAGTTCTACGATTAGCATGTATGAGGTTTAGTAATTTGATCGTATCTCTCAAACCACGGATCCGCTTGAGGAACTTATTTCATATGAAACTAGACTCCCAATGAGTCTCATAGACACCAAGAGCAAGCTCAAAGGAAGAAAGATATATGAATTTCGCAAGTTGAAACTGGAATTCACGCATCGTAGAAGACATATGTTCAGTAATTTGGATGTATCTCATAAACTACACATTCAATTGAAGTGAAACTAGTTGCATATGAAACTAAACTCAACATGAGTTTTACAGAAGTTGATAGCAAACTTATAAAGGTTCAGACGGAAGATATATAGCTTTTGGAAGTTGACACTAGAAATTCTTGTGTCATTTCAGAACAGGTTCAATTATTTGGTTATACCTCACATAATAGACGTCCAATTAAAGTGAAACTTTAGTTAATCTTCGTTTCACAGAAGTTAAGATTGTAATATCCTGAATTTTGGGCCAAGAAACTTGAGGATAAGCCTGTATCAGACAGATGACCAAGCCCAGTTCGGGAAAAGTCCTAAAAATGTCAAGAGATAGAACAGCTCTCGGGGACTATATGATTTGGCCACATTGGGAAGAGGACCTAGTTTGTGTGGGCCATAGGATTAAAGTGGCGATCCAAAAAGGCAAAGAACACTTATGCGGTACCATTGGGTTGGTAGAAAGGTGCCACTTAGCTATGTTATAAGGCATGACACAGTTGGTTGAGCAAAATGTGTCAGTATAGGTGTGTATGTGGTGTTTTCAGGGCACATATGTCTACCCTGCGTTTTTAGGAAAATGACACCAGTATGTGGTGTCATGTGGCGGCCTACACATACACTTTAGATGGACGTCATTTGGTGGGTCTTGATACGCGTGCCGCAATCCCGAGTAAAACCCGAGCATAATCTCGGGTAAGCACTATTAAAGTAGCTTTAATAAATTAGTCATGATGACTAATGATGACACAACTTTTGAGTTGTTGCAATAAGAACATGACACGTGTCCTCTGATCATGACATAACTTTTGTGTTGGCGCAGTGGAAATATGACATGTGTCCCCTCATCATGACAAAGTACAAAGCTACTTTTGTGTTGGCAACACCAGGACACGCCACGTAACGTTTGAGTCTAAGGAATCTATCGATCTCCGACCTGGTCACGGACTTGACTTTTCAAAACACCGAACCTGGGAGTTAGGAGAGGCACCACCTCACCCCTTCTTTAATTAAGATTGCACCACCTCACCTCTTCCTTTTTGGCTTATTCGACAATCACTCTCTCTCACTGATTGAGCAAGGACATGTCGCACACTTTGGACCACACGTGTGTCGATATTTTTATGTTTCATTTCCCTTTTTTCCCTCAGGCCATTAAAGATGGTCATAAAATAAAAATAGAGAGGGAGATCAAAATGAAGGAAGAGGAGAGGTGGTGGAAGGAGAAGGAGGAAAGAGAAAGTGATAGGAGCCGATTTTGCCTCTGATTCGGCTTTTATAGCTCCCGAGGCTTTCTCTAAAGTCGTTCCTCTTGACGAGAGCAACATTTCCACAATTTTGGATTCTTGATCTGAGGTGTTTTGTGTTGTCTACATGGTGGGTGTAACATCCCATTTGAAAACGGCGGATTTTTTTTTTAAAACGTTTCCAAATATTGCAAGCAGAGTAATCAGAGTAGAGCATTGGAGCGAGTAAGTAATTTACATTACATTCAAAATATGGACCAAAGTGTAAATGTATCGGATTACAAATCATCCGAATTCTCAAAAGTTAAAGAAACTAAAGAAAACGATAGATAATGTAGACACGTCTTGGCCTACTCCAGGTGGCTTGCCTCTATCGCCAAACATCGGTCCTCCGCACTGATGCTACAAAATTAGATCCATTCCACATATGGATCTCGGTAACTGTTAACCTTATGCTCAAATAAAACAAAAGATACGTACAACGGATATTCATTTCAATACAAAGATATCATCACAAAAGCAAACAAACGGATGTATGATCAATAACATGGACGTAACATAAGCACAAAGCGGTATGTAAAGTCTCTCTCGACTACTTCGCACATATCCAAGGCCACGCCACTAACGTGTCCTCGCGCTAGGAATAACTCAAACGGCATTACCAATACTATAATCCGAGGGTAAAGCAGTAAGTATCTCTCGACGATTCTCAACGGAACCTCGCCTATGAACGTATCTATAACGCAAAAGTATATAAGCAGCATAGAGTTAGGGTTACAAAGACGCTTCCGTACCTTAGTTGCGTATATCCGGCTCTTCCGGCTAAAAACGTACTTTTGACGGCCGTACGTAAAAACAAATAAACAAATGGCAAACAAATGGAACGATGGAATTTCGACAATGTTCGACATCGAAGTATTCTAATCAGAATAATAACACACTTATGAATATTTGGCAGCATAACGGGCATTTTAGGTGAAAAAGACCATTTTGCCCCTACTACCCCTATTTGGCGGAATTTCGCGTAACTTCGTTACTTTGACCTTATTCCATTTCAAAATTATCCCCACTAGGTTTTTACCTCGTCAGGCATCTTTCAATGCAATGAGGCTAAAAAACAAGTATAGGAATATATTCTGAAACTTCCTAGATCAAAACAACAGTTCCACTATAACTACCGAAAGAACTACGGAAACTAAAAGCTAAGGACAGAAGGACTTACTCGGAGCTAGGCAGAATTTTTGCAGAGCTTCTCACTCTAAGATTTCGGCCAAGGAAGAGAGAAGAATGGTGTGAATTTTCAAGAAGAGGGGAGGGGTATTTATAGTGAAAATTCGGACGTAAAGGGAATTTTCTCGCTTTGTTTCCGGACCGTTGATCTAGGGTTTTGTGAGATGAAATCTTGGCCATCCAAGGGTCTTGGACGACATCCAAGGGGTCTAAAAGTCAAAGAATGAGTTGTCATCCAATGATGACTCTTGCTTTATGGCCTCCGGCCCGATAAAGCTACCCGATCGGTGTCCGTTTTGCGCGATTTCGCAGAAACTCAAAAATCCGGGCATGTAACCTTGAAGATCTTTTCAGCCTCTTTCATATTATATATTTTGATCCTCTTTTTGATCATATCCAGGTATTCTCTCGGTGCGTCGGAAGATATTCGGACAAACGCGCCTTCTGAAATCGCTTCGATAGAACCAACTTCGGACAATAATTCGTCGAATCGTAAAACGTCCAGTTGTTGCCTAACTTAATCCCGTGTTTGAATACACGAAATTGTTTCTATAGGTTCTCACTTTACCTATCCGGCTCGCTCTATCTGATCGCCTTTCCGTCTTATTAGGAATTAGGGTTTTCGGTTGCGGAAATCAACGTCCTGGTAAATTCTTTCTTCGTGTAAAAATTAACTTGTTCTTAATTTGATCAGATGCGAAAAGACTTTTACCTCTGGTTTACCTGTAGAATTTATTTCGACTTTTCCCCTCGGTCGCCTATAAGTTTCGACTCACCGCATTATATTATTATTTTATTCTAATTATCATTTTAATTATTTAAACAATTCATTTTAATTAAGAATACCAAGAATTTCGGCCCCTTCATTTTAAAATTCAGTTTTAATTATTTTTTCCATTTTTAAAAAATATAATATTTTTTTACCAAAAATTCTGTTTTACCCCTCGCCTTCGTTAAGGCTTAATCGTGCCTAAATTCTTCGTTTAGTGATCTTTTTAGGATTAGATTCCTTCATACATTTATCTTTACTAATTTTTTCCTTAATCCTTTTTATCATAATTAGTAAGTATATTTTATGCTAATTACCAAATTTAATCTCTTAATTAAGGATTTTACCATAAATTTAACTTTTTATATTTCTCTTGTTTTATGAATCAATTAGCTAGTAATTATCTAATCATTCTCTTACCAATGGTTGATAATTTTATAATTTACATATATTATTATCGTACAAACTTTATACTTGGCGACATTGTCATTTTATATCCTATGTAAAATATTAAAAATGTTTACACCATAAAGTTACTTTATGGTTCTCGGAATGCTTTTTAAACATTTCTTCATGTTATTTCCTCTAAAATAATTTATTAAATTCTTATAATTAAAGGTAATACTCCCATAATTTTCTCATAATCTTTCATGATCTTTCAAATATTTATCATAATGTTTTTAGACGCTTTTTATCACCATTATTGCATTTTTAGTCATTCTCGTTCATCTGATTTTTCGTAACTTTTTCGACAATTTACTCGACAATTATAACAATTTTCTATAATAGTTTTAAGCTCATGAATTTGCTTCATCAAAATATTCATTAATTTCTCTTATCTCAAGAATTCCGTTTTGCTAAAATCCGGGTATTACGAGATATAGTACAGAAGTGCAGAATGAGAAGGAGAAGAGAGAGAGATTTAAAGTGATTTTCAATGTCGACGCCAGCGATGGTCCTGTGGAAGTCAAAGGAGGAGCAACGATCTGATTGAAGTTCTCTCAGTGCGGTCTGATTCCAAGCTCCTTTAACCTTCTCTTTGGTTTGACTTTCTCTCGTGGAATACTGAGACACAAAATGAGAAGGAGAAGAGAAAGGGAGTGGATTTCCACAAAGGTATTAAAATTATTTAAGGATCTTTAAAAAATATTTCAAGGTACTCACTGGTACTAAAAATATATTTGAAGATACTGTCTGGCACTGAAAAAATAGTTCAAAATCTTGAAAAAATATTTTAGGATCTTGAAAAAATATTTCATTGTACTGATTGGTACTAAAAATATACTTTAAGATACTGTTTGGTAGTAAAAAAAAATACTTCATGATCCTAAAAAATTATTTTAGGATCTTAAAAAAAATATTTCAGGGTACTGACTGGTACTAAAAATACTTCAGGATATTTTTTTAAGATCGTAAAATAATTTTTCAGAGCTCTGAATGCGTTTTGAAAGTATTAAAATGGACAGTCAAGATTTAATTATGAGAGATCAACGGTCCTGAATGCGCTACTGAGAGATTCTGATAGGGGCGCCACTTAGGAAATCCACTCCCATAAATGAATATGAAGGGCTAAGTGAAGCAGGTGAGGCTAAGGAAGGAGAAGAGAGAGAGAAGCTGCTTCAAAGTTAAAACTTAGAAGAACGAGAAGCTGATTCAAAATTCAAAGAACGAGAAGCTGCTTCACACTCATGCATGGTCGGTGATGTGATGTGAGTGTGACTACTCATGGCAGATTTTGTGTGTAGTGCAAGAATCCTCACTTTCTGTGGTGGCCAGGAGTATGAAGATGCTCCGGTGGCATTGACTGGGGAGCAAGTTTATGAAAAGGTGAAAAATATCAGTGTCATCTTCGGTAAGACTGCAAAGAGTAGAAAAGAAACAAATATATGGAAAAAGAGATCTGTATTCTTCGATCTTCCATATTGGCGCAATCTTGATGTGAGACACTGTATTGATGTCATGCACGTGGAGAAAAACGTATGTGATAGTATTGTTGGCACGCTTCTCAACATACAAGGTAGTTCAGAGGATGGTGTAAAGGCAAAATTGGATTTGCAAGCAATGGGAATACGCGAAAACTTACATCCAAGGCCATATGGGAAGAGAACTTATTGTCCCCCGGCTTCTCATACTTTGTCTAAGGATGAGAAACGAAGTTTTTGTGAGTGTTTACATGGCACAAAAGTTCCCTCGGGGTATTCTTCAAACTTTAAGAGGCTTGTTTCGATGAAGGACTTGAAATTAGTAGGCCAAAAGTCTCATGATTGTCATGTCTTGATGCAACAAACTACTCCCAGAGCTATTCGAGGCATCGCCAAATATGATCTTCGGGTCGTCTTGACTAGACTTTGTTTCTTCTTCAATGCGGTTTGTAGTAAAGTTTTTGAGATTGAAAAGTTGGATGAATTGGAGAATGAAGGATCTTGTGCCACCTTGAGAAGCTTTTTGTTCCTACATTTTTTGACATCATGGTTCATCTAATTGTTCATCTAGTGAGGGAGATAAAGTTGTGCGGCCCTATCCATTTACGGTGGATGTACCCAATTGAAAGATCTATGAAATTCCTAAAAGGGTACGTGAAGAACGCATACCGGCGGAATCATCAATTGTTCGAAATATGTTTCGAAGAAGCCATGGAATTTTGTCAAAATTATTTGGCCAAAGTAAGACATATTGGGCTTCCAAAACGTCGCATCTTTGAAGGGGGTAGACGAGGTGCTTCGGTAAAGAGTGTGGATCCCGATGAATTGTCACAAGTCCACTTATACATCTTGAATAATGTTGATGAAGTTCAAGCCGATAGCTGCACATAAAGAAGCCGTAAGGAAAGAAAATCATCGAATGACCGAACAAAGGTTGATTAGGGAGTATAACAACATTTGCAAACCGGTTCAAACAAAAGGTCGAGGGAGAGGAATGTGTTTCGATACAATCAAATGGTTAGCCCGTGGTCCCGAAGTTGATGTCATAAGTTGGAATTCGTATGTGATCAATGGTTATACATTTTACACGAAGTCCCTAGATGATAGGAGCACCGTCCGAGAACGGTGGTGTTATGTTAGAGGCTGAATCTATGCACTTCTCCGGTTCGAAAGACAAGAGGCCTTTATTGGCGGTCATGCCATATTATGGGGTTATTGAAGAGATTTGGGAGGTGGACTATGTTAAAATTAGATTTCCCATTTTCAAATGCAAGTGGGTTAATGTCAAAAATGGTGTTTGGATCGATCGGCTAGGACTTACATTAGTCGATGTCAATGGTAGATGTTTTGGAGATGAAACTTTTATTATGGCAGACCAGGCAAAACAAGTGTTCTATATCACCGATCAGAAAATAAAATGTGGTCTCGTAGCTCTCCAAGGAAAAAGGGTCATTGATATTGATGATGGAATTCATTCGAATTACGGTCTTCCCCGAGAGTACTCCTTTTTCAAGGGGTATACCGGACATGAACGAAGAAGATGAAGCGGATAATGAACCCGGAATAAGAAATGATCATCAAGAAGGGATATGGGAGGATATCCCTTTATAAAAGAGTCAACTCATATGGTAATATTCATATGCAGAATTCTTTAAAAACTTTAAGGTTTTAACTATATTCCTTCCATGTTCTTAAACAATGAAGGTTTTGTTCTTGTTTTATTTTGTGGCAGGATCCGATATATATGTTATAAAAGGGGATATAATGTTACGTACGTTGTTGGGTGGGATCAGATGAAGGCTTGGTGCGGTATTTGAAACTCATCATTGTATTTGTAAGTTATCTTATTACATGTATATATTCACCATTACGGTGTTGTACTGTTCTTAATTAAACGACACTGACTGTGAAACTTTTGTTCTTGTTTTATTTTGTGGCAGGATCCGATATATATGTTATAAAAGGGGATATCATGTTACGTTGTTGGGTGGGATCAGATGAAGGCATGGTGCGGTATTTATTTGTAACTCATCATTGTATTTGTAAGATAATTCATTATGGTGTTGTACTAAATTAAGAGGCCACATAACTCATGGCCGGTGATATTTGTATTCTTTTCCCAATTCAATTTATTCATAATGGATTGTTCATAGCTTGTAGCTTAAAGTATCTAATTTTTTGTGTTGGATTGTGTGGTGGATGTGTGTAATATATATATGATCGGGAAGAACGAAAGGGAAAAATTTTGGAAATTTTGGACCGGGAAATAATATCGCGGTCTTAAAAGTTCAAATTTTAAGACCGGATGCATTTATAAGTCCGGTCTTAAAAGTCTAGCCCTATCTTAAAAAGTTCAACTTTTAAGACCGGCTTTACTTAACTACCCTGGTCTTAAATTTAATTAAATTTAGAACCGGATTAGTTAGTCGTCTGGTCTTAGAAGTCGGTATTTTTAGACCGGAGATTATTTATCCGGTCTTAAAAATGTCGATATGTTAAGACCGGTCTATGTTTATGTCCTATCTTAAAAGTTGGTTTTTAGGACCGAACAAAATACATATCGTGTCTATTTAGTACGACTTTTAAGACCTAACTTTTAAAATGTCCGGTCTAAAAAGTTTCTTTTAGACCGGTTCGAATCCGGTCTTGAAAGTGACGGACTTTTAATACCGGCGAACAAGACCTAAGGCACTAGTCCGGTCTTACAGTGCCTCTTTTGTCCGGTCTTAAAATCCTTTTTTCCACCCGTGGATGGTGAACGTTGAAAAAGGACACATATACATTAATCCATCTTAACCAAACAAGCTTCTACAAGGACAAAAGGAATTATGGTGATTACTAATTCTTACCCTATCTTACACTTAAATGAATTACATATTTGCATAATGAATAGTTGTCCATTATTGCATTCCATTAGCAATCATCATTTATGATTTTCAAAATTGTTTTAAATTCCTAAATGGACCGTGAGTGAAATATAATTGTGCATAACTTTTTGACTTTATATTTTTTAAAATGCACAATTCTAAAACTTGTTTGGATCACAATTCACCTTGTTTTATAAAAATGCATACACATGTTTTGAAAATATTCATACTTTGATTGCTTTCAAGTGGTGTTTTAGAATTGGAAGTTAAATCTTTATGTACTAAAAGTCAGAAATGCTTCAAATATGTCTGCTAAAGTTTTCCCTATTATTCACGTATTGATCTTTGGTATTCATAAATGTGATGTTTGAGCTCCATAGTCTTTATTTTTTAACAAGTTAGACCTCATGTCTAACAAGTTGATCATCTATATGAGTTTCAAACATATCTCCATGAAAGCCTTGTTCCTAATGCATAAATCTTTAGTTGGCCATGTTATTCCAAATAATTATTAATGCATTGAATGATTATGAATTAACCATTATATTCAACCCAACCCAGTATGAAACTCTCTTCTCTCCTTTGATATTTTTTGTTATTGGTATCAGAGCCGGATGATCCCGAGAGTTGTGATTATTTTATGTGAATAAATATGTGATACAATTTATTTATATCTCCAACATATATATGTATTCTGCTGTGCAAATTGAATATGTTCATGATATGCTTTTTTTTTCATTCTTTAATATGAGCATGCTCTCAAACATGATGCTTTTCTCGTTCATTAAGTTGATTGAGAATTTGGCCCTTTTATGCATATATATTATAAAGCATGTATATTTGTTAGTTCTCTATGTGTTTTGATGATAACTGACAATTGTAAGCTTAAATGAAGATTTTTGTTTAGTTAAAAATGGTTGAAACTTGTTCAAACTTAACCAGGAAATTCACTGTCAAAGATAAACTCGAGTTTAGTGTTGTCAAACCCGAGTTTGCACTGGATAAAGAGTCAGTCAAGTTATTTGCACTTAGCTTGACTCGAGTTACTAAATGGAAACTTGAGTTTAAGCTTGACCGAGAGTTTTTCAAATCTTTTTTAATTTCAAGAAAACTTGAGCTAGTTGTTGTTAAACTTGAGTTTATCCTTGGGCAAGAGTTCTCAATGTTTTTCTTTTTAAAGTAAACTCGAGCCAGTCTTGGTAGACTCGAGTTTACGTCGACAGAGAGCTTTTAAAGTATTTTGAACTTAAAGTGACTCGAGCCTATTTCTTATAAACTCCAGTTTGAGCTTGTGGACTTAAATTTATTCTCAATTTAAAAATGTCCTAAACTCGAGTTAGTCACTTAATGACTCAAATTTCCGCGATCTCAAAATGTTTTCAAATGCTATCGTGATGCTCATTTCGAAAGCAGATCTAAACTTGAGTTTCTGTAATCTAACTCGAGTCATACACTTGAGTAAAATATTTTAAACTCCAGTTTCAGTCTTACAGAGACATCTTCATTTAAAATCCAAATATATTTTCAAAGAAGATGATCATAAGACTCAAGTCTAGAAGGGTAAACTTGAGTCAGGAACTCCAGTTTGCTTGAACAAACTCGAGTTCAAGACGTCTCTATTTTGATACCATCTTGCTCGAATTTGCAAAATCTTCATGTATGATTTATATACTTCATATTATCTCTCATTATTATTCCTAACTATATTTAATCGATTTCTTAGTAAGTTTCAGATGATCAACGAATGTTAAACTGAAGATTATATATAAAGCAAATGATGATGTCAGAGCATTAAAAGTTAGGTTCAGAAACCTAAGCACCAATATGGCAAATCATTCTTTGCAAATTCCAAAGGGTTTAATGCTTTCTTTCCACATCTGGATGCCAGATCATCCAACGGATATATCTCAAGGAATATCAGCAAAGAATGTCTGGGCACATTGGTTGACTCAAAGCTTCAAAGATTAACTCACTTGGTTCAGCCTAATAGTTCTTTAATGCTCCCAATGGTTGTATCAAGATTCACAACGGTCATTAATTGCTTCCTCCATATATAAGCTAAGCATTCAATTCTCAACCACCAAGAGAGACAAAAATGCAAAAAGATCAACTTGCATTTACTACTTCACTTTCAAGTGTAATATCTTCTGATATATATATATATATATATATATATATTCTTCAATGTTTATCAATCTACTCTTTTAGAGAGTTTTTTTTTTTTTTTTGATTATTAAATCATTGAAGAATCTCAAGTCGTGGGACTTGGAAATTTGGTTATCAGTTTACAACTTATAAGGGGGAGTGTATCATAGTGAGAGGATAACTTCGAGTACATAGTGCGTAATTGATTGAAAGGATAGTGAAAAATCCCATAGAGTCTAGGGACTGGACGTAGGTCAAAGAGTTGTGACCAAACCAATATAAATCCTCTATGTCAAGGTTTCTCTTCCTCTCCCTCTTCTACTTTGTTTTTAGCGCGCCATTTCTGGAAAAATTAGATTTAAAAAAAAAATCTCAATTCACCCACTCTTGGTGATATTCTGTCATCTACAATATTCTCCTTTAGTGAAAAGAATATGTGTGATTTCATTTTTCATCATTCTGCTGCATTTGTTTTTATTTTCCCTTCATATGATGATGTTTTGAGATCCTATCATGCCTTTGTCATTATTTTTGGAAGAATAAGCGTGTATGCATTGATTATAAGCATGATTCGTGTATATGTAAGTATGTATTCTATGTCTTTGCATTTCAAAGCTTGAGCTTTTATGTGTTTTTGTTTTTGCCTCCATGAGTATATGATACCAAGTTCTAGGTTTCATTTGTTGATTCCCTTTTATATTTACATATAATTCTTATTCTTTTCCTCACTTCTTCAATTAATTAAATTTTAGTTCTTGGAACCTATGTAGAATAATAATAAAAACTTTAAACCTCAATAGGTAGAAAATTGCATAAAACATATAGAAAACATCCAAATAGCGTTATGGAATGCCATTGACATCGATGGAAGAGGCTTGAAAATTGGGTTTTTGAAATTGAGTATTTTGCATCATTGAGGCCATGGATGTGTAGAGATGATTCCAACAACACCTAGAACAAGTCAAACAGTGGTTAGATGAGGGAGATACAAAGGAGAGAAGTTGATGGGTTGCCTTGTCACTATTGCCAAAGAACTCAAGATTTGCTCTTTGAAAATGAGGTTTTTATAGCAAATCAAACACATGAATGTGTAGTTCTTATTGCAGCAATTCCAATGACACAGAGAACATGAAAAAGTAGAGTTAAAATGAGGAAGATATCACCTTGCAAAAATAGCAGGTTGCAAAGATTCGCAGGAGCTCTAACTAGGTCAAGACTGTTAGTTTTAGGAATCACCCAAGAGGGGGAGTATATTGGGTGGATTATAAGCAATAATTAAAACTAACATAAGCAATAATTAAAACCAAAAGGAAAGGTTAGAGAAATATCATCAAAGTGTGCACATAGATATATACTGGTTCAACCTTAATCTCATGGCCTACATCCATTCCCTAGAGCTTCTTTGAGATTTCCACTAACTTTCACAAAGTGATTACAATAAGCACTGAGTAATCTCACCAGATTCACCTTCCCTTACAACTTGTAATCAAACAACCGAACTCAAGGTCCCAATACCTTGAGATTTTACAAAACTTAATTGAATAATGATAACTCTCTCATAGAATAAATATATGATTGCTGAAGAATTGAATAGAAAAAGATATCAAAAAGTATTGATAAGCAAAAACTTGAGCAATAAATGATATCGTCATTGGTTGTTAGCTCCAAATTGAATGCTCATTGTATTTATAATTGGAGTCCATTAATGACCGTTGGTCAAGCTTCAAACTATCCGTTGAGGGACTTCACGCTTTTTGTTTAGACTCAAAAGCTTTCTGTTAGACACAAGCTGGAGACGTTGGAAGTTTTGAATAAATGTCGCTTTCGTATCGCCGTAGAAATCTTTGCACGACGTCTCTTTTGTTCAAACGTTGACCATGTAGAGTCGCTTTCGCTTTCGCCGAAATGGGTATCTGTCTGAATGATCATTTGACCTACTCTGAATCGGTTTTCATGTCCATGCTTCTAACACAAATCTTGCTTTTTTAAAGATTTTCACATAAACCTTTGTTTGATTATCTAAAACTCACTAATAAACATGATTAAAAGCATTGAGAATAACTGTGAATATTAAACAGAGGTATCAAGAGAAGAATCAGTAAGTTTGAATTTAAAAAGATGGAGATTGAGTTCAAATACAGGTGACACTCGAGTGTAAAGTATACATACTTGAGTGTTGTGCCTCAACACTCAAGTATTGATGAACTTGTACTGGACACGAGTACAAAAAAGGCTTTTAAGACCGGATGAAAGAGGCATCATAACACCAGATCTGCGACCGGTCTTGTTACAAGATGTCTTAAAAGTCTGTAATTTTTAAGATCGGATGCGCAACCGATCTTAAAAAAATACTTTTTAGACCAGACCTTTAAAATATGAGGTCTTAAACGTCGGACTTTTAAGATTAGACTTGTAAAATATTAGGTCTTAAAACTCTATTTCTATCACACACAAAAATAGACTTTTAAGACCGGATGTGAAAACACGTACGGTCTTAAAAGTACTTTTAAGACCGGATATCAAAAACATCCGGTCTTAAAAGTCCCTTCCTTAAAAAAAGAAGGGACTTTTAAGACCGGATGTAAAAACACATCCGGTCTTAAAAGTACTTTTAAGACCGGATATGAAAAACATCAAGTCTTAAAAGTCCTTTCTTTTTTAAAAAAAACTGGAAATCAGAAATTTTCGAGATGAGCAGCATATCAGGGTCATATCCAAGGGCTTTAATGTGAGTAGTTATAGCCATGTTCATGGGTGGTGCGCCACACCTCAGTATCTGCAAATTTCATAAACAATCCTCTTAATCAATAACCTTCCTTTTATGATAACACAAAGAAGCTATCTAAAGAGATTAACTTAGAGGATTATTGTCTACCCTGATATCATGTGCAGAGGAGGACAGTGCGCTTGAATAATCTCATTTGATACAAATCCAACACCACCATCCCATCCTTCTGAAGGCTTGCAAATCATATCATTTCATCATTCAAGGTAGGCTATCCTAGATTCAATGAAGGATGAAAACTTGAGTTCTCTTTGAAATGATATTCCAAGTTAGAAACTAACCTGATTTAGGACATAGTATACTTTGAAACGACCGGAATAATTAGCAGCAAGACGTTCCAGTTTTTCCTGCATACATTTAAATATGCAGATTACTATCAATAAAAAGCGTCAAGATTTATTCATTGGCTGAAAAAAGAGGAATGCTTGTTACCTTCACAAGAATTACAAACTTGGAGAAGCTAGAACCAAAACAAGAGACCATAAGAGCAAAGGAGGCGAGAGCAATTTTCGCGATGTTTGAAAATTTGTGAGCGAGGTCCTTGAGATGAGTTGAGACGAGGTTGAAGAGAGTGTGAGGCGAGGTTTACAAAGTTGAAGAGAGGTTCAGAGAGCGAAATTCAATTTTCGGCGCGGGAAAATAGAAGATTCATCTTTTAGACTTTTTAGACCGAACTTTTTAAACATCTGGTCTTAAAAGTAAGACTTTCCATATATTTACAAAAATGCCACCGGTCATACTTTTTAGACCAGACTTGTAAAATATGAGGTCTTACAAGACTTGTAAGACCTCATATTTTACAAGTCCAGTCTAAATTTTTTTCATATATTTACGGAACTGTCACCAGTCATACTTTTTAGACCTCATCCTCTATAATCCGGTCTAAAAAGTTCTTTATATATTTACGAAATTGCCACCGGTCATATTTTTTAGACCTCATCCTCTATAATCTAGTTTAAAAAGTTCTTTATATATTTATGGAACTGCCACCGGTCATACTTTTTAGACCTAATTCTCTATAATCCAGTCTAAAAATTTCTTTATATGTATGAAACTACCACCGATCATACTTTTAAGACTGAAGCCTCAATAATCTGATCTAAACATGGCGGTCTTAAAGCTCTTTTTTGTACTAGTGGGAGGAAGACTTGTTTCAAAATGAAGTTTTGATGAATGTGTATGTTTTCTTCCAGACACTCAAGCGTTGGAATTCCACACTCGAGTGTTGGAATTCCATACTCGAGTGTTGATGCTTTGAGTGTGGTAGAGAATTATTCAGTGGATAAAGATAGAGAACGAGGTATACAATTCTACCTGACACCCGAGTGTTATAAGAGTACACTCGAGTGTCAATGATGACACTTCAAGTGTGCCACAAAGTATACAGTTCATCAACAAGAATCATGTACTGGTCTTAGTAATTACCTTGACACTCGAGTGTTGATGAGCACACTCGAGTGTTTGCATGTTGATTCCAGAATGAGGCATGTTGATTCTAGAATAAGCATAAGTGAATCACTAGTATTTGTTGAAGTTGGGGCCACACTTGAGTTTCTTACTTGAACACTCGAGTGTTCAACAGTTTGTTCAAGTCAGAATCAAAAGTCATGCATTCTTCCTGTGATCTTGAAGACAACACTCAAGTGTTGAAGAGTAACACTCGAGTGTCTATAACAGACATTTTTGAAAACGGCTTTCTGATTCAATTTTTGGCTTTAATAACTATTGTACACTTGAGTGTTGTTTAATACAAACTCAAGTGACTTGAATCGTCAAGTCTTTAAATTATTGCAAGTTGTTGTTATCATCAAAACATATAATCTGAGAACTAACATTCTCCTCCTTTTTTATGATGACAACACTTGTCAATTTTTGAAAAATAGTTTAAAAATAATTTGAGATCACCAAGGAAGTAAAAGTTTAGACAATGAATGATATACTGGAATAAACATAAAGATTGTATTAAATAACACTTGCATTGATAAGCAGAGGTTAGTACAACTTCAAGTGTCAAAATACAAGATAAGTGAAGTACATAAGCAAAATACAAAAAATAGTGAAATACAGAAGATCAGCAGATACATCTGAAACTATAATGATGTAAGTCTTCTCAGTCAATTCATTTCAGTTCTCTCCCCCTTTGTCATCAGGAAAAAAGGTGGGAAAGGTGAGGCTGACCTATAGAGTGAATAGGAGTAATGGAGAGGGGGAACTGGTTGAAAAGGGGATGGATGAGGTGTAAAGACAGTGATGGCAGTGGTAGGAAGAGGAGTAGAGGTAGCAGTGGAAATGGTCAGGTGAATGTGTGGTGATAGCTGCCTGTGGAGATGTGGTGTCTGGAGGTGGAGTAGTGCCAGTGGATGATCAGGTAAAGGAAGAAATCTAGTTAAGGGTAAGTTTAGGATTGGGTTGAGAGGGAGGAGGAGAATGGTGGATAGGCTCAGTGAGAGCAGGGTATCCTCAGAATGGGGTGAAGTGCTTGAAATGCTAGCACCAACAGTGTATGGCTCATCAAAAGGGAATCTTATACCCTAAAGAAGAACTTCAAGTTGCTAAAATCTCCTAGTATGATCAGCCTGATTCTCCTTATCCTCTGAAGTGTTTGTGAATGCATGGCCTGAGTTTGAGATAGTAGTCATCTCACTAATCATGAAACCAAGTTGAGTTTCTAGATTAGCTATCAACTTATTGAAGGAAGTAGTATGGTATCCACAGCCTTCTAAACAATCTTCTCCATCAAATGCTACAAAGAGGCACCAAGGAATGAAGGAGCTTAAGTAGAAGCAGAAGGAGTGGCAACCGAGGAAGATTGAGCTTTATCAACTCTAGTAGTTGTGGCCTTGGATTAGGACTTTGAAGGGGCCTTGGATTGCCTTAAGCCCTCTCGAAAAGAAATCCTCATTCGGTTGAGATGACTCAAGTCAAATAGATGAGGCTTCATAGTCTTCTCACCACCTCAAGAAACCAAATTTTGTGGTGAAAGAGGATTAGGGATACCAGATTGGGAAAAGGGATAGTCGACCTCACATGAGATCCACATCTGAAATGCCTCATCTCATTAAGAACCCACTGACCTATGTTGTGAGGCTGCTTAGCAATGATAGAGGCCAAAAAGGGATAGTCTCTTGAGGTAAAATGGGTAAAGTTTTTCCCTTTCGTACCAAATTTCGGGAAGGTAGGCTTATTTCAGATTACGTGAATGAAGAACAGAACAACTGATATACTTGACTCGAGTTATGACTGGAGTCATAGTTCAAATATTTCAGACAGAGAAGAATTTTAATATGATGAATCGAGTTATGACTGGAGTCATAGTTCAAATTTCAGTCAGAGAGGAATTCAGAATATGATGACTGGAGTCATACCACAGTGACTCGAGTCATATTAGAGAAAACAAATCAGTTAGAGCTCTCTGTGACTAGCATGAATGACTCGAGTCATATCAAATGACAAAAGCTGCTATCGAAAGAGTCATTTTGGAAAAGCTGAAGTACAATCATGACTTGAGTTGTTAAGTGATAACTCGAGTCATGAGCTACTTTTAAATTTGTTTTTCAAGGACAGTAACTGGAGTCATATCTTACTAACTGGAGTTACTAAAATCAAAATTCATTTACTTAAAGACTTAGAGAAATATGACTGGAGTTAAAAAGCCTTATGACTGGAGTCATGACAGAACAGAGGTAAGAGATGTTATTGAGCCAATTTATCTTCTAAATGAAATCATATGGGCTTGAATCAATCTAGAATTGTCAGTCATCATCAAAACACATTGAGAACTAACATTCAAGTGTTCACAGGACACACTTGAAACTAGGTACTTTTACTACTTTCAAATTGTGCATGAACACTCGAGTGTTGGATGTGTCACTCGAGTATTGAAGCGCCAACACTCGAGTGCTATCAACAACACTTGAGTGTGTCGTGTCATTCTTTAAAGTTATATCAGTTGCATCGTATCAAGTCCTCTCACTTCTTAAAACACAAGACTCATCATCTCTCCTTTTCTCTCAAATAGTTGAACCCATTTATTTAGTCGTTTCATTTGCATTCCTTCAAACGGACTTATTATCTACTCCCAACCGTTACGATTCTCTTTTTATCTACCATAAATACTCCCTCATTCTCACAGATTCATAGTCTCGACACTCGAAACCCTTACTGCGACACTCGAGTATTGTCAAAATAAGAACTAAGAACCCCCAACTCCATCTTGACTCTTCTTCACCCGTCTCATCCTTTAACAATGAATCCTCTGATCCTCTATCTCCTCCTCCTCCTCCTCATCCCAAAAAGCCTCGTCGCGAACAATCCTAGAAAACCTAGAAATACAGTCCTAAAGTCCTAGATACTACTCCCTCTCTTACATCCAATCCGAGACCAAGAACAAGAAGGGTTGTTATTGGGAACCATCATAGAATCCTCACCAAACAAGGTCAAAGACTAGTGTTTCCTCGATCAAAGAAAAAGGGAAATACAAGGTACGAAAGGCTGATCTAAGGGCTCAACAAGAAGAAGAGCGTACTAAAACACTTCTTCAAGGACTCAAAGGAATATCTCAGTTGGGAACTGGTCTTTCTAGTGGCAGGGCCACTCAGAGTATATCAGTCAATCCTTCTCTCTTAGAAGCTACATGTTCTTTGATGCCACCTCTAGGTTTTATCTCCTGACCATTATCTATCCCAGAGTCTGATTTATTTGATTTCCAAACTCATTACGGGTTCATGCATTTTGCCCCACTATATATTTGGACCTAGCTAAACTCAAATCAGACTATAACCTTGACTTATCCCCTTGGCTAAAACCATTTGAACCTATTTTGGCTATATGTACCATTTACTGTCCCTCTGTAGTAAAACATTTTTATTTCTATATGAGGATAACCAACCTGGTTGATCATGATAATAACGTATTGGAACATCAATTAGAGATGGTGGTTCAAGGGAAGAGGATTAAACTCACTGCTGACTATATAAATTCAGTGTTGGGAATTATTGATATACCCATTGAGACTCCAAACCCCCTCTCTAATGAAGATATTTTCTCTATTTTACAGCTTGGAGAGTCATTGGGATCCCTTACATTTGAGCCTATTGAAATAGGCCTACCTTCCATTGCTAAAGTAACTCATAACACACAGGGCTGCGTTGAGTGTGTACCAGAATCTAACTTGGAGCTGTACAAATCTTCCAGAGTGGAGTATTGTAATAAGGAGAATTTGCAACCAGGGGCTCAGCAGGGAAGACCGGGTTGTAATGACGATATGGAAATGGAAAATGTGTGTAGAAAACCTGATTGCAAGCACTGGTCTAGGCGAAATAAAGGAGTTCATTACTCCAGTACTGGCTGATGACAAGTAATACTAGCGGTAGTCCTATATTAGTAACACTAGTCATGATGTTAGATATACTCGTATGGAACGTTAGGGGAGCAGCTAGCAAGGGTATTGCACCTGTAATTAGATATATGAAAAGGCGGTATAAACTTGATATTGTTGTTATTCTGGAGCCAAGGATTAGTGGTAATCAAGCTAGCAAGATTATTAGAAGTTGGGGATTTAAACATTCACGTCGAAGAGGTAGAGGGGTTCTCAGGAGGCATCTAGATTTTATGGGAGATAGCTGATCTGGTGGTGAATGTTCTTGTTAGAGATGATCAATTTCTCCATTGTAGGCTAGGTCTGGGCATGGAATCTATGGCCTTCACGACAGTTTATGCGAGCCTTACTGAATATAGGAGAAGTAGGATATGGGATCAGCTGTATAAAATTTATGTTGTCACTTCTGACCCATGGATGATTGCAGGGGATTTCAACGAAATTAAGTCCCCTTTAAAGCAAAAAGGGGGTGGAAGAATCAATGAATCACACTGCAGAAAATTTAATGAATGGATTCAGAACTGCAACTTATTGGATATTGAGGCTTGTGGGTCGTTTTTCACTTGGAAAGAGCCTAAATGGGAAGGATTAGAGCGGGTTTATAAGAGACTAGATCGATGTCTGTGGAATGCTCTGTGGCAAGAAAGGTTTAGTAAGGCTGATGTGAGAGTTGTTTCACGCTTAGGTTCCGACCACCATCCTATGGTTGTGAGGCTTGAGGAGGAAATTAAATGCTGTCAAGTTTGAGGATTTATTACTCAGGAACTGGAATGGATCTAATGAAGCACATAGGGGACTTGTCTGTTTGCAGCAGGAACTAACTAAATGGAACAGGGAAATGTTTGGGAATATTGAGGCCCAAAAGAGAAGACTCCTGAACAGGCTTAATGGGGTGCAAAGATGCATTGATAGAAGAAGTAATCAATATTTGGTATGGTTGGAGAAAGACCTTGAAGAGGAACTTATGAAGACTCTAAGGCAAGAAGAAGTCCTGTGGTTTCAAAAGTCAAAGGGTAGGTGGTTAGTGGAAGGAGACCGGAATACAAGGTATTATCATACGAAAACTCTAATAAGGAGGAGACGTAATAAAATAAAGATGCTAAAATCTGATGGAGGTCATTGGATTGATGATGAATTTGCTATAGGAAACATGTTTCAAGATTATTATGAAACTCTATTTAAAAGTGATAAAGAAGGAAGGAGCTGGTTGAACACGGTGCAAGGTTGGGGGCTGTGAGTGCTGCTAAACTGAGTGTGGCTGGAAGGGTTATCAATAATGAAGAATAAGGTGTGCTTTCTTTCAATTGGGGGGTTTAAAGCCCCAAGCAGTGATGGGTACCCAGCAATCTTTTATCAGAGGAATTAGGAAGTAGTGAGAGATTCAGTGTGCAACTTGCTAAAGGAATTATGGAGTAACCCAAGTAGAATTGAGGAGATTAATGATACACTGCTAGTTTTGATTCCAAAGGTAGAGCAACTAGAGCTGGTAAATCAATTCAAGCCCATTTCTTTATATAATGTATTGTATAAGGGCTTGTCTAAAGTATTAGCGAATAGGCTAAAGCCCCTTAAGGATGATTTTGTTTCCCCATTTCAAACAAGTTTTGTTCCTAAACATAGTGTAAATGATAATATAGCAGTGGCAAAGGAGATGGTCCATTCAATGAATATGATGCAAGGTAGGAGAAGCTATATGATTCTAAAAATAGATCTTGAGAAGGCCTATGATAGGATGGAGTGGAACTTTCTTGAGGATGCGTTGGATGAAATTGGTTTGGAGGTAAAATTAAGGAGGGTTATTATGGAGTGTGTTAAATCCCCTTCACTATCCTTAATATAGAATGGGGGAAAGAGAGCTTCATTCAAACCTTCAAGAGGATTAAGGCAAGGCGATCCACTATCTCCATATCTTTTTGTCTTAAGAATGGAGAAATTAACTCATCTTATTGTAGACCGTGTGAATAATAATATGTGGAAGCCTCTGAAAATGGGAAGGAATGGGGCAGCGGTTTCGCATCTCATGTTTTCGGACGATTTACTGTTAGTCTGTGAAGCTGAGGTAGAACATATCAGTTTAGTGGATAAGTGTCTTGGAGGAGTTTGGTATGCTTTCAGGGCAGAAGGTGAATAAAAATAAATCTAGTATATTTTTCTCACATAATGTGGATAGACGTGTACAGCAAGTTATTTGTGAAGTTTCTGGTTTGAGTCGTATGGATGATTTGGGCAGATATCTTGGTGCTTTTATGTTGTCGGGTAGAGGAATGAACAGAAAGTTTCAGCACATATTGGATAAAATGCAAAGTAAACGGAGTAGTTGGAAGAAACAAACGTTGTCCTTAGCTGGGAGATTGACGTTAGTTCAATCCGTCACTAATCAACTGTCTGTTTATTCTATGCAACATTCACGGTCCCTTGTGGTGTTAGGAAGCAGATGGAAAAAATTCAAAGAGAGTTTATTTGGCAGGATGGTGAAGGGAAAAGAAAGTTGCATCCTGTTAGCTAGGATCTTTTGTGTAAGGAGAAAAAATATGGAGGTTATGGGTCAAGGGATCTAGATGTGATGAACGATGCACTATTAGGCCGTATTGCTTGGAATACTATTACCAAACCAAATAGCCTTTGCTCATCAGTGTTAAGAGGGAAATATAGTAGAGGCAAGGAGCTAAAGGAGGAGGTTGTGTGGAGAAAGGCTGATTCTGAGCTGTGGAAGAGCCTAGCGAGGATCTGGCCTTCGGTGGTTAATAATTTGCTTTGGGAGGTGGGGAATGGAAGAGGGGTAAGGTTCTGGTACAATAGATGGATGGATGTTGATAAGAAGCTCATTGACTTATGTAGCAGTCAGATATCCGTTGTTGATGAGAATTTAATGGTAAACGATGTGGTTGCTGGGAATGGGCAAATGGGATATGAGGCATATAAAGGGTTTAGTGAATGAAGAGGGGAGTTGGTATATTATGGCAGTCCCCCCAACGAATGTGCACAGGGGGGATGATACCATTAAATGGGGTTCCCGAGTAGGCAACAGTTATGTTACTGCTGATATGTATGCAAGTATGAAAGGGGAGAATGGAAAGGGAAAGGTGAAGTGGAGTAGGGTGTGGAAATGGGAGGGACCGAGAAGAATTCAAGTTTTTCTATGGTTGGCCCTACACGATAGACTGTTGACAGGAGAGAGGAGGCTTCGGCTGTTGGGTGGTAATTCTGATTGTTGCAAATGCAATGGACAATTGGAGCAATCCATGCATGTGATGCGGGACTGTTAGGTTGCTAAAAGGATGTGGCATGAGTTGAAGTGTGGGAGGTTTGAACTAGAGTTCTTAGTGTTGAAGGGAAGCCAATGGTTTGACTGGAATTTGAGTATATCAGGTAAGGGGTGGAATCTGATATTTGGTGTTGTGTTGGTTCTTATGGAGATGGAGGAATAGTTGTATGTTTGAGGAAGGGTTCATGTTACCTGAAAATCTGGGAGCAGTGGTGAGGGCTTCCGTGAGAGAAATTAAATCCGCTAGAGTGGATTTTGGTAGACTCAATGGTACGAAGGTTTTGAAGCAGATCAGCTGGACTAAACCAAGTGTGGGGTGGGTTAAACTTAATACAGATGGTGCCTCTAGAGGAATAGTAGTGAAAACGTAGATTTTACCTGAAAACGGAAGGAGAATGAAAAATCGTAAAACGTAAAATCGTAACGTAGTAAAAACTTAAAAGCGTTTGGAAAATTAGTAAAATCGTTTTAATGAAAAAAAAATCGTAAAAACGTAAAATCGCAGTGATAAATCGAATTTTTAACCACTATGTCTAGAGGGAATGAAAAGCTTGCTGGTTGTGGGGGGCTCATCAGAGATAGCAATGGTAAGTGGCTATGTGGTTTCACTAAAGTGGCTATGTGGTTTCACTAAGCGGCTAGGATATTGCTCAACAATTAAGGCTGAGTTGTGGGCTATACTGTGTGGACTAAAACTGGCATTGGAATTTAAGTTCCAACAACTATTAGTGGAGTGTGACTCCTCTACAGTGGTTTCGCTGCTGAAAAACTCATCTAAGGAAGAGCACGGTGGATCAAGCTTGTTGGCAGACATTGTCCGGACTTTGGAGGAGTTTACTATGGTGAGAATAGCTCATATTTATAGGGAAGGGAATACTTGTGCAGATAACCTTGCTAACCTTAGTTTTGACCAGGAGGATATACATTTACTTCTCCTTTTCCTGTATGTAGGTTTTCTGTATAAGGATGAGGTGGGTGTCTCTTACCCACGAAGTGTAGTGCAGTCCTGAGATATTTGGGCATTTTTGCCCCGTTTGAAAAAAAAAAAAAACACTTTCTTTTGAAATAGAATATTATTCACAATGCCTCCAAGAACCTGGCCCATCTATAATCTATACTTTAAACAGTTTCAAGGCACAGATTTCATTTACATGGGGAAGATCCCCCTTGCATAAATAAAACTGATACACTAACAATGTAAAGCTCCATACAAAAAAAAAAAAATCTTGTCACACAAGAACCACTAGTTCGAAATCATCAGGCAGAATGACACGGACAACAAGAATCAAACAGATGGCTATATGTCCAATGGAAAATAGCCTTACTTGGCTTTTTAAATCACCTCAGCGCAGCTTTTATTTTATGTGGGTGAATGGGACTCTTTAATAAAACGCACATCCTCAGTTCCAACCCGAGGTGTCAGAAGCTTCTCTTGCTCATCATCTATTTCTGCTGAGTCACGAGGAGTAGCGCTTGAAAGAGACTCTGCTGCATCATCATCTGCCAGTTATCGCCAAAAAGGGCAGTTCAGAAAGGTTGCATTTGAATAATCACAGTGTGAATACAAGTACAACAATTTTGGTTTACAAAAGTGTAGAAAAATGAAAATTAGTACCTGAATACTCATGGTATTCAGGGAGCTGTTTAACAGTAGTTACTTGTAGGCTTTCAGGAAGCAGACAGCTGCACAGTGCGCCTGAAATTTTGATCAAAAGGTCACACTTATGGTTATCCCCCGGTTTCATAACAGTGATGACTGTGTACTCCCCAAGAATAGGGAGAATATAACATAAAAATATAGAATAAAACCAACAACAACAACAAGAAGCCTCACACCACTAGGTAGAATTGGTTATATGGATAGCATGATGCCATAGTTCTCTATCAACAACCATCTTTAAATTATTAACTAAGAGGTCCCTCTTGTTGAAAGACCTCAGACTCCAAAATTCAAGTTTAGAGTTAATCTCTTATCATGACTCAGGCGCAATAATTATATTGGCAGCAAAAAGCAAGCACTTAGAAAGAGTCTCTCTTAACATAAATAGAATAAAACCATGAGATAAATAGGAGTTGATCCACAATTGAAAAAATGTAGTAACTCTCACATTACGAATGAACTAATTTACTTTTCAAAGGAACGACTTAAATTGATAATTTATAGTATAAACTTTTTCTCCTCTGAACGTAACTTTAACTGAGTGTATATGCCCAGGAATGAAATTTACACTAAAATTAACTAAGGCATTTAATTAAAAAGACAGTTAAATTTTGCCGGAGACAAGATTGACTATATTTTTCTATTTCGAGATGATGATATTTCTTTCTCTTTCAAATTTTAGCAGGTCATATCTTTTAAACACCCTAGAGTTCAAAGTTCACATATTTCTATGACCACATAAAATACAAATAAAATAAAGTGCAAATACTGTCTTTTATTTTACGATGATCCAAATACTGTTTAAATCATCAGAAAAATTCAAAAGAGAAATATTGAGGAAGAGGATATAAAGACTAATGGAAAGCAAGATTATGCACAAATTTCTCAACAGCTTTACCTAACTTTGCAAGTCGATTCACCCAACCTGGAATCCTTTTTCCTGTTAATCTGTATGAGACGTCATCTGTAAAGTGATTACAATTCTTAGAGATAAGGTGATAGGTGTCTCCATGATATTCGGAAACCAGATTCTCAAGAAATGTCCGAAATTCAGAGGAATGCATATTTATTTGGCCCAAGGTGACTGAACATCTAAATGTAAATCCAGGGCACTTCCTTGGCTCCACTTCAAATACTCCACTAGCTGGGTAGTCATGGGCTCCATATCCATATTCCTTACCATGCACTGCATATTATTATTTTTTAAAAAAAAAAAAAGAAAAAAACCTTCACAGCTTAAGCATTTAATAGTAATAATATCGGAGCAATAACTGGCCACAACTGCAGCATTGACGGCATCTGAGTACAACAAAAAAGGGGTGTTTGATGGTGCATATACTGAAAATGCTATTAAAGTGATCTATTTCTGGCAGAGTGTAGATCTAACTAGATTCTACAAAACAAATGGCAAAGAAGCACACCATTCCTCTAGCATTTGAGAGGCTAGAGTCTCTCCCAAACAACACTCACCCACTCACAATCTGCCTGACCTCTTGGAATCCTCACTCCCCAATAATTAGTTACCATCTCGGCCCATTAGCTGTGGATACAACATTTCTGGGCCCTTGAAGTGTCAACCTGCCCTAAAGGTGAGAATTAGATCCAAGTATCCCTGGCTTCTTCCCATTAAATATACCTCATGAATCAGGTGGATTTGTCTCCTTCAAATCATTACCGGTGGCATAATATCCTTCAAATCAGCATTGATATCTCTGTTTCCTTGTTTTGATAAAACATCAACATCTAAAATGTTCCTAATATTCCAGGAGCTACCCTCAAATTAGACTAAGGGTCTGTTTGAACTTTGAAGAGAGCTTTAAGTAGCTTAAAGACAGAAAAAAGTAGCAGTAGAAAAAAAGCCAGAAGTGGAGTGCTTGGGTTGAGCTTTAAGTTCACTAGACTTTTTTAAAAAAGCTCCTAAAAGTCAATTAAGGAAAAAGCTCCATGGGGTAGGTTTTTCCAAAAAGCTCTCAGCTTTTTGACTGGGCCCCGCCACTTCTACCATCATCAATCCAAACACAAATCATATTTACAACCTGACTTTTTTTCTACCGGGCTTCTAAAAAAGTCAGATAGAAAATAAGCCACCACTCTCACCGCTAACCCAAACCGGCCTTAAAATGCAGAACTTTTTTCCTTTTTCCCCATTAATCATTTTCATCAGCAATTCCCCCCTCCACCTTCATCTTTAGCTATTATAAAAAATTGAGTAATAGATGGTTGTTGCTTCTCACCTCTAATGTTTGCTTTAACACTATATCATGTTCTGGAGAGAACCCCATTGCTCTCTTGTAGCTTGATCTGCATCAGGTAGTTGAGAGAAAGTCCCAACGTTGGTTCATTCTCAGTTGTGCTTCAAAGATCTTCTTCTGGTGGTCTTAGGATGGCATAGGCCAAAAGATTTGGGCCACTCATGAGCACTGAGTTGAATTATCATGAGTAAAGTTGGACAGACCTAATGCTGTTATGGTTCAATG
Organism: Acacia melanoxylon; assembly: GCA_019022615.1. NCBI lineage: Eukaryota > Viridiplantae > Streptophyta > Magnoliopsida > Fabales > Fabaceae > Acacia > Acacia melanoxylon. Next base: position 5,183,676 of record JAFJYJ010000030.1, on the reverse strand, counting down.
GTAATACATAAGGTCCACAAAAATTCCATTCTTGGAAATTTTTCGGGCTTCTAGCTATGGCTTCCCTAACCCAGTAAGTGATCTAACTATTTGGTTGCCTTCCCTTCTTTCTTCCACCTCTTCTGCTTTTGATAGACTGTAGCATGGACACTGACTTCACTGGCTTGCATCTAACGCTACACCTTCATGGAAAAAAAAAATGCTCCCACACTTCCCTGATGGCTATTTCAGCTTTCAATGGATCGTGTAGGTCATCTGACTTCATCTAGTCTTTTATGTTGTTTGAAAACAGTGTTGCAGCCACAAAATCAGCTAATAATGCACTCTCTTTAGCAACATTTTAGTGACAAGGCCATCACCTTCTGAATCTTTTCCAATCTTGTTCACTTGAAATTCCTGCTCATCCACTCCCACCTCTATCATGACTTCGTCAGTAAACAAAAGTCCTTCTGCAAGCTCTTTATCTATTTCTCTGTAGTCTTTGTTCTTCCTTCTTCTTTCACTTTCTCGTCTACTCCCAACATTTTTCCCTGCAAGTTTTGCCTCTGCTTCCTCCTCATTTCTCATCTATCTTATTTTATAACTTCCATCATTTCTATCATGTTTATGATCATGCCTCAAAACATTTCCCTAGTAATCTCCTTTGCACTCAATCTTGCAAGTCCTTCCTTAGAGATTCTCATTCTTCTTTCTCCCTAGAATTGTGCCGCTTTGATACCAAAATGATGGAACTCACATCGAAATATATTAAAGTGATATAATTCTAATAGAGTATAAGCCTAACCATATTCTACAAAGTGAATAGCAAAGAAGCACACCACTCCTTTAGTTAATGGAGGCTAGAGTCCCTCCCAAACATATATACAACTTACAACATCTTCTCTCCTTCTCTCTCCTACATGTCACACCTCAGTGCAATAGTTAGTTACTAGCTTGGCCAAAAGCTACTGGTCCAACAGTTTCAATTGGGCCACCTAAACTCAGATGCATTCTGTCTGCAATTGTGCTTGAGCTACTGCAATCGTACAAGTAACATTATAGCTCAAACAAGAATAAAAAAAAGCATGCGTAGTCATAGGCATACCCAAAAGGTATGCAAAATAGTATATCAAATAGATAGCATATCTAAACAAGAGGGTCGTATAAGAGCTTCCAATCCTGTCATCATCTTCCAAACAAAAATGGTGGAGTAAAAATAAATCATTTTTTATTGGTTGCATAAGTCTTTAGCTAAGCAAGAAAAAACCAAGTTAAAACAATACAATTCTCTCTTTGTGCCACTGTCTCTCTCTCTCTCTCTCTCTATGACAGAAAACAGAGTAAGCACAAACCCTGATCCAAACAATCATAACACTGTCAAGATGGAGTTTTGATATCAAGTCTCTGACAAGTATAATTTTGCTAATCACAGGGATATAATTAGAACCACACTACTCAAACAAATGTTAGATCAACAACTGTCTATAACTACAGAATTGACTGCATCGAGTTTAAATAAAAAAATAGAGAGTAAGAGTTTGAATAGGGGCGTTTAACCTCAGCTGCATTCTGTTTGTAGTAGTGCCAAGTTGTGACTGTAATTGTGTGCAGGTAACAGTACACGCCAAACAATAATAAAAAACAAATAAAAGAATAAGAACAGCTTGCTTAATCATAGGCATACTCCCAACCCATAAAAATATTATCTGAAACGTATAGTATGTCTAAATCGCAAACTTTTTCTTTGATGCATGTCTTCAGTGAAGCAAGATAAAATAGTTTCAGAGACAAAGCATTCTCATTCTCTGCCCCCCTCTCTTACAAACACACAAAGTAAGCTGAGTACAAAATCTGATCCAAACAATCATGGCATCAAGATATGTGTGGGTTCAATTCCCATCATTCGCCCATAACCAAGTTACTATCATTTCGTGATTTTGCTCATCATAAGGACATATCCCCTTGGGGGGTGCGTTTATCCCAAAAATCCAGATCCTTTGAGGTACTTCATGTATTAAAAAGTGAGAAAGAAAGAGAGAAGCGGTCCCAACTTTACACATGTGGATCCATAGAAATGAGACTATTTCTCTCTTCATATCTTTACTCTAGAAAAATCATGCAGTAGATGTCAAATATTTAACATTGTGTCTCATTGAACAAAAATAAAGATAAATTGACCTATTGAATTATGCAAAGGACAGCCAACAAAGCATAGTTTCAAAGGAATGACATGAGCACAAAAATTAATCATCCTCTAACCAGGTTTAAAAAAGAAAGAAAGGAATTTGCAAATGGTGTTTGAACTAGGGGCCATCTCCCTTTCATAACAACTTAGGAAGTAGGAATCTTTGGTAAATGAAAAGGAATGAAAAAGAAAAAGAAACAAAAAAAAAAAAAAAACTTTATAATTTGAAATTTTTGTCTCTCTAAAAAATAATAAAAGAAAAGCAAAGTTAATTTCCCAACGGCTAGATTATCTTCTAATCCTAACCATTAACAGACCTCATAGTATTAGTGTTGTGCCTTTTAATCTGAACCGTTAATCTCCTATGCGGCCTCATAGCATCAGTATCGTGCCTCCTAACTAATAACTAAGTATCTACACTCTACATAACCTAGTGATAAAAGAATTATAACAGATATTACATATATCATCTTTGTACAACAGAAAAAGAATGCCTTTTAATGGTTGTTATTAGTTGAGGTTGTGAATCACTCACACATATATGTGCAATTTGCTAGCCAAAGAAAAGAATTTCAGCATCACATGATCACATCAGTCACTAATCAGTAAGCAATGATTTTAACTTTCTACTGTACATCTAGTTGTATGGATCACCAACGACAATCCAGAAACAAGATAATGACACAATATGTAATATGCAAAATTCTAAAAGTTTTCTTCCTGAATCTAGGGCGTTCAATTTGCATCCCATAAGACAAAACAGATTCTATTTTAATGTGATGCCAGCTGCATCATGAAAGTTACATACAGAGCACAGACTATACTCGACAAACGGATCAAATCCATCATCAGCAGTGCAAGAAATAATACTGCATTGATTTACAAAACAATTTAACCAAGTTTGATCATCCTTCCATCAATATTCCAGTCCAGAAATGAACTTAGCGTGTTGTTTGCCAAGAAAAAACTGAGAAGAACTGTACTATTGCATATCCTCCCTCGCCCCAGAGGGAAAACAAATTTACACCGAAAAAACGAACAAACAACCAAGAAAAAAAAGAAAAAAACAAAACAAAACAAAACAAAAACGTTTCCCAAATGATAGGACAAACCTGCTGGAAAGCCACTCAACACTTAAAATTAAAATATTGCAAAACAAGTAAATAACAAACAAATACCCCGCTAACGAAGATCTTGTACGCTCGTATGCAATAGTTCAAAAGGTTAAAGACACAATTGAATATAATCAGCGAAGAACGGAAAACAAACGGTTCTAACCTTCAATGCCTGAGTGATAAATTCCGAATCCAACCCAATACAAGTAATTGTTGATTGGGGTGAGATCGTAGACATTCAACACAAGGAGGGTCGTGTGCAATTCTCTGACTCTGCCATCACTTTCAGATGTCGCTGTTCCCATTCCTACCGAACCGATGCCCTATGAATTTAGGGGAAAGTTACCAAACCAACAAGGGATTCTTTTCCATCTAATTCCAATCAGAAAAGATTTTTGAACCTCCAAGATCCATCGTGGAAACGTTTCGAATTTGAAGTTTGAACACCAACTCGACTGGGGAGACATCAAACTCGATAGGTGAGGCAAATATTAAAAATACTCGATTTTAATGGGAATAAACAATGGGAATAGACAGAAAAATGTCCTTAAAATTAGAAAAAATAAATAAGTATGTTAAATTTTAATAATTTTAAAGAGACTAATTTAAAATTTTAAAATGTTACAGAATTTGAAAACTTACCTACTTATCCTTAGATTTTTTTAAAATAAAAAAAATCACTATCCCTTTACCAACGGGTAGAGCTCCAACACGGCGACGGTTATCATTGAAACTCTGTTGACCTTCTCGACTCCAATGGCTAATATATTTGTTTTAAATTTTCACGTAAAAGTGGTCAATATAAATACTGAAATTGTTAATAGCGATATTAAAATTATAAACGGGTATATGTTGACAACTCAACAAATACCTGATTTACAACTTTAATATCGCTATTAACAATTTAAGTATCTATATTGACCACTTTAGCCTGAGAAATTCAAAAAAAAAAACACCCCGCGGATCTACGGTGAAAGTTATTAGGAAATATTCAACAAAAAATCTCATTTGCAAATTTTAGTATCGCTGTTAACAACTCAAGTATCTATATTGACCACTTTAGTTTAAGATACTAAAATAAAGATATTAGATGTCACAACTTCAGTTTAAAGTTATTGGGAAATAATCAACAAATACCCTATTTATAACTGTTACGGACCTGTATAAGGCCCATATTCAACACATGGCCCAACAAGAAATATATTGTATATCAGGATCTACCTATAATAAAAGAGAATCATATCTTATCTATAATCCAGGTATATCTAAATGCATATCTGGTAGTTAGGATATCGGGGCCTCGAATCACAGGGCCCAAGTGACTCAACCTAAGGTATCCACTATAAATAGATGGTAAACCCTAAAGGTACACATCTTCTAAACTCTCTCTTTTACTATTCGGCCGATCACTGTGCACATGCCCACATAACACAACCCCCATCCCCCTTGGCGAAGAGCCTCCATATTTGTGTACAATGATCCTCCATTCTCATAGGTATCTCATCCATAGATACCTAGGAGAGAGTTATTTGATCCTGCATCAACATACTAAGCCACCTAGGGCTAGACATTTGTGTTCTTAGAACAGAACATTGGCGCCGACCGTGGGGAACCATAAATTTTGATTCCCATGATCATCTGTGGTAAAAAACCAGAAGCAATCACTACTCCAGGTGCGATGAGACAAAGAAATCGAACCGAGGACTCCTCAAATTCAATTTAAAAGATCTCTCCGCTGACAGAAGAATTCTCTTTGTCGGCGCATGTGGAACCTACCACGATGACCCCCGACGAGCAGGAGCATCCATCGATCTTCATGTATGGCGAACCAGAGGATGCCATTCTCAACCTGAACGCGATGTTGAGCAGTCCGAGCTATGGAAATTAGGTGATGGGGGATTCGATGAGAACCTATGACCTGGTGGTCAAGTAAATTTTCTTCAAAAGAGTATTCACGGAGGATAAGACGAGATCGTGAGAAGGCTCAGGGATAGAAAAAAGTGCACCGCACTTAAAACAGGGAAAACCATATATTGACCCCGGGGAAAAGAGCGCCAGAGCGATGGATGTGGGGAGGTCGTCCCTGATGGATTACGTTGCAAATGTTTTGTGGGAGCAGAAATACTTGCTCACGGCATTTGAGCTTCTTAACGAGCTTCTCAATGAAGGCCAAGATTATGAAGGCCAATATCAGGAAGTATCATAATGATGAAGGCCAAGATTATGAAGGCCGAGATAAGGAAGTGCCAGGATGATGAAAGCCTAGATGGCTTACCATATCTAAATCCTTCAAGTGCATGAACCGAGATACAATTCCAAGATATGTATTTCTGAGAAGGGTGAATGCCGAGGTATACATTTTGCTTTGAGATGCCGACAAAACTGATGATAAGACCTGTCGACACCACAGTGAAAGGCGAGCTCCTTTTTGGCATGATATTTGGCCGAGATGGTTAAATGCCCTATGAACGTGCGTGTCCAAGTTTAAACGTTGAGAGGGTAAGGTCCGAGATATTGAGATGTCCGAGGTGCCAAAGTCTTCTTGAGGAAGGATGTATGATCGAGATATACAGTCGATATGATCCTAAGATTTTTAAAAGCTAAGATGCTGAGATATGTCCAGGTTAGATGTCTGAGATAGTAATCTGCTGAGACGCCTGAGATGCCGAGATTCCAGGAGGTGCCGAGGTTGTGAAGTACTGAGATGATGAAGAATGGCGGCCGGTGATTGGGGCCTTGGAATGCTTGCAAAAATTCAAACAATCAAGGTCTTCACTAAAACTAACGAATGAAAGCTGAGATGGAAATCTGAGAGTGTCTTGGTTGAACTTTGAGATTCTAATGTGAAAGCCGAGACAGGAATGACTTGCGCCAGGATTGTTCCATGCTTCAACTGAGGAAAACCAGAATATGTCTGTGACGCTCAAGGAAGAAAAAGAAATCATCGACGTATATAATATGGTGAGCGTATCTCTGCTTCTTGGTGATGTGTCTTCATATGGGATTATGCACAGCATATGCTTGATGAAATTTTGAGAAGAGTCACATGCGTCAAAGAATCTCGTCGTCCGAGTCTCACAGTTCTCTGCAACATAACACATTAAACAAGCTTGATAGCCGAGATGCAAATTCGATATGGTTCCAAGATGATAAAGTGCCGAGATGCAGATTTCATAGAAGGGGTGAATATCGAGATTGTCGTCTCAAGTTACCGAGATTACCATCTCTAATTGCAAAGAACATTGTCCCGAGGTGGGCGTTTTCCACGTTCTGATTTTGTAGCAAAGGGAAATGTCGATGAACCCGTTGGAGTTCAACAAGATTATTTTATTTCAGCTTGTAACTCCATTTCTTTCAAGAATTCTTATTTCTGAAACTCGTTGATTAATGGCTGCACTCTCCAAGGCTTCTGCCGAGATTAAGGACTTGATTTCTGGGCAATTGATTCATGCCAAAAGTGTGAATATTGGTTTGCCTCGGATGTTGTTGTAGCCAAGTCTCTGATGGCAATGCACTACAAATGTGGAGAATTAGGCTAATCAAGGAAGCTGTTCGATGAAATGCCTCAGAAGAACCTTTCTTCATGGAATGTCATCATTGCAGGATTTGCTGCCTCAGGGGATTCTATGTCCCATATGGATTTATGGAATTATCTTTGAAGAATACGAAGTAAGGATGTTGTACCTGAGATAATCGTGTATACTTCTATCATCGGTGGATTAGGCTAGATGGGTCAGCCAAATAAAGCTAGAGGTGTTTTGAAAGAAGTGCAGGAGTATGGATGTTACCCTGATGTTGCCACGTATAATGCAACCTACAGAATTGCTCTATTGCAAAAAGGCTTCGTGATGCCTATGACTTGATGGAGGAGATGGCGAACAAAGGTTTTCTCTACTTTATACTTCCTCATCTTTATATTAATTTTTCTCTGAATTATTTTCTTTCTCTGGTTATATGCTTGGGAGCTGTGTGTGATCTGTTTTGTTATCTCAAAATGATGTGGCCGGACTGTAATGATAATCTCAAGGAATATTGTCGATAACACTATCTGTCTAGATGGGCCTTGCTCCTAATAATGTCAATCGTTAATATTTCTCGTAAGGGTCTTAGATACTTTTTCAGCAAGAATATGGAATCCTACTTGAGCCCAATTATCATTTTTCCAACCGATCAGCCACTAATATTCCGAGTGTCAATTTCCTGATTCACTGAGATGTAAAATCTTGCATTTAAACGGGTAGATGTCTCACTTCATGGATGACACCACACTTTAAAGAAGATAGAAAGATGAAGGACAAGATATGTTGGCTGCAAGGGAGCAAATTTGTTTATTCGGTTAATGATGATTCTTGCATGACAATTTTCAAGTCTCACCTTGAACCTAAGGGACCCAAGTTTGTGAAGAAAGACTTCAAGGGATCTGGGAGAGCAAAATCGAAGAAAATGGGTATTTTGGAAAGAATTCTTTGTCTGGTGTTGAAAATTTCCTTTCAAAGAAAAATCATAAAGGAATTTAGGATTCATACCCTTCATTGCTGCATTTGCTGTAACTGTTTTGGTCATGGTTTACAATGCTCCCATGGCTAGTACGCAGGAGAGTCTTCATTTCAAATTGTGGATGTTTAATTCTGATGCAAGTTTAAATGTTTGCCGTGGATGTTTATTTGTTATGCACACATAATTTCTTGAAGCTGTTTATAAAGGAAGGTGTCCTTTTTTTTCCAATGATTCACTGTTAGCAGGAGGTACATCCTCACAAATCAAGCTATGAGCTCTTTGTTGAAAAGGTTCTGGTAGTGCAGCTACTGGAATATTAGTATTCTCTGCATTCCCATTGAAGAACTCAAGCAGCCTAGAGACCTTGATCCCAACTCTATTACTCTTGATTGTATCATTAATGGTTAGGCAATTTTGGGTGATGCGTTAAAAGCCTTTTCATTTCTTGATGAAATGATTATTGGCCATTTTCCAAGTCATTTTACATGTGAGAGTCTATTGAAAGGACTTTGCATTGGTGGACATATTAATGAGGCAAAAAAGCCTCTTGCATAAATTTGATGTTTGCTGTTATGATGTTGCTGAAAGTGCCATCATTAGAGAAGCTTGATCTTGGGTTTAATCCTGCTCTCAAACTTGAAGACTACCACGGTGGTCAAGGTGGTGGGGGTAAATGGCTATCTAGTTTCACTTCTTTAATTCAACTTGATAATCCTGATGATGATATTATCATTCCCTTGACACCTTCAAAATGGAAATTCTGGTGTTCTCTTGCAAGTTTGGATTTTCCTAGCAACTTGTTTGCAGATACATTCATCAAAAGCTTCTGAATTGATTTTAACTTTAGATGCTGATCCACTCAAAATTCTTTCTTCATCAAAAATTCCTGCATTATCATCATCTGGCATTGATTTCGAAGAGGATAGATTACCATTGTTCTGGTATAGCGAGCGGTTGGAAGTTGCCAATTTCAAGCATACAAATCAGAGAAACTTCACCATATTAAACATGATGATCGAGAGGAAGAATGGGTTAATTCTTTGATGACTATGTATTATAGTGATGAATGTGCATGTCTAACTTGGGCATAAATGCTTGAGTAATCAGTTAAATCATTCCTCATCTGTGCTTAAATGTCTGCGGCAATTTCTCATGAATCCTTGAAATTGCTTTGTGGGTTTTTGCAATCATTTGGATGGATAGAAGTTGAACTCTTCCAAGTTGCCAATGCTGGAAGATCCTTTTTAATCTTTCAAAATTTGTGGAGATTAATACTGCTTGCCTTTCAAAAGGCTTGGGAAAAACAGTTTATTAAAACTCTTGAAATTATTTTTCTACAACCTCAAGTGAGGTGCTTGATAGTACAGTCTTTTCTGGATGTCAATTGGGAGAATTATGGGAACTATCTGAGATCATTTCTACTACAATAAATAAGGTGTCTGACTCTGCTGCAATAAAGAAGCACTGAGCCATATTCTCCTTGCCACCGCTCTTGAAATTAATCTAGAAACTGTTTGCAATGTCGTGGAGATAAGAAAGAGCACTTGAAAGTGACTCTCTTGCATAGTATATCATCATGGCAAGGTCTATTTTCTTGCAAGGCTAGTGATTCTCTTATTGTTCTCTACAAGAAGGTGTTTCCTTACCTTGAAGAAATAGAATTTGAAAGTCTCACAAATTTTCTTGGGGATTTTCTCGGAAAATTATCATTTGAGTTGGGAATGCCTTAATAAGCTAGCATGGAGAAATTGTTCCAGCTTGAGCACAAATTCATCTCCCATCGACTCAAATTTTGCTTTGGAGAATCAACAGCTTCTTCCAAATATGGTACAGATTTTCTCTCCAGTATATTTATTCTTATGGATTTCTTTCAATCAAACCAGTGGCATATAGTCAAAAAATGTCAAGTTTGCATATGATGAAACTGTATCATGAGCTGAGAATTATACAATTAAATTCGTGTTCCATGTTTGGGACCTGGTAAAACTAAGTTTGAAGAATATGAAGACGATTATGTTGCCAAGCGGACCCGGCTACGCCGAACCAGGTTAAAATCCAGGATCCATGTAATGTTTTGAAGACGGACTCGGTTACACCAAATCTGGTTAAAATCCGGGCTCCGTTTAAAATTCTTGAAGGCGAACTTGGATTAACTGAATCTAGTTAAAATCCGGGATCCATGTAAAGTATTAAAGGCGGACCCCGGTTAAACTGAATCTAGTTAAAATCCGGGCTCTGTGTAAACGCGGCTATACCGCCAAGTCTATTTAAAATTCCTATAAGGAATTAATTGCAACGGCAATGCCGCCAATTCTATAAGCATGTATGAATTCATGGTAAAGAAACCAGTTTTCAAAAATCATGTCAAAGCTAAGCATGTATAAACTGATTACAGTTAAAATCCGAGTTCCGTATGGGAAATTTCGGTGTGTCCCGAGACTACAACAATCTCTATCAAGCCAATTTCTCTCACCGGTTTGTGGCTAGTATGGACAGTTAGTCTCTCGAAAACTTTATTTTGATTTCTAAACTATCTTATTTTAAATATCATCTGGTTGTTATGGCACGTCCAATTCATCAAAGTATTTGATGGTATAAACCCGTGTAAAGTTTTACGGGAAAGGAATACGGTTAAATCTGTGTTCTATGTGAAGAACGTGGACCCCAGCTATACTTAATACAGTTAAAATCTGGGCTCTGTGGTAAGCTTTGCGAGTTGAAAACCGAGTTCCGTGTGGAGTCCGTCCCTACGAAAGGGAACAAAGGCGGAGCCCGGTTAAACTAATCACAGTTAGATCCGAGTTCTGCGTAAAAACAAATAAAGGGTTACAACACCCGTAATGGAAAAAAGGGTTACGACACCCATATTGGAATCTTGGGTTACAACACCCATCTCGGATAAACAAATTCCAGATTATACTTCAGCCATTATACCCTATCGAAATAGACGAGGACGGAACCCGGTTAAAATGGATGAACAGTTAAAATCCGAGTTCCACGTAAAATAGGATTCAAAAGAACAGTTAAATCCACATTTCCATGATCATTTTGGAACCCGGATAATGGAGCAGTGAATCCAGGGTTACGACACCCGGTTTCAAATAAGGCATGGAGCAATGAACCTAGGGTTACAACACCCGTTTTCAAATAAAGCATGGAGCAATAAATAAAGGGTTACAACACCCATAATGGAATTTTGGGTTACAACACCCATCATGGATAAACTTAATACGGTTAAAATCCAGGCTCCGTGAAAAGTCTTACAGGAAACGAACAGAAGACGGACCCTGGTTACACAGTATTCTAGTTAAAATCCAGGCTCCGTGTAAAGTTTTGCAAGAAGAGAAAAGAGGACGGACCCCGTTTACACTTAATACAGTTAAAATTCGGGTTCCGTGGAAAGTACAGTTGACTCCGCGCTCCTTAATTGGACCCCGGACAAACTGAAGATTATCCAGTTGACCCCGCGCTCCTTAATCGGACCCCGGATACGCTGAAAATAATACAGTTAACTCCGCACGCGCTCCTTAAACGGACCCTTGATAAAGAATTCCTCAGTGGAAATTCAAAAACTATCGATAGCCAAAAATAAAATACACCGAGGTCATTACACCCGGTCATATTACACCGAGGTCATTACACCCAGCCAGAAATAGAACCCAATTGAAGGGATTACACCGGGGCAAACTCACCCAGGTTTTGAGTTACGCGAGATGGTTGTTCTTTGCCCTTGTAAGACTTTGATGCATCAGAACTTGCTCCTAGATAAGAAGATGAATTGTCATCTAGACCCTAATCAGGTCAAAATGTTTAGGCGCGCATTCCAACACCGCGTCTGAATATGGACAATTTGCCCTTATCTTGGTTAATATCCTGGACAACGGATCCAGAACCTGGTAGTGTGGTCAACACCCCTACCTTTACACCCGATTTTTGACATCGGAAGAATACTTTAGTGGATTCTACATAATACATTTTTTGACCTTGGCCCGGTCATTGAATAAAACTCTGAACATATGTTTGAGTTCATAAACTCAACTTATTGTTGAAATAAAGACTAAACCCAGACATCAGATCCGGGTTAAAAAGTCAATGCATCCCGGCAACCTAGAGCATTTGACTGCCAGGTTGGTGGGCGACAACACAAGCATGGCACTGTAAAATTATCAGCGATATACGCAAATGCAGTCCCTTCCTCTTCAAGATAATTCGAATTGGGGGAACTCAGTGTTGCAGCAAACAAACCCGGAAACCCGGATGATTGAGGAAGAAGAGATCCCGGCGATCATGAAAAGAAACAGACGAAGTTTCAAAGCAAATTAACCCGGACTACATGTCTGGGGGAAATTCAATCAGAATATAAGTAAATCCGGGGTTAGCAGAAGCTCGGATAAAAACTTTATCAAAATCAAACAAGTTGAAGCAACTCGGATACAATATCCGGGTTCAATAACAGATCTACCCCGGTAGCCCAGAGCCCTTGACCGCCAGGCTGGGGGCAACTACTATACAGTTGTAAATGGTGTAAGAAGAACTAACGAAAGCCGTCATGGGGTTATTTGAGTTTTCAAATACTATCCCGGTCACTTGAACGTTGCTAGCGAAAAAGCATGTTCACCATCAACCGAGATCGAGGTAAGCGAGAATAAAGAACGAGGGAAAGACAAATAGATCCCGCCTTGGGAAAAACCTATCGCCTAAACAGGAAAATCGGTAGCAAAATACGAATAAATCCGAATTCGTCAAGACTCGGACAAAAGCAAATCAAGCTGGAACAACTCGGATACGAAAGATCCCGACCTCGAAGTCAGGCAAACTGCCTCGACATTACCCCGGATCTTTGAGACACTACCTCAGATCTTTGGAGTAGACGACTTCGATAGCCGGGATCAACACCTGGATTCAAATGTAGGCGAACCATCTCAGCAATATTCAAGATCTTTGAGACAAGACCTCGGATCTTCGAAGTAAGTCGCCTTGACAGCCAGGATTAACGTAATTCAGCTCGGCAACGTAAGGCCCACGACAGCAAAGCTCGACTAGTAAAACTGACTGGGGGCAAAATACATCCCGGCAGCTCAAAAGCCTGAACTACCGGGCTGAGGGGCAACTGTTACGGACTTGCATAAGGTCCATATTCAACACATGGCCCAACAGGAAATATATTGCATATCAGGATCTTCCTATAATAAAGGGGGATCCTATCTTATCTACAATCCAGGTATATCTAAATGCATATATGGTAGTTAGGATATCGGGGCCTCGAATCACAGGGCCCAAACGACTCAACCTAAGGTATCCACTATAAAAAGATGGTAAATGCTAAAGGTAAACATCTTCTAGACTCTCTTTTTTACTATTCGACCGATCACTGTGCATATGCCCACATAACACAACCCCCATCCCCCTTGACGAAGAGCCTTCATATTTGTGTACAGTGATCCTCCATTCTCATAGGTATCTCATTCATAGATACCTAAGAGATAGCTATTTGATCCTACATCAACATACTAGCCCACCTAGGGCTAGACATTTGTGTTCTTAGAATAACTTTAATATTATTGTTAACAACTAAAGTATCAGTATTAACAACTTTAGCCTAAGAAATTTAATATATATATATATTAGCCATTGGAGCATCAATGAAAGTTAGTAGGAAATATTTAACAAATATCATGTTTACAACTTTAGCATCGCGTTATTAACAGCTCAAATATTAATATTGACAACTTTTTCTTGAAAAATTAAAATAAATATATACGGTCGTCTTGTACAACTTTAATATCGCTATTAATAACTCAATTATCCATATTGACAACTTTTGCTTGAAAAAAATCAAATATCGGCAGAGCTGCAGTCACCCGTCACTAGCAAGGTCGCCATAGCTCCTATGACGGCCGCCACCGCTTGTCACTGGCACCGGAGCTCCAATTGAGGGTTTTTTTATTAAAAAAACTAGGAGTAGTTAGATAATTTCTCAAACTATGCAACATTTCAAAATTTCAAATCCATCCCTTTGGAATTATTGAAATTCAGCATACTTATTTGTCTTTTACCAATTTTGATGGTATTTTTCTCTCTTTTTTAATAATTGTGGTCAAGAAAAATAGATTGCAGTTCCGGAAAATAAAAACACAAAAGACAAGCCATGGATTTTTGTTAAATTATGATTTACTCCCTTGTCCATTTTATAAGCAACGTTTTTCTTATTTGAGCTAAACAAAGTGGCAATTAAAATTAAATTATTTAAAAACAATGAATGTTTAAAAAATATTATGTTTCTTCCAAATTGACTATATTTATGAAAAGATAATAGGAGAGAGAATGAGTATAAAATATGAGAAAAACTGAGTAATAAATAATTAAATGAAAGACAATTAGTTGTAATTGCGAGATAATTAATAGAACACTCTCATTCATAATCTATTTACTTAACGTAGATTTTAAAGATTTTTCAAATGACAACCTTGATAGAGAAGAAAACTACTCATGAGGAGTCTATAACGTTAATCTTAACCATGATAGAAAAGGAACATGCACATAAAGGTCTATCATGGTTAATTAAAATAATTCTCAACATCATATGCATTAAAAGCAATAAACACGCCCGGTAACAGTTATAGAAAGCTCAACTCCAAGTCTCTAGCCTCAAAAAAACTCCAGCCCTTAATCCAATCAAATTTAACACCAACGAAATAAGGTTCAAGTCTCATCAATTAAAATTAATTAAATCAAATCCAACACTATAAACCCATGGTAAATAAATAATTCGAAAAGAAAGACGCTCGATCTCTGGGCGACTACCATAAAACCCAGAATCTCATACACAAAACTGAGATTATAATATCTCTTAAAATTGATTATAAAATCGATTTATAATAATTGAATAATTGATGCTTTTTTTTAATAGTGTTATTTAGGCCCATATATGATACGGCCCAATGAGGACATTTATTAGCAGAATCCTGCCATAATCAGGTAAAACACTAATCATCCTATAATGTCGGCACTAATCACAGACAGTGCCTATATAGTGGAGCAGGCATAAATGGTGAGTGGAGCAGGCACTCGGATGCACAAAGCATAAGGGCCAAAACCTTAGAGATAATCCCTAGAAATAGGAGATTAACCTCACAGGTGCACATACTCTATTCATATTCTTTTACTATTCAGCCTCACAGTGCATACACTCCACCCTCTTTGGCCAATCGCCATTATTGTGTAGCACAGTGATCTGTTGGTGTTCTTCAATGTCTTCCCCATAGACATCATAGAACTATCACCTTCTCTTCGGGATATCAACTCACACATATCCCAGAGAGTATAATCGATCATATATAAATCATCCACTAACTCACTGTGGTTAGACATCTGTGTTATTATAATAGAACAAATAGTGTATGTCTAAACCAAGTTTTTAGCTCAAAAATATATTTTAACATAAGAGGGGGTTTGGATATTTTTAATAAAACAGAGGTTTGACTATGTATAATTGATTATAATTAAGGGAATATTTAGATTAGCAGTGAGAATAAATTTAAAATAAAATTGATTAAAAATCATGATCTTGATTATACTCGTAGATTTTGTTTAAAAATATAATTTGATAAAATCGAAAATGTTTAAATGATGGTTATCAAAAATAACTTTTTCATATATAAATAGATTCTTCGCCTCACGTGCATTGCACTTCGCGATTAATACATTGCGATAAAAAGTCATCGTTTGATTAACCAAAACCGATCTGTTACTTAGGAACCGCTAACACAATCATTGGCCTCGACACATCCTCTTGGATACTTTTTCCCACAGAAATGAAACTACTAAAAGTAAAGCATTAACAAGTAAACAATCAATACAAGACTACATGACTAACAACAACTCAATCCAAAAAGACGCTAACAAGTAATATATTACACTACTATAAAAAAAAATGGCTTTTTTAAGCCGGGTGAAAATTGCTTTTTAGACTGGTTCTGGAATCGGTCTCGATACAACCGATCTAAAAAGTCTATTATTTTTAAGATCGATTAAGAAACTGATTTTAAAAAATACTTTTTAACCCAGCTTTTAAGATATAAGGTCTAAAAGATAAAAATTTTAAGACCGGTTGTGTAAAATAACCGATCTTAAAAATGAGAATTATAAGATTTTTAAGATCGGTTGTGCGAAACAACTGGTCTTATAAGTTGTGGCAGAACTTGAGAAAAATATTTGGGGGAGCCAAATATATACTCATTAACTAATTAAAAAAATATTTCAGGAGCCAAATGTATAATAAAAGTATTTTAACAATTTTAATGTATAACATAACATACCTCTGATATATTTTTTGGTCTAATTGGAGAGTCATCAATGCTAAAATAAAGGAACTTGTTGGAGATTTTGATAAGATATTGATTTGATACATTATTTAGGGGATTTTATTGAAAATATCATAATTTTAAATTAAATATAAATATTTAGGCTTAGGAAATAGAATAGATAAATAGTAATAGTTTATTTAAAAAAAAAAAAAAAAGGAAAAGAGTTTAGGACTTTAGGTTGTTATTATTGTTATTTATTTATTTTTCATTTATTTTATTTTAACTTTCTTTTTCGGGTTTATTCTCTCAAATAAGATACGGTCTCACTTGTGGGAAGTTGAAAACCAATTTTAACAATGCTTATTGAAGGGATCCAACGCTCCCGTTTTGTAATTAGTAGGACAAGACCTAAAGAGAATCATGAGTTTAAAGAGAGGGACTGGCTAGTTACTGTTCATTCATTATCTTCGAAGAGTTAGCCACCATTGCTCACTGTTCATGCTTCTTTTTCAGACCGTGAGTGAAAATCAAAGACCAAAGAGGCGGCGTTCGGGAACTACTCATCACCTTCACGTGAGGACTAAAGGACTATGGAGGCCATTGAATTAAGGACCAAAATCGCCGTTGTGAGCTGAATATAATTAGAGGAGGAGGCCGATTCTTAAGGCCTGGACCAGAGGAGTAGAGCACTCATCTTCACCCTCTTTTTCAACCTTTGACGATGAGAACTAGATAAGGGATGAGGAGAAGGACGCAACTGAACCAGAGTAGAGGAGCTAGAGAGAGAGTGGATTGTCTTTTTTGTCCTTCGCTCAGTCTGAACAATTTTTTTTTTTGGGGGAGGGGGGTTTGTCTCTTCTAAGATCCGTCCCTACTTATAAGTGTTTCAAAAAAAAAAAAAAAACCAAATGTTCCCAATATGTAGCTTTGCTTGAAGGCCTTCTCAAACTCTTCCAATTATTACAACATGTTCAAAACAGAAAATTACAAATAAGAAAAAGCTGAAAAGGAACATTTAGTTTTGAAGCCGATTGATAAATAAAGGAAGAGGATAAACTAATTTGAGAATCTACAATAGGAAACCGCATTAAAGAACTTTTAGTGTTGGAGTAAGCTAAAGAAAAAAAAATACTACCTTCAGTCCTAATTATAGGACCAAGTTTGTAGTGCAACCAGAAAAATACCTATCAGTTGATTCTTCGACCTCCTCGGCCGCAGAGAAGAAAGCATCCTTTTGCCAAATTTAATTTCAAACTAAAACTCTATATGTATCCAAACCTCCACACTGCACAACTGCAAAAAACAATTAGAATCAGAATTTAATCTCAAGGTTGATTATCTTGTAAGTCTACAACGACCACAAGCGCTGACAAGCAGGGAAGATTGGACGACGAGGGCATGCAGAGACCAGCAACGCTGACAAACGGAACGCCGAGGGTACACACATAGACCAAAAACGCCGAGCAAAGTGATAGGGAAAATCCAGCGCAACCACAAACAATTGCATAAAAACCCAAATCTGCAAAAAGACAACAACAAAATGAAGGGGGAAAAACCATATATGTAAAAAGAAGCCTAATCGTTTAAATCTCAAATAGATTTCAAATCAATCTCAGTTACAGACAACAAAAAATAAAAAAATAAATTCATCGACGTCCAATGAGGCCATCCTTGTTATGATCTTAGAGGTCGAAGGCGTCACAGAGCTTCACAAATTTGGGATATGGCTTTCAACTTCTCCTTTGAGGTGCTTTCTATTCCATTAAAGCGCGCATGACGCCATTTGACTAGTAGGGGAAAGCTGAAGCGATTTACGATTGAGGGAGAGAGGTTCAAAGTGAAATTTGATTTTCAACGCGATAATAGAAAAGATTTATATTTTAGACCGTTATAAGAAATATAAGGTTTAAAAAATTTCATCTTGTAGACCGTTTATTTGTAATAACAAGTCTTTAGAGTAATAGACATTTTTTTTAATGTTTTAGACCGATTATTTGTAACAAGCGGTCTTAAAGTAATATATATATATATATATATATATATATATATATATATATATATATATATATATATATATATATATATAACTTTTTAGACTAATTAACCGATCTTAAAAGTAATGGGAAAATCTACCTCAAGGATGTTCAAATTAGAAAAAAATGTCAAAAAAGCCAAAAAAAAAAAAAAAAAAAGTCACATGTTAAAAAAAGGCCCCGTAGCAGCGCTTTTCGATATTATTTTATAAAATGTTAGTTGTTAATGGAACTGATATAGTTGTTAACAGATAGACCATTAACAACTAAATCAGTAGCATTAACAACAATATCCTAACAACTACATCAATCTTGTTAACAACTATATCAGTATCCTCTAACAATGATATCAGTCTCGTTAACAACTAACGTTTTATGAAATAATACCAGAAAAGGCCCTGAGGTCTTTTTTGACATGTGACTTTTTTTTAGACCATTTTGGACTTTTTTTTTCCTAATTTGGGCCCTGAGGTAGATTTTTCCAAAGTAATAGACATTTTTTTTTTAACTTTTTAAACTGGGTGTTTGGGAAATCAGTCTAAATAATATCTTTTAGACCTCATATAGTCATAATTAAGGGAACCAATTTTAAAAGTTCTTTATATTTACGAAATTACCACCGGCCATACTTTTTAGACCTTATCCTTTATAACTGGTCTAAATAAGCGGTTTTAAAGTTTTTTTTTTAATAATTAACAACCACATGAACTCTCACTTTTAATATCAATATTAAGTATTAACATGAGTCATAGGATTAGAGAGGCGTTCATAAAAGTTGATAGAATAGACAAAGAGAGTCACGACAACACCAATAACAATATAGCCACGATACTCTAAAAGAGCCAACTTAATATTAGACCACCAATTTTGGTGGAATGGGCTAATCCTTCATAATGTGGTAGTCCAATTTCGGTTATGAGTCGTCCAACTTAACTCTTAAAATCTTGAAAAGTGTAGTTTATACTAATACACAATATTAATTCCTTTTTAAATGTGAAATAAATATACAGATGGTAAAAATATTAAAATACAAATTGTTGACACTATCTATTTATAAAATATAAAAAAATTATTGAATAATAAAAAATTAAATTATATGTCTAGTGGAATAGAAGAAATTTCTAAAATAATGATTAGATATGAATTTTTAAAGCTTGAAACTTAAAATTTGTAATTATTTTCAAAAATAATAATTTATTATTTTATTATATGAGGATAACAAAGTTTTGAAAATTTATTATTTAAAATTAAATATAAAAAATATTATTGAATTTTCAAAAAAGTTATTATAAATTGTTATTATAAATTTTTGATTATATATACTCTTGAGCCTAAGTTATCCGAACATTTTAAACTGTTATCAGTGGAATAGGCTAGTCTTAATAGCATCAAATATATCATTAAAATGTGTCAAACCTTAGAAGCGTACTTGTTTGAAGAGGCCAAAACATTTTACTTTCAAAAGGAAAAACCCTTGATCAAATAAAAAAATTGTATCTATACATCTTCTCCACTTTTTTTTTTTCTTTTCCTACGGATGAGTTTTTGTTCAGCTCACTAGTGAATGAAAAGAAGTTAAACTTATGAATAGAGGCAGTAGCATGAGTCATGGTGGGTTTCTACGGTTAGAGGAGTGAGTATACTTCTTCGTTTAGTGTGCACTTTTTCAACCTTTCTATATTGTGTAGAAAATCGGTTCATTCAGATCCCTTGGAGGATTAGGTGATCTTGGCCATTTCTTTTGACCAAACATCACACACTTGCTCTATCGTGTCTGCCACTATTGGTACAAGATTAAAATAGATATTTGATCGTCAACTTCTTGTTTGAAGCTATCCTTTGCACGTTTGGAGATGTTAGAGTTATCTGATGATATCTTCCATGGTCATATGGAAACTTGGCTCATTTCACCTATTTTGATTTTCCTATACCCCTTGATTAGTGTTTTTGTTGTTCTTATTTTCTTGTTTTTTTGTTCTGTGTGTTTTATGTTGTCTATAGGCCCTTCTCATTCCAGCTCTGATATATGAGATAGGTAGTATATAATCGTTTTATTTTTTATTTTTGATAAAGTTTAATCTTTTATATATTAAAAAATAGAGTAGAAGAAGTTTATGCCAAAACAAAAATAGCATACAGGCACATACTGCCTTTCTAATCTTTTTTGCAAGTAACATTTTTTATTTTATTTATAAAAAAAAAAACAGTAGAGGCCGTATATCTTTTGCAGTTGTTTTGTTATAACAAAATATTAACATTATCATTATATTTATGGTTACTACACTGGCAAAAAAAAATCTACTACTACATATCTGTTTAATTCATAAGACTTCTATTCCTCGTGCGTTGCACAGACGTCCCCATAATTTTAAGAAATATCGACTTGTTGTAAATGGCTTGATATGTGGTAAATATCAGCAGAACTACTCATTATCTTCCTAACATGAGCACTCGGATTTTCTCCATCTTGGTAGCGGCCGCGGATCGGAGTTGGAGGGTTCTTCAAAGAGTAGACTGTTCTATTGTGATCTACCATTAGCTGTATTGAAATTAAATGAAAGTGCAGAATAAGCACTCTCCAAACAATTCAAATAAAGCTTT
Organism: Acacia melanoxylon; assembly: GCA_019022615.1. Classification (NCBI taxonomy): domain Eukaryota; kingdom Viridiplantae; phylum Streptophyta; class Magnoliopsida; order Fabales; family Fabaceae; genus Acacia; species Acacia melanoxylon. Next base: position 5,162,960 of record JAFJYJ010000030.1, on the reverse strand, counting down.
AGAGACCTGTGATAACAAGATGGGTAAATATGAGTCATCTCTTGATCTCTTCCATGTCCACGCAAGATTTCTTCAGCATGCATCCCCATTAGAAAAGCAATTGAGTAGTACATGTTTCCTATCGTAACCTTTACTTTCTTCAATCCCTTTATTTTCTTCCATTTAGTTTTCCCACACCCCCTTAATGCATCCTTTAAACTAAATGGAACAATCGGGTGCCTGAAATACCGAAAAATTCACACATAAACAGGGGGAAAAAAATATGGTTTTGACAAAAAAATTAAATTTTAGATAGGAATACAAAAATAGTTTTAACATCTGAAACATTTCAAGTTCAAAATAAAATATTTTTATAATAAAGCTACAGGAGTAAAAATTGTTGAAGACAACACACACGTAAAGGAAAATGTGCTCATACACACCTTGTCACTACTGGTATAATAAGGGGCAGGGGCAGGGGCAAGAGTCTCCAAATCTGATATTCTTTCCAAGGAAGTAGTTAAAACATCACAAACATTATTCCCACAAAAATTCGTGAAAACTTGTACTTCAAGGTGGCGAACATTTCCAAATGAAATGAGTGGCATTCAATATAAATTCTGCAAAGCCAAAAAAGAAAAGACCAGTTTGTTTACTGATGTGACCAATATATTTTACATTTTTACATAACAAAAATAATACCTGCATTCAACTGTCTTTATACTTACTTTATGGAAGAGAATCAAGTTACAGTGTGTAACTATGATATGGAGCTCAAAGTCATGAACTAACCTCGAGTGTACGCGAATCTATGCGTAGTATTCCAGTCCAACGGATAGCGCTTCAAATAACTGTATGATCAAATTCAAATCAAAGATCCACAAATTAGTGATGGTGGCCACATGCAAATTCTTGAATGTCCTTTTATCATAACAAATCCTTCTAGGAGTGCCTTCCCACTTAAGGCTTTGAAGGTTGGGCGCAGAGACGTCAACTACAACCTCATCCTCATTCAACATATCATGAATGCAGTGCTGAATTAAGCAATTGGTGTAACTCAAGGCTCATAGGTTGTGGGTGATAATCCTCACAGGGTTGAAGCTGCAGCAATGCTCAATGGTTAAATCCTCCAAACATGAGCTTCGTATTGTAAGGTCTAATTTTTGTCGAGATGTGTGACATATGAACTCTCGAGAGAACTAAACTTCTTAAGGATGGGAGACTCTGAGAAACTCACGCCAACTGAATCTTGGGTTTCAATCTGCTCCACATGAAGTCTCTCAAGAGAGGCAAGCTTCATCTCAGGAAGTTTCATTGAGACTCATAGACTTATAATCAATTTTAGAACTTTCAAGGACTGAAATCTGGAGAGGCTTGTGACGATAGAGGACAAGAAAGTTCGTTAACACAAAAAGCTTGAAATTATTTATTTAACCACCGCTTGTGAAACTTATGGTGTTCGTGTTTCTTGCAGGAAGATGAGAAAGAAAGTCGGTCAATTTTCAGATCACGAGGACGTTGTTGATGAAGGGTGTTCATGAAATTGAAGACACTTAGGCATGAGCAGTTTTTGTCTGGGATTATATTGGGATAACGAGGATTAGAGAAGGAGGGGGTGGATATGCTTAGGGTTCGGAACCTTCTAGACATGGCTCTAAGTCGTGCAATGTCTTCGAATTCGAGGAAAGAGAGAATACGATGAAGAATGTCATCTGAGAAATTGCTCAGTGAATTTCTTGACTTCGCTTCCATCATGTAAGCCAAGGAAGAATGAAACTGCAGACCTATGATTTTGATCAATGAATGCAGAAAATGTTCATTATTTAAATTGGCATTAATCAAATTAATCTGCAGAAAATTAAGAAGCCACCTACCAATTTGATTGACTAACAGTCATGCAAATTTACACAGACATCTTTGACCTATTTTCATGATAGGGTCACCTACTCAGGCTCTAATATATGTGTCATGGTTATTGTAAAAGTTCAATAATCGATAATTGGTGGCTTACTAAGTCTATAAGGTCCTGAGGGGAGCAGATTTCCTCATAATCTCTTCTCTCCTTTTCTTCTCAGAATCTCATTTCCACCCTTAGATGAAAAAATGGATGGTTTAGATTTAATATTTTCTAAGATAATGAAAATAGTGTTTTATAAATTAATTTTTTTTATTAATTTTGTTTGTATTGCAGATATAAATTATGTAGATCATGATTTAAAAGTTAAGTTTATTTATTCATGTTTAAAATAATAGTTTTATAAAATATTAAATCTGGACCATCTATTCTTTTAAATATGAGGGTGGAGATTAGATACTGAGAAGAAAAGAAGAAAAAGGATTATGAGAGAATCCAAACCCGGTCCTGAGTGGTTGCATGTCCCAAGACTTTTTTTTATTGGGAAGATTTAGACCTTGATTCTTCCCTCAAGTTTTTTTTTTTTTTTTTTTTTTTGATATGAAAAAGTTTTGAAGGGGTTCGACATCAGTCCCCCACCCAAGGCGCCAAGGGCACGGCCGGGCTCTATGAGCACTTACGGGGACTTACGAGATCGCTTACCAAAGGAGTCCCAGCGAAGACAGAGGGGATCGAACCCACGACCCAAGGGCCTAATCCTGGATCCCTTACCATCTATGCCAACTCACATTGGCGATTCTTCCCTCAAGTTAATATCGTGGATCTGCACAATGCTTCGGGCTTCCATCAATGATCGCGGCCTTAAGATTCTAACTTGTCGGCCATAATCGGGTTGCAATCCTTCGACATAGGTTTGCACAGCATACATGGGCGGATCACCTTATGGAGAAGGGGGGCAAGTGCCCCTTAAATTTGTCTCTTCCAAAAAAAAATTGTTCAAGATGTGCCCCGTATTCAAGTGCCCCCTTGAATAACAATAGCATTGATAATAAAGCAATTATGATGGAATTCCAAAAAATAAGGTTTAAAAAGATGACATTGTAATTATTTTTATTGTAATATATTTTTGTTATTAAAATATATGTACTTGAACTTATTAAGTGTCTACCCTTCATTGTAATTTATATAGTTGCATTTCTAACAACATTTAGCCTTGTTTTTCTAAATGACATGTTTTTAAAATAACTGTCTCTCTTATTACATCATCAGTATTCACTTGATTTCATGAATATTGTTTTTAATATTTTTTTCTTGTTTTTTTGTTTTTTGTTTTGTTTTTTAATGCATTTAAAACTTTCCTTAAAAAATATCGAGGGCAACCACTAATTGTGCAAACACAAACAAAAAATCCTAGCTCCGCCACTGGTGCCCCTCGTTATTTTTCTGGATCTGCCACTGACAGCATAATCTTCCGATCACAGCCGAAGTTTGCAACAGTGATTGTTAAACTCGTCATTGTAATCCGCCAACAAACCCATATGGTATAACTTCTTAAAATCTCCCATCAGCGACTCATATGGTGACCCAAATCGAATCTTGAGGGCACGCTTATACTCGTTCTAGAGGATTGGACAACCCTGCTCTTCGCTTGATGCAGTAGACCTAGGAATTTTAACGACGGGGCGAAAATAAAAAATACTATATCATAAGTAAAAGTATTTGAAATACAATACAAACTTAATATACAAAAAAATCAAAAAAATGTATTAGAGAAATTAAGATAACTTCACTTGACTTTTATTCTACTTGTTTTCATATTGTTAAACTATATGTTAAGATTTTACATATGTACAGTAAAACACTTTTGATTTGATGCACCTGTACATTCTTCATGTTAGTTATATAGTCCCCTTCAGTGGATGTTTATCTGTGGTATATGTCTTTCCCTTTTAATGTCACAAACTGATGAAAAATGCAACCAATAGAAAACTTAAATTAGGCATAATTAAGCTAGACATGGGAATAAGTGCAAAAATGATGGGTCTTACATAAACAAGTTGAATCCAGCAATGGAGGTTATTTGTTGGTGTGCCCCGTGGAAACAACCACTGTTGGGGCATTCAGTCTTTGGGGCATTCACTCTTCCAAAGACTGCGGAGAACAAAATGAATAATGGATGGTCAGAGGGGCATTAATATGGGGATTGGGGAGGTTATGGGGTTCTCATCCGTTACGGCTCTGCTTGCCATCCTATTATTAGTAATGTGTTTACTACAAACCAGCAATGCGAGAATCGCACGACAGCGTCTAATATTATCATATATATTTTTTCTTTAAATTTTTGGGGGCCGGGGCCCACCTAGCCCTTGGTTCCTCCACTGGCTTGATGCCACATATATGCTCACTCGTCCAGGTCAACGCTTGCAAGTCAAACCTTTCATGCTTTCTGTGTACCGTCAAGCACAAAATATCGCTCACATCTTTGTATCCAACCGTCAATATCAGAATGCTAGAACTTCAGAAATTCCATTTTGGTGAAGCGCTTCGGAGGAAGGTACCCACCATCGCCTATTCTTGGGCGGTGGTAATGCAAGTGATCACCATTTCGTGGTCGATTGGGGTCATGGTGATCACCGGAATTTGGAAGAGGTGGTCATCCACCACCCACCGATTCATTGTCCGATCAAAAAGATTCCATTTGCTCTGCTAATCTTTGTACAACAACTGGCAAGCCACTTGATTCCTTAACAGTGGTGGCGGGTAATCCTGAGAATTCTTGAAGTTTTTCTTCAATAGCTTTGAATCTTGCCTCTGACGATTCCATCATGGAAACATGCAAAGCCTTAGAGAGTTGGGCAATCTGGGATCATGTGGTGACCATACACACGCAGATAAGAGCCAAGGAATTTGAGTGGCTCTGATACCACTATTGTGAAAGAGTAGAAGAATAGAAAGGAAAATAGGGGAAGTGAAGAGAGGAGGAAGAAGAGAAGGAAACAGAGAGGGCAATTCAGTTAATAGGTTCTTACAATTAGCATATTTGTACTTCTACAGGCTTAATTGGTAATGAGCCTGTTTGGAGAGAGCTTTTAGAAAGAAAAAGCCCAATGACTTTAGGAATTTTTTTTTTTTTAAAAAAAAGGTCACATAGAGATGTTTGGGGTGGTTTTTTTGTCATTGGGCTTCTGAAAAAAAAAAAAGCCCATTAAAGCAAACTGGGGAGGAGAGTGTCTGCGGTGTGTTGTATAATTGGGCTAGCGTGGGCCCGCCAATTTTGTTTTTCATTGTGTGTGTATACACACACATGTGGGTGTTTGCAACAGACAAATATGGCCCCGAGCGTGGGCCCGCTACAAGTAACTTTTTTTTTTACTTTAATTCTTTTATTTCTTTTTCTTTTTCTTTTTTTTCTTTCCAACAATTTCTATCATTTACTTTTTTTTCAAATTAAATTTTTATCTTCAATTATCATAATATTTACAACTAATTTATATGTAGTATTCAATAATATTTTTGTCATTTTCCATCTCAACTCACTTTTCAAATAATAATCCAAACACTATTCAGTTTGGGGAAAAAATCAACTTTTATCACCATCAATCCAAGCATAAATCACATTTATAATCTGACTTTTTCCCTATTAAACTTCTGTAAAAGTCAGATAGAAAATAAGCCACCGCTAACCCAAGTAGGCTCAATAACCACCCCGGTAGCCTTATTGGATTAGTTAGCCGCCACCACCAATTACTATCCTATCCCTACTCACTAATTAGTGACCTTATAGACTTAGTAAGCCACCAATTATCAATTATTCAATTGTTATTTAATAACCATAACAATATGACTTCCCCATTAAACCAGCTCTCCAAAGCCCTCTTAAATGAGATACTAATTCATATATAACAAAACTAATCATATTAATTAGTATGGATATCATCAGCTAGATGCAGAGAACAAAGGGGACAGTATTTTGGGCATTATGGCAACTGTTTTTTGTGCTTTACTTGTACGAATTGAAGTAATATGAGAACAAAAAGAAGGGCATCTTGGTGCATAGGTGGGGCCTGGAGAGAGATAGAAGTAATATGAGAACAGAAAAAGAAAATTATGAATGTTATCAATCTGAATCCTTTATAAATTAGGTATATATATTATATTTAAAGAAAAATAAAATAACATAATAAATATGAAAAACAACGGTTTTAGAAACAATCTCCATGATATGATGATTGTGACTTTTGTCACCGGGCGAATCAGTTTATAGATGTCTATTTATAGACAAAGGGTTTTGCTATTGATCCAAGTTAGCGTACACACAAATCAAATAACTTGTCTTTCAGTCAGACTCCACACCATTAATAAAATCCAGTAATCCACACTTTAATTCACATACACTACCAAGCTGTTTAGTTGTCAGTTGTCACCAATAACCACATAGCTCTCTTTAAGTTCCAATAATAATGAATTAGGCCTGTATATAACTACTAAATTTCATAAGAGAATATGGGACTATATATGACACGAATTATCACGTATATTAGAAACTATTAACAAAATGTGATGATTGGAATTACATTAAACAATCATTTAACTAGGACAAAAATACATTGCTTGGCAAGTGAAAAGGATGAAACGCAAAATATGAACCACATAAATGTGTGTGGCGACAGTCTTAAGAACCCAAGTAAATGATTTTTATAGTACAACAATGACTGGGAAAAAGATAAGAATAGGTGTGGTGACAATCCTAAGAAACCAAAGTAAATAATTTTTACAGTGCAATAATTCACCAGAGTAGGATGCAACAAAGTCAAGTTTGACACTTCAAAGCTATAAGAAGTGAAGATAAAAATAGGCCAAAGTTAAGGATGCGATGACACTACAAACCTATAAGAATTAAATTGATGACATACTTCGGTGATATCTCTCTAACTCTTTCTGTTTGAATTAATAGTTTGATGTTTTTGTTTTAAAATTTTAATATCACCAGATTTACCGCTCTCTTGGCCGGTGAAACGTTGGCACTAACAGCTTCGACCACTAGAAATTAATGTGTTGTTCATATGAGGATTCCACTTGTTCATGAAGAGTTGCAATTTTGTTCATGAATAATAGAATCATGAACAATTGGAATTCTCTTATGAACAACACATTAATTTCTGGTTGTAGACTTCTTCATGAAGAGTAGAATCATGAACAAGTGTACAATTCTTCATGAACAAGTAGAATCCTCCAATGAGTAACACATTAATTTTTGGTGGTTCGAGTTTCGACAAATGAATCGGCAAACGACCACTATCAATCAACCGACTGTCGAAGATTTGGCCACTAGAAATTAATGTGTTCTTCATAAGAGAATTCCACTTATTCATTAAGAGTTGAAAACTTGTTCATGAATAATAGAATCATGGATAAGTGTGCAACTCTTCATGAATAAGTGAAATCCTCCTATGAACAACACATTAATTTCTGATAGTCGGAGCTCCAACCAGTTAGCGTTGGAGCTTTAACGGCCAATTAGCAGTGGTCGCTCCAATCTAGCGGCAGCCGCTGACCAGTTGCCAAAGCTTCGGCGATGGTGAGACCTTTTTTTTTAAAAAAAAAAAAAAAAAGCTAGGGGCATTATTGTATTTTTACCTATAAAACTTGTTTTCATTTTAGTCCTTGGTCTTGCAGTGAAAATTCAGAATATTTTAGTCCTTGACTGAAATTAATTCTGCCATGTGGTTCTTTAATAAAATTCTCCCTATTTTAATTTGGTTTGGCATGGATAAAATATAAACACACTATATGTGTTGGATATTTTCTAGATATCATATTATGATATTATATTATGGTTATTGTTATATTTTTGACTGGCTTAACCCACGATCTTATTTACAGATATCATTATTAGCATATTGATTAAATAATTAAATAAAATATAAAAATTTATAATAAAATGAAAATTATTTGTTAATCTTTTCCCTACATGGTTTTTAATTTTTTCTCCCGCATCACCATGTTTCATCTCCTGATTTTCTATTCCATCAATTACCTATGATCTCATTTAATTTTCCAATCAATCAAGGAGAGAGTTTATCCTTGACATCAATAAATTAAAGGGAAAATTATAATAAAGGACCTAAGAAAAATAATATTTATTAAGAAGGACCATAAAAATAGTAATTATTTTGAAGGACCAGAAATTAAAACATTAAAATTAGAAGACTAAATTACTCTTAAACAGATTTTCTACATTCTCTATAACTAAATCAGAATATGGAGTGATTGATAAATAATAACAAATAGATACAAATATACCAACGGGGGTTGGCACAAGTGGTAAGCGGCTTGTGTCGCTTAAGCAAGGTCTCGAGTTCAAGCCTTGTGAATGTAAAAAAGCCCCGGTCTGCACGACCACCTCGGTCGGATTATTAGTCGTGCAAAGCTTCGGATACCGATGTCTTGAACCAAAAAAAAAAAGATACAAATATAAATAATCTTGTTCTTTTTCGATTGCAAAGAGCGAAGAACAGTGGAATGATGCTAATTAAATATTATTGTCCTTCCCTTGATCTTAAACGAGGGTCCCAATGCGAAGAAGTTTCAGACGTAATGGAAGATCTTCATATAATATTGTGCTATTTAGCATGTTAAATTGGTTCCCCATGAGATTATAAATTCTCAGGCGCAACGATCTCATTGCACGTGTATAAGAATATTAATTATTTTGTCGACATTTTTGTGGGTGGAAAGCAAGTTCAAGTTCCCTACAATCATTTATTTGACTTGTAGAGTCTTCAGACCACCAGAATATTTCTGGGAAAAGAGAAGGAATGTTACTCGCTGTTTCATCCCTTCTTCGCCGTCACGGATCTTTTTTGGCCGATTAATATCGCATGTTACTGTTTGATGTATGTATGTGAAAGCGGATCATATCTAACCTCATCTATTCAATTGAAAAAGAATGAGGTTATTTGAATTGGTTTCTATTTGTTATTATCCATCAATCACTCCAGATTCTAATTTAGTTAAAGAGAATAATATAGGAAATTTGGCTAAGGTCAATTTAGTCTTTCTGTTTTAATGTTTTAATTTTTGGTCCTTCAAAATAATTACCATTTTTGTGGTCCTTCAGAATAAATATTATTTTTCTTATGTCATTTAATATAATTTTCCCTAAATTAAATATCTCTTCTGTTCTTTAATTTTTTTTATCTTAGTTACTTTTAATTTTAACGTTTTCCATTATTTATTGTACCAATATTATTTTCACAACCCTAAAATTTTAATATCTAAATTTTAAAATTTAGGCTAAAGCATATTTTTTGTCCCTTAAATTTATAGAGTATATTTTTAATCCATAAAACTTCAAACTATTTATGTTAGTAATGGAAAATATTGATGAAGCAAAGTTAAGTGTTGACCGTGCAATGTTGATAAAGGAAGCTTACAGTTTTTAAATGGGAAAAACTTATAGTCCAATAAAAACTACCATCTAATTTAATTTTAATCTTGTTTATGTGGTGGAAATGTGTTAGGTTGTGAAGGAGATGACGAATTATTGTGCCCCTCAACTCCCACTTATTCTTGACCCGGATTTTAGCTGAGTTGGTGTGGGTGGACACCTCCTTATCTCAACCTGATACAGGTGGTATGGGAGAGGGTCAGTTGGACCTAAGGTGGCTAAGTATCCTGTAGCTAGGTTGACCACCGATGGGATGGACCCAAGTCCATAGGAGATAAGGTGGATGAGTGGGTTGAGTGTTTTTTCTTAATAGTCTCTATTGTGTTCTACTATTGAAAATATTACTATTATGATAGTTAAACATACTTTTCTGACTTGCAATCATTTCTTACATACTTTGTAAATTGATTTTGGTTACTGGAACTCTATGTCTCACCCTGTCCTTGTTAATATTTTTCAGGTGAGGTCTTTATTTCTACTAGAGGCCAAGGGAAGCAGCTAGAGGTGTAGGCGTCAAAAGCTTTATAGGCCTTTTTTGATATTGATGTTGTATTGATTTCTGTATTGTTATTATAGGATCTTCATATTTTTGAGATACTATATTTATCGTTTTAGATATCTATTTTGGAATGATTGTTTAACTATTGTTGGGCCTAAGTCCTTATTTTATACACTCTAATATTTTGTTGGATTCACAATCCCATCTTGTATTGAGAATTCTTTTGCGTAGACCCTTTGTTGCAAGACTCAGTGTTGTAAAATTCCTAGGCTATGTTTTCTCCTATTTATTATTTGTGCCCTAAGTGATGTATTTTTTTAGTGGGTTTGTGAGCCAGTTTTATGCCCTGAACCCCGATGTGCTTTCTTGAAAGAAATTGTTTTCAATTATCATTTATTAATCAGGTTTTGTCATGTCATTGTAGATAATTGTTGTTGGTGAGAAAGAATCTTTTCAACGTAGGCCATTTCCTAGGGGAAAGCTAAAGCAACAATTATAAGAGGGCAATAAAAAGTAGAAGTTGCACCAGCATCTAAGCCTTCGTCACACACTTGCTCTATCATGTCTGCTACCTGGTACAAGATTAAGATAGATATTTAATGGTCAACTTCTTGTTTGAAGCTATACAATATCTAATTCATATCTGAACAGCATGGCCCTACCATCTTTGTGAGCTTGATATTTTTAGGCTTCATTGACATTTTCTAATGTTTTAACAGAGCTTTCCTTTTCAATATTTTTGGGCTAGATCTTATGCATGGCTTTCTCATATTAGATTACTAATACAAAAATAAGCATATAAATTAAAATAAAATAAATTTGTTTTCCTGTTTGAAGCATATTTGTCTCCACTTGAACATTTTCATATTTTCTTGGAGTTAATAGTTGTTGAGATAAAAGAGAAAGGTACGAACCAAGTGACAAAATATGTTTAGAATACTACAAGAGAGATAAAAAAAAAAGATTTAAAAGGAGGAAATTAACCACACACACATTTTTATTTTCTGTTTATCATTTTCTTGCACTTCAAACTTTTTTTTTGGGGTAAAACTTTCACCATCAAATCTATCTTGCCATATTTATACCTCGAAGGCAATATGATGCATACCGAAGTGTCTATTAATTTATGTTCCGAAAGCGTAGTTACGTTGTGCGTTGATTCAGGCTTAGTTCAAATGAGCCCAAGACAGGTCATTATTCCATTTTTTGTTTTTGTGGGGCTTGGCAAGCTATTGCTTGCAGACACGATTCGAGCAGTCAGAAGTGGCATCATAGACCACTCTTTGTGCCACTACACTACAAAGGTGCTGCTAGCAAGACAGGTCATTATTAATTGAAATTTAGCTAGATTCGTAAATCATAATGGCCCAAGCCTATATCCTGTGTATTGCACAGAAGTCATTATTATTTTGATATTATTGCCGGTATCCGATTCAAAATTTGTGACGGCACCTTTCAATATAAATGTTTCCTTTAGTACTCAAACTTGATATCCAAAGAGATCTAACGGGCCTTATATCGCTAGACCAACTCTATGTTGGTGTAAATCATTATTCTATTGTAACAAATAGTGCATCGTCCTAAGAAGCGAATTTGTTGTTATAAGCGAAAACTCATTGCGAGCTAAAACTCAAAAGAGATTATATACCGTTCACCGAAAGAAAACTGGTGCATTATCACCAATAGGGGGTTTGGAGAAATGTAAAACCCCATCTTAGGGAATTATTAATATATATACACACACATTTTCGTTTTTGTCACTACTACAAAAAAGGGTTATTACTTCCATAAAGGACGTCCTTATTTTTTAAAAGGACGTTAAAGGTGAAATTAGTGGCCTTCTTGTAATTATCTTGCTTATATTGTAAGATTTGGCATCCTAAAATATATTTCAGGACGTTTAAATATAAAGTAAGGCGTCCTAAAATATTATTAGGACAACTAAAATTATTTTTTTTGCGCCAAAAATTAATTCTTTAGCACCATTTCGAGAATTTTTTTGGCGCCAGCTGAAGGTTGGGAATAAATTAAATTTTTGGGCGTCCTGATAAGTTATCAGGCCGCCTTAATTAAATTTTTGGGCGTCTTGATAAGTTATCAGGCCGCCTTAATTAAATTTTTGGGCGTCCTGATAAGCTATTAGGCCGCCTTAATTGAAATGTAAGGCGTCCTGATTTAAGATCACGACGCCTTAAATTTCAATTAAGGTGTCATGTTTAGTTTGTCAAGACGCCTTAATGATTTTTGAAATGGAAGGCGTCCTAATTTTAACATCAGGACGCCTTAAATTTCAATTAAGGCGTCCTGTTTAGTGTGCCAGGACGCCTTAATTAGTTTTTTATGCGCCAAAATTGTTTTTAATTGCAATACCCCCGCGTTCGATTCGACTGCCTATTTCCCTCTCTGCTTCCATCGCCCTTCTCTCTGCTTCTTCATTGATTCAACCCTAGTTTCTCCATCGATTCACCCCCATTGCTCACTCCTAGTTTTTCTTTCCTTCATCGAATCCTTCGTCGAACCCTATCGACTCTCAATCTGGCCCGTTGGTCGATTCACGCCGAACCCAAGCCCTAGTCGCGGCGACAGTCCTTCCTCCGTCTTCCCGCTTCGCGGTGAGGAGGTAATTGTCTTTGTCTTTTCCTCCGTTATCGTACTATCAGTGCTTGCGATTCGCTTCTTTTATATGTCATTAATCGTGCCAATGCTTCATCTTGTTATGTTGATATATTCTTCTTGTGATCTGATTCTTTGACTGTAGTTCTTTGTGGTAGATCACGCATATTTTGGAAACGCTTGATTTGTGGTAATTGTCTTTGTGGTAATGTTGTGAAGTGCATCTTGGTTTGACTCTGTGGTCTAGGTGCTTGATTTTCTTGCCTAAATTTACACTCGCAACCGATAGAAACGCTTGCATTCGTTGGTATCTAGGAATTTCTCCTTTAACCCCGTATAATGACAAGTAATAATTGATTTGATTAAACTAATGATTTAGTCTTTGTCTCCAATTAGGCAATTCACGGTGAGACTAGGCGATGTATAACATAAATGTGAGCCTACCTGGTCATTAACAAATAATATGGATGGACTTGCCATCATGGAAATATTTAAAAATGGAATTTTTCCTAATTTCACACAAGTCAACTGACCCGGCCCAAGAATGGCATCGTTGCAGATCTTGGTTTTCTCGAAATTAGACTAAAACACATCTTTTTGGGGCTACAAGATACTTGAGGGTTCATAACATAATCTACTACTACCTGGTTTCTTGTTTATGCGGTGAGTGAGTTTTTAAGTGACAATGAATCTGGTGACAGATGGATGATTTTAACATAGGGAAAATATTCAAGGGGTTAAAATTGAGAGGACATCAAACTTTCAAAAACAAATTATCAATTTAAGCTTCATCGTTAAGCTAATTGAGATGTTCTTCTTGTCCAATTATATACCGCATCCAAAATAAAATCTGTTTAATTTATATAATCTTCTTGTAAATCACGTTTATTGATTTTTATCTTTCTTTAGCATGTGGAAGTCATCATTTTAATATCACCGATTTTCTCGTTATGTTTGAATTCCTTTGAGGAAGAAGTATATGATATGTAATTTTATATGTTTGTATGTCATAAATTGTGTCTTATCCCTTGTTCGGAGATATTTGGTATAAAACTTGCTTCTTGTAGGTCGAATTTTTTGTTTTCTTATCGTCACCATCATCATTTTTTCCAAGTTGCATATTCTCGAAAGACATGCATATCACTAAGCCAAGTGGTAGTCCAAAGAGTAAAGTGTTTCATTCATAGTGCATTTGGGAAACAAGATAAACATTTTGTTTGTTTCGATTCTATTTGATCTAGAGTCTTTCATTACTCAAGATTCAAAGGATCGAGACCTTTTGGTAAAAAATCTAAACTCCTTTGATGTGGTATTAAATTATACTGGTGGTGATTGTAGTCAGAGAGAGCCCTTTCAAATTTCTAAAGATGTATGTTTTCTGGAGCCTTTTTCTTTTGTCTACATTAAGAGAATTGTTGTATCTTTTTTTACCCTGATAGTTTGTTACTTCAACAGATTCGTTTATGGATGACTTTTGAGTAAAGTGACTTGGTCAAGACAACAAGTCACAAGAGCTTGAGGAGTGCTAGGGTAGGTATATTTAATCATGTTCCTTTCGTCATAAAATTATTCCCTCTCATATGTTAGTTTGAATAATTCTAATGTTGTCTTTATCGTTGAATAGAGTAAACAAATTTCAAGCATCAGAATTTAAAGTTGAGGTAATTATAGTTAAATATTGTTGTTTTTTTTATGTGCATTGATCTATGTAAACTTTGTTGTATGAATAAAGATGATTAGAAGTCCATAATTTATAGTTTATGACTTAGACAATTTAGCTATATTTTTATATTTTGTATTGATGAAACCGTTGGAATTAATAGCGATGTTGATCTGAATTGGAACCGGATTCGGTGCTCGTCCGTAGGACAGTAGAAGAGCTCGTCCGTACGGACGAGCTCCGACTCGGAACCGTCATTTGATCTCGGGGTCCGGTCCAGTTTTTCGTTTTTATTTTTTTTCTATATGAAAAAATCATTTTTAAAAAAAATGTTAGTTGAAAGATTATCTTTATTTTAGATCCCCTACCCATTAAAATTATTTTTGATAAAAAAACATAAAAGTAAAAAAATCAGATCTAGACCGTCCGGATCAAATGACGGACGGTCAGGCTTTCGGTGCTCGTCCTACGGACGAGCACCGAATCTGTTTCCTATCATATCTTATATAAATAATATATCATATCCAAATAATATTCTATAAATAATAGAGTAAATTGATCTTTTCTTGTGTTAAAAGATATTGAAAATAAAGAATTATTTGTATGTTGGGACTTGGAATAAACCTTTCTCCGTGGAGGAAGGGAATAGCAATTTTTTCCTATAGAACCTCTAGGAACAAGAAGATTTAATCGGAAATATCGACAGATTCTTGCGGAGTCCAAATCAAACAAATATAAAAAATGAAATAAAAAGTTTTGTTGAATTAAGCTGAAATGGTTTGTTGTTGGAATTTTGGGATGTCTTACTGTTGAGGGGAAATCTTTGCCGAATTTTTTTAAGGGATTGAAAAAAAATGTCGTTCTTGAAATTGTTATGAACTTGACTTTGTTGGTAATGTCTTAGGTGGTAATAAAATGGGTCATAGTTGGATGAATGCTTTGAGAACTAGTGAAGAATATGAGAATGGAGTGGAAGAGTTTATTGAATTTGCTACAAGGACTATGCCTACAAAAAATGGGATGTATTATTGTCCATGTGTTAATTGTTTAAATGGGGTTCGACGGGATATTGCTGATATAAGGGATCACCTAATTTGTGATGGAATAAACCTTCGATACACAACGTGGATATGGCATGGTGATGAGGTAACTCCCGGTCGTCCCACGAAAATGAAGTTGAGGTAGATGTCGACGATGCAATGGAGAGAATGATTCATGATGTTGAGGTTGAATCTTTTGCTCAACCGCATGAATATGATAGCGTGCGGAGTGATGCGAGACACCTTTGTTCCCCGGGTGTACTAAGTATACACGGTTGACTGGGACCTTACATTTGGTTAACTTAAAGGCAACTTGTGGGTGGACCGATAGTAGTTTCACATCACTGCTGAAATTGTTGTGTGATATGTTGCCAGATGACAATGTACTTCCAAAAAGTATGTATGAGGCCAAGAAAATATTGTCTACGATGGGTATGGAATATAAAAAGATACACAGTTGCCCTAATGACTGCATATTGTACATAAATGAGTATGAAGGCCTCAGTAATTGTCCGAAGTGTAAAACTTCATGATACAAAGTGAAGAAAGGTGGTGGTTCTGGAGATCAGACAACAAAAAGGCAACCTTTGAAGGCATTGTGGTATCTTCCAATAATACCGCGGTTTAAGCGTCTCTTTACTAGTGAAGCAACAGCAAAGAAGTTGAGATGGCATTCGGATGAGAGAATATTTGATGGAAAATATCTTCGGCACCCGGCTGACTCTCCGCAATGGAAGAAAATAGACGAAATGTTCCCTCAATTTGGTAGTGAGCCAAGAAACCTTCGGCTGGGGCTTTGTACAGATGGCTTCAATCCGTATCGAACTCTTAGTAGCACCCATAGTGCATGGCCAGTTCTCCTTGTAATATACAACTTACCTCCCTGGCTATGTATGAAACGCAAGTATGTGATGCTTTCTATGATGATTTCTAGACAAAAACATCTCGGGAACAATATCGATGTGTACTTGGCGCCTCTGGTTGAGGATTTGAAGAAGTTGTGGGAGGAAGGTGTAGATGTGTTTGATGCATATAAGAAGGATTCCTTCAATTTACGTGCAATGATTTTTACCACGATAAACGACTTTCCAAAGATACGTAAATTTGTCGTGGTACGGTGTCAAGGGGCATAAAGCATGTCCAATATGTGAAGCGGACACAAACTTCCATCAACTAAAGCACGGAAAAAAAAACGGTCTACCTCGGTCACAGGAGGTTTCTTCATCGGTTCCACCCATATCGTAAGTTAAAAAAGCGTTTTAACGGCTTACCGGAGCATAGAACGGCACCAAAGGTATTAACCGGAGAGGATGTTTATAGTCGGGTGAAACATATCAATGTCATATTGGGTAGGCATCAAAGGATTACGGGTGAGAAGAATATATGGAAGAAGAGATCAATTTTCTTTGATCTTCCATATTGGCGTAATCTTGATGTGAGACACGATCTTGATGTGATGCATGTGGAGAAAACGTCTGCGATAGCCTTGTCGAAGACTCTTTTGCACATACCGGGGAAGACTAAGGATGGAATTAGTGCGAGACTAGACCTGGTTGAAATGGGAATAAGAGAACGATTACATCCCCAAGTAAGAGAAGATGGTAAGCGGGCATACTTGGAGCCAGCAGCTCATACACTATCAAAAGCGGAGAAAAAAAGTTTGTGTGGGTGTCTATATGACATTAAGGCTCCACAAGGATATTCTTCTAATTTGAGAAGGTGTGTTTCAATGGACGATTTAAGGTTAGTTGGGATAAAGTCCCATGATTATCATGTGTTGATGCAACAACTATTACCAGTAGCTATTAGAGGCATTATGAAAGATAAAGTGCGAACCACTATAACAAAATTAAGTATTTTCTTTAATGCTATCTGTAACAAAGTCATTGACATTGAAAAGTTGGACGAATTGGAAAATGAGGGTTATATTATTTTGTCCCGACTAGAGATGCATTTTCCTCCTGCATTTTTTGATATAATGGTGCACCTGATAGTAAAAGGTATTCTAAAAATCCTTATCGACCGGAAGCCTCAATTATTGAAAGATATGTAGTTGAAGAGGCTATGGACTTTTGCAAAGATTATCTATCAAGGACGACGATACAATATCGCATGACGAGGGGATAAGCGAGGAACTCGAGGAATCAAACTGAAGAATAAGCCTCGTGAAGAGGTGTTGCAAGCTCATATGTACATCTTGAATAATATGGAAGAAGTTCAACCATACATTGATGAACACAGAAAGAGTTTGAAGAATATGAATCCAAGGAAGAGTGACATGCAGATAGCGAATGAGCAAAAGAAGACGTTCATAAAGTGGTTCAGTGAGAAGGTATTGCACGAGACCGGAGTGTCAGATACAATTGAGTGGCTCGCCTGGGGGCCTTCTTTTCAGGTCATCACTTGGAGCGGTTTTGATATAAACGGGTATACTTTCTACAAAAAGGACCAAGATGATAGAAGTTTTGTGCAAAATAGTGGGGTGATGGTTGAAGCTGAATCCATGCACTTTTCGAGTTCGAAAGACAAAAACCCGGTATTAGCATCAATGGCCTATTATGGAGTCATTGAAGAAATATGGGAGATGAGCTACACCAGGTTCAAAATTGCCGTATTGAAATGTAAGTGGGTTAGCAATAATGTTGTTGTGATAGATCCACAATTTGGGTTTGTCTCAGTTGATCTTCAAAGAGTTGGTCATAGAGATGAGCCATTCATTCTAGCAAGCCAGGCGAAACAAGTGTTTTATGTTACAAACCCTGCAAATAAAACAATGTCCATTGTACTTCAAAGTAAAAAACAAAAGTATGGTCACGAATCGTTCGACCTTGATGATACTCCCCCTTTCACAACAAATCCCCCAACAACACGTGAAGTAGAATTGGTAGATGATGAAGAATATGCTGCAAGAAACGATCAATTTGAAGGAATATGGGAAGCCATATAAAGTAAGATCTTAAGTTATGAAATAGTACTATCTTATTTTTGTGGTGGGTTAGGGTTTTAGTTCATTTTATTCCTCTGTTTACTATTTAATAACCTATCTAACATTGATTTGTCCTTGATGAACAGAACATGTCTAGCTCGACGAGTCGGGAGGTGATAGAGTTGACGAGCCCGTTGTGAGAAAGGGTAGAGGTAGCACACAGATGAGTGCGCTAGTGGCCCATCGTGAGCATCAAAAAGAGAGGTTGCATGTGGACTTTGATGAGAATATGAATCCAACTGGTGCAGAGGAAACAATTTCATTAGCTATTTAGGCTATCTGGCTCGAAGCAAAGTTCGCATTGTCTACTCTGCTTGGAAGTTCGTTCCTGAGAAAACGAAGCAGTTGATTTGAGCACAAATTTTGGTACGTCACCTTTTATATATCTGCATGATTATCATTTGTCTTATTGCTTGAAATGTAATTACCTTTCCTTTTACCTTGCAGCAAACGTACGACGTCCCTCCCACGACGGTAATGCACAAGCATTGGAAGGGGGAAGTCCGTCTACGTTGGAAAGACTTTAAGAACAAGCTGACTAAAAAGTGGGTTCGAGGGGAAAAGAGGAACCAGGATCCATGTCAGATATATCCTTATATTTCTCCCGAGGACTGGAGGGAGTTTGTGGCGTCAAGGCAAAATCCAGAATTTCTTGTAAAATTTCTTTCATATCATATTTTTTATTTGAACCTACTTGACAACTTATATGCAGTTTTATTTGTTTTCGTGTCACAGGAAACCAGTCAAGCCAATAAAGAGAGTTAAGCGGCAAATAAGTATCCGCATTGCATGTCCCGTGGTGGGTATAGGAAGCTTGAACGGAGAATGATGGAAGAGCAGTTAGAGAGAATGAGGGAAGCTGCCCAATCCGATCCTTCCTCTGTTGTCCAGCCCCCTGAACGTCCTCCTCGTCACAAAAAATGGAAAGCTGCGAGGAAGAAGGGCGACAACTACATAAATGCAGATGTTGCTAAGGTTGCCTCAAAGATTGTAAGTAGTTAAATTAGACGTTTTAAATAGCCTCAGTTGTTTTGTCAGTTATAGGGTTTAATTGTTATTTATAAAACATCTTATTATACAGGATGCACTTGAGGAGCAGAGTTCCCAAGGTTCATTTACGCCGGGTCCACGGATGGACATTTTGTCAACGGCGATTGGGAAGCCAGATTACCTTGATCACATTCGAGGAGAGCCTAGGGGAGTTACTGCCGCAAAATATTTTGGACGGCGTTCACGGGTCTATGACGTGAACAAAGCTAGTCCGGAGCTTGTAGCCCAAGTTCGGGCGTCACTATTAGATGAAATCATGCAACAAGTACGATCTGAAATGAAAGACATGATAGATTCTAGGGACAATACGGCACGTACAACCCGTGCATCCCCGACCTTCCCCAGCAGTAAAGAGAGTTTTAACCCTCCGGATGTTGATCTCGACGAACCTTCTAACATTCCACAGGGAGGACAACCTTACACTTTCTATTTAGATGGCCCACATCAGCGTATTGTTGCCGATGCCCTTATTTACACAGATCACACCACCCACCATAATATTGAAATTCCACAAGACCTACGTAGGGTGACTGTGAAATGTGTTCGAGAGGGAGAAGGAGAAACAAAAATCTCGATTGATGATGACGAGGTTCCCAATTTAGGCCAGGCAATAGGATCGTTCATCCTTTGGCCGAGTCATCTTATTCAGATGGCGGGGACGACAACTCTAGTGGTAAGAAATACATTACTAGAACTTGATTTTCATTGGTAACTCACTCATATTAATATGTTTGTTTATGTTTTCATAGAATGAAGATGAGGTGGGCAAATTTCCCTACCTAGCACAAACAAGCGAGACATGTACAAGGACATCACCTATATCTCCTTCAAGATGCGTGCGGGCATAGTCGGCGGAGAAAAGACATATGACTTTACCGTTGACAAAAAAGATCCGACGATTTCTCGCATATGAAGGATTTAGACTTAGTCGTTCTTGAAGTTGGGATAATGTAAGTTTTTGTTACCCTTTAATTATTGCATTGATTTTTTTCTTTTCTATACTCAACAACGCAGTTGATTTTATTTAATTTCGATCATAGTGTCTGCAATGACATATGTGTCCAGTACAGCCGAACGAGTTTGTATGGATTCTTAAGTCCAATAAGCACGACATCGACTCACAATACGTTAACCAAAAGGATGCTTTATGTTGGTTATACAATTGCCGAGGACGACTTTCCTGTTTATCTAGCCCCAATACTTGAAGGGTACGTAGTGTTAGTTTTGTCTATATAAGATTTTTCAAAATAAATTCCTTTCTTATCTTAATTTAATATTAAAATGTATATGTTGTAGTGGTCATTGGACCCTGTGTGTCGTTTGTCCGTCCAAGAACGCATGTTATTGGTTCGATTCCTTAGGTGGCAAACCAAACGAACAAATCAAATCCATGTGTGCCAAGTAAGTAAATTTTCTTTAAAATCATTGATTCTTCATTTATATGATTTGTTTTCATGTCTGTTACTTTCCATTTTAATGATAGTGCATTCAAGTCTGCTAGATCGGTTCTTCGGATCACAAGAGCAAAGGGTGGGCCCAAGTGGTTTTATCCAAGAGTAAGTAGTTTCAATTCAATTAAGTTATTACATTGACACGGAGCTTTCGCAAGAGCTTTCGATATGCCTTTATTCGTTTTAACAATTTGCTTTTGATTTATAGTGCCCTCGACAACGAGGAACACAGAGCGCGGTACTACGTTATCTATTATATGAATACCATCGTTGAGGCCGGACGTACGATAGGTTTTCAAAACGTACGTAATCGCTCCGTGATTCTCAAATGATAATATTTTTTGTTGAATCTTGAGTTGTTAATTACTTCATTGGTTTAACTTATACCTTGTTTTCCAATTTATAGCTTTTTGATAGTGCGGATCCGTGCTCGGATGAAGACATCGATACAGTTCGAAACACTTTGGCTGCACATTTTCTTCAAAACATATAGATATGTACGTCATGTGTTAACTTTTCCATATAATTGATAGACATGGATGATGTTTGGAATTCGTTGTTGTTATAATCATTGTTATTACAAAAGTGTAGAAGGTGAAATTCAGAAGTTGATGATACACCCCCTTTACTTGCATGTTTCATTTTCAAAGTAATTAAGTGATTGTCATTTACATAGGAGGTGCCTTTTTAATTTCACCGAACTTCGATCTTGCATTGTGAAATACTTTGCTGCACAAATCCTATAGAGTAAATATATTCTCACTTCACTTTGCTGCACAAATTATAGTTGCTAGTTCTTAGTGTCTAGCATTCTTAATGTCCATTCTTAATCACTTTGCTTTGCACAAATGGCAGATTTGTCATTGTGCATGTGTTGCTTTGGTTTGTCAAGGAAGTAAAGGGATATATATATATATATATATATATATATATATATATATATATATTGCAAATTGATTCTTGAGCGGTATTTAGGTAATGCGCTATACAAGGGACCAATTTGTTGAATGTTGAGTAATATAAATGTACAAGGGACCAATTTGTTGAATGTTGAGTAATATAAATGTATGTATGTACGCTGGAAAATTGGCTGGACAAATAGCACTTTAAAATTGTAGGTTCATTATTCTTTGACCCCCAGTAGTAAGAAATATAGCAGGTGGTTTTTTTTAAAAAAAAAAATTACACATAAGGCGTCCTGAATTTATAATAAGGACGCCTTATATAAATATAAGGCGTCCTTATGTAGTCCCAGGACGCCTTATATGTCCAAAAATCACAAAAACAAGGCGTCTTGTTTTTGGTTTAGGGCGCTTTAAAAAAGGCGTCCTTTATTAAACATAGGACGCCTTATTTAAGGCTTTTTAAAGGCGTCCTGTATTAGAAACATGACGTCTTTGTTAAGGCGTCCTGTTTTAATCATAGGACGCCGAAAGACTTCAAATACTACTTCCCCTGGTTAGACGTCCTTTGGAAAAAGGGCGTTAATTGCCTCTAATTCATGACATTTTTTTTTTCTTTTTTGTAGTAGTGTGTTTTTCTTTATTTTTCTCTGTTTGTGTATTAATAAGATTATTTTGTTGTTATTATTTTTTTAAGTGCGTGCATATACATAACACATGGAGGCAGACACGGGAATTCCTCTTATTAGGAAATGCCAACATGAGATAAAGCAATTCAAATACTACATTTTATCTTTGAGTCCACGCTTTTGTCTTACGGGTTATTATTATTATACTTATGTCTTTCTCTCCCCTGACAACTTATCCTTGCGTTTCTTTCTAGATAAATTAACATCACAATCTAATAATGCTTCAGTCCCGTGTTCTCTCTGTATTCTTTTTCTTTATTCTTCTGGTAACCTTATCACCTATGATAGCCTTTATATATAAATATATAAACAAGACATATAAATAAGTAATTACAAATATAACACGAGGTTATTACTTCTCTCCTAATATAAATCAAATCCAAATATTATATTATAGGAATAAATTGTCGGTGCAGAAGAGCATAGGACACCTATACAGTTACATTGGGTTGGTAGAAAAATGTTATCCAGCTATGTTATAAGGTATAGGACGATTGGTCGGGTAAAAATGTGCCGGTAAAGGTGTGCACATGGCATTTCCATGGCAGTTACATGTACCCTACATTTTTGAAACATAACATTAATAAAGTAACTTTAATAAAGTAAATAATGATGACTACTGATAACACAACTTTTGTGTCAGAGCAATAAGAATATGACATGTATCGACTCATCATGACATACTTTTGTGTTGGTGCAATAATAACATGACACGTGTCGACTCATCATGACTTACTTTTGTGTGGGCACAATAGAAATATGACACATGTCCCCTCATCATAACAAAGTACAAAATTACTTTTATATGGGCAGCACCAGGACACACCACATAACATTTAAGTTTGGGGAATCTACCAGTCTCTGACCCGATCAAGAACTTGACTTTTTTGAATACCAGACCCGAGAGTTAGGGGAGGCATCACCTCACCCCTCTAGGTTGCTCAAATGTCACCACCTCACCTCTCCCTCTGACTTATTTGACAAGCTCTCTCTCTCTCTCTCTCTCTCACCGGTTGAACAAGGACATGTGGCACGTTTTGGACCACATACGTGTTATAAATATTTCCTATCCCTTTCCCTTAGGCCATTTTTCGGATCAGAACAAGAAAAGAGAGAGGGAAACCGTGAGAAATGGAAGGAGAGGCCAAGAGAATGAGATGGAGGAAAGAGAACGCTTCGGAGCTAATTTCGCCTCCGATTCGGCGTTTCTAGTTCCTGATGCCTTCTCTAACGTTATTCATCTTGGCGAGAGGAATGTTATTACGGTTTCAGATTCTTGATCTGAGGTGTTTGGTGCTATCTACATGGTGAAGGTGCTGCCAAATTTCCAAACCAATCGCAGAATCGTGATAAGGTAAGCGTATGTTTTGTTTTGAACCGATTGGTTTAAGCTTTTATTAAGTTGTTATTGTTGCCCCGATTGCGGTTAGCCACTGTTTAGGCATCAAGGAGTGTGATTTTGTTAGTTTTGATGCTTCCAATGAGTTTGGAATGAAAAAATATGTGGAATAAAGGTGAGAAACCAAACCCGAAAGCATCAATAGAGAAAAATGAATTTTTGGCCAAAAATCCTAAAGTTTTGCCAGTTCTTTTTCTGTATAAAGAAGAATGATTTTTCTATTTTTGAGGTTATAAATGGATTTTTTGGGAAACATTAGGTGGGAATATGTCGTGATTATGGTTTTAGAAGGATTGGATTGAAAATCTAAATATTGAAGTTAAAGTAGTAGTGCTACAAGATTTGTTTTCTGGAAGCAGTCTGTGCGTGTCATGTGTTTGACTGACCTAATGATTTCCAATGGCCTTGAAACTTTTCAGGATCGTAGTAGATATCCTAAGATTTAATTTGATATACAACATGTGCCGTTTGGATTAATATACTGTAAGATATGAATTGTTAAATTATGACACTGAAACTGGAACACAATCTGGGACAATTTGGTTGTTTGAGGATTTTTGGGATGTTGTGCGTCCAGTTGCTAGGGACATTATTTTTCCCTAAATATGAACTTAATAAGGGTTGTTTAGCCTTTGGAACTACCTCAATTAGAGTTTTGTGGATTAAGTTATGATTTTTCAAATAAGAGTGAAAAATCTGGCAATATAGGCTCTTATGTGAAAATAAAAAGTAAGGGCAATAGGTAGTAAAGATAATCAACACTAGAATTCTGTGATTATAAAGGGGTTGAATAAATTATAACCCGCTATATGTAAATGTATGTTTTTAGGACCCAACAATTGCCCGCGACAACCGAAGGATTGGGAGCCAATTTGAGGAATGGTAAAGCGTCCAGGTGGTAACTCTTCTCTCACATTCTATGTGTGGACATATATGTATGTGTAAACCATGTTGTGTCATATGTGATCCTTATTTTCATTCGGTACTATTTATGTTATGTACTTTTCTAAATGCTGGTTGGATGGATTTATGGTTCTTTATCATGTAATGTGCATGCATATTATGTGAGATTAATTGTTACCCTGGGATTCTTTGGGATCCTAGCTCTTGTTACTATTGGTGAAATGAACAGTGTACTGGACGTGGCTCCCAGGAAAAGCAGCGGATGTCGGCAAATGGAGATACTGAACTTGTTCCGAATTGGTTGCAGGTTATTTGTCAAGGAATTTGTGTAACTACGTTTAAAGTTTGTCAACATTATGTATAGATCCGGTGGGTAGCCCTTTATATCAGTGTAATATATTATTTTTGTTTTTCCTGCTGAACTGCGTATAAATACTCTGATGAATGTCGGTATACTAGTGGGATATTACAATGAACACTATTCTATAGTTTATAATTCCTAAATAGTGCTTTTTAGTAGGCCTTCAAATTCCCACAAACAATATGATATCTGGGTTACTAAGGCTTGCTTTGTGATGGGCCTTTCCGTAAAAATCTCAAATTGCTTTCTAAGTCATCGCTCTTCCGATTATTGCTCCATTGATTCTACATATTCAAAACAAAAATATCATGATAGCATGGCCTTATGCCCAAACTCTCCACACAAGAATCTTTATCTTCAACAAATTTCGTCTAAGCATAGAATCATCATCTCTCTACATGTTTATGCAATTGCTGAGAGAGGCAATCATACCCTTTTTGAAGATTAAAAAACAACACAAGTGTCAATAGGTGTATGAAATTATCATCTATGTGAGTGTCACGTTATTTAAACTCTACCTAATTAAAACACAATAACTCATACCATTTTAATTTTTGGCTGATTTTTATTTTAAAAAATCACAATTTATTTTTTTTTTTAAAGAAAAAAAGCACCTAAATTTGAAAAAAAAAAATTAAAAAAAAAAATGATAAACCAATATTTTTTTAAGAAAAAATAAAATTGCAATTTTTAAAACAACTTATTTGACAACTAGGATCAAAATAATATAAGTTGTTATGTTTTTATTATATGGAGTTCAGATGATGTGGCACTCTTGAAGTATATAAATATTTCTTCTTCTTTTTTTGAAATTTTTGCACATATTCTAAAATAAGAAAATTATTTATTAATAAGTCTATGAATTTGACTTATTACTAATAAGTCTCCTATAAAATTTAGGAACAATCTCATATAAAGACAGTTGAAATAAGAAAATTTTATATAAGACTGGTAAATTCAGGAAATCTTAAATTGGATCAAAGACTCAATCTAGAATATTTAAATGTTAGTTATTTTCGAATAATGCCCCTAACCCATAGTCTAAACTCTAAAGAAAAGATAACGCACCTAGAGATTAGCCCTAGTGTGGTAGGGAATTAGAACATCTCCCAGAGATTAGCCCTAGTGAATGCTTTTTGGCCATGATAGAGATGGAGAAGCAGGCGGCGAGGGTTGTTGAGGAAGTGAATGATGGCGATAGCGAGGACCGACTTTTGGAGGGTATTGGATTTCGATATGCTCTATTCAATGTTGAAAGGTTTTACTCTACTATGCAGTTTTCCATATTGAAGATGAATCATTTGGGAGGGGATTCCCTTTATTGATTTGTTGAAGGATCTCTCAAAGTTTCTTGGTGCAAATGTTAAGTAATGAATGTGACGGTGCCTATCATAAGAACAATGATGCTTTATTTAGATTCTTACATTCCCCTTGCAAGAATTTGGGTCTGTATTTGCAGGACGTGGGCGAAGAAGTTGTTAGGTCAAGCATATCAAGCTATGCTCATACGGAGATGTGCTTTGAACACTGCCGTAACCGCCGTCATAGCTAGCACTATCATAGCCTTGTACTAAAATGCTATACTACCTCTAGTACATATACTAAAAGGGATTAAGCAATTAAGATTTAACATTAGAACCAACTTATCATAACCCTCTTTGCTCTTTTCTATGTCGAGGCCTCCAATGAATTTCCTGTTGTTAGGGTTTTTATGTAGCGCATAAACAATATTATTCTGTCTTCAATTTTGCTTTTCTTTTTATTAACTAAAGGATATATATAGACGTAATTTTGTCCAAATTCTAAATCGTTAATTATGTCACGTAATCTAATTAATAATTTGTTAAATTTAGTAACCCAAATTGTAATTTAGGTAATTCAACTGTCTTTATATGAGATTCTTTCTAAAATTTATGAAAAATATACTTAATAAATTGTAAGCTTTTAAATTTGATTTATAAATATTGCAAGAGGGCTTGTAAATTTTTTTTCCCCCTCAATTATGTGATTTAGGTTTTAACTAATAATTTTTTTTTTCTTATGGGAGGCAACTTTAACGTGAGAAATATTTTCCTAATTTAAATTAATATATTTATGGCCACCATTTGTAGCTACCATATAAGTATGGTAACATAAACAAAAATTCATTGAAAAAAGTACTAATATAAAAAAAGGGTAAAGGATTTTTCCAGTCATTGGAGATAAGTTATCTCTAGTGACCCTCAAAACTACGTCGTTTTGGATTAATGAAGGGTGTTTCCGTAATTTTGCATCATTCATTAATTCACCTAAAATTACAAATATACCCTTTATTAATCCAAAACGACGTAGTTTTGGGGATCACTGAAGATAACTTATCTTCCGTGACTGGAGAAATACTTTTCCCTATAAAAAATACTACCACTATTTTTAAACCGATTTTTTTTTCTCATATAGATTATTTCCTAATATAAATATGGGTAAATGATTTCTCTAGTCACTCTTACTGACTGAAGATAAGTTATCTCTAATGACCTCCAAAATTACGTCATTTTGGATTAATAAAATGTGTTTCCGTAATTTTACATCTTTTATTAATTCATCTAAAATGACAAACACAACCCTTCATTAATCTAAAACAATATAATTTTAGGGTGGATAATTCGACAGGATACTTTTCCTTATAAATATTAACAAAACAAAAAACGGCCAGGACAAACTAAAAGATCAAGCTTCCTTTTGCTGTTGGTCACTCGATTTACACTTTCGTGAGAGTTGTGATGGGTGGGAGAGGAAAATATCTGGGCAAGCCGAACGGAAAATATTCGCTGTATTGATTGATTCTATCTCTTCTTCCTTTCGTTGAGGCGAGTCCACGCAGGGAGAGGCAGGTGAAAATTTCGCTGAGATTTGTGCTATTCGCTGCTGCTTGTGTTCTCTGCAGGGTGCTTAGGTTGCGAATTTCGTATTTGTCTTCAAATTATTATTATTATTTTAATCTTTGGTTGGGTTTCTGATTCTGGGTCGCTATTGGATTGTATGAGTGTTGATTTTATGAGGATTTATAGTATGTGTAAGTAAAAGATACGATTTTTTCCCTCTCTTTCTGTTTCATATATTAAAGAAGTTGATGCTTTTGATGGAAATTGGACACCGATTTGGGTTATAACTGATATTTGGGTATTCAATTTAAGCTATTCCTATGAACATCGCACTTTGTGAGTGTTAATGTTATCTTTTTTGATGGAAATTTGACTCTGTGTCACGAACGCTCCAACGTTGTGGTGGCGTCATAAAAAAATAGAAGTTTTTTTTTAATCGATATTGCATTAGATTTGGACCATGAACCAGAATGTTGCTGTTAAATGGTTGGAATTTACAGGCGCTTGTTCATGCTTCTTTTAATTTTAACATGCTGTTAATACCGCTGTTTTCCTATGAGATACATCGAGGATTTCATAAAAGAGTATTTTGAAAAACGAGTTGGTAGCTTTTGGAATTGTTCGTTGGATTGCATCCACTTTCTTAAACGGGAAGAAAAATGATCAAGGCACACCACATGGTTACCTTACTGCATATGATCCCATGTGCGAACTATAAGTAGGATTTGAGTGATCCAGTATATAGGCACTACTGTTGGGAAAAACTATAATCATATAAAGAAAAAAATGCTTTTGGAACAATTTATTCTGGCACTTTCCTTTATAAACACTTCATGAACACAACTTTTATGGTTAAATGAATTCCAATGCCTGCTGAATATAATGCTTTGGTGTTTATTGTGCTTGTGATTTTTATATTTTATAGTGCCTGTGTTTATTATATTTCACAGCTGTTGGTTATAAGGTTATGATACCTTATATTGTACCTCCACTTCTTTGGATCCAATTCTCTGAACCCTCTTTTTCCTTCTCCCTTCTTGTGGTATATCTTGATTTTTAAGTAAGTTTAGCTTTTGCATGTTTAATATACATGATGTTACATGATCTCTGGACAGCCAGTTGCATGATCTGCAAAATGGGTCCTGACATAGAGCTGAAGGGAAAGATGGAATCTACCCCAGAAATTAACTTTAGTGAGGAGATTGTTCCTGCCCCTCCATTTTCGGAAGAGAAAGTTTTTCAACCTGCAATTAGTAAGTGTAATGCTTGTGCCACCGAAACATTGCCAATTGAAAAAACTCCTTTGTCTAATGGGAATGAGGACGTGGAAGTTAACATAACTGGGTCCTCAAATTCTGGGAAGATATTGGTTGTTGAGGTTGCTTGTGAGGATGCCACGGAGTATTCTAGTTCTTTTTGTGATACGTTATCTGGCACGGAGAATGAGAATTGTTCAGCATTCAGTGATGTTGAAGTCCAATCACAAATACATCCTCGGAATGCATCCTCACCAATTCATGATGATTGTTTTGAACCATTTCGATCAAGGTATAATTTAAGTTTTATTGTTTCATACACCTATTATGTCTTGTGATTCTTGTTCTTGTCTATGTGAAGCAAGAAAACAAAGCTGGGGAAAAAAAAGAAGGAAAATGAACATATTGTCACCTTTTTTTTTGTTCTAATGGTTGGTGGGTGTTTGATTAGAAGACCAATTATAATGTTTTTTACCCTATTCACTATGCAGGAATAAGAAACGGACCGATCATTGGAGGAGGTTTATACATCCTCTAATGTGGCATTACAAGTGGATAGAATTGCGGATGAAGCAACTTCAGTCTCAAGCACTTGAATATGATAAAGAGCTTGCAATATATGACCGTAGAAAGCAGCATGAATTCACAAACTTTACAGTGGATGGTTCTGGGATAAAGTCAGTACCTTTTACCGGTTCAATTGGTAGGAATAAAGTGATGAAGAGGAAGAAACGAAAGAGAGTTGAAGCCGAATATGATTTGGCATCATATATGTCTAAACATAGCTTATTCTCCTACTATGGTATGAATTTCCTTTATTGGATCCTAACGTAAAATTGTATATTACTTCAGTGATCTTGCAGTTTGATTAGTCTCATTTCCCAGAAAATAAAAGCTCGGCTGATGTTGCTCATTTGAAAGATGCAACTGGTGTTGCTACAGGTGAGTTTGCACTGGTAAATACAATATCAATTTTTTAGCTTGTTCAATAATTTACCTAAATTCAAGATTGTGAAACCAAAAGGAGTTCAATGTATTTGATACTCAAGTTTTACTCTTCAGCATTATGTATTTTCTAAGAAGATTGATAATATGTTTTCATCAAATGTTTCCATGAGTTTCAAACCCTACAATGTTATTCATGTACATCTAACACTACATCCTTTTTCATTAAGGCAATGTTGTTAATGCTGAGGAGTTCAGAAGGAATGATATTTTTTCATCTCTTGAATCTAAGGATAGTGATAAATCCTTGGAGGACATTATTCTAAAGATTGAAGCAGTGCATGAACAAGTTCACAGATTGAAAACTCGGGTTGACACAGTCATTAGTGAAAATCCTGGGAAGTTCACTTCTGTTAATAAGTTGAGTATGCATGAGCCATCTGACAGACTGAATCATTTTGAAAGACATCCTACTTCTCCAGCAAGTGATCGAAGCAAAAACGCAGTTCTTGTTAGATCTATTAAAACTGAGTTTAATATGGAAGATCTGCTATTGCCTGGAAATGAAGTATCAAGTTGTGTAGAGATGTCTCCTCTTATTGAGATCACCAGTAAGCCTCAACATGAGGTTCTGTGGGATGTAAGTATATACTGCTACAATGATATCAATTTTTACCCCATCTCTTACTAATGAGTATTCTTGATGATTTTTACCTAGTATTTTGGGTAGCCCCTGACTTTGGAAACCCTTGAAATAACTAGTTTTCTACTGCATGCACTGTGCTATTGTAAGTGACATTTATGCGGTTTTATGTAAATGTCATCTTCCATGAAATGAATTATTCACTATGATTGAGATACTTGAGCACCCTTAGTCAGCTTCCAGCCATTCTCATTTCTTTGTTAGTATTGTCTATTACCCTTGATGGATGGTGAATATATAGCCCCTTTTCTTGGAGCTTCTGGCCATGTAGGGTTTACACCTATGTGGTTTAAGGTGATTTCCGTTTCTGACCTGAATCCTTTGAGAGTTTAGAGTGGAAGTACCATGGCAAAAGTTCAAAGAGAAGATTGAGTTGAGAAGGAAGGGCGGTAGATGCTTAAATGTACTTCCGCTACTCCTTGGAGGATTATGGATGATTAATGGAACATCCTCCATATTTCTTTCTTCTTTTAAGCATACTCCCAAACAATGATATGTTTTGCCTTCCATTAGTCCTTATTTATGAGTACTGGAAGGGAGATTATATTTTTTGGTAAAGCATCTTAATGTGTATGGAAATGAATGATTGGTATTTTGGAAGCTCTTTCTGCTTTGTTTTTGTAATCTCCGTTCCACATTTCTTGTCGTAGGATGGGATTCCTATTAACACGCTTGTGATGTTAAATGCTTTTGCGTGTGGCTTTTCTTTTCTGGTACGGTTATGATTTGTAGTTGTTTATTCAGTGACAACAATTTTAATTGTTTTGATCATCAAACTAATCAACCAGGTTGTGTATTGTAATGATAGTAGTGTTGAAATATTTCCTTGTTTATAACTGAAGCTTCATTCTTATATAGTCTTCTTCTTATCATCTTACAGACCAAGGATGGAGTTCCAATTCAAAACCAGGTAGCTAAGGAAGAGCTGCGAACTCTTGAAAATGTTAGAAGTGAGCTTGTGAAAACAACCTGCGAGTCAGTTGAAGAGCGGAAATCTATTTCCCCAGATCATGTTTTAGAACCATACTCGGCTACCAAGATTGCTGCGACCAAATCACTGCCTGCTGTTCAAGCATGTTCTTCTTCAAAGTCAACTCATTTGAGGAACCGAAGGAGGAGAAGGCGGAAATTGCGCTGAAAGGCGTTGTGGTTCTGGGTACATCTGATTTACAGCTAAATTTTAGTAGAACAGTTTTTTTTTTTTTTTTTTGGGGGGGGGGGGGGGGGGCTTTCCATCTTCGATATTATCATCTTATGTAGATGCCAGTTAATTTTGCATTAAATTGCTCTGACATTAATACTGGAGGTTTATTTGTATATGATGTGAATATGAGAAGTACACTTTTTTTTGAAAGCAGCTTATGGCATCATATTTTATGGATCTTAATAAAATTATTGTTTGACTTGTATAATTTGTTTTGCCCCAAGATTGTTGCAATTATTAGCTGAAGCTATGTATTGACCTGTTACAGGATTTTGAGTAAATCTGATTTCATTAGTATCTTGCTCTATCACAAAATTTAATTGGTCATCTTAGAGGAGAGAAGTAGGTTCCAATGTTATAACTTCAAAGGTAAGCTCATATTTGGAGATCTTTAGTATTTCCTTCGGTCCTAAATATAAAATAGAGTTAATCTTTTTTACAGAATTTAAGAAAGCTAAATAAGTTACTTAATCATATCATATATTGTGTATTTTTAGATTATATATCGGTTTATAAGTTAAACGAAAAAATTTGAAGAAAAAATGATAAATATAAACATTTTAAAGTAATTTAATTAGTTTTCTTAATATTTTTTTAAAAAGTCAACTTTATATTATATTTAAGATAGAATGGAGTAATTGGTTGTGAAAGGTTGTTTAAGGGCTTCAGGCCCAGATTTCGAGAAATACATTGTATATCAGCTGTAGTCAAGTTGTGAAATGGCTTGTTTACCCTATATATACAGAACCAAAAATTGCTCTATAACCAAAATCGTTATGAACGATTTATAAAATCGACCCAATTAAGAATGAGTTCTTCAATATGAGCAATATCACTAGCTAAATTATAAAGAAAATTCATTTCGACTTGAATGATTTCCAAACTTCATCACATTCGATTTCTTTAACTCTCTCTTCTAGTTTTCTTTGGGTTTGGCTTCTGTCCGCTGTGAATGACATCCGTTGCCTATCCGTTGCTTTAAAACGACAATGTTTTAATCTAAATGAGTGGGGATGAGATGCAAGTCACGCAACACAAGTGGGAAAAAAAAAAGCGAAAAGGAGCATTGATGAAGCGGACAGGCATAAGAAATGTAAAACTGGGATTCATTGACTTTGGATATTTTTGGCTAAAAAATATAAAACTGTATTTATTAGATAAATAATAAATATTTTTTTAGTACTAGTAAGTACTCTAAATGTTACGGACCTAATCCGAGGTCCAACTGTGGAACTGCCCAATAGAGATATACCGTATATCTAGATTCACCTATAATCGGGGGGGGTTCTATCATATCTATGATTAAGAGATAAGATAGATCCGGCAGTTAAGATACTGAGACATACCCTATATATACAAAGGTCAAGCCCTAAGGTGCACTCAAACCTAGTTATTTTCAGTATCACTGTGCACTCTCCCACTATACACTACCTCCATCCCCCTTGGCGAAGAGCCTTATATTTGTGTACAGTGATCCTCCGTTCTCCGAGATATCTGTCCCATAGATATTCCGGTAGAGCTATTTGATCCAAGATCAAAGCACCAACCTATCGGGCTGGACATTCGTGTTCTACACCGGAACATTGGCGCCGACCGTGGGGACGTTAAATTCCGATCCCCGTGACCAACAATGGCAAACACCAGAAGCAGCAGTCGGAACCCTCATCGTGGAGATCCATCGCAGGCCGAGATGAGTCAGCAGCAGCAAACTCAAGGACCTCCGCGGCCTGAGGATATCCCAGACGCTAAAGCCATAAATGAAGGGAATGATGTTTCGGACACGGCATCTTCTCCTCCTAAAGGGGCAAAATCCCGGGATACGCCGAATCCAAATCTCCTCCTCCTGTAGAAGACTCAAGAGTCAATACTGAGACGAATAGAAAATATGGAAAAGCGAAATAATCTCCAGCGTCAAGAAGACCTCAGAGTGATACAACAAATCATAAAGGACCACCTCAAACAAATCGAAGCCTCGGCTCAAAAGGAAAACTGAGGTGATCAGCGAGGACGGAGAGGAAAGGTGACCCGAGACTCCGACAGCCCTCCCCAAAGCAAGCAGCCAAGGTCTACTCAGCATACTATGGGAACAACATCCCCGGACACGGACCCCGGACGTACGAGGACTCGCAACTGTACCTCGAACCTGAAGAAACTACGTATCGAAAAGACTCCAGATGATGAAGACCGAGATATAGAGAAGAGGACGGCCCGACCGCAGGATTCTCCCAGGGAATATCGAGTGAAGTACATCGCCGGGGCATAATTGTAGTCCCTTCTCGGAAGACATCGCGAATGCCCCGTATCCAAAAGACTTTGATTTGGATAACCTACCAAAGTACGACGGCACTCAGGACCCGCGGTCACACCTCGATACTTTCGAACTGCTCATGTTCGTACGGAAAATCAAGGGCTCGGTCATTCCTCGGCTTTTTGCGGTGACGCTAATCGGACCTGCCCAAAAGTGGCTCCACACTTTACCAATCCAATCTATCCATGAGTTCGAAGACCTCGGGTGAAAGTTCGAGCTCAACTTCGCGACTAGTAAGAAGCAGCCTAAATCGCAGTTCACCCTGAGTAAAATCAAGCAACGACGAGGGGAGATTTTGCAAAGATACTTGGATAGGTTTAAGGAGGTCGCCCTGCAAGTGCGTTCCCTCCCTGAAAGCGTTCATGTACATTGCCTCATCGATGGCCTAGATCCTTCGTCCAGGCTAGCCAATTCAATCTTCAAGAACCGGGTTTACACCCTCACCGAGTTTAACACTCGATTGAAGCAATATTTAAAGGTGGAACAGATGGAGATAGCCAATGCCATCGGAAGTGAGAAACAAAGAAATACACCTCCAGAGAACAAGAGTCAGCCGAGTAGTCGCAGAGAAGATCCCCATAAGCAAATCCGGGATAACAAAACTAGAGGCGAAAAGTTTGAAAGAAAACCAAGGTATGGAAGATACACTCCGCTAAATGTTTCACGATCCCAGGTATGGAGGGAGGTTGCCTCAACCGAGATGAAGAAAGTCGATAGACCTCGGCCCACCAGATACCGGCCTACCACGGATCATTCAAAATTTTGCGAATTTCATGACGGGCCAAGACATACCACGGATCAGTGTTACGAACTCAGAGACGCGATTGAAAAATTCATCCGAGATGGTAAATTACGCCAATATCTAATAAAGACGCAAGGCCAGAAGAACAAAAAACAGAAGCAATGTGACCGAAGTCCGACCCTTGGTCGGAAGATTGACGGAATTCGGCGAAAGTCATCTACTGATGACAAGGAGTTCCCAGAAATAGACATCGAACACAGGGACACAAGGTCGTGGTACGATAGAATTATCCGAGTTCGACATTATATACGAGGCCCGGCATACCATCAAATCACAAGCGCTGGTGGATTTCGTGAGGGAGCTCACCCCAGTTTACACTGAAGAAGTGACCGACCTCCAAGAATGGAAGGTGTATGTTGACGGCTCGTACACCCCGGCCTGGGGGCAAGGGACAAACCGGCCTGAGGAGCAAGGTACACCCCGGCAGCTCAAAAACTTGAACTACCGAGCTGGGGGCAACTGTTATGGACCTAATCCGAGGCCCAACTGTGGAACGACCCAATAAAGATATACTGTATATCTAGATTCACCTATAATCAAGGAGGGGTTCTATCATATCTATGATTAAGAGATAAGATAGATCCGTCAGTTAAGATACTGAGACATACCCTATATATACAAAGGTAAAGCCCTAAGGTACATACGTTCTAACTCAAACCTAGTTATTTTCAGTATCATTGTACACTCTCCCACTATACACTACCCCCATCCCCCTTGGCGAAGAGCCTTATATTTGTGCATAGTTGTAACATCCCATTTGAAAATGGTGGAATTTTTTTTTTTAAAAAAAAAACCGTTTCCAAATATTTCAAGCAGAGTAATCAGAGTAGAGCATTGGAGCGAGTAAGTAATTTACATTACATTCAAAATATGGACCATAGTGTAAATGTATCGGATTACAGTCATCCAGAATTCTCAAAAGTTAAAGAAACTAAAGAAAAGGATAGATAATGTAGACACGTCTTGGCCTACTCCAGCTTCTTGCCTCGATCGCCAAACATCGGTCCTCCAGACCCTGATGCTACAGCTGAGATCCATTCCACATATGGATCTCGGTAACGGTTAACCTTATGCTCAAATAAAGCGATATACGTACAACGATATTCATTTCAATACAAAGATATCATCACAAAAGCAAACAAAGGCGAGATGTATGATCAATAACATGGACGAACATAAGCACAAAGCAATATGTAAAGTCTCTCTCTCGACTAGTTCTGCACATATCCAAGGCCACGCCACTAACGTGTCCTCGCGCTAGGAATAACTCAAACGGCATTACCAATACTATAATCCGTGGGTAAAGGCGTAAGTATCTCCGACGATTCTCAACGGAACCTCGGTCTATGAACGTATCTATAACGCAAAAGTATATAAGCAGCATAGAGTTAGGGTTACGGTACGCGTCCATACCTTAGTTGCGATATCCGGCTCTTCCGGCTAAAAACCGTACTTTTGACGGCCGTACGTAAAACAAATAAACATCGGCTCAACGGCGGCAAACAAGCGGAACGATGAAATTTCGACGGTTCGACGTCGAAGTATTCTAATCAGAATAATAACACACTTATGAATATTTGGCAGCATAACGGGCATTTTAGGTGAAAAAGACCATTTTGCCCCTACTACCCCTATTTGGCGGAATTTCGCGGAACTTCGTTACTTTGACCTTATTCCATTTCAAAATTATCCCCACTAGGTTTTTACCTCATCGGGCATCTTTCAATGCAATGAGGCTTAAAAACAAGTATAGGAATATATTCTAAAACTTCCTAGATCAAAACAACGGTTCTACTATAACTACCGAAAGAACTACGGAAACTAAAAACTAAGGACGAAGAACTTACTCGGAGCTAGGCGGGAATTTTTGCGAGCTTCTCTCTCTAGAACCTCTCTCTAGGTTTCGAATTTTGGTGTGAAGAATGAGAGGAGAGGTGCTTGCTATTTATAGAAGAAGGGAGGACAAGGTGGGAATTAACACAAAAGTCTTCGGATCGGATTCCCATAGTTGGATCGCATTTTTGAGGACAAAGCAATCTTGGCCATCCATTGTCAAGGCCGACCTCTTGGTCCCCAAAATTCAAAGAATGATGTCACTCGATGGTGACATCTCGGAGCGTCTTATAAAGTTCCCGATCGGTGTCCGTTTCGCGATTTCGCAGAAACTCAAAAATCCGGGCGTGTAACTTTGAAGGTATTTTCATCTTCTTTCATATTATCTATTTGGGTCTTCTTTTTGATCATATCCAGGTATTCTCCGGTGCGTTGGAAGATATTCGGACAAACGCGTCCGGTTACGGAAATCGCTTCCGATAGAACCAACTTCTAGACAACAATTCGCTGAGTCGTAAAACGTCCAGTTGTTGCCTAACTTAATTGCGTGTTTGAAAACACGCAATTGTTTCTATAGGTTCTCACTTTGCCTATCGACTCTACTCTATCGATCGGCTTTCCGTCTTATTAGGAATTAGGGTTTTCGGTTGCGGAAATCATCGTGGTAAATTCTTTCTTCGTGTAAAAATTTACTTGTTCTTAATTTGACCAGTCTGAAAAGACTTTTACCTCTGGTTTACCTGTAGAATTTATTTCTGACTTTTCCCCTGGGTCGCTTATAAGTGACTCACTCACCGCATTATATTATTATTTAATTCTAATTATCATTTTAATTATTTAAACAATTATTTTTAATTAAAAATACCAATAATTTCGGCCCCTTCATTTTAAAATTCAGTTTTAATTATTTTTTCATAATGTTTTCCATTTTTTAAAAATATAATATTTTTTACCAAAAATTCCCGTTTTACCCCTGCCTTCGTTAAGACTTAATCAGGCCTAAATTCTTCGTTTAGTGATCTTTTTAGGATTAGATTTCTTCATACATTTATCTTTACCAATTTTTCTTAATCTTTTTATCATAATCAGTAAGTATATTTTATGCTAATTACCAGCCTTAATCTCTTAATCAAGGATTTTACCATAAATTTAACTTTCTATATTTCTCTTGTTTTACTTGAATCAATTAGCTAGTAATTATCTAATCATTCTCTTACCAATGGTTGATAATTTTATAATTTACAGTATATTATTATCTTACAAACTTTATACTTGACATTGTCATTTTATATCCTATGTAAAATATTTAAAATGTTTACACCATAAAGTTACTTTATGGTTCTCGTAATGCTTTTTAAACATTTCTTCATGTTATTTCCTCTGAAATAATTTATTAAATTCTTATAATTAAAGATAATACTCCCATAATTTTATCATAATCTTTCATGATCTTTCAGTATTTATCATAATGTTTTTAGAATGTTTTTATCACCATTATTGCATTTTTAGTCATTCTGTTCGTCTGCTTTTTCTGTAACTTTTTCGACAATTTACTCGACAATTATAACAATTTTCTATAATAGTTTTAAAATCATGAATTTGCTTCATCAAAATATTCATTCATTTCTCTTGTCTCAAGAATTCCAGATTTGCTAAAATCCGGGTATTACAACAGTGATCCTCCGTTCTCCGAGATATCTGTCCCATAGATATTCCGGCAGAGCTATTTGATCCAAAATCAAAGCACCAACCTATCGGGCTGGACATTCGTGTTCTACACCGGAACACTAAAATATTTTTTCAATACCAGTCAGTACCCTAAAACATTTTTCAAGATTTTAAAATTATTTTTCAAGATCATGAAGTATTTTTCAAGATCATGAAATATTTTTTTCAGTATGAGTCCGCACTCTAAAATATTTTTCAAGATGCTAAAATAATTTTTCAAGATCATGAAGTATTTTTTCAGTAACACTCAGCACTCTAAAATATTTTTTCAAGATCATAACTACTACTGACTGGCATTGAAAAATACCTCATGATCTTGAAAAAATATTTTAGAGTATCTTGACTCAAATCGAAAAAATATTTATGATCTTGAAAAATTATTTTCGGATCTTGAAAAAATATTTTGAGGTGCTAATTGGTATTGAAAAAAATACTTCAGGATCTTGAACAATAATTTTAGGATCTTGAAAAATGTTTTAGGGTACTGACTTGTACTAAAAAAATATTTTTGAGTACTGACTAGTACTGAAAAAATATTTATTATTTATCTAATAAATACAATTTTATATTTTTTAACCAAAAATAACCAAAGCCAATGAATCCCAATTTTATATTTGTTATGTCTGCCTATCCGCTTCATCAATGCTCCTTTTTTGTTTTTGTTTTTTTTTCTTTA
This sequence comes from Acacia melanoxylon, assembly GCA_019022615.1. Lineage (NCBI taxonomy): Eukaryota > Viridiplantae > Streptophyta > Magnoliopsida > Fabales > Fabaceae > Acacia > Acacia melanoxylon. The sequence continues at coordinate 5,123,807 of JAFJYJ010000030.1, read as the reverse complement.
CTTGTATTGCATGACTTGCATCTCATCCCACTCATTTATTTAGATTAAAACACTGTCGTTTTAAAGCAGCGGACAGGCAGTGGATGGTATTCGCAGCGGACAGAAGCCAAACCCGTTTTCTTTGCCTTTTATGGGCTTGTTTGGTGACAACATTAGGAGAGCGTTTGCGGTAGAGTTAATGGGCTTTAAAGAAAAAGCTCAACGTAGTGTGTTTGAGTTTGGCGTTAAGTTCACTGGACTTAAAGCTCCTAACGCTCAAAAAACCTGTTAAAGAAAAAGCTTCAGAATCCAGCTTTTTCCAAAATGCTCTCAGTTTTTTGACGTAGGCCTCGCCACTTCTACCACCATCAATCCAAACACAAATCATTGTTTATAACCTGACTTTTTTCCTACCGAGCTTTTTTTAAAGTCAGATAGCTTTTAAGTCACCGCTCCTACTACCAACCCAAACAGGCCCTATATTGTACTGGTTGGTATTGTCATGTCATGAGCATTTAGGGACCTTAAACAAAAAAATTTAAGGGGAAAAACAAAAGTGGACCGAAAATAAAGCCGATCCATACCATGCTTGCCTTTTGATGGCTCTATTTGAGTATTTTCTGTCCACTTTTGTTTTTGTTTTCTTGTTTTTTTCTATTTTCTTGTTGAAAGTTCCCAAATGTCTCATGACATGACAATAGCAACCATCATCCGTACACCATAAGATGCAAAAAACTGAAAAAGACTTGGAGAGAGAATTACAGAAATCATTCAAGGCAAAAAAAGGAAAAAAAAAAAGTTTAGAAACCGTTCAAGACAAAATGAATTTCTTTGTACTTTAGCTGGTGGGATGGTAGCTCATATTGAAAAACTCGTTCTTAATTGCATCAATTTTATAAATCATTCACTAGGGGTAGCATTTTGGGAAATAATTCCCATCATATAGCACTTGAGTAATTTTTTATACTGTTTATAGCACATAGGTAAAAAAGTCAATGTGAATTTTTTAACCATGTTAGACGGGCTGCGTTGTATCCTTTTTTGAAATGAGATTCTCTCCTCAATATTTTTTTTTTTTTTTCATTTTTTCCCATCTGACTTTTTTAATCATGTTTGATAATAAAAATGTCAAAAATGTTTTAAAGGAAATTCAAATGTCAGAAAAGTCTTATTAATAATTTCTTCTGTGGAATTAACAACTCCTTTTATGGTTTTAATATAAAAAATAATTTGTACTGTAAATTGCACTATAAACTATATCTTATATTTAGGACGTAATTTTACTGCTCCAATGTTTTTCCAGTTACTCTTTCTGTAAAATTAATGTACTGTTAGCTTCTCTTACCCTAATCTTACTAACTTTAGCTATATAATTATTTTCATTTTCTGTAATTGATCTTTTCATCTAAAATACGATGAAGTTTTCTTCACACGCTAAATTGATGTGGACTTCTTCAAACCGCCATATTATAACAATGAAATCTTCAATCCAGGCCAGACAATCTTTTTGGAATTACAGATTAATCTCCGCCGCGATCTGCAGTAGATCACCCGAAAATCCACAAAAGATAGTTTTTTTAAAAAAAGAAAAGGGAAATTACAGGATAAGGACAGATAAATTTCTGCATAATAATAAAAAGGTCTACTTTGTCCTTGTTCTGGTAAAAGGAAGAGGAATTTTTTTTCCCTCCCTATAAAAAAATAAATTTTAAATAAATTTATGAGTCAATTCCTATTAATTAAATAATTTTAAACTTCCTTATCTTAGTCAACCCATTAATGGACCATTTGAAAACCAGCAAGATCAATTGATAAAAAATTACAGAAGAATAGGTAGTAATCATCTCAGAAACATAGGACTAATTCAACTAACCCCGCCGGACCCCCAAAAAATAAAAAATAAAAAATAATATAAATGTGCTGTCCGTGGTCACAACAATAACTACACTTAAATTTTATTTTTCTTTTTTAATTTAAATATGAAAACAATAATGACAAATTGAGCAGTTTGAAAAACAAGAGTTAAACCATTGACTTTTTAGATCGCCTGGCTAGTGGTGTTGTGTTCGAACCTTTATCATGCAATCCCTATAATTATTAGAAGGTAGCAAGGTTTCTCATTTTGGGTTAGTATTCCCACAAGACACAAGTCGAACTAGTTGTTTGTTATTAACACCCAATACGGTTTGAGAAATTAAAATAAAAAATGGAAGAGGATACTTTTAGATTTGTTTTCTCATTTTCTTCTCTCGAATCTCATCTTCAAACCCAGATCAAAAAATAAATGATTCATATTTAATATTTTCTAAAACTATTATTATAGTATTTTATAATTTAATTTTTTAAAAATTTTGTTTGTGTTATAGTTATGAATTATGTAAATCAAATTTTAACGGTTTAAATTTATTTATTTATGTTTTACATATTATATTTATAAAATCTCAAATATGAATCATCTATTTTTTCAATTAAAGTGTTGAGATGAGATTCTAAGAATAAAAGGAGACAAATGACTTTGAGAGAACCAAAACAAAAAATAAAAATAAGTCAAGTGGTAAAGATTGTACATACACTATTTTCCCAAACACTACTTTTTTTCCCCTTATAAATAGAGTATTCGCAAATCATTTTGGACATGAGTCTAATTACTCTTGAACCGGGAGCGTTAAGGTTAAAACATTTCCAACAATTACACTTGTCAAGATTTAAACTGGTATTCTGTACATTAATTGAGTTCGGGTGATCCGCACTAAATCTGGATTTAGAAGGGACAAATCTACTTTTTATTTTTTTTAAAAAAAATATTTGAATGTGTACAAATATAATTGCAAGGAGCGTAAGAAACCGCCCAGAAGCGCGCGAGATGTAACGAGCAGAGATGAAGATTGATGATGAACTGTATAATGTTTCATATATCCATGTTCAATAATGTTCTCTACATTTCAAATAAAAGAAGTAATCAGAATCAAAACTGAAGCAGATCATATCATTGACCCTGAAAATTTCTAAATTGTTGGTAACATTAACACACACATATATATATTCCGTTTATCTATCTGCCAGACAGAACAGTGGTGGCCATAGAATAAGTGGATCCATATTCCAAATTCCTCCCTACTATTGCCCTCTGACTCGCCAAATAATTACCCAACCTTGTGGCATTACTACTGGTGCATCCTCCTCCTTCATCTTCTCCTTCCATTGAAAGAAAATTAGCCATAACCATCCTCGTATCAGGTGGCTCCTCCACTTTCTCTCTCCCTTCAAGCATATCAACCACATGTTTCATACTTGGCCTCACTCTTGGCCTCTCTTGTATGCACCAAAGTGCCACATAAACCAACCTCTTCACTTCTCTCTCTTCCACTCCTCCTCCACTACCATCTTCAACCAACCTCTGATCCAATATGTCCATTACTTTCCCTTCCCTCACCTTCTCGTTCACGATCTTCGGAAAGTACTCCGACTTCTTCTTCGCCTTGTCCCTCGGATCTTCGATCCATCTCACATTTCTTCTTCCTCCGATTATCTCTAACAGTACCATTCCGTAACTGTATATATCTGTTTTCTCTGAAACTCCGTGTTCTAAGAGCCATTCTGGTGCTAGATATCCTCTTGTTCCTCTCACTGTGGTCATCACTTCACTCTCGTCTTTCCCCATCAGCTTCGAGAGGCCGAAGTCGGAGACGACGGCTTTGAAATTCTCGTCTAATAGAATGTTCTCTGGTTTTACGTCCAGGTGGAGGACCCTCGATCGGCAATCATGGTGGAGGTAAGACAGAGCTTTGGCTACATCAATGGCGACTCTATATCTCAGGCTCCACGATAAGAACCCGCGGCGACATCTTCGGCGATTTTCGGTGGTTTTAGTGGGGAATATCCAGGAATCTAAAGATCCATTTGGGATGTACTCATAAACCAAGTATCTTGGGTCCTTGCCGGAGTTGCAGTACCCGACCAGTCGCACAAGGTTGACGTGCTGGACGCTGGCTATGGCGGCGACTTCCGATTTGAACTCCTTCTCGGCTCGTTCATCGCCATTGATTCTTTTGACGGCGACCAACGTGCCGTCGTTTAAAATACCTTTGAAGACTGAAGCAGAGGCTCCTTCGCCGAGTAGCGACTGGAATCCGTCGGTGGCGTCTTCGAGCTCTTGGAATCGGAACTTAATCGGAACTCCGGCGACTTTTCGCAAGAAGCTGTACTCTATTCGGAGCTCTCTACCTTCAGATTTGTATTGGGATTCTATAAGTCTTCTTCTGCGGTTGTATCGGAATCGGATTAGAACGCAGGCGAATACCGCGATGATCACGGCGACATCGGCCCCCAGGATTAAGAAGAAGGCTTTTGAACCCTTTAAGAAGAGGCGACCTATGACGACAATAGTGGTCAGAGCAATCACTGATATTACAGCGATTGTGTTCACTACTCTGTCCTCCATTAACGCTTCATTTTTCTTTTTCTGCTTTGTGTGGTTGTTGAGGAAGAAGAAGATGGATTCGAGAGAAAAGTCTTCTTTATGCTTTTACTTCATTTTTTGATATTGACTAGAGAAGTATAGCGGGAGAAGCAAGGCAAGTGGGGATATTTATTTCATCTTTAAACGTTTGACCTAACCTAGATGACCAAGTGGGAATCCTTATTTCATCTTTAAACGTTTGACCTAACCTAGACGACCAAGTGGAAATGGTGGGGTTTTTCTTTAATATTTTAAGAGTTTAGTAGAAACCCAGAAATTGGATTGGAAATGTTCATTCATGGATTCAAATTTGGTATAGACGACATTTTTCAATACACACACACACACATACTGGTTTAAAATTTGAAATTTTATAACTGGAGTTTTTTTAACCTCAGTATCAACATAACTGGTCATTATAAATATAAATTTACAAGAAGTTTTTGTTAGAAATTCATTTTTAAAAAGAAGCAATATTAATTTTGTCATAAAAATGGGAAAATATAAGAGATAGAATGAAAAGATGAAGAGATAATTATAGGAAAAGATAGAGCAATATCTTATTCATTTAGATACAACCAAAGTGCAATACATATTTCTCTATTTATAGGCTCTTCACCACAACCAAGAGTTACATAAAGTAAATGACAAACTTTAATCCTCATGAGTGCACAAATTGTAACATTTGAGTTATAAGCATGAAGACTTTTAAGAACTATTCCTTGAAGAGGTTATGGAGTGTAAAAAATAAAAGGCCAAGAGTTAGAAGTTTATGGACTTCCACCTCAATTAATATTTTTATAACACTCCCCTTGGAGTCCATGAAAAAATATTGTGTCTCATTAAAACCTTACTAAGAAAAACTCATTAGGATAAAAACCTAGTGAAGGAAAGAGAGTACACAATGTTTACTCACCCTGATGACATCACTTTATGTCTTTAAGCTTACGCATTCTAATCCTATGCACTAACTTCTTAAATGTTTTAGTTGGTAGTGTCTTGGTAAACAAATCTGCATGGTTGTCACATGAGCGAATTTGCTGAACATCTATGTCACCACTCTTCATAAGATGATCATAAGTCAAAAAGAATTTTAGAGAAATATGTTTTGTTTTATCTCCTTTAGATGTACTCTAATTTCAGTTGAGCTATATATGTTGTATTATCTTCATATATATTGTTGGAATCTTTTGTTCAGGAAAAGGATCACACACTGATTGGATATGTTGAGTCATTCACCTTAGCTAAACACATTCTCGACTTACCTCGTGAACTGCAATTATCTCTGCATGATTTGATGAGGTAGCGGCTGAAGTTTGTTTTGTTGAACATCAAGATGCAACTGTACACCTCCACAAGTAAATAAATATCCTGTTTGAGATCTACCATTGTGTGGAACTAATAATAACCTTGCATTTGTATAACCAATCAATTGTGATCCAAATTCATAGAATAAAACAATCTCATATCATTTATTCCTCGAAGATATTGGAATATATCTTTAATTCCGTTCCAATGCCTTCTTGTTGGAGAATAACTAAATCTTGTCAATAAATTCACAGCAAATGCAATATCGGATCTGTTATATTTGCAAGATACATTAGTGCACCTATAGCACTAAGATGATGTACTTGTGGACCAAGAAATTCTTTCATTTTCTCTTGAGGGCGAAAATGATATTTCTTCTTATCAAGTGATCTTACAACCATTGGAGTAGATAATTGATGTGCTTTATCCGTATAGAATCACTTTAATATTTTTTTCAACACAAGTTGATTAATGAAGGAAAATTCCATTTGCTAAGTGCTCAATTTGGAGGCCAAGAGAAAACTTTGTTCTTCCAAGATCCTTCATCTCAAATTCTCTCTTTAAAAAATCAACAGCATTTTAAAGCTCTTCAGGAGTTCCAATTATATTCAAACCATCCACATATACCACAATTATCATAAATTGTGTTCCATTTCCTTTTATGAAAACACATGGGAAAATAGGATCATTTTTAATTTATAACCTTATTTTAACAAATATTCATTGAGACGGTTATACAACATTCTTCCATATTGTTTCAATCCATATAAGGATTTATGCAAATGAAATGCACAATTTTCTCGAGAATTCTTACATCCTTCAAGCAATTTGAATCCTTCAGGGAACTTTCATATAAATTTCAATATCTAAAGTACCATATAAGTAGGCTGCAACAACATCCATTAGATGCATATCCAGTTTTCTGCTCAATGCCAGACTAATTAAATACTTTAAAGTGATTGCACCCACCACATGAGAATATGTCTCTTCATAATCAATGCTAGATTGCCAGGTCTTTGCGAAAATCCTTGTGCTACTAGTCATGCTTTATATCTAAAGACCTCATTTTTCTCATTTCGTTTTCTCACAAATACCTATACCCAACAAGCTTTATACCATTTGGTATTTGGACTACAAGTCTAAAAACTTCACGTTTTGAGAGTGGATTTAGCTATGCTTGAATTGCGTCTTTCTAGTTTGGTCAATCATTTCTATTTCTACATTCTTCAACTGATATAGGTTCAAGATCCTCATTCTGATTAATTATTTCAATTGCAACATTACATGAAAATATGTTTTTGGAAACTATACTTTCTCGGTTCCATACTTTTCCCGTAGTGACATAACTCATCGAGATCTCTTTATTATTTCCAGTTACCTGTACCTCTATTGGGGTCTTTTGATTAGTTATGTATGCCTCCTCAACTTGACCATCTTGATTAATCGCTCTCTTTTTCTTTCTAAGACTTTTATCTTTGGAACTAATTGGTCTACCACGCTTCAAGCATGGCTTAGTTTCATTTGCAATTGATGGTTGTTCTACTTGGACATCAATTTTAATTGGAGCATTTTTAGCTGGAATGTGAGATTTGGTAATTCTCTTAAGGTCAGTAAATGCATTTGGCAGTTGATTTGCAATATTTTGCAAATGAATTATTTTTTGAACTTGACGCTCACATGGTTGTATACGAGGATCTAGGTGTGAGACAATGTTTTCCATGTAATTTATTTATCCAGTTGCTTATTATCTCCCTTTAATGTTGGGAAAATTGTCTCATCAAAATGGCAATCATCAAAACGTGCCATAAATAAATCTCCAATAGATGACTCTAAATAATTGATTATAGAAAGAGATTCATAACCTCCTTTGATGTTCCATCTTTGTGTGTTGTGGTGGAGCAATAGGAACAAATACTGCACATCCAAAAATTTTAAGATGCGAAATATATGGCTTCTAACCAAAAGCTAATAGTAATGGGGAGAATTCATGATAGCTTGACCAAAAGCTGATATGGGAAGCTGTGTTCTCAAAAGCATTGGTCTAGCTATCAATTGGAGGCGTTTGATGAATGATTTTGCTAGACCATTTTAAGTGTAGACATGAGCAACATATTTTTCTACTGTTATTCTACATGAGCAACCAATTGGTCTACCACACTTCAAGTTTGGCTTAGTTTCATTTGCAATTGATGGTTGTTCTACTAGGACATCAATTCTAATTGGAGCATTTTCAATTTGAATGTGAGATTTGGTAATTCTCTTAAGGTCAGTAAATGCATCTGGCAGTTGATTTGCAATATTTTGCAAATGAATTATTTTTTAAACTTGAAGCTCACATCATTGTGTACGAGGATCTAGATGTGATAGTGACAATGCTTTACATGTAATTTCTTTATCCAGCTACTTATTATCTCCCTCTAATGTTGGGAAAATTGTCTCATCAAAATGGCAATAATCAAAATGTGCCATAAATAAATCTTCAATTGATGACTCTAAATACTTGAGTATAGAAGAAGATTCATGACCAACATATATTCATAATCTCCTTTGATGTTCCATCTTTGTGTGTTGTGGTGGAGCAATAGGAACAAATGTTGGGATCCGTACACGTAGCGGATTAAAATTTCTACGAATCCCGTCCCGAGGATCATTCAATAGCGTTTAAATTAAGGCTAAGGAATCGAATATTACCTACGGCTGAAACGGTCTGCGTCTCGTTCTCTTTAAACTGGTGGGCTACCTTCTTGATCGGTAGAAGTCGACTCCTCAAATCGGCTTCCTCTACTGGTATCCACACGAATAATCTCGGACCCGATTGCGGCAGCGTGCTAGCGCTTTTTGAGTTTTGCGTCTCTCTCAATTTCACTCTAGGGTTTCTCGCGGCTTTCTGTAATACGCTCTACAAAAAGTCCCGTAGGTTTTCTAAACCCGATCAGCGTATTATATAAAATTAATCCTCATTAATTTTTGAAATTCGAATTTTAAATCTGGATTAAAATATATTAATTAAATCTATCTAATAGATCTAATGTAATCTATTTATTTAATCCGAATTAAAAGCCAAATCTGAAATTCGAATTTTGAATCTTTGATTAAAATTATATTAATTAAATCTATCTAATAGATCTAATCTAATATATTTATTTAATCCGAATCAAAAGCCTTCTAATTTAATTTATCTCTATAAATTAAATCCGAGAAATGATATCTATCTATTTAATTAAATCGAGATACTATATCTCAATTTAAATTAAATAGATGTATAATATCTTTATTCAAAAATTAAATGAGATACAATATCTCCATTTGTTTTAGATATTTAATTTATCAAATAAATTAAATACAAAAAAAAATTATATAATAATATTATAATCTCCATTAATAATATTAATATATATTAATATATATTAATTTATATATATATAATATATATATATATATATATATATATATATATATATATTTTATCCTAGATTAAATTCAGTATTCATTAAATCTTAGACATATCTAAGATTCAATGAATCTAGACACTTTTGCTAGATTCAATGAATCTGGACACTTTTCCAAGATTCAATGAATTTGGACACTTTTGCTCGTGTTGGCTATTCTTATGTGCGACCCTGCAGGCCCATATGAGATTGGAAGTGGGCCAATACTGTACCAACCCACAAGTCGCAAGCGGCCTCTAGCAAGACATTGCGACTACCCAATTCACATGGGGATCGATGACACGATACAACCTATCGTACAACCATGTCACGTCCCTTTTGTCATGCGATTATTTGGTCAAGGATGAGGCATGGATGATGTCAACTTCCTTTTCTTGACCATTACTTTCTCGATTCTCGAGTAGTCTAATAAGTGAAATGGAAACTCCTTTCCATCACGACGGCCGTACATTTCTTAGACTCACTCATCGAGGGGCCAAAGATTATCTCTCTACAAATGTGAGGGACAAATTCCATCTTGACCATTCACATTCCTCCGCATGAAAACCACTGATTCCGATCCAAGCCTTTATCATCACCCGGTCAAAGGTAACTTTTGACTAGGTCAAAAACCAGTGACTCATCATGTAGGAATCCATGATGATCTCAGGTCATAGGGCGTCGTGACGCGGTTATACATGAGATAAGCTTATGACTTGATCCATGCAGCTTTCTCATAGTGGGTCGGTCCAGCACCTTGTACTCTTACAAGTGCCCATGACTTTGATTTGTATCTCCATACATCATCAAAATCACACTGGTCTTAACTCATCTTCGCTCCCGCGTAGATGACCGACCAGGGATATTTAGGATAATCCATAAGATATATCCAGGGATACTGTTATCAATATAAACATGCGAATTAAATGATAACTAAAAGAGAATACTTTAATAAACATAAATGTCTAAAGTACAATGACTTGCCCTAGGGCATAATTTCCAACAACAAATACCGCACATCCAAAAATTCTAAGATGCGAAATGTTTGGCTTCTAACCAAAAGCCAATAGTAATGGGGATAATTCATGATAGCTAGACCAAAAGTTGATACAAGAAGCTGTGCTCTCAAAAGCATTGGTCTAGCTATCAATTGGAGGCATTTGATGAACGATTCTGCTAGAGCATTTTAAGTGTGGACTTGAGCAACATATTTTTCTACTGTTATTCCAGTTGCCATGCAATAATCATTAAAAGTTGTTGATGAAAACTCACTAGCATTATCAATACAAATTGTCTTAATTGTATTATTTGGAAACTGTGCTCTTAACCGAATTATTTGAGTGAGTAATCTAGCAAATGCTAAATTATGTATTGACAACAAACACACATGTGACCATCTTGTAGATAGTTTATTAAAACCACAAAATATCTAAATGGTCCACATGGTAGATGAATAGGCCCACATATGTCCCCTTGGATACGCTTTAAAACAAATAAGAGATTCAAGTCCAACTTTTGTCAAAGAAGGTAGTATTGTACTTAATTAATTTTTCTTGAGAACAAGAAGCACATGGAAAATCCTTAAATTGAAGAATCTTCTGGCTTTTTAATGGATGTCCGTGTGAATTTTCAATAATTCTTCGCATCATAGTTGAATTGGGATGGCCTAACTGATCATACCAAACAATAAATATATTTTATCAACATACTTTTGGTTTCCTGTAATATTTGTTTCAATTGTACTAATATTTGTATAGTACACATTAGAAGATAATGTTGGTAATTTTTCTAGGACACAGTTTTTACCAAATCTAACAATTATAATTTGTAGATATTCCATATTTTTTGATATCCATTTCGGCGGATATCCTTAAAACTTAATAAGTTTCTCTGAGACTTGGAGGAATATAAAGCATCATTAATAACAAATTTCATTCCTTTGGGTAATATTATAATTGCTCTTTTGGAGCCTTCAATTAATTTTGTATTATTTGTTATGGTATTGATGCTTGCACTATTATTGTTAGATGTGACAAATATTTTTTAATCTCTAAGTATGGTGTGTGTTGTAGCACTATTTATAAGACACATATTTTCATTCTTGTGTCAAATGATTGAAACATTTATAATCTTCACCAAAAGAAAAGAAATGCATTAAAACAAATTCAAAATACATGATGAGCAATAATGCCCTTATTACATATGAAACGCAGAAATGAAAGTAAAGCATAAATTAGATTTAAAAAACCATAAATTAAAACATTTTTTTATTGTTCTTCTAACCAAACTTATCTAATCATGATTCTAAAAAAAAAAAATCAGTCACCTCCAAGTATGCCATAGCATCAAGACCATTAATACCATCATCATTCTTGTGTGCCTCAACATTATTATCTTGAAAAATCAAATTTGCTTCCACATTATTCGCACTACTTTTTATGGAGGCTTGATAAAGTTTTGCTAGATGCTCAAGCGTACAACAGGTACATGACCAGTGCCTCTTCCTACCACACTGACAACATTGATTCTCAACAACTTTTGAAGGACCACCCATGTCGTTTTTCTTCCCTTCATTATATTTCTTCTTCTGGTGGGTGTTAGGATTATAATTATTACTTGTACCACCATTATAATGGTAATTACCACATCCCCTACCATTGCCACGTCCATGTCCACGGGCAATGTCATACCCCTTGTAATTATGACATTTATCATAGAAATACAATGAATTTTATTGAGCAACACATGTAAGGAATAGTACACTGATAATTAAAACATTCTTGGTAATGTGCAGGAATATATATAGAGTTCTCAAAAACAGTTATCCATTACATCGGTGCCCAAAAGTTTAGTCTAAAATAAACTTAAATAAAATTAAACTATAAGTTCCACAACTCCATCTAACATCTAATCAGCAGTTGTCAATAATCTGTGCTTACTCCCTTCCCCTTTGAACCTTGTCTGCTATCCTGACCATGTCCAAATCCTGAACTCTTGAGAATATCTGGGATTCAGTTTGAATCCTAGAGTAACAATTAATCTCACAACCAACGTATGATGATATATGAAAGTTAACCAAAATAGACAGTTCACGCAGTATAAAACATTCAGATCATATAATGCAGAACATATACATCTAAATCAGCATATGAACAACACATAACCATAGTACTAGACAAAACGAGTTGACCTGTACCGAGAGTCTTCCTGTACGTTGGAGTTCTCAATTTGGACATCTAACTAAGAATATTCGACTGGGAACTACTAAGAGTTCTATTCAGAATCCACCGGCGTTCTCAATCGAAAGTGCCCAAGTCGGCTGAATGCAACGAGGTTAGCCACCTAAGGACTAATGGTCTAATAGGTCCTATACCTAGTTTTAACCACCGGGAAGGTACTTCATGGTCAGCCCTTCCGCTCAATCGAGCCACGAGTGGTGCTGGTCCCACACAGGATAGGACAATTCCATATATAGTTCAAATAGACATACACAACTATATAGAATATGTGAAATTAGAGTTACTACCTTATTGCTTTATCTATGTAGATTTTGTGAACCTTGCGTGTTCCGGGAATTACAGGTTTCTATAAGAACAATTTATGGACAATGGTCAATACTAATATCAACTCTTGACATTTCAAACGTCATCTAATATAGTATTATAACTAAACATGAAATTACTAGACTTAAGTTATGTTCATGATTTCATTGTTCCCTTCAATTTCGCACATGCCCCTATTTTCCAGAATTTGTGTTGTAACTTTGGAAAATCATATCTCATAGCACAAATATTCAAATGAGGTGATTCCAAAGCCTATGGACTCCTTATTAAGTCTAGTTTCAAGGAAAAATGGTTCTAACATCTGTTCATATGAACATCAATCCCAATTTAATAAAACAATACTGTTGTCCAAATTCATTCCAGAATTGCAGGCCATTTTTCAAAAATTCATAACTCAGTATACACAAATCAAAATTCAACCAATTACCTATCAAATTAAAGCTTATTATGTCTACTTTAATCCTAAAAATTTTCATGGAAATTGGATATCATTTAGTACCCCAAATATGCTTCATAAACATATTGTCCATACAAAATTTTCAGGGCAGATTTTCGGCTTTGGCAAAAAATTGATTCCGGAGCTTCTAAAATTCCTACCGAACCTCTACCCTACACAATTTCGCATTTTAAACAAAATGGAATCATCAAACTAGCCAAAATCCAACTCCTTTAGTCTTCCTTGTACTGGCTGAACCTAGGCTTAGTGTGGCTGTTCAAGATTTTGCGGTTTTCACTTCGTAAACACTCTAATTTTGATTCCTAACCACATTTTATCTTGATTTTTGGATCATATACACATGTTATCCTAGTGTAAAAAAATCAAGCAGAACCTCCTCATAGAAAATCAACCGTCCAAAATTCACATAAATAAGAGAAATCACTAGTAAACTCCAGTATAGTATCAGTAGGCTTAGAATTGTTTACCTTGATCGTTGTTCGGTGTTTTTCAAAAGATTTCCGTATTTCATTGGTTTCTTTAAATTCAAATCAGAACCCTAATCACCTCTGAACATAAGAAATTTCATAATTAAAGAGTAGGAGAAGGAAAAGATTAAAGATTACAATCCTGTAGTGTGAGAAATTACCTTGATTTCGCTTCTCTTCTTTTCCCTTGCAATTTCAGCGTTTTGGTGTGGAGGATGAGAGCACAAACTAAATGAATGAATTGGAGAAAGGAATTGTCTAATATTATGGGTCTATGGCGGTTTAAAGTATGTTTAACACTTACCCTTCAACTTCCACATATTTACTAATTATGCCATATTATGGGTCTAATATTATTTGGTCCATTTTATCAACTTATAACCTATGCTCATGTATCCATAAATTTTAAATGATTATGAGACATACGACATAAATTCGTAAAAGGTGCAATTTAACATTCCTTCAATTTTTCTCAAAATTTTTAGCGGAACTCAAGAAACTTCTTTTCATTCCTTTTTAGTCAAATTCAATGTACTAAAATGCAACAAAGAAGTGCCATTCCCATGTGTCTCATTGGTGCCAACATATATATCAAAATTTACGGTTTCGGTGAAATCAGGTATTTCAGGTAAAACTGATATTTCATCAAAATTTCACTATTTCTTTTCTCCAAATGTAAATACATTATACATGGAATTTTTCAGAGTGAATTTAGGATATTATAGCGAAAGCCACGACTGCAACCCTGAGCATGGTAATTATTACGTACACTCACATTCGCTTCAGGGAATGGAGCAAATCCAGTGGGATGATTTTCGTGATTTTTCATCAATAGCTTGTTATTTTTGTTCGGCTACCAAAATGCATGAGATTAATTTAGAATGCTTTTTAAAACCTCTCTTGATATTGCAACTACAGGAGCACATTTGACGCATGAAAGATAGAAAAAGTTTTCTCTAATAAGTTCTCATCAATTATTTTCTCACCACATAATTTCAACTAAGAACTTATTTTGAAAACCGCTCAATTATATTCACTTATAGTCTTCAAATCTTGTAATCTAATGTGTATCCATTCGTAACAAGCTCACAACAAAATCACTGTTTTTTTTTTTTTGGTGATCATACCTTTCCTTCAAATTAGTCCACAATTCTAGTGGATTTTTTACCGTTAGGTATTCAGCTTTTAGTCCTTCATGGAGATGGTGGAAAAGAAAAATCATGGCCTTGGACTTATCTTGAATAGTTGCTTCATTTCTTGATAAAATAGTCTTTCCTAGACCCTTAGCATCTAGATGGATCTCAACATCTAAGACCCATGATAGATAATTCTTTCACATGATATCAAGAGCTGTAAACTCAAGTTTGGTAAGGTTGATGTCCATGATTCAAACTAAAAATAATGATAACAATTATAATCATGGTAAGATTGATAAAAAGTAAAGCATCATCATGAATTAAAACATTATAATTTACAAATCATAATCAACATATTGATAAACAACTTAATTAAAAGGGAGCAAAATTTCATGAGTAGCCAACATATAATTCAAAAAACAAAATTTCTTGAAAATATTCTTCATATATTCGTAAATAAACACTTTACCCTTAAAATCATAAAATCATGAATAAATATACATATATGAAGATAAATAACATATAACATCAAATATAAAGGAGAAAGGTAGAAAGAAGTAGGGAGAATATAAATGGTGTAAAGAATAAAAGATAAATCCACAACATATAGATCACACTATATAGTCATATATAATCAAGGTTTTACAACTCGGACCGGTCACTGAACCGGTGGAGGCACTAGGTCAAGGGTTAGTAGGTTAGACCAGTATTAATTAAAAAAAAATTAATTAAATAGGTAAAAATATTCATATTTTAATAATATAAAATATTTTATGATTAACATTAATACCAAGCCCAAATCCATTTTTAGGCCTAATATCCATTCTACTTCCTACCCTCAATTTTGAATTTTCATACTTGTCATTTTTGTGTGTCAAATCCTACCTGTTATTAATAGCTTATAGAGGGATAAAATATTAAAATCTAAAAAAGAAAACATCAATATAGCTTCTTTGCTTGTCACGTGTATGAAGGGAAAGTGAGGATTCTTGCACTACACACAAAATCTGCCATGAGTAGTCACACTCACATCACATCACCGACCATGCGTGAGTGTGAAGCAGCTTCTCGTTCTTTGAATTTTGAATCAGCTTCTCTCTCTCTTCTCCTTCCTTAGCCTCACCTGCTTCACTTAGCCCTTCAGATTCATTTATGGGAGTGGATTTCCTAAGTGGCGCCCCTATCAGAATCTCTCAGTAGTGCATTCAAGACCGTTGATCTCTCATAATTAAATCTTGACTGTCCATTTTAATACTTTCAAAACGCATTCAGAGTCTTAAAAAAATACCCTGAAGTATTTTTAGTACCAGTCAGTACCCTGAAATATTTTTTTAAGATCCTAAAATATTTTGTTAGTACCAAACAATATCTTAAAGTATATTTTTAGTACCAGTCAGTACCTTGAAATATTTTTTCAAGATCCTAAAATATTTTTTTCAATATTTTGAACTATTTTTTCAGTGCCAGACAGTATCTTAAAATATATTTTTAGTACCAGTGAGTACCTTGAAATATTTTTTAAAGATCCTAAAATAATTTCAATACCTTTGAGGAAATCCACTCCCTTTCTCTTCTCCTTCTCATTTTGTGTCTCAGTATCCCACAGAGAAAGTCAAACCAAAGAGAAGGTTAAAGGAGCTTGGAATCCAGACTGCACCAGAGAACTTCAATCAGATCGTTGCTCCTCCTTCGACTTCCATAGGACCATCGCTGGCGTCGACATTGAAAAGCACTTTAAATCTCTCTCTCTCTCTTCTCCTTCTCATTCTGCACTTCTGTACTGTCTCTCTCACTTTGTCTTCTGCTGGCACAACTTTAGGTTAAAGGAGCTTGGTCTTATTTATATATCAATTCTTCCATGTTTCATATAGATGAAGAAAAACCTTAAATATCATTATCTTTTCCTTAAAATTTAACAATTTTCAACTTTACCCTATTTAATATACATTATACTCATAAGAATAAAGTCAATATAATAATAAATTAAGGATAATATTGTATATTCATACTAAATAAAATTTTCTCTCTGACCTGAAAATAGGACCAAGAGAGTAGATCATATAATGCGCCAGTGTGAGTGTGAGTGTGTAATTTAATACATTTAGTCCAAAATAACCTTACACTGTGTCCAGATGGAAAGAAAATTAAGGGAGCAGAAAATGGATTTTCCCTTCTTTGAATTAGAGGAGAAAATAGGGCGATGAAGAAAATGAGAGAGAAAAATGGTCAGAGTCCTATGTGTTTTTCTCCCCAAATTTTGGAGAGAAAACTAAATTTACAACCCTTGCCTCCATCCTTCACTCTTTCAACACAAACTTACAACACACGATAATAATTTTATGTTGGGTAAAGGTACAAATCTTATTGCGAAGTTTTTTCGTTATGAACACATAGCACAAACATGTTTTTTTGAGTGCAAAACTGGCCATAATCATTTAAAATCAAACAAAATCTCACAACTTCCTTATTTGCACTTAACGTCCATTAAGTAGGGTCCATTTGTTGCCTAGGTGGAAATTGAAGATGTGGTAGATCCGGATCTTCTCATTGTCTTTTTTCTCAACATCTCTCAGTATCGTAGAATCTAGTCTGTCCAAATGATCTAAAGGATTACAATGCACCACGTCACTAAGGCCATTAAAAATGAATCAACGCTCAGCTTCTCTCTCCTCTTTCGGGTCCCAAGTTCCACGCGCGGGTTCACTTTTGAGCAAACTGAAATGTCTAAAGTGCTCCAAGTAAGAGTTAATACAGTTGATCTTTACCGAGCACATGAAAGCAGCTCCTTGTTTAACCAGCTAAGTAATACCCATATGTGGACTTGTATCATTTTAATGTAGTTTCTAAAATTAGATTGTTTGTTCAAATAAATCCCCTTTCTTTCTATCTCTCACCATCTTGCCAACGCAAATGCTATGCTATGTTTTAGGTTTTGTTATGTATCTATCTTCCATTTTGAGCTTTGCTTTGTTCGTTTCAATCAGTGAGATGTTAGCCATGTACAAAATCAGCAAGTAAATCAGTAATGCAGGGATGAGTTCTTCAAATTCAAGTTCAAATGGAAAAAATTGCATCAAAAATAACAACAATAAAAAAATAAAGGAAATAATAATATATTTGGTTTTAATGGAAATTTGAGCTGCTTTAATATATGAACACTATAAATTTCTTGTATTCTACTTGTAGAATTCCTAAAAGAACTTGCGAGTGCTGAGCCACAAAGTTCTCAACTTAAAGATAAGAGGAAGGGTGATAGTGATATTGTAATTAAAGAACCATTTATCCAGGATGTGTTGCAAAACAATGAGCTACTTTCATGTGCTTGGTAAATGATCAACTGTTTTGACTCAGACATTACAGTTTGCTCAAAAATGAACCCACGCTTGGAACTTGGGACCCGTAAGAGGGGAGAGAAGCTGAGCGTTGAGGAGAGGAAGATTCATTTCTAATGGCTTTAGTGACTTGGTGCATTGTAATCCTTTGGATCATTTAGACAGACTGGAATCTACGATATTGGGAGACGCTGAGAAGAAAGACAATGAGAAGATCAGGATCAAGATGTGGTGGTGCATTTTTCTTACTCTCTCACCGGGTTCACATTCCATGCTCATCCAAAAGATAAGCATGTAGTGCTCATCCTTCTAATTTTGGGGTGGGTCCCATTTTTTTAATAATTGTTTTTATGTTTTTTTTATTTGGATTAAATTGCACCTTAAAATATTTTTTTGCACCCAGTATATCAAATTATTTAATTTCTAGTCCTGCATTCAGAAATATTTTTCTTGTAATACCAATATCCTAAAATAATTCATATAGTGCTCATCCCCAAATAATTCATGTAGCCTCTTAAACTTAGATTTTGACTAAAATACTCCTATTTAACAAAAGAATTATTTAAACATGTATATTGCCAAAAAAATAATAATTATACAACCAAAAAATCATAATAGATAATGTTTGGAAATTTATTAATTTTGATTATATTATAAAATTTATATTTATAAGGTTTCATCAGATTTATTAAAAACTCAGTTATTTAGATTTTTTAAAATGGATAAAAATATATTTCAAATATATTTTATTTTATTATAGAGTATAAATGGATTAAGTTTGAGAGTTGAGGTAAATTATTTAAATGTATAATATATAATTTTGTAATGATTTAAATTTATAATATTTTATTTTTAAATGGCATTGCAATGGGAGGAAAGTGAAGTGACCCTCCCTACTGGTTCACTTAACGATTCATCAGGATGAAGAATTTTGAAAATTTGTTTATTGTCATAATGTATTTCAGGGACAGGAGGAGGATTTGCAATTTGCAGTAAATCACTTAAGTAATTAGTCATAATGGTAATCCTCTTCCCTCTCACAATGGTAAAAATTTTCTCCTCAGCAATATGATTATGTTTGTCCAAAAGAGTATTCACAGACATGTTAAAGTAAAAGACTCTAACAAGAGTAGTGCTATAGGAAACATAAATAGACAAAAATGATTCATAGTCTTTATACCAAGGGAAAAGATCAAGATTGCAATCAGATTTGAGCTTAGCTAGGTTCAGAGACACAACAGGACAAAAATTCCTAAGTGCATAATCTTTGCTAAACTGTCTTCCATCCTCAGTTGAGAATAGAATAGGACCACAGGTAAAATCTAGAGGGGGGTGATCGGTTGGAGCATGCTATATGGAGACAAGAGAAGGTATTTTGAATACCTTAGAACCAGATTGTTGTATAGAGGCCTTGGACGTAGAGGCCGATGCCTTGGATGCAGAAGCAAAAGCTTTGGTGTTGAGACAGACGCTTGACTCTTTGAAGTGCCGCGAAACTCAGAGGAAGTAACACCCATCTTTTTCTTTGATTGTTTGGAGCTAACGGCAACAGCAACAACAACTTCTTTTTGCTTCTGGGTTAGAGCCTCTTTGTCAATGGGCTTTGTCTTAGGAACTTTTGGAGGTTACAAGGCATCATTCATTACAGCTAGATCACGAAATCCCATCCCTCCATTATTCTTGCCCGTGGTTAACGATTCCCAAGCTCTCCAGTGTGTAGTTCCACCACAAGTGCTTCCACTCCACCAGAAGTTGGCAATAAAGCTACTGATCTCTTTACAATTCTTAAGAGGAAACTTGAAATAGTTCATAGGGTAAATTGGGATAGCCTGAAGAACAGCTTTAATCATAACATCTCATCTAGCAAAGGAGAGCAGTGAGTGACCCCATCCTTGTATTTTGTTTGCAACACGCTCGCGGACATAAGCCAATGCCTGATGTTTTGTCTTTCCCCAAATGCTCGGAATACCAAGGTATCTACCTAGATCCTCCGTCACAGGAATGCCCAAAGTTCTTACCACCATACTTTTCACATGTTCAAGAGTATTGAATGAGAAAAAGATACAAGACTTGTCAAGATTGACAACCTGACCAGAGGCTACACAGTACATGTTCAAGATTTCTACCAAATGATTGCAGTTGCTTTGACTAGCACACATATACAGGAGAGCGTCGTCAGCAAAGAAACTGTGAGTAAGATCGAGGCAGCTATGACTTAATTTGTCTCCCGTAATGATTTTATCTTTCTGGCTCTTGCTGATCATAAGGGAGAGGACCTTCGCAGCAATAATGAACAGATACAGAGAAAGGGGATCTCCCTGGAGAATGCTCCTTTTGGGAGTGAAGGAGCTCACATTTTCACCTGATAAACAAATATTCCAATTAACAGAGCAAACACATTTGATTAAGAGAGATACCCACTCAATACAAAAGCCATAACGCAACAAGACATTTTCTAAAACTTCCACTCTACCAAGTCATCAGCCTTGCTCATATCCATCTTAAGAGCAAATTCATACTTACCCCCAGTTTTCTTACGATGAAGATAATGATATACCTCATGGGCAATAATGATATTACCACGAATACACCACCTAGGAACAAAGGCGCTCTAGTTCTGGGAAATATAAGTATCAAGTAAAGGATGCATTCTATTGGCCATGATTTTTGAAATAATCTTATAAGAGAAATTACACAAACCTATAGGAGAAAATGGGAAACATGTTCAGGTCTTTGTATTTTAGGTATAAGAGTGATGTTAGTGTTATTCAAGTCACCAATAACAAAATTACCTGCAAAAAACTCTTGAACCATAATACAAATAGACTCACCAATTTCAGACCAAAAGGAATGATAAAATTTACCTGAAAAACCATCCGGTCCAGGTGCTTTTGCACTTCCGAGACTAAAGGTTGCAGCTTTAACTTCCTCCTTAGAGACAGGTAACATGAGACTCCGGTTCATTTTAGATGAGATTTTAGGCTCTATGAAACCTAACACTGTATCCATTACACGAGCACTTGATGTAGTAAACAACTCCTGAAAAAAACTAGCAATGTTATTGGAGATATCATCCTTTTCCATTAACCAATTGCTCTAGTCATCTTTAATACATGAAATTTGTTCTATTGCCTCCTTTTGATAGTAGAGATATGGAAGAATCGTGAATTTTTGTCACCAGCATCTAACCAATTAATGCAAGAGCGCTACCACCAATACTATTCTTCTACCTCTAGTAATCTGTCCAGATCACCTTTTACCTCCGCAATCCTTCTAGAGATGTCAGGAGTCCGATTTCCATGTGTCAACTCAGCCAGACGGGACTTTAGAAGATCAATGAGCTTACTGTTATTAGGAAACTCCTTCTTGCTCCATACAATTAACCTATGTTTACAGCTCTTCAAATTGCACAAGAAAGATTCCAGAAT
Source organism: Acacia melanoxylon (assembly GCA_019022615.1). Taxonomy (NCBI): domain Eukaryota; kingdom Viridiplantae; phylum Streptophyta; class Magnoliopsida; order Fabales; family Fabaceae; genus Acacia; species Acacia melanoxylon. Next base: position 5,102,250 of record JAFJYJ010000030.1, on the reverse strand, counting down.
TGATCGATCTTGATTAGGAAAGGTCCACTAGCTCCCTTTGATAACCTCAAGAAAATGCCCATGAGAAACCCAGGCTGATTCAAAACGAAAGGTCCAATTTTTATGATTATTTTCATACTGACTTCAGATAAACAGGATATGATGATCAGAACCGGCCGGGTCTACATTAAAAACCTGAAGATTTGGAAACTGCTCTCGCAACTGCAAATTCTCCAAAGACTTATCAATACACTCACAGATTGTTTCCGGGTATTAACAATTATTACACCAGGTAAAACTGGACCCATTATAACCCAAGTCCTCCAAATCACAGTCAACCACAAAACATTTAAAATTAAGGATCCTCCTCCAGGCTCTAGGATGACCACCCCACTTCTCATTTTGGAATAATATATCATTAAAATCCCCAAGACACAACCATGAAGCCCTGATATTGATGCTAATCCTTCGAACCTCTTGACAACACAACATTCTCTCATCTTCGTTAGTGGGACCATAAATAAAGGTAATATAAGATGGGGTAGAAAAGGCCTCCGAAATCACACTGGTATGAATAATATTGGATGACGAAAATAAGATATTAACCGTAATCACATCAGACTACCATAAAGCCAAGCCACCACTTCTTCCCACAGGGTTAACTATCCATTCTTTAGTGAAACCACATCTATGCCCCACCTTCCTCACGACACTCGCCTTCTATTTAGTCTCTATTAAGAAGACTAAATGGGGTTTTTTTTGGAAGCATTCTTCCTTCAAATTTCTGACTATCAAGGCAACCCCCAAACCTTGACAGTTCCAGGCTAATAGATTTATGCTTAACCGGTGGCCGGTCCCATCCAGCCACCAGCGATATTCGACAAAGAAGAATCTTGATCCACAATCATACCATTACCAACATCCAACCAACTCATAGGAAAATCAATCTCTAAGGGAGGTGGGATACCCCTTGATGAATTTGATTGTGTTGCACTCCCATGTTGTCTGAGGTGTTTTTTGACTGATCTAAAGTTCCTCTTACACCTGTTTTGAATGTTGCCCCCAACGGGTTTCTCATTGATCGCTTCCTCAGAAGAATCAAAATCAAGTGTCCTACATTTATAACGCTCTACAGGATAAACCTCATCCTCATGTGATCTCTTGATGTGTATTCCTTTCAAGCCAGCAGATACAACATAAATAGGAGACAAACCATAAAACAGAATAATAGACTTAATTTTAGACTCATCATCACTTAGGAAATCGACGCTATATGGCTGGGAAATATCTGGGGAAGTTATACATACCACATCAGGAATTAAGGGACTGACTATGGGTGCATTAAAGCAATTGAGCTCAATGATGGATGGGCTCTCTCATGGTACCAAGATATGCTCAGTCGCAATATTAGTGGAACTGTGCAGATGGGCTGAAAAAGATTCATGAAAAACATTTTCCGCAGGTCCAATGTTAAAATTGGTGCTCCTTGAAGCCATCCCATGTGTGGCCAAACTCGTCCCAGGTGTTCATATGCATAGTCACGGGTTGTAGCACATGGTTCACATCCTTAATGCTGACATCACCTTCTACAAGACCAGTCACCCTCGCCTGGCCCACCTCCTGCGTTGATCGTGACTTCACTTGCAATCTCGACTGTGGCTTAGAAGCAGACTGCTCTCTTGCTTCCTCGGGACCGTAACCTACCATTGGGCAAGGCGTGCACCGGAGTAGCTGCTCCGCCGATGGAAAAAGCACACCGTTTGACGAAGGATTACGGCGAGCAGAGGGAGAATCATCCGGCATTTGATCACCCACTGTGAGGCCACTGCTTCCAGTTCGAACCTCTATGATAATACCATCTTCCCTAGGATCATTGCCTACTAGTTTTTCCAGCAAGTTATACGTCCAGCTCCGGCGATTACAGTTGGATGCTTCTTTATTGATGAAAGGAGCTTCCCACCACCCCGCCATACAAACCTCCAAAGCCCCTTCGATAGTCCGTACAACAAGAGTGCTAAGCTAGTTCCTGAACTCCTTCACTACTTCTTCACCTTGTTTGCGAGCCAAACCTTCCGTACACCGACGACCATCATGTCCTAAAAGTCCGTAGTTGTAGCAGAAATTTTGTAACCTCTCATACTTAACTGTAACCCAGGCGAGTTCCTTCTCCTTGCGAGGAATCCATCGTTGGTTTATCATACATAACTGCTTTCCCTACTGAATCACCAAGTATCTTTTTGCATTGGCATTGTTGAATGTTTCAAGCAGGAGGCAATGAAATTGTACCAATACGGCACCTCGGCAAAGTTGACATCTTTGAGGACCATATAATTATCCCAAACCTGAAGATTAAGAAGCAACCCCTGAATCTACCAAGGCCTTCCCTTAATAATATGAGCATAGTCATTAACATTCCAAAAACGAAGCCTGAATGTAAGCTGGTTACTGTCGAGAACATGAACCTCCAAATCCTCATCAAGTTGCCAACCCTTCTTCATCATGGTGATGACTGCTTGAGTATTCAAGTTTTTACTGGTACAGATCTTCCCTACTAGCGTACTGCCACATTTTTCTGGCTTACTCTCCAAATCCAAAAGCACTTGTTTCATTTTCTGTGGACCACTGCTTTGTCCTACTTCCATTCCTCCAAACACCGTAACGACACCCACTCACACTAGAACACTCAGAAAGAAAGAAGAGAAAGAAAAGAGTAATCTAGGCAAGTTCACCGTTCGAAGAGCATTGAACTAGAAGGTTCACCAAGACCTGAGACAATTACGAGGAGGGAAAAGCTCTCACGCTGGAGAGTGCAATGAAATAAATAGTTCTCAACAAAAATATAGACCTGGCAATTTAACATATTTAGTTAGTAATGATCAAGTTTAACCTAGATAACATATGATAGGATCAAATCAAATTATTTTGATTAACTTATAAACTTATATATAATATAATTTATTTATTTAGCTCTTTAATCCCTCTAAAAAAAATAAATTGAGTGTGAGTGTTATATATATATATATATATATATATATATATATATATATATATATATATTTGTGTATGTGGGGGATTGAAGGGAATATATCTTCAAATTTTTAATCTAAATATTAGTTTCTGAGTAAAGCTTCTCACCCCTGCACTTTCCCTCCGCTACGGCTCTACCCTCCTTTTCCTTTCCCTTTATACTATTTGAAGGTGGATCAGAGCCATTTCCCTCAACAGTCCCCACCGTTCAGATCCTAACCCCATCCAATCCTTCATGGCTCCACCGTCCGGTCCTTCCAACCAGTAAGTCCGAACATCCAATGCTTGATCAGATAATTTCACATAAAATTTCATTGATAAGTCCATCTCTCTAATAGCTGTTCTTCTTTTGGATGATCTGTGATTGCGTTAATTTCGCGTTAAAAGAGAAGATGCTGTAAGGAGGCAAAAAAAGAGAGCCCCTTTCAAATTTCTGGTTCCTCTCATATACGCCCCCGCTCTTCCTCTAAGTGAGTTATTACTATTCCCCTTCGCCTCCGCCAATATTTTTCCATTATTTATTATTTTTTCAATCTGGATTTCGTATTGTTCAAAATTTTAATTCAATTTTCGCTCTTTGCTTTTTTTCTCCCCCAGTTCGCCTTTCCCTCCGGCATAGACCCGTTTTAAGAGATCGTTTGTTTACTGCTGTGCTGGTGGGGGCGTTTGCTCATGGCTCCTATCTGGTGTATCCTTTTTGGACTTGGGGGTAGTATTGCTATCTTTCTATAGTTGGTTAATCTGGGACTGGGAATATGTGTATTATATTCATGGTGAATGTACTCCGTAATTTATATGTTATGAGAAGATTATTTGTTAAAGATCTGTCTCTTAAGCATCCTTAGTCCCACAATCTGAATTAAGTTTGGAATGTGGAGCTATACGTAATTTTATTCTTCCTTTCATCCTAAGTCCACTTTCTTCCCCCTTTTTTTGGGGTGAACTTAGTTTTGAAAGTTGGTGTGACATCTATCGTTCAGTACAAGCTCGAATTCCTTAGCACAAATTGGAATAGAATGGCCCCAGTAATTTATTATTGAGGAATGAGGTTGAGAAAATTAGGGAGTTGATTGAGTTCCATGTAGGCTTGCAGTATAATGTTTAGAGGATATCCTGTTTGATTGTGGAAGCCTAATCATGTAAACTTCTTATATTACCAATTTTCCATATAGTTCTGCACTTAGGGATTTTACTCTTGCGGTATCTTGCATATTCCCTGAATTTCTTAATTATTGTCTTGGGTGATTGAGGCTGCTTCCTTGCTAGCTAACAAAACATGTTTCATAGCTTTTATACAATCCTATAATATGATACACCAGATATCATGCTGGTTATATCTGACACGTGATGATTTCTGAATGCAAAGGATACTGATGACCTGGATTTCTCATAAATTAATGTTCATTTGACCTGACTTGTTGCATAAAGTCGTGTCTTGTTGTGTATGGTGAAGTTTGGGTGATTTTGACTAGTAGTGATGATTAATGACCAGGTTCAATTGATTTGAAAATTTTATCTAATTATACAGACTAATGTTTATATGACTTGACTTGGAGCATAGGGTAGGTGATATGAACTTTGGCAAATTTCTGTGAGACAATTTCTTTCGTGTATCAATGGAAACTTACTGGCTCTAGATGTATTTCAAAAAGTTGTTTTTGTATATGGAAAAGATATTGTTAAGATCTATGGATGTAGTTAATATTTGGAGTCATTTTGAACCAGCTGATGAAGAAGCTTGAAATTCCATGATCATTCCATTAAAAAGGTAAGTCAACAGTGTACATCAATTCATAGGAAGAGGTATCAAGGAATTTTCCACCAGATCTGAAAACAGAGGCTTAAATCTAAGGAGGTACATGATACTTATAATGGAAAATAAATCAAAACATAATATTCCACATAATTAGGTTCGTAAGTAGACCAAAAAAAAAAAAAGTAAATGAGATTAATGAACCTTAGATGCGTGACTTATTAGCCAACATAGAATGTTGCTTGGAGTAAATTAGATGCGTGACTTATTAGCCAACATAGAATGTTGCTTAGAGTAAATTTCTGAGGGAGACTTAGTAGCATGAGATACCAAAGTTCCACATTGAATAGCATGAAATGCTTTATGGGTTATTTAAGTTTGTTGGTTTCCCATCTTAGTCACTAGCTTTTGGAGTAGAGTTCCCCCTTCCACTTGAGTACCAATACCCAAGTCCCATATTGAGTAGTGTGAGATGTTTTATGAGATATTTAGGTGGGTTAGTTCTCCCACCTTAATACCTAAACCCATCCACTTGAATACCCTCAGTTACAATCACTTTTCTTGAAGGTTTTGAAACAAACACTGACATACCATGCGCTCTGATGGACCCAGAGCTTTTGGGTCTGGATTGTTAAAGGGCAATAGCAATAGAATAGAGACAAGAGAGAGTGAAAAGGGATGGCCAGTTGGAAGAGAAAGGGAGTTGGATGCTGTGAGGGCGAGCTGGAAGAAGAGAGATCGTGTGTGCGTGGGTGGAGAGGTTTGTTAAAGGGTTAAGAGACTGGGAGGAAGGATAAGCTGAAAGTGAGTATAGTGAGGAAGCGACTCTAGACTCTCGAATGTTAGGGAACAAGTGAGGGTGTCTGTGTTTTTCTATTATTTTTCTCTTTTTGTAATTTTCTCGTTAGACTTGCATAGTTACACTCTGTCAGATTGCTGCTGATCTTAATTTTAAGTTGAGATTTTTTTTCCATCAGAAGGTTGCTTCCTGTGCTTTTGTCCTTCTAAAATCTCATGATAATCTAATGGAGTGCTGCAAAAATCACCAATAGTCCAAGTTATGCTTTTGAAACTTTAAATAAGTGAGGATAGTGTTTTCATTTTTTCCCCTTTTCTTTCCTTTTAAATCATAGAAGGTTCCTGAAATTAAAGAGGAATCTGTTGCCTATTACCTTCATGAATTTTACCCCACCAACTTTCCTTATTATTTAAATAAAGGGTCTCAAAGTTCCGCACTGAGTTCCCTTGATTAGTTAGCTCCATTTGGAATTCTTGGAGTGTTCCTTATTTGCTTCAAGAATATCATGAAAACCCCTATATAATTCTTGAATTATGAGTTGTTGAACTCACCACTTCAATCACCATCATTTCAAGATGCTTGTTTATCATCATCACTAAGTTGCTTATAGGCACTCAAGATCTTATGCCAGCTCTTTTAAATGTTTCTTTAGTATCTGGTTCTCGCTCTTGATATTTGTCCTATCACAGTTCAACCTATCATAATGAGATGATTCATTGTAAGTTCTAGACATAATAGTTTGGCAGATACAAATTCTTCCTAGAGATAAAGACTTGATACAGACTGATGCCTCCAAGTAATGTGAAACTCAAGTACATGCAAACTCTCACAAAACATAACAAATTTTTCCTGTCTTTTCTACCCATATTGCTTATCCCATAGTCTCCATGAATGGAAATGATAATATCCTATGACCTTGTGTCATTTGAATAAGTCATAAAAATGAAATCAAATGAACTGGGTGAACTGATGCTGGTGTAGTGGCCATTCCAGCCGATAAGCTCTACAGCTGAGCCTCCAAACACTGACCAAAAGCAGCTTCATTCGTCAAACTTTGTGCATTATTGCTATCTATGTGCTCTATTTTGTTGACTACCTTTATTGTAAGGGCACCAAGAATGGGATAGCCATGTTTTCGTTGCATCTAATGGACTCTAGTAGGTGATGAGCTTTCAACTTTGTTTCAATGGTTAACTGTCATATTGTCGTTCTGCTATGTGGCGTCAAGTAAAATTCCTTGATCTCCTATCTGAATTTCTCTTTCGATTATCTTGTCACAGTGACCTAGGTGAGAACAATGATGCACATCACTTATATTTTGTCATCTTCTGTATTAGTAATTTAATTATGTTAGCTTCCATCCCTGATTAGATAGCTGAGAACTCTTGACCCAACATAGGCCCTATTGCAAGCTCTGAATTTTCATGAATACAGAAAGCGGTTATCCTATTCAGAACAAAAGATCTGTATCTCATAAAATTCATCGACCAAAATGGGAACAGCAAGATAACCAACCAAGGTCTCCAAGAGTAAGTTCTGCCGTATCAATTGTTCCCCAGGACCATCAAAGTCTTTAAGCTACAGTACACATGAATTTTGCTAAACCTCCAACCAGCATAATTGTAATCCTCAACAGTCAATTCGGCTGCTGTTCAAAATTCCTAAATGAGCTCACCTTGTCCCCTGTCTTCAGTTGTCTGTTCCATGAGCCTTGCTGGAAGAGAGAGCTTAGTGTTTTTCTTTGTGTTAGTGATCTGTATAACTAGTGAATATGGATTATTCAGGATCAACCTTCTAACAGAGCCCATTTTGGCTAGGTGTTTACCCATTCTGCTAGCCTTTTTAGGTCCCAATTTTGTGCCTTATACTCCACTTAATTCCCTCAACCCATTTCAAGGCCTTTTTACTCATCCCTCTGCCCTTAGCGTCTTCCTTCTCTTCTGTTAACTCTTATTCTGGACCCTTGTTCCATCCAACAATGGTGGTTGGCTCTGCCTCTTCTGATTCGTTCTTTGAAGTACAGCTACAAGGCATTGTAGCTAAAATGCTCCCCAACCATTTTTCTTCATAAACCTTCATGTACATTAAGCTGAGGCAGTTCAAACATCATCATAATTCACTATACCCCTCCCCTTTCTCTTCTATCACCTGTCCTTATTCTTTCCATTGGACATCCCATTAAGCCAGGATTTGATGGGCATGGATCTATCAAATTATATTGTTATGGTACCTTTGGTCTTTAATATAATATCTAGTTTGTAGTGCCACTAGATTTTATATTAAAAACTGGAGGTAGTAATTGTTATCTTGGGAGGGATATAGGTGTTTAATATATCATCGTGCCTAACCACTGTGTGTGTGTGTGGCACGTGCGCTGCGTGCGTGCGTGTTTCGCTAAATTCAATATCTGCACGCACGCGATGTGTGTGTGGGCGCGCGTGTTAGTTATGTTTTTGAATGGAATATATCTCTCTTTGATATCTGTTTTAGGATTTTTTTTCCTTAATGATTATATCCAGAACTGATCTTTACGACATTGAGAGCAAGTGATTATGTGGAGAATGATTCATACAGATGATCAACATTATCCGAGTAACTTCAATAAGTTTTTGGCCATATCGCTGCTAACCATCCAGGTAGGGTCTTAAGTAGCACAGGTCAATTTTGGCTTTCTATTATTTTTCCATATTGCTATAGAAAGTGGTGTGCTTTGTATTTCTTTGAGAATTGCATCTTTTGTTGCGGCATAAATTCTGATTGGTTCTGGAAGATTCGCCTGTCAATGAATGAGCCTTGAATGTAATTTTTAAAGGTTATCAGAAATTTATCTATATTTCCTAGAAAATCTAAGAAATTGTAATGAAACTCATTTTGAACTTCATGCAAAGCGTGGGTTTTGCGGTTTACTTATTCATTGCAAACATAATGAACGAATATTTTGTTTATAGTTCAATATATTAGTATAGCTGAACTTTTCATAAATGTTCTCTTTTAAACGTTGTATTTTATTGAAAAATCGAGTAATGGCCATTTAAAAAAATTGACTTCATTTTTGTGATAAGAGTGTGGGAATCAATATATTTTAGTTGTTTAAAAACATTCCCTAAGATGCCCTCTTTCAGTTGCTACGAAAACTACTCTTTATGTAGAAACCATCTTTTAATATGTGCAATTAATAGGGATAATTTGGGAAAAAAAAAAAAGATGTTATAAACTTGGGAGATATAGTAAAGTCGATTAAAAATTTATATTTAGGACTAAAACAAATCCTTAACTAGTTTTTATATTTAGAATAAGATGGAGTATGTCAATACATCCTCTTATGAATTGAGATTGAGTATTGTGATTATTTTTTTTGGTTGCCCACCTGGTTCATCAGAACTTTCGGTTCCAATTAATCCAAATTTGTCCCGAGTTGGGTTTATAGTTGTGGGGGAAGAGTTTCCAACATTATTTTTTCCGTTTTCATTTTGGACTGACTACGTGGTTAAGGAAAAAAACAAATCCCTTTATCACTTGCTTCTAATAGATATTGGTACCCTGAGTATTGTGCTTATTAGGTTAAAAAGTTAAAAACTAGGCAGGATTGGATTGGTCCTTGGGTTCCCGGCTGGTCTTTAAGAAAGTTCAGTGAACTTGAGGTTTGGTCTTTTCTCGGACTTACATGGGACCAAGCTATACGAAACTTGGCTATTCAGGTTTGGACCTGGATTCCATATTATGGAAAAATCAAATTGAAATGTTTTTCAAATTAACGTTATCTTTTCGAAAACAAAAGAAAGTCCAAATTCTTATTTTAAAAAAAAAGTCCAAATGAATGTGCCCATATATATTACTCCTTCGCAATCTTCCAATAATTAAAAGGGAGAATTACCATGTCGTAAGAGACTTCATTACTCGTAATGACAAGTGACAAGTTTTAGTTTAAGAAATAACAACTTGTTATTTCTTAGTAATTAAATTATGAGGTTTTATGAGGTTTAAACTTCTCATGTTGTATGAGAAGATGAAGATATATTATATATATATATATATATATATAATATATATGGGGATATATATATATATATATATATATAATATATATAATGCTAATTATGAATATATGGGAAAAACACTTCTCATGTTATAGGAGAAGTGTTTTCTCATTTCACACACATGAAATAGTGTGACTCATATATATTATATATATTATGGGTCCCACCATTTCATGTGTGTAGAAATCTTCTTCTTCTCATGCAACATGAAAAGTTTAAATATATATATATATATATATGTGTGTGTGTGTGTGTGGGACCCACCATTTCATACGTGTGTGACATGAGAATACACTTCTCCTACAACATGAGAAGTGTTTTTCCCTTAAATTATTTCCTTAAAACCTAATTGTAATTACCCCTATATTAATTTTTTTTTTCCATTAAAATAAATTTATTTTGTATTTGGTATACTCACATGCTGTCGAGGTCATCCCTAACCTCCTATCGAGTTACTCCAATCCAGTTCAGAGTATCGAGTTACTCCAATCCAGTTCAGACTCATATTCTTGGTTCTTCTCTGTTGCAGAGAAAGAATAGTAGAAAAATCAGATTGATTTTCATGGGAAAATCCATCTTGGGGCCTTTTTGGGAAAAAAAAATCCCAAAAAGGGCCCCAAGATTCTAAAATCCCAAAAAGGGCTCTTTGATTTTTCGAAATCTGCGTGAGTTGTCGTGTGGTTGATATAGTTGTTAACCTAGGGGCGATATTGTTGTTAATGTGGTGATTTAGTTGTTAAAATATTGTTGTTAATGCGGTGATTTAGTTGTTAACGAAAGTATTGATTTTGTTGTTAATTTGGGCGATTTAGGCATGTTACGGCGGAGATTCGAAAATCTCGAAAAGGGCGAGGCTCTTTTTAGGATTTTCGAATCTTGAAAATTTTTATGATTTTTTTTTTTAAAAAGGGCCTCAAGATAGATTTTCCCGATTTTCATCCTACTAAATTTTAAATCAAGTCAAATCACAATTATTTTTCAATATTTATCTAATTTTAAGGCGGACGACTTTTTGACCAAAATGGTATGTATGGATTCTATTGAATTAAAGTGATAATTAATTAAGAATTAAATACACACACAAAATGGTGTATTTAAAAAAAAAAATACGCACACAAAATGATTCAGATTTAAACTCATTAATCACAATATAACACATTTAATATACTCCTCTACCTCTTAATAAAAGATATATTTAAGAAGTTAATTTTAGTTCTAAAAATAAGATATATTTTTCTAATTTACCTTTATTGATGTTCCTTCAACAATAATTAAGAAAAAGAGAAAATGATTTTTTTTTTTAGTGTGTTTGGGTGAATCCCAAAACCATGGTTTTCCAGAAAAACAACCCAAATACTCTCATTTTTTTCAAATTAATTTTTCCACCAAAACCATGATTTTATTGTAAGCCAGCCAAAAACTCTATTTTTCTCCCGAACCTAGTGTTTGCCAGAAAACCATAGTTTGAGGTAGAAAATCATGGTTTTCCAATAAGCTAATACTTTTTTACCTTTTTCAGAAGCTATTTTCTAAAAGCTATTATCTGAAATCACCTTTTTCACTTTTTCTCTTTTTGAAGCTATTCTTCAAAAACTAATTTAAACACATCCAAAAAAAGATGACTAGGATGTTTCAGAAAATAGAGAAAATCTTATATAAAGACAGTTGAAATAGGAAAATTTTATATAAGGCTAGTAAACTCAACAAATCTTAAATTGGGTCATAACCTAATCTAGAATATTTAAATGTTGATTTTTTTCCTATAATACCCCTAACATGTAGTCCAAAGAAAAGACAACGCCTTGGAGAGATTAGCCCTAGTGTGCAAGGGATTTAGAACGCCTGCGAGGGATCAACCCTAGTGAAAGCTTTTTGGCCATGGCGGAGATGGAGGATCAGACGGTGAGGGTGGTTGAGGACATCTTGGATTTTACTGATTTTTGCACGAATCCCAACCTAATCTATAGCCGAAACAAATATCTTTTTTGACGGGGTGGTTTGTGGACAATTAAAATACAAGGGAGCATTGTTGATGATTTTTATAAGAATTCTTGTGAGAATCGTGTACGTCGCAAGAATATACAGAAGGTGAGGGTCAAGACAGTAAGATTCAAAAGGCAGGCGGTAAAATAAATATTTGTTTACTTGAACCGCATATGCATATTCCAACGTATATCATTTGTATCCACTTTTTGTTTACCAATGACCAATTTAGATTTTACCATTTTGATTTGGAGAGCGATGATGAGTATAGGAACATATTTAGGGTCATAATTCGCCAGGGTCCTGGGAGATAACTTTGCACTCTATGAACATTAGTGATTAAAATACACAGTTAAAAACCGATGGACGATTCTCGTGTGGAACACATTGGCACTTTTCTGATTAAACTGAATTAATCCATGACATTCTTTTCTTTAGGGATCGATTAAAAAAACAGTTAAAAATAATGTCAGATCCATATATAGAGATCAATTTTTGGCTCAACAGTGTAGAAGAAGTAAAGAACAAGCTGTGAAAAGTTTGAATTGTCAGAAATCAACTTACTGAAGCTTTTTTTGCCAGATTTTCTAACAAAGTCGAGGCCTCCAATGAATTTCTTGTCGTTAAGGTTCTTACATAGTGCGTAAAAAAATATCATTTTGTCTCCAATATTTTTTTTTAATAACTAAAGGATATATAGATAATTTGACCCAAATTCTAAATTCCTAATTGTGTGTCACATAACCTAATTAGAATTTAGTTAATTCAATCGTCTTTATATAGGATTCTCTCTAGAAAATACATGTGATATTAATTAACTCAACTAAAGTTTTTAATATAATTAAATTAATTGAAGATTGCAGGGAGTAGTATTTTTTTCATGCAGGCAGTGTTCAATTTAAATGTCAAATCCATGCCAAAGGAGAAAAGTTCACTAATTGTTTGCGCGTAAACTAAGACGCTTCTGCCAAGAGCCTATGACTCAATGGGCATACCAAAACTCCCTTGATTGAGATATTGTGGGTTCATTCCAAAACTCTCTATGGGAGGAGGGATATGTTAAGGGGTTTTTTTTTTTTTTTTTTTTTTTTTTTTTATAAAAAAGAAAGGAAAAAACTAAGACGCTTTTAACCAGAATGGCCGTAGAACCTTCAATAAATGACAATTGATGTAGAGCAGGTAATTTAGTCCAACTCAAATAAGCTTTAAGAATTCAAAGGTACGGTTAAGAGAGAGTGTGGTTTTTGGTTTATTGGATTTTTTCAGTCTAGTTTGATAGGGCCCAAAACATTTAGGCCTAGCCTGTTCAGGTTTTGGGTAGCCCAAATACCTGTTTCATTTGTTTTGCTTTTTCTTGATATTCATATCACTGCGACTATCAGCATGTGTAGTGTCAGTTCAGCGGAGGAATGGGCTCTATATGAGGGTCTTTCCTTAACTTGGGACTTAGGTTTCAAGAAAGTGGTGCTTGAGTCTGATGCTTTGGATCTTGTTGTTTGCTTGACTGATGAGAATTTCACTGCAAGTAGCCTTCTGTTTCAACAGATTAAAAATCTGGTGGCTAGGAAATGGGAGGTTTCTGTTTGCTATATTCCTAGGGACTTTAATAGAGTCACGAATGCTTTGGCAAAGTGGAGTCTTTCCAAATCGGGGATCCTCAGTGAATGTCCTTTAGCTTTGAGGTCTTTAGTCGACCAAAAGTGTTTATAATTTATTCCCCTTACTATGTAATCTCTTACTTGTTTCTGGGCTTTTCTGCCCTCTTTTATATCAAAAAATAAATAAATTATATCACTACGACTACTTCACCCCAATGGGGGTAAGTTTAACGGAAAGAGCTAATCATTCACAACATGACAAATCAAATATCAAATTCCTATTTAGAGGGTGCTCACATTTAATGTCTGACAATGTTTTGAATAAGATTTCATGCTCAATAGATGGAGATTAATAGAAATAAAGGCACCTACTAAGTATTACTCTTGTTTTCTACATTTTATAGGGATGGTGGATAGAGGTAGAGGCGGGAATCGGGCGGCGCCGACAGAGATTGGGCCTAGCCCTCTGAGGCTTGAGCCCAACAGCCTACAGGGCTGAGGTAAAAGAAAACATTTATTTTTCAAAGCGCCCCGATAAGATCTGGGCGGGGCCGACCCTGCGCGCAAAATTACTATTCCAAATTTTAACTATTTTTTCTTCGATTTTTTTTAAAGAAATATAATTAGTAAATTGCAATCATTAAAGTTCTAATCTATCAAATAAATGTTATCAACATTAATATTTAAATAACATAAATCATTTAACAAATAAACACATTCATTAATTCGTAATAAAAAAAATAAACATAAAGAATATTTTTTTTCCTATTTTTTCAAAAAATATTAAACAAAGGAATTGCTTTATATATGCCCACGACAAAATGCTTTTCCCTCTCGTAATTTTGTATGTGTCTGCAGATTTTTTCGATTCATGCATGATTTTACTGACAGGTAAAAATAATTATACTTATTTTACACCAAATATATTTATAATTTATTACTTATATAATATTGTAATACCAAAGTATGTGTTTATTTAATATGAAAACATCCATTCTTTAAAATTTATAATAACTAATTATGTGTTTTAATACGAATAATAATAAACATAAAAAAGGTTATAGTTTAAATTAAAAAAATCTAAGTAATTACAAATAAACACATTCATTAAGTGGAAGTCTAAGTAATTAATTTTTTTATAAAAAAAAATTACGCTTAAATGGGCTGCAGGGGGCGAAGAGGCCTACAAGTGGCCGGTTCGATTAAGCCCGAGACCCTACAAGGCCGGCCCGGCGGCTAATTTCAAATTTTTGGCCTATTTTTCGCTCGAACCCTACAGGCCAGGAGAACAAATGGGGCTGATGATGGGCCCGATTCCCCTCTCTAGATGGAGGACAGCACAGAAATGAAGTCTAGCGTTTGAATGAAACCAACTGCTAATATAACTTAAACAACATGCAAATACTTTTGGCTGAGCAGGAAGAAAAAAAAGGAAGAAGCGCTAACATTGTCCCAAACAAAAATACTAATGTTAATGAAATTACAGCCGTACCAGAATTTAAACCAAATACTAATACTTATTAGGCTAAATTAAATGAGTTCTTATGTAAGGTCGAACTTATTTGGACCGACCTGAATAAACTCTGCCCAAATTTCGAGCTCTACATCTATAACAAATCCTCTAAATTAAATTAAATATTTCAATATTTAAATTTGTTTAATAAGTTCAGGACATTTATGTAAATAACCATCAAAGGGCCTACATTGAATTTTTAGGTTTGGATTGTAAATAATCTTCTTTTTGGACACTTGATTGAGATATTCCCTTCAGTTTTTTTTTTTTTTTTTTTCAAGCATGTTTCCAATTCATTCCAGTTTGGGTAAATATAATTCTATTACTTGATCCCGTTGATTCCTTTAACGGTAGTGCCTGAGATCAATAGACTTCATCAAATTTTGTTTTTCTATATTTATTATAACGAGTATAAATATATAATTAAGGAAGAATGACAACAAAGTTTAAAAATTTTAATTTATTACTGCTGAGTCTAAGAAAATTTGCTGAAAGACAGCTGAGAATATGATTATTTTACTTACAAAGAACTGAGTTGGGATTTTAATGTTTTTTGCTGAAAGACAGCTGAAAATATGATTATTTTACTTACAAAGAACTGAGTTGGGATTTTAATGTTTGAGTGATATTTTCTTGTCCTTTTCCCCTAAAGCTTTTTCCCCCCCCCTTTTCTTGGTTATTATTATCCAGTATCTGGTTCATATTTGCATCTCCCAATATAAGGGTTTCCTCTGAGACTTGGATTCAATACCCAAAGGGATCTAATACAACCTTATACCGTTAGACCAACTCTATATTGGTAAAGCTTAAATATCTTATTTGCAACTAATACTTTAAAAATTTACAAGTGCTTGAATTTATATTTACAAGTAATTTTTACCAAATTTTTTTAAGACCTAACGGTTAATAAATTGATTATTTAGGGCTTAACTATTACTCGCCCCAAATTCAAAGTGGAGATTTAATTTTTAAATATAGGAATCAAAATGATTCAACGTGCACGCACAAGTCAATCAATACCAACCGGAATATAAATAAAAAGAAAAAGGGGCCCAATTGGTCTTTCGCGTGCAAAAAACCACATAATCACTTTGACTTATAGATTGACTTTTGAATTAGTTTTTGAAGAATAATTTTAACGATTTACGAGATAAGCACCTAAGAAAAGTTTTATCTCAACTTCAGGAAAAAGACTTCTGAAAACTATGATTTTGGGATTCCCAAACATGCACGTAACGTCATAATCAAACCAGGTTGTTTACAATAAAATATTATAATAAAATATAAATATTGGCACAGAGATTGTATCTTATCGCTAGATTTTTATGGGTATCGAGTTCAATTCTCAGAAGAGACACTAGTGTTGCTAGAGGCCACCATGAACCCCAAACTGAATACCTCATAATAATATCAAAAGAAAAAGCCACAAAAATAATGAGTGCAAGGGCGGCTAAACTTTTAACATACAAGAAAGTACTACCAATAATTAAATTGCTCACATAAAATAAATAAAAAAAATCCTGCCCTTGGTGCTGGCTTGGTGGACAAGCCAAATCTTCTGTAACTATCCAGAAGTAAAGATCATTAAAGGTTGAGTGTTCTGGAATAATATTGAAGACAATTCATGAAGACTTAAGATATATATCTCTTCAATTTTGGAGGGAACACTAGATAATTATAGAGAATTCCTTGCAAAAATTCTTTTAATATTATAGAATTATTAATATTTAATTGTTCTTAACCATTGAATCATGATGTGTTATATTTTTTCTAAACAAACAAGCATTTACACCTCCCACGTTGTGCAACATGAATGTAATTCAATGTAAAATTGAAAGAAACTTTTATAAACCCCCCACCTATAAAGAAAATCATAAAAAGAAAATAATACAGTCAAAATATAGAAATAAACTACATCACCAAATTGAGGGATGTGTTGTTGGGAGTAGGATTTCTCCATATGTATGTGCATGAAATAAACCAAATCAAATTGTAAATTAAGTGGTTTTAAATTAGATGCTAATAGCAATTTCTGTTGTTCTAGAGTTGGATTTGGAACCTATAATGATCAAGTAATATTACTCAAAATAGAGCTGGGAAATTGGGCCGAGCTTGTTGGGCCGGTGCTTTTAGGTCTAGCCTTTTAAGGGCCGGGCTTGAAAATTATATGAGTTTAATGAAATTGGCCTTAAATGACCTTAGGCTTAAAAGGGCCAGCCCTACAAGGCCTCGGGCTGGCCCGTTAGGTCCTGCTAATTTTTTTAATTTAATAAGGAGTTGGAAGAGATGTCTCTTATTCGAATATTCATTGAAAATGAAAGTCAGCTTGCTCCTTATATTGACAACCTTCTCATCATAAGTCATAGGGTTAATCTTGTCATAGAAATATTGTATAATAGTTTAAATGGGTTAAGGTGCAATTTTGCCCTTAAAGTATGCGACCAGGAGCAATTTTGCCCTTGAATTTTCAGCGTAGCAATGTTGTCCCTGAAGTTTAAAAACGTAGCAATGTTGCCCCTCCGTTAACTGCCCTAACGGTCAACGTTAGGTTTTTTAACGAAGGGGCAATATTGCTACGTTTTTAAACTTCAGGGGCAAAATTGCTCCACCGGCTTAGAGTCCTCATCCAAAAGAATTCGATGCATACACATAGAGGGGCTGATGCCAACGATATCAGCTAATGTCCACCTAATGGCTTTCTTGTTTGCCCTCAATAAGCTTAGCAACTTCTCTTCTTGTTCAGGAAGAAGATTATTTGCCACAATGACTGGCAAATGTTCATCCACCTCCAGAAATGCATACTTCAGGTGATCTAGAAGGGATTTTAACTCAAGTTTGAGTGGTTGCTCAGTAGAAGGAAGAAGCTTGGGTGGTTGTTGCAACAACTCGGATGTCATCACACTGGAAATGCCTGAAACCACATTCAAAGAAGCAGAAGAACTGTGTCTATACAACTCAATGTTAACATTAGAATTCAGCTCATCAAAATCAAAGTTAAGTTCATCAAAATCAGAATCAGGATGCACATCAGGATCAGGATGAAGCTCAAACTCAGAATCAATATCAGAATCCACAAGTAATGCGAATCACCCAAAGAAGTCGAATCACCAAATAATGCAGCATTAACCAAATGAGTACAAACAGAGCACCATTCATTATCAACACATGCACAAATGGCAGAATCACTCTCAGATGAAAAATCAGGATAATCAGCACACCAATCAGCAAGAACATCATCCACAACATCATCAATCACATCAATACAGAAAATAGAATGCTCTTCCCTAGGATGTTTCATGGCATCAAAGATATTAAAATTTACAGAAATATCACCAAATTCAATGGAAAGAGTACCAGAATACACATCTATCTTAGTCCTAGCTGTTTTCATGAAAGGCCTCTCTAGAATGATTGGTGACCTACTACTAGGAGACTTATCCTCCATATCTAAGATGTAAAAATCAGCAGGGAATATCAATTCATTAACTTTGACTAATACATCTTCAACTAAACCAAAAGGATGGGCATTACTCCTATTAGCTAATTGAACAATAACACCAGTTGGACGCAAGGTACCAAGACCAAGAGATCTATAAACGGATGCAGGCATGACATTAATAGAAGCACTTAAATCTAGCATGCAATCATCCAATCTATAGTTACCAATAATGCAAGAGATAGAAAACGTCCTTGGATCCTTGCACTTGCGAGGCATGGTAGGCTGGATAAGGGCTGATACATTCTGGTTCAAACTCACTCGTTCATTCCCCTTCAGTCGCCTCTTGTTGGTGCATAACTCCTTTAGAAACTTGGCATATTTAGGAATTTGTTTGACTGCATCTAAGAGAGGAATGTTGATCTCTACTCTTCTGAATGTCTCAAGTATATCTTTCTCTTGTGCTTTTTCTGCCAACTTCTTGGATCGATGGGCTCTCTGAGGGAAAGGAAGAGGAATGGGAATGTCTTCCTCTTCACCTTGCTGCATTGCCTTTTTGTTTTTAGAGTCAATCTTCACATTATCTGACTCTCTCTCTGATGTGGAAGTCACATATGTAGCTAGTTGAGGTTCCTTCAATTGCTTGCCAGATCGAAGGGAGATAGCACTCACATTCCCCTTGGGATTAGGAATTGTTTGTGAAGGAAGAGTGTTGGATCCCTAAGGTTGAAGCTGATTCAATGATGTTGCCAACTGCCCAATCTGTGTTTGCAAACTCGAATGGAAGTGTCGGTTCTTGTTATTGAACCGCATATTGGGCGTGACAAATTGCTTCATCATATCCTCTAGTGAAGAACTACTACTACCGGTACTAGCTCACATGTGCCGCTGTGGAGGTGCACATATGGCTGGTCGAAGAGGTGGTGGCGGGCAAAGGAGGTGCAAACGTTATTGGAAATTCGTGGTCCGTCTCTGTCTCTGCTGGTAATTCCCAGTGCACTCGCGATATTGGTTACTCGGTTCGATTCTCGGTTCCAACGGAAATTGGGGTGATTTCTCCAACCGGATTGTAGGTATTGGAGAAGGCATTATTCTGGCGGTATTGTGGCTTTTCCCGAAAAACACCCACTTGAAGCTACCGACGGTCTTGATAAGCGGGATCATGCAAAGTAGGGCAAGAATCGAGTAGAATGACAAGGGTCGAACAAAACCCACATGAGTACCCAATCGAGGAGGGGAAGATTGTACTGTGCTGTCCTTTGCTAACCGCCTCACAAGGCAAGTCGGATCATCAAGTCTATTCTCTAATCTATGAGAATCGTCCTGGACCGGAGGTGTTTGAATCTGGTAAACAGGAGTACTATTGGCCCTAGTGCCAAATTGCCGAGAATTAGCGACCATAGTAGATATTAACTCTCGGGCCTCTTCAGGTGTCTTGCTATCTAAGGCCCCACCACTGGATGCATCCACGAAACTTTTATCCAACGGTAACAAACCAGAATAGAAATATGTAATTAGGAGTTGGTCTGTAATTTGGTGGTGTGGACAACTAACACACAATCGCTTGAACCTCTCCCAATACTCATACATGGTCTCCCCATTGATTTGTTTAACACTAGTGGTCTCCTTCTGAATAGCAATGGCTTTTGAGGAAGGAAAGAACCTCACTAGGAATAACTTCTGCATATCATCCCAACTCCCAACAGATATTGGTTGCAAATTGTATAGCCAATGCTTAGTCACGCCATCTAGGGAAAATGGGAAAGCTCTCAGCTTAATGTGGTCCTCATCAATTGCTTGAGGTTTCATTGTGCTGCATACCACATGGAACTCCTTTAGATGCTGTGAGGACATTCACCCGCAAGACCATGAAACTTGGGCAACAAATGGATAAGACCATATTTTAGTTCAAAGTTAGCGGAAGTTCGGGATATCGAATACACAAATTTTGATTGCCCACATCGGGGTAGCTAATTCTTTCAAAGTGGGACGAGCTGCTTGCTCAGCCATAATTTCTGAGTTAGCAAAATTGCTACTAGAATCAGTGAAAACAACAAGACTATTAGAAGTACTATCAGAGTCAAGATCAATAGAATGGACACAATCAGACTCAAGTTCAATATCAAATTCAGTATCAATCCCACGACTTAGCTTAACAATTCTTCTAGCGAAGAATTGTTCTTTCTATTTCGGGATCAAGTGGCAACAAGTCTTCTCGGATTAATAGTACTCCTAGTACTCATGCAAATAAACACAAGGCATAATTTGTAGAAAATCAGAATTTCGAAAATGCCACCGAGAAAATCAAAATTACGAAAATGCCACTAAAAGTGGTAAAAAAGTAGGAAACACTAAGATGACACACAAACAAAAATACAAAAAGCAAAAACCTATGTTGGAATTTGACCAAAACAAGTCCAAAACACTATCAAACAATTTTTAAAATTTATGGGACTTGGACATGGCAACTCCTAGACCATTGGGGAACCCAAAAATGGAATAAAAAAACTTCAAAATTGAAAAAGTGGTCTAAATGATGGAATTTGGCTAAAACAATGCCCAAGTAGAAATCACAAAATAGAAACTTAAAACAACGAAAAAGTGGTCTAAACGATGAAATTTGGGGAAAATAGGTCAGACCTCACTCCCAATGAAAGTGACTCTTGTTTAGAATGCCCAATTCCTTGTGAATAAGACTTGGTTTGAGTGATCTGGGTCAGAAATCTGTCCAGCCACCCGAACCATCGACACGATACTATTTACAATACTGTCTAATCAAACCGATGCAAATTCCCCGGCAGCGGCGCCATATTTTGACAGAGATTTGTCGTGATCTCCCAAAATAACCAGGATCAATATAATTTTGTAGTATAATAGAAACCTGGATTGTTTCTTTCAAGGAATTCGTAGTGGGTCTAAAATCAACAGTAAACAAGTAACACAATAACCATAATGGGGGAGTTTTTTTCAATGTAATTAAAACAAAGCAAAGACTAAAAAAGAAAGCAAGAATACAAGATCAATCGGATTAAAAACGATTAACCCAGAATTGAGATTCCATAACCTTCATCGGACAAAAAGATAATAACCAAACTCGTGATTGATTCTGGACAAACCGAAATCTCTGCATTTCTCCAGATATTCCCTCGACTAGACGATCGTCTAGCATTTGATCGAACACATGGCAAGCTCGCTATGCGATCGCACAACGCTCTCTCGGAACCCGGTCCGACTTATGTCCTTGGGATATCAATCTAGGTATTTAATCTAATACCTAATCCACAATTATAATCGGATCCGATTAAAATAAATAGAAATGAATTACGTTACCGACTGAAGCACATGCCCTCTGGATTCGTGGAACCCTCAATCCATGGGTCAATCACAGAAGCTTAGCCTATCATAGCTATGCAGAACGAAAATGGGAAAGATATGAAGAAGTTCATCATGAACACGAAGAACACGAAGAACAGATGAAGAACAGTTGAGAGAAAATGAAACTTCTGTATTTTAATCCAAAACTGAGTAAAAATGTGAATGAGAATGTGTTTGTGGCTGCTGCCTCACTTAACCTAAAATGGAAAAAATGAAAATGGGGCTCCAATCCACAATTCAGGCCCAAAACGAAAAATAATAAAAAATGGGCTTTAATTACAAAATTCGAGCCCAAATAAAAATCCGACTTCGGCTCCAAAATCGACCGCCCTCTTGCCTGAATTTGCCCTTCATGTCTTCATAACAATTGTAGCTCTCTGAATAATCTGAAATATGAAACAAAAATGAGGCAAATCCGATGTCTAGTTCAAGAGTTATGATAAAAATAGTGAAGCAATGTAAAACTGGAATTTTATTATTAAAATGGCTAAAATATAATCAAACGCCCAAAGCCCAAATAAATATAAAAGCCATGATTTATTAACTAAAGAGTCCTAAATTATTAATCAAGAGATAAAAATAAGTGTATAAAATATTCAATTATCACCCACATGTTCAATATATATAGCGTTATGGTGCAAAAATACCTACAAGCTTTTTCCCATAGTGTGTCCAGTATCACATACTTTTTAGAGGTATAAATACCCATAAACTTGTAAAATCGAAGCAAAAATTTAAAAATGCTAACGTCCGTTCGTGAGACCCACACTAATTATAAAATAAAAATATCTACATTTTGTAAATTACTTTGATCCCCTCACTTTGTCTTTAATCAGGCGACTCTTTCCTTCCTCCTTGCATCTTCCCGTTGTCTTCTTAAATGCCAACAGCGGCGGCGTCATTCTCCACCAACAGCAACGGTGGCAACTCCACAATGACAACAACAACTATCCACTACTAATTGGGATGATTCTTGTCTCTTCCAATGTCTTGTATATCTAAATCAATTGTGCTTTTTTCCCCTTTCCACTAGCAACAGTTTGCCTAATGCCGAATTCTTCCTCCTATATCCTCTGATTTCAAGTTAAATTTTGGTTAGTTGACTGACATTGGGTTGTGGGATATTGATTTCTCATTGCTAGTGTGGGTTATTTGGTTCGTAAAAGGAAAGAAATGAACTTGTATTTAATCCAAAACCAAGAAATAGGTAGGCTGATAATCTATTGATGTTGTTGTTGCTGGGTTTATTGTCCTCATCGCTGTTGACAAAGACTGAACCGATTGAAACATCGATGGAATGATTTGAATGGGAGGGAATAGGTTGATAGTTTGTTGATGTCCTGTCCTACTTTTTCCAATTTAGTGTTTTCTTTAATTTCTTGTTGATTTTATTTTTGCTTTGCTTGATATGAAAATCATTTGGTTGCTCTGTTTTGCTTCAGTATTTTGGTGGAAAATATATATTCAGGTGGAAAAAAATAGAGGTTGCGAGGAAAAGAGGGTTTCTTTTTTTTGAGTGGGGGTATTTTGGTAATTTCAAATTATAATAAATAGAGGTTAGCCTCTTTTAATGGCAGTGGTATTTTTGCTCTGATTTTACAAGTTCATAGTTACTTTTGTATTTTCGAAAAGTATATGGTTCTAGGCAGGGACGGAGCCAAGTTTTTAGGTTTGTGGGTGCACAATTAGTGGTGGGATTTGGAGGTTCGGGGGCAGCGCCCCCAATTTTTTTTTAAGGAAAGCTTTAAACGCATTTTAAAACAAAAGAATATAAACAATAAAAGAAAAGAAAACTTAAACTTAACATAGAAAAATAATAATCAAGAGTCAACTAACCTTTACATCAGAACGATTACAAAAGCATTCTTCGATTCTTCATTCATTGAAAATATTGCATTATATTACATGAATTAGGGACATCTATATCACTTAAGAATGTTCGAGATCAAGTTAATTATTTAAGCCTCTAACAATAGTCCTCAAATGCGTGGCATACAAAGTGAAAAATTATGGGCAACGGATGGTCTCATGTTTAAAAATGCCTTAATCATTTTGCTATTAAAACTAAGAGCCAAATTATTTATAAGTGCCTCACAAGACCAAATATTGCAAGAATGATCAACTAATTTTCTTATTAACAAATTAAAAAAAAGACCTCAGGTACGTTGATCTTGTAGTCCTTCTTTTTCTTCTAATTTTGCTTCTGCTTCTTCTTTCGCAGATTTCAACCTCGAGCTCGTTGTATGAAAAGATCTTGCTAGCTTCGTTGATAGGCTCCTGTATTTTCTGAGAATCATATTGATCTTCTTCGCATATGCAAATGCAAGAAATTTAAATTTACACACACACCTCCTGGCCGCAGTGTATGAAAAGCTTCCTCGTTGAATTTTAACGCTTCAAGTCTTCAGCCCAGTCATTTCGGAACTCAGCATATACATCAACCTAGCAATTCAAAAAACACAAAAGACTTGCTTAGAAATTGCGTCGGACTGTCGGAGTATAGAAACAAGACAACATTGGGAACAGACCTGGAAAACAGAAATTATGACGAACCCTTCGAGCGCCTGAGTGAGCTGGTGCCAGAGCAGAGACGGAACAGATCTGCGAGCGTATTACACCAATTAGTGAGCTGTGGGTGGGTCAACGGTGGATCTGGAAGATGCCGGGGACGGAGGGAAAGTTTGGAGCTGAGAGCGCGAGGACGAATCTTTGGAGCTGAGAGCGCGAGGGCGGATCGAATAGGAGTGGGTGAGAGTTGAGAGGTTTTTGGGGGGTGAGTCGAGAGGTTTGGGGGACAGGTTTGGGGATTGATGGTGAGAGTCGAGAGGTTTGGGGGTGAGAGTCGAGAGGTTTGGGACTTTGGGGATTTGGGGATTGAAAAAAACAAAACAAAAACACAAGGGATGGGGGTTTCGAACCGGGGACCTTGTAGCTGACTGGGGAAAGCTTTAACCAACTATCCCAATCAGATAAATTGCAATAAAAGTCCTTTACAATATATATATATATTTAAAATTATTTATGTATATATATATATATATATATATATATATATTTTAAATTATTTATGCCCACATAGGCACTAGTGTGCCTCCGTCCCTGGTGCTAGGCTCACTTTGGGAAAAAATTTATTGGTATTTTTACTACATTTCCTTGTGAGAAGTTTTATCATCAATTGATATATAAACGAAGTAAGAATAACAAATCAAAGTTTTGTTCTATGCTTGATTATACGTCATTCTTATTTGGTTTAAGTTGTTCTGCAAATTATAATTATGGAGAATAATGCTCTTATACTAGTCTCAAAACCACTCGTCGTCTCAAGTTATTTAATTTTTTACATTTACAATATCACTGAATGTCCCTTTTCTGTACAAGGGAAAAAAATATGTACTTTACTTTATTTGACGGTTATTCAAAGAGTAACCTTCAAATAAGCTTTCAAGAACTGTCAAGAATCAATCAATCATTAACTATATTTTGAAATCTTGTAAAACCCTAAATGGGTCGGTTTGGGTGGTTTATTAGTTATATTTGGATCTTTGAACATTATAATTTAGGAAAAATGATAACTAGTCCCAAGTAACATACAAAATATTTTTTAAAAAAATTAAATCCAAAATCACATATAAAAAAAGTCCCTAGAATCCCAACCCAAAATCACATATCAAAAAAGTCTCTAGGGACTTTTTTGATATTATTTGCATTGAAACAAAATCCAGATGTTTAAATTTTGTTGTGAATATAGCACTTATTGTTGTGAATAGCTTTTTCTATTGTGAATGACCAGGTTTTAAATTTTGTTGTGAATATAACATTTCCTGTTGTGAATCTAGCTTTTTTGTTGTTGTAAATGGCCTCTGTACGTTTATGAACATGAGTTTGAAACAAAATTCAGGTGTTTAAATTTTGTTGTGAATATAATATTTCCTATTGTGAATATAACACTTCCTGTTGTCAATATAAAATTTTATATGTGATTTTAGGTTGGAACTTTTTTGATATTTTGTATGTTCCTTGGGATCTGACTGTCATTTTTCCTATAATTTATTGGTGCATTAATATCTTAAATAATACCCTAATAACTTCCCCCCTTTATATATATATATATATATATATATATATATATATATATGAGAATCTCCTGCCAAATAAACCTATATCCCAATTAATGTTCATAACATTACAAATAATTAAAAATCATATTGTCTAATATTTTTCATTTATGTAATTGTTACAAATAATTTAAAATGTGATTAACATTCAAATTAATACAAACACGTGTCTAATAATTCACAAAGTTGGTAGATAAGGGTCTTTATACCTTAAAAAAAATATATGCCTAGAGATTTAAAAGCTAATGCTATAATATTGAAATACTTCATTGTGTAATATTCTTCTTAATATTTTTCTTTATAATTCGTCATTTCTTAATACTCAAATATTAAACAGAGACCAAGAGGCATGCAATGTGACATAATAAAAAGAGATATCCATACTCATCGTGGGTTGTCTCCTGGCTTGGGATTTTGGAGTATAATCGGCCGAGTTCTGTGATCTAATGTTCTAGAAAGGATATTGTTTCCTGTTCAGCAGCAAAAAAGCTATGGGCAGGAAAGTCGAAGTCGGAAGGAGAGAGTTTATGATGATCCAGAGTCCAGTACAAGGGAAAATTTTCCTCCATCTCCCCGGACTCAAGGGTTTGAAGGAACCAGGGCAGCTGCTTGGGCACGGCAACCACCTTAAAAAGGCGAATTTGAAGCCTTTCCACGAATTGGTAAAAGCTTTGAAAAGTCTATGGTCACGAACAATTCAAAGAGAGGTCCAACCTTTCCTAGATGGGGCATTGTCATCGGCCTCTTTACTGGTATGACCGGCCTCTTTACCGGTATGAGCCTCATGGACGGAATACAAATGAAAGAAAACTTGAAGGGTCCATGCTAAGTTCTTAGCTCTGCAAAAGTTTTCAAAAGCAATGGCGAAGGCTCAACTATTGGGATGAAGTTGGGAGAGAACAAGATGCAAGTGGTTTAGAAGGTGGATTTAGAACTTGGTAAACGGAAAGCGGATACCGAGCCAAGATACATAATCTCGGTAGAAGTAAAAGAAATGGGGATCATCATCCTTTGCCCGGCAGCCAGATACTGATTCATGTTGGATGGGCAGGCGAATGGTATAGTCTTCTCTATCACGAAAATCCAGCTCGATGAGTTCTTCGGTGGTCATGGTGTTCTTGATACGTAACACCTCCTCAATAACCCATGGGTCCAGTGGCTTGGAAACTTTTGAAGGACCAGTGGAGCTTGACTCCCCAATCGCGGATAGCTCGATGTGACGTGAAGGTGAACCCATTTATACCTATGACAAAAAGAAAAGGGAAGAAGTCAGAAACATGAGGTATACCTTAGCCCAACGAACTATTGTGTGGAAAAGTGAAAGTGGCTTGGCCGGGATGATCCAAGTTGACAGAGGCTAGGATAGCTTTGGGAATAACTTTATGCCGACAAGAGGCCAACATCGACTCGACTTCCGAGTTACGATCGCTATTGACGAGCTCAATACTTAGGAATAAACAATCTTTGCATGGGTCGACAATGTTCCCCGGATGAGACCCTGGTCTATCTTGGTATATGCCTT
Organism: Acacia melanoxylon; assembly: GCA_019022615.1. NCBI lineage: Eukaryota > Viridiplantae > Streptophyta > Magnoliopsida > Fabales > Fabaceae > Acacia > Acacia melanoxylon. The sequence continues at coordinate 5,075,113 of JAFJYJ010000030.1, read as the reverse complement.
TTGGCGGAGAAAGGTTAGAAGCCGGGATAGGGGTGTTATGACCTAGGTCCTGACTTGAAGGTGGACGGGAAGAAAATCCCTGGATGATAAGGTTTGAATCGTGGGTCACACGTGGTTGAATTTGGGTTCTTTTTCTACTCCCACTCCCTCTGGGTTTGTGAAGTAGTGCTTCTTGTTTTTCTTCCTCAATACGAGGTATTGACCAGAGCCAGAATCTTGTTCCGGAAGAAAGTACTTTAACCACCTCTCTATCTTCTTCTGAAATTGCTTTAACATACATGTCTAGAGGCGGATGACTATCTTTATCCATGAACACTTTAAAGAAAAGAGTCAAGGCAAAAGAAGAGGAACTTTTGGGGTTGAGAAAAGTGAGTTACGCCACTGGCAGTTCTAAACCCAAAAAACCCTAAAAGCCTACCCAGAAAACCAGAAAAATGATTTTCGGCGAATACAATCGAAGAAGAAGGAAGACGATGGGCAAAGTAAAGTAGAAACAAAAGAAGAAAGGGAAGAAGTGAGAGTACCTGACTGTGAGAAGGTTGAAGAAGTTTAAGAAATGCAAGTTGGAAGAGAGTTTTTGTGAAGGCAAAGATAGTTTTGAGTATAAAGAGATGATAAGAGGAAGAGAATGAAATATATAGACGTTTGAATCCGAAGAGTCAGGGGCGGCAAAGACAATTCGCACTGAAAATCATATTTGAAAACGTAAAAGTCCAATGATGACCGCTATGAAACAGCGTGAACATTTAATGTGCACGGATTTCAAAGACGGCAAAAGTGGTCAGTACACGGGAAATGGCAGCCTTTAGCCATGACGTCAGCGGCATAGGCAAATGGAATCCGTTCGTATTCTATTCTTTCATGACACCCCAGATTAGCGGCAACATGTGATAGGAATATATGAATCCGGCAATCCGGAGTAAAAGGTGCAAACATAATCCCGGCTATCATGAAAGCAAGTGATTTTTTAAATCATACTAACCCAACAAGCATGTCTCGGGGCAATTCGAAAGACAATATGGAGTTTGGTGAAACTCGGAGAAGCAGTTGAATGGAAATCAAGAAAATCAAGCTGTACAACTCGGATACAAAATCCGGGTCAGATAATCAGTACATCCCGGTAGCTCAAAGACTTGAACTACCGGGCTGGGGGCAACTGTTATGGACTCATATATGAGGCCCATTTGTTAAGCAGCCCAACAAGGACAGTTGTACTAGAATCTTTCCATAATCAGGTAAAACACTAATTGACCTATAATCAAGGCTATAATCTCGGAGTGTGCAGGTACGACGATTGAAACATGGGCCTGGAGGTGCACAAAGCCCAAGGACCGAAACCCTAAAGGTAATCCCTATAAATAGGAGGTTAACCTAAAAGGTGTGCATTCGATTCACCCTATTTACTATTCAGCCTCACTGTATACACACTCCACCCCTTTTTGGCTAAATGTCATATTCGTGTTGCACAGTGATCCATCGCTTTCTTTAGTATCTTCTATATAAATATCTTGGAGAGTTTTGCTTGATATTCCTTTTGGTGTCTTCCTCATGATACCTTGGGAATCCTTTGATCCGATATAAACTTCCTTCTAGTCCATTGAGACTAGACATCTGTGTTGTACACTACAGAACACTAGGTTTAATATTAAGGACCAGGTGTAGTATTTAATATTTATCGATGTTTTGGTGAGTAATTTGGTCTTGTATGAATTAAATTGTAGAGAATTTCACTCAAATTCAGTCTCCGACCATAGAAATTAGAAGCAGCTGTTTGGAACTGCTTTTATACATATATGTCTGGTTGGTGAGGAACAAAAGGGTCAATCGGTACTGATAGTCAAGGGAAATCTGCATGCCTTTTGGTACAAGACAAATGTGTTATGTTTGGTTTGTCTTGCCATTAAGATTCATGAATATATATTTTGTGGTTAACATCAATAATGAGTGTTCCATTCCGATCCATCTCAATCTCATGGCTAAAAATTTCCCACTACTACAGAAAAAGGTTGCCATAATGCTTATTTTTTCAGATCGTTTTTCACGCGTTAGGTATTTGAGTGCTATATTTTGTTACAAGTAGAGCTTCGTAAAGCCAGCTTCCTCTAGAAAAGGAACCTTGCATTGATAAGCACTAAGAGCTTAACATTCCCGTAAATAGTTAGATATAACTTAGATGGTTCAGATTGAATTTTCTTACATTTTAAAGATAAGATCTTAATTGTGATTTTTTTTTTTAAAAAAATAGTTCTTATTTATAAATCATTAATTTAAAATTCTATCTAACACGTGTAGATCTCAAAATAACAATGAGCTATTGGGTGCTCATCATTGCGACAAGCATTGAAATGGTTCCCTCTAGAAAATGCTTCAGCTTCAATATTTTTTAAATAAAAAAATAGATATACCATCTTAATAATTACCACTCTGGTCCTATTTATAAGTCCAGTTTGACCAAATCTCACATACCAAGGAAAGTTAGTTGACACAATGATTATGAAATAAATTTTCAACTTTGCCCTCATTTATGATTGGATATTTTTCAACTGTTTCTTCTCTCTCCATCTTTATAGGTGCAATTAATATGGGTAAAATTGTTACAGTCTCATTTATTACTTGAAACTGGACTTATAGGTGCAAATTTTTTGGTCAAACTGGACTTATAAATAGGATCTAGAGTGGTAATCCATAGCCATCTATATAAGATTCTGCTCCTCAGTTGGGTTTCATTATTGCCTTAACGAGTGTAGAACATTTCACAAGATGTTACCACTCTGGTCCTATTTATAAGTCCTCTTTTGACCAAAACACACATACCAAGGAGAGGTGGTTTAATGATTATAGGGTAAAATTTCAACTTTACCCTCATTTATGATTGGGTATCTTTCAACTCTTTCTTTTCTCTCTATCTTTATTAGTATAATTAATATGAGCAAAATTGCCACAATCTCATCTTTTTCCTCAAAGAGGACTTATAAATATGACCAATTTTTTTTATCAAGAGGGACTTATAAATAGGATCAGAGTAGTATCTTAAACTTAAAAGTGTGATTATTTCATTAATGAATGTCACAAGGTTTTCATGGTCCCCATAAAAAAAGGTATGCTACCAGACTACCTCTATTGACTAATTTGGTGGTCAAAGAATAGCTAGGTATTTGGTCAAATGATTCTGCTGATTGCAAACTGTTCAATGAAAGAATAGCTAGCTGCGATATACGGTGTTAGTTTAATATTGTTTTCTGGCTTAAATTGATTGGCTGCTTCTCTCTTATTCTCTATCATGAAACCAAGGTCTATTGGGAATTAAATTTATTTTGGGGTTTTAAATTAGCTAGGGTTTAATGTTTTTATTTTTATTGTAAATTTTTTTTTATGCCGCCCTCACATAAAAGTGAATGAGTCCCAATCACTTTAAATGAAGAGAAAAGAGAAAAATATTAATAGGGACCCACTCACTTTTATGTGAGTGTGGTAGGAAAAAAATCTTTTTATAGCAAAAGTAGAAACATTAAACCCTTTAAAATTAATTAACCACTCCCATAAAGTTTTTGTTAATTATTAATTCCCCACTCATTTAGCTTTACCCCTCATATATATATATATATATATATATATATATATATATATATATATATATATAGCTCTACTATATGCCTATAATTAAGGAGCACAATCAGGTCTAACTGCCAAAACATTCTCGAATTCAATGTGTGACCGACAGTTTTGAGTGAATTACGACCAATGGGTTTGGAATCTTATAATTAGTAATTACTATGAGCATAATTGACCGTACAGTGGAGTCAGTCAGACCGTATTGTGAGGGAAAAACTTAATCTATATTTTTTATAAATAAATAACATAACTAACTTTCTTAAGTTATCCAAATTAGTCAACTAACTCTTATATTAAGGAAGCTAAGGTTACTAGGTAAGTTTTGATTTTCTTTACTGTTGGGAAATATCATGATGAAGAAATGTGTGATGCGGTTCTTATGTGCACTGGTCATGTACTACTTGGCCGCCCATGGCAGTTTGATAGGAGATTCAACATGATGGTTATAAGAATCGATAATTCTTTAACTTTAAATGCCGAAAACTCACGTTGACTTCCCTTAGGCCAATTCAAGCTTATGAGGATCAAATGAAAATTGATATTGAATACAAAAAAAAAAGACAAAGAAAAGAGAGAGAAAATATAGAGCAATACAAAAAAAAAAATGAGTAGAAGAATGAAAAAGAGAGAAAACAAAAGAGGTTGGAAAGAAAAATAAAAAAAGGAAGATCATGAAAGAGAAAAGTCAGAGGTAAAAAAATATGATGCAAATAAAAATGTGAGCTTGTTTATCACAAAAAGAAAGGTAGAGAGAGGTCTTGAAAAGAGGTGGCGAGTTCTTGTGCTTTTGTATAAGGACACCTATTTTTCAACTAACCAACCTGATTCTTCTTTTCTAGTCCTATTTTTGAGTTGTAGGAATTTAAGGAGGTGTTCCTCGAGGAGGTATCAGATGGGTTACCATTGAACATCAAATTGATTTCATACCTGGCACACCAATTCCAAACAAACCAGCATATAGAGCAAATCCTGATGAGACGAAGAAGATTCAATAACAAGTTGAAGAATTATTGAGAAAACGCTTTGTGCGTGAAAACTTAAAGTCCATTTGCTGTCCCTATTATCTTAGTCCCAAAGAAAGATGGTAGTTGGTGAATGTGTGTAGATTGTAGAGCCATCAACAAAATAACAGTTAAGTATCACTATCTCATCCCTTTGATTATATGACATGTTAGATGAATTACATGTTGCTGCTTTGTTTTCTAAAATAGATGTTTGAAGTGGCTATCACTAAATTTGTATGAAAAGAAGGGGATGAATGGAAAACTGTATTTTAAAATAACTTTGGGTTGTATGAGTGGTTCGTCATGCCCTTGGTATTAACTAACGCACCAACTATTAGAATATATTAGAATATGTTAGAAGATGCTAGAATAAGTCTGTTGACTGAGTGGTTAGTCTGTTGACCAAGTGGTTACAGCTCACGTGTACTCTGTGAATAGTATCTACACATCTGATATATATGTAATCCTGTTACTTGAAAGCTAATAAGAAAGAGTGATCCAGTTCTGTGTTCGATCATCTTCTCTATTTTCCTTTATGGTATCAGAGCCATACGACCACCGTCAAGCTCCGACTCTGGCAAACGAGAACGATCAGACGATATCGTCGCTGTGGTGATCTCCAATCTTGGATTGATCGCCTAAAGCAAAGATGTCAATTACCTTTGGATCTACAATTCTGCCGCAGTGTCTATGGCAGCAAGTCCGTCGAGTCGTGGATTTTCCAACAAGAAAATCACGATTAAGCTAGACGATTCCAATTTCCTGTTATGGAAGCAACATGTTTCCTTTATGGTTAAACAACATCACATCTACTCATTGCTCGACGACACTCACTGTTCCTCCACCAGAAAAGATTTGCGGTGAAGATGGATGTGAAGCTGCAAATCCAGACTTCGATGAACACGAGTCTCTTGATTCTGCACTGGCGTCCTGGCTTCGAGCATCAGTTGCATCTAACAATTTACCAGATCTCGTTGGACTCACTACGGCTGCTCAAATTTGGGCGAAATTGAATTAGTTATTCTCAAATAAATCTGATGCAAAAATCCTGTCATACCGAAACCAGTTGGCAAATCAACGAAAGGGTGAACTACCTATGCGTGATTATCTAGAAAATCTCAAATCAATTTGTGACCACTTGGCCATGCTTGGTCAAAAGGTAGATGAGTCAACTCAAGTCTCTCACATTTTGAACGGTCTTACTACTGAATATGAGCCTGTGATAGCTGTAATCAATGCCTCTCGACTACGGTTTGGCCTTGAAATAGTATCAACTATGCTCCTTGATTCAGAATCTCGTCACAAGATTTTCCTATCCAATAACAATACTCATGCGGTGAACACAGTGAATACGGTTGCACCACTGAATCCTGTAGCCAAGAATTCTTCTCTTAATTTTGTTGCTGAGACATATCCGGATGACACTACAGACAACAATTCATTTACTGTTGTGTGTAACACTCAAGGTCCTACTACAGGGCAAGGTAATTGAGGTTATCGTCCTCCAAGTTTCTCTTGGGGAGGAGGTCGTGGTAATGGCTTTGGAGGTTGTTATCATAATTGGAGGCCACTCTGCCAAATATGTCGCAAGCCTGGTCACCTAGCAGACATATATTACTATAGGTATGAGTATCCTAGCTCTTATGCTCAAAACTCTGAAGCTCAGGTCCACTATGCCGCTGATTATGGTTCTGACTATGGCATTCCTGAGTTTTACTCACCATTTGAGTACTATCCAGTATCTGCTGCTTCATCAGTATCTGATGCCTCTTCGAAGCCTCCTCACTCTGAATCTGTTGTGGCCAACTCTGTAGCATATGTGCCCTCTACATCTACTAAAGTGCCTAACATTGAACCTATGGCTCAAGCCTTTCTTGTTACTCCTAATACAGTGAATGATTCTGCCTGGTATCCAGACTCTGGTGCTATAGCTCATATTACGCATGATGCTTTGTTTCTTGCACCTTCCTCTGTGACTCGTGGCACAGGAACGGTCCAAGTCGGTACTAGTGAGCTCTCTCCAATTCAAACCATTGGAAAACTTTTTAACCAATATTAATTCTCAGTTTATTTTAAACAAAGTTGTCCATGTGCCTAAAATAAGGAAGAACTTGTTGTCCATTGCCCAATTTACACGAGAGAATAACGTTTCTATTGAATTTTTCCCTCACAAATGTGTTGTCAAGGATATGAAGACTGGCCACAGCTTGATGTCTAGAGTTAAGAAACATGGCATGTACCCGCTGCTAGCCAATGTTCAACCTCATCTATGATCACCTTCTTTTGCATATGTTCTGAAGTCTACACCAGGTTTTGCTTCAACTATTACTGGTTCAAGTTCTTTTTTGCTGATTTGAAGGCAACTTAAGCCTACATTGTGTCAACTTCGTTTGTTTCTCTTTGGCATCAACGTCTAGGACATTCATCTATAGAAATAGTAAAAAAATGTTCTTGTAATTCCATTGCCTTCTCTGATTTAGACACTAAAGGTCTTTGTTCTGCTTGTCAGTTTGGGAAAATTCATAAACTCCCTTTTCAGTTTTCTACTACTGTATATCAGAGACCATTGGAATTAATTGTCATGGATGTATGGGGTCATACTCCTATTCAATCATATGGTTCAGTGTTTTACATTGCATTTGTTGATGCTTTTAGTCGTTTCACATGGGTTTATTTCTTACACAAGAAAATTTCAGAAGCTAGTTGAAAACAAATACCATGCAAAAATTCAACAAGTCCAATCAGATAATGGTGGAGAATTTTTGGCCTTTAAGTCTCATCTTACTGCTTGTGGGATAGAACACCGCTTTTCATGTCCTTACACCTTAGAACATAATGCTTTAGTGGAATGTCGTCATCGATCAATAGTTGAGACAAGTTTGACTTTACTAGCTCATGCCTCCCTATCAATGTTTTTATTGGAAATATGCATTTGCTTAAGCTGTTTTTCTTCTCAATAGATTACCCTCCAAGGCTCTAGCTAAAAATATGACTCCTTATGAGAAACTACATGGCTATAAACCTGATTATTCCATATTGAGAGTCTTTGGATGTGTGTGTTATCCATATCTCAGACCCTACAATGCACATAAACTGGAGTTTAAGTCTGCTGCATGTGTATTTCTGTGTTACAATTCACAACACCAAGGGTATAAGTGTCTAGATATGACTATAGGGAGGTTATATGTATCTCGGCATGTGAATTTTGATGAGTCAAGGTTTCATACTATAGGGACTCAATACTCAGTAGGGAAAAACATTGCCGACAACACTCAGTTTCACACTAATACCTCACCCATCTCCTCTCTTCAACCTTACCTACACTCCTCTCCTTTGTCATCCAAATCTTCTCTGTCCACACCTGTCACTAGGGCTGAGCAACGGGCGGGCGGGGCTGCCCCGTATCCTAACCCGTGTCCCGCCCGTTTATTTTACACGGGTACGGGGTAGCCCGTACCCGTCACGGGTCTTATTTGGGCGGGCTTAAACGGGTAGAGGCAAACACGGGCGGGTTCCAGACTCCCCGTTTATGTACCTTCCAAGTTTAAAATTTAAAAAAAAAAATCAGAACCAAGAAACCCAGAACAAGAACCAAACAGATCGAAGATGAAAGAAAAGATGGTGGGTAGATAGATCTGTGATGCTCGATGGTGAGATGCCGATTATCGCATAGATCGACGGCAACAACCAATAATAAAGACACAGCCGCCGAAAAGGTCGACGACAAAATCCAAAATCAGAACCACCAAAGAAACTCAGAACGAAGAGATCGACAGCATCGTTGCTGTAAACGGAATCGCTGAGTGAGGAGGGTAAAAAATAAAGCTGATGTGCGATTGAGGAGTGCCATGAGAGATTGAAGATTGAAGGTGAAGATTGAGAGAGGAGAGAGAGAAAATGGACGAGGGTCGGGGACGCGGCGCGGCAAAGAAAGGGTAACGAGGGATGAGGGATTGAGATTTGAGAGTAAATTAAATATTAGGGTTTTCTGATTTTTGAGATTTAAAAAATTTTAAAATATAAAAATCTTAAAAGCGCTAGGCACTAGGCAGAATGAAAAACATGCCAATGTTGGTTCCGGATCGAACCCAAGGCATAATGGCCAATGAGCGCATTCCTTGCCACCGAACTAAACATCATTGTTGCAATGTAAGTTAAAAAATTACAATATTATAATGTAATTAATATATTTTAGAGATATAAATATATACGGGCGGGCACAGGCTGCCCCGTGTCCCGCCCGTTTATTTTATACGGGTACGGGGCTGACCCGTACCCGTTACGGGTCTTATTTGGGCGGGCTTAAACGGGCCAAAAAGCCACGGGGCGTGGGCGGATCCGCGGGGCGCGGGTGTTTTGCTCACCCCTACCTGTCACTAATAGACCATTGTCTTCTACTTCACCTTCTATTTTCTCAAATACATCAGTCTCTCCACCTGTTTCCTCAAGTACACCAGCCCCTTCACAAAAACCACAAAAACCTTCACAAAAATTAATACCTACAAATCAACATCCTATGACCACCCGAGGCAAAGCAGGAATATCTAAGCCCAAGGTATATTCAGTCTCTACTGATCTTATTCCCCCAACTACCATTACGAAGCTCTTGTAGATCCGTTATGGAAATAGGCTACAGTAGATGAGTATAATGCCTTGCTTAAATTTCATACTTGGGAGGTAGTGCCTTTACCACCTCACAGGCTACCTATTGGGTGTAAATGGATTTGGAAAACAAAAACAAATGCTGATGGTTCATTGGCAAAAAGGAAATCCAGGTTGGTAGCCAAAGGGTTCTCTCAAACAGCAGGTATAGACTACATGGATACATTCAACCCTGTTGTCAAAGCGGCGACTCTTCGTATCTTACTTACAGTGGCTGTCTCCTCTAACTGGAAATTAAGACAACTGGATTTTAATAATGCTTTTTTGAATGGTGATCTCACCGAAGAGGTATATATGGATTCACCTCCAGGTTTCTCTTTAGGCTCTTCTGCAGATGGACGTCCTCTGGTGTGCAAACTAAGAAAGTCTATATATGGTTTAAAATAAGCTCCAAGAGCTTGGTTTCAGAAATTACACTCAGCCTTACACTCATTAGGATTTATTGCATCAAAGTCTGATCCTTGTTTGTTTATTAGAAAAAGCAAAAATGATGTTACTTACTTGGTTCTCTATGTAGATGACATTGTAATTACTGGCTCCAACAATGATGAGATACAGAAACTGATTGCTGCCATGGGTGAGATCTTCTCATTAAAAGACCTTGGCTCACTTTCATACTTCTTAGGTATTGAATTTTATCCTCATGATCATGGTATTTTACTATCACAACGCAAGTATATCATTAACTTGCTACAGAAAACAATTTTTCTCAATGCCAAACCAAATTTTACACCTATGGCCACTAACCTACAGCTTTCATCTACCTCTGGGCATTTTTTTCCCTAATCCAACTCTATATAGGAGTATTATAGGTAAACTTCAGTACCTATGCTATACTAGACCAGAGATCTCTTTTTCTGTTAATAGACTGAGCCGTTTTTTTGCAGAACCCTCGTGAACCTCATTGGGTTGGGGTTAAGCGTATCCTACGTTATCTTACTGGTACTATTGACTACGGACTGCTTATTAAATCTGTGCCTCAGTTTAATGTACATGCCTTTGCTGATTCTGACTGGGCTACAAATAAGGAGGACCGTTGGTCTGTGAGTGGTTATTGTACCTACTTTGGTGCTAATCCTGTAATTTGGGTGTCCAAGTGTCAGTTAGTTGTGTCTCAGTCAGCTACAGAGGCTAAGTATCGTAGCCTTGCTAATGCATCATCCGATGTTGTTTGGGTCATGAAGCTCCTGCAGGAGATGCATATTCCCATTGCTGAAGTTCCTATAGTGTGGTGTGAGAACTCAGGAGCAATTGCTCTTGCTTCGAACCCAGTCCTTCACTCAAAAACCAAACATGTGGAAATTGATCTTCACTTCCTCAAAGAAAAGGTTGAAGCAGGACAACTACAAATTGGCTATGTGCCTTCACATGATCAAGTTGCTGATGTACTAACAAAGCCACTAGGAAAGTCTATGTTTCTTCCCTTCCGTGATATTTGAATGTTACTTGTAATAAGCAAAAACAACAAGTAGCATAGGGAATATTAGAATTTATTAGAATATGGTAGAAGAAGTTAGAATAAGTTTGTTGACTGAGTGGTTAGTCTGTTGATCGAGTGGTTACAGCTCACGTGCTCTACTTTGTATTACTTGCACACGTGTACTCTGTGAATAGTATCTACATATCTGATATATATGTAATCCCTGTTACTTGAAAGCTAATAAGAAAGAGTGATCCAGTTCTGTGTTCGATCATCTTCTCTGTTTTCCTTCATCAACTACCTTTATGACCTTAATGAATAACTTTTTTAGTTCATTTATTGGAAAATTTGTGGTTGTTTGCTTTGTTGACATTCTAGTTTATAGTGAGACGTTAAACGACCATATTCAGCATTAGCAGGAAATCTTTAGCACTCTTAGGGAGCATAAGCTTTACACAAATGTTCAACAGTGTTCATTTTGCATGGATTCCATTGTGTTTCAATATTTATTTAGGACCTGATGGAATTCATGTTGATGAGGAGAAAGTGAAGGCTATTCGAGATTGGTCAACCCCGAAGAATGCAAGTGAGGTTTGAAGCTTTCAAGACTTGCAAGTTTCCAGTTGAGGTTTGTCAAAGGCTTTTCATCCATTGCTGCACCTCTAAATGAACTTGTTAAGAAAAATGTGACCTATAAATGAGGTGAAGCATAGGAAATGGTGTTTCACATCCTAAAAGATAAACTAATCGATGCACCATTACTACACTTACCTGATTTTTCTGAAGTGTTTGAAATTGAGTGCGATGCACCTAGTATAGGCATTGGGGCAGTCTTGATGTAAGAGTCTAAGCCAATAGCTTCTCTTAGTGAGAAATTAATGGGGCTACATCAAATTATTCCATATATGAGAAATAACTTTGTTCCTTAAAAAGAGCATTAGAAACATAACAACATTACTTGTGGCCTAGAGAGTTCACTATCCACTTTTCTAATCATGAAAGTCTAAAATATTTGAAGTCCTAGGGTAAGCTAAACAAGTGGAATGCTCGTTGGTTAGAATTCATTTAGACTTTTCCATATGTTATTAAACATAAACAAGGAAGAGAGAATGTGGTTGCCGATGCTCTATCACGTAGGTACACATTACCCACATCTTTTCATGCTAGATTGCTTGGTTTTGAGATGCATAAAAGTTTATATGTGAATGACTATGATTTTGGAGACATATGGAATACTTGGTGAAACTAATGGGTATAATGATTATTACAAATTTGATGGTTTTCTTTTCAAAAGGGGAAGTTATGTGTGCTTAAATGCTCGATTTGTGAGCTACTTGTAAAAGAGACTCATGGGGGAGGACTAAGAGACATTTTGGTATTCATAAAACTTTAGATTTGTTACAAGAACACTTTTATTGGCCTGGTATGATACAAGATGTTATATATGTTTTTGCTAAGTGCATATCATGTAGGCAAGCAAAATCTAGAGTTCAACCACATGGTTTATATTCTCCTTTACCTATTCTTGATCACCCTTGGACTAATATTTCTATAGATTTTGTACTTGGATTGCCCAAGTCCTTTAGTAGTAAAGATAGCATTTTTGTGGTAGTTGATAGGTTCAGCAAAATGGCTCACTTTATTGTATTTGCTAAGATTAATGAAGCTATTCATATTGCTGATTTATTCTTTAAAGAAATTGTTAGATTGCATGGCATTCCTAGAACAATTGTTAGTGATTCTGATGCGAAATTCCATAGCCATTTTTGGAGAACTTTATGGAATAAACTGGGAACTAAATTTCTATTTTCCACCATTGCACATCCCTAAACAGATAGGACACAGTAACAACATTGTTGTGTGCAATTATACAAAAGAACTTGAAGAATTGGAAAAAATGTTTACCACGTGTTGAATATGCTTATAACATAACTATTCATTTCACTACATGCTATTCTTCATTTGAAATTGTTTATGGTTTTAGCCCTTTGACTCCCTTAGATATTCTTCCCTTACCTTGCAAAGAACATGCTAATTTTGATGGCAAGAAAAAGGAAGAATTTGTGCAGGACTTACATTCTAAAGTTCGGGCCAACATTGAAATGATGAAGAGTGAGTTAAATGCAAGAGTTGCAAATAAGGGGCGAAGAAAGGTGGCATTTGAACCCGAAGATTGGGTATGGGTGCACTTTAGAAAGGAACGTTTCCCAGCTCAATGAAAGCTTAAACTTGTGCCAAGAGGACATGGACCCTTTCATATACTTCAAAGGATCAATGATAATGCCTATAAAGTGGACCTCCCAGGTGAGTGCAATGTTAGTACTACCTTAGTGATTTATGCCCTTATGATGCCGATGGGGATTTAAGGATGAATCTTTTGGAGGGGGGAGGGAATGATGGAGATTAGGGAGCCTCTCGTAAGAGTCCATAATCATAGCATGCGTTGCATGATCCATTAAGAGGAATTGGAGGTCTGATGACAAAAGTAAGGAAACGTGCCATGAAGGAGGCCTTACAAAGAGTTACTTTAGATCTTTAAGCCTAGGAGAAGCTATATGAGGCCCAAGATGCACAACCAAGGGGTATCACTTATCTATGCACTAAAGAGGTTGGGCTTCCAATAAATGGAGCTCAAATTGAAGAGATAATTGAATAAAGCTCCCAAATGGGCAAAGAAGATCTAAAGGGTGTGCAAAGGCTTAAATAGATGGGTTTGGATCAGCTATAAGTGAGCCCATGTTACAAGTGGCATCCATATGTATGTTTTGCTTTAAATTGTGTATTATTCGAGTATTTAAGTTGTAATGGGCTGGACATCTTTAATTAGAATCCAATAACGAAATTTTTATTTTTTTAAGAGTCTTAGGTGCCATTAATTAATTGATTAAGGTATATTAGGGTATTATCAACTTCTAAAAGCCTAATTATCCTAAATAGCCATTGAATTCATTTAAATCTGCCCAAATATGATTTAAATGGATTCTAATAGTCATATCCTTTTAACCATATCCTCTAAATATCTATCTTTTTATCTAAAGCTCTTAGTGCTTAAGAGAAGTTCCTGAGAAAAAGATACCTTATTCATTAAACGATGTTTACATTTATAGGCATCAATCCTAGGTTTCCTATATGTACTGGGATCAACCAAATAAATAAAAAAATCTATCTAATGAAAAGTATATTTTGTCAAACACTACTTAACATGTTATTCTTTACTTATTTTCAATTAGACATAAGAGTCCCTTAGGGAAGAAACATCCTTCCATGCTTACAAGATTAAAAAACTGCTTACACTTCATACTAAAGGTATACCAAATATCACAAAAGTGTCACAACATAAGTTCATTTTTTCACATATTTCAAAATAACAAGATTATGATATAAAATTCCAACATGATGTCATAGAGATCTTAAGTCATCACTTCCTTATCCTTGCCTCCGCTTGGATTAGCACTTGTGGAGGTTAGAGTTGGAAGGGGCAAGATTTTGGGGAGAAATCCCAATAGCAGCAAGAAGCTATCCTTAAACATTAAGATTACTCAAGTTGTAGTCACAAGCAAAGAAACACATAATTATCATTCCAATAAATAAACATTTAAATCACACATGATATAACATCATGGTCATTGGCCAAAAACTTGTGTGAGGAGGATCGCCATGTCCAAGCCCAATAAGGAAGGATCTTCATGTCCTAGTCCTTGGTTTGGGAAGAATCGCCATGTCTTAACCCTATGTTAAGGAATGATTGCCATGTCCTACCCTTAACTATTGTGCTAAAAAACAACAATTAATCATACACAAATACAACAATTCACAGAACATGGCCATGTAGCATTGCAAGCAAGAATATACTCAAGCAATAAACAAGTAAAAGGAGGGGGTAGTATTACTACTTGATATTCTTAACTCAGACCGATCTTATTAGACCTTCTTTAGGCAAGACAACAGACACTGGAAGCTTAAGGAATTCCTAACCAACCTTATTGCTTAACTTTAGATAGAAATACTTGCTCTTCTTAAAGAGAGAAATCTTAAGGAATTGGAGAGAGCTAAAGGAGTTAGTGAAGAATGTGGAAGCTGGAAAGGAGTATTTATAAGTAGAGGAAATCAATAAAACATTTGCATGTGGCTGGATATGTGTCACACAAGATCAACTCATCGTTCATTGTTCGACACCTAATCTACCATATGTCATGAAGAGAGAATATCATCTGACACCTCATCTTACTACGTGTCATACAAAAATTATATAATGTCTCTTTCCTTGACACCTCACTAGGTTAGATGCTACCGGTGAACCTCGTCGTTACACCTTAGTGGTTCAATCGTCATACCTTCTGTGATGCTGACACCTCAGTCCTTTGCGTTTCAAAAATTATATTTTATTTAGCTAAGTAAGTAGGGTATGAAAGTGGAATATCACCTAGAAGGTGTGAATAGGGGATTTCAAATTCTTTTTGTGATTTGGTCAGAGAATGGTAAAATAGAGACATATATAGAGAGAATGAACATAGAGGAATTATATTGGTTCGGTCCAACTCTTGATCTACATCCAGTTCTCAGACACTCTGGGATTTTCACTATCTCACAATCACAAATACAATTACACACTCAGTACTAGAAGTAATCCTTTCACACTAGGATTCACTCCCCTTTACAAGTTGTAATCGTACACCCATACTTAAGGTCCCTTTACCTTGAGATTAAACTGATAATCATATAAGTGTTTAAACTCCTCCCTGAGTAGATAGAAAATAATCACTTAAGTACAAGAATATCCGAAGATATTAAGTAAATTGAATGAAACAGAAAGTTGCAATAATGTCAAATTGAATATGCAAAGTTTTGGTAGGTAGCGGAATTGAATGCATCGAGCTTTTATACCAACTTCCATTAATGACTTTAAAGATCTTGGAATGTAGTCGTTGAGACTCTTCAAACATCCATTAGACACAAATGTTTTCCATTAGGCACAATCAAACGTTGCTTCATTAATTCACTTGTCGTCGACGTACTTGTGCTCATAAGTTGACTTAGAAAAGGTACCATGAGACTTTCGCCGGAATGGGTAGTCTCGAAGGAATGATTTTGTCTGCTATAAAACTTCATTCCATGTGTATGCTATGTTTTTGCAAACATTAAATGCTTCGACACACGAATTTGCTTTTCGGCTAATCAATGTATAAACATTCGTTAATCATATGAAATCCACTCAAAAAGACAATTAGTAATAGAATAAATAAGTTTGAGTAAGATTTAAATAAAAATGAATAATAACCCAAAATATTCAAATTTACGATTACTGTTACAGCGAAGCTTTCTGGAAGATGATGAACCATACTCGAGTAGCACTTCTTTAATACTTGAGTAGTCAATTGAAAAAGGCCTTCACAGAAGCCCATCGTTAAAGCATACTCGAGTAAGCCAATTACTCTACTTGAGTATCATATCAGCAAACCATATCAAAGGCTTTTGCAACGTTCATACTCGAGTAGCAATATGGCTATACTCGAGTAGCCTACTCGAGTATACCAAACTTTATGCTCGAGTAGAAGACTATTAGCAACTTATGCTCGAGTATCATTTTCCTTATACTCGAGTACTAGTAAAACAGTGCTCGAGTACACCTTAAACATAGAGCAAATATAAGATTGAAACATATATAGTCAAGTAATAACTTACCTTTACTCGAGTACTACTTACTCTATACTCAAGCAATACTCGATGAAGTTGATTTGCTCAGACAAAGGATCTTGTACTCGAGTAGATTAAAGGCCTTACTCGAGTAGCATACTCGAGTAAGCTAGGGGAGTTGCTCGAGTACTGAGTTTGAATATCTCTAAACTTTGCTTGTTTTATCACATACTCGAGTACTCATCTTCTGATGTTAATGCAGAGTGTTCTATCTGATATACTACTCGAGTACCAGAGAATCCATACTCAAGTAAGTGACCTGATCCACCCTTAGAAAAATTGTGAGAATGAGTATGCTCGAGTAAGCTAAAAGGCCATACTTGAGTACACTCGTACCTTAGGCAATATTTACTGATTCAAAACCTTAATCACTTTCAATTCAAAAAACTTAATTACTTCCAAGTCTTGTTATCATCAAAACTCTGAGAACTAATAGGGTATAGTGAGTACGACTTGATCTTTATGGTAACTTCCTTGGTTTTGACAATTCATTCTATTTGATGACTAAGTACAACTGATAATTGTTGGGTGTGGACTAATCATATTTTCTATTTCCAAGTTAACTTTTACTATCACCTTAGGATGGTAAAACCTCGCATAGACAAGCACCTAAACATCATCTTGTAGATCTTGAGTATCTCTACCAGGGGAATTTTGTACGATTTTTCTATCCCTGCATTCTACCGATAAAATTCATAATCTAGTAAAACTTAAAAATCTATAGAAAAATATTTTCAATTTAGTCCCCATGTTAGTTTGAAATCATTACATAACGTATTAGATGTACCAAGCTATCATTTTTAACTATGATACAGTTAGAATTTTTAGGATGTGACATATTTGATAAAAAATATATATACTAAATTCTATCTAATCATATCCTATCTTACTAAAATACTAAAAGATAAATAATAAAATACTAAATATAAATAATAAATGCTATTAAACGTATAAGCTAAAGACAATATTGGCGCAAACATTCCCCTTCAAGTTGGTGGCTATATGTTTATCATTCCTAGCTTACTTCTAAAGCCTTCAAACTAAGGTCTTGCTAAAGCCTTTGCAAAGAGATCTCCAACTTGACAATGTGAAGGAATATAGGTTATTTCTTTGATCTCGACATCCTCTTTTTACTTGATAAAGTATTTATCTATGTCCACATGTTTGGTTCTTTCATGATGGATAGGATTTCTTACCATCGTAATAGCTAACATATTGTCACACCTTAATCTGATTGGTGTGGTTGGTGTAAGTCTAAGATCTCTTAATACCTTGATTATCTAGTGTCCTTCACATACCCTATTAGCTAGAGCTCACAGTTCTGCTTTAGCACTACTAATGGAATCCATTGTTATTTTCTTTCTTCTCCAGGTAACAAGATTTCCCCATACCATACTACAATATCCTAATGTGGATCTCCTATCAGGTAAGGAGCCTACATGATATGCATATGTGTAGATGATGATTTATTCTGAGGTGCCCTTTTTGAACACTAATCCATGGCCTAGAGTTATCTTTAGGTAGTGTAGTATTCTATTGAGTAAATACCCTCTTGGGTCCCTGGAAAACACGGACCCCATTTTGGTCCCTCACACAAAGAAATGCCCTTTTAGTCCCTGAAAAGGACGAATAAGGGTCGATTGGTGAACATTTTGGTCCCTCGCAAATTCCCAAAAAGCCCCTTTTAGTCCATAAAAAAGTCCCATTTTAGTCCCTAGGGACGAAAATGGGGTCCGTGTTTTTTGTCGGGGACCCAAAAGGGTATTTACTCTATTCTATTCGTAGCATTCAGGTGTTCTTTGTAGGGTTCAATTATAAAACAACTAACTATACCAACAACATAGCTTATGTCTGAGCGGGAATTTAAAATTATGTACCAATCACTTATACCTATATGCATCAACTGGTACTTACTTCCTTTTTGGCTTGAACTTCTTTTTAACATTTTTTTCATCTGAAGCCTCTTCCTTCTCTTCCTCTTTGTTATCTAGTTTACATGTAGGTTTCATAGGTGCATATGCTTGTTCAGTACCCAACATTCCAGTCTCATTTAGAAGGTCCAAGGTGTATTTTCTTTGTGACAAAGATTCCATCTTTAGACCTTGCTAACTTCATGCTTAAAAATATATGAGATATGCCAAGTCTTTTACTTTAAACTCCATCTCAAGAGAGTTCTTGAGCTTGGCTATTTCTAAGGCAGCATCACCTGTCAAAATAATATCATCAACATGTAATATTAATATAGCCATTATACCTTGTGAATGAATGATCTACTTGAGATTGAACAAACCCTGCTTTCTTCATAACTTTAGTGAATCTTTCAAACCATGCTCTAGGTGATTTCTTCAAACCATAGAGAGATTTATAGAGTTTACATGCCATGCCAACAATATTGCCTTCATTGATTCCTTGTGGTATTTCCATATACACCTCTTCTTCTATATCACTGTTAAGGAAGGCGTTCTTCACATTGAGTTGATGGAAAAATGAATCTAAGTTTACTACTAGAGATAATAGGATTCTAATGGTATTCAATTTTACTACCGGAGCAAATGTCTCTTGGTAGCCAATACCATAGGTTTGAGAGTAACCATTCGCTACTTGTCGTGTTTTGTATCTACTGATTGTATTGTTTGTGTTATACTTCTTTGAAAATACACATTACAACTTACAACCCTTTTTCCGTTTGGCAGTTTTCTAATTTTCCAAGTTTGATTCTTATGTAGTGCTCTGAGCTCTTCTACAATTACTTCTCTCTAGTGTGAATCACCGGATGCTTCCCTAAAGTGTTTTTGGTAATCTATCATCATCTAGTTTTGTGATAAAGCTCTATCATATGATACAAAATGACTTATAGGATATTGAGTGCACTTACCCCTTTTCTCAATGCAATTGGCCATCCAAGGTCATTAGGATATGAAGCTGGTGTTGAAGACTGACGTTGCTCAGTTTTAGGGGGCTCTTCTGGGTGTTGAATGATTTACCTCATTCCTTGAATTGGAATTCTCTCCTTCTACAAGTGAATTAGATCTATCATATCCAAGTTCTTTACCATTTTATCCTATATCTTTACCACTTTGTGATTCAGACCCAACTTATATTTTTGTTTCCTGTAAAGTGCCTTGGTTTGGTTCAGGTTCATGTTCATAAGTGTGGATGTTTAATTCTAGAATGGTTGTGTTAGGTGTAGGATTGTATTTTGTATGTCTCAAATTTGTTGAAAACTCCTATTTTGCACCTATCTCCCTTTGAATGGGTGTTTTAGGGTAGAAGATTTGTTGTTATGAGAAAGTAACAATCATAGTGAAAAAAAAATTAGAGAGGGAGAGTAACATTTATAACCCTTGTTTGTGCTTGAATATCCTAGGAAAATACACTTAAGGGCATGAGGATCAAGTTTGCCACTGGAATCATTATGTACATAAGCAATACAACCAAATATCTTCTCTGGAAGGTGGTTGAGAATGTGTGAAGTAGGTTGTGTTTTAGATAGTAGTTGAATTGGGGTTTTGAGATTTAATGTTTTGGAAGGTAATCAATATTAGTTGTAGTGAATCACTTAAGAGAGGGGTGAATTGGGTGAGTTATAAAAATTTAAACAATCTTAACGACAAATTAAATAAAAAAGGAAGGGTCAGAAGAATATCACCGAAGTGTACACAGAAAGTTATACTGGTTCATTCTTAATCTCGTGACCTACGTTTAGTCCCTAGAGCTTCTCTTAGATTTTAACTTTCTTTCAACGATTACAATAAGCTTAGAGTAATCTCACTAGATTCGCTCCCCCTTACAACTGTAATCGAACAACCACACTCAAGGTCCACTACCTTGAGATTTTACAACAATCAATTGAATAAAGGTAACTCTCTAATAGAGTAGATATATGATCACTGAAGAATTGAATATCAAAAGATAACAGAAAGTATGAATGAGCAATAACTTGAGCAATAAATGATATCGTTGTTGGTTGTTGGCTCTAAATTAATGCTCTTCATATTTATTGCTAAACTTCATTAATGACCGTTGGTAAAACTTCAAACTATCCGTTAAGACATTTCAAATGTTCTGTTAAACCCAAAATCTTTTCGTTAGACATATGCCAGAGTCATTGGAAGATTTGACAAAATGTCGTTTTCATATTGTTGTTAACAGTCTTCGCACGACATGCCTTTGGTCTTTGTATATGACTAAGGTAGAGTTACTTTCACTTTTGTGGGAACGAGTCTCTAAACATATGATCATTTGACCTACTTTGGCTTAGTTTCCATGTCCATGCTCTGTTCTGCAACTGCATTAAATGCTTCTGACACAAATCTTGCTTTTTGAGGATTTTCATGGTATCCTTTGTTTGATTATTTGAAACTCACTTATAAACATGATTAAAAGCATTGAGAATAATAATGAGTGATAATTTGAAGTAACAAGATAATAATCATTGAATTTGAATTTACGAAGACGATGATATATTACAGAAGCAGCACAACTCGAGTTGAGATTATCTTAACTCGAGTTTTGTTTTACATAACTCGAGTTCTAATGATTGTTAGAACGAAGATTGTTACACAAGAAGTTATTTTTGCAAATAAGCTTTCAAATAGATACTCGAGTTTTGGAATTCCAACTCTAATGAGGAACTCGAGTCTTCATAATTTGAACTCGAGTTTTGGCATTTTGAAAGTTTGGTAGAGAAGTGCTTATAAGATAACGTCAGTGAAAAACATCAAAGCTATTAGAACTCAAGTTTCACCTAACCAAACTCGAGTTGTAAACTCAAGTTTCATAAGATGAAACTTCAAGTTTGCAAAGTACTTTATCGAGTATCCTTAAGATCAGAGGGGGCTAAAGATTACCTTAGCACTTGAGTTTTATTAAGGGAACTCAAGTTGTATCATCAAAACTCGAGTATTACCTTATTGATCTAGAATAAGTAGGAGTAATGACTTTCAAATGTTGGAGCACTTTTGAATTTAAGATGAAAAACTCAAGTTGTTAAACCAGAACTCAAGTTGTCTTTAAAACAAACTTTTTGATTCAAGTTGGTTTCAATAATTGTTGTTAACTCGAGTTTGATTAATATAAACTCAAGTTGCTTGAATCATTAAGTCACATTCTTGGCAAGTGGTTGTTATCATCAAAACTTAAAATCGAGAACTAACAATCGATTGATAAGATAGTTTACGGTAAGAATTGCTTCCCATCAGTAGAATGTGGGCATATTGTGGGCCATAATTATTGCTCTTGTAACTTCTAAAAGGTGGCAACTTTTTCATTCAATTGTGTCATTTTGCTGGGGTGTATTGACACAAGTAGTTGGGTGGATAATACCTAGTTGCTTCAGTTAGTTTTAAAGAGTGAAGGTCATATATTCAGTACCAATGTCACTGTGTAGTACCTTAATGGAGGTATTAAATTGATTTTGAATCATTCTATGGGATGTGAGGAAGGTTTGGGTTAATTCTGATTTTTATTTTAAAAGATATAGCCAGGTTACATGTGTGTGATCATCAATGAAAGTGACAAATCACTTGGTGTGGGTGAGGTTTGGAATTCATAAAGGACCCTAAAGATCACTATTTATTAGTGTGAAAGGGTTTTGAAGGTTCATGAGAGTGTTGTGGATAGACCCTCTTAGTGTATCTTGATAATTGTCATATTTCACTTAGAATATATTTTTATTCATTAAATCAGGAAAAACTTCTTCAAATATTTGAAAATGGATGACCTAACTTGAGTGCCATAATAATAAATTCTCATTTGAACTAGAAAATGAAACTTGTGAAATTTGGTTTGTTGTTTGAACTTTCTTCCTTTCCTATGATTTATCTTCCACCCAGTATAATCCCTCTAACAACCTAGCTATGCCAATTGTCTTCACCAACTCTAAGTCTTGAAATGCACATTGGAAAGCAAAACAATTAATGTGACACTGCTGAGTTAGAGTATCTTCTATTATAGATACAAGGCTATACTTCAAATCAGGGGTATATAGTACATTTTTAAGCACCAAATTACCATGTAGGTAAGCTTTTCCAACACCATGAACATTGACGACTTTAGCATTAATGACTTTAATAAATGTAGTAGAACAACAAAGTTTCATACTTTGAATGAGATTTATATTACCAATCATGTGATTTGTAGCTTCTGAGTCAATTACCCACATATATTTTTTTGTGTATACTAGTTTTTAGGGTTAAGACAACGTTACATGTGTATGACATTTTTTCAGAAGCCGTTCTTTTACCATGAAGTTTCCAATAAACCTCTTTTGTGTGTCAGTGTTTCTGACAATGATCACACCATCTTCTACTTCTTTTCCCTTTATAATCATTTGACTAGGATCCTCTAAAGTAGAAGACTATTGGTTCTATTTCTCCCAAATTTGGGAGTTTTTGGTTTGTCATATTTTTCCTACTTTCTTCTTGTTTAAAGATAAAGAGGACTTCTCTCAAAGATGGTAGTTTCTCTTGACTCATAATTTTCCCTTGTATGTTATCATAGGTGGGAAGTGAACCAAGAAAAATTGTGTAGACCATTTTCTCTTCTTCAATACATAGTTGAGCATTAGTAGGACATGTCCGCTAATAAATGTCGAAGAGATCCAGCTGTTGCCACAAAGTTAAGAGATTGGACCATTATTCAGTAAGTAAGAGATTACCTTGCTTATGATTGTCTAGTTTAGCTTCAATATTCAGAACTACTGCTTCGTTCTTATGGGAAGCAAACATGTCATGGGTAGCCTCCCAAATCTCTTGTGCAAAACAAATAGCGAGAAATTGGTACCGATTTTAGTTGTCATGGAGTTCCCAAGCCAAGATTGAATCAGAGTCTTCTGCCTCCCATGCTTCATACTTTGGATCAGTAGGATTTGGCTTTGGTATTTTTCCTAGTTAAATAAACAAATTTCCCTTTACTTATTACATGGTGGAAAATTCTAGCAACCCATTGGAGATTATGTGAATAGTGATGGCTAAAAGGCTAACATCACTTGACATTTGTAGGTTTGTAGTAGGGTTCATGGTCTTTAACGAAGTACTGAGAGACTATGCCATTAGACTTCCTTAGATGTGATCATCCAGTTTGAATGCTCCGTATTGAATCATCTTTACATTGCTATTTTGATACCATGACTTTCTTGGTGCTTAAGAGAAGTGCCCGAGAAAGAGATAAGGTGTATATCTTTAGCATTGGATCTATGCAAAGAATCAGTAATAAGTGTTACCCCACTATTTTGAATCGTGCTCTGTGTATCATAGTCTTGTGTATAGAATGTGTAATCGTTGATTACATAATCATTGTAAGATAATACATTTAAGCTCGGTCCCTTCAATAGCCATATCAATTTTTCAAAAACTGAATCAAGGTTCCTTTCTATCTCATTATTAATGTGCCTTTTTAACAAACTTGAAAACTGTCGATTGTGTTCTTTTGTTATCAAATTTTCATTCCTATCACCATATAATTGTCGAAGAGATCCTTGTGTTCTTCAACATACGGTTCAACCTCATCAGTGTTATGTAGCACATACAATTGAGCTTGCTCCCATTTAGTCATTGATATATGTATGTATGTGTATATGTGTGTGGACCATGCTTACATCAAGTTCCTTATATTCATTATGTCACAACCCCTTCATTCACTCGTCATACATCACATCATACAGTGGAATTAAGCGTATAATATTGTTTGGGCGTATAATACTGATAGCAATAATAAAACTACTTTGGCTATATACTAGAAACAACTCCTCAGGATCATTAATATTACATTTATCTAAAATAAATTTCCATTATTGTTTAAAATTTCCTATCTAAACTAAATAATACCATACAATTATAATTCAAGTATTTGCTCTAGATTCATCAGCTACCAACCTTCAACTATGCTTCATGTTCACCAACTTGCCCCAAGAGTCCTGTTCTCCACTATGGCCCCTTCCTGAACTTTTTGGCATGTATGGGATTCAAATTGAATCCCAGAGTAACATGTTAATCTCATATTCAAAGTATATTCAATATATGTTAGTATACCACAATCATGAAAGCAACAAACATAGCATTCAGGATCAACTCAATGATTATCATGTGCAGCAACATAATACATCATAATCACATGTGCAATGTTAACTGTGAAAACACAGGACCCTACAAGTCCCGGATCCACAGTGCTAGGAAAACAACAACTGGACCTCGAACCCAGAATAGTTGAATGCAATTAAACGCATGTCCTAGACACTGATCATAATATTAGTACAAACATGCATATACAGCCATATAAAGCATATGAGATGAAAGTTACTACCTGTTTACTCAATAATAGAATAATGTTCAGGTTCTTTGTCGGGTCCTGGGTACTTGTAAATTCCTATAATTACACAATTGTGACAATATTCAATAATTCCTATCCAAGCATAATAAGAAGGCATGGTTATCATGTAGAATTCATCACAATCTTTAAATGATAAGTGGTATAACATTGACCATCATTTATGTCATTTTAGGACTTTGAATTTTTTTTCAGAATTTTCACCAAACTTTGAAAATTCATAATTAATTGTGCAGATGTCCAAGTAAGGTGGTTCCAAAGGCTATATGACCCTTGATAAGTCTATTTCAAAGGAAAAATATCATGGACAGTAACCATATTCGTATTATTCCAGAATAAACGGAACTTTACTGCTGTACAGAATGGTACTCCAGAATCGTATGTCATTTTAAAAAATTCTTAACTTTATGTACACAATTCCAAAATAAGCAAATGACCTATCAAATTAAAGTTCATTATGTCTACTTTAAATCTAGAAAATATTATAGCCATTGAACACCATTCACTTAACCAAAAACATATTACAAACTGATTGTCTCACCAGAATTCTTTACTAGACAGTTTTGGGATTTTCACAATTTAATCATTATGTTTCCAAAATCATTGTCCAACCTCTATCCTACACAATTTTTCATTTTAAATAATTTGGATGCATCAAAATGGACAAAATCAAATTATTTCCCCATGCCCTGTTCTGACGAAAATATAGCATGAAGAAGACATACATGGTTTTTCTCAATTTCACTTCCATACTCCTTGATTTTAGCCCTAAATGATCTTCTAGCTTATTGTTTAAGCCTTTAACATAACTTAACCCATCTTTGGCCATTTGGACAAAACCTCCCCTTAGGGTTTCATACTTTCAAATCCACAAGAAAACAGGGGGAAGCTATCACAAACCAACAAGTACAAAACACAACAACAAAGCTATATATCACTTACCTTGACTCTTCTTTATGTTTCTTAAAATTTTCGCCTCTTCTTGGCTTACTAGGGTTTACAGCCTCCTTCTTAAAACACCATAGAATAGAGCCTTTTAGAAACTAGAGGTTGTCACTAGAAGAGAGGTAGAAGAGATCAAGTTAATGATATACAAACTTACCTCTTGATCTTTGATTTCTCTCTTACTCTTCTCTAAACTTTTGGTTTCTCTTCTTTCTTTGGTTCTCAATATGTTGGTCAACTTTTAGATATATGGAGAATAGTTTTAATGAATATTAAGCGGCTAAAGTCGGTTGGAAGGGGAAAGACAACATTTGAACATTAAGTTTTACTCATTTACCAATTTGCCATCTAGTTACAATCCAACTAATCTTTAATTCCTTTGACTTTCCTTCCTCATATTTGCTTTCTTTCCTTTGACCACTTGGCCGAAAATCCATGACCCTTGGAAGACTTGATGATCTAATATATATTGACTAAATTACACATGCACATGTATTTTATAAAATATTAAATAAATGTGACATGTGGCACCCATACATACAAGAAGAAGTAATATCTTGAACTTTGACTATGACATATCATAAAGGGTTAAGTATCAATTTTGCCCCTAAAGTACACGCCCAGGAGCAATTTTGCCCCTGAAGGTTTCGGCGTAGCAATGTTGCCCCTCCGTTAACAACCCTAGTTGACCGTTAGGGTTGTTAACGGAGAGGCAACATTGCTACATTTTTATACTTTAGGGGTAAAATTGAAGGTGGAATATCACCTAGAGGGGGGGGGGTGAATAGGTGATTATAAAATTCTTTCGCTTATTGCTCAAGAACACTTAAAACAGAGATAGAGAGAAGAGCAATGAACACAAGAGGTTATGCGGTTCGGTCCAACTCTTGACCTACGTCCGGTCCCGAAACACTGCGGGATTTCACTATCTCTTAACTTGATTACACACTCTGTAACTCTCGAGTAATCCTCTCACTAGGACTTACCCTCTTTACAAGTTGTAACCAAATAACTACGAGACACAATTACACACTCACAGAACGAAGGATAATCCTCTCACTCTTGGACTCACTCCCCCTTACACGTTGTAATTATACACCCACACTTAAGGTTCCACAACCTTAAGATTTTACAACACAATAATCAAATAAGTGTTTTGAAACTCCTCACGAGTAGATGAATGATAAACACTGAAGCTTAGTAATATCTGAAGATATATACAGACTATAGATTGATCGCTTTGAATGCTTTGTCTGTGTATGTGTCTGTTCACACTTGATGAATTCAATCCTTCAGGTATTTATAAGTTGAAGATTGAGGACCGTTGAAGGATTTAAATCAATCCATTTGAATGTTTGAATATGTCCGTTGGGAGTCTTCAAACATCTGCGCCTTCTGTTTAGCCATGATCGAGTGTCCGTTTAATTGGGTCTGCTTTACAGTTGTCACTCATGTGCTCGGATAGCTTAAAATATTGATTCCATGCTTTTGCTGTTATGGGCTAGCCTTAATTGGGTTCAGCGCTTTGTCTCTGTTCTGCGTCTCTCTTGGTGCTTGACAGCTCATCAAAATCAAAATTCAAACTTTGGTTAAACAAATATTGATCCAGATGCTTTAGCTGTATGGGCACATCATGATGAGATTTTCTGTTTCACGATATTCTTAGTGCGCCAGCTTGTCATTGCTTGAAATCTATAAAGTAACATTTTGATCTTTTGAAGATTCACAAGCAAAGATAGTTAGAAACAATTATAATAAGCGGCATAGCATATTCTATAAATCACGAGATCAGCATTCAAGTCAAATGAATATTCTTGGTGTTCTTAAATCTGAACTTGCAACTTTGATTATGAATCGTAAAGCACTTAGAGAGATGATTAATAATATCACGGTTAATATAGAATGATGTATTGGAAGCTAAAATCAATTAAGCGGATTATTTAAAGAGAGTTACGATCAATCCGGTTGTTGTCGAGCTTTACGGTATGGATCTTGTCGGACCATTCTCGAGAACTACTGAAGCCATACTCGAGAATCGCTCTTTAAATCAAATAGAGATTGCGGGAACATCGATCATTCTCGAATTGTTTGCCCACTCTCGAGAACCATTCTCGAGAATTACTTTCTTATTCTCGAGAATCCCTTCAGAACCAGAGAGCACAGAAACGAATAACAGATGAAGCATACGATCATACTCGAGAATTCTTTTTGATTCTCGGGAACCATTCTCGAGAATTAGTTTTCATTCTCGAGAATCACTTCAAAAGCAGAGTATATCAGTGAAGGTCATCGACCATTCTCGAGAATCAATCTTTGATTCTCGAGAACCATTCTCGAGAATTGATTCTCAATTCTCGAGAATCACTCGAGAGACATAGAGTAATATCCTTCTATTTCTGCTTCAAATCTGATCATTCTCGAGAGTGCTTGGTGCATTCTCGAGAATCATTCTCCAGAATGCATTTCTCATTCTCGAGAATTGCTTTTCTTTGTGATTGAATTACGGTTTAGCAACCACTCGAATTCTGGAGAATCCTTGAGATAGTTCTCAAGAATTGATACCTGCACATCACATCGGGAATCAGAAGAGATAGTAAATTTGTCAAAGCTCTCATGCTCATAAATCTCTTCAAGCTTTCTTTCCATTGCAAGAAGAATCAGCCCAAACTTGTTGGATTTCGTTGGTTATCATAGGATGAATGTAGGCTGTTCTTAATCAATGTTGATTGCAACATCCTGAACATACTACCAACTTCAAAACATCATAACTTCTTCAATCTGATTTGTTGTTTGTGAGATACACTCAAATTACCGAAGGTTGTTCAGGACTGTGACGGTGATTTTTGTTCCAACTTGTGAAAATCATATCTCTCTCATCAGGACTCCTTTGGACTTGAAATTGTGTCACAGGTACCTGTTGGATGTTTAGTTTCATATGGCACTGGTTTCATGTTAATCCGATTCCTGGTTTGTGAGATATTGTCAAATTACCAGAGGTCGCCCAAACTGAAAGTGAAACAGAGCTGCTGAAGAATTGCTAAATCCCGACCATTCTCGAGAATCAGAATGGCATTCTTGAGAACCATTCTCGAGAATTGATGTGCCATACTCAATAATTGCTTGCAATTTTCACCTGATCAATACCATTCTCGAGAATTAGAATGTCATACTCGAAATTGCTTCGGAATGAACTTGCGGCTCGTTTTCACTCATTTTAAGTCCGAATTGAGTCGTTCCAACTTCCATATCATCGTGGAGACTTGTAGAATCAATCTAGGAACTTGTATAATGATTTTCTCATTCCATTAAACAAATTCTTCCTTTCTTTCTATCTCTTTTCTTGATCATTCTCCATCATTAAACTTCACATCTACATTAAATGTATGAATTAGTCAAAGTATAATGATAAATGTAGTATGCAAGCTTTTTGCTCTCAAGAATGGCATCTATATAAGACATCATCAAAACTAATCATAACTAACAAAAATTGCTACGTTTTTTTTGGAGAATGTTGCCATGAAGTATAAAAACGTAGGAATGTTGTCCCTCCGTTAACAACCCTAACGTTTGAAGGGTAGGAATATCACCTAGAGGGGGTGAATAGGTGATCTCAAAAACTTTTTGCTAATCACACACAGATGTAAGTAAGACAAAGATAGAAAAGAGAAATAGACACAAGGCTATTTATACTAGTTCGATCTAACACTTCGACCTACGTCCAGTCCCCAAATCCTTTGGGTATTTCACTAATCACAAATGGTTACAATTACACACTCTATACTCGAGATGATCCTAATTCACTAGGACTCACTCCCCCTTACAAGTTGTAATCGTACACCCACACTTAAGGTTCCACAACCTTAAGATTTAACAACTAAACAAATAATGAAATTGTGTTTAAAAACTCCTCACGAGTAGATATTGATGAACACTGAAGTACAATATATCAGAAGATATTAATGAAGTAGTTGAAACAGAAATTGCAATAAGTTCAAAATGAATGCACAGTGTTTCAGTAGGTGAAGGTTTGAATGTTTCTACCTTTTATAGATGACAACAATTAATGCCCGTTGGAAGAAAGGTTAATGAGCCATTGAGAGTAATAAATATATCCGTTGCTCTGTTTCTTCGTAATCTTCCGAGGTTGGTCAATATACTCCGTTGACATTCTTTGTTTGATTTGTCCGTTGAGACTTAGATAGAATATTGACTGGAAATATTTGAAATGCTTTGCAGTTGCTCAGAAGTCCGTATTCTACTTTCGTGCTTCATCTATGTTTTGCATTTAATGCGTCTGACGCAAATTTGCTTTATGGAAATTTGATGATTAAAACATGTTAATCATATCTGAAAAGCACTAGCAAACTGATTAAACTTGGTTAGAAGAAGTATAAATCAATAACATGAAACACCCAAGACATAATCAATGATTTACAGTTTACGACAGCGGAGATTTCAAATGGCAACAGGTATTCTCGAGAATTGTTCATATGATTCTCGAGAATTGTCAAGGAAGAGCTTAATCCAGAAGGTGTCTTGCTGATGCTCAAGAATTACATTTAAGGTTCTCGGGAATTCAATGCACAGAGTATCTCACATATGGAAGGTTTTGAGCATTCTCGAGAATTACTGTGTTTATACTCGAGAATCAAGCTTTAATACAAACTAGAAGTGTGTATTGCAAAAACACTTTCCGTTCATTCTCGAGAATCTAAATATAGATTCTCGAGAACCATTCTCGAGAATTGATTTCCAATTCTCAAGAATTACTTGTGGGAACTTTAACTCAGTGAAGATAAGGTGAGGCATTCGACTATTCTCAAGAATCTTTTCACTGATTCTCGAGAGCCATTCTCGAGAATTGAATTCCAATTCTCGAGAATCACATCAGAAAGATTTATTGTCATGTGATTTCAATGAGGCATTCTCGAGAATTATTTACTCATTCTTGAGAGTCATTCTCGGGAGCCATTTATCAGTTCTGGAGAATCACTTCTGTAATGACCAAAATGTTACAACCATTCTCGAGAATCTCTGATCCATTCTCGAGAATTGCTTCTAGAACAATTAAACATATTTTCAAAACTTAATCCTTTGTTATCATCAAAACATTGGGAGCTAACAACGTTGATGGTTAGTTGACCGTTAACGGAGGGGCAACATTGCTACATTTTTATACTTTAGGAGCAACATTGCTACGCCGAAAACTTCATTGACAAAATTGCTCATCGGCGCGTACTTTAGAGGCAAAATTGATACTTAACCCTATCATAAATTCAATTGATCTTCCTATCTTCCCTATTTGGCCGAATTGGAGTGCATATATGGCTTCTTAAATGCTCTTAAGAAATTTCAAAGGCATTGAATTCATACCCTCTCCTTACTTGGACATGTGGCTAAAAGTTATTACATGATTGAGAGGCTTCAACATTACACTTCTTCACTTTTCGCATATGATCTTCTGCTCTCTCTTGCTCCTTGTCTTGAACGAATTTATGGCTTATGGAAAGAAGCCTATGACTCATCACTCTTATCTTAATTGCACATGCATAGGTGCCTTATTACATAGTCAACTTATTTCCCTAACATGACATGTGGCAATATTTGATGCAAGAAGAAGAAGTAATTAATTATGCTTTGACCTTTGGCATGCTTATTAAATAAAATGCCTTTGGCCTCCTTCCTTCCTCTTCTTGGCCAAAAATAGAGACTAATTGGGCACATGCATATATGTTTAATTAAATATTAAATAAGTGTAACATGTGGCACATTAATTCCCTATACCAAAACTCATTTTTGCACAACAACCCAAAGCTAATAGAATTTTTAACCAGCTTTAAAAATTCATATCTCTTGGTAAAAATATCCAATTGAAGTCATTCCAAAGGCTATGTGACCATTAGGAAGTTTATTTCTAGGAAAAAATAGCTCCCACAGTCAATCATATATAAACTATTCCAGAATAAATATTTAATATACATTGGTCCAAAAAACATTTTAGATTTCAAGGCCAACTTTAAAAATTCATAACTCAATGTGTACAGGTCCAATTGGCCTATATGGCATATCAAATTAAAGATTGCCATGTCTACTTTGATTCTAAAAAGTTTCATAATCATTGGATATCATTTGCTTAGTCAAAGGTACATCACAAGATGACTACCTCCCTATAAGCCTTAATCTGCAAGCAACATGGGAAATTCCCTTCATAATATTTGTCACACTTCCTGAACTGAGCTTAATCATCTACCTAATACATACTTATCCTCAAGTCTTTAGACCCAAAATTCATGATATTACACATTACATCAAGTTCATCAATCATATAAGACCATATGTCCTATTTTTTCATGTGAGTTTATAAAGAACTTGACAAAAAAAATGAATATAAAATTAATGAATATAAAGAACTTGATCTAAGTATTTTCCTATACACAAACTTATTTAACATAGTGGCCTTTTAAATCAATAAGACGACCTTTACTTGCATAAGTGTGTGTATGTATGTGTATATATATATTGTACATTCTTAATTAGAACACTGGAAACTCGACCAGATAACTGTTACTTGCATGTGCGCGCACACATGTGTATGTCTGTGTGTGTCGTGCACACATTCATATATAAAGATGTAAGTAAAAGATATATCTTGTTGGTTTTAAAGGCTATTATATATATACAAATATAATAATTAGAATATTTAAAACTCAACAAGATATCCTTTACAATATGTTCGTGCGCACACAAAATTAAGATGTAAATAATGTGTATCTTGTGAATCATTCAAATTGAACCTAATAATTATTATTGAAAACTTTTTTATTCATCACCAACGTATTCAATATACCGATTACTTGCATCACGCATCTTTAGTATGTATATATGCATGCAAGTCACACTAAAAGAAATAATTAATTAGCATCGAATTCCGACACTAAATTGACATAGCGACTCGCTAATGAATTAGTGATAATTTATTTGACGATAGGATTATCCAGTTTTATCCCTAAATTCTGTCGCTAATTTATTGTTTTATTTTTGTAGTGTAAATAGTGTAACATCCTGAATTTTCAATCCCGAAACTTAGCTTATATATTGTGAGGTGTTTTATGTGAGGAATGAGTATAAGGATATTCAGATTTTCTTTAAAATTTATCAAAATTTAGTAACATTTCGAACATTATTTTCGATATTATTTTGAAAAAAAAAAAAAACATTTTGTAGGTATACATGTGTTTTCTCTCTTAATTAATTCATTTAATCTCGTTCTGTTGACACCATTAACCATGTAAATATTACCATTGTTAGCCTCTGCATAGAAGCTAATAGCACTAACAGAGTAAGGTTAAATTATTTAATTAAGAGGAAAAAACACACAGAAAATAAATTAAAAATTTAGTGAAAAGGATATTGTTTGTACAGAGCATTTCCTCCTCTTTCTCCCCCTTTTCCTTTTTCCAACAACGATCCAAACACGGATTACGATCACATGCTGCTTTCCGCTTGAACTTCGTTATTTGTGTTGAAGTGCTGGTGGTTCCAAGTTGCATATCAAGATTCAGTGGGGACCACCACCCACATGCTCAATAAATACATACTTCCCTAAAAGCAAAGGCATTTCCCTTCACCTTTTATCATCAATTGATATATGAGAGAACGAAAAGAAAAAAAAAAAAAATTTTAAAATTGTAGAATTTTAAATCAGATATTTTCCATAAAATGAGTTGTAAATTGTTTATCAAATCTTGTTATTATTTTTATTAATTGTTGATAATAAATTTGATTTAAGATTTTGTAATTTTGAAGTTTTTTTTCCTATCATTTTTCCTTGAACATTCGGTAGGTATATGTTATTTACAACAACATTGAGATCCTGTTCTTGTCCCATGTGGTCCCCCTTTTAATTCTTTGCACTTTATTAAAATATCTATTTTTTTCTTAGAGCATCCATTATCCTAGACATACTTCTTTTCATCTATAAAGATTTATGGGGGTGTATACAAATTGACTTTGGGGTAAAATTGGAAGAGGATAGGGAAGAGGAAGGAGGGTACGTTTTGGAGTGTGAGTGAAGAGAGAAAAGATGAGACAAGGGTAAAATGGGAAGGAAATAAAACGGGGGCATGTGAGGTCTTTTTACACCTTGGACTTTTACTATAAATAGGGCCTTTGACTCTTCATATTTTCTCACACCAAGATAGCAAGTAGCATCTGATTCTAAGAGTGAAATAGTGAGTGAGAGTGCTGGGAGAAAGGAGGAGAAAGTTCTTAAGTTATTCTCACTTCTGAAACTTTTGAGTTTTTAGTTAAATTGTTGTTTTAATATTTGATCTTCTAAAATTATTTAGATTTCATGTTTTCTGAGTTTAAAAATGAGTTTGTTTCGAAAAAAATGATGGGGAAGGGTTGGAGCAAAAATTTTGGAGTTGAGAGTCGAAGTAACGAAGTCACTTGTAAAATTTTGTCGTGCCGACTTCTGGGTCGGTAGTAAAAACTGGTATCTTATGCCGAAAATGATGTTCTAAAATTCTGATAAAATTGTTCAAAGTAGACATATAGAGCTTTCCAAATATACCTATAGCATGTTATTTTGAGTTTTGTGCTAGGAGATAACAATTCTGCAAAATGGGCTACGGAAAATTCTGGGCAGAGGTTGAAAACCTTAAACCTGGGAATGAATCAGGGAATTTGGGCATAAATGAGTATTTTTACTTGAAACTAGACACCCTAAATATTCCGATGAATTTTACGGATCCCCGTTTCAATTTTTTTAGAATTAATTAGGATTTTTCAAAGTTAGGCGAAAAATCAGTCCAAATGTTGTCAAACAGCGTTTTTTTTTAACGAAATTTAAGGGGAAATAATGAAAACATAAGTACACCAGGGGTAAAATGGTCATTTGTGACTAAGATATGGATTAGAATATTATTTATGAATTAATCAATGCGATATTACCCTTATAGGATATCTACGTGATCGCATTCCGACCGTCAAACATACCGTAAGCACTAGAAGGTATTCGATACGCTTTAACTTATGATGCTTATTGTATACTTACATGTGATAGATAACTTTACATGTGATCTGTACTGTTGATATATTAATCTTACATCTGCTACGTACTTATGTGTTGATTAATGCTGTAATGTCTTACATATATTGTTTGCATAAGCATGAGGTTAACTGCTACGAGGTCCGATGGGCTTGGACCCCTTACCTAACGAGGGAAAGCAGACCGAGGACAAGGGTAAAGAACCAGCGTGAGGATCAGACGGAGAAACATTATTTTGACATGTACTTTATTAAATACTTGGATGTATGTACTGCCGTATGAACAATTAGATACACCGAAATCAATGTTAATCAGTTACTCTCTATTTTAAATCTTTCCGACGCTCAACTCTGATCAAAATACAAAATTCGGCTTTTCAAAAATGGGGTATTACAATGGCCATGAATGGTTCCAAGTTCTTCTGATTTGATAAAAATCTGGCCCAGAAAAATATAAATTAACCCTAGAAAAATCAAGTCTAAAAAATTTTCCGTTTTGTGTGTGTGTGTCATGTGTGTTTTCCATTAACATTAGGTGAATGATCCCGTTCATAGTAAACAGAGTCTGAGAAGAATGGAGAGCCATTAGTCCTACTATCAGCTTCTGCATAATGCCTCTTGCTGTATTTTTTATATATTATTCATCTAGTCCTTCATAGAAGACTTAATTAACTGATTTAATTAGATTAAGAATTTAGTTAAATTAGTTAATATATTTTTTTTCCCTAAAACACCCTAATCTTCCTTAATATCTCTCCCTTTCTTATGCTTAATTATTGTTGAGAGTATGTCCATAATGCTAATTTGAAAAAAAATTGATAAATATGTGAAATAGGTTATAGATTTAGAATTGATACCAACTCTTCAATTAGATCCTACGTAAAGGATCAAAAGAGTAATATTTATGGATGATATGGTGATTAATCAGGTTTCGTATGAATTGAATTGTACGCCGTGAACAGCTACATTTGAATATCACTCAAATTCAGTATCTGACAATAGAATCAGCTGCTTGGATCTGCTTGTATATATGCCCAGTTGGTAAGGAACAAATGGGTTAATTGGTAATGATAGTGAAGAGAAATCTACATGCCTTTTGGTACGACAAGGCAAATGTCATGTTTGGTTCTTCTTGCCAAGATTTGTGTGTATATATTTTGTGGTTAAGATTAATAATGAGTGTTCCTTTTCATCTTAATTTGATGCATGGCTAATGATTTTCCACAACTACATAAAACGACAATTGTAACGCTTAACGTTTTTTTAGTTTGAAGCGTTTCTCAAACACTACGTTCTCAAGTGTTATACATTTTGTTATGAGTAGCGCTTTGTGAAGTGCTACAGAAGATGGAGGCAGTTGTAGCGCTTCTTAAAAAAACATGCCACAACTCCAAAATTTTAATTTAGGTTAATACAATTTTTGGTTTATCGTATTTATCTTCGTTTTATTGTTGGTTTCTCAAGTTTCATTTCGTCTTAGACATCGGTTCCTATAATGTAATAAAATTGTGGACCATTTTACTCATTGAGAGACTAAAATTTATAGTTTGAAATTTCAGAAACCAAAATGAAAATAAAGCCATTGAGAGACCAAAGATTGTATTAACTCAATTTTTAAATAAGAAAATATATAGATAGGCCATCTTAATTTCATGGCTATTGATTGATCCATGCATCACTATTATATATTTTTCTATATTTAACGGATATTTTTACCCATATTTAACGGTCAAACTGTTTAATATCCGGGTGTTAAATATTTATATTTAATGGTTTTTAACCATTAAGTATTGGGTAATATAATTAATTGTTTTTCAATACAACCATTATTTATAAGGTACTATATTTGACGGTTATAAGACAATGACTGTTAAATATAGTATGATCTATATTTAACGTTTTTTTTACTAATAAACGTGAAATATTTTGTACAATACTTAACAGTTGAAATAATGAACTGTAAAGTATTTATCACCAGAGATAGCGGTTTGTTTGTCCAATACTTAACAAACAACAACTTTAATAATAACAAACACTTAAACTTAGTGACAAAACCCTATACACATACAAAAACGCTTAAAAAATAATCTTTACATGCTATTGAAAAAACGAGCTCAAAAACCATTAGTAGGAGAAACTAAACTGGACTCACCTTTAGTAAGAAGATAAGAGCTCAAACACCAAACCCATGAATCCCAGAAGAAGAAACCAACCTAGACGCCACTAGTAAGAGCACTCACCAACCTAGAAAAACTCAAGAACCCACAATACCCACGAAAACAATGAACCCACAAACGGTGATCGATGAATAAGAGCCATGGAGGAGAAGGGAGTAAAATTATCAAGGGAGTGATGCGGAGGAGAGTAAAATGGTGGTGGAGAAGCCAGAATTGAGTCGTCGGAGGTGTTAAGAGTGAGCTTTCTGTAACTTGTAACTTTTTCAAATGTCAAACACAAATAGGTCTAGAGGGTGTTTTTAAAAGGGTATACTTAACTGTTATAATTAAACAACAATTAAATATATTATAGTTTACAGTTATAATTGAAAAAGTGTTAAATATATATGATCTATATTTGACGGTTGTTCACAAACAACAGTCATTTAAATTATACCATTTTTTTCTAAAAAATTAAACTAATATATCATACTTGCAGTATAAAACCGTTAAATATTCTCTTCAATACTTAACAATTGTTTGAAAAAACTAATATGTATTTCATTCCCGTAACTCCACGTCTGCACATATTTCTCAGTTTCACTAAAACTATTAAGTATGAGGTGTCAAATATAGACAAATCTATAGTAGTGATAGCCATGTAAGATTCTGCTTTTAAGTTGGATTTCACTAATATTACTGAAAAGAGCCTAGAACATTTCACATGATATTACCTTAGAAGTGTGATTATTTCATTAATGCATTTCACATGGTCTTCGTGGTCCCAAAATTGTAACAATCTCTTTGGTCAATCTGGTCTGAACCCTAACTTTTCCTAGCTAGCTCGGAGGTGCCTGCCAATGCTAGGTGCTATACGGTTGCCTGCCAATGCTTGGTGCAAGCGATTAGTGGTAGGGTTCGGGGGCAGCGCCCCCGAATTTTTTTTTAAGGACAGTTTTAAACGCATGCATGAGTTAAACCAATAATCATTTATCCGATTGCGCAACTTATCTTTAACAAAAGTCATTGGAGAAAAAACCTCCGCCAACACTCCGTTCTTCCTAGGAACGAACAGTGCCAACTTTATCAACAAATAAACCATTGGATAAACAATATCCTTTCTCTTCTCAACCATCTTCAAAGCAAGGTCAGAAATTGTTTGCAAATTGACAAAATCAGAATCAGCCCTCACATCAACAATAAAATTACCAAGACTTGAAGACAGAAAAGGAATATCTACAAGCTCATCAAACTCCAAAGAATAGAATCTAGCAAACTCAATCAACTTGAGTTGTTTGGTTTAGGTATAAGGAGATCATTTAGGTATGCATAATTTTTTTAAATTTATCTATATTATTATTATATATATATATATATATATATATATATTAAAAACTTTTTAAAAAAAACTTAACATTTTATGCACGCACTTGCGTGCACCTGCGTAGGCGCAGGTCCGCCACTGCTATACGGTGTTAGTTTAATATTTGCTCAAATTGATTGGTTTCTTCTCTTTGGTTCTCCTCCATCGCGAAACCAAAGGCCGTTGGGAATTAAATTAATTTTAAGATTTTAAATTTTTAACTTTAAACTAATTAACGCTCCTGAAGTTTTCATTAATTATTAATTCTCCACTCATTTTGGCTTTACCCTAAATATATTAAGCTCTTCAATGTAGCTCTACTATGCCTATAATTAAGGCGCACAATCAGG
Source organism: Acacia melanoxylon (assembly GCA_019022615.1). Classification (NCBI taxonomy): domain Eukaryota; kingdom Viridiplantae; phylum Streptophyta; class Magnoliopsida; order Fabales; family Fabaceae; genus Acacia; species Acacia melanoxylon. Next base: position 5,036,531 of record JAFJYJ010000030.1, on the reverse strand, counting down.
TTTACTGCCAAAGCACTCAAACAATACAATGTGTGTGTGACAGCTTTGGGTGAATTAGGACCAATGAGTTTGGAATCCTATAATTTCCATCCGCATAATTGATGATAGTGGAGTTAATCAGACCATATTATCTTATTAAAAAAAGAAAAAAAAAATGTTGTACGTTAATACAACCAGACGAAGGAGGAAGATCACCAAATTTAATAGTAATTAATTAAAATAGAATATCTTAATTTTTTTTTTCCCCCTGGAAAGGAGAAGAGTCCAAAAAACATAGAGGTGGGAATATGCTAGGATAGGCTTTATCTATGTAGGCCTGAGCCTGCGACATATATTTAAAGTTTGAGCCTGAGTATGAGACTATATATAAACTTTATGGTATAGGAATGGGCTTTTGAAAGGCTAAGAATGCCTAAAGCCTTTTTAAAGACCTACTTAAAGTGTATGCATTTACATAGGCTTAGGATTAATATATGCCTCAAAATTCATACCTTTAAACCTATTTACAATTATACGTCATGTCTTGCCTAAGATTTATTTTCGTTGTAATATAAGTGCTTAATGCTTAGTGACTAATGACATATATTTTCAAAAATCAACTGAACATAACAAGTAGCATGTAAAATCGGGTTTTACCTCTCTTGCTTTCCTACATAATTTGGGACAAACTTCTCCTACTACGATTAAAATATTTCATTTGCCACTAAAATAAACTTATAGTAATTATTGTGCTTTAGCAAACAACACAAATCAGGATAGAGGAAATGAGAATAACGTCAGCATGTGAAACTTACGATTAAGGCTAAGTTGGTAATTTTATATATAATTTATAAAATCATTTAGATTTTACTATATATAATTATATAATAGAGTACATTTAAAAAAATGGGCTAGGCCTTTAGGCTATACCTTATGATAATATGTCTGGTCTATTTATCTAAATAGGCTTTTTACTTTTTGCCAAGGTTTTGAAACCTAAACCAGCCCTATTGATTCGGACTAGAAACCGGTGAACCATTCAGAAAACAAGTCCCGGGTAGCAGTTAAACTAGATACAGAGGCGACTCAGAGACAACTCAGCCAACTCGGCGTGATCCGGCTATGTTAAGTGACACCAAGTTGCCATTTTAATTTTTCTTCATCTCCACTGACGAAACAACGGGTTTTGTTCCTTTTGTTTTTTTTTTTTTTTTTTTTTTTTTTTTTTTTTTTTAAAAAAACATTGACTAATCTATCGCAATCAGGAGGCGATGAAATCAAATGGGATATTCAAAGGAATTCAAATAGTCAAATGTCTTATAAACCAAAATCGAACCCTCTGTCAATCCTTGTCCTTCCAACTTAATTTGTCCAAAATATCTTTCTTCATCCATGGTGCCAAGTTTCAGGAGGTCCGGCAAGCCATAGACGTCGTCGTTTGGTGGTGAAAGGTTGTTGTTTTGCTTCATTCTTTAGTTCCGATCTTGGTAGCTAGTTCTATAGTTTTCAAGTTCATTTTTTGGTTCTTGACTTCTATAACATCCCAAATTTTGGGATTTTACAAGTTTGAACGATATATGGAGATTAATTATGAAATTTGGCCAGGAATAGTTATAATGTTAATTATTGGAAATTAAGGCCTACTTTTTCCTTAATTAATTTATTTTGGAAAAAAGAATAAATTCAAGTAAGGAATAACTTAGGCCTAAAATAATTATGGAATTAATATTTTATGGCCTAGAGGAATTAAGGATTAATTTATTTTCCATAATTGTAATTACATGAGTAATGACCCATGAATAAGATAAGACCCAACTCATTGTCTCATTTATTCAAGGGTTAAGGTGCAGATTTGCCAACAAACTATTACCTAAGGAGCATCTGGCACAAAAAACAATTGAAGGGACCAAATTGACCGAAGAACTATTAAAAAGTGAAAAAAAAACCAAAGAACTATTAAAAAGTGAAAAAAATATATCAAAGAACTATTTAAAAAAACAATTATCACTATTACGTTAAAATATGAGGCACTGGCGTAGGACGGTAGCAGAAATGCTGGAGAAAAGAGCGGTTAAGCCTTCTTGTTGGATAAGGCAAACACCAACAGATATGGGACCCATGTGAGCAGGCGTTGTAGCAGCGGCGATTGCTGTTTGTGGCATCGGAGGCACGCAACCAGGGTGCGGGCGCGTGCCAATCGAAAGCTGTGGACTGCTGGATGAGTTCAAGAGGGTGAGTGGAACACCCAGCAACAATGGAAGCTTTGGAGACACCGACGTCGCTGACACTGTGAAAGTCAATGGAAGACGGAGACACCAAGACAGTGACGGAGTAATAGTTTGTTAGCGAATCTGCTCAAAATTGTGTTTTTTTTTCACTTTTTAATAGTTCGTTGACCAATTTGGTCCCTTCAATTATTTTTTGTGCCAGACGCTCCTTGGGTAATAGTTCGTTGGCAAATATGCACCTTAACCCTTTATTCAACTAGCCAAACCATTTGAATTGCTCCAGCCCACGTAAACCATACAGTCCATAAACCTATTAGAACACCCAACCTATTATCCTATAATATTCAATATAACTCAAACACTAAGCGCAGCAGAGAGAGAAAGCTGACAACAAAATCCATTAGCCTTACTTCTTTAGTGTGATTATCTTACTCTCTGCACACGCAAGGTCAGCGGTGTCATTCTTATCAGATACCCCCACCATACATTTTGAACTCAACGCCATTTACCTCTGAATATTTCTAGTCAGACTAGACCGTGCATCCTTATTTAAATGTTGATCCTTGATCTTCATTTATTCACTTTGCTTAGCTCAAGTGAAATTGAGAGCAAGAGGGAACTAAGAATGAGAAACGAAGGAGAGAGAGAGAGAGTTCAAGCATCGTTACACTATTCTTGGTCCGGAAAAACAGAGGTTGGTACAATGTTGAGAAGTAGCAAGCCTTGGCATATCTAAAAGACTAATGAGGTAAGCCATTAAGCTAAATATATCTACTACTACCTATGTGTGTGTATATATATATGTATGTATGTATGTATGTATGTATGTATGTATGTATTTATATATATATACATGTGTGTGTGTGTGTGTATTAATGTATGTATGAAAACTAAGGAGAGGAAAAGTCACTATATTGATATATTATGTGTGTGTGTGTGTGTGTTGCTGCTTTGGGAAAAAGGAATGAGAAAGCTGTTGCCATAAGTTTATATAAAGATATATCATTGCTCTATATAAGAAAGAGTACAAGAACTTGACTGTCATATATATGTTGATATTGCCGTGATCATGGAAAAGGAATGAGGGAAGTTGTTGTTATATGTTATATAAATAGGTTCGCTGTTATTCCTCATACCTCGACCCCGACAATATCCCTTAACCCTTCTATCTCCCACTCTCATCTACCCTATACACGCTATCATGACCTCGACAATCACCCTTAAACCGTCACCTCAACCTAATCACTCAACCTCAATCTCGGCAATTACTCTATTAACTTATTACCTCAACCCATACACCATACCTTGATCCCGGCAATCACCCTTAAAATGTCACCTCAACCCAAACACTCAACCTCAATTGCAGCAACCACTCTATTAACTCATTACCTCAGCCCATACACTCAATCCTAATCCAGGAAACCACTCTATTAACTCATTACCTCAACCCATACACTCAATCCCAATCCCGAAAACCTTAACCTATCCATCCCTCACTCGCATCTACACCATATCTCAATCCCAGCAACCTTCCTTAACCCGTCACCACCTTAACCCATACACTATATCTTGAACCCGACAAGCTCTTAAGCCATCACTACCCTCACCTATCTATCTCTCACTCTCATCTACACCATATCCCGAACTTGACAAACCTTAACCCAACCATTTCCCACCCCATCTACACTATATCTCGAACCCGGCAACCTCAATCTCAATAACCACTCTTAACTCATTACCTCAGCCCATCTCAATCTCAGCAACCATCTTAACTCATCACTTCAGCCCATACGCTCAATCTCAATCCCGGCAACCACTCTTAACTCATCACCTCCTTAGCCCATATACCATATCTCGAACCCAGCATCCAAGGGGTTTGAAATACGTTTATGTACATATGAACGACTTTGTTTAATAAAGGGAATATTAGGGGTTGATAACCACTTTTAATCCTCTAAAAATATTGCGCGTAGTTGGTTACTTTGCGACGCAAGAAGTGATTAATGACAATGATAAACGTTTATAGGCATACCTTGACACATTTACTGATCCCAGCACCTTTGGACGAATTAAGGATTCAAGCTTGAGGTAGGTAACTATTATCTTATTAGCTTGTATGTATGTATTCATGTATGACTAACTATGTTTGCTAGATAATTTGCATATGTGTATCCTAGCTATGGATTGGGACTTCGTGTCCTAAAATAGGGCTGCGTGTCTTAAGAAAGGGCTGTGTGTCCTAAAATAAGGCTGCATGTCCTAAAGGGTTGCAATCCTTGGCCAATAACTATGTTTACGGTGTGACTTGTTTACTATGAATTACTCTATGGACATGTGATATGTTGTCATTTATATTTCATACTTGCATATAAGATTAACTGTTACCATAAAAGGGAGATGCAAACCGTAGCGATACACCCAAAATACTCTACTATAAAAGGGAGATGAAACCATCCGAGGATAAGGAAAGGGTAGAAGCTTGAGTAGAGCCATCAAGCCTGTCCTATTTACAAAATAGGTTGGGTTAAACTTTATGTTGGTTAGGTCGTAGGTCCCAATTAAGGGCCTAACATATTTTCATCCCTAAATAAACTAAACATATATGTATACAAGTATACTTATTATAATTTTCATACCCCCAGTAATTACGACATTTATCAGAGTAATACAGTGAATTTTAGTGAGCAACATAGGTTGGAATAGTATACTGATAATCTAAACATTGTTGGTAATGTAGAGGAATTCATACAGAGTTCATCATATAGTGAACTTTTACATCAGTGCTAAAATATACAATATTGAAAGAAAAGTAGCTAAGTAAAACAAAAATTCTATAACTCTAAATAATATTCAAATGACAGCCTTAGTAATCTGCACTCGCTACCTTTGCTTTAAAACCTTGTTCGCTACTATGACCATGTCCGGATCCTAAACCCTTGGAAACACCTGGGATTCAATTTGAATCCTAAGTAACCATTAATCTCACAGACAAGGTATAAGCAGTATATGAAAGTCAATCAAGACAAACAGTCTACAAAGCATAAAGCATTCAAAACACATAATGAAGATCATATATAGCCAAACCATCATATATGTATCACACAACCATAGAGCTAGATTTACTAAGTTAGCATGTACCGAAAATCCTCCTGTACGCCGGAGTTCTCAATCAGGATACCCAACTAAAACTAATCAACTGGGAACTTCCAAAAAATTTCCTATACGTCAAGTTCTTAATCGAAAGTACCCCAAGTCACATGAATGCAAGTAAGTTAGCCACCTAAGGACTACCATCCAATAGGTCCTATACCTAGTTCTAGCCACCAGAAAGGTACTCTATGGTCAACCCTTCCACTTAACCGAGTCGCGAGTGGTGGTGGTCCCACACCGGATGGGACATTCATACTATGTTTCAAACAAACATACATAACTATATAGAGTATATGAGATTAGAGTTACTACCTGATTGCGTTATTCGAGTTGATTTTAAGAACATCGCTTGTTTCAAGTAATTATGGGTTCCAATAAGAACACGTTGTAGACAATGGTCAATACTCACTTCAACTTTAGACATTTTAAATGTCATCTAGTACAATGTAACTAATATGAAACTACTAGACTTAGGGTATGTCCAAGATTCCATTGTTCTCTCGTTTTCACACATTTGCCCCAATATTCTAGAATTTGTACTATAACTTTGAAAAATCATATCTTCTAGTAAAAATGTCTAAATAAGGTGATTATAAAGACTATGGACTCCTTATTAAGTATAGTTTTAGGAAAAAAAAATAGTTCCAGAAGCCAACCACAAGCATATTATTCCCAATTTGATAAAATAGTGACCTTTGTCCAAATTTCATCCCAAAATTATAGGTAATTTGTCAAAGATTCATAACTTAGCGTAATCAAGTCCAAATTCGACAAATGACCTATAACATTAAAGCTCATTATGTCTAATTTTAACCCTAAAAAATTCTATTCAAATTGAACATCATTTACAGCCCCAAAAATGCATCACAAACTTGCTGGCTGTACAGGATTTTCAAGGTAGTTCTCGGGTTTCAGTTCAATTAAATCCTAGAGCTTCCAAAATTCCTACTGAACCTCTATCCTACACAATTTTTAGTTTTGAACACAATGGAACCATAAAATTGGCTGAAGTCTCACTCCCCTGTTTGTCTTGCCCCTGACTAAACCTCGTGTCCTTTATGCCAAAGTTCATTTTGTCAATTTCACTTCACAAACATCTTACTTTTGGTTCTTAAACACATTTTATCTTGTTATTTAGACCATATACATATGTTAAAATACATTGGGCAATCAAACAGAGCCTCCCCCTAAGGTTTCAATCAACCAACTTCACAAAAAACTAGAGAAATCACCATTAAGCTTTAGTATACAACTAGTAAGCTTAGAATTGCTTACCTTAATCGTTGTTCAGAAGATTTTGCAAGATTTCTCTCTCCATTAGCTGATCAAAATTTCAGAAAGACCTTAAAACCATTGAACAAAAGAGCTTTTCATGATTAGGGAGTATAAGAAGTGAAGGACTAGCATATTTTTCTCTTCCTCCTTGAAGTTTCGGTTCTTGAGATTGAGAGCTGATGAGAGATGAATGAACATAAGAATGAAGAAGATAATGGCTGATTATAATGGTCAAAGTCGATTTGAGGGACAAAATGACCAAATTTTCCTTCAATTGTCACGTAATTACGAAATGTGCCATTAGTTATAATTCAATTGAATTTCAAATTTTCCTTTTGCAATCCAACTTGCCAAAATTCTTGGGCCATTTTTTAAGAATATTTTGACCCATTTTAAAAGCTCATATCCCATGATCATGTTCCCATAAAGTTTAAATGATTATGAGACATATTGCACAATTTCGTAAAATTTGCAATTTCAACCTTCCTTCAATTTTCTCATAATTTTTAATAATACTCACACAACTTCTTTTCATTCCTTTTTGGTCAAATTATATACACTAAAATGGAACAAGGAAGTATTAATTCCATATGTCCAATTGATGCTAACATATGTCTCAAAGTTTCCGGTTTTGACGAAATTGGGTATTTCGGGTAAAATTGACCTTTTGTCAAAATTTCAATATTTCATTTCTCCAAATGCATGTACATCATACATGGAGTTTGTCAGAGAAATTTTTAGGATATTACATTTCTCCCCCCATTAAATAAATTTTGTCCTCGAAATTTGTTACATATTCTGGCCCATAAACTTTGGATAATGCTTTCTCATATCTTCCTCTACTTCCCAGGTTGCTTCCCTATATAATAACCCTTCCAGATCACTTTCACAAATGGAATACTTCTGTGTCTGAGCTACTTCTCTTGATGATCAATGATTCGCTTAGGCTCAACCACATAAGCATGGTCATCTTGTACTTCAATATCTTTGTACTTGATGATATGTTCAAGGTCTGGTTGATACTTTTTCGATTAGAAAACATGGAATACATCATGGATTCTGCTCAGATTTGGGGGTAATGTTAGTTGATAAGCTATTAGCCCAAGCTTTGTCAAAATTTTAAATGGACCAATGTAATGAGGACTTAACTTCTTCCTCTTGATTGCTCTGCTAATTCCTATAACTAGAGATATTTTTCAGGAAAACATAATCTCCAACTTCAAACTCTAGAGGCCTCCTCCTTTTTTCAACATAGCTTTTATGTCGACTCTATGCTACTAGGAGCCTCTTTTTGATTAGTGTAATTTGTTCTTAGGTTTGTTCAACAAGATCCGGCCCATATAACTTCCTCTCGAACAACTCTGTCCAACATAATGAGGAATGACATTTCCTCTTATACGGTTTCATAGGGAGCCATTTGAATGCCCGCATGATAACTATTGTTGTAAGCAAACTCAAGAAGTGGAAGGTAACGATCCCAATTTCCTTTAAAGTCCAATAAACAAACTCTCAGCATATCTTCTAGTGTCTATATAGTTCTTTCTGTTTGTTCATCCGTATGAGGATGATAGGCCATACTGAACCTCAACTTTGTACCCAAAGCTTCATGTAAAGCTTGCCAAAAGTGAGAAGTAAAACATAGATCTATAACTGAGATAATACTCTTCGGTACACTATAAAGTCTTATTATCTCCTTTATATAAATTTCTACTAGCTTCTTAGGAGAATAGTTAACACTGATGGAAATGAAATATGCCGACTTAGTGAGACGATCGACAATCATGTAGATCGCATCATAGTTCTTGATCTTGGGTAATCCCGCTACTAGATCCATGGCACGCTTTCCCATTTCCACTAAACATGCTTGTTATTGCTCATTATTGCTTTCAATGCTTCTAAACATGCTTGTTAGTGAGTTTTAGATTATTAGTGAAAAGATTTTGTGCAAATCCTCAAAAAGCAAAGATTGTGTTAGAACATTAAATACGTAGCAGAAAACAGAGCACACACACGAAATGTAATTCAGAGTATGTCAAATTATCATGGTCTTAGACTCCCATTTTGACGAAAGCGATAGCGACTCTTCCTTAGTAAACTATAGACTAAAGGCATGTCATATGAAGATTGTCGACAGTGATACGAAAGCGATATATCCTCAAATCTTCCAACAACTTTGGTTTGTGCCTAACGGAAAAATTCTGAGTTTAACGGAAAGTTTAAAGTTTCTTAACAGATAGTTTAAAGCTTCAACATTGACCATTAATGGAGATCAACTATAAATACAAAGAGCATTCAATTTAGAGCTACCAACAACGAATGAACAAATTTATTACTCATTCATTGTTATCAATACTCTGTGAAATATCATTTGATATTCAATTCTTCAGTGATCATATATCTACTCCGTGAGAAAGTTATCATTCAATTGATTGTTGTAAAATCTCAAGGTAGTGAGACCTTGAGTTTGGTTGTACGATTAAAGTTGTAAGGATGAGTGAGTCTTGATGAGGATTACTTTGAACTTATTGTAAAATTTTAGAGAAACTTTGAGGATGGATGTAGGTCACAAGATTAAGGCCGAACCAGTATAATTCTTTGTGCACACTTCGATAATATCTCTTTAACTCTACCTTTGCAATTTAACTATTTGTTAAGATCGTTATAATTTTGATGACTCACCCAATTAACCTCCCTCTTGGGTGATTCACTATGACTAACACAAATTAATTTAGGAGACTTATACTACATGATTAGTCCATTTTCATTTCACAAAGTTTTCCAAACATAAGGGGGAGAAATTGAATAGTTGGAAAAGAGAGCAAAATGAATGCATTATTACCATCAAGTATAGATTCTTGAATATAGCAGTATGAACTAGAAGTTCATCAGGTTTTGCATTAATGAAATATTGCATAATATCTTCGAAATGGAATTACTGACTTAAATAAGAATTACTAAATCTCATATTCCAACTGAGAATGATCCAATAAGTATAAATAAGGAGGAAGGAGAAAATAGTCAAGATGGTCATAATGAGGAGGCAAGTACTCTAAAAGAGGTCAAAACATAGCTAATTGAAAACCCTGAAAAGAGGTTCAGGTACCAAAAAGCAATAAAGAAATCTCAATGAATTATGTCATAGGAAAAATGAAACCAAACAGATTAAGCTGTCGACAAGGGTCTTTATAATAATTTCACGTGATCAAGTAAGGATATTATGCATAAATCTATCTTGCGAGTTGGGCATAATGGTTATTGGCCAAAAGGAAAGGGAAAGGGAAAGGACACAATGGAAATAGGATTGCATTATTTTAATATGTAAAAATTACAGACCTGCAGTCCCAACTAAAATATGAAATATATAAATATTGAAGTGAAACTAAAGGTTTTGACAAATAGCAATGAAGCATATTCTTTTGTGGTAGATACAATAATTTTGCATTATTACTATCCTGGCAATATTTAAAAATAAAAATTATGTGTATGTTAGATGTTGTTATATATATGGCCTATATATATGTTTCATTAAATAGTAAAATTTATATGAGAATCTTGGAAGGATCTAAGATGTCAGAAGCATATACAAGAAAATCATTCTATATATAACATATTGTGCAAGTTTGAAAATAATTCAAGTCTACATAATTAATTGAAAAGGTATATTAGAAAATGAGTAACTTTACATTTCACTTGATTTGTTGATCTAGTTATTGAATGCCTTAATGATTTCAAAATCACATATTCTTGCTATGATTATTTTGTTTGCAAAATATATTGAATATAGTAGATTAGAAGTACCATATATTTTATTCATACTCAAATAATGTTAATATTGCATTTATTACTTTTTGCTGGTAAAACTTAGTTCCTACAGGTACACTACAGATACTATGAAATTGATATTTGGTGTGGTAGTTCTATGAAACTATTACATGAGAACATTTTCTTGAAAACAAGTTGAACATGTTGGTGGTTTTCAATAAGTTTAAATGAGAACATTTAATGAAGCACAATATTTATTTATGGACATCCAAGGGAAAGTGTTATAAATATTGCCATATTTAGGTGGATGTCCATAGCCTTCCAAGAGTATCTTTTGAGGTTCGTCAATTAAATCAATATAACCTACAAATGAACAGCCTCTTCAAAGTTTCTTATGATTAATAGACATGACCTCTTAATATAACATACTTCACAATAATGTAGATTTATTCTCTTGTGTAGCTGTTGAAATGTAATTTAAAGATTTGTGGCCTATAAATATTGGACTTGTATCAAGTGATAGTAAGCATATAAATGTATAAGATATCATTCCCTCTTTCTCTTGAACTCTCTTGTCTCTCTTCATCTCTCTCATCTCAATCTCTGATATTTTCCTTGTTTTCATAACATAGCTAATTTAAGATGAAAATTGGCAAAAATCAAAGGGTAAAAGACATTTAAATACCACTTCAATTTCCAAAACTTAGAAAAGATCATCAAAACTTACAAAGGGTAGAGAAGGGATAGGGTGGGAATGTGAGTTTTTTATGTTTTGGCTTAAAGACCAAAATGCCCCTTTCACACATTTTTTTTAGTAGCTAATGATTTTGTCAAAATCATTACAATTTTTGTTAAAACCATTATAATTTTTGTCAAAATCATTACTATTTTTGTGGGATGTGATGAACTGAGTAATGAGATTGACTAAAATAGTAATGATTTTGACAAAAAATTGTAATGCTTTGACAAAATCATTAGGTATTGAAAAAATGTGTGAAAGGGATTTTGGTCTTTAAGCCAAAACCCGAAAAAACCCATATTCGCACCCTATCCCTTCTTTGTCCTTTGCAGGTTTTAATGGCATTTTTTGAGTTTTGGAAGTTGAAGTGGTATTTAAATGTCTTTTTCACAAAATCAAATCCATACCATATGTCTTTTATTAATTTGAGTAAAATAAACTTACTAAAATACCCTTTTACTTAATTTCTCTCATTTTGCAAATTCCAGAGAACAAAGGTGACTTTCCATGAAACTTTACCCCATTGACATCCCAAAATATATTTTTTTCATCGTAATGATTTTACATATATTTATAAATGACAAAAAAACGGTACAATTTTTTAAAGTAATAACAACAAAAGCTCCCCGCAATTGACAAAATCATTATCTCTATGCGTAACTTGAAAAATACGGACCCGAGTGTTAACCTCATATTTACATATACGAAAGGGGGATTTTGGTCTCCCAAATACGAATTAAGCCAAAACTCTCCCCCGCGCATGCAAATGTTCAGTTATCCTCTAACATCACCATACATTCAAATAACATACCACCAACACATATACAACACACATATCACATATACGATTTACACACCCTATCCCTTTTTTACAAATTGGGTGAAACAATGCACGACGTCCCTATAAGAATAACATTTATCAACTTCTAGCACTATAACAGGCATTTTAGGTACAAATTACCATTTTGCCCCGTTTTAATGGCATTTTTTGAGTCTTTTCCCTCATCATATTTTCGGATATCTAGACTATCTTGAAAAATTAAAGATAAATCTAGGTTACCCCGCTTTGGCTTAGAACTTCTCCTTCTCTCTAACTTCTCTCTAAGGGGCAGATTCTTGGTGTGAAAAATGTCTTTTTCAAACAAAATCAAATCCATTTGCTTGTGCCATATAGTCAACAAAATTTTCTTGATTAATTTGAGTAAAAATAAACTTACTAAATTAGGAATATCTAGTTTAATGAAATTTATGATCCTTTTACTTAATTTATTTCATTTTGCAAATTCCCACCGGGTTTGTAATATGATCGACCTAAGTCACTAGATTCCTAATTCACGGCAACTACTTGTTTCAGTATTGACTCTAAATCCTCTATCTTCATTTTCTCTCTCCTATCCTGTCTTAAATACCCCCGTTGGTTCCGGTGACTTAGAATTTCACTGGTTCATAAAAAGTCCGGATGACTTAGACTACATCCCTATACCTTGGTGTAGGATTTTATTTCTATCCATTCTCAAATGTCCCGTGGGCTCTTTACCATATATATTATTATTTTATTCAAAATATCCGGATATTTTTTTCTTTTAATTTTTATTTATTTTTCTAAGCATAAAATATTTTATTTTATATTTTATTTTTTTTATTTAATAATTTCGAATTTCTCCAATTAAAAATAATTATTTAAATTATTTTTAATTCATTTACTTTATACCTTAATTATCCCATTAATTACCAGGCTTTTTTTGATAATTTTCTTAGTTAGGATAAATCATTATCTCACAACTATTTTACTTACATTGGTATTTTATATCCCATGTAAAATATTAAAAATCATGGGGTCACTTATGATCCCAAAATAATACTTAATTTTGCCTCATTATTTTTTCAAGGGAAATTATCCCAAAAATTCCTAAAATTAGAGACAACATACTTTCTAATTTTTTATAAATATTTTACTACCTCTTGGGATTTATCATAATATTTTTAGCCATTTAAAGCTCTAAAAATACATTTTAGCTCTTTATCTCTCCTAATTTCCATAGTAATTACCTTAGAAAATAAGATAATTATTACTTATTATTTGAAACCACATGTTCACCTATTTTCAATGGGTATTATCTATCGAAATATAATATTCAAAATAATTATCCGGGTATTATTTTGCTAGTTGTAAGCTGGAATGAAGCTACAATCTTTAGATACAAGACAAGATTTTGAGTATGTGTAATATTATACTATATAATCAATTATATATTTATCATTTTATATATAATATCATTAAAAACTTGACATACCCCTTATAATTACAACATTTATCAGAGTAAAACATCGATATATAGTGAGCAACACATGTACAACATCGTAAATTGGTAATTAAATTCTTCCTTATTTATGTACAAGAACAAACTAGAGTTCTTAGTACAGTGGTCCATAAAAACCAATGCCAAAATGTCACAATTTCAAAATAAAACTAGCTAATTAAAATTATGATCCTATGTCTCCATCTAATGTCTAAGCAACAACCATTAAAAATCAGTGCCCGCCGCCTTCCCTTTTAAACTTCATCCACTACCCTGACCATGTCCATACCCTGAACTCTTAGCAATATCTGGGATTCATTCTGAATCCGAGAGTAACAATTAATTTCACAGCTAGCATATGAACGATATATGTAACCAAAATAAACAATCCACGTAGCATAAAAACATTCAGAATACAAAATGTAGAATATATACAACTAAATCAGCATATATACACCACATAACAATAGTGCTAGGTACAATGAATTGGCATGTATTGGAAGTTATCCTGTACATTGGGTTCTTAATCGGAACATCCAACTAAAAAAAATCGACCAGGAACTACCTAAAGTCCTCCTGTACGTCAGGTTCTTAATCGAAAGTACCCCAATTCTCCTAAATGCAACTAGGTTAGCCACCTAAGGACTATCGTCCAATAGGTCTTACACCCATTTCTAACCACCGGGAAAGTACTCCATGGTCAGCCTTTCCACTCAATCAAGCCATGAGTGGTGCTGGTCTCACACAAGACGAGAAAATTTCATATATGATTCAAACAAACATACACAGCTACACAAAGTATATGAGATTAGAGTTACTACCTTATTACTTTGTCCAAGTAGTTTTTGAGAACTTCGTGTGTTTTGAGAAATTAATGATTCCTATAAGTATATGTCATGGATAATGGTCAATACTCACTCCAATTTTAGCCATTCCAAATGTCATCTAATATAGCATCTCTAAACATAAAGTTACTAGACTTAAGCTATGTTCAAGGTTTCACTGTTTCCCTCATTTTCACACTTGCCCTGATTTTTCAAAATTTGTACCAAAACTTTGAAAAATAATATCTTTTAGCACAAATTTCTAAATGAGGTGATTCAAAAGCCTATAGACTCCTTATAAAGTATTATTTCAAGGAAAAATAGTTCTAACAGATATTCACATGTATACTACTCCCAACTCAATAAAACAGTGCCTTCTATGCAGATTTTATTCTAGAATTGTAGGTTATTTTCAAAAATTCGTAACTCAATGTACATAAACACTAGAGAACAAATTGAATATCAGAAGATATCAGAGAATAACTGAGCAATAAATATACATAATGTTTGTCATTGGCTTTGTTAATACTCCAACTTGAATGTTTCGCTATTTATAGGCATTTAACATTAATGACTATTGTGAGCATTCAAATATGTCTGTTAGATACAAATTGTAGCCGTTAATGAAATTCAATATTCTATCACTTTCTCTTTGCTTCATCTAATACTTTAAATGCAATCCCAATGTTTCTGCTTTGCTTTGTGTTTATTGCTCTGATAGATTTTCACTTTCGTTGCTTTTGAAGTTAATTCAAAATTTATTCACCTAAAATTATACATAAACGAGATTAGTAATATTGAGAATTGGTACAAGTGATTATCAAGTTTAATATGATGTTAATCGTAGGTATCAAAATTATCAATACATTAATTTTCAAAAGATGATGAATATGCACTCAAGTATAATTCAGGATCACTCGAGTGATACCTTGCCACTCGAGTTCCCATACAAACTTTGTGATTAGTAGTGAAGGTTTGTAGAAAACATCATCACTCGAATGCTTAAAATGTAACTCGAGTGATCTTCTCTTGTTTGGAAAATACTGACTTGAGTGAATTTATGGATCACTTGCACATGTTTGCAAGAAATCTCGAATCACTCGAGTGATCTTATGTTAAGACCACATCACTCTTGGCTTATTTGCAAGTGCATTGCTAAAACTTCTAAGTTATCACCATTACTCGAGTGATCACTATTGTCAGTTCTCTATGTATTGTTAGTTCTCTATGTGTTTTGATGATAACTAACAATTGTAAACACAAGTTGAAGTTTGTCTTTGGTAAGTTGAAAAACTTACTGTCAAAGGCAAACTCGAGTATTGGTCTCAATACTCGAGTATTGACTTTGATAGAGAGTAGCTCAATTTTATTAAACAAAGCAATACTCAAGTTTCCAATGGAAACTCAAGTATTGAACTTACAGAGAGCACTCCAAGTTTTTCACCCTTAGCCAAACTCGAGTATTGGTTTGAATACTCGAGTATGTATCATACAAAGACTCTTTCAATATTTCCTAAAGTTTTCAAAACTCAAGTATCCATTTGAAAACTCAAGTATTGGTCATACAAAGAGTCATCAAAGTTTTCAACTTGAGAAAACTCGAGTATGGGTATGAATACTCGAGTATCGGATTGACAGAAAGTTTTAAAGTTTTACACATGTTTTGAAAACTCAAGTATCATTTTGAAAACTCAAGTATTGACTTGGCATAGACTTCTCAAAGTTTTCAAAATCTCTGAATACTTGAGTATTGATTTAGAAACTCGAGTATCGAGCATACAGAGTGCTTTGCTCTTTTTTCAATGTTTTGAAAACTCAAGTATTGACTTGGCATAGATTTCTCAAAGTTTTTCAAAATCTCTGAATACTCGAATATGGGCTTAGAAACTCGAGTATCGGGCATACAGAGAGCTTTGCTCTTTTTCAAAGACTTGGAAACTCAAGTATTGAAATGGAAACTCTAGTATTGAGGTTTTGGACTCAAACTTATTTTCATATCAAAAGTCCAATACTCGAGTTTGGGTTTGGAAACTCGAGTATTTGTACCTATTCAAAGATATGATCCAAAGCTCAAATCATGACCTTCCTCTCTGGAAGAAGAATACTCGAGTATGATAATGAATACTCAAGTATTGATATTAGTGCATAGTGACAAACTCGAGTATTGAAGAACATACTCAAGTATGAGTCGCTAAGTTTTGAAAATCAAATCTGACGAATTTGTGAAATCTTCTTATTTGATCTTAATAATTCTCTTCTACATTCACCACTATTCTTAACTATGTTTAATGATTTTGTTAGTGAGTTTCATATTGTTTAGAGGACATTAAATGAAGATTTGAACAAAAGCAAAAAGCAATGTCAAAACATTAAATGCAAAGTCCAGAAACTTGCATCCTTTTGTACCATCACAATAAGAAGGGATTAATGTCTGCTTTCCCTAAGCAGTAGCTACTCTCCTAACGGATCTATTACAAGGAAAGTCAACACTAATCCTCTGGACAAAAGGAATTAATTGAAGAGTAGAGAGAGAAGACACCAAAGTGCCTCCAACAGCTAGATTAGTGCACCAACGGATATAATGGAGTTAGCAACGGTTATTTAATGCTCTCTTAGTATAAATAGAGCAGCATTCAATTCTTCTAAATAACACATCTGCTGAAAACGAATTGCATTCAAGTTTGCCAACTACTCTTTCAATTTTCACTTGTAAAGTATCATTTGATACATTGAGCTTCAGTGTTTATCATTATCTACTCTTAGAGAGAGTTCATTGATTGTAAATCATTTATTGTAAGAATCTCAAGTCAGAGGACTTGGAGATTGGGATATTGATTGCAACTTGTAAGGGGGAGTAAGTTCTAGTGAGAGAATTACTCTTGAGTTACAAAGTGTGTAATCAGTCGAGATAATGAAATCCCAGAATGTTTGGGGACTGGACGTAGGTCAAGAGATTGGACCGAACCAGTATAAGTTTCTTGTGTCTTGCTATTCTTCCTTATACTCTGTCTAGCTCTGTTTTAGTGTTTGAAAAAAGAGCAATCTGAAAAGAATTTTAAAATCCCCAATTCACCCCTTTTTGGTGATTAAGCTCCACTTTCAACTATTTCACTTGAATGCTTAAAACTATCACTCGAGTGATTTGCTAGCACTTCCAAAATCTGTGAGTCACTTGTAAATATTTGCAGGTGATGCTGAATCACTCAAGTGCTTACCCAATCATTCTAATGATCTTGTATAACTTCATAATTTTATTGAGTGACTTGTAGAAACCTTGAAGTAAAGATACATCACTCTAGTGCATCCACTGCCACTTGAGTGATCTTCTTTGATTACTCCAAGTGAAGAATATTCACTCACGTTACTTGTTTATTCAAGTTTAGTTCAAATATAGTTCTATTACTCAAGGGTGTGCATGGTTTGAAGAAGGGGAGGGGAGAGAGAAAAAAAATGTAATGGGGAAGAAAACTTTGTGGGCCCCACTACACTAAATTTTGATATAATTTTCTCCTCTCCTCATTTTTTTTCTCTCCCCTCCCCTTCCCTTCCCTCCCCTTTTTTCAAATGCAAATTTACCCCAAGTGTAAAAAAATTAATGAATATTTTAATGATAAATTCATTTAAAACTGTTATTTGTTTATAATTATAGAGTAAATTGTTATCATGAAAATAATTTGAGAGCTGATAAAATGGTGATAAAAATAAATAAAAATATTATGATAAATACTTAAAGATCATGAAAAATTATGATATGGAAGTTATCCCTAATTATGAGAATTTAATAAATTATTTCAGAATAACATGAATAAAAGTTTAAAAAGTTTCATAAAGTAACTTGAATATTTTACATAGGATATAAAATGACAATATCAAGTAGAAGTTTGTAAGATAACAATATAATTGTAAATTAGTAAAGATAAATATATAAGAAACATCCTAAAAAGATACTTAATGAAGTTAAATACACACAAAAAATATTATATTTTTTAAAAATGGAAAAAATTATGAAAAAATAATTAAAACTGAATTTTAAAATGAGGGGGCAAATTATTGGTATTTTTAATTAAAAATAATTGTTTAAATAATTAAAATGATAATTAGAATAAAATAATAATATAATGTGGAATTTGCAAAAACAAAAATATAAAATTAAGAACAAGTGAATTTTTATAATTATTAACTAATTTCAAATAAGACGAAAAGTTGATTTACTAACAAAATTTGTCTAACAAAAATAATAATTCTTATGAAATAATCATCATGTAACAATTTCAAATGATTTGTCTTCCAACCTTATATCAGTTAAAAAAAAATATAATGATTAGACAAAGTAACCGTAAAGTATGCTTTCTAAATACTTAACAGTTAAAAATGATAATAGTTATATATAAGACGGCGGGATTTTGAAAAAAAAAAAATTTGACAATACTTGACGGTTCTTTACAAATAAACATTATATATTCTTTAAAAATACTTAATGATTAAAAATGATAAAGATCATATATAAGAATGCTAAATTTAAAAAATATGAATATAAGGAGATGAGATTCAAAAGAAAAGGAAAATTTATTTGACAATATTTGTCGGTTCTTTACAAATAACTGTTATTTATTCTTTTTTTGCTCAAAGGTACAAAGGACCATTATTTATTCTTCAAGAATGCTTAACACTAAAAATGATAGTTGTCATATATAAGAATGTGAGATTATAAAAATATTAAATATAAGGAGACGAGATTTTGGTAAAAATTATTTGACAATTCTTCACAAACAAATGTTATTTGTTTGGGAAAATGACAAATAAATACCATATGAATTTGTAAAACCCCCAGAAGCCCACCGAATTTGTAAAAAGATTGAGAAGTGACAAGGACCTATGAGGGATATGCAAATTCGAGTGAAATTACCCTTTTGCCCTTAGTTTTAAATAAATTCAAAAAATAAAAATACCCTCGCCAGAGGGCTACCGACAGTCGAGCACCGGCCCCCGGCCACCAGAGGACCGCCGGGCGCCGGCCACTGGCGAGGGGGTGGGCTTTTAAAAAAATATATATATATTCATTGAAAAGTGTGGGAGGCAAGGTTCGAACCCCCTACCCCCCACACATCCATGGGGCCAAGTGGCCCAATTCCTTTAATATATATATATACACACACACACACACATTAATAAATATATATATTCTTCTTAACATTTTTTCAACGGTAGTTACAAAACTTTCAACGGAATTTACAAATCCTGCAATGGCATTTACAAATTTGACAACGACATTTACAACGTTTTTTTAAAAAAAATTACCTTTTTACATCTTTAATGCCTCTAAGTGAAAAAAAAATGCCCTATCACAAAACTTGCAACGCCGTTGCCAAATTTGTAAATGGCGTTGCAAGATTTGTAAATTCCGTTGAAAAATGTTAAGAAGAATATATATATTTGTTAATGTATTTATATATTAAAGAAACCAAGGTTGGGCCACTTGGCCCCATGGATATGTGGGGGGTGTAGGGTTCGAACCCCACCTCCCACACTTTCAATGAATATATTATTATTATTATTTTAAAAAAAAAACCCCCCACCCCCTCGCCATGGGGATGTGCGCGCCGCCCGCTGCGACCCTCCCGAGGGTATTTTTATTTTTTTGAATTTATTTAAAACTAATGGCAAAATGGTAATTTTACTTGAATTTGCATATCCCTCATATGTCCTTGTCACTTCTCAGTCTTTTTACAAATTCAGTGGGCTTCTGGGGTTTTACAAATTCATATGGTATTTATTTGTCATTTTCCCTATTAATCATTAAAAATGATAACAACCATTTATAAGAATACATTATTTTAAAAATATCAAATATAAGGAGGCATGATTGTGAAAAAAAAAAGTATTTGCTAATACTTGACTATTCTTCACAATGAACCGTTATTTATTTTTAAAAAAATTTAATAGTTAAAAATGATAACTGTCATGTATAAGAATGTAGGATTTCAAAAATATCAAATATAAGGAGACAAGATTCTAAAAAAAATTATTTAACAATACTTGATAGTTCCTTACAAAGAACTGTTATATATTATTTAATACTCCCTCCGGTCCTAATTATAAGACATAGTTTGACTTTTTTGGAGAGATTAATGAAGCTAATTATATAATATTTTTATTTTTATTTTTTTCTTCAAACTATTTAGTTTGGTAATAAACTTTTATATAATCTAAGAATACACAACATATGAACTAATTAAGTAACTTATTTGACAATCTCTCCAAAAAAATCAACTTGATAGGTAGTAATACATAATGGTTATAAATGATAGCCATTTTTTTTTTGACAATACTTGATAGTTTTTTTTTTTACAAAGAATTGTTATGTATTCTTTAGTATTAGAAGTTGGGATTCTAAAAAATGTCAAATACAAGAATTTGGGATTTTGAAAAAAAAAATTATTTAACACAACTCTTTCAACTCATTCTTAAACATTTTTTGACCTTCCCTTAAGTCTCATACTCTCATTTCTTGGGTTTTTCTCTACCGCTATGGATCTCATCCTCTCGCCACTACCATGGTTCTTCACTTTGCAGCTCTTTCCTCTAGTGATTCTTCCTCGTGTCAGCTTTCATTTATTTTATAATGGAAGTTTTTTTGTTTTATTTTATTTTATTAACTTAGATAACGAGAGCTTGCTAGTTGAGGCTCAAGGTCACCGGTCGGGATTATTTAAGAATAAGAATTGCAAACAAAAAATGATATATAATTTATGATGATGGCTATTGGAGAAAAGAAGAGAGCACATAAAAGATGATGAGGTAAAATGATGAATTGTTGTTGTTGTTTTATTGTACTGAAAATAATTCTTACTACACTAGATTCTATTGACTAAAAATTAATAATTTAAAAAAATCTTCTAATTTTTAGCAGTTATATCACCATCTATTTGAATATTGAGGATCTCATGTTCCTAAACTTTAGCAAACAAATAGGTTTGTTGAATCAGGTTCAAGATTTGCTCAAGTTTTTATATTTGATTATTTTTAATATGTGTATGTCAGGTACACACACTTATTTTCATATTTGTATTATCTTTTTGCAGTTAAACATGTGGCAGACTGAAGGGAACTGGGAGTAGACGTGATCTATAAACAATCCACAACAAATGAATTAGAGAATATTGTGGATTTTTTCATCAACAATTTTTCTTTTAGAATTCAAAAAATATAAAATAATGTTGTTTTAAGAGTGTTTAAGTAATCAATTTCTTTCAAATTGCATGATGTTTATCTAAGATATATTGGATTTTAAATGCAATAAATATTATTTTTCATTTAATATTATCATCTTATTATTATCAATGATTATATGGTGCCTTATATAAGAAATATTAATAGAAAAATTAAATAAAAATAAGAATATATAATAAAAAATAAAGGCAATACATTACAGTTGTTGATAAAGAACTGTTATGTATGCCCAAAATACATTATGGTTCAAAACCATTATTTATTAACTCCGAGCATATATTGCGTCTTCATATTTGACGATTTAAAATCGTCATATATGGTTGATAATAATTGTCATATATGTGCAAGGACTTTTCAATAAGGCTCGCGTAGGGGCGCTCACGTTTTTTGGCTTACCTAAAATCTTAGATTTGAAAGTTGGTAAAGACCCACCCCTTGTTTCAGTCAGAATGAGTCCCCGGGACCCCGGGACATTGGCTTCCGCCAACAGTGGACTATTAAGGATCGCATCCCGCGCATATTCTACATTATAGCCTGCAACTGATTCAGCTTCCGCTTCTGGGAGATCAAACGGAGCTCGATTAGTTTCTGCTAGACAAGAAATGAAGAACATAACCAATCTGTAGTAGTGGGAGGCATTTGCAGACAAATCAATTATAAAATCTAATTATCACTCTACAAAAAAGGAATATTACTTTCCTAAAAGATGTTCTTATTATAAAAAGGGAAGTAAAAACTAAAGATGATGGCATGCTTGTAATATCTGCTTCAATTTTGAGACTTAGGTGTCCTTAAACAATTTTTGGGACGCCTATAATTAATTTAGGTGTCCCGAAACTCTTTCAAGATGCCTAAAAAGAATTATTTGGCACTTTATTTAAAAAAAAACAAAACAAATTGGCAAATTTGGCGCTAGGGGAATTTTTTGGTTTCCTAAATTATCTTTCAGACGCCTAAAATGAATTATTTAGTGCATTTTAAAAACAATTTGGCAAATCTGGCGCCAGGGCAATTTTTTGGTGCCCTTAATTATCTGACGTCTAAAATGAATTATTTGGAATTATTTAGCGTCCTAAATTATCTTTCAGGATCAAGAAATTGCTTTTTATGTTTACAAGTCTCCTCCTTTCTTCATCACGTGTTCCCCTTCTCAGCCACACACCTCTTGCTCTACCTTACACCTCTCACCATCTCACCCACTCTCTGCACACATTTCACCATCTCACCTAGTCTCAGCCCACATCTCTTTCTCTCATTTTTTCCGTAGCTTCTCCTCATCCGTAGTGGGAGGAGCGCCTGAAGCCCATGAACCCAACGCTGAGAGGAAAGGAGAACGAGGAAGAGGACAAGGAAGCCTACTCGATAACCCCGATGGTGAAAGAAAAGCTGTCGTGCCCACCAGCGCTGAGAAAGCCACGACCGTCACTGCGATACAACTTTAATGGTGTTAGATAGTTCTTTACGCCTCTTGACTTGGAAACTATGTTCAAACGCTGTGCTGAGAAAGCCATCTGATTTCATGTTGTCATGTTTTATGTTTTTTTTTTTCTTCTTATTTTCCGGCACCAACAAACGACGGCGGTGATAAGGATTGAGCCGGAATCAAAAACCTGGTGAGTGAGTTTGAATGTGAGTAGATCTAGAACGATTTTGATTTTCGAATTGAGCCGGAATGTGTATGTAGATTGAATGTGAGTAGATCTGGAATGATTTCTCGGCTCCTTCTCTAAGTTTTCATTGTTTTTGAGATGTTTTTTATTTTTGGATTGTGTATGTTGATCCAGAATTTTTCTTTGATAGCTCTAGTGAGCCTTCTTCCACGGCCAAGCCACCATTTGGGTTTTTCTTTTTATTTTAAAAAAACAATATGGGGTCCCAAAACACTCTTAGGGCGCCTTAAACATGATTTTTTGTGTCCTAAATATATTT
This sequence comes from Acacia melanoxylon, assembly GCA_019022615.1. Classification (NCBI taxonomy): domain Eukaryota; kingdom Viridiplantae; phylum Streptophyta; class Magnoliopsida; order Fabales; family Fabaceae; genus Acacia; species Acacia melanoxylon. The sequence goes on along the minus strand of JAFJYJ010000030.1, from coordinate 5,013,115 downwards.
TGGGATGCCAAAAATTATTCTTAAAAGCATCCATGACAAAGGCGTCCCAAAAAAAGCGGATGTAAATTGTGCTAAAATTAGGACGTTAAAAACGTTTTCTAATTTGTAGTAGTGTTTTCTATATAAAAAATCATATTATGAGAGTCTCAAGTTCATATTATTAATGTTCAAGAGGAATTGATTTCAATAACCTTAAAACGATTCTTCTTTCTTCTATAATTTGTGTCTAATGATGAGATTAATACTCCCTCCAGTCCTATTATTGGACATATTTAACCGATTTTGGAGAGATTAAGAAGAGAAATTAAATTAGTTAATTTTACTCATTTTCCTAAAATTCCCTTATATAAATTTAAAATGATATAAGTAAAAATAAATCAACAACATCTACCACATATCTCTATGATCTAGAATTTTCTTTTCCACACACATTCTAATTGAAATAATGGTCTTGCTATATATACATATATATGTGTGTGTGTGTGTATATATATAGATACATACATATATATGTGTGTGTGTGTGTGTTAGATATATGTATGTATGTGTGAGTGTGTGTAGATCTACACACATATATATGCATACACACACGCACATACATGTATATGCCCCCGCGAGAGCGCGAACACACACACACATATATAAACACAACACACACATATATATGAGTTTATATATGCACATATATGTGTGCGCGCGCGCGTGCGTACATATATATATATATATATCTACACACATATATATATTGACAGACAAACACACACACACACACACACATATACATACAGATATACATATATGTACATGTTGGAATTTAATATTGTATTTAATATTAAATTAATTCTATTAATGGCCCACATTAATTCCTATTTTGTAACCGACAATTTAATTCAGTAACGGCACAATCAATACGCAATAATTGTGTATTGATACACAATGAATGCCTTTATCTCTCGTGATGGCTCGTAGGGCAAATCACCCTGTAATTTTTGGTCCCCGAAACCCGCTCGACATGGAAAAGAAGCACACCATCTGCAGTCCGAGCAAAGGATCGGAAGGATTGAAACTTGGAGTGTTCGTGAGTGTTGTCCCGCATTGCTTCGGAAACGAATCAATGGCGGAGGTATTTGTGATCTCTATTTCATTTTTCCCGCATTGATCTAAATGTTAATCTGTGTTTAACATGTTTAGATCGTTAAGTTTTCTAACATTTGGTATCAGAGCCATACATGCCTCTGCCTTGATTTTATCTGATTCAGTTTTTAAGATAATATGGATTTTCAGTCTCCTTGTTTCCTTGATTTGTACGATTCAGGTTTCATGAGAAAGAGATTTTTCAATCTGGGTTTAATATTTTATAATTTTATTTGTTCAATATTAGTCCGGGGTTGATCTTGATCTTGATGGGAGAGTAGTATTTATTCTTGATAACCATCAACATTTTTTGTGTTTCGCATTAATCGAATAAGCTTGAACTTTGTCGAAAATGATACAAGCTTTAATCTGGATTTCAGAAATTTCATATTTATGATTGTGAAAACCTCAAACCCATATTCTTGATGCATTTTGTGGAGGTCGATTCTCGTTTGCTTGGGTCGATTCTCGATTATGTGCTCTGTGTTGTAAGAATTTGGGAATTGAAAATTTTCTATTCGTTTTTCAACCGATTGATTTCGTTAAAATTTGTATCGATTGAATGTTGTTTTTGATCGACTATGAATCTGGATTTTCGCATTCCTGGGCCTTCCGATCCGGGTTTTCATCGATCTGGTGGTTTTCCAGGTTTTTCGCCCATGAATGTTCGTCAATGAACAGGTGTAAAACCAGCTTGATTTTCAAAATCAAGTTCATGTTTGAGTTCGTTTTTTTTCATGATTGTTTGTTGATTCATGTTAAAATCCACGGCTCATAAATGTTTTCCGCGATTAACGCAATCAAACCGTTTGTTTCGCGCTATCCGTTACTTTGAAAAACACCGCTCGAAATCGCGGGTCGCGGGCCGGAGGTTCCGGGTATGATCCGGGTCTGGGTCAAGTAGGGTTTTTGTGAACCGGGTAGGGAAGATGTTGGAGACGACGTCGTTTTGGAAAGAAAGGTGAAGCACTGCGTTTCATTTTCTATGGAGATGGGCTCGGTTTTGGGCTGAATTCGGTTTTTTTTTGTTGTTGGGCCAAGCGTCTTATGTTTTTAAGAACCAGTCAAAAAAAAACGCTGGATTGTTAAAAAAGCAAAAAGTGACTCTCCAGGATTCGAACATAGAACCACATAGTGCATGGCGCCTATAGGTGGCGCTTTGCCGGTAAAGCTACTGGCTCCTTCGTTTGATTTTCAACGTTTATTTATTTAAATGTTTGTTTTTTTGAAAATAAAAGTTTTTAAAATGTCTTGTAGGTGGGATTCGAACCCACATTCTTTTGATCCAAAGCCTTAATTTGGGCCCTTCGAGACCATTAGGCCAAGCACTTTTTGTTTTATTTGTAAATTTTTAAATTTACATATAAATCATGTTTTGGATTTGAATAAATCTGAATTTTTATTTAATTGGAATTTCATGCTATTATGAATTACATATTTTAGTTATGCATGTATTAATTATTATTTAATTATTCATGCACTTTGTTATGTTAAATAATATGCAAGGCATGACATATCCAATTTTAATTTTAATATTGCTTATATTTTCATGCAATATTATATATTAATGTTAAGTGGTCTATATTTTTTAATTAATTAGAGAATAGCCACAGCATCTTTAATTAATTGAAAAATATATCTTGAGTTGCATGATCACATAGTAACATTAGTTGTAATAAATCATATGTAATATAATAAAATTTTATCCCACGGGAAATTTTTATTATATGTTTTTGTATGATTAATTAGGATAAAATATCAAATTATATTCTTAACTTACCCACGAGGAATTAAGAATAAGAAAATAATTTGATAGTTTTATCATACGATTATGAATAAATCTAATTGAATTAGAACTTTAGCCCACGAGGCAAGTTGTATGTCGATAGATTTATGAATTTTAGCATGATTTACATTGGTAAAACATGATGTAGTTTATTGGTCTCAATTCTTGATTTTTAAGCATGTATTTCTTAATTATGCGGTTCAACAACTGTAATTTCTCGATATGAAAAATGTTATTCCCCGTTTAAAGGGTGATAACTATAAGGTTTGGAGAGAAAGAGTTCTTCTCCAATTGGGGTGGATGGATATTGATTATGCTATTAGGAAAGACGAACCACCCTCCATTACTGCAACCAGCACTCCAGATCAGGTTGATCTTTATGAAAAATGGGAGCGATCTAATCGTCTCTCAGTAATGTTCATAAAGACTCATATCTCTGCTGGTATTCGTGGTTCTGTCGAACAGCATGACAAAGTTAGGCCACTTCTGAAAGCGATCGATGATCAATTTCAGACTTCAGGTAAGGCACTTGCCAGCACCCTGATTATGAAGTTTTCATCCCTAAGACTTACTACAGTGAAAGGTGTGCGTGAGCACATCATGCAAATGAGGGACGTTGCAGCTCAACTAAAGCAACTTGAGGTTGACATGTCTGACTCATTTCTTGTACACTACATTCTGAACACCCTTCCACGGCCTTATGGACCTTTCAAGATATCCTACAACACACATAAGGATAAATGGTCAATTAATGAACTTTTGACCATGTGTGTTCAGGAAGAGGGAAGGTTGAAAATGGAAGTGAGAGAGAGTTCATTCATGACAACCGAGAAGAAGGGTCAGACTCAAGCCAAAAAGAAGGGGAAAGGGAAAACACCACCCCAACCCCAAAGTGGAATTAAGAAGGAATCCAAGTGTTTCTTCCGTAAAAGAAGGACACATGAAGAAGGGACTTGCTCTAAATTCCGGCAATGGCTTGAGAAGAAAGGTATGTCGATCTCACTTGTCTGTTATGAATCTAATATGGTTGATGACATTAATGGCACTTGGTGGGTTGACTCTAGTTCTACAATCCATGTTTCGAATACCTTGCAGGGTATGCAAAACCTAAGGAAGCCATTAGGAAGTGAACAATTCATCTACTCGGGTGGAAGGATTAGTTCGCATGTGGAGGCTATAGGGACTTGCGGTTTAGTTCTAAGTAGTGGCTATGTTTTAAATTTGGAAAAGACTTTTTATGTTCCAAGTTTCACAAGAAACTTGATTTACATTCAAGACTTGTACGTTTGGATTATTCCTTTATGTTTTATGAGACATCTTTGGATCTGTTTTATAAATCAAATAAAGTTGGGAATGGTACATTGTCTAACGATCTTTTTTTCTTATTTACTTACAACATGATACTACTTATGATGCCATGCATGTTTCGGTTGGTTCAAACGTAGTGTTATGAATGAGGATTCCCTCTATGTTGTGGCACCGGAGATTGGGACATATCTCCATTCGGAGTGTGAGAGATTGGTAAGGAAGGGGTACTTAGTACTCGGACTTTCGATTTTGAGACTTGTGTAGACCGCATAAAGGGAAAGCGACTAACAAGTCAAAGAAAGGTGCTAAGAGGAGTCTTGAATTGTTAGAAATCATACATACGGACATTTGTAGTCCGAAATGGACGCGTATGGTCGAAATATTTCATCTCTTTTATTGATGATTACTCACGATACATGTATCTCTACATGCTTCATAACAAGCACGAAGCATTGGATGCCTTTAAGGTATTCAAATCGAGATAGAGAAACAATGTGATAAACAAATTAAGATCGTGAGATCGAGATAGAGGTGGTGAATATTATGGTAGATACACGAGGATGGACAAGCACTGTGGTCCATTTGCGAAGTTTCTTCAAGAGCACGGGATTGTTGCCCAATACACCATGCCTAGTTCTCCGACAGAATGGCGTAGCGTAAAGAAGAAACCGAACATTATTGGACATGGTGAGAAGTATGCTTAGTAGTTCTAAGCTACCTAAGTCCTTGTGGATTGATGCACTTAAGACGGTGTGTACATATTAAACCGGGTTCCAACCAAGGCATCTCAAGACACCATTTGAGTCATTCAAGGGTTGGAAACCGAGTTTGCGACATGTACGCGTTTGGGGATGCCCGTCTGAAGTTAGAATTTATAACCCACAAGAAAAGAAGCTGGACCCAAGGACCATTAGCGGATATTTCGTTGGATGGAAGAGGTTTACATGAAACAACCCGAAGGATTTCCCTCTAGTGATGGTGAGCATTTGGTGTGCAACCTTAGGAAATCAATATATGGATTGAAACAAGCTTCCCGGCAATGGTATTTAAAATTTCATGACGTTATCTCTTCTTTTGGTTTTGTGGAGAACGTTATGGATGAATGTATATACGGAAGGTCGGTGGGAGCAAGATTTGTTTCGATTACGTATGTGATGATGATATCGCTTGCAACCAATGACAATGGCTTATTGCATGAAGTGAAACACTTCCTCTCTAAAAGCTTTGAAATGAAGGATATTGGAGTTGCATCTTATGTCATTGGCATTAAGATACAAAGAGACAGACGTAGAGGTGTTCTAGGTCTCTCAAGAGACCTATATCAACAAAGTTTTGGAAAGATTTCGGATGAGGCATTGTGCAACACACACACACAGATACCTTGATAAAGGATTACGTGCTTAAATACAACACACATATATATGAGTTTATATATGTATATGCTATGGAGCTGTGTCTTGAGTAGTAAGAAGCGAGTCTTTGATTGCTACTTCTACGATGGGAAGTTAGAGTGTCATGTTTTGAGGCTACCTCACACAATTACTAGGCCAATGAAGATATATTGTGACAATTCAGTGGCTAAGAACAACAAAAGTGGTAGTCGAGCAAACACATCGACATTAAGTATCTAGCCATAAGAGAACGTAAGCATCAAGTAAAGTAGTGGTTGTATATATATATATAAAGGCATATATATCTACACACATATATATATTGATAGACAAACACACACACAATATACATACAGATATAAATATATGTACACACACATATATATCCACTGATATACATATATGGTGTGTGTATGTATTTATATATGTGTATGTGTATATTTGTGTGTGTGTATTTATATATGTGTGTCTATGTATATTTGTGTGTAGGCACACACATATATACATACATATATACAAAGACACACACACACACATATATATATATATATATGTTTGTCTATATATATATATATTGGTAAATTAACGTTAGCTGATCAATGAATAAATTAAAATCTAATAATTTAAAAGTTTAATTTAAAAGTTTCATTATTTGGAAGAGTCTACACACTCACATACATATACTTACCAAAAACCAACATGTACTCGCCAAAAACCAAACACATTTGAGAAAATAAAATAAGGGTATTTTAGGAAGAAATTGACAAAACTTAAAATTTTGTTTTATAATTAGGACCAAAATCAATTCTCAAATGTTGTCCTATAATTAGAATCGGAGGGAGTGAATACTATTTATAAACTTTTGTAGGATTATACTTTAAAATAATAAAATTTGATATTGGTCACATAATTGATTAGTGACAGAATTCATGATAGAAATTTCTGTGACCAACTATTTTGTAATTAGTTATAGAAATTAGTGAAAGAAAAATGTTATCATTAATTTTTTCTCTAAAAATATTCTGTGTGAAATAACGATGGAATAAGTGAGGGAAAAGTTTTGTCGCTAAATCTTTAAGAAATTTTTTCCCAACTTTAAAATTGAGTTGGGAAAAAGGGTGAGGTAGATGATATGTAGGTATGCCACCTCTGCATAATTTAGTCAACAAATGTTGACCATTTGAATCTGTTAGGTAGGTTGAAATTGTGCATTTTTTGAAACTTTTAAGGTAATATTGCCTCCTAAAAAACTTCCGTATGCTCATAGCTCATTAGTTGAAACTCTTGAGGTATTTTTTCTCCTTTAACCCTTTTCATTATTACATATGTATATAATATTTTTTTTTAAAATTTAATATTTATGTCACTGATCTGATCGAATGACTTGAATGATCTAACCTTTTGAACTATAACCTATTTACCTTCTCGATTCAATGTCCAGTCTTTATTTTAAAACGTTAATTTTGTATATTATAAATACAAGGAAAATATTATTCAAGTCCATATAATTATATCTCATTTTCAGTTAATTACATATAGTTTTAATTGGGTCTTTATAATTTTCTCAATTGTAAGTATTACTTCCTATACTTATAATTTGCCAATTTGTAAAAGAAACTATGTTAATTTGTATTTGATGAGGTGGCTCTCACTCAGCACACGTACCTCGATTAATTTTGTCAAATTGATCTAAATAAAAATAAAAATAAATCAAATTACAGATTATATATAGATGAAGGAGGCGATTTTGAGCATAATAATTTATTTATTTTTTCCGTTAGTAATAGATAAATTTTCCATCATTTTATTTTTCAAGACATCTAAATTTATATTTTTTGGAAACTAATTACATATGGTTTACTTCATATCCACATCAATCCTAATTATCATATTATGAGTATAGAGTCCAATGTCTATATAATTAAGGAAATTGTAATTAGGACCCAGAAAAAAGGGGGGGAAATCACATGAACCTAATTAAAAATAAGGTAAATGTATACGGCACGACAAATTAATCAACTTTTCCTATATTATTGCATTGATTATTTCAACTAATTATACCATGAGAAATATTTACATACTCTTGGAATTTCACCTCATCTCAAATCTATATAATCAAAACATAAAGCTAAGATCATTTTAATTCTACTTGATTGATGATTCAATTCATATGAAATAATTCATATTTTATTTTTATTTTGAAAAAACTTAAGATGTTTGTTTTTCTTAAAAACAAAATAAAACGTGAATTGTTTTATAAGAGTCATCAATGTAACCAACAAGGACTAAAATGATATTAATTATTATGTTTTCATTATATTGGACATAGTTCGTATGACAAACCCTACTACAATATGCAAATATTTCTCTTCTACCCTATGTTGTTGTACGTATCCAACTTAAAAGTGCTTACAATAAATTTAAATGCATGCAAATGTTTTAGATTTTAAGAAAAAGTGATATACCCTTTTTTTGTTGAATTCAACTTCGCGAGCCCAGGAAATCAAATATCGTTGGCGCCTTTCTTTAAAATCCCGAAAAGTTCTGGATATTCTACCTTTGGTCTTAAAATATAAAGTCTAATTGGGGATTGAATTTGGTCCTAATATAAAAGCTCAACTCACTTTTTCAGTCAAATTTATAAATTTTCCCAAAGAATCCTTAGATTACACACATAAATTAAGGAGCTTTTATGTAAGAGTAGTCATGATAAAAGATGACATTTTAGTAAAACTAAGATATATTTATTACAAAAAATTAACATAACTAATTTCTTTCATCTACCCATATTAATCAATTAACTCTTACCTTAAAAACAAGAGAAAATTATAACAAGGGACATAAAAATAATAATATTTATTAAGAAGGACCATAAAAATTGTAATTATTTTGAATGACCAGAAATTAAAATATTAAAATAAAAAGACTAAATTACCCTTAGTTAGAAATTATTCTAAGACTTGTCCCCTATCCCTTCTCCTCCTCCTCCTCGTAGCACTGCTCACTCTTTTTATCTAACTTTCAATCTCACTGTAAAACCATTCAGAAAAATGGCAAGCGGCGAGAGGTCATAGAAAATAGAACTGTGGAAAAAAATATTGAAAAAAACATAGAGGGGGAAATGAGAAATTAGAGGAGATCAAAATAGAAACCACTGTGCTATGCAAACAACTCAAGGAGAGGCAACGTGTCAGTAATGGTAGTCCGTTAGAGTCCCACAAACTCACAACTTTTTTTCTTATTTCGTTCTCCTTTAATTTATTTAATTATGTATTATATATATAATATATATATAATTGTTCAATATTTATTTGATTATGGGTGTACTATGTATGAATCATCAAAAGACTCATGATTCCTCAACACACAGAAAACATTAAACAGCATTTGTTGGCCAATCATGTTTGGGATAACATGCTACCACATCCAACAGCATGCGCGTGCTTCATCCGTGTAAAGATGTAAATATAATCATATATATAATCACTTGTGAAGTAAGTGTTCTATGTTGAGAAAGTTGCTGCAAATACAACAGTGAGTTTCTAAAGGGTTTCTAGAGATGACTAAACCTAGGCAGTGTTTGGATTGTTAACAACTTGTCATCAATATACTGGAAATCTGAATTGGTCTATATTTGTTATTATCCATGAATCACTTTATATTCTTATTGATTTAGTTAGAGAGAATATATGAAATCTAGCTAAAAGCAATTTAGTCTTTTTATTTTAATGTTTTAACTTCTGGTCCTTTAAAATAATTACTTATTTTATGGTACTTCTTAATAAATATTATTTTTCTTAGGTCTTTTATTATAATTTTCCCAAAAAACAAGAGCTAGTGGAATCAATGCAATGCTAGGCGGCTAAAATTTCTATTATTATATATACCATTATTATAGTGCATGATACCTATCACTTCATAGTCAAAGCGATAGTCAACGTTTTATTAACATTTTATACTTTTCAAATTTGATGGCTCCCCCCAAAATATCTTTTCAAAATGATCTTATTGGAATTTATCACACGTTTGTGTTTATATATTTGCCTGATCACACATATACATTAGTCATACATATGTGAGATTTGTCTTATTTATCATATGAGATTGGATAATGTGTTTTAGGGGTGGAAATAGGTCAGACCCTTATCAGACAACCTAGGACTTGGTTAGGATATGACATTTTTAGCAAAACAGGCATATTTAGAAGGCTAAACATATAAATGGGCTATGCTTATTTTATGAAGGCCTAACCTATAAGCCTTTAAGTCTGGTATGTTTACACATTTTAAAACATAATTTTATGTATATTATATGTGTTTATGTTATATTTATATTTTTTTCATTTAAGAATACAATTATTAAATTATCGATTGGTTCTATATAATTTAAAACTCAAATAATAGCTTTTTAAATTATTTTAATTTATATTTATTAAATTATAAGAATTAAATTTTGTAATACCCTAGGATTTTAGCAAATGGAATTTCGAGATAAGGGAAAATTATTGAATATTTTAATGAAGTAAATTCATGAGATAAAACTGTTATAGAAAATTGTTATAATTATAGAGTAAATTGTTGAAAAAGTTACGGAAAATCATGAACGAATGACTAAAAATGATATAATGGTGATAAAAACGGTCTAAAAATATTATGATAAATACGAAAGATCATGAAATATTATGAGAAAAATATGGAAGTGATATCCCTAAATTATGAGAATTTAATAAATTATTTCAAAGGAAATAACTTGAAGAAAAGTTTAAAAGCATTTCGGAATCATAAAGTAACCTGATGGGGTAAACATTTTTAATATTTTACACAGGATGTAAAATGACAATATCGGATAGAAGTTTGTAAGATAACAATATACTGTAAATTAGTAAAGATAAATATATGAAGAAACCTGATCCTAAAAAGATCACTAAACGAAGAAATTAGGTCGATTAAGCCCTAACGAAGCGGGGGGTAAAACGGGAATTTTTGGTAAAAAATATTATATTTTTAAAAAATGGAAAAAATTATAGAAAAATAAATAAATCTGAATTTTTAAAAGAGGGGGTCGAAATTATGGTTATTTTTAATTAAAAAGAATTGTTTAAATAATTAAAATGGTAATTAGAATAAAATAATAATATAATGCGGTGAGTCGGCTTATGCGCCAAGAGAGAAAAGTTAGAAATAAATTCTACAGGTAAACCAGAGGTAAAAGTCTTTTCAGACTGATCAAATTAAGAACAAGTGAATTTTTACACGAAGAAAGAATTTACCAGACGTCGATTCCGAACCGAAAACCCTAATTCCTAATAAGACGGAAAGCTGATCGGATAGAGTAGAGCCGGATAGGCAAAGTGAGAACCTATAGAAACAATTGCGTGTTTTCAAACACGGGATTAAGTTAGGCAACCACCGGACGTTTTACGATTCGGCGAATTATTGTCCGTAAGTTGGTTCTATCGGAAGTGATTTAAAAATCGGACGCGTTTGTCCGAATATCTTCCGACGCACCGAAGAATACCTGATACGATCAAAAAGAGGATCCAAATAGATAATATGAAAGAGGATGAAAAGACCTTCAAAGTTACATGCCCGCATTTTTGAGTTTCGCGAAATCGCGCGAAACGGACACCGACGGGTAGCTTTATCGGTAGGAGGCCATAAAGCAAGAGCCATCATGGATGACAACTCATCCATTGACTTTAGGGCTCTTAGATTTCGATCTTGACCATGGATGGCCAAGAGTTTTTTGTCCTCAAAAATGCGATCCAACGGCCGGAATCCGATCTGAAGACTTTTGTGGAAATTCCCACCTTGTCCCTATTTTTCCCTATAAATAGCAAGCTCTCTTGCTCTCATTCTTCACACCAAATCCGAATCCTAGAGAGGTTCTAGAGAGAGAAGCTCGGAAAAATTCTGCCTTAGCTCCGAGTAAGTTCATCTCGTCCTTAGTTTTTAGTTTCCGTAGTTCTTTCGGTAGTTATAGTAGAACTGTTGTTTTGATCTAGGAAGTTTTAATTTGTTCCTATGTTTGTTTTTATGCCTCATTGTATTGAAAGATGCCCGACGAGGTAAAAACATAGTGGGGATAATTTTGAAATGGAATACGGTCAAAGTAACGAAGTTACGCGAAATTCCGCCAAATTAGGGGTAGAAGGGAAAAATGGTAATTTTTACCTAAAATGCCGATTATGATGTCAAATCACTAATGAAAGTGATATTATTCGATAGGGCATCGAAACTTTGATTTGCTTTATTACGCTATCCGACGTGCCGGGTAAACATTTCACGTTTTTCCAAAAAGTACGTTTTCCGCCGAAGTACCTAACGTCGTCAACGAAGGTACGGACGCGTCTTGTAACACTAATCTTGTGCTTCTTAAATGCATATATGTGATAGATATGTTCATAGACCAATATACGACAGCTTTTACACGGGTTATAGTCATGATAACGCCGTATGTTTTTCTAGCGGCGAGAACACGAGTGGTATCGTGGCACCGTGAATAGTGCAAGCTGTTATTGTTGTTTTACATTGTGGGGCTTTAAATCTGCGTAATGCTTATGTTTTGTCGGCATAATGATCATGCATCTCGTATGCTTATGTAGTGATATACTTTGTTGTATTGTCTAGAATATCTCGTTATCTCGTATACTTTGTATTGTTTGGGTTTGAGATTAACCGTTACCTGAGATTCAATGCGGTAAATTGAATCTCAAACTACAGCTTCGGGATCCGGAGGAATACGGATCGAAGATCGAGGCAAGCAACGAGTAGTCGTGCGGCCCTTAGACTTATCTATCTTTACCGCTTTCGCTTATTCACTTTCAAACTCTAGGATTAATGTAATCATTACAATGTTACACCGTGGTTGATGTTTGTTATGAATCGCTTACTTTTTCACTCCAATGCTCTACTCGATTACATCGCTTGAAATATTTGGAAACGTTGATTGAAAAAAAAAATTATTCCGCCGTTTTCAAATGGGGTGTTACAAATTTCATTTTTGTCACATTATAAGCTTTAAATTATAGGCTTTTAAGCTTATTTAAAGGATTATATTGTAAGTAAGCCTTAAAAAAAACTTTAGGCCTAATAATGCCTTTTCAAGGCTCATATCTACGCCTAAAAAAAAAAAGCATGTATATAGGCCTAGGCTTGGGCTTTAGGCTTCTGTTACAGACTCAAGCCTATTTAGTCAAAATTTGACAAGACTTGGCCTATTTTCACACCTTATTTACATCTAACTAAAACGTTGGAGGATCGAACTGCCATGTAAAGAAAGGGTAAGCAGTCTTATTCATCATATGAAAATCTTTTAAATTTATTTTAATTTATAATTATAAGTGTTGATTCATTGTTTTTTGTTTCCATTGTTCTGAAAAGCTTAATATCTAATATGGTCTCCAATTCGAAGTTTATATACTTTGCTAAGATAGTTATTTTTATTTGTGGCTGGAAAAATATTAAATTTGGAATAGTCATTAGATCTGCTCTTGCAGCCTCGGCTAGAAATTTAGTACTCTCTCTTGTCTTAAACAGTAACACAAAGCGTACAATTAATACTATTGGTATTTTCTATAATATTTAAATTTTTTAAGTTAGTACTCCCTCATGTCTTAAATGCATTTTTATCAATTTCACCTCTTATTAATATACTGATCTCTCCAGCTCTTTCTCTTTCTGCATCACCCTATCTAACCCACCACACTCTTAGCGTGATTTTAAAAAAACTACTTTTGCAAAGATCACCTTGATAGAAAATTAAAGGAGTCGACTCTCTTCAAGATTATTGTTATAAAATGTGTGATGTCACTCTTTTTGAAGATTAACCATGATACAAAACAAACAAACTCGCACAGCCTATCATGATTACAAATTTTCCTCCAACCAATTACATACATCAACATCAAGCATATTCCTATAAGAATGTTATCTCAAGAGAAACTCTGCTCCTAACTGAAACCCACAAAATAGCTAGAGTAATTGTCAATTGTAGCTCTTTCACTTGTCAATGATTGTTCTTTTACTTATCATTGACAAGCTATGTGACTTTTGATATTATTAGTCTTAGTTTGGACCATGGTGTCATTTTCCCAAAAAATACTACAAATCAAGATCTCAAATAAAGTGAATAACTACCTAGGCTTCCGGCCATTTACTACGAAGTCTCAAATGATTAAACCATGAAAGGAAAACAACAAATCCCAGGCCTCCGTACTTATTTCCAAATGCGTCGTAGATGAAATTTATAAGTCCCAATTAGAATGATTAAACAATAAACACGACTACTTGTCACAGTATCTTCTAACGTCAGATGCATTTCTAGTTGTGCCTCCCCTCGAACTCTCATATGAAAAAAAATAAAAATAAAAATTGAGAGTAACAAGATGAAACTGTTGTCTCAGTAACATAGTCACTACCTAGCCTACCTATCAGCACCACCCATGGGGTTCTAGGTGGGACTGACAAGCAGATATAATGACTAAAAGTATGTAATATGAATAAATATACCTCTGAGAATAATTAACTGCATCACAACATGCTACATCCACTACTACATATTCAAACATATATAACGCTTAATAAATAATAGTTACAAAGAATAAAAGTTATGTATGTTGAAGCAGAGGTCACGCAAGAATATATAACACTAAAACATAATAGTTAAATATGTGCATCATCATGTATTAAGAGGAGGGATTTGTGAAAACACAAATATAATGGTTGTAGTTAATATCAATCCTTTTTTAAAAAACATAACAATGACAGTTCTTACGGCACAACCGTCATATAACAATTATAGATTATTTGTCTTTGATTCTTATATCAGCGAAAACAAGAAGTTAACCGTTGTAATATTAACTGTAATTTATTGAATCATCACAAAATGATGGTTCTTATTAAACAACCATCATGTTAACTTTAAAACGATCTGTACACCCAACTATCTTTTTCTCAACTACTCTTATTTAATGTACCATTTCATAAATCTATAATCAAACTCACCTATCTAAACCCCTGAACTCTTCCTCCACAAGCTCTTCATCATGATATTCTCTCTGATCTGGTTGTCAATATATGGTATTCGCGAAGATTTGATTAGCAAAACTTGTAAAATGAGAATGATACAATTTCATTGAAATTTTAATATTCTCATTATGACATGTTTCGTAAATCTAATTATCATGAATTCCATGGAGACCAATTTACAAAGACATATATATATATATATATATATATATATATATATATATATATATATATATGTTTGCTTGATAACCCACGAAACCTAAACATTCCTCCATAAGCCTTTTTCTCCTTCATCATGATATACACTTTGGTTGTTGTTGGTCGATTTCCTTGATGGCAAGTGAATCAGTCGAACAAGTAATAAAGAGTAAGTAGAGTATCGTCCCACAGAGACCGAAATACCGATGATGATACTGATTTACGCAAACAGATGTGTGCAAAGAATAAAAGAAAAGTATGATTGATTTAGGAGTTTTGTGGTTATAACTAACAAATAGGAAAATAAATAAATGATCGTAGTCGTAAGAAGATATCAATTAAAAGATAGGCTGAGCTCAGATTTCATCCTAAGCATATCACTCCCCCACTCTACCTTAACGCATTGCTATAGCAATTATGTTGTACAGCTTACACAATGCTACATCAACCGCCTTTCATAATGTTATTTAGTTAACCCACCACTATGCTATATAGAAGCTTCCGCATCCTATACATACAATCCAAGCTTTACTTCTCCCATATGCCTATGGCAATTTTCTAGCCTGGATCATCATTCCAAATCAAGGTGTTATGACTATGAGTAGTAGACCCATTCCTGAAGCCTACAATAATAGGTCAGGCCTTGCACCAGCTTGCCTAGCAAACACTGCCTATCAGATGTCTAACCCCGACTCCCTTCCAGTAAGCCGAGGCCACTGATCTAGCCCTTAGTTTCCACTAACCGACAAGAGATTAAAATACTGATAAACAAACTGAATGTATTAAATTAAAGAACTAGCAAACTGGGTTCATTCTACGCACAAGAATTCATCCTCGCTCAGCCAAAGGAAATTTAGTTCATGGTTGACGAGGAAATCACAAAACAAATCACAACAAAATAGCCCATAGAAAAAGGTAAACTAAAATTCAACAAAAAACAGAAAGTCTGTCGGAGGAGTTGACGGCGTGAAAGGCGTTTGTCATAGGACGTCCCCACATCTTCTCTTCTCTGTCGTACTGGTAGAAAGGGTGCTGGGTTCTTCTGGAGCTCTTGTATTTCATAATGTCTCTCATTCTTCTTTTTAGCTTAGCCGAATAAGAATTTCTTTGACTCTCCAACGACTCGATCACCTTTAGGGTTGGCCATCTTTTCCTTTTATAGTTAGGTTTACTTGCGGCGTATGTTCAGTGAGCTGGGCCTTTCCAAATCTATTAGGTCCAACTGGTCAAACCTTCCAAATTCGATAGATTGCTTCTGTAGATACTGCGGTCCAAATCTTAACTTCGATACTCCGCATCTTCTAATCCAATACGTCAGCAATCTAAACGTCAACTAACGTCTGCTCCATTAACTTGTACTTATTTCCTGATAAAGCCTCGAGGAAAATTAGAACATATGGTGCATAGCATTGCTTCACTTACTCTGCTATAGCATTTGGGTTGCTTTGTGTTGTGGCTTGATGTGACTGACCCAATATTATAGCATTGTATCGGATGTGCTATGTGCGTTCATAATAAACTTTAAACTTGCCTTTTTCTTATGCACATGTTCAGGATTATTATGCAATTACCATGATTTATAAGATTCAACCTATATATCCCTATATGCGTGAATTATGATATATTTGTTTAGATAGATACATTTAAGTTCACATTCACTACACAAAATAGTTACACATCATAGGGAAAACATGGCATAAATAGTATTCATCAGTTGTCAATATTGGAATTCACATGATTGGATTTGTGAAACTTTTCATATGAGAATGATACAATTTCATTCTCATAATCTCATAATGACAAGTTTCACAAATCTAATCATCGCGAATTACATGGAGACCAATTTACAAGATACACTTATTCAACTCCATAAGCTGTGAAACCCCTTAATATTTCGATAATTATCATAGTAACAACGCACAGCTCAACGAGCAAACGTAAATAGCATAAACATACTAATATAAAGTACTTGGTTACATTATAAGAATTCCCACAATTTTATTACAAAACTGCAGATAACCAACGACAATACTTGAACAGGTCCGAAACCTTTAACTTCTAGTATCTACCACCTTGCCCTGGGAGCTCCATCTGTTGTGTTGACCACATCCTAAATTTATGTAAAGGGCTGAGATTCATATGAATCTCAGTAGTAAAAATTAATCACTCGACATATAATGCATACACTTGAATATGGTAGTCAACCATCAAAGTACATACAACACATTCAACATTCAGAGATAAACATGATATGCAGCATCGACTACAATCATAAGACCCACTGGTCCTTTCCTACAGCATTGGATAGTTAACTGGGCCTCTACCCTTCTCATTTGAATGCTTAATAGGGTTCGTGACCCAAGAACCCATTAGCCTAGTAGACCCTAGTGCCTATATCGTGTTCACCATACAGGTAACACAATGGTTCTCACATGCATATAAAGGCATACATAGTATATGAGAGAAAAGTTACTACTTGGTGGTCTTCCCAATTCTTGAACTGGTTCCCAGTTTTTTTGTAATATCCTGAATTTTGGACCTAGAGACTCAAGGATAAGCCTGTATTAGGTAGATGACTACACTTGGTTTAGGAAGTGTGATAAATATGGAAAAAGGAATTTCCCTTGATGAAAGCAGAATAGGGTTTCTGGAAGGCAGTCAGGTTTTAACGTGCCTTTGATAGAGTAAATGATATCCAATGGCAATGAAACTTTCTAGATTTAAAGTAGACATAATAGGATTTAATTTGAAATAAAATATGGGGCGAATGGATCTGAATATTAGTGGATATGGATTGTTAAAGTTTAGGCACCGAAATTGGAATACAATCTGGGACAATTTTAGTTGATTGAGGTTTCTGGAATGTTGCATGCCTAATTGCCAAGGACACTATTTTCCCTCTAATATGGACTTAATAAAAGTTGTTTAGGCTCAAAAACCACATCAACTAGATCTGTTTGGATTTAGTTGTGATTTTTTAATGTTAGACAAGGAAAACTGGGAAACTTTATTTTCCAAAATTTGGGCTCCTGTGTTCTGAGAAGTTCTGGCATAGTAAACAACCTTGTCTATTTGTGAAATTTGATCATAGAATAGTAGAACTTATAAGATTTAAAATGAGCCTTAGAACATGCTAATCAGAGGTCTAGAACCCTGAGTTATGAATCTTTTAAGATTAGGTAAGAAAACTGAAAAATTTTGTGTGAGTATTAATCCATCATCTGTGGATGTTATATATAGGGTTCAACATTTGCTCGGGATGATGAAAGGATTGGGAACCAATTGGAGAATTGATAAAGTGTCTAGGTAGTAACTCCAATCTCACACTTTGTATGACTGTGCATGTTTATTTGAACCATGTATGTAAAAGTCTTGTCCCCTGTGGGGCCAACACCACTCGTGGCTTGATTGAGTGGAAGGGCTTACCATGGAGATCCTTCGCGGTGGCTAGGGCCTATGGGACCAGTAGTTCATAGGTAACAAACCTAGTTGCATTCAAATGACTTGGGTGGTTCCCAATCAATTATTCATAGCGCTATGGTTATATGATCTATGTATGCTAATATTGTTGCATGTGATCTATAATATAAGTTCGGAATATTGTTATGTTGTTGTGGACTGTTTGTTGTTTATGGTTAACTGTCATATATTGTCTATACTTTGTGCTTGATATTAACTGTTACTCTGGGAACCTTTGGGATCTCAGCCCTTATTACTACCTATGATTTGTATAACGTATTAGACTTGGCTCCAGGGCAAGGCGGTGGATACCGACAATTGAAGAGTTTAGATCAAGGCAAGGGTAATTGTTAGTTGTCTGTCATAATTTTTGTAATAGTAATTTTAGAAGTTGTAAAGATTTTGTACAACTCTATAAGAGTTCCTATTGTAATCAAGTACATTATATCAGTATGTTATGCTATTTCTGGTTGCTTATGATTATTTCCCATTAAGCTTTGTAATAGTACTATGATAAATGCCAGTATGTCTATAAGGTATGAGATTTTGGTATTAAAGCACGGGTTCTGGCGGTAACAGAATAGTATACTGATAGTTGATTACATAGTAACGGGAAATAGAGCAATAGTGATATGAACCCTAAGGAAAGGGGTTTGGGCATCGGTGAGTTGAGGCTTTAGCGATAGACGAGATAGCATAGAATATGAAATTTGTTGCTAATTGTGGGGCCAGTACCTAGCATTTCTAAGGAGGCAAATATGTTGTACCAAGGTTAGTACATGTGTGAGTTTCTACTACTCAGTGATATGGAGATTTGTATTGGTAGTAGTACCCCAGATCCGATTAGAACTTTGAGGTTAAACGTGCTTGCTTAGATTAGAGAAATCTCAAGATGGGTGACCTCCTGAGAAGTATCATAGGAATTTAAAATCATTTGATTTAAACCCTGAGTACCTTGAGGTATGAAACATAGTAATCCTTTGGATGCCATGAGAATGAATATGGTAAAGCTTGAGGATAGGCTTGAATTTGGTTTAAGCTAAAATAGTGTTCAGGTCGAAATGTGATTGAGGATGAAACTTGCACCACCCAATCCTCGAAAGAAAATTCCACCTTGTAGGGGTGTTACACCCCTACCGGCCTCGCCCTTTCAGGTGGCAGGTTAGAGGGATTCCTTTACTTGGTTACCTCTCTTTTATTATTAAGTCCATTTAAACATATATCAGAGTGAGCGCAACAGAGCATATAACCGGTCTGGATGATCCTATTGTACTGGTAAAAGTAGAATAAACCAAAAGTAAAAGTCCCCGAAGGGTTAAGGGTACAGTTATCCCAAAATAATACCGAAATAACAATACAGTCATCCAAAAGTAAAATACAGAATACGATAGGGCATTCCCTATTCTTCATTGCACCGCTAGGCCCTACCTTTCCAAAAGGGGTCTTCTTTGTCAGGCACACTCCCCTGCAACTACAGAAGCGCCTAGAGTTCGATAGCGGCCCCCAGAGTAACCGTCAATACTCAAATACTAAATGTATAGAGTGTATGCAGGTAACCATGTCAGATATAAAGTCAACAGTAACATTCCAAACATACAACATATGCAAACAGAACATACTCATCACCAACTACCACGCCCCGTTAGGCTGCCTTACCAAGGCAAGCCCCGGACTTACCGGAGTCACGACACAGCAGAGCCGCACGCACCGGGACGACCCGGACCTATCAACCCGCATGCCCGCCAATTAAGGCCGGCCTCGGACTGATCATCTTCAGCGATAGGAACCACATAACTCTGTATGCATATTTGGCAAAACATATACAAAAACACACATGGCAAACACAAACATACAACAAAACACATAAAGATATCTGAGTAAAGCAGTTACTACCTGGAGTAGTTTCTACTGCCTTTAATATTTTTAAGCCTGGTGAATTTTCCGAAATTTCCCTTTTCTTAAATAACATCAAAATACACTATTTTTATTATTTCCAAAAATACCCTTGCATTGTTTTGTCAAAAACCGAGCCCACACAGAATATCCTTGGGGCTGAGAAGTTGTGATCTATTCCATTGTTGTCACAGAACTCATCAAATGCGTGGTTTTCGAATTCTCCTCCATGATCAGTTCGAATGCCTGAAATTGGGAACCCTTTCTCGTTTTGGACCTTCTTGGCAAAACAGACAAATTGATCAAATGTTTCATCTTTCGATGATAAGAAAATAGTCCAAGCAAATCGAGAAAAGTCATCAACTATGACCAAGGTATAAAGATTGCCACCAAGCCTTTTTACTCTAGCTGGTCCAACTAGATCCATATGAAGTAGTTGGAGAGGTCTATTAGTTGAAACTTCATTTTTCGATTTGAAAGAAGATTTGGTTTGTTTTCCTTTTTGACAAGCATCACAAATCATGTCGTTTTAAATTGAAGTTTTGGAATGCCAATAACCAAATCCTTTTTCGATGTCTGTCAAGTTGGATCATATTGACATGAGCTAATCGCTTGTGCCATAGCCAACTATCATCTAGATTACTAACAAAACATTTTTCAAAACCAGAGCCATTTCTAGGGAGATTAAGTGTATAACAATTTCCATCTCTAGGAGCTCTGAATAAAGCCTTTGATTTAATATTTTCTAAAGAGAGAACATCCTTGCTTACTATCGGGCATTCCTCGAATCAAAGATAACTAAGTTACCTTTATCGTGCTTTGGCTTACGCTGAGGAGATTGTGGCATAGTCCTTCAACAAGGTAGACATCTTTGATTTATGGTCCTTCATTGTTGCCAATTTCACCAATTCCAGCAATCTTTCCAGATTGGTTGCCACCAAAGGTCACCTTCCCACCATCTTTGGGCTTGATTGAAGCAAACTTGGATTGGTCTCCCGTCATATGTCTTGAGCATCCACTATCAATGTACCACTTGTTGGGATTTGATGCTCTTAGACAGATCTGCAAGACACAGCAGATCAAGTCTTAGGTACCCATCTTTTCTTGGGTCCTTTGGGGTTAGTATGTGTCTTAGGAACCTTGTAGGATCCCTTAGGCACCCATTGATAGTTTCCCATGGGCTTACTCTTTCCTTCCTTTTTATGAAAACAGGAAGAAGTAGCATGACCCTTTCGATTACAATAATTGCAATGTGCAAAAAGATTTGAAGAATGAACTGATTTTCGAAAATAGTTCAAATAGTTCTTTTCTCCAAATTTCTTTTTCCCTTTTCTTTTATCAAAATTTGGTTTGTAACCGATTCCTGATTTATCATTTATGAATTTTTGTTCTTTCAAAATGACATTGAGCATTTCACTTCCTCTAGTGAATTTCTCAAGTGCCTTTGTAAGGTGCAAATTCTTTTCTTGAGTTCGGGCAATCTTCACAAACAGCATTTTCGAGATGGGAAAGCTTTTCAACTTGCGTTCAAGAGTGACATTTTTCTTTTTCAAGACAATATATTTTTCTCGTAAGTTTTTCAAATTCTGTTTGAACAACAATATACTCGACAAACAATTCATCATAGGATGGTTTTGAATTGTATACCTCATCATTGTTGTCATGTTGCTCTTCTTCTTCGAACTAAACAGATATTCGCTTTGTCTTCCTCATCGCTTCATCTTCATCGATGAGCTATCTCCCCAGATCGCTGAGACATAGACTTTCTTTTTGAATCGGTTGAACTTCTTCTTTTCTTTGTCCTTGTTGTTCAGGTGGGACACTCGGACTTGATGTGGCCGGCTTCTCGCACTCATAACATATAATTGGCTTCTTTGTCTCAAAGGTCTTTGAGCTGCTTTGTGAAAATCTCTTGTACCCTTGATCCTTTCGGTAGAATCTTTTGAATCTTCGAACGATCATGCCCGCTTCTTTTTCTTCGTCTTCCTCTTCATCATCATCTGTCTCTTTAGCTTCTTTGATAGACTTAAGAGCTATGCCTTTGCTCTTACTATGGATTTCATCAAGTCCCTTTCTGAACTTGATCTTGCCTTCATATTCTGATAGGCTACCAAATAAAGCTGCTACAAATTGCATTGATACACCATGAGCCTCTTCGATGGCAGTAACCTTGGCTTCCCATTCCTTGCTGAGAATGTTCAAGATTTTTCTGACTTGAACTGGTTCATCATAGATTTTTCCCAATGCAGCAAGTTGATTGATCAGATGAGTGAATCTAAGTTGGAACTCATCAATCGATTCCCCTGACTTCATACGAAGAAGATCGTACTCAGTCAAAAGGGTGTTAACCCTATTCTCCTTGACTCCAGTGGTTCCTTCGTGAGCCAACTCCAATGCGTCCCACATTGCTTTAGTAGAAGTCTTGGAGCATATTCGAAAGTATTCACTCTGACTTAAGGCACTCTGGAGCATGAGAATGGCTTTGCTGTAAAGAACGATCTGCTTCTGGTCATTCTCATCGTATTCTTCTTCTTGCTTTGGGGTTATTACTCCATCCTTAGTAGTTGAAGGAACATAGTCTCCTTTTTCAAACACTCTCCAGAAACCATATTCAGAAGCCATTACGAAGACTTTGAATTTGTTTTTCCAGAAAGAATAGTGCTCTCCAGTTGTAACATCCTATTTGAAAACGGCAGAATTTTTTTTTAAAAACGTTTCCAAATATTTCAAGCAGAGTAATCAGAGTAGAGCATTGGAGTAAGTAAGTAATTTACATTACATTCAAAATATGGACCATAGTGTAAATGTATCGGATTACAGTCATCCAGAATTTTCAAAAGTTAAAGAAACTAAAGAAATTGATAGATAATGTAGACACGTCTTGGCCTACTCCAGCTGCTAGCCTCGATCGCCAAACATCGGTCCTCCAGACCCTGATGCTACAGCTAAGATCCATTCCACATATGGACACAGTAACGGTTAACCTTATGCTCAAATAAAAAAAGATATACGTACAACAGATATTCATTTCAATACAGCATATCATCACAAAAGCAAACAGCAGATGTATGATCAATAACATGGACAGAACATAAGCACAAAGAAGTATGTAAAGTCTATCTCGACTAGTTCTGCACATATCCAGTGCAGAACTAGGAATAACTCAAACGGCATTACCAATACTATAATCCGTGGGTAAAGGCGTAAGTATCTCCGACGATTCTCAACGGAACCTCGCCTATGAACGTATCTATAATGCAAAAGTATATAAGCAGCATAGAGTTAGGGTTAAAGTACGCGTCCGTACCTTAGTTGCGAGATATCCGGCTCTTCCGGCTAAAAACGGTACTTTTGACTGGCCGTACGTAAAACAAATAAACAAAACGGCAAACAAAATGGAACGATGGAATTTCGATAGCGGTTCGACGTCGAAGTATTCTAATCAGAATAATAACACACTTATGAATATTTGGCAGCATAACGTGCATTTTAGGTGAAAAAGACCATTTTGCCCCTACTACCCCTATTTGGCGGAATTTCGCGAACTTCGTTACTTTGACCTTATTCCATTTCAAAATTATCCCCACTAGGTTTTTACCTCGTCGCATCTTTCAATGCAATGAGGCTTAAAAACAAGTATAGGAATATATTCTCAAACTTCCTAGATCAAAACAACAGTTCTACTATAACTACCGAAAGAACTACGGAAACTAAAAGCTAAGGACAAAAGAACTTACTCGAGCAAGCGAGAATTTTTCCGAGCTTCTCTCTCTAGAACCTCTCTCTAGGTTTCGAATTTTGGTGTGAAGAATGAGAGGAGAGGTGCTTGCTATTTATAGAAGAAGGGAGGTACAAGGTGGGAATTAACACAAAAGTCTTCAGATCGGATTCCGGTCGTTGGATCGCATTTTTGAGGACAAAGCAATCTTGGCCATCCATGGTCAAGGCCGACATCAAGGGGTCCCAAAATTCAAAGAATGAGTTGTCATCCAATGATGACTCTTGCTTTATGTCCTCCGGCCCGATAAAGCTACACGATCGGTGTCCGTTTCGCGCGATTTCGCAGAAACTCAAAAATCCGGGCATGTAACTTTGAAGATCTTTTCATCCTCTTTCATATTATCTATTTTGATCCTCTTTTTGATCATATCCAGGTATTCTCCGGTGCGTCGGAAGATATTCGGACAAACGCGTCCGGTTACTGAAAATCGCTTCCGATAGAACCAACTTCGGACAATAATTCGGCCGAGTCGTAAAACGTCCGTTGTTTCCTAACTTAATCCCGTGTTTGAAAACACGAAATTGTTTCTATAGGTTCTCACTTTGCCTATCTCGGCTCTACTCTATCTGATCGCTTTTTCGTCTTATTAGGAATTAGGGTTTTCGGTTGCGGAAATCAACGTCACGTAAATTCATTCTTCGTGTAAAAATTTACTTGTTCTTAATTTGATCGTCTGAAAATACTTTTACCTCTGGTTTACCCGTAGAATTTATTTCGACTTTTTCCCTCGGCCGCCTATAAGCCGACTCACCGCATTATATCATTATTTTATTCTAATTATCATTTTAATTATTTAAACAATTCATTTTAATTAAAAATACCATGAATTTCGGCCCCTTCATTTTAAAATTCAGTTTTAATTATTTTTTCATAATTTTTTCCATTTTTTTAAAATATAATATTTTTTACCAAAAATTCTCGTTTACCCTCGCCTTCGTTAAGGCTTAATCGAGCCTAAATTCTTCGTTTAGTGATCTTTTTAAGATTAGGTTTCTTCATACATTTATCTTTACTAATTTTTTCCTTAATCCTTTTTATCATAATTAGTAAGTATATTTTATGCTAATTACCAACCTTAATCTCTTAATTAAGGATTTTACCATAAACTTAACTTTCTATATTTCTCTTGTTTTAAGCTCGAATCGGTTAGCTAGTAATTATCTAATCATTCTCTTACCAATGGTTGATAATTTTATAATTTACAGTATATTATTATCTTACAAACTTTATCTTGACATTGTCATTTTATATCCTATGTAAAATATTAAAAATGTTTACACCATAAAGTTACTTTATGGTTCTCGTAATGCTTTTTAAACATTTCTTCATGTTATTTCCTCTCGAAATAATTTATTAAATTCTTATAATTAAAGATAATACACCCATAATTTTCTCATAATCTTTCATGATCTTTCGCATTTATCATAATGTTTTTACTCGCTTTTATCACCATTATTGCATTTTTAGTCATTCTGTTCATCGATTTTTACGTAACTTTTTCGAAAATTTACTCGACAATTATAACAATTTTCTATAATAGTTTTAAACTCATGAATTTGTTTCATCAAAATATTCATTAATTTCTCTTATCTTAAGAATTCCATATTTGCTAAAATCCGGGTATTACATTTCTCTCCCCCTTAAACAAAATTTCGCCCTCGAAATTTAATCTATACTAACTAGTCTACAGGCCATAAACTCGGGTACTTCTCCTTCATGTCACTCTCGGTTTCCCAAGTTGCCTCGTTTGGTGACAAACCCTTCCGCACCACCTTCACTATCGGTATAGTTTTAGTCCTAAGCCGTTTCTCCCGGTGTTCGAGAATTTGCTCCGCTCGACTACAAAGGTGTTATCATGCCGTACTTCAACATCATCAAACTCTATGACATGATCTCGATCTGGTAGGTATTTCTTCAGTTGTGACACGTGAAAAACATCGTGGAGATTACTCAGGTTCGGGGGTAACGCTAGTTGATATGCAACTGGTCCTCGCTCGGCTAACACTTCAATTGGTCCAACATAACGTGGACTAACCTTCTTTCTCTTCGTGTTCTCGCCGACACCTAAGCATCGGAGATAATTTCGAAACACATGGTCTCCGACTTCAAACTTCAACGGTCTTCTCCTCTTATCTCGCATAGCTCTTCTCGTCTGTCATCGGCAAGGAGTCTCTTCTTGATCAAAGCGATCGCTCGGAGGTCTCTTTTAGCATATCCGGTCCAAGCAAGTTGCTTTTCGACGCATCATCCCGGATAAAGGCGATTGGCACTTTCGCCCATACAAAGCCTCGAACGGGGCCATTTGTATGCTTGAATGATAACTATTGTTATACGCGAATTCTGCTAGTGAGAGGTGTTCGTCCCAATTTCCTTTGAAATCCGGGGCACATGCTCGCAAAGATATCCTCCAAAGATCTCGTATCGTCCTCTCTAATTGACCGTCGGTTTGAGGGTGATAAGCCGAACCGAACTTCACTTGGTACCCATTCCTTCATGTAGTGCTTGCCAAAACGGGATTGGAATCGAGTATCCCGATCGAGGTAATACTCTTAGGGATTCCGTGCGATCTCACGATCTCTTTGATGTAGATTGCGCCAATCGTTACGAGAGTAGTGGATGCTAATGGGTATGAAATGTGCCGACTTGGTTAATCGGTCGGCGATCACCCGGATGGTATCGTGATGCACGATCTTAGGTAGACCTACCACAAGATCCATGGTCACATTCTCTCATTTCCACTCCGGCGAGTTCTAGTCCTTGCGAAGACCGGGGGTCGCCGGTGCTCAATCTTTACTTTCGGCAAGTTAGACACCCACTACGTCTTCGAGTTACGTCTCTTTTCATTCCGTGCCACCAAAGCTCAGCCTTCATGTTTTGGTACATCTTGACCATTCCCTGGATGTAGAGTATACTTACTCTTGTGAGCCTCATCCGACACTTCCGCCTTAATTCATCAACCGGCGGTATGTAGATTCGTTTCTTGTACCTGACCAATCCACTAGATGAAAGGTCGTGGTCTTGGGTTTCACCTTGAGAGATCTTCTCCCGCATGGAGATTGCCCAATCATCTTGTCTCTGAGCTTCATCAACTTCATCTCTCGGGTCGTACTCCCTTGACTCACAAGAAGATTTGCAAGGTAGGCGTCACTTGGTGCGTTGAAATTCATGCGATTTGGTTTGAAAGATTCAGGTCTCGAAATCTTCAAGTAATTTCGCTCTTGTATCATCATGTATGATACTTGCACCTTCTTCCCGCTTAGAGCATCCGCAACGACGTTTGCTTTCCCTAGGTGATACTTGATCTCCGTGGTTGTAGTCTTTCAAAGAATTCCATCCAACGACGTTGCCTCGTATTCAGTTCCTTTGATCAAAGAGATACTTCGTGCTCTTGTGGTCGCAGTATAATTCTACGGTCGTACCGTACAGATAATGCCTTCATATCTTCAAAGCAAACACGATGGCAGCAAGCTCCAAATCGTGTGTAGGATAGTTCGACTCGTGCGGCTTCAGCTGACGAGAGGCATAAGCCACCACTCTGCCCAATTGCATTAGGACACAACCCAATCCTTTCCCACTGGCATCACTGTAGACCACGTAAGTCTCATCAGGATCTGGGATAATCAATACTGGTGTTGTAGTCAACCTCTCCTCGATCTCTCGAAAGCTCTCCTCACGCCATCTCCCCATACAAAGGGTTGATTCTTCCTCGTAAGCTTTGTCAATGGTAGGGCAAGACGTGAGAAATCCTGTATAAATCTGCGGTAATATCCCGCCAAACCTAGGAAACTACGAATCTCCGTCACTATTTCTGGTCTCTTCCAGTCCATAACTGCTTCCACTTTGCCTGGATCAACTGCAACTCCGCCACTTGATATAACATGGCCCAGAAATCTAACTTCAGCCAAAATTCGCATTTGCTCAACTTGGCGTAGAGTCGCTTCTCCTCGCATCTTTAACACTAGTCGCAGATGTTCTTCATGATCTTCTCTCGCTTTTTAGAATAGACGAGAGTATCGTCGATAAACACCACCACGAATTGGTCCAGGTGTTGTCGGAAGATACGGTTCATGTAATCCATGAATACCGCAGTGCATTGGTCAATCCGAAAGGCATCACAAGGAATTCATAATGCCCATATCTCGGTTCGAAAGCCGTCTTGGAAATATCATCTTCTTTGACTCGCAACCGATGATATCCCGAACGTAAATCGATTTTTGAGATTACGGTGGAACCGATAATTGATCCAAAAGATCATCAATCCGGGAAGTGGATATTTGTTCTTGACGGTTACTTTGTTGAGTTCACGGTAGTCGATACGAGTCGAAACTTCCATCTTTATTCTTAACAAACAAGACCGGGCTCCCACGGTGATACACTTTGGGTCGAATGAACCCTTCGTAATAGCTCTTCAAGTTGTTTCTTCAATTCCCGCATCTCATTTGGAGCCATACGATACGGCGCCTTTGAAATTGATCTTGTACCAGGCATCAATTCAATGGTGAACTCGACTTCTCTCGTAGGAGGTAGCTCGGTGAGATCCTCCGGAATACGTCGAAACTCGTTTACAACAGAATGTTCTCAAGTGAAAGCTCGCCGGCTTTAACCGAGAAAAAGATCATATATGCTTGGCATCCCTCCTTCATGCATCTCGTCCCTCCATAGCGTAGAGAAAATTCAGGCTCACATCAACTTTGTCTCTCGCTAGGTGAATCGAAGAACGTTATCTTCTTGTGCTACGGTTGATCATCGCACCGCTCGTTGCTAGCCAATTCAACCCGAGTATGACGTCTATGCCATGAAGTGGCGGTCGGATAAGGTCCACTTTTGAAACTCGTCCATCAACGCTCACGGTACAATCAATACATGCATCGAAGCTAAGGATTTCAAGCCAAGTGGTGTAGATACTATCGATCATAAGACAATCTAGAGGCATGTATTCCTAGACGATTTGTACAATCATAGGAAATAAACGAATGGCTAGCACCCGTATCAAACAATGCTTGCGGTAGATTTCCGTTGATAATAACAAGATTTTGCACCATCTCTGGAGACTCTCCGCCTCCGTATCGGTCGGCAAAAACCCGGCCTTGGCTTTCGGTCTTGCCACCGCTGCAATCTCCGGGGACAGCTTCCGCCGATATGCCCGGGTTTTTGGCACTTATAGCAGATCGGCTTCCCATCACAAATTGGATCCGGGATGGTCCTTTCGTACTTTGGGCAAGTTTGGGTCCCGCTTGACCGGATAACCTTGTCGCCCTTGTTGGAACGGCTTCTTGCCTCCGCCTCGGGAGTTGTTCCATGGTGCCTTCCTCTTTTACGAGGAACCTCCGCGACTTGACTCGCCACGGTTTGCATTGTTGTTGTTGTTGTTGCTGTTGTTGCGATGTTTGATCCTCCTGAGCTCCTTCAGATTACGCTCGACCAGACGGCATGATTCTATCGCTTGAATCAGATCCGGAAATTGCTGTGACACCAGCTTTTCCCGAATCTCAAACCTTAGACCATCTACCAATCGACTCGCCTTCCAGTTTTCGTTGTCGTTGGTCTTCAGATATGACGAGTATCGAGATAGGTTGTGAATCTGGCGAAGTAATCCTCGAATGACTCATCATGGTTTTGTCGAATATGTAAGAACTCGACTCTTTTATTACTTGTAACGAGGGAGGAAATATTGTTCGTTAAACTTTTCCAAGAACTTCTCCCAAGTCATAAGGCAAACGCGCGCCCCGCAATGTCACCGCCACGGTTTTCCACCAACGGTCGGCATCTCCTTCCCGGTTTGTAAATTGCCGACACCTTGCGGTCTTCGGGACGTCTAAGACCTCAAATATCTTATCTAATCTCATCGCCCAGTCTTCACTGGACCAATCGGTCTTTTCCGCGGAAAACCGGGGTTTCAATTTACGAATTGAGTTACCCAATGTTGCGTGGCTTCCACCTCTCTATTTCGTTGAGGTAGAACTACCAAAGCTCTATCAGGCGAAGGTGATCAAGATCCCTCTGACTCATCAGCCTCTTCCGTCCGTCTGTCCTCATATTCGTCTTCTTCCTCAGTGTCGTTCCTTTCTTCTTCATTTTGTTAATAAGAGCTCTTTGCTCTTGCAGCATTTGCTTCACTTCTTGTAACTCGATGCTCCAGTTGGTTATTCTCGAGCTCGGGTGTTGGACTTCTTTGAGGCCGTCATGCGCCTCGACCACGTCCTCTACCTCTAGTTTGGCCTCATCCACGACCCCTATTTCTTAGGTTCGCTATTCTTTAGGTTTATACCTTTTTATTTATAACAAGAGATAGGAATAAGGGAATTAGTACAGAAATAAGCGCACAAAACAACATATATTATTAATGCATCTTATTTGTACAAGTTGACCTCGACGTTGGCCATATCCTAACTATACAAAATTCTACAATCCCTTTTATTCTAACAGAATATCTCACAATCTCTCAGGGCATTTAGAGAGTTTTAAAACAATAATATACTATATAGCCTCTATCTATGGTTCCACAGCTTTCTTTCACCGTCTCGCTCTTTCTACATGTGCTGGTGCACTATGCTTTTCAGATAACGAAGATAGATACGAGCGTCTACAATAGGGCCTTCGTCCGAAGGTTCGTTAGTGATTCCGCCCAAAAACGGGTCACGGGGAAACAAGAGAAGAGAGTGGATCGACCCGGTCTCCGGGCAAATGTGGGTTCCTCTGGTTTTGAGAATTTTGAACCAAGTGAAGGAAGGTCGATACCTTTCTTTTGAAGTGTTTGTAGACTGTTCGCAAACAAGTAAAATGATTCTAATTGTTGGGTTAAGGCCGTATCGCGCCCAACACGAAGTGAAAATCGTCAAGGGTGACTTCTTCGGTATCGAGGTTTTGGATGTCCGGAAATCAAAGTTGTCTCCTACAGAAGAGTGAGTTGAACTATTAGGTGTTGCAACGGGTGCATCTTCAAAATACATGGGTTCCGAGTCTTCCTCCGGGTCTTCCTCTGATTCTACCGGTTCGGGATCGTAAATATAATCTGGGTATTCCGGTCCAGGGTGATACTGGGGTTCGGAGTTATCGGGGTCCGTAATAAAGATAGTCAACGTCATAAGCCGGTACATAATCGTATGCCGGGGCAGGTACGGGTTGTACAAGCTCTGGTTCCGATGGAGGGTAGATTAGATCAGGGTTCAGTCTTCTTCCTATCATCTCGGTTCCCACCGACTTCCTAGCGGTCCAATTCCATCTCCCATACCGCCAAACGAACGGATTATCATCTCTGTTCATCTCTACACATTGCACTAGGTCATATCAATACTCATTTTCCAAAAAGTGCTCAAAGTTTTTGAAAAAGGCTAATTTGAACATAACTCCGTTAACCGAACAGAATAGCCAGATAAGTGTCTATCATGGGGACCTCACCAACTCTATGGCGACTAATTGGCCACACCCACATAGACTAGCCTTAACTATCCGCAATAACATAGTCATATCAATGCCAGGACTACTGCTCTGATACCAAAAATGTAACATCCCATTTGAAAACGGCGGATTTTTTTTTAAAAAAAAACGTTTCCAAATATTTCAAGCAGAGTAATCAGAGTAGAGCATTGGAGCGAGTAAGTAATTTACATTACATTCAAAATATGGACCATAGTGTAAATGTATCGGATTACAGTCATCCAGAATTCTCAAAAGTTAAAGAAACTAAAGAAAACGATACATAATGTAGACACGTCTTGACCTACTCCAGCTGCTTGCCTCGATCGCCAACCATCGGTCCTCCAGACCCTGATGCTACAGCTGAGATCTATTCCACATATGGATCTCAGGTAACGGTTAACCTTATGCTCAAATAAAACGGTATACGTACAACAGATATTCATTTCAATACGGCATATCATCACAAAAGCAAACAGCAGATGTATGATCAATAACATGGACGAACATAAGCACAAAGCAGTATGTAAAGTCTCTCTCAACTAGTTCTCACATATCCGGTTCCACGCCACTAACGTGTCCTCGCGCTAGGAATAACTCAAACGGCATTACCAATACTATAATCGTAGGGTAAAGCAGTAAGTATCTCCGACGATTCTCAACGAACCTCGGTCTATGAACATATCTATAACGCAAAAGTATATAAGCAGCATAGAGTTAGGGTTACGTACGCGTCCGTACCTTAGTTGCGATATCCGAGCTCTTCCGGCTAAAAACGGTACTTTTTACGGCCGTACGTAAACAAATAAAACAATGCAAACAACGGAACGATGGAATTTCGACGCGGTTCGACGTCAAAAGTATTCTAATCAGAATAATAACACACTTATGAATATTTGGCAGCATAACGGGCATTTTAGGTGAAAAAGACCATTTTGCCCCTACTACCCCTATTTGGCGGAATTTCGCGAACTTCGTTACTTTGACCTTATTCCATTTCAAAATTATCCCCACTAGGTTTTTACCTCGTCATGCATCTTTCAATGCAATGAGGCTTAAAAACAAGTATAGGAATATATTCTGAAACTTCCTAGATCAAAACAACAGTTCTACTATAACTACCGAAAGAACTACGGAAACTAAAAGCTAAGGACAAAAGAACTTACTCGGAGCAAGGCAGAATTTTTCCAGAGCTTCTCTCTCTAGAACCTCTCTCTAGGTTTCGAATTTTGGTGTGAAGAATGAGAGGAGAGGTGCTTGCTATTTATAGAAGAAGGGAGGTACAAGGTGGGAATTAACACAAAAGTCTTCGAGATCGGATTCCTGGTCGTTGGATCGCATTTTTGAGGACAAAGCAATCTTGGCCATCCATGGTCAAGGCCGACATCAAGGGGTCCCAAAATTCAAAGAATGAGTTGTCATCCAATGATGACTCTTGCTTTATGTCCTCCGGCCGATAAAGCTACACGATCGGTGTCCGTTTCGCGATTTCGCGAAACTCAAAAATCCGGGCATGTAACTTTGAAGATCTTTTCATCCTCTTTCATATTATCTATTTTGATCCTCTTTTTGATCATATCCAGGTATTCTCCGGTGCGTCGGAAGATATTCGGACAAACGCGTCCGGTTACGAAAATCGCTTCCGATAGAACCAACTTCTGGACAATAATTCGCTGAGTCGTAAAACGTCCAGTTGTTTCCTAACTTAATCCCGTGTTTGAAAACACGAAATTGTTTCTATAGGTTCTCACTTTGCCTATCTGGCTCTACTCTATCTCGAGTTTTTTCGTCTTATTAGGAATTAGGGTTTTCGGTTGCGGGAAATCAACGTCCGGTAAATTCATTCTTCGTGTAAAAATTTACTTGTTCTTAATTTGATCAGTCTGAAAATACTTTTACCTCTGGTTTACCTCAGAATTTATTTCTGACTTTTCCCCTCGGCCCGCCTATATGCCGACTCACCGCATTATATCGTTATTTTATTCTAATTATCATTTTAATTATTTAAACAATTCATTTTAATTAAAAATACCAATAATTTCAGCCCCTTCATTTTAAAATTCAGTTTTAATTATTTTTCATAAGTTTTTCCATTTTTTTAAAATATAATATTTTTTACCAAAAATTCCCGTTTTACCCCTGCCTTCGTTAAGGCTTAATCAGGCCTAAATTCTTCGTTTAGTGATCTTTTTAGGATTAGGTTTCTTCATACATTTATCTTTACTAATTTTTTCCTTAATCCTTTTTATCATAATTAGTAAGTATATTTTATGCTAATTACCACCTTAATCTCTTAATTAAGGATTTTACCATAAACTTAACTTTCTATATTTCTCTTGTTTTAATCTGAATCAATTAGCTAGTAATTATCTAATCATTCTCTTACCAATGGTTGATAATTTTATAATTTACAGTATATTATTATCTTACAAACTTTATAATCGACATTGTCATTTTATATCCTATGTAAAATATTAAAAATGTTTACACCATAAAGTTACTTTATGGTTCTAATGCTTTTTAAACATTTCTTCATGTTATTTCCTCCGAAATAATTTATTAAATTCTTATAGTTAAAGATAATACTCCCATAATTTTCTCATAATCTTTCATGATCTTTCAAAGTATTTATCATAATGTTTTTAGACCGTTTTTATCACCATTATTGCATTTTTAGTCATTATGTTCATCCGATTTTTCGTAACTTTTTCGACAATTTACTCGACAATTATAACAATTTTCTATAATATTTTTAAACTCATGAATTTTTTCATCAAAATATTCATTAATTTCTCTTATCTTAAGAATTCCAGTTTGCTAAAATCCGGGTATTACACCAAGAAACCCCGGTGGTCGGTTGATCGAAGCTTCATCAAGTAGAATACCTTCCATAGTGATCCTTCTCGAGATGTTAATCTCTTCAGAGAAGACCTTGCTCTGATACCAAATGAAAGTGGAGCTGAATCACCAAGAGGGGGGTGAATTGGGGATTTTAAAAATCTTTTCAGAAAACCTCTGTTTTTGAACACTAAAAACATAGATGAACAAGGAAGAGAGTAGAAGAGCAAGACACAAGGATTTATACTGGTTCGGTCCAATCTCTTGACCTACGTCCAGTCCCCAGACTCTCTAGGATTTTTACTATCTCAATTGATTACACACTCTGTACTCAAGAGTAGTTCTCTCACTAGAACATACTCCCCTTTACAAGTTGCAATCAATGAACCCAATCACCAAGTCCCCAGACTTGTGATCCTTTACAATAAATGATATACAGAAAAGAAACTCTCTCTAAGAGTGGATATTGATAAACACTCGAAGCTTTAAGTGTCAAAAGACACAATACAAGTGAAAACAAATGTAGTTGAAGAACTTTGAATGCTATGCGTTTTCAGGTGATGTGTTGGTTGTTGAAGACTTGAATGCTGTTCTATTTATACTCGAGATCATTAAATGACCGTTGTAATTCTTCATATAACCGTTGAATCAATAATCCAAATTGTTGTAGGTCATTATAGTGTCTTCTCTCATTAATCTTCATTTAATCCAGTTGCGAAGTTCAAGGTTGACTTCTGCCGAATTAGTCCGTTGGAATAGCAGCTGCTTGGATGTGGTAGGTAGACATTAATCCTTTGTAGACGTGTGCGGAAGGATTACCCAAAAGTATGCAACTTTCGGGGTTTTGCATTTAATGTTCGACATCACTTTTGCTTTATCTTTGAACCTTCAATAAACATTCTCTAATTCATCCGAAACTCACTAAAAAAGTGGTTAAACATATCTAGGAACATTAGAGATTAATCATTGGAAGTATTAAGATCAAACAAGAAGGTTCAAGGAATTCGCGAAATTTGAAATTCGAATATGCGCCGAAACCTCGAGGTTTGTTCTTCAAACCTCGAGTTTTGGACTCGTAGCAAGTGAAAGTGATCTAAGTCCAAAACATCAAACCCGGAGGTTTTGAACCAAAACCGGAGGTTTTTAACACAAAAAAAAGCGACACCCTTTCGTTTGGAAAATACTCGAGGTTTTATCGAAACCTCGAGGTTTCACTTTGAATGTGAAACTTTGCAAAATCGCGCCAAGTGCAAACCCGGAGGTTTTCCGAAACACGGAGGTTTTTAAAACCAAAGGTGAAAAGTTGTTTCCTCTCTGGATGCCAAAACCTCGAGGTTTTGTATCAAAACTTGAGGTTTCTCTTAAATGTGAAAATCTTGAGTTTTTGCGCCAAAACAGAAACCTGGAGGTTTGAGAATAAAACTGGAGGTTTTGTATGTTGGAAAAACATAGATACTTTCGTCGGACAAACCTCGAGGTTTGTCCCCAAAACTCGAGTTTTCTCTTAATTTCGAAAACTTTGAGAAAACTTCATTTAGCTCAAACACGGAGGTTTTCTCACAAAACTGGAGGTTTTAAAATGTTCAAAAATTAGGAGACTCTCTGTAAGTCAAAACCTCGAGGTTTGAACAGTAACCTCGAGTTTTTCCATTTTTCAGAAAATCGATGATAAGTCTCTATATGACGAAAACTGGAGGTTTCTCTGGAAACCTAGAGTTTTGCTCAGTCCAGAAACCTGGAGTTCTTTTCTGTAAGGCCAAACCTCGAGGTTTGAACAGTAACCTCGAGTTTTGCTCTTACAGTGGGTTTTACATATTTGAGAGCAAAACTTTATGCTTTGTTTACAATTATTGGAGATCATCAAAACCCTTAGAGAACTAACAAACTTTTATTTCTCTCTCCTGGGTGGAAGAAATTGAATGCTTAAGGGGTAAGGATTTGACTATTTTGCCCCTGTAATATTACTTACTTTTTGCTTTTCAATCTCGTAGTGACACGTGTCCTCTGGTAGTGATTACACTAACTCCCTATCTTCAAAAACGTAGGGCATCCCTGACCGCCTTGAACATGTTGTATACTTACTTATACTGGCATATTTTCACTCAACTAATTGTCCTATACCTTGGGACATAGTTAGGTGGCATCTTTTCCAACCAAATTTATACTGTATGGGTCTTCTGTACCCCTTTTTCCATTGGCACTTTAACTCCACAGTTTATTAGGTCCACTGACCTATATAGCCTAGTTACTTAGTCCTTAAGAGGCTTCCTAACTCTTGTTATTCTTGAGACTCTTCCCGAACCGAGCTTAGTCGTCTACCCACTTTAGGCTTATTCTCAATTCTCATAGTCCAAAATTTAGGATGTTACAAGGAGCGTGTTACTACTAGTGAGCCAAATGGCTAGAAGATGGTATCTTCCGAAGCCGAATGGCTGGAAGACGGTATCTTCCCGAAGCCGACTTACTGGAAGACAATATCTTCCTGGTTGTGGCTGAGTGTGTAGGAAAGAAAGGATTGGGTTATGACCTGGTAAAGCAGGATAGAATGGTGGTGTGTGCCTCTCAATTGTTGAACCTCCTGAGATGAATTATCCCATTCATAAATTTAAGGTTGGCAGTAAATGTGTATTTTTGAAATTGAACTGGTAGCGATTATGTTTTATTGAAATGTGAAAGCATTATTTTGTATAGTATGATTGTGAAAATGTACTACGACTATAGAAATTTGAGTATTTGAAAACTTAGAAAAGTTGACTATGAGACAACATAGAAGAATTGAAAAAGCAGTGACGTGATTTTCATCGCTAATACGTTGAAATCAAAAGTGGTACAGTTGGTGATTATGTTGATATAGGAACAGAAACTGATAGAATAGTCTAGAAATCTGAATCGGTTAAGTCAGATATTATTTGCTAGCTACAGTGCTAAGCAAGAGAAAAGTAGTCTGAGAGCTTCAATTGAAGAAGCCTAGACACAAGATAGACGATCAGAGGCTCGAGGCAGTAAGACCTGGTGTAAAATTTTACATGGGGCGGTGTCCCCGAGCCGTAAGACCTGTGTGCCTAGTATTATACTTGTTTCCTGGTCTAGTCACATTGGACCTGTGTGTTCGGAGTATATCTTGAAGCTAGCAGAAATTTAGACTGTATAAGTTATAGTCAAGAAGCATATGCCTTGAGGGTGATTCCCAAGGCAGTAAGGCCAAAATATCTAGGGATGTGGGAATATAATGAGTTGAAAAGCAAGCATGAAACAAGCCGTAGGGCTTAATGTACCGGACAATGTCTTGAAGAGGCAATGAGGCCTGGGTAACCAAGAGATGGGAGAATGGACTAATGGGTCCTATGTATGAATACTATATGTTGGTACAGGATGAATGAGAATGTCGTATGAGTACATTGCGTGCTTTGTGAGCTTGCATGGTGAAGGGATAGACTGAGTGTCTAGAATGATTCCCTGAGGTATACATGTTCAAATTTTGAGGACGAAATTTATGTGAATTATATATAGGGTGGACAAAAATGAAATGTACTTATAGGGAATTAAGTACACTTCCTAGATCATTTGTCAGAAATGTGATTGAGGTTGCATTTTGGATTCTGATACTTGAAAGTATGAACCTTATGAATGTTGTGATTAATGTTGTGTTGTTAACATGTTTATTGGGTATTAATGATGGTTACCTTTAAGGTGAAAGAATGATGTTTATAATATTCCTATGTGATATTGAGGATTGAGGTAGAATTAGAACCTCGTGAATATTGTTAAGGTTGTGAGAATATTGCTCGAATGTTTGATGATTAGACTAGGAATGTGAATCATGATCCTAGTATGCACAATGGGTATTGTTGAGGAAATATGATTCCCTAGCTCAGCTAATATTGAGGTTCTAACAGTTGAATTATAATTTGACAATTGTTATTTGGGAATATTTGAGGACAGTGCCTGAATGTTATAAGCTATGAATCATGATGATTCTAGCTTCTTTATTGGGTATGGTCGAGGTTTTTGAATTAGATTGATGAACCTAAGAATTGGTTGGGCATCTAGAGGGATTGCTACCAATTGAATTGTGACCTTAGAATCCAACTTGATAGTTGAGTGATTCTTTAGGCATTTGAACTGACTTGAATGAATTGTAGTACTAGAGTATAATACATATTGATTTGAATGAATTAAGGTACTAAGATTGTGGTACTGGTTGATTTAAATGAATTAAAGCACTATAATATGGTACAAATATGTATGAAGTATCTGGAGTTGCTTGCTGTTGATTTAGCATAGGGAAAGATCTTAATATGAGAATATTCCCTTAGAATGATTGAGAGTTTTTTTCCTCAATGGGACAAAGTGGTAGCTAGAATCTAAGTAGGCCTGGGTTATAGTCTCATGATCAGGACTAATAACCGTAGAAATGTTTTTGGCTAATGGATTTTCTAAGATGCGGGTCGAACACCCGTTTGGGGGAATTGAATTTATGTCTATGCCTGGAGCCGAACAAATCTTGAAAAGTCCATAAAGAATGACCCCAAATAAGATAGCGGAATTAAATAAGAGGGGCTTTATGAGATTTAGTATAGTAGAGTCATGAATATACGGTGGGCAATGAAACCTGTTGGGTCAATACGTCTTTAGGTTGTTACACTTGATAGATGGGTCCTTATGTTGTTTGTTGAAGATTCTGGCAGTTTCTAGTTTAAGGTCCGAAAATTGAAGAAATGAAAGTCAATGCCAATTAATGGGTTCTTGCAATTAGTAAAGATTCTGGCAATTTTGGGTCAAAGGTCCAGTTTTGGGAGGCGCTCTTCAGTGAAGTATGTGTTACTTCCAAAGGGATAAATCCTCTAGAGAAGAGGACAATACCTGCTACAGGTACTACTACAAAAAATGGCTTTTAGACCGCCACGTTTAGATTGGATTATAGAGGATCAAGTCTAAAAAGTATGACTAGTAGCAGTTTTGTAAATATAAAGAACCTTTTAGACTGGATTATAGAGGATTATGCCTAAAAACTATGACTAGTGGCAGTTTCGCAAATATAAAGAACTTTTTTTAAACCAAGGCTATAGAGGATTAGGTCTAAAAAGTATGACTAGTGGCAGTTTCTTAAATATGAAGAAATTTTCTTAGATCGATTATAGAGGATTAGGTCTAAAAAGTATAACTGGTGCCAATTTTGTAAATATAAAGGCAATTTGGTAAATATAAAAAAAAATTAAGACCAGATGTTTAAGATGTCCGGTATAAAAAGTCTATTTTTAAAACCGGATGTCTAAGAGGTCCTATCTAAAAAGTATACTTTTAAGACCGGGGATGGTTAAGCCTAGTATAATGAAAACCCACCTTCTCTTTAACTCGGCCCTGCCTATGTGTGTTTCACTCTCTCACACACATACGAGACAACCGTGTTGAGAGACTCGCCTGCTTAAAACGATTCATTCGGGCGTCGACTCCATTATCGGTGTCAAATCTAGAGACGTAGTGATTTCTGAAGACGAGGAAATATCCGTTAGGATTTTCCTTCCCAAAATCACGAATCCAGATCTGGAATTACCTGTTCTTGTTTGCTTGTTTTGGGGAATGGTTCCGATCTTGTCTCGTTTGGAAGAAGAGATCTGGCTCAATCGTCACGCTGATTTGGTGAATGCTTCCTCTGATTTAGGTATTTTCTTTTCTTTGATTTCGACTCTTTCGATTTTTATTATTTTCTTCCCTTTTAATTTTTTTTTCTGCTCCCTTTTGTATTATCGTATTTTGTCGTCGTCATAGTTCAGCTTCCTAGTAGTGAGCGCGAGCCCTTCCTCTTCACCATCAAGCAGCTAGTGGCCTCTGGCAGAGGTGCTCTATAAAGGAAGAGATTTTTTGTTTCTTTTTGCCAACTTATTTTTAAGACCGGATGATTAAAAAGTTCAGTCTAAAATGTTTAACTTTTAAATAGTCTGGTCTTAAAAGTCTGATGTTTAAAACCTCATATTTTAAAAGTCCAGTCTAAAAAGTATTTTTTTTAACACCATTCGTACATCCAATCTTAAAAGTAACAGACATTTTAGACCGCTTGTATCGAGACCAATCCCAAATCTGGTCTTAGGAGGTGTTTTTTAGTCCAGCCTTAAAAGCCCTTTTTTGTACTAGTGAGTGGTGGTCGGCTGCCTGTAGTATGTGTTGTTGGGTGGGTTCTTATAGGACAATATATCGACCCCCTCTCTCCCTATTTTTGGTTTCAGACCTCCCTTATCTATGTTTCTAGGTGTTTGGTAGAAAATAATGATGAGGAGGAGGAAATAAGAAAAGTCAATTGGCTTATTGGTTAAGCCAAAGAAAATTGGCTTCTTGAATATGCCAAGAATGGTTTGGCCTCCAAGGATGGGGATTTGGCCACCAAGTCAGCCAAAGAGGTGAGGTGGCATCTTGGAGGATAGGTCAAGAGGAGGTAAGGTGGCGCCCTATGTGGGGTCGACACCCTACTAATGTCATTTAACCATTTTGCCCCTTTACCAAACTCATTTTCGTACAATGACCTAAAGTTGACAAAATTTTCAGCCAACTTTCAAAATTCATATCTTATTGTACAAATGTCTAAGTACGGTGATTCCAAAGGATATGGGACCATTGTTAAGTCTATTTTTAGAGAAAAATACCTCTCACAGTCAATCAAACTTCAGTGTTCAAGAATCAACATTTAATATACACTAGTCTAGAAAACATTACAAGTTCCATGGCTAACTTTGAGAACTCATAACTCAATGTGTACATATCCAAATTAGACACATGACCCTTCAAATTAAAGCTTGTCATGTATACTTTAGGTTGTTTGTTGAATATTCTGGTAGTTTTGAGTCAAAGGTCTGAAAATTGAAGAAATGAAAGTCAAAACAAATTAATATGAATTCTTGCAATTAGTAAAGAAACTTTAGCTTTGAGTTAGGCATAATATGATAACTAAACCTAATACCATGGAAATAGGGTGCACATGGTTACCAAGTGACTCTTATGGCATGTACTTATGCCTTAGGTAGTGGCCTTAAGTCCTTGGGGAGGTGCTCTTTAGTGAAGTATGTGTTACTTCGCAAGGGACAAATCCTCTAGAGGAGAGGACAATACCTACCGCAGTGTTGCCCGGCTGCTTGCAGTATGTGTTATGGGTGGGTCGTTCCAACTGATGGGTTATTATAGGACAATATAACTTCCCTCCCTCTCTCCCTATTTTTAGTTTCAACCCTTTATTT
Organism: Acacia melanoxylon; assembly: GCA_019022615.1. Lineage (NCBI taxonomy): Eukaryota > Viridiplantae > Streptophyta > Magnoliopsida > Fabales > Fabaceae > Acacia > Acacia melanoxylon. The sequence goes on along the minus strand of JAFJYJ010000030.1, from coordinate 4,971,656 downwards.
TCTGTATTTCCAGGTGTTTGGCTGAAAATAATGATGAGGAGGATGAAATAAGAAAAGTCAATTGGCTTATTTAATAAGCCAAGAATGGCTTGGCCTCCAAGGAAGGGGACTTAGCCACCAAGTGAACCAAAGAGGTAAGGTTACATCTTGGAGGATAGGTCAAGAAGAGGTGAGGTGGCACCCTATATGGGGTCCACACCCAATTAATGTTAATTAGACCATTTTTCCCCTTTACCAAACTCATTTTCGTATAACAACCTAAAGCTGGTAGACTTTTCAACCTGTTAGATATGATTAGTTTTGATGATGTCTTATATAGATGCCATTATTATTCAGAGCAAAAAGTTTATATCATATACATTGACTAACTACTGTATATTCAATGTAGATTAGTCCGAGTTGTATTATAGAGATTAATCAAGAAGGATATAAGAGGTTACAAAAAGAAGAACTTGTAGAGAGTATCAAGGAAGCAAGAATTTATCAAAGGATTTTGGGAATAATCAAGAAGAAGAGGAGAGGTTGAAGAATGAAGAACTTGTTGAATGGAATGAAGATATCTTTATTCAAGTTCTTAGATTGATACTAGAAGTCTCCACGATCAAATGGAAGTTGGAATAGCTCAATTCAGAGTTAAAAACAAGCAAATATAAGGTTCAGGATGATCCAACTCGAGTCATAAGGTTGCAACTCGAGTTAACCACTTTGCTACATCGTTTTCCCTCTTCTGGAATGAGTTAACTCGAGTCATGTATGAGTAACTCGAGTCATAACTCGAGTCAAACACTAAATGACTCGAGTCAAGGTGTATTTCAGAGCCTCTGTTCACCTCTGTTTCACGTTTCAGCTGGCGAGGTCTGGTATTTCGATGATATCTCTCAAACCAGAGATTGGATTGAGGTGAAACTAGTGGCATATAAAACTAGACTCCAAATACGTCATTTTAATATAAAATTCAATCCAAAAGGAGTTCATATCAAGGAGCTATGAATTGTGGAAGTTGACAGTGAAATTCACGCCACACAGCAGACCAAGCTTTAATGTTTTGAGTGTATCTCACAAACTACAAATCTGATTGAGCTGAAATCAGTGGCATATGAAAATAGACTCAAACGTTTTTCCATCAAGATTTGAACCAACCAAAACAGAGATCCGACCACGAAGATATGGCCTTCGAAAGTTGATACTCAAAATTCTGAATTCAGTTCAGCATAGGCTTGATCTTCTCGGAAATAGCTCATGCACAACCAAATGAAATGAAACCAATTCCATATGAATCTAGACTCAACAAGTGTTTCAAAGAATTTGGAAGAAACCAATTTTGATGAGCTCTTACCTCGAGTCAACTTACGAGTAACTCGAGTTCAAGGACAAAGACACGAGAGCAACCAGAATTGTTGAAACGCAAAGTTGACTTGAGTCGACATGATTCAACTTGAGGCGTTCCTCGAGTCATCCGAAGCAACTCGAGTCACAACTTACACAGAGAGCAACCGAAGCTTGGTGACAAAATCCAACTCGAGTCACTCATTAAATGACTCGAGTCACTCGATTGCTATACATATCTCTGCATCTCGTGTCTCTTCATTTCTTTCGATTTGAAAACCATAACTCAAGTCAAGTCCACCAACTCGAGTCACTCAAGGACACGAAAGCATCCGGTATTTAAATCAACTCGAGTCACATGGAATAACTCGAGTCATCATCCCTGCATCAGAAAATCACAGTGTTCGAAATCTTAGATTCTCATCAAGAACATCCAGATGAAATCCAAAAGAACTTATACTACTTCTTAACATTATTTCTATCATTTGTGTATAAGTTTCAGGTGATTAAAGTTTGAGATAACATCAAACTTGACAGAAATCAAAATATGTCAAAAGCATGAAGATGAAGCTTACTGCAGATTTTCAGAAATGGCAGAGAAGATCGAATTCAACAAGGAACTTGAAGAATTAAAATGCTCAACGGTTTCAAATGCTTAAATTGTTCATCGGCTTCAAATGCTATGACTTGAATATTCCAACGGTCATATACGCTTACAACGGTCATATTCTAAACTAGAGGAATTGCTCAACGGTCATAAATTGTAACTAACTATAAAAGGAGAAGCATTCAAGATAGAAGAGGTTGGAGACGAGAGCTTACACTGTCGAAATGCCAAATTTCTGAATTAAACATTTAGCTCACACGCTCTCTATTCTCAATGCTTGTATAGTTCATCATAGAGAGTGAAATGATTTGTATTGTACTTCAGTGTTTATTCATTTACTCTTTTAGAGAGAACATTTCGATTATTAAATCATTGTAAGAATCTCAAGTCGTGGGACTTGGAGATTGGGTTATCGCTTTACAACTTGTAAGGGGTGTATCCTATTGAGAGGATAACTTCGAGTACGAGTGTATAACGATTGAAAGGAGTATCTCGGTGAGAGATTCGACTTCACAAGTGCCAGGTGAACTTGTGCGTTTGTATAGGCTTCTCTTGTGCCCGGTTAAACAAGAGGATAGTGGATTGAAAATCTCAAGTGGAGCTTGGGGACTGGACGTAGGTCAAGGATTGGGCCGAACCAAAGATAAATCACGCTTGCATATTCTCTTCCATTATCTCTTATATTTCCAGTATATGCTTATTTGAATATCTAACTGTTGATTTAGAAGACGTGAAAAGATTTTCAAAGTTTCAAGTTTTTAATCTTCACCCAATTCACCCCCCCTCTTGGGTTCAGCCGGTTTTACACAACCAACTTTCAAAATTCATATCTCATTATATAAATGTCCAATTACGGTGATTCCAAAGGCTAGGTGATGAGCACTATTTATGATATTTTTCCCTACGATGTGTGATTGTTTTGAATGGTGAATTTGAACTTAAATGTATCTAATCTGAGTAAATATGTTATAATTCATGCATATAGGGAAATGTAGGATGAATCTCATAAATCATGGTAATTGCATAATTATCTTATACATGTGCATAAGAAAAGGGCAAGTTTGGGGTTTATTGTGAAAGCACATAGCATAGATGATACAATGCTATAGCATCAGGAAATAATAATGTGCTTGCAATACAATGTAACCAGATTGCTACAGCATCATAAGCAAAGCAATGCTATGCGCCTTATGTTCTGACTTTTCCTCGAGGCTGTTTCAGGAAGTTAAGTACATGTTATTAGACAGACGTTTAGATGACAGTTAGATTGCTGACGGATGAATTAGAAGATGCGGAGGATCAAAGATGAGGTCAAACTCCAAAGAAGAGTGAGAGAACTTGCAAGGCACAAAAGCTCCAAAAGAGACCCAGAATCCTTTCCTACAGTGAGACGGAGAGTAAAAGACGTGGAGACGTCACATGACAGGAGCCTTCTACGCTGTCGACCCCTTTGGCAAACTTTCTATTTCATTTTGTTGATTTTTGGTTTATCTTTTTCCATGGGCTATTCTATTGTGATTTGTTTTGTGATTCCCTCATCAGTCATGAACTAAGATTCCTTTTGCTGAGCAATGATGAATTCTTGAGTATAGAATGAACCCAGTTTGCTAGTTCTTTAATTAACTAAATTCAATTTGTTTGTCAGTATTTTAATCTCTTGTCGGTTAGCAGAAGCTAAGGGCTAGATCAGTGCCTCGGCTTACTAGAAGGGAGTTGGGGTTAGACATCTGATAGACAATGTTTGCTAGGCAAGTTGGTGCAAGGCTTGACCTATCATTGTAGGCTACAGGAATAGGTCTACCGCTCATAACCATACACCTTGATTAGGATTGATAATCTAAATTAGAAAATCGCCATAGGAATATGGGAGAAGTATAGCTAGGATTGTACTTACAGGACACGAAAACTTCTGTATAGCATAGTAGTGGGTTAACTGGATAATATTGTAAGGCGGTTGTGTTGCAGCATTGCGAAAGTTGTGCAGCATAATTGCTATAGCAATGCGCTAGGGCAAATTGGGGGAGTAATGTGCTTAAGATGAGGTTTGAGCTCAACCTATCTTTAAACTGATGTCTTATTACAACTACGATCATTTGTTTATTTCCTTGTTTGATAGTTATAATCAAAAAACACCCAAACCAATTATAATTTTCTTTTCTTTTTAAACACAACTGTTTTCAAACCTAGTGTCATCATCGGCATCTCGGTCTCTGTGGGACGATACTCTACTCACTCTTTATTACTTGTTTGACTGGTTCACTTGCCATCAAGAAATTCGACCAACAAGTTTTTGGCGCCGTTGTTGGGGACTGTAGATACCTTTTATGATTACAAGTTTATTGTTGAATAGTTGTGTTTTGTACAAATAAGCTCACTCTTTCTCTGATTTTGATTTTCATGTACATTCTGTAGTGTATAAGTAGCTCGCCCTCTATTAATCTTGAGGCTTACGATCCTGAGATCGAACGTACTTATAAGCAAAGGCACAGGAAGTAGAAGTGAATAACTCACCCCTTTGAATTCTCAGACATAACAGATATACCAGCTAATCATGACTAGGGTCAAAGGGGGCAACAAGTAATAAATGGAGCCAATCAAGCTCCTCCACCACCAAATGTTGATCTAAGCTCAATTCGGCTATCACACCCCCGACCTTCAATACAGGGCACTTTGAGATTAAAGGTGTCATAATTGAAATGTTGAATTTAGCAGGGCAATTTGGAAGCCTCCCTTCTGAGGACCCTCATTTGCATCTCAAGTCCTTCATGGAGGTTTGCAACTCATTTGTCATTCCCGGTGTCACACCTGACGCCTTTCGAATTAAATTATTCCTATTATCTCTACCAGATAGGCGAAAACATGGATGAACAACCTACCTGTTAATTGAATCACCTCTTGGAATGACTTGGGGAGTAAATTCTTGATCAAATTCTTCCCACCAACAAAGAATGGCCAACTAAGAGAGGATATCCCGAGTTTCCGACAGAGATTTGGTGAATCAACATATGAAGCATGGGATAGATTTAAGGATCTTCTCAGGAAGTACCCACAACACAAATTGAGTGAATGGATTCAGTTTGAAACTTTCTACAAGGGACTAGATGGACAAACACATTCAATCGTGGACGCTTCTGCAGGTGGTTCCATTTTGATCAAATCCTATGAAGAGGCTCACGAACTGCTAGAACGAATGGCAATGAGCAACCATCAATGGCCAACTGACAGAGCAACTCCCTCCAGAACTATTTCTAGAATACATGAATTAGATGCTTTGAATGCCCTACAGCCCAAATATCATCATTAACCAACATGGTGAAAGGACTGACCATCCCTCCAAACAACACACTAATGAAGCCATCCCAGGTAGCTAGCATGTACTATGGCGGAGTGCACTCTTACTCTCAGTGGTTTGCCAATCTTGAGTCAGTCAACTATGTTAACAATTTCAACAGGGGCAGTAATGCCAATAACTCATACTCTAATACATATAACCCAGGATGGAGGCAGCACCCTAACTTATCATAGAGTTCTCAAGGTCAACAAGTAGTAGGACAATCAACCAGCCCATCATACTCAAATAGACCATCAAACCCACCAGGGTTTACCCAACAAGCATGACTATATGGCAGTGACTCGGACCCTCAGACCTCTATGAAAAATCTTCTGAAGGAATACAGGCAAAGAATAGCGCAATCATCCAGAGCCAGCAGGTAACCCTTCGAAACCTTGAGAACCAAGTCGGACAGCTCGCAACTGCTCTGAACAACAGACCTTCCGGATCTCTGCCGAGCGACACTGAAGTCCCCAAGATCCACGAAAAGGAACAGGTCATGGTAATAGAACTCAGAAGTGGCAAAAGTATGGAACCCATGAAGGTGAACAAAAGGTTGATCGAAGATGTTGATCCTAAATTTGGTCAAACAAAGATAGGAAAAGAAACTACAGAACAATTCCTTGAAGAAAAACAATAGCCGCTAATGCCACAACAACTTGACAAAGGTATCAAAGCTACAGCACCCCCATCTTTTTCACAAGCGATGACCATGTATCAAGACCACAGAGGAATGCTATAGCATCATCATCACAGCAGCCCATCGATCCTAGGACCATCTAAGGTTATAAGGCAACCCCTATGTTCCCGCACAGACCGCAGAAACAAAGCCAAGACAAGCAGTTTTGAAATTTCCTCGGCATGCTTAAACAGTTGCACATCAACATCCCTCTAGTAGAAGCATTAGAACAGATGCCCAATTACGTAAAATTCATAAAGGACATCCTATCCAAGAAAATAAGGCTGGACGAGTTCGAAGCTGTAGCACTGTCTAAGGACACAGCACCTTACTGATGAATAGGCTACCCTCGAAATTGAAAGACCCTGGTAGTTTCACAATCCCCTGTGCCATTGGGCCACAGTACATAGGAAAAGCATCATGTGACCTCAAAGCTAGCATTAATTTAATCCCAATGTCTATGTTCAAAAAGCTGGCAGTCGGATAGGCAAGACCGATTATAGTCACGTTACAATTGGCAGATCGCTCTATTGTCCTGCCTGAGGGAAAAATTGAAGATGTCCTAGTAAAGGTGGACAAATTCATCTTTCCTGTGGATTTTATCATTCTTGACTTCGAAGCAGATAGAGAAGTCCCGATTATTTTGGGGAGACCATTCATAGCGACTGGGAGAACATTGATTGATGTTGAAAATGGAGAGCTCACTATGCAAGTCATTGATGAACATGTATCCTTCTCAATTTTGAGAACAGTGCAGTACACAGACCCATCAGATGGATGTTTACTACTACAGGATAACGAAGATGGAAGCACTGGAATAGCTAGCACCCCCTCTTCTCATTTGAACTAAAATACCGCAGCAAAGTCTAGCTGAAGACTATAATCCAAGCGCTACTAGGAGGCAGCCCAACTTTTTAATCTTATGAATTACTGTTATACAAGGAGATGAGTCCAGCATGGTCACTGCTATAACATTTTGACGAGCATTTTAGCTACAGCAAAGCGGCGAATTGGCTTCTGTCCACCAAAGAGGGAATAAAAGCATGCAACCCAGGTATGTCCTTGCCTATGTGTGCGATGGTTATGTGCAATTTTGTTCTCGGCCCACCACTTCTAGGCCCAACACACCCAGCCACCTCACAAGTATCACATCGCTTCACCTTCCACCCTTCAAACCCAACACCCTCCGGTTACCATCTTTTCATCTTCTACTTATACACCTGTTAACCTCGTCCCTTATGCCACACACACACTCTCTCTCTCTCTCTCTCCAGTCCTAGCATCGACCTCACCCCCTCACCTACCAAACATGCCGAGAGTCAAACAAGCCGCGCGGCGAGGCTGTTTGCCCCTGACGATATATAGCCGCCCTTTCTGAGCTCTACAACCACCACCCGCCCCTGCTCCTGCCTTCCCTATTGAAATCTCTTCTGACACCACATCCACCGCCTCGTCTAGTCCTGCCAATTCTTCCGACAAATCCTATATCTTCACTCATGCCTCGCCCTACTAGAAACCTGTCGCTCTCCCGAAATCCATGGCCGAGTTCATCTCCAGCCTCGTCACTCTCCGTTATGAGTTGAAATCCCTCCACCGTGATCCACGTATCTTTCACGCTACTCACCACCGCAGACCACCAACAGCTGTCTCCCTCTCCCAGTCCCATTCGGAGAACCCCGGTCGTGAACGGCATGGATAAGATTGCCTCAGACTAAGACACTACCACCAGCACTCATGCCCCTTCTGGCCCCTTTAACCCTTAGTGTCGTTTGTTGCACCTTGTTATTATTTCCTTTTGTGTCTTTTCGTTTCTCTATCCCCACCTTGTTCAATTGTCTCAGGGCCTTTTTGTTAATGCAACTTTTAACTAGATTTATATGATGGGTTTCCACTACATACTTGCGTGTTTTTCTTTGCAAATTCCTCCTCCTATTGTTATGCGGGCATTGCACCATTTAAGTATGGGGGAGGGAACTATATGTGCTATGCTTGACAATCAATAAATATGCTATAAGGGCTTCTTGGGTTGTAAAGTATGGGATGGCCATCTGTGCTATGCTTGACAATCAATCAATCAAGCAAAACTCAAATGTTGGGAGTGTAATCTTAGAACTTTGACAAGGCTATAGAACTTCTAGGTTCGCTTGACAGAGAGAAAATAAAATCCCCACAGAAAGAGAGAGCAAACACTTAGTCTAAGAGTCTCTCAAACGCTTCCTTGCTTTAGCAATATCTTGCATCAGGTGCTATTAGTACTGGGCAGTGGGATTGCTTACACAGGAACGTGAACTAAATGCAATGACAAAAGCACGGTTGTGTAGACAATAATGCTGCTACTATGGGTTAAGGTTCTGCTTTATTATTTTCATATTTATTTTGCCCAGGAGTGCAAAAAGCTAAGTGTGGGGGTATTTGATGAGCACTATTTATGACATATTTTCCCTACGATGTGTGACTGTTTTGAATGGTGAGTTTGAACTTAAATGTATCTAATCTGAGTAAATGGATAATTCACGCATATAGGGAAATGTAGGATGAATCTCATAAATTGTGGTAATTGCATAATTATGCTATAAATGTGCATAAGAAAAGGGCAACATAATTTTTGGTTTATCTTTTTCTATGGCCTATTCTTTCGATTTGTTTTGTGATTCCCCTCATTAGTCATGAATTAAAATTCCTTTGGCTGAGCGAGGATGAATTCTTGAGTATAAAATGAACCCAGTTTGCTAGTTCTTTAATTAAATAAATTCAGTTTGTTTATTAGTATTTTAATCTCTTGTCGGTTAGTGGAAGCTAAAGGCTAGATCAGTGGCGTCGGCTGACTGGAAGGGAGTCAAGGCTAGACATCTGATAAACAATGTTTGTTGGCCAGGCTGGTGCAAGGCTTGACCTATCATTGTGTAGGGATTCTTACAACGCAGCGGATTAAAATTTTTAGAATCCCGTCCCGAGGATCACTCAGGTGCGTTTAAATCCAGACTAAGGGAATTCAAAATTACCTTTAGTGAACCCGTTCGCGTCTCGTTCCCTTTGAACCGGTGGGCTACCTCCTCGATCGTGTAGAAGACGACTCATTAAATCGGCTTCCTCTACCGCATCCACACGAACAATTTCCCGAACACGGCTACGGCAGTGTGCTAGCGCTTCTTGTGTGTCTCTCTTTGATTCTTCACACCTAGGTCTTTTGTTTCTCGTTTTGGCCTATTCATCCACACAAAATCAACTGCCTCATAAGTTCTGTACATTACAAAACCAATCAGCCCATTATGTGAATCAATGCGTATTAATGTACAATCAATCTGCATTAATGTACAATCAATACTCATTAAGCTTGAATTTCGAATTTCAAAATATGATCTTTGAAATCTGAATTTCGAATTCTTGAATTTTTTTTTAAAAAAAATATATTAATTAAATCTATCTCGATAGATCTAATCTAATGTATTTATTTAATACAAATTAAAAGCCTTCGATTTAATTTATCTCTATAAATCAAATCCGAAAATAATATCCATCTATTTAATTAATTATGAGAAACCATATCTCAATTTAATTTAAATGTATATATGATATTCTTATTCGAATATTAAACGAGATACAATATCTCTATTTGTTTTAGATATTTAATTTATCAAATAAATTAAATACAAAACAAATATTATATACAATAATATTATAATCTCCATTAATAATATTAATATATATATATATATATATATATTAATTTTGAATTTTAATAAATATATATAAATATATATTTATCCTAGATTAAATTTAGTATTCATTAATTCCGATAAATCGAGATTCAATGAACCCGGACACAAATGCTCGTGTTGGGTTATTTTTGTGTGCGACCTCCGCGCCCATATGAGATTGGCGGTGGGCCAAAACTCGTATCAGCCCACAAGTCGCAAGCGCCTCTAGCAAGACATTGCGACTACCCAATTCACATGGGGATCGATGTCACGATACAACCTTATCATACAACCATGTCACGTCCCTTTTGTCACGCGATAATTTGGTCAAAGATGAGGCATGGACAATGTCAACTTCCTATTCTTGTCCATTACTTTCTCGATTCTCGAGTAGTCTAATAAGTGAAATGGAAACTCCTTTCCAACATAGTATGGCCATACATTTCTTAGACTCACTCATCGAGGGGCCCAAAGATTATCTCTCTACAAATGTGAGGGACAAATTCCATCTTGACCATTCACATTCCTCCGCATGAAAACCACTGATCCCGATCCCAACCTTTATCATCACCCGGTCAAGGTGACTTTTGACTAGGTCAAAGATTAATGATTCATCATGTAGGAATCCATGATGATCTCAGGTCATAGGGCGTTGTGACACGGTTATACATGAGACAAGCTTATGACTAGATCCATGCAGCTTTCTCATAGTGGGTCAATCCAGCACCTTGTACTCTTACAAGTGCCCATGACTTTGATTGTATCTCCATATCTCATCAAAGTCATACTGGTCTTAACTCATCTTCGCTCCCGCGTAGATGACCGACCCGGACATTTAGGATAATCTATAAGATATATCCAGGGATGCAGTTATCAATACAAACATGCAAACGAAAATGATAACAAAAGGAGAATACTATAAATATCCTAAACGTTCATTGTACAATGACTTGCCCCTAGGGCATAATTTCCAACACATTGTAGGCTACAGGAATGGGTCTACCGTTCACAACCACACACCTTAATTAGGATTGATAATCTTAATTAGAAAATCGCCAGAGGAATATGGGAGAAGTATAGCTAGGATTGTACTTACAGGACGCAGAATGTAACATCCCCACTATTGTAAACAATGTAATTGTAAGCACTGATGAATTAATGAGAAATATTTACTGCTGATTTAATTATTATTATTTTGCGTAATATTTTATTTTGAATAATAATTATCAAAAAGCTGTAGGAATAATGGGAGACAGGATGTTGGACTCTAAAAAGGCTCAAAATGTCGCCTATCATAGCTAGAGAAAAAGAGAGTATGACGGTGCCCAGATTTGGTAAAAGTGGGCCTAAGGCAAAACACCGATGTAGCATAAGCCGGTCTAATGAAGTAGGGTCAACAAATCTAGGCAAAGTAAAAATTCCCACCCCATATCAGTGTGTATGCACCATATGTAGATAGGGAAGAGGAAGAGATACTGAAAAATTCACATGCCAAAAAGCAAAAGTCAGTGTGATCATTACATTGGGACACGTGTCACCATAGGGTTAAAAGAGGAAAAAGTAAGGGCAAAATAGTCAAATCCTTATCCCTTAAGTCATTAATTTCATCCACCCAAGAGACAGAAGGAAAAATCGTATGATTTTATCTGTCCTCAGTCCCAAACACAAAATACGGATCCCACAGGATGTTAACTGGTAGGAAGAGAACCGATAGGGACCAGTTAGGGGCTTCTTTTGGTCTGGATAAGACAAATGTGGGGCCATATTGGAAAGTGAAATGGCGCCACATATGTATGACCAATCAAGCGAAAATATCTAAAAAGTTGAAGAAAAGTACAAAAAGAAAGCACCATTTTAATTAGCGGGGCCCAATAAGGACCGATGGATATTGGATAGAGACCGAACTGGATAAGGTGAAAAAGACAGATAAAAAGCAAGGGAGAAGATTTGGTGGGGCCCATATGGCGCCACCTACCCCCCTTAATTATTAATAATTGACTTGGAGAAAAAGAAAAGTAAAAGCAGTCCATAAATCATGATGTGGGCCCTAACTACTGGACAAAAAGGTGTTTCGGGCCAAAACAAGTAATTTTCACAATTTCAAAAGATAAAATCTGCCCAAATGGCTAGGGATGCGTCACATGTGCCTTTCTAGAATGCTCTGGATTTTCTTGCAAGATAAGTCAAGAGACTCTGATCCAATTTATTAACTACTGAACAGAAATAAACACTAGATATTCCATATTGTCCAAATCCTTTTTAGATATTTTAAAAGACTTAAACTCTTCACGTTTACCCCTTAAGAGGCGTGACCAGCAGAGAACAAGGGAGAGAGTTCAGAAAGTCTCAAGCACCAAGAACAAGAGCCAATGACCCAGAACACCAAGTCGGATCTTCGATTTTAGGTAAACAGCAAAAACTCAACTCTTTGAAGTTCAAGTTGAGATTTTCGTCCATGGTGTTAGGGTTTGGTGTTACGATCTGATTTTTGTGTTTTTGAGGGTTCTAATGAGTCTAAAACTTGATTTTGTATAGGGATAGTCATGGTTTAAGTTTCCGAATTCAAAATCACCGAAAACCCTAAGAACAAGCTTGTTGCCAGTTTTTGGAAATCTGGGCAGCGAAGCTTCAACCAAGTTTTAAAAATATTAAATGAAGTCAGGTTTATCTGAAATTTTACAGGAAGAAAGTAGACATCCTGAGGATCATCGTGATGTATAATTTTGTGTCTTTTGGAGTTTTCTACTAGGAGAAATAAATTGGTAATGTTTGCTCAGAAAGCAACAGGGTATTTCTAACTAGAGGATAGAAATTGAGTTACACGTTAAAATATGAACACTTTTGGATTCTGGAAATAGGTTTCCTGAAAAATAGACATGTTAATGGTTAATATGGAATTGGTTTAGTACAAAAATTATTTTTTGGAATTTATTAAAAATGTTTGAAGTTGGGACGATAATTTCGGATTTTCTCGGAAATAAGACAAAGGGCTCGGTTTTGATGAAAAATGTAAGGGTATTTCTCGGAAATGAAAAAAATAAGGTATTTTGGTGTTATTTAGGGCAAGGCCATATTTTGAAAGCAAACAAGCACATTAAAATTTTGAGACAAGGCATATTCCACCGATATTAACTGCTTTACTCAAGTACTCTTATGTGTTTGTTGTATGTTTGTGATTGCCATGTGTGTTTGTTTATTTGCCAAATATGCATACAAAGTATGTTGGGGTTCGAGTCCTTAACTATGTGATTCCTAGCGCTGAGGAGAAGTTTGAGGTTGGCCTTGATTGGCGGCTCTATGGGTCGATAGGTCCAGGGCTATCCTGGTGCAGGCAGCTCTACGGGTCATGACTCTGTTAAGCCTGAGGCTTGCCTTGGTAAGGCAGCCTGACAGTGCGTGGTAGTCAGTTATTGTGTATGTTTCTGTTTGCATATTGTAACATCCTGAATTTTGGACCCTGAGAATTGAGAATAAGCCTAAAGTAGGCAAACGACCAAGACCAGTTCGGGAAGAGTCCCAAGAATGACGAGAGATAAGAAGCCTCTCAAGGACGAACTAACTCGGCCATATGGGTCAGTGGACCTAGTGTGTATAAGCCATGGAATTAAGGTGTCAATGAAAAAAGGGGCACAAAAGACCTATACGGTATAAATTCATTTGGAAAAGATGCCACCTAACTACGTCTTGAGGTATAGGACAATTAGTTGAGTAAAAATATATTGATATAAGTAAGAATACGACATTTTCATGGCAGTCAGGTATGCCATGCGTTTTTGATAAAATACCAGTATGTGGCATCGTTTGTCGGGTCTCGGTATTCGTGTCTCAATCCTAAGTAAAACCCGAGCAGGATCCCGAGTAGACACCGATAAAGTAACTTTAATAAAGTAAGGTCATGATGACATACTTTTGTGTTGGTCTCGTAAAATCATGACACGTGTCCGATCATCATGACAGGGAAAAGCTACTTTTGTATTGGACCGGTAAAAGCATGACACGTGTCATTTCATAATTACAGGTGCAAATGTCAAAAAGCTTGTGAAAGGAGATATTTTGAGGGCATTTTGGTCAATTGCTATAAGGGACACATGTGCATGCAATTAATATGAAAGATGACTCAAAAGCTTCTTAAATAATCTTCAAATTCGTGCAAAACATGGAGGAGAGAGAAAAGTCAACAAAACTTGCAAAATAAGCCAAGTTAAGGGGATATTTAGCAAGGGTACTTTGGTCATTTGATTTGGGAGATTTTTAAGTGCTCCTTGACACATTTTAAGACGTTTTGCACTCCCTTTTGCACGAATATTTTGACCAAGAGCTCAAGGGCCGCACAAGTGAAAGTGATCGTACAAAAGAGCACCAAAAACACTCATACGGTGTTAATCGGTTGGTAAAAAAGATATTTTGCTATGCCCTAAGGTATGGGACGATTAGCTGAGCAAAAATGTGCTAAAATATATGTGCACATGACATTTCCTAGACTGATGAGGATTTCCTGCGTTTTTGAAAAGATATGAATGAAAGGTCAGTTGTAATCATTACTTGAGGACACGTGTTACTACAGGATTGAAAAGAAAAAAGTAAGTAATGATTACAGGGGTAGAAAAGTCAATTCCTTAGCCCTTAAGGAGGAATTTTCGACTACATAAGATCAGGGGAGAAAATCAAATGATTTTATTTATACACAAAATACAGGTCCTAAGGGAAGTTAACTGGTGAAAAAGGAGACCAATAAGGACCAATTAGGGGCTTAATTTTAACTAAAATGGAATAAATTAAATAAGAAGTATATAGATCATATTTGAGGCCTAGGATGCACCACATATGCCCTTGGAAATTCTTGGAAAGGAAGAAAAGAGAAAACAAGTCAGAAACCAAGGTACATGCTGAACAAAAGGGTGTTTTGGGCCAAAATAGGTAATTTTCTCCTTTAAAAAAGGTAAAAATCTGACCCTTACGGCTAGGGAGGCGCCACATGGCCATGCTCTAAAATTATATAGAATTTCTTGGAGGTTAAGTCATAAAGCCTGATCCAAGTTATTAACCAGTGGACAAAAGCATGCACCAGATAAATCAGTGTACCCAAATATATTTAATTATTTTATAAAGGGCAAGAACCTATTTTTTTTCCCATAGACGTGCTCAGCAAGAGAGAAAGGAAAGCTTAGCCAGGTCCTCACACCAAGAAGAAGAAGCCAACTCACAAAGTGAAGTTCCGATTTCAAAACACCAAAACCCGAACTCTTGAAGCTTGTAGTTAGGGTTTTTGTTCAAATGGTTATGGCTTGGTGTTGTGATATGATTTTGGTGTTTTTAAGGGTTCCAATGGGTTTAAAACGTGATTTTTCATGGTTTTAGGTCATGGTTAAGCTTTACGAACACAAAAACACCGAAAACTCAAAGAAATAACTTGCTGCCAGTTTTAGAATTTCGGGCAGCGAAGCTTCAACCATGTTTTAAAAATAACAAATAAAGTCGGTTTGAGCTCAAATTTTATTAGAATAAATTAAACTTCCTGAGCTTCATTTTGATATGTAATGCGACACCTTTTTGATTTTTCATCTGGGAGTAATTAATTTTTGAAAAGAGCTCTGGAAGCATCAGAAGTTTTCTGACCAGAGGATAAAGATTGGGCTACACGCCAAAATATGAACACTTTAGGACTTTGAAAGTATTTTTCTTGAAAAGTAGACATCCTAAGGATTCAGATTCCACTGATTTCGTGCAAATTGATATTTTTGGAATTTAATAAAAAAAATTAAAGTTGAGGCAGAATCTCTGGATTTTCTGGAAATTTGGCATAAGGCTCGGATTTTATGAAAGATATGGGGGTATTTTAGGAAATGATAAAAATAAGATATTTTGATGTTCTATAGGGTTAACATATACCCGGCGAGGCGCTTGATAATTGAATATTTCATATACTTCTTTTTATCTCTTGATTAATAATTTAGGACTCTTTAGTTAATAAATAATGGCTTTTATACTTATTTGGGCTTTGGGCCTTTGATTATATTTTATCCATTTTTAATAATAAAATTTCAATTTTATATTGCTTCACTATTTTTACCATAACTCTTGAACCAAACATCGGATTTACCTCATTCTTATTTTGATGATTGCATGCTAGATTTAGGTGCTTCTATTAATGTCATACCTGCATCTATTTATACATCTCTTGGTTTTGGTCCTTTACGTCCTACTAGTGTTGTTGTTCAGTTAGCTAATAGGAGTAATGCTCACCCTTCTGGTTTAGTTGAAGATGTATTAGTCAAAGTTAATGAATTAATATTCCCTGCTGCTTTTTACATCTTAGATATGGAGGGTGAGTCTCCTATTAGTAGGTCACCAATCATTCTAGGGAGACCTTTCATGAAAACAATAGGACTAAGATAGATGTGCATTCTCGTACTCTTTCCATGGAGTTTGGTGATATATCTGTGAATTTCAATATCTTTGATGCCATGAAACATTCTAGGGAAGAGCATTCTGTTTTCTGCATTGATGTGATTGATGATGATGTGGATGATGTTCTTGCTGATTGGTGTGCTGATTATCCTGATTTTGCATATGTGGGTGATTCTCCCATTTGTGCATGTGCTGATAATGAATAGTGCTCTGTTTGCACTAACTTGGTTAATGCTGCATTATTTGGTGATTCTGACTTGCTTGGTGATTCCGCATTACTTGTGGATTCTGATATTGATTTTGAGTTTTAGCTTCATCATGATTTTGATGTACATCCTGATTTTGATGAGCTTAACTCTAATTTTGATGGGCTGAATTCTGATGTTAACATTGAGCCGTATAGACATAATCCTTCCGCTTTTTGAATGTGGTTTCGTGCATTTCTAGTGTGATGACATCGAGTTGTTGCAACAACCGCCTAAGCTTCTCCCCTCCACCGAGCAACCACCCAAACTTGAGTTGAAATCCCTTCCAGATCACTTGAAGTATGCATTTTTGGAGGTGGATGATCGCTTGCAAATCATTGTGGCAAATAATCTTCTTCCTGACCAAGAAGAGAAGCTACTAAGCTTATTGAGGGCGAACAAGAAAGCCATTGAGTGGACATTATCTGACATTGTTGGCATCAGCCCTTCCATGTATATGCATTGAATTCTATTGGAAGAGGAAGCTAAGCTGGTGAGGCAACCCCAGAGACGCCTTAATCCCCTTATCCTTGATGTGGTGAAGAAGGAGGTCACTAAGCTTTTGCAAGCTGGTATTATCTATCCCATTTCTGATAGCCAATGGGTTAGCCCGGTCCAGGTGGTTCCTAAGAAATCCGGAGTTACTGTGGAAGCCAATCAGAAGAATAAGCTCATTCCTACTTGAGTTCAGAATAGTTGGAGAGTTTGCATCGACTATAGGAGACTCAACCAAGTCACTCGCAAGGATCATTACCCTTTACCTTTCATTGATCAGATGTTAGAACGATTGGCTCGTAAGTCTCATTACTGCTTCCTGGATGGCTACTCCGGATACTTCCAGATCCATATTGCTCCTGAGGATCAAGAGAAGACGACCTTCACATGCCCCTTTGGGACATATGCTTACGAAGGATGCCTTTTGGCCTCTCGCAATGCACTG
Source organism: Acacia melanoxylon (assembly GCA_019022615.1). NCBI lineage: Eukaryota > Viridiplantae > Streptophyta > Magnoliopsida > Fabales > Fabaceae > Acacia > Acacia melanoxylon. The sequence continues at coordinate 4,954,422 of JAFJYJ010000030.1, read as the reverse complement.
CACCTTTCGGCGTTGTATGGTAAGTATTTTCTTTGAGTTTCTAGAGGACCGCATGGAGGTCTTTATGGATGATTTCACCGTATATGGGTCTGATTTTGATGCATGCTTAGCTAACTGTCTAGAGTTTTGCATAGGTGCATTGAGTCTAATTTTGTGCTGAATTATGAGAAGTGTCACTTTATGGTTGAGTCAGGTATAGTCTTGGGACACATAGTGTCTAGGAAAGGGATTGAGGTAGACCCTACTAAGATAGATGTAATTATTGCTTTGCCTTACCCCGCATCTGTGCGGGAAGTTCGCTCTTTTCTTGGTCATGCAAGTTTCTATCGACGTTTCATTCGGGATTTCAGCAAGATCGCCGACCCTTGTCCAACCTTCGTATAAGGACACTGACTTTGTATTTGATGATGAGTGCAAGGCAGCCTTCGATCACTTGAAGCATTGCCTGACTACAGCCCCAGTGATCCATCCCCCTGATTGGTGCCTTCCTTTCAAGTTGATGTGTGATGCTTCCAACTATGCGGTTGGTGCTATCTTGGCACAGCGGGTCGATAGAGCATCTCATGTGATTGCATATGCCTCCAAGACTTTGGATCATGCCCAATCTAATTACACCACTACTGAAAAGGAGTTGTTGGCTATTGTATTTGCTTTTGATAAGTTTAGGTCATATTTGCTAGATACTAGAGTTATTATTTTCTCTGACTATACTGCTTTAAAGTTCCTTTTGAAAAAGGCAGATTCTAAACCATGACTTATCCGGTGGATGTTATTGCTCCAAGAGTTTGATGTTGAGATCCAAGACAGAAGTGGAGCACAAAACTGGTAACTGACCACTTGAGTCGCATCACTCATTCAACTTCTCACCCCTCTTCTATTCAGGATGATTTCCCTGATGAGAAGCTTCTACAACTGCAAGGTAAGCTTCCATGGTATGCTGATATGGTTAACTACTTGGTAGCTGGTGTTTTTCCTGTAGACTCTACTAGGGCCCAAACCTTTAAATTAAAGAGTGAGTCTAAATATTATGTTTGAGATTACCCTTATCTGTGGAAATTTTGTAGTGACCAAGTAGTTAGGAGATGTGTGCCTGATCATGAGTTTCACTCTATATTGCATTTTGCTCATGCTTCTGCCTGTGGTAGTCACTTTGGACCCCAAAGAACTGCTAGGAAAGTGTTAGATAGTGGATTATTTTGGCCTTTCCTATTTCATGATTCCCATTTGTTTTATAAGTCATGTGATAACTGTCAGAGGGTAGGGAGTATTTCCCGTAGGCATGAGATGCCCCAGAACCCTATACTGTTTTGTGAGATATTTGATGTCTGGGGTATTGATTTTATGGGTCCATTTCCTGTTTCTCATGGTTATACTTACATACTGCTGGCTATTGATTATGTCTCGAAATGGGTTGAGGCGAAAGCCACCCGGACTAATAATTCTTCTGTGGTGGTGGATTTTGTTAGGTCTAACATTTTCTATAGGTTTGGTATTCCTAGAGCTATTATCAGTAACCAGGGCGCTCCCATTTTCAATTAAAGCTATATTCAACATTTATCAGATGCATATACTCCTCTGGTCCTAAATATTAGATATAGTTTGTAGTGCAAATTACACTACAAAATATGTCCTATATTTAGAACCAAATGTAATATAAGTTATTGGGTTAAATACTATTTTTGCCATGGAATTTTAGCCTAAAGAGCACTAGTCACCCGAAAGTTTTTTTGGTCTTATTTTTTCCTCAGAAGTTTAAAAACATAGCAATCTTACCTATTTGTTGATCTTGACCGTTGAATTGTTGTTCTTCTTTGTAAACTTCCAGGGGTAAAATTACTCCTAAAAAAACTTCAGAGACAAATTTGCTCCTAAAAACCTTACAGGTGACCAGTGCTTCTTAGACTAAACTTCCATTAGAAAAATGGTATTTAACCCTTTTTAAGTTATTCCATCACAACATATCATAGGATCTCATGCTCATATTTTAAACACATGAATATCATACAATAACATAAGGAACATCATAACACTATAATCACCATTTGCCCTTGACCACTCGCCTTGTTGGGCCAATCTCTTGCCGGGGCAAGAAGTGCCTCACCTCCCTCGGCGAGTATGTTGCTCACTGAGGCGAGTTTACCACAAGTCTCTTTGACAAGTGTCACAATATTCTAAATTTTGGGATTGAGACCTATTGTTTTCTCTAAATTCACATCAAACATTACGATCCAGCCTTTTTTTTCTCTACATTCATAGCAAATAGACCTATGGATTGAGACCCCTTTTTTTTTCATTTTTCCTCTCTCTCATTTATCCACTTATAAAATAAGAACATAGAAGGGGAAAAAAACATGTTTCTTACATATTTATTTTTTTAATTAATTTTAAGAAATTTGTTCAACTACGTTGTTCAATTATTTGAATCTTATAAAAATGACATTAGGAAGTATTAAATAAAAGGATTTGTATTATCTAAAGTACCATTTTAATCATTTACACATCAAATACTATTCCTTTGATATTTAAAAAAAAAAATCCTTGATATTTACAATCAATATATGGGTTGTTTATGGAAAAAATTACAGATTTGGAAAATAAAGTGAATCGATGTCTTATATTCACATCCAAAACAAAACATCTTTACTAGTTCTTATATTTAAGATCGAACAGAGTATCATTTTAGTTTTTATTATAAGTCTAGTTGAAAAAAAAAAAGTCCTAAATATAAGTCTACATTGAGAATCATTAATGACTATTTTCAATTTTACCCTTATTGAATAAGTGAGAGAAAATATACTAATAACATCTTTTTTCAATAGACATTATTAAATAAGGGAAAACTTAGAAAATTGATCAATTTTAAACATATGAAATACCTTAACTTTTATTTATTATATGTGAGATTTTGTTAAACCTGACTTATAATAATAATATTTTTCCTTCTTTTTGAAGGTTGGGGTTTACTTTTCATTATTCCTCCGTTCACATTTGACGGCAGCTAGAACAGTCTCTAATTTTAGAAAATTTCCGCTTCCCTCCTAAGTCACTGAAACGTGGGGGAATATCACAATTGCAAATTTTACACTTTTTTTATATTCCCCTCTTTCCTTTGTTTTTGCTTTGACTTGTGTTCTTCCTTGTTGAAGTGGGAGCACGTAAAGAAAGATCTTTTCGGATTCCATCTATATCATTAAGGAAGTGGGGTCAAACCAACTACCAAAGTGGAATCTTTTTTGACTTTTAATAAGAGTTCCAAATCAAAGTTCCAACTTCCAAGTGTCAAGTTGATTCATCTTTTCCCACAGCTCGCCAATTCCATATTACCGTAAAAATTAGAAGTATAATACAAAAAATTAATTGTTCAAAAACGTGTCGTATGGATAGAAAAGAATTAAATTTTAGTAGAAACAGCCAGCAGAATATAATCAAAATCATATCAACCATCAGTTCGATATTTTTCAATTTTTTTCTGTAAAGAAAGTAAACAACACAGCTTCTCTGGCCTAATTATGAAAAACTGAATATAAATGGCAATAGAACAAAAATAAGATTAGGTACACATTTAAAAAAAAAAAAAAAAAAAAAAAAAAAAAAAAAAAATAGGAGAGTGAAGTGAAAGACGTGCCCTTTGTCATTTTTTTCACTTGCTTGCAACCACATCCTGTTGTTGAATAGTTGCATGTTTTTAAGGATCAAGTTCTTTCATGAAAGTTATTCATTTCTCCACCAATTGGTTGTGAAGACAACTTGGCGACCTTAAAATATAAATACTAAATAATTTTTCAATTTTAATCATGTCTAAATTTTATTTTTCAATTCAAGAATGACACTGGTACCAAAAAAAAAAGGCTTTTAGACCGCCACATTTAGACAAAATATAGAGGATCAGGTCTAAAAAGTATAACAGGTGGCAGTTTTGTAAATATAAAGAATTGCTTAGATCAGTTCCTTTAATATAAGGTCCAAAAGATATTATTTAGACCGATTTCCCAAACAAACGGTCTAAAAAGTTTTTTTTTTTTAAAAAAAAGATGTCTATTAATTTTAAGATTGTTTGTCTTTTTTAACTAGTTTAAAAGATAAAACTTTTAAGACCGGTTGTTTATTAACAATAACCGCTCTAAAAGATGAGGAATAAAACATTTACTTTTAAGACCGGTTGTTAATAATAACCGGTCTAAAAGGTGAACTTTTATGACCTTATTTTGAGCATAACCAGTCTAAACGATTAGTCCCAAATTACAACTCTCTCACTATACATCTCTTCGTCACACCAAAAATTGAAATTGCTCTCTTTGAACCTCTCTTCCTATCATGAAAACTCTGATTTTTTAGCAGACAGTTGGTGCCTCGCCTACCATCACCATCCTCTATGACTCTCACTTTCCTACTTTGCTCTAGATAGTCGTATTCCCTCAAGAAGACAACTTAATACAACAATGAAGGACCAAAGTCAATCTAGTCATTTTCAAGGCACGCTAACTACTAGTGTGAATCAGAACAAACCTGGCACATCTCAAAGTGAGCCTAGTAACCTGTCTTTACGGAGTGGTAGAAGGACATGATTGAGAGAGATTTCCCTAAGTCGGAGTGACGGACAAAAGATCCTGATTCAGTTTGATAGATATTAGAAACTAATTGGGCCTAATGCAAGCCATAGGAGTTTTGTCTGCCTCCTAGAACACAACAAGTCTAGAATCTTGATAGATTAGCGGAAAAATGTTGATGATTGTGTAAAGCAACATATTTGAGACATTATCCAGCTCACATACGATGTTCCTAAACGTGACAAATTTAAAAAGAAGACAATGTCGTATTATGCTAAACGCTGAAGGAAGTTTAAAACAGACCTATCTAACTGTGCATATCAAGGTTAAAGATGGTGAGCCTCGTCCTAGTCCTTGCAGCAAGTATCCATATCTTGATGAAGAGACTTGGCAACAATTTTGTCGGATTCAGACTACTCTAGAAGCTTTGGTAAGTTCATATTTACTTCTTCTTCTTTTTCCTTTTCGCTTTGGTTAATAACCTATGCAAATAAATTCTTTCTACTTATTAATTCCAGCTTCATACAATTATCGAGCTAGCTTTCTTTTTCCATGTGTAATCTCGATGTCATTCCTAGTGCGTTGGAACTCTTTCCCATTTCCTTAATATTATTAAGTAAGGCATGGTTAGTGACTAGTGTTTGAGGTTCATATCAAGCAAAAGTCTTCTAATTTCTCCCATTTCCAATTTTCTTTTTTTCTTTTTTTTACATTTCAATGTTTATTACCATGAGTGTGAGAAAAAAATGACAATTTGCCTTATTTGTAAAGGAAGTTGGTTTTATATTTTAATATAGTCTCTATTTCTGTTAGGTTTCTTTCTATTCTATAGTCCAAACTGAAAAAAAGTAACACACACACACACAAGTAAGGTTTATTGGCATTATTTATTATTGGAGATTACTGTTCCTAATATTACACCTATAGAAGTAATTTCAGATGTTATTTTTATGCGTTTTAGGTCCCTTTTGCTATATAACACATGATATGTAATATAATATATCTAAAGAAATATGCAAACTTATGAGTTATTGGTTGATACTTGATACTTACTTAGGTTGTAAGTTTATGTAGCTTCCATGTTAATCATCACTATGTACACTACAAAATTTATATGCGAAGGATGGGCTTATAGTATACTCTACTCTATTGTCAACGAATTAGCTAGAATGAAAGTATGTATCAAGTAGAGCAAATTAAAGCTATGTGAATTAGGGTTAGTGTCTTGTTTCTTTTTCTTCTGTTTCCAATTCTTTTGCTTCTTGAATTGTGATTTTAGAACCTATAGTATTATTATACGTAGCACATCTTAATTAGGATTTCTCTATCAGCATCAGCAACACTCTATCAGCATCTGAATTAGAACCTATAGTAAGTTTGTAAATCTCTTCCTTGCTTCCACTATTTTTTATCATACATAAAAGATCAAGAGTCTACCAAATACATAGTTTTTTCCTTGATTGCATCGGTGATGACACTAGTAACAAAAGGAACCACAAAAGATCAACAGTCTAGGAAATGTGGCCATAATACGATCATAACAGTAAATTCCTACAATAATTAAGAGGCTCATTAATTTAAAACACTCACTAACACTTAATATCACAACAACTGGGCTATTTAAGAATCTAAGTCCTGAGTCCTTAATTAAACTAGGCTACTTCATCTAGAAAATCGACAATACCTCAAGAGCTAAATGAGCCAATTAAGTTTAGCCCCCATTTGCCCACCTTATGAGGGGTTTCTCTGTAATTCTTCTCTTGTGAAGAGAGGATACATATAGCATGTATTACTTTTCCAAATCTAGATATATTAGTTGAGCTTGTGTATAATGTTTGAATGGGAGGCAATTAAGTGCTGCAAATATATATACATATTTAATTTGTGAAAGATTTTGTAAGAGTTATATAATATGGATATGGCATGGTGAAGAAAGAGAAATGCCAAGTGCATCTCAATAGGGGAAGTGGCTTTTGATGATAATATCATAGATATGAATGATCAAATAGAGGACATTATTCGTGATGTAGGAGAAGAGGATTTTGAGCAGTCACATGCATATGGTAATATGTGCAATAATGTAGAGAAGCCGTTGTACCCGGGGTGTAAAAAATACCAATTGTTGAAAGCAATATTGAAATTGGTATGCTTGAAACCACAGCATGGATGGAGTGACAAGAGTTTTTCAGAAACGCTTGAGGCTTTTAAGGACATGCTTTTAGATGATAATGTGTTGCCGAGTCGATACTATGATGCTAAAAAAATATTGTGTCCACTGAGGATGAAGTACAAAAAGATCCATGCATGCCCGAATGATTGCATATTGTATAGAAAAGAACTTGAAGAGAAGCAGAAGTGTCCAATATGTGAAACCCAAAGATACAAATCAAATAAGAATTCTGCAAAAATGTTGTGGTACCTTCCAATCATATCAAGGTTCAAACGCTTGTTTGCTAATGAAAATAATGTAAACAATTTGAGCTGGCATGCAGATAAGAGGATTTTTTATAGAAAGCTTCGACATCCGACTGATTCTTCTTAAAGGAAGAAAATCGATCAATTATTTTCTAACTTCGGCAAAGAATCTAAGAACCTTAGGCTTGGCCTTAACATGGATGTCATGAATCCTTATGGTAGCCTAGCAATATATATAGTTCATGGCCTATTCTCCTGATTATTTACAATTTATCTTCTTTGTTATGCATGAAACGAAAGTACATCATATTGTCTATGTTGATTTCGAGACCAAAACAACCCAAAAATGACATTGATGTTTACCTAGTGTCCTTGATCGAAAACTTGAAAGAGTTGTAGGAAGAATGTGTCAATGTTTTTGACTCAAACAAGAAGAGGTTTTTAAAATATGAGCCATGATCTTTTTTACTATAAATAACTTCCCAATATATGGAAACTTGTCAAGGTATAGTGTAAAAGGCCATAAAGCATGTCCAATTTGTGAAGAAGACACATGTTACCATCAACTTTAACATGGAAGAAAGACGGTTTATCTTGGCCATAGGAGATTTCTTAGGCCGGGCCATCCATATCGTAGATTAAAGAAAGTTTTTTTTGGTGGCCAAGAGTTTTAAGATACTCTAAAGGCATTGACTAGGAAGAAAGTTTATGAAAAGGGTGAAAAATATCAATATCATCTTTGGTGACACTGCAAAGAGTATAAATTAAAAATATATATATGGAAAAAAGATCTATCTTCTTTGATCGATCTTCCTTATCGGCACAATATTGATGTGAGACACTATATTGATGTCATGCATGTGGAGAAAAAAAATATGTGTTAGTATTGTTGAGGTAGTTCTCAACATACAAGATAGTTCTAAGGATGGTGTGAGGGCAAGATTAGATTTGCAAGCAATGAGACTTCGAGAAGACTTACATCCAAGATCATATGGTAAGAGAACTTATTGGCCCTCAGCTTTTCATACTTTGTCTAAGGATGAGAAAAGAAGTTTTGTGAGTGTTTACATGGCATAAAAGTTCCTTCAGATATTCTTCAAATTTTAAGAAGCTTGTGTCGATGAAAGACTTGAAATTAGTAGGCCAACAGAGAACTCACAGAGCAGTTGGAGAATCAAAAAAATGAAATCATAGAAAAATCAGAAAATCAGATCTAGACGTCTTCAATCGGAAAAATCGCAATGAAATCAGAAAAACCAGATCTAGATGTCATAGATAATCAAAATGAAATTACAGAGCAATCAGAGAATCAGAAAACTACAGAAAAATCTAGACGTCTTCAAGCTACAGAGATCTGGACTCGGTTGAGGCGATGGTGATGGAGGAAGGTGGTGTTGCTAAAATACCCTATGGGTCGCCACAAGACCAAGCTCTCTGTCTAGTTCAATCCCTCCATCGAAGTTCTCTTCCCCCACAGTTGTCTCCAAGCTCTTTGAAATCTTTGGCCCTCTGAACTCAGAAGCAAAAAAGTCTGGATCAAGTACAGAGAAGGGAAAATAGACAGAGTCAAAGACAATGGAAGAAGAGGGAAAAAGTCTGGATCGGCTCATTGTATGCCATCGCATTCGCTTTCACAGTCCACCGTTTCCTTTGTCTTCACCGTGACAAAGCCAAACGAAGAGAGAGCTGAGAGCACTAAGACCGAGAGATGAGCAAAGACTTTGCAATTTCATTTTTAATTGTGTGAGTGTGAAACTGAAAAGAGAAAGTTGGAGAGTAGACAAAAAAAAGTCACGGGATGAGAATTTGAAATGACTTTGGCATCCTAAAATCAATTTAGGACATCAAAAATACTGACTTTGGCGTCCTAAAATCTATTTAGGACGCCAAAAATATGACTTTGGTGTCCTAAAAACCAATTTAGAATGTCAAAAATATTACTTTTGGTTCTAAACGTGGTACCAAGGTTCACTTTTGACGTCCTAAATTTAAATTAGGACGCCAAAAGTAACTTTTGGCGTCCTTTTTTAAAATTGTAATGCCAAAATCCTTCATATAATTACAAAAATGTTACCGCCTTTATTTTTTTACTTTTCTTTTTCAAAGAGAGACATCTCTAAGGGAAATAAAAGTCATTTTTTTGTAGTAGTGGGCAAACTAACGCAGCTGCAGTAGAAATAATTAATAGAATGACAAGCAACCTGATTTATGGGATATCATGCCTAGAGTTCAGTTCAATTCACAAGTTACCATTTCCTAAATTTGCGTCCCACGAGACCGCATCGCAAAACAACAGCCCATTTACAGCTATGTATAAGCATAAATTGCCAAAGTCTTATTCTTAGAATTTTCGAAAAGACTCGTAAACCATACAAGCATGCAAATGTTGGAAAATATGCTCTTTGGTCACTTAAGCCCAATTGGGCTTAAGTGAGACTACAGCCCAAGAGCCCTATGGCCCTTAGGGTTTAGGGTTAGGTCTTGGTGTAGTAGTATATAAACATACTTTCACCCATTGAGAAACCTAATTCACAAGGAGGCTCTCATCAGAAATAAATCCCTAGAGGCAGACGTTCATCATCTGAACGGTTGCTCACACAACCATCCTATCCCCCTCGAGAGATAGTCTGGAAGATCGATCATAGAGCGGACTTGGACTGTTCGAGAAGAGGCTTTTAGATCGCTCATCTTTCCAGGTAATCAAAACGATGAAGGTTCATCTTTTTCTACATCGTCTCGGTTCGATACGCTTCCGCGCTTCTGGTGAGATTCCTACATTGGCATCGAGCCGGTTCGCGATGAGGAAAAGAACCAGTTTTGATTTAGTTTATGCGATCAAATCTCAGATTTTTCAAAATATTATTTTTTGAAAAATATGGCATCTATTTCTATATTTGTTATTGATTTCATGAGTATTATTCGTTTATAATTCAGATTTAATATTAGTTTTAATTTTAATCGGTTAATCGCTTTAATCCATGGTTAGATTTTCTCGTGTATTTCTTGATTTGTAACAAGGAGGCTAATCCCATATGATTAGGTTTCCTCCTTGCTTGTTCTTATGTTTTTTCGAAATTTCTGTATTTTTCCAAATTTATGTAAAAGTTCGAGATCAATAAACTTCAAGAATATGAACATTCGACGCTGTACGACACGTTTCATGGACTTCTGGACCTTGGATTTGGACGAACCATATATGGTTGGAAAGAGGACGGAAAGACGAACAAAATGGGAGGTTGACCGACGCCAGGGGAGCTGGCACGCGCCAGCAAAGATGCGGCGCGTGAGGGCGCGTGGGCCACCCTTTTAGGGTGGTTCCGGCGGCGCTGTGATCGTCTCCCCATGGCGGTCCTTCCCCTAGAGTTTCGTGCTGAGATGACTTCGGCTGACGGTGCGACAGTACTGACGGCTAGGGTTCCTCTTTTGCATCCTAGGGTTTCTCGCCAAAGAGTGGGTCTTTGGGCTTTTGGGCCCATGAATACCTAAAGGGGCTTGAGATGACATCATGTAATTTGGACAAAAGAGAAATTTCAAATTTGTAATTTTCTATTTTATTTTAAATAGGAAAGCCATGGATTAAAGTTATTTGTTTAATTATTTAATGCTTTTATTGAATTAGATGAATTATATGTGCGATTAACATGATTTTAGAAATAACATGCCATATAGAATAGGAAGATGCCATATTGTTGCATAATCACATGTCATAAATGCATAGTAGCTATTATGTCTTGAATCGACTAGTATGATAGTTATGATGTGAGATTATTTAGGTTATCCACTAAACTAATTATAAATTATTATGATTTTATATTAAAATCTAGAATAATAATTGGATTAATTAATTGTGGAATTAAAAATCTAGACAAATAATCCAGGATATTTCCTAAGAGAATTGTATATTTAAGAGTGATTTAAAAATACTCTAAATTAAACAATTTTTGGAAATTAAAAATTCTAAATTTAAAAAATATTGAATGAGTGAAGGTTTTAAATTAAGCAATTAATTTTAAAAACCTACGGGCCCCAATTGTGGGTTTATTAGTAAAATGGTTATCGCTGAAGCCCCATCGGATAAGAATAATCGGATTTCGCTAGATTAAACCCTAATATTTTCAAAATTTTAGTAAAGTTTTGTACGGCCCATCGTCGGCAACACTTAGACACTAAAGATAATTTTGAAAGTAAACAATGGTTAAATACATTCAACTTTGGTAAAATTGTTAACCCTCCCATCGAGGCTCGCAATGGAACCGAAGGCCCAAAAATAACAATATTAGTTTTACAAGTATCTTGCCCATCGTAAGCCTTGTAGAGATAACTAATGGATTGTTAAACAATAAACGAATAGTAGTTACTAGAATCTACTAGCGCAATATCTCGTTTGTTGTTAATTATAGTTTGTAATTAGTGTGTTTTTTCTTTTTTTTTCCTTATTTTCAGAAAAATGTCTTTCAATCCTTTAGCTACAATCTTGAGCCAAAAACCTATGGATGGTACAAACTACAAACAATGGAAAACAAATTTGGATATTATTCTTCAATATGAAAAGCTCAACTTTGTTCTAATCGCCCTATGCCAACGCGGCCTCACGGGAGATGCGTTTGTGGCAATCCGCACAAAATTTCATCAAGAGAAGGAAAAATGGGAGAAGCGAATGTGGTAGTTCGGCGCTATATTTTAGCCGATCTCGCCACCACCTTCGGAGCAAGTGAGCATGATTGAGAGTGGAGCAGAAATGCTCCGGACTCTTGATGGCATGTTTGCTACGTCTAGCGGCTACCGCTAGGCAAAATGCGCTGAATCGATCACCAAGACAAGTGATGTCGGAGGAAGTGTGCAAGATCATTGTTTAACAATGATAGCAAACTTCAAGAAGGTCAAGATCATGGTGTCAAATTTGAACAAGAAGTAAAAGTTGACCTTCTATTGCAATCACTACCTGATTACTTCAATCATTTCAAGATGAATTATAATATGAATAAGATGAATCTTGATCTCACTCAACTGATGCATGAGCTTGAGAGTGCTGAACAATCTCTAGTCAAGCAGGGCAGTGCATTATTTGCTAGTGAAAGTTCTGTGAAACCTAAGGGGAAACCCAAAGGAACAAGAACAAGAAAAAGAAGAAATCAGGTATTCCAGTTGCCAAAACGGTTGCAATGAAGCGGCCAAAAGGCAAGTGCTTCAAGTGCGGACAAAAAGGGCATTGGAAGAAAAATTGCCCGCGTATGAATCAACCAGGTATGGGTAATTTACATGTGATTTAGGCTTGTTTAGTGGAGAATCACGATGAAAAATGGATCGTTGATTTAGGAGCCACTAACCATGTTTGTTACTCTATGCAGTGGTTCAAACATAGCTTGCCTGTAAGTGAAGGACAAATAGTTTTGAAGCTTGGAACTGGGGAGCTTGTGTCTGCACTAGCAGTAGGACAAGTTATTTTATCTTTTGATAATTGCAGAACTTTGGTTTTAGAAGACTGTTTATTTATTCCAGAATTTAAGAGGAATTTAATTTCGTTAGTTGTTTGGAAAAACATGGTTTGACAGTTCAGTTTAATTCCTCAGTTTCAATAAGAAGCAAATCTTCTTTTATTTGTTCTGGTGTAATGATTAATGGTCTTTATTTCCTTAATCATGTTCCCTGTGAAGTTAATCATGTTGAATTAAGAGATATTGAGCATAATAATTCATCAAAGAAAAGAAAAGTTTCCAATGAAACTTATCTTTGGCATTTGAGATTAGGTCATATTAACTCTAACAGATACAAGGTTTGGTCAAAAGTGGGATTTTAAAATCCCCGAACTTTGAACCGATACCGGTATGTGAATCTTGTTTAGAAGGTAAAATGACCAAGAGATCCTTCAAGGCCAAGGGAAAACGTGCCACACTTCAAATTTGGAATTGGTACATACGATGTATGTGGACCAATAAATGTCCAAGCCGTGAGGAGGGTATCAATATTTCATCACATTTACTCGATGATTACTCTAGATTTGGACATGTGTACTTGATGCGTCACAAGTCTGAAGCTTTTGGAAAATTCCAAGAGTTCAAGGCTGAGGCAAAAAAGCATCTTGGTGTTCAAATTAAGACCCTTCGATCTGATCGAGGGGAGAATACCTATCTAGAGAGTTCGGTCTTACCTCGATCAAAGAGGGGATAGTTTCACAATTATCCTCTCCAAGGACACCCCAGCAGAATGAAGTTGTTGAAAGGAGAAATAGAACCCTTTTAGAAATGACAAGATCTATGCTCAGTTATTCATCTCTTTCTGATTCATTTTGGGGATATGCCTTAGAAACTGCTATGTATCTATTGAACTTAGCACCGTCCAAGTCGGTTTCAAAGACACCAATAGAATTGTGGAAAGGGTGCAAGCCCACCATGAAACATATTCGGATTTGGGGTGTTCCGCACATGTCTTGCAACGAAACCGAGATAAGATGGACTCGCGTCTTTGAAGTATGCATGTTTATAGGCTATCCTAAAGGAACCGAGGTTGGTTATTTTATAGTCCAAAAGAAAAGAAGGTCATAGTGAGCACACACGCGACTTTCTTAGAGGAGGACTATATGGCAAATTATAAGCCAAGGAGTAAGGTTATTCTTGATGAGCTAGTCTCGATCAAGTTTCACCACCACCTCCTCGGGCGGTTCCAAAGATTTATTCCCGTGGTTGTTCAAAGAGGGAAAATATGGAAAATATACCCGAACATACACAGGAACCGAAATAGAACCGTAAGTTCAGCATAATGATGAACGTATGGAAGAACAAAATCACGAATTGGTTAATCCACCTAATGAGGTCCTCATCAAGAAATTGTTAACCCACAAAATATGGACCCCCGTAGATGCACAACATAAAGTACGACAAAGTCGTAGTGGGAGATTGATTCGTAAACCTACAAGATTTCTCTTGTTGGGTGAGTCATATCAGGATGTCATCATTGATGAAGATGATGATCCCACGAGTTATGACATGGCACTAAGAGATGTTGATGCTCAGGAATGGCTTGAGGCTATGAATCGTGAAATGGATTCTATGTATTCCAACTCAATTTGGTCTCTTGTAGATGCACCTAAAGGGGTAAAACCCATTGGGTGTAAGTGGATTTACAAGAGAAAGAGAGGATCGGACGGGAAGGTTGAAACCTTCAAAGCTAGATTGGTGGCAAAAGGGTACTCCCAAATAGAACATGTGTATTATGAAGAAACTTTTTCGCGGTTGCCATGCTTAAGTCCATCCGGATTCTCTTAGTCACAGCAAAATCTTGATTATGAGATTTGGCAAATGGATGTCAAAACTGCTTTTCTAAATGGAAATTTGGAAGAGAAAATCTATATGCAAAGAACCAAAAGGGTTTATAGCCAAAGGGCAAGAAGAACTAGTATGCAAGTTGCAAAGGTCCATTTATGGACTTAAGCAAGCGTCCAGATCATGGAACATCAGATTTGATCAAGCCATTAAGTCTTATGATTTTGAGAAACATCCTGATGAGCCGTGTGTGTATAAAAGGATCCAAGGTAATGCAATGTCTTTTCTGGTACTTTATGTGGATGATATACTCCTTATCGGAAATGATACAGAGGTATTGTTAGGCATAAAGACCTGGCTGAGCAAAAATTTTGATATGAAAGACACGGGGGAAGCCAATTATATTCTTGGTATTAAACTCTTAAGAGACCCAGGAAGAATAGGGTTTTGGCATTATCCCAGGCTAAATACATCGACAAAATTCTTGCCAGGTTTAGCATGGAGAGTTCCAAGAGGGGAATGATACCCTTCAGGCATGGGATTCATCTCTCTAAGGAGCAATCTCCTAAAACTCCTGAGCAGAGAGAACGCATGAGTAGGATACCTTATGCATCACCGTAGGTAGTCTCATGTATGCTATGCTTTGTACCGCACCGGATATCTCATTATGCAATGGGAGTAGTAAGCCGGTATCAATCTAATCCTGGAGAGGAACACTTGGTAGCGGTTAAACATATACTCAAGTACCTACGGAGAACGAGAGATTATATGTTGGTCTATTCTAGTGGGAGTCTTGAAACCATTGGTTATACGGACTCGATTTCCAAGGAGATATTGACTCAAGTAAATCCACCTCGGGATATGTGTACACCCTTAATGGCGGTGCCATTTGTTGGAGAAGTGTAAAACAATCATGTGTGGGTCGACTACGCCACGGTTTGAGTATGTAGTCGCTTTCGAGGCCGCAAAGAAGTCCGCATGGTTAAAGAAGTTCATAACGGACCTTCAAGTGATTCCAGGTGTTAATTGTCCTATCACACTTTACCGTGACAACAAAAGGGAGTAGCAGTCCAAGGAACCAAGGTTTCACAAGAGACAAAAACACATACGGAGGGAAGTACCACTTGATCCGAGAAATAGTTGAAAGAGGAGATACATTGGTAGCAAAGATAGCATCGAAGAGAACCTTGTATGGCGACCCTTTTACTAAGAGTTTGCACGAACGTGTGTTCGAGAGGCATGTTACATCTATGGGTCTTAAGAAGATTCCAAATTTGCTATAGCTTTAGGTAGTTGAAATTTCATTTTGTTATTTTGTGCTTTTTCAGCAAGACATTATGACATTGCATTTTTTTGAATAGTATAAATGAGGTGTTTTTCATTTATTTTCGCACACTATTTATAGACTCTAAGGTCCAGATCAATTGTGGAGTATATGATCATATGGATACGTTCATAGAGGACATGGTCATAGGTTCTTACAATTGATGAATAGGTTCACAGCTATTAAATTAAGTTGGGCACTTTATTTAGGCTGCAATATTTTATGAAATGGTTTTGTCCGAATCATTATAAAATATTGGTGTGAGTAAATACTTACATTGAATGGATCAAGGAGAGATTTGATTAAGGTTGCTCTTTCTGTCATAAGGAATCAAATCTCCGATAACTATAGTCATGTAGTTGCTCTTAATCCTGAGTTTATTTTAAATAGGTAGTCGAATAGTTTTCATTCTTTGATTTACCAACAGGTGAGGTTTGATCTATATGACAGCCAATAACTTGGTATTTTGGGATTGAGACTTTTTGGTTATCGGTGTTTATGAGATAAACAAAATAGAATTTATAGGAAATGTCCACTTGATATGTTTCGGTACTTGGATATTGAAGACACTTCGCCGTGCATGTAATCCATTAGAGAAACTATCACGATCAAGGAATAAATAATTGATTGAGTTACGTAAAACTGGTCAATCAAATTATAGACATTCTATAAAGGGGTAATGCATATTCGTGTTATAACTGTCATTAATCTTGGAGTTCACATTCGGGCTTTTAGTGGAGTAGCACCGAACTAGATAATCTTCAAAGATTATCATGAGCCTTGATAAATGACAAATGATAGATCCCTGGCTAGCTCGAAACAAGGGATGGGGTAAATTATCGATGATGATGGCTTATGGGCTACATGGTCTTGGGTTTACGAACTCAAGTTTGTATCTCAAAGAGCAAGTGGGAGATTGTTGGAAAATATACTCTTTGGTCACTTAAGCCCAATTGGGCTTAAGTGAGACTACACCAAGAGCCCTATGGCCCTTAGGGTTTAGGGTTAGGTCTTGGTGTAGTAGTATATAAACCTACTTTCACCCATTGAGAAACCTAATTCACAAGGAGGCTCTCATCAGAAATAAATCCCTAGAGGCAGACGTTCATCATCTGAACGGTTGCCCACACAACCATCCTATCCCCCTCGAGAGATAGTCTGGAAGATCGATCATAGAGCGGACTTGGACCGTTCGTGACTTAGACTGTTCGTGACTTGGACCGTTCGAGAAGAAGCTTTTAGATCGCTCATCTTTCCAGGTAATCAAAACGATGAAGGTTCATCTTTTTCTACATCGTCTCGGTTCGATACGGTTCCGCGCTTCTGGTGAGATTCCTACAGCAAAGACAAGTAGAATAAGAGTTACATTTCACCAAGATTACCAAACAAATTGTCACTATAATTAATTCCACGTCTCGGTGTTGCATCTATATATGGTCAATTTATAACATACTCCCTCTGGTCTTAATTATAGGATAATATTTTGGAGTTTGTTTTGGCCCTAATTATAAGACAACATTCTATTTTATTTTTTTTTTCAATTTCTTCATATGGTCAATTTCTTCACGCGTTCGCTATCCAAAATTCAGTTTGATCCAATACGGAACAAAGGCCACAAATGTGCTTTACAACTCAAGGTTCTTTCCTAAGGAATTCAGATGAGTTCAATACAGAATTGATAACGCACACACTAGCTAGAACAAAAATCAATGATCCAACTGTTGAAAACGATAAATTGGATGTCCCAAACTAGCTGACTGAATTTTAATCCGATCCAGCCATCAACAATCTACAAACATCAAACTACCTCTTACGGTTCCATCCTCAACATTCCAGAAAAGTGAGTTTCATTTGTCCTTAATGTTAAACATATTTCATAATATTGATGTATTTAAAATCATTTAAAATATAAACAATTTATCTATATTTTTACTTAACCTAACATAATTTCATTTTCTATTCCTTTATAAAATTATGAGTGGATATTTTATTTGTATCCTTAATAGGTAATTTATTTTGAATACACTTTCTCAATTTAAATAATTATATGGTAAATTTACCATTAAATAATCCTTCCTACTAGCTAGCAATTAAATGTTAGTAATAAAAATTGGGATATCACTAAGTGTCGGTTTCACCAATATATATTTGCTAAGATGTTTTCAATAATTAGCCTCCAATTTCTGCTATCTTTAGAGTAAAAAAATCTAGCTAGCTCACATGATAATTTATTTGGCTACTACTGGATTTTCTTACATAGAACTATAATTCAATTAACATCCGTATTATTTCAATACAACAGGAATATGTTTGGCCAAAAAAAAAAAGTAGGGAAAATTGTTTCCAGGGCCCTTTTAGGTGTAAAATTCCTTGAAAAGGCCCGCAAAAACTACCTGTTTTTCGGTTTTCAAACAATTTTCAAAACAATTTTCTATAGGCCTTTTCAGATATTTTCAAACAATTTTCTAACAACTGAATCAGCCCACTTAACAACTATATCAGTACCCCGTTAACAACTATATCAACCCCATTAACAACAATTTTCTGACAACTGAATCAGCCCATTTAACAACTATATCGTCATTTAACAACTATATCAGCCCATTAACAACTCACCCCAGACTTTGAAAATACCTGAAAAGGCCTTAGGCCTTTTCAGGTGTTGTCAGTTTTTGCAGGCCTTTTCAGGGAATTTTACACCTAAAAGGGCCATGCAAACAATTTTCCCAAAAAAGTATACAATAGGAATCTACCATACATGATACCAATATTTATTGTATCCCTCAAATAATTCTGTATCCTCATAAGAATGTATATTTATATATGCTCAATCGTCATATAGCACATAAGCTATATCATAGGAATTAATATCCATTAATGCGGCAAATTCTCTCAAATTTATGCATATACATGGATCGAGCTACAAAACAACCTTAAACAAAATGTTATCATCATAATAAATATTTCACATATATATTCTTATATCAAGATAGCCTCAAATTATAAAAATCACATTTATTTACAATAAATAAGTGATTAAATTTTCATACAATGTAACGTTTGTTTAAGCAACCAAAAAAAAAAATTGATAGTGTCCTTAAAATAAGATATATTTGGGGACTTGATATTGATCTTAAATATAACACATATTTTTCACATTTGCTAATCATTTTCTAATTTACCCTCTATTTATGCTCCATCAACAAGAATTAAGGAGGGAGGAAATAAGGGAATTAAGGAAGCTAGATAGTTAATGTGTTTTAGAAAATACATGTCATATTAGCTAATTCAACTAACTTTTTTAGTCTAATCAAATTAGGTAAATATGTTACTCCATCCGGTCCTAATTATAGGAACTATTTACCAGAATTTGAGAGATTAAGAAGAGAAGTTAAATTAGTTAATTATAATTATTTTCTAAGAATATCCCTCCTTAAAATTAAAAATTACATCAAGGCAAAATTAGTTGAGTCCCTGCGCAATTGGGCCGTCACCGAGGGAAGCCATGGAGATAATAGCGTCGATTTTAGCCTTCAGCCCTCAGAAGCTATTGTTATTTTATTTTGATGCGGAACCTGCCAGCGCCCAGGGCCAGGTAAAGTTGGATCCGAACCTGATTATTTTTTTAAAACACCAAACAGATATTCCTAAAATAAAAGTATAAGAACTTCAAATCTATAGTTGCAAGAAAATATCTTTAAAGGAATATTAAAATTATTTAATAGAATCTCTCATTTGATAGAATATAAGCATATTATTGAATTAATTATTGTGGAGGAAGTATTAGTAGGGGTGATATGGGAAAAATATGACAAAAATTGTTTAAAATTATTTTATATAAAAAAAAAATATAATTGAAGTGTATATGACATTAATGAGTTACAAAAATTATTTACTTTATAAAATATATAGGTGTATTATTAAATTATTATTGTCTATAATTATTATTAAGAATGTATAAATAGGGATATTATAGGAAAAAATTGACAAAAGTTAAAACTTGTTCTTATAATTAGGACCAAAACTAACTCCAAAATATGTTTATATAATGATAGGATCGGAGGGAGTATATATTAAGTACTAGAGGAGTAATTCACAAAGCACTTAAAAGACAAATTAGTGGCAAAAATTAGTTGCGGAATTTTCGTCCCTAATGATGGAATTAGTGACGGAAATTTTCTGTCCCGAAATTATGAATTCCATCACAAATTAGGGACATATTTTGTTGGCCGCACATTTCCATGTCAGAAATTTGCTGCATTTTTGTGACCAAGCTGGGATTCGAAGACAACACCTTGCGCACGTACCTTTGCCGATTGAACTAAGAAGACATAAATGTTAAATATAAATTTTATATATTATTAAAAATTTCTATTTATTATTTTATTCTAATTTTTGTAACTATTTTATAAAGAAAAACATTCTATCTAATTTTTTATTATTAATATTATTATTATTATTCATTTTATTATTTTTTTATATTTATGAAATTTTTATTTTTATTTTATATAATATATTATATAAAAGTTTCAATAATAAATTTAAATTTTAAATTATGTAAAAAAATATAATTAGGGAAAAACCAATTATTGAAAAAGAATGAATCCATCAAAATTTTAGTCACAGAATTTGTAATGGATTAGCAATCGAATGAATTTTTCGTCACTAATTCCTTTTTTTTTTTTTTGTCTTGAACTTCGTTCTTCGCCTCCAAATAATTAATTTTAAATCACAACAACTTGGCTTTATCTCAAAATAAGCTAGAAACAATTTGCAACTTTAAATTTATAAGGTGCTCGGACATGTTAGGTAGCCCCATACTTTCAAATACTTATTATTTTGTATTTATTTTTTGGATTGGGGACCAACTGGTCCTAGGGTCGAACCCTGATTCAAAGGCTAGCAAAGACCAACATACATGCCACTGTGCTCCCTAGACGCTGGCAATACTTATTTAAGTTTGAAAACGCATTTTTACACTAGTACTTTAGCTAATGATTCTAATTAAATTAGAATCTCACACTATATAAACTCCTTCCATTCTAATTAAAGCGGAAAATCGTCGGCGTTTAAGCCTTGTTTAAGCCTGCAGGCTCGAGCTTGAAAAATAGGCCAGAAAATTTGAAATTGGCCTCTGGCGGGCGTAGGGCCTCGGGCTTAATCGCCCAGTATAGGGCCTCGCGGGCCTGTTTAACTGTAGTTTTTTTATAAAAAAAAAATATTACTTAGAGTTCCACTTAATAAATGTGTTTATTTGTAATTACTTAGATTTTTTTAATTTAAACTATAACCCTTTTTATGTTTATTATTATTTTGTATTAAAACACATAATTAGTTATTATAAATTTTAAAGAAGAGATGTTTTCATATTAAATAAACACATACTTTGGTATTACAATATTATATAAGTAATAAATTATAAATATATTTGGTGTAAAATAAGTATAATTATTTTTACCTATCGGTAAAATCATGCATGAACCGAAGGAATCTACGACACATACAAAATTACGAGAGGGAAAGGCGTTTTGTCCCTAATACATAAAAAGCAATTCATTTATTTAATATTTTTTGAAAAAATAGGAAAAAAACATATTATTTGTGTTTATTTGTTTTTTATTACGAATTAATGAATGTGTTTATTTGTTAAATGATTTATATTGTTTAGATATTAATATTGATAACATTTATTTAATAGATTAGAACTTTAATGATTGCAATTTACTAATTATATTTCTTTAAAAAAATTGAAAGAAAAATAGTTAAAATTTGGAATAGTAATTTTATTTTGTAGGGCCGTACTTTTACTAAGATCTTATCGGTAGAACTTTGAAAAACTAATGTTTTCCTTAACAAGCGCCCCGATTCTTTCTAATTCTAATTAAATTAGAATATTCTTAAATATTATCATTCTAGCTAATTTCACAAAATATCATCAAATCTCTAAAGTTTGTTTCGCAATCAAATCAATGGTTCTTTTATATGCATAAGATATTGCTTTTGAAACTGACATAGAACCCCACAATATTAATATTGCAATAATGTGCAACACCCTCTCAAAAAATTTCTTTCCGCGATTGACTACTTTGGGGCAAACACACGAATAATTACAATAGTTAAATTATGGTCAGACCACAATATCAAGATGACAACATAACTGTGATCATAAATTGTCACTAATAATTAACAGCATATATTAATCAGTATTATGGTTCTCATTATATTCATTATAATGTTTTCTCACAGTAAAAGCCCATTATGACATATAATGGTTTATATCACTTATAATAATAATAGGGAGCATACCGTCTCTGCCTGTTTCTCATGCAATAAATCTTGAATGCGAATTTACACAGATAATGCCCGTTATGATATATTTAGGCTTCAAAATCAATCAAGAAAATTGAATGAATGACTAGAGAGACTACCTTAGCGGAGCTATATATTTTATTAACTATCACCATATTTAAATTTACACAGACACCCTTGTGGTTAACTCCTTATAATTATCATGTTAATTAGAGATAATTTTGGACAGCAACACAACAAATCAAGGTTATGAAACCCGACCACCAAATTTGGTTCGGATCGTAGCCAAAAACCTATTGAAAAACCGGTCCAAATTAGGGGCAAAACTGGGGTCCCGAGTTGACTTAGAGTCAATTCGGTCAACTTGGCCAGCCAAGTTGGCCGAGTCAGTCAAAAATAATGGTTTTTTTTTTAACAAAAAAAATGATTGAAGGAGAATGAGAAGGAGGGAAGAGTGTTAGTGCTGGCCAGCGAAGGTCAGAACTTCTTTGGTCAAAATAATGGAAACGGATTTTGACTGGTAGAATTTCTTACCTCTAGTTCACAACCAGAAGCTCCACGTCGCCTCCTTGCTTCCAATGTCGAGACCAAACGAGAAGAAGGAGAGGAGAGAGAGAGGGAGAGAGATCTAAATCTAATGAGTTGATGGAAAAAGAGAGATCTTCGTGACACAAAACGAGACGGGTGAGGGACTGAGAGAGATTTGATTGAAGGGTTGAAGGCGAGAGAGAAAAATATCGTAACACAAATATGGACAGTAGCGGGAAGAAAAAAAGGATTGGTACCTTTACTAAAGAGAGATGAAAAAGTCAAAAAGCCTATACCATGTAGCCTATACCTACTATGCACACATCTCATTTAAGATGTGAGAACTGTGGAACTATTGTGATCTCCTTTATTTTAAAAAAAAAATCAATAAAATATTATATTTTCTTTCTGCTCTTTATTATAAGGCACTAACTAATTATTCTCACAAACCGATAAAAACAGTTAAAGTCAATAAAGTTGTTCTACAATTTATGTAATTTCTAATATTACATCTACTGATTGCACTAAACTCTAATATTATATTAATTATTACTCTCATATACTATCCTTATTAATTAGGGAAAAGACAAATAAATATCATCTGAATTTGTAAAACCCCAGAAGCCCGCTGAATTTGTAAAAAGACTAAGAGGTGACAAAGACTTTTGAGGGTTATACAAATTCATGCAAAATGATCATAATACCCTTCCTCTCTTCCTCTTCCTCTTCCTCTTCCAGGCCCTTCCTCTCTCTGAACCAGACCAATTCATTCATTCAGCTCGCCGCACGTTCGCCGCCGTCTACCTCCACCGTCGACGCCAACACCGCACCCGCAACCTTGGACGCCACACTGGCCGGCACCGGTGAAAAAGAAAAAGAAAACTGAAACATGACAACAGTAAATTTTTTTTGATCGGTCGATCCGGAAGAAATTGGAAGAAGAAGACGTGAAGGAAGGAAGGAAGGAAGAAGAAAAGGAAGGATGGAAGAAGAGACAAAAAAAGTTTGAAAGGAGTGCACTCCAGTGCGCACTGAAAGTGCACTTTCAGTGCACACTGGAGTGCATTGAAAGTGCACTCCATTATGGAACTTTTACAAAATTCATAACGCAATTTACAAATCTCATAAGGTAATTTACAACTTTTTTTTGAGTTTACACTTTTCAACTCCCTGAATGAAAAGAAAATGAACTTTTACAAAATTCATAATGCAATTTACAAATCTCATAACGCAATTTACAACATTGCGTTATGAATTTTGTAAAAGTTCATTTTTTTTGTAAATTAGTTGTAAATTGCGTTATGAGATTTGTAAATTGCGTTATGAATTTTGTAAAAGTTCATTTTTTGTTTGTTTTTCATTTAGGGTTGAAAAGTGTAAACTCAAAAAAAAAGTTATAAATTGCGTTATGAGATTTGTCAATTGCGTTATGACTTTTGTAAATTGCGTTATGAATTTTGTAAAAGTTCATTTTTTTTTTCATTCAGGGAGTTGAAAAGTGTAAACTCAAAAAAAAAGTTGTAAATTGCGTTATGAGATTTGTAAATTGCGTTATGAATTTTGTAAAAGTTCTATCAGTGCACTCCAGTGCACACTGAAAGTGCACTCCTTTCAGACTTTTTTTTCCCCTCTTCTTCCTTCTTCCTCCTTCCTTCCTTTTCTTCTTCCTTCCTTCCTTCATGTCTTCTTCTTCCAATTTCTTCCGGATCGACCAATCAAAAAAAAATTATTGTTTCGTGTTGTGTTTCAGTTTTTCTTTTTCTTTTTCACTGGTGCCGGCCGGTGCAGCGTCCAAGGTGGTGGGTGCGGCGTTGGCGTCGACGGCAGAGGTAGACAGTGGCTAACGTGCAGCGAGCTGAATGAATGAATTGGCCCTGTTCTAGTTCAGAGAGAGGAAGGGCCTGGAAGAGGAAGAGGAAGAGGAAGAGGAAGAGATGAAGGGTATTATGGTCATTTTGCATGAGTTTGCATAACTCTCAAAAGTCTTTTTCACATTTTAGTCTTTTTACAAATTCGGCAGGCTTCCGGGGGTTTTGCAAATTCAAATGATATTTATTTTTTTCCCTGTTAATTATGGGCATACATGGAAAAAAAATTAATGCTCATTGAGAACAAGCAAGTGCCTTATAAAAAAGACTAAATAAACTTGCTAGTTAGTGCTTTATAATAAGGATCAGAGGGAGTACCTTCTTATATTTACAATTGTAAGCATCTTTGACCCCCAAAAAAAAAAAAGTTATGCATCATCACATCATATCCTCCCATATTTTGATTATAAAATATAAATATTTTTATCTATTTTAATGAAATTAAATTTTTAATTAATACCGGTCTAACCCTTGGCCTAGTACCTCCACCAGTTCAGTGACCAATCCGATTTTCAGAACATTGCAACAAACACATAATTTATTCAGCCATTATCTTTTTTTATAAAAAGAATTTATTCAGCCATTTGTGCTTAGAAACCACCACAATGTTTAAAATATATAATTCTTACTAACCATGATAAAGATCTCATATTATTCAGGAATATATCTGAACATGGTCATAAAAGTATATATCAAGACAAAGACTCTCCTATTTCTGCTGTAATTTTCTCCAAGGTTGCGAGTTCCCAAGATTATGATGGTGCCTGAACTCGATTTCATTCCAAGGTTAATGCTTGTTAACGCATAAAGCATTGAAAATATATTTCTTGTGAAGGGAAGAATGATTCGAATATTTTTCACAAAAGTATCATGCACAACTCACAGTAAGAAGTTGCTTCCTTTTCTCAAAGAGAATCCTCATATATAAATTATTTCAAAGATTACAAATTTCATGAGGTAAACCAATAGGTAATAATTCACACCATTTTCCAATATATGTTCGCATAAATCGTCAAGTTAAACCAATGTTAATTCATCCAAGATCCTCGCGTAAAGTAATGTTAGACCAAGATCAACTATATGCAATCGAATTTGAAATATGTTGCTTCCCATGGATAATTTCCTCTACTTTAAATTTTAAAATAGCAGGCTGTTAGTGACCATTAAAATAAATTTCTTAAAATTGAGCAGCCATAATGACCATTAATAACAATTGAAATGGTTATTAAGTATTTATAAAGATTTAATACAATAAAACCATTTAAATCTCATTAAAATTGACTACTTAAATCACATTAAAACTCCCAACGGTCATCTCCAATGTTTTGTTCAAAAACTTGTCAGCAATCTTAAATTGAAAGAAATTCTTAACTTTACCCATATTAAATGAGGTATTGAAGAAGAGAAAAAAAAAAAATTAAATAACCATATTTAAACATTAATTGCATTTGTAAAATTAACACATAAACATTGGTTACTTTCCGAATAATTTATATTGTGGATTACACTATTTTTTTAGAAGCGGCTTGTATGCAATAGGGAATATATATCATTCTCAAACCATTTTAATTTTATTAACTCCCAGATTCTATTTGTTCATTTGTTTCCAGCCTCTGTCTTGTTTGATTATAC
This sequence comes from Acacia melanoxylon, assembly GCA_019022615.1. Lineage (NCBI taxonomy): Eukaryota > Viridiplantae > Streptophyta > Magnoliopsida > Fabales > Fabaceae > Acacia > Acacia melanoxylon. The sequence continues at coordinate 4,928,540 of JAFJYJ010000030.1, read as the reverse complement.
GGGACTGTTTTGGGAAAAGGTCAATTAAGTGGATCTCCACACGATATTCTGGAAAAAAAAAATCGATGCAAGTTCCAAATGTTGTTGAAAAATGAACATATTTTAGTAGAATTCATGATAGTTTTTGTAATTTTCTCTTTTATTTATATATATATATATATATATATATTTAAAAAATCTCTATATTAAATTATTTTAACAAAAAAATGCTTTGACTTTTTGGACTTAGGGTGTGTTTGGTTTGAGGGGAAGAAGTGAGAGGGAAGAGAATGGAAAGTAGAGAATTGGTAAATTACCATTAATGAAGGGAATATATATTTTTTTGTTGAGAGTATATTTTTGAAATATTGAAAAAATTTCATGTATATTTTGATAAAGATGAAGTAAAAGATCTCTCCCCTCCCCTCCTTGAACCAAACTAACCTTAGGGTTTGTTTGGTTTGAGGGGAAGGAGTGAAGAGTAAAGTTTTAGGCTAATATGGTAATATTAAGGGAAAATCCATCTTGGGGCCTTTTTGAAAAAAAATTCTCAAAAAGGGCCCCAAAATTTTGAAAATCCCAAAAAGGTTCCTTGGGCCCTTTTTAGGATTTTCAGAATCTCCACTGACAACTAAATCACCAAATTAACAACAAAATCAATACCCGTTAACAACTAAATCACCGCATTAACAACAATATTTTAACAACTAAATCAATCACATTAACAACAATATCATATCCACAACAACATATCACGCATTACTCAAAATCTCGAAAGGGCCCAAATTTTTGAGATTTTCGTAATCTTGGCGCTCTTTTTGAGATTTTTTCCCAAAAAGGTCCCAAGATGGATTTTCCCTAATATTAACCCCAAACTTTACTCTCTCTCCCCTCCCACTCCTTTCCCTCAAACCAAACAAACTCTTACGGTGTGTTTGGTTTGAGGGGAAGAAGTGGGAGGGAAGAGAGTAGAAAGTAGAGAATTGACCAAATTGCTATTAATGAAGGGAATATTTTTTTGTTGTTGAAAGCATATTTTAGAATATTAAAAAGTTTTTATGGGTTTTTTTGGTAAAGAGGAGGAAAGATTAGTCCCTCCCCTTCCCCTTCCCTTCCCCAAACTAGCCCATAAAAGGGCAGGATACACGTGCCTGTTCAGACGCGCTCTCTCTTTTTCTGTATATAAAGCCAAACTCAGGCGGTCTTGTAATACCCACCGAAGGTAAGAAAGACACTTACCATCGAAGAGAGAGAAAATGATATAAATCGGCGAAAAACACAGAGAAAAATGATAGGAAGCAGAAACAGAGGGGTGTTTAGTGTAGGTGTGTGTGGGCAAGAAGAGCTTGAATTGTCCAGAGATGGCAGCCAATACAGTCTTTCTACCGGCCTATTACCTTCCCTTGGTGGTCAGAGCAACCGCCGGAACACCCTTCGTCCGTTCATTATCTCCCCCTACGACGGCCGATACAGGTTTTCTTCTCTCTCCCCCTTCATATCATCATTTCCCTTTTTGTGGTTTCTTGTTTCTTTCGCACCTCTTTTCTTTTTCTTCTCGTGATCTGCTCTCTCTTTCTCGCTGCTTCTTTTTCTTCATATTTATTTTACATTGGCTGCATTCTCATTACTTTAAAAAATGATTTTTTTCATTGTTTTTTTCAACTTTCTTGTCCTGTTGCTAAGACTTATTTTGCCTCCCCTTTCGTCTTTCTTCTTCTTCTCCAATCAATGGTGATTTTTTTTGAAAGACCAAATCCTCCTCTTTAAAATATTTCATTTTCATTGTTTTACTCTGAAATTGCAATCTAATTGAGAAATGCTTACCGTTCGCCAGTCAGCTTAGTGGGAGCTTCTGGTTGGACTGTTATAGACTTTCTTGATTTCGGTCAGAGATTGCTGGTAGCAATATTTGCTTCTTCTTCTTTTGGTTCAAAGATTTGAATATTGCTGTTATTATTGTTTTGTATTTTTTGTCACCTAATTATTATTATTTATTATCATCACTATTTAACGACGGACAAGAACGATTTGGATTGGCCAAAATAAAGAGGATTCAATTTTTAATTGGAAACAGCTTGCTTTCTATTGGAAGAGAATAAAGTTTGCTTTTTTTATTTCTCCACAGGATATGGGAGACTTTTCTGGTGATTCTCGTGATATACACCGCATGGGTATCGCCATTTGAGTTCGGATTCCTTAAGGAACCCGTGAGACCACTCTCCATTGCCGACAATGTTGTCAATGGATTCTTTGCAATCGACATAGTTCTCACCTTCTTCGTTGCTTATCTTGACAAAGCCTCCTACTTATTTGTGGATAGCCATAGAAGAATCGCCTGGAAGTATACAAGTTCTTGGTTAATCTTTGATGTTATCTCCACCATCCCTTCGGAACTCGTTCACAAAATCTCCCCTTCTCCCCTTAAATCCTATGGATTCTTCAACATGCTTCGCCTCTGGCGTCTCCGGAGAGTCAGTGCTCTGTTTTCTAGGTATGGGATACTACAACTCTGTTTCAGATCAAATGACCATTTCTGTTATGTTTTTCATCTCAAGCTCAAATCTTTATCATTATTTTGATCAGAATGGAAAAGGACAAGAGCTATAACTATTTCTGGGTTCGTTGTGTTAAGCTTATATGTGTAAGTTTCTAAACTATTTTTGAGTTTGTATTTTTTTGTAGCAGATGAACAACTTTTAGTTGTGTCTGTGTCTTGTGTAGGTTACACTTTTTGCTGTTCATTGTGCTGGATGCTTCTATTATCTTCTTGCGGCTAGGTATCATGATCCCAAAAAGACGTGGTTGGGAGTACAAATGGGGGCAGATTTTGAGAAACAGAGTTTGTGGTCTAGATATGTGATTTCTATATACTGGTCTATTACAACCTTAACAACTGTTGGCTATGGAGATTTGCATCCTGTCAATTCTAGGGAGATGATCTTCGACATCTTTTATATGCTCTTTAATCTGGGATTAACTGCGTATTTGATCGGTAACATGACCAACCTGGTCGTCCATTTCACAAGTCGAACCAGGCAATTTGTAAGTAGATTATCAAATCTTTCCTATATTTTAAGCTTCAAACACATCATTTTAGTGGATTAAGTCCAAAACAAAGTTCTTGGTTTTCTTAGATTCTATTCTAATAAATTCTAACAAGTTGACCCAAAAGACATCCCTTTGGGGGTGGGGGACCCAAAAAGACATACATTAGGGCAGTTTGGTATACGGAATTTGGAGTGGAGGGGTAGGGAAGGTAAAATTTTTACGAGTTTGATTTAAAGAAAATAGAGACATATGGTTAAAAGTTTTGAATTAATTTTTCTTACTATTTTATCCTACTTATTATTTAAAATTTTGTTACCAAAAAGTCCCAATAACAATTGAGAAGCATGTGTAAGAAATGACAACACCTCACATGTCGGAACTTCTTGGTAATTTATGGGACCTTGTAGTGCTCTTCAAGTCCTTCATACCCAACAGCCCCTTAGTCCTCAATTAGTTTAGTAGTTGAAGTTTGTTGGGTTGATTTTGTAGAGGGATACCATACAAGCTGCGGCAAGCTTTGCGCAGAGGAATCGGTTGCCGGTTCGGCTGCAAGATCAGATGATAGCACATTTGTGTTTGAAGTTCAGAACAGATTCAGAGGGATTACAGCAGCAAGAGACACTTGACTCTCTTCCTAAAGCCATAAGATCAAGCATTTCCCATTACCTCTTCTATTCTCTGGTCAATAAGGTTTATTTATTTCGTGGGGTCTCTAATGACTTGCTTTTCCAACTGGTAATTGCCTCATAATCATGCCTCTGACTTTTCTCGTTTCTGTTTTTTTCCCTCTTTTTTTTGCTAAATACTTTGTTTGTATGATTTTTATTTTGTGGGAAAGGTGTCAGAAATGAAAGCAGAGTATTTTCCTCCCAAAGAAGACGTCATCTTGCAAAATGAAGCTCCCACAGATTTCTATATCCTAGCGACTGGTGCTGTGGTAATAATCCCACCTTGTCTGGGTGAATTCCAGAAGGTTCTTAGTGTGTTATGATGGGGTAATTTTTGCGGCAGAAAGCAAACTTTTTCAATAACTTACTTTATAATTTGTTTTTGTTTTTGCAATAAATAATTTAAAATTTAGAATTTATAATCTTCGATGGAGCGTGAATTTCAACTGTTTTCTTTTTTATATGAATCACTCTTTCTTTAAAAAAAAAAAAAAGAAAATTGACTCTTTAATTATTATCTTCATTTTTGTTAAACTTATTTTCAAATGAAAAATCTGAGAAAAATAAAAAAGTTTTTAATGGTTTATATTAAATTTATAGGTTAAATGTTTCTGTTTTTGCTTATAAAAGTGAGTGAGTCCCACTAATATTTTCTCTCTCTTCTCTCGATGATGGGACCACTCACTTTAATGTGAGTGTAGCATAACAGCAGAAGATTTAACCCTAAATTTAAATGGTTGATATTCTTAACTTTCCTTTTTTTTTTTTGCTTGTACCTTGAAATTTCTTGGTGCAAAAACAAATGTTGTAATGGGAATGATATTGTATAAAAAGCAAGATTTTTTGTTATAATTATTTATTAGTATTTCAAAATTATTTATTTTTTGTTAGTTTTTCTTAACATAGAGGCACTGGTGTTTTCTTATCCGTGTTTTTTCCCACCCTCGTTTGTTTTTAACATCTACAATCTTAAACTGTATGTCATTCGGACTTGAAGTTATAAGTCATACTACTATTTGTAGTTGTGAATATGATTTTAGTAGGTTGTGTGTATTGAAGATTTTGCTTACCAAAGAAGCCAGTTTATGATGATGTTAATTATGTTGTGATATATAGGAGCTGTTGGTTATGAAAAATGGCGTAGAGCAGGTGGTGGGAGAGGCAACTAGTGGTGATCTGTGTGGTGAGATAGGGGTACTCTGTTATAGGCCACAACTCTTCACTGTGCGAACCAAGCGTTTGAGCCAACTTCTTCGGCTAAACCGCGCAACCTTTCTCAATATAGTGCAAGCCAACGTTGGAGATGGCTCCATAATCATCAACAACCTCCTTGAGGTAGGTCTAATATATAAAAATTATATCACTAATTTGTAAAGATTAAAAAATTAGTTAAGTTAATTATTTTTAAAAGATATTTATTGGTTTCCCTAAACTAACTCATTTTTGCCTTTTCGATTGAAAGCTATATTAATATGTGTATTATTTTGTCCTTGTTATAATTTACTATAGGAACGATTTTTGTTTCTGAATATAAGTCATTTCTAGGGTATCTAATCTCGTTTTCCAATTTAACCCTTATTTGATTCTTGTTGGAAAGAAAGGAGGGAGATGCGAAAATAATTTGTAAGTACAAAGAGAGAGAAAGCTTTGATAAGGCCATAAGGGTAAACTGATTTGTTTTTAATCAATTTAATGCATTCTTTAATATATGAGAATAAGTTATAAGTGACTTATAATAAAGGCTAGAATAGTAACCAATTAATATGATATTGGGCTATAATAAATTTGGGAGAAAAAATAGATTGAGGCCTTATATTCATAATTAAAAAAATTGGGTTCAACTAAGTCCTACCCTTAGAACAAAAGGGAGTAATACACGAGGGGAAAAAACAACATTGAAAATGTGAAAGAGAAAGAAATGTAGAACAATGATGGATGATGTTGGGGTGGTTGTTGTTGTTGTGGCAGCATTTGAAGGAACAGAGTGACCCAATGATGAAGGAAGTGTTGGTGGAGACAGAGAACATGCTTGCTCGTGGAAGGATGGACCTACCCCTCAGCCTCTGTTTTGCCGCTTTTAGAGGAGATGACTTGATGTTACATCAGTTGTTGAAACGTGGCTTCGATCCTAATGAATCTGACAACAACGGAAGAACTCCTCTCGTATGTCCGTCAAACTCTATTTTCCTCTCATACACAATCACTACTTCGTGTCTTAAATATAACACCTAGTTTTGTAATACAAATTACGCATCTAAACTAGGTCCTATATTTAAGACTAGATGAGTAAAATGAAACTACTCATAGGGGCATGTCTTCTCTCCTTTTTTTTTTCCGTCCGCTATTATTACAATAGAGAGAATGATAAGAAGGAAATATTAAATGTGGACCATTAGATTTTGATCCAATAATCATGAAGGGAGAAAAGGATGGCAACGGACGAGAAAAGAAAAGGAGAAAAGCCAGATCTATAGATTTTATATTACCATATGGAAATTCTAAAGAATAAGCCTGATCGTTCATTTACATATGCATACAAAAACAAAAGATTTGTTTTGATGGAGAAGTGTTATAAGTCCCACTTTGGGGAGCCTCACAAGTAGTAAAAGAGGCACTCCTACATACCTAATATGCTAGTCTTGTATCTGTTATGCATCTTTTGACTTTGCTTAATGCTGGGGCAAACATGTTTAGTTTTTAAGTAAACAGATAGGTACGGTTGAGTAATAACAACAATAAGGCATATTATATATTTGGGTATATAAATTAATAAGGCATATTATCTGTTTGGGTTTGATTTTTCTTCCTTGTTGATTGAAATTCATGATTTGTTCTAATTCTGTGTATCACTTTCTGCATTATCAGCATATTGCAGCATCTAAAGGAAGTGATAACTGTGCCCTGCTTCTATTGGATTATGGAGCTGATCCTAACGTAAGAGGTAATTTCATCTTTCATCCAAATGTTTTTAATATTGTTCGATGATCTCTTATATAAAAGAAGTCTTACACATTTGATACGTTGACTTTGTTCGGGATATTTAAAAATGGTTGAAGAATTTTTTTCTGTTAAAAAAAAAAAAAGCGATATGATGAGTGAGAGACGAAATTGAACAACCAGTTTCAATTGAAAATTATGATTGTCTGCTTATAAATTTTTTTTTTATATTTGAAATTTATTTCAAGTTCAATTTTTAATATTTCTCCTCTTTATTTTACAATTTTTTTTATTAAATTTAATCTTTAAAATAGTTTTATTATACGTGGTACATTGCGTTGCCGCTGATAAATGTCGGTGCTTCTTAGCTCCAGAATCATGCATACTGTCTAAGTTAATACGCATAGGCACTTGTATGGCATCGAGAAGCCATACATTTTTTTTGAGAAGACACACACACACATATATATATTCGACGCTTGAACACTCACAACATCAAGTGTAGAAGCAACATGAACGATTAATTTAACACGAATGTCAAATATATATTATTTATATTAAGTTAATTGTTCATGTTGCTTCTACACCTGATGTTGTGAGTGTTCAAGCTTCAAATATATATATTGCTTGGAGCCCTGTGCTTTGCTCATATATTAATTAAAACTTCATTTGACTCAATAATGCAAACACGGCCTATCCTATTTTAGTGAGGTCAGCGTAATAATGGATTTGAGATAATATTAATTATAGTTGTCTATCTCGTTTACTCAGGCTTATTTATCCCCATTTGCTCTCACAAAACAGAATATGAGAATAAAATAATAATAATTAAAAATGGCTGGTCCCATCGACATCAAATGAGATTTTGATTTTCTGGAACCAGTTGCAGTCTAAATAGGATCAGGTTCTTTTCTAAGTCAAACTTTTCTTTTCGGTACTCCCAATGGGTCATCAATTCACATTCAAATTGGCCTTTGCTTATCTGGCCCACATTTCAATGTTGTATTTATGTTTCATTCCTTCTAACTTTTAACTTTAGAAGTTACATAATTAATTTTTAAGATTAAAAAATAGTTAGTTAATTATTCCCTCTAGTTCAGATTATAAGACCCCACAGAAGGTTTTTGTGGTCCAAAATATAAGACCCTCTACAAAGAGTCAATAGTATTTAATTGTTCTTTTTCACAAATGCTAGAGAGAGATTGTAAAGAAAATAACTAAAGGTAATTAAGATAGGTTGATTTTAATTGGATGATAATATGGGAAAGTAGTGATAACTCATTAATTCTTATGGTAATTAACAGATATTTGTAAAAAAAAAAAATTGTTGATTTTAAGATTTTTTAATCATTGGATGATAAAAATCCTTATTTGGGGTATTATATAGCGAATATCAATTACACCTCTCAATTAGCTCATGTATATTTAATATAGGAAGAGAAGAACCATGAGCGGATGGGTTAGACATCCACTGGAAAGTGTAACCTTCTTAACCTTTTTTTTTTCCCTTGATATTATCATCTGGTATCCGATTCGGGGTTCGTGGGCTGCCCCTTCCAACTAAAGTGTCTCTCTTGGGACTCGAATTTTAGATCCTGAGGCCCCGCTAGACCAACTCTATGTTGGTGGGACCTTCTTAACCTTTTGTGTAGTTACATAAAAGTTTAAACCGAGATCCAATAGTTGGTGATGAATACTAGATAATTTATTTCAACAAAAGAAAAAAGAAAAGAAAAACGAAAAATTCTCTACAAATGAATCATTAATCTGTATATATATTTTGGCAGAATCATTATCATTAATCTATACGATTTTCCCTATTTATATTGTACTTTAAAGCTGTAGATTTTAACCGTCCATGGACCATCCAAAAATCAGTTAAGAAAAACATAGGAAAATGACTGAACACCAAGCTTCTCTGTTTCACTTTGTTACTGTAAAAATTTGCAGATTGTGAAGGAAATGTACCATTATGGGAAGCAATTCTGGGTGGTCACCAACCAGTGGTGAAGCTTTTAGCAGAAAATGGAGCTTCCTTAAAATTTGGAGATGTGGGTCATTTTGCTTGCACTGCAGCAGAACAGAACAACCTTAGCTTGCTCAAGGACATAGTCCGATATGGAGGAGATGTCACCCTTCCTAGGACCCACAATGGAACCACGGCCCTCCACTTGGCGGTCTCCGAGGCCAACGTTGAGATCGTCAAGTTCCTGCTGGATCATGGCTCCGACATAGACAAACCAGATAAGCTCTCTTGGACCCCAAGAGAGCTTGCAGACCAACAAGGTCATGAAGAGATCAAAGCCATTTTCGCATCCTCAAGGGAGCCCAATAATGAAGCTCAATTTGTTGCCGCAGCCATTACTGAGAGACAACCAGGTACAAAGATCAGGTACCTAGGGAGGTTCACTAGTGAGCCGTCCATGCCCTTCGCCCCACGAGATGGTAACGACCGGTCATGGGGTGGTGGTGGCCGGAGCAGTAGACCAAGGAGGAGGACGTGTAATTTTAATAATTCTTTGTTTGGGTTCATGTCTGCTGCTCACAAGGGGGAAAAAATGGAGGATTTGATTTTCGGTGTTAATAATAATGAGGACAAGTGTGCAAGGAATAATGGTGTTGTTAGTAATGGAGGTGGAGGAGGGTGTTTGGCTGCTAGAGTTACCATTACTTGTCCGGAGAAAGGCGACGTGGGAGGGAGGCTTGTGCTTTTGCCCAAGAGCCTAAAGGAGCTAATTGAGACTGGAGTTAAGAAATTTGGGTTGCTTCATGATAGTGTGAAGGTTTTGAATAAAGATGGGGCTCAGATTGATGATATTGATGTTGTTAGAGATGGTGATCATCTTGTTTTTGTCTCTATCGGCGGTCTCATGAGTCAATCCAGTTGCCCAAAACCACCTCAAAACGATGTCGTCTAGCAGCATGCTTATGAGAAAATTTTCTGAAAATCTTCATTCTCATTATCAAGCAATTTCCATGGGTTTGGCAAGCCCCACCAAGAAAAGAAATCGAGCTTATTTTCTCATGTGTTCCATGTATTATCTTGTTTTGAGGAATAAGACTTGTTTCCACTTGTATTTTCTTCTGTCTTCCCCTTGTCTCTTGCTCATCCAAATTTGAAAGAAATATAAATGGATGAGGATTAGTTCAGTTTTTTTCTCACTTTGTGATGAAAATAGGTTTGTTTTACATGTATTGTAAGAGCTCAGATTGAGAAATAATACTTAAATACATAATTGTATGTAGATAGATCCCTTGCCACCTACCTTATATGTTTGCCTTTTTCTAAAGCATTATTGGTGGTTCCAAACATTGTCATCACATTATTCTAATCTTAAATACAAGATAGGGGTAAGTCTGATTTTTTTTTTTTTTGTTCAAGTGAATAAAAAACGCGTAATCTATTTGAAAAAAGAAAACGAAAGAAGGCATTCTTAAATTTGATATACACACACCCACACATACATTAATATGTGCGCATTTATTGCTCCGTCCTGTCCTTAACGTGTTAGAGCAAGATTTTCATCTAAGAGGGGTTGAATTGGGTGATAATTAAAAACTCAAGATTTAATCCAAACTTTAAAAGAAATAGAATAAAGTTGAAGGAATGTCACTAAAGATAAACACATGCGTTTTATACCAATTTGATAAAAACGATTTGACCTACGTCTAGTCCTCAGAAGCCTTTTTTTTTTTTTTTGATTGAGAAAGGTTTTGGAGGGGTTCGACATCGATCGTCCCTCGAAGCCTTTTGAAATTTCAAGTATTCTCTAAGATTTGTCGGGCTCTTAGTGCTTCAGTACAAACTAGTTCTTTTTCAAAAAACAATCGTTCTCCCTTACACTTTGCAATTTATCATCCACTCAAGATTTCACAATCTTTAGTCTCTCGGATAATAAATGAATCAAGAAATGTCTTTCACAAGAGTATATATTTGATCAATGAAGTACAGTCTCAAATTTAAGAGCTTTAAGACTTTGCAATGAATGTAACAATAGTTTTTCATAGACATCTTTTTTTGTCTTCAATGCTCAGGGTATTTATAGGTAGAGTGAATTAATTACCATCACCTTGTTGAATGTACTTGGTCATTGTTATATAGCCGTTGGAGTCTCTGAGCATTCTTTGCCTAAGGAATTAGTTGTTGGAGCAGAGAGAATATTCGTTGTTTGAATGTCATTTGCATTTAATACTTCTGATACAAAAGTGCTTTTTCCAATTTGTGTGTTAATCCTTGTTTGATCACTTGAAAAACATTTAAATACTAGTATAATAAAGAGTTAGGTGATTAGAAGTAAGAAGAACAAATTACATAATCATTACAATGATTTAAAAAGTTTTGAAAGCGATGTTTTATTTTCTGGGAAAGTGATATCAATTGATCTTCTCTTGGCAATTTGAAAATCTTACAGAGCATTGGATAGATCATTGGAGTGATATGTTAGCGATACACAAAATAGGATCACTCGAGTGGTAACATGAGTGATCTTTTTCTAATCACTTGATACGAGTGATCAGCCAGTTATGTTTTTGTATGAAGGAGAATGATTTTGTTGTTTTTAGGTTAGAAATGAATTCCTTGGGAAAAATTGTGTGGGACTATAGTTGTGATTATTGGTTTTAGAAGGGTTGGATTGAAAATCCAAAGATTGAAGTTAAAGTAATAGTGCTACCAGATTGGTTTCCTGGAGGCAGTCTGTGTGTATTGTGTGTATGACTAGCCTAATGATGTCCAATGACCTTGAAACTTTGCAGGATTTTAATAGACATCCTAATATTTAATTTGATATATAATATGTGTTGTTTGGGTTAGTGTATTGTAAGATATGAATTGTTAAATTATGGCATTGAAACTGTAACACAATCTGGGAGAGTTTGGTTGTTTGAGAATTTTTGGAATGTTGTGCGTCCATTTGGCTAGAGACATTATTTTTCCATGAATTTGGACTTAATAAGGGTCATTTAACCTTTGGAGCTACCTCAATTCGAGTTTTTTGGATTATGTTATGATTTTTCAAATAAAAGTGAAAAATCTGGCAGTAAGGGCAATGGGTATTAAAGATAATCAACCCTAGAATTATGTGATTATAAAGGGGTTGAATAAATTATAGCCCGCTTTTCCGTGAATGTATGTTTATAGGAGCCAACGTTTTCCCGGGACGATCAACGGAATAGGAGCCTAATCGAGAATTGGTAAAGCATCCAGGTGGTAACTTTTCTCTCACATTCTATGTGTGGCAATATATGTTTGAGTGAGCCATGTTGTGTCATATGTGATCCTTGTTTACATTCAGAACTGTTTATGTTATATACTTTCTGAATGCTGGTTGGATGGATTTATGGTTCCTTATTATGTATTGTTCATGCATATTATGTGAGATTAACTGTTACCTTGAGATTCTTCGGGATCCCAGCTCTTGTCATTATTGGTGATATGAACAGTGTATTGATGCGGCTCCCAATGCAAAACGGCATATATCGACAAAGGAGTTTTAGATTGGGTCAAGAGTCTTGTCGGCTTTTTTTTTTCTGAATTTTTTTGTAGTTGTATAATTTTATTTTGTAAAATGTACGAACCCTAGGGTATCCCTATAATCAAAAGATTTACATTAATATATTATGCTAATTCTGTTTTGCCTACTAAACTGTGTATGAATACTTTGGTAAATGCTCCCTAGGCTGTGCATAAGTACTAGTATGAATGTTGGTATACCAGTGGGGTTTGACACCCTTGTTCTATATATTCATCAAAAGTACAATCCAAATCATCATCATTATGGTTTGCCATGTTGTTGAGATTTAGTGAGTTTGGTTGTTCTAATGATTCTGATTCAGACTTAAGTTCCTTTTCTTCATAATGATGCTCTTCATCAAGGTGGTTAGGATGGACTACCAATGAGTTGTTCATACATAGAGAGGTACCTAAAAATCCAACCAACAACCAAGGAGTCTCAAACTTATAAAAGGGTAAAACAAAGAAAGATAAAATAAAATCAAGAAAAGAAAAGACTCAAATGTAATCAATCACAAAAAACTATGATAACTAACTAAATTAGCTTTTTGTCAAAGTCCCTGGCAACGGCTCCAAAAATTTGTTAGTCGTCTAGTTTAACTGCAGGCGTATCGATCATCACAAGTTGTATAATAATATTGTTCCCACGAGGACTAACATAAAAATAAATTAATTATCTCAATTAAGTTCTTAATTAGGTCAAGTAATAATGTTTCAATATTAATTTGTTTAAGGAAAAGCATATTTGAGAATTTTAAAGTTAAGAATTTTCTTCAAGATCGGAGGAACCTAGGATTACTTATCCTATTGTACTTCATAAGACTAATTTAAATCCTTCTTAAATTATTAAAGAAAATATATATTTGTTAGAGGTTCAAAATTAATTGATAAAGCTTGCCAATTTCAAAACCAACTTTTATATTTTCAATTAACATGTGCAATCTCTTGGCTTAGTTAACAAAAATACTCATTAAGCTCCAACCTCAATTAGACAATGCTAGGCTTACACTTAACCCAAACCATCCATTAACCCCTACATTTCAAGTCTTGCATGATTTTATCTAAGTTCTACAATACAATTAAGTTAGCTTTCTCATGCATTACTCAATTGTACCCAATAATCTAAGTGGTGGCCAATCACCAAGAAGCATTAAGTACGAGATAAAATCAACACATAAATTTCATTAATAAATAAAAGAAAGGAATTAAAAGTCTTAATCCATCCAATAGTTCAAAAGCATTCCTAGAATAAGAAATTTAGCTACTCATGTGTAAAATCAAATAAAAACCAAAGATAATAATCCGGTTCATAACAGAAACTAGGTGAAGGAGAAAAGAAAATCAATGAAAGAACCAAGATTAAAGCTCCAAATCTCTTTGAATCATCAAGCACCAGCTCTCCAATTGATCAGTCTTTTTTCTCTAGACCTTAGTTCTAATCCTCTCCTTACTCTTTGTATTCGAATGTGGCTCCTCCCCCCTTCTTAAAGAAATCAAACCCCTATATAGAGGTCAGGTTCCTAGATCCTCATTATGTAAAGTGCAATATCCCTCTAGAAAAATAAAATCAAACAAAAAGATTTTTTTAAAAAAAAAGATAATGATAATAATAACGATGGTAACTCCCCATTATGATGCTTGATAAACAACGTGTCATTTGCTTTCCCCTGTTTATACCCAAATTTCTTTACTGCTTTTGTGAACCGTCCGAACCATACCCTTGGAGATTGCTTTAACCCATACAAAGATTTGCTAAGTTTTCAAACTGGGTTGTTTAGAGCTAGTACTCCATCTGGAATCTCCATGTAAACCTCTTCCTTCAAGTCATCATTCAAAAATGCATTCTTAACATCCAGTTGATGTAGTGACCAATCTAAGTAGTTGTAATTAAGAACAATACTTGGATTGTATTGAATTTAGCTACTATAGCAAAGGTTTCCTCGTAATCAATTGAGTATACCCTTTTGCAACCAATCTTGCCTTGTACTTGTTAATACTTCCATCAAAATTGAACTTCGAGGTGAAGATCTACTTGTATCCTACCAATTTCTTTCCTGTGGAAAGAGCTGTGATTTTCCATGTTTTATTTTCCTCAAATGCCTTTAACTCTTCTTTTGTAGTTTGGTTTCAATTTGGATCAACCATAGCTTGTTGGAAAATATTTAGGATTTTAATTTGTGCACTGTTTACAATAAAGCTCTACATCTTTATAGATAGATTATCATATAAGACAAATCGAATTGGATGCTAAGCACAAGATCTTACCCCTTTTTAAACTGCAATAGGCCAACCTAATTGTTTAGGATCTAATCCTGCGTCAGAGTCATGGTCTTTCCTTCGAGTGAGAGAGATATTTCCATTATCTTCCTAAGATTGTTTCCTGGACTCTCCTTCGTATCTAACTTCTATTTCCATCCTCGAACTGACCTCAAAATGTGTTTCAAGTTCATTAGGTGTAGGTTTAGGTTGAGGTGGAACAAGTTCAAGTTGGTCGGATGGAAGAGTGGTATAAGAAGGTGAATAAGATATCAGGAACTAGTAAGGTATCAGGAATTGGTGGCAATGTATCAATGTTATCAGGGACTTTGGAAGTGGGATCATGTAAAATTAGCCATTCAATATCTGAGTGTTCCCCCTGAATGGGTAATTTTTGATAATAGGTTTCCTCCTTATAGAATACAACATCTTTGGAGACAAATAGTTTATTCGAGGTAGGGCAGTAGTAACACTTGTTCCTTGTATCAGCAAGAATCCTTAAAGCCCAAAAATGGCTGGCAACCTTTTCAAAGCCTTGTATCGGTAGGCATCCTAAAAGCCTAGTAACAATAAGAACCTTTTCAAGCCCTGTATCGATAGGCACCCTCAAAGCTTAGTAACGACTGACACCCATTCAATCCTTGTAGCGGTAGACACCCTTTTCAAAGCCTTTTAACAGTTGTCACCCTTTCAAAGCCCAGTATCAACAAGCACCCTCAAAGTCTAGTAACGGATGGCACTCTTTCAAAGCCTTGTATTGGCATCTACCCTCAAAGCCCAATAAGGACTTGCACAAAGCCTTGTATCGACATTCAAAGCCATGTATCACCAGGCACCCTATAAGCCTAGTAACGGTTCGCACCCTTTCAAAGTCCTAGATCTGCAGTCACCATCAAAGCCCAGTAATAGCTAGCACCCTTTTCAAATCCTTGTATTGGCATGCACCTTCAAAACCCAATAACGGTTGGCACCCTTTCAAGCCCTGTATCGGTAGGCACCTTAAAACCCAGTAACGACTAGCACCCTTTCAATCCCTATAGGAGCAGCCACCCTCAAAGTTCAATAACGGCTAGAAACCTTTTTAAGCCTTGTAGCGGCTGGCGCCTTCAAAGCCCAAGATCGACTAGCATTCTTTTCAAGTCATGTATTAGTTGGCACCCTCAAATCCCTGCAATGATTGGCACCCTTTTCAAGCCCTGTAGCGGTAGACACTTGCATAGCTTAATAACAGCTAGCACCTGCATAGCCCAGTAATGGCTGGCACCCTTTTCAATTGTAGCGCCAGACACCCCCAAAGTCCAGTAACGTTGGCATAATTATTTTAAAGCCATGTAATGGCAGGCACTATTCTTTCAAAGCCCTGTGTCGGCAAGAACCCTCAAAGGCCAGTAATGGCTGGAAAATTCTTTTAGAGCACAATAACAGCTAACACAATTCTTTTAAAGCCCTCTAACAGCAGGCATTATTCTTTCAAAGCCTTGTATCGACAGGCACCCTAAAAGCCTATTAATGGCTGACACAATTCCTTTAAATGCCTTGTAATGGTAGGCACTATTCTTTCAAAGCCCTGTATCTGCAAGCACCCCTTAAAGCCTTGTAACAACTGGCACAATTCTTTTAAAGCTCTATATTGTCTGGCATTATTCTTCGAAAGCTTTGTATTGGCAGACACTATTCTTTGAAAGACCTACCCTGACAGGCACTACTTCTTTTCAAGCCCAGTAACAGCTAGCACAATTCTTTGAGATCCCACCCAAGTCTAATGTAATTAGGCACTTCACTTCCATTCCAGGTGATCATCTAGCTCCACCAGAATTCTTCTCCCTTATGAACCAAGTAAAGAGGGCATAGGCATTGTAATTTGTCCAAAACCTCTTTGGTTCTAAAGGGGCACCTTGTTATTTTGGCCAAACAAAATACGTGTTCTTATCTTTACTTGCTTCATAGGCGAGAAACTTACTTTTCTCAAGTACAAAACAAGTTAAGATTAGCAATTGTGAACACCATATTTTGTATGTGCCCCACACAAAAATAATAAAAAATGAAACATGAAAAAAGAAAAAAGAAAAAAAAATCCTTCTTGATGGTTACACTTCTAAATTAATAAGAAAATGACATTGATGACAATTGGATTATAATTGAAATTTGAAAAATGATAATCATTAGTGGCGATTGTCTTGAAATTGAGGTTTATAGTAAATGAAAACAAATTTCAAAATAATTCATCTTTTTGATGTTATTTGATATTTGGATTAGGAAATTTAGTGTGAAGTCATTGTGGAGGAGAAACAATATAAATTTAAAAATACAAAAAAATATCTCTCATTCATGTTGATAGGTTTAACCCATAATTTTTCCCCTTATCTCCTTAAAGGAATCATTGAGTCCAAGGAGAGAATCATGAATTCTTCCTTCTTCCACTATCTTCCTATACAATTGAGCATCCTCGACGGTCTTCTATGATGCACCTCAAACAAGTCTCGTTGCTCTCAGAGTTTCAATAAAGCATCATAATTATCCGTCATCGATATATTACCTTGTCTCAAATATCAGAGTTATCGCTTCAAATGGATCAAGAAAGTGGTATTATCAAGAGAAGAGTAGGTTCTTCTGGCTGCATCCCATATTTCTTTTGCAATAATCTCCGGAAGATATCCTTTACTAATATCCAGTGTCATACAGTTACATAACCAAGTCATGACTTGATTATTTTCAGTAAACCACATGTCGAAACTTGCATCATAAGGGGATAGTTGAGGAGTTGTTCCATTGATAAATTTCTCCTTTCTCTTGCCATGAATGTATCTCAGTACGCTTTGTGTAACATCCCATTTGAAAACGGCGGAATATTTTTTTTTTAAACGTTTCCAAATATTTCAA
The DNA here is from genome assembly GCA_019022615.1 of Acacia melanoxylon. Taxonomy (NCBI): domain Eukaryota; kingdom Viridiplantae; phylum Streptophyta; class Magnoliopsida; order Fabales; family Fabaceae; genus Acacia; species Acacia melanoxylon. The sequence continues at coordinate 4,911,260 of JAFJYJ010000030.1, read as the reverse complement.
GCAGTGTAGTCAGAGTAGAGCATTGGAGCGAGTAAGTAATTTACATTACATTCAAAAATATGGACCATAGTGTAAATGTATCGGATTACAGTCATCCAGAATTCTTAAAAGTTAAAGAAACTAAAGAAAACAATAGATATTGTAGACACGTCTTGGCCTACTCCGGCTGCTTGCCTCGAACGCCAAACATCGGTCCTCCGGACACGATGCTACAGTGAGATCCATTCCACATATGGATCTCGTGTAACGTTAACCTTATGCTCAAATAAAACAAAGATACGTACAATGATATTCATTTCAATACGGCATATCATCACAAAAGCAAACAACGGATGTATGATCAATAACATGGACGAACATAAGCACAAAGCAAAAGTATGTAAAGTCTCTCTCGACTAGTTCGCACATATCCAGTGCCACGCCACAACGTGTCCTCGCGCTAGGAATAACTCAAACGGCATTACCAATACTATAATCCGTGGGTAAAGCTGTAAGTATCTCTGATGATTCTCAACAGAACCTCAGTCTATGAACGTATCTATAATGCAAAAGTATATGAGCAGCATAGAGTTAGGGTTACAGTACGCGTTCGTACCTTAGTTGCAGATATCCGGCTCTTCCGGCTAAAAACGGTACTTTTTTGACGGCCCGTACGTAAAAAATAAAAAAATAATGGCAAAAAATGGAACGATGGAATTTTGACAGCGGTTCGACGTCAGAAGTATTCTAAACAGAATAATAACACACTTATGAATATAACAGGCATTTTAGGTGAAAAAGACCATTTTGCCCTTACTACCCCTAATTAGCGGAATTTCGCCAGAACTTCGTTACTTTGACCGTAATATATTTCAAAATTATCCCCACTATGTTTTTACCTCGTCAGGCATCTTTCAATGCAATGAGGCATAAAAACAAGTATAAGAATATATTCTGAAACTTCCTAGATCAAAACAATAGTTCTACTATAACTACCGAAAGAACTACGGAAACTAAAAGGTAAGAGCAGAAGAACTTACTCGGAGCAAGGCATAATTTTTTCCAGAGCTTCTCTCTCTAGAACCTCTCTCTAGGTTTCGGATTTTGGGGTGGAAATGAAGAGCAAGAGAGCTTGCTATTTATAGGGAAAAATAGGGACAAGGTGGGAATTTCCAAATTTGTTTCCGGATCGGATTTCGCCGTTGGATCGCACTTCGCCACGTGGCACTCCCTTGGCCCTTGGATGTCTTGGTCGACATCTGCCCCCTTGTGACATCATCATTGATGATGTCACCCTAGCTGACTCCCCGATCGTCTCCCCGACGGTACCGACGGTGTCCGTTTCGCGATTTCGCGAAAACTCAAAAATCCGGGCGTGTAACTTTGAAGATCTTTTCATCCTCTTTCATATTATCTATTTTGATCCTCTTTTTGATCATATCCAGGTATTCTCCGGTGCATCGGAAGATATTCGGACAAACGCGTCTGGTTACGGAAATCGCTTCCGATAGAACCAACTTCTGGACAATAATTCGCTGAGTCGTAAAACGTCCAGTTGTTGCCTAACTTAATCCCGTGTTTGAAAAGACGCAATTGTTTCTATAGGTTCTCACTTTTCCTATCTCGACTCTACTCTATCTGATCAACTTTTCATCTTATTTGAAATTAGGGTTTTCGGTTGCGGAAACAACGCACAGTAAATTCTTTCTTCGTGTAAAATTTCACTTGTTCTTAATTTGATCAGTCTGAAAAGACCTTTACCTCTGGTTTACCTGTGTAATTTATTTCTAACTTTTCCCCTACTGCCTATATCTTTGACTTACCGCATTATATTATTATTTTATTCTAATTATCATTTTAATTATTTAAACAATTCTTTTTAATTAAAAATAACCATAATTTCGGCCCCTTTATTTTAAAATTCAGTTTTAATTATTTTTTCATAATTTTTTCCATTTTTTAAAAATATAATATTTTTTACCAAAAATTCCCGTTTTACCCCCGCCTTCGTTAAGGCTTAATTCGTGCCTAAATTCTTCGTTTAGTGATCTTTTTAGGATCAGGTTTCTTCATATATTTATCTTTACTAATTTACAGTATATTGTTATCTTACAAACTTCTATACTTGATATTGTCATTTTATATCCTATGTAAAATATTAAAAATGTTTACCCCATCGTGTTACTTTATGGTTTCAAATGCTTTTTAAACTTTTTTTCATGTTATTTCCTATGAAATAATTTATTAAATTCTCATAATTATAACAATTTTCTATAACAGTTTTATCTCATGAATTTGCTTCATCAAAATATTCATTAATTTATCTTATCTCAAGAATTCCAGATTTGCTAAAATCCGGGTATTACACTTTGCAACCATTGGAGATAGTTTCTTCCATTAAACTTATGGTTGATAACCATAATTTGATTTTCTGAGAAATCTAGTGTTGTCTCCGTAGGTCTGGATGGTACTATAATTGTAGTGGAAGAAGAGGTGGAAGACGAAGAAGAGTTACTTTGGGTTTGAGGGTTTGTACCTGACATAAAAGCCATTGGATTGACTTTGGAATTTGTTGAGTTTTGAGGACAAGAACCAGGTAGATGAGGAAACTTTGAGGGGTTCATCGTTCTAGGAAGAAAAGTTGTCGGAGATCGAACACCACCATCCTTGTTGCTCTTTCTTGCTCTCTCTTTTGTTTCTCTCTCATCGCCGTTTCTCACCATATCTCTCGCTCTCTATGGCTTCAGATCATTACCCAAAGCTTTGATACCATATTGAATTAGAGATATCAACATTCTCTGAGTTGTGTATATTATTTTGTATAATGCATTACAATATATGGGCTCAAGAGTGAGCCATTAGAGGAGAGAATCATGCAATTATATTAAATATAATTACCCCAATCAAATTATTATAAATTAGAATTAAGAAAGAGTCACTCAATCAGAGAGATTTATGGGATCTTGATTCTAATTTCCAACATGATTTTGATTTTCAAGAATAAGTGTTAAGTGTTTTTAAAGAATACATGATGATTCTTTACGAAGAATTATCAAATATTGTAAATTTGTTTTTTTTTAAATCCCTCCTATCCCTCCTCCTTAAGATATTAATAGATATTATATGTTAAACTAATATCTTAACATATTATATTTATGCTAAAAGTATAAATCTGATGTATTATTAAATATAATTATATCTTAACATATTGTATTTTTCTTATAAATGTAAATCTGACATATTATTAGATATAATATCTAATAATATATCATATTTATGAAATCATACTTTGCGGTTAATTATATATACATTATGTTTTTTTTTTACCATCATAATGTGTCATAATGTTAGAAGACAAATTTTTCGCAAGTGTTACATTGGAGTTGTTTCATAAGAACTGCAATATTTATCATTAAATAAATTATACTTATTAACTACAACCAATATTTTTGTGTTTTCACAAATTTTATCTTTAATTGAGGAGGACCTGCTTAAGAAAGAAGAGTATCTTACCACTCAATCTCAATGGGTGTTGGGTTGTTCTACCCCATTTTTCATAACTGACGGCTCCTATTTATCACAACATAATTAACAACATTAAAATCAACACGTAACCTACTAAAATTATACCCAAACTATAAATTTTCTGACTTTTAACTTTAAAATTTTAAGAGTGAAAGAGTGAAAAACAACCGGTGTCTCTCTTATTTTAAATATTGAATACAAAAAAAATATTGATTTAAATTTCCCACCACCGTCTTTTAAGAACATCAACCCTTTAAATTTAATTTTAAAATTATTTTGATTTTGTTCCAATTTTTCATTTAAAAAGGGGTTTAAGAAAAATTAAGGTAGTATTATAGGGTCAATTATAGAAAAGTGATTTATATTAAAAATAAAACAGTTGAAAGTCATGCTTGATTGAAGCTAAGGTTTTAATTACTAATTTTTTTTTTTAAAAAAAATTAATATGATAGATTTAAAAACATATAAGAGAAAATTACATAAAACTACCCTGAATTATAATAAAATGTGTTCTTTTTCCAACAATTTTTTAAACTTGCATCGAATTGTTTTTTCTTTTTAAAGAATATCGAATTGAGATCCACTTTGTAATTGATTTTTTTCCCAATATAGTTCCATATAATCTTAGAAGGGAGAGGTTGGGATTTGGGAACTAAAGAATATGGGTGTTAATATAATTAAAATGATTTGAAAATTATATATAGATTTGGATTATTTTAATTAATTAGAAAAATACATAAACAAATCACCGAGACATTAAGAAGATCGAGAATAAGATCTTATAAAATTTTTATATATAAAATATTTTGTATAAGACTTTAGTGTACTCTCGATTCTCAATTATCAGATAAACTTTAAAAATAACTTTTCTTGTCTTTTAATAATTATAATCTATTTACAAATTATATATTTAGGTTATTACTGTAACATCCTGAAATTTATTATAGGATAGATTAACTTATGATAACTAATTTACCTAGAATATTCAGTATATGAGTAAAACTTTCTAATATTAATTAAAATAATAATAATAATTTTTATTATTGTAATATATTAATATTATATATATATATACACACACTTATTAGAGACATGGTCGGCAAAGCCAACCACATTGTTGGGGGTGGGGGTAGGGGTGGGGGTAATAAGTTTTAACCAAATTACTCCCACTCCTCAACCACTATAAATACGCACCTTAGGATGCGTATTCAGGTAGAGCAAGCGAGTGTGAGAAAAATAGAGAGAGGGAGAAAGAAGGAGAGAAAAGCGTAGAGATAATTACTTGGAGAGCCTAGTAGTAGATTTTTGGTAATTATTTAGAAATTAGCGAGTAACATATAACTCAATATTTTTCTATATACTTGTTAATTGTGTATGATTATAAATATTTTTTTTTTTATATAGACTAAATTATATGTATATGTATTATAATATTATTATAATGAAAATTGAATATTACAGTTTTGTGCCCATAAAAATTACAGTTTTGTGCCCAGCAAAAATTACAGTTGCCCCCGAATCTCAGAAATGAGAGTTTGGTCCCAAATTTCAGAAATGACAGTTTAGTCCTGAATTTCAGAAGAAATGACAGTTTAATCCTTTCAATTTCAAGAATGACAGATTGGTCCGATGAGGTTTTATGAGATGTTTGGTTTACCTTGTGATGATATTTAATATAAATGGAAACTTATTTTAATATACTTTATTGAATACAATTATCATGGCGGCTGTATTTGTGATGGGTTGGAGTATGGAGGAATTTGAAAAATAAGATTTCTTTATGCCATCACTCGGTGCACATTGGATGGTACTTGTCAGGGCCCCATCTTCCATGTCTTCTTCTGGCCGAGATTGCATTGGAGTTGTGGGACATGTGACACCTCTTTAGTTGTGATTTTAAGGAGGGGAGCCACAGTCCAAACTTAAGCTTTATACCTTTGGCCAGGTGTATCTTAAGTTTTGGTGAGCTTGGAACCATCCAATCAAATGGATGAGTTTCTGTTGGACTATGTGTTAGTCTATGGCTCCAGTCAGTGGTATAAGGGTGGACGGTGATATAAGAGAGACTGCATATTACATATTGTATAATTCACAAGTTAACATAATGATGTTTACTTTTTCAAAAGAATTTTGTATGAGAAATTATGGTATATACAAATATATATATATATATATGTGTGTGTGTGTGTGTGTGTGTGTGTGTGTGTGTAATCAGCTCCTGCTTTTTGTCATATGTAATTTGCTTGTGTATGGTAGAAACTTTCAGTAACTATTGAGACATGGATCATCCTATATTAACATTTTTCAGGTGAATATTCTAGTAAGGAGTAAGGAAAGACACCTATGGAGTGAGCTTTGAAGGCTCTTTTGTACTCCTATGACTTGTGTTATGTTATTTTTATTTTTCATGACCATAGGACTTCCGCATTGTATTTAACTCTGAAATATTTCAGAAATTTATCTTGACTTTGTATTATGAATTTTATTTGAAATGATTATGCAATTTAATGATTTAGATATTGATCATCCTTGTTAGAGGTATTTCAAATATTTTGGCCAAGTTTTCAGCAGTTGGATTTAGGGTGTTACATTTTTGGTATCCGAGCCAAACGTTCTGTGACTTTGTTGAAATTTCTAAGTGTTTGTTTTCTTAAAATATTTTAGAGGTCATGGCAAAATAAATATCATAACATGTGCACTTCCCTTTATTTAGATTTAGAATATCCGGTTACTTGTTTCTTTTTAGTGTCTTTGTAGTGATAATTGTAGGAAGGTAGAATAGTTAGTACTCGAAAGATCAAACCAACCCTGCTCCTCATCAAAATTGTCCTATTTCCTAGATTAACAAGGTATTGTCATAAATAAGAAGCTAAAAAAAACTATTTCATATTGTAGGATTAGTAACTGGTACAACCCCACCACAAAGCGTGACCATCTCTTGTTGAAGTCTGCCAATTTCATCTTAAAGAGTTATTCTTGAGATGGAATCTTCATAAGGTAATGTCTCTTTCAGTGAAGAGACTCGCCTTATAAGATTTTAAAGCTTTCTGTAGGGCCATTTTTTTAACCAAGGTTATGAAACCCGGACCAGACCGGCCGGTTCGGACTGGAAACCGACGAACCGGCCGGAAAATGGTCCGACTTAGGGATAAAATCGGGGTCTTGAGTTGACCCGGAGTCAACTCGGTCAACTCGGCTGAACCGACCAAGTCGGAGTAAAAGATTTTTTTTTTTTAAAAAAAAATTGACTGCCTAATGGAGAAGGAAGAAGGTGGGTTCGAAGATCTTGAAGAGGGTGAGAGACATCTGAAAACTGAAGTTTAAAGAGGGTGTGAGAGAAATCTGAAGTGAACCAGTGAACTTTGCATCTCCGTTGAACGAAATGAGACATACGGACTACAATGCAGCAGCCATGGCGGAGGCAAACCCAAGAGGGAGCAAGATGGCGATGAGTTTCGCAGCAGATTTTAGAGCAAGACGACATATTTGAACTTATGAAAGTTGGAAGGTAAGAAGTTCGGACGAGAAGAGAGACATTTTTATTTACTTGCTTATTACCTTAATATCTGTTGGATAAAAGGAGTAACCCGAAGCTACTTTTCTCCTTGTAAACAGCTGGATAAAAGCGATTGATCAATGATGTGCCAGGCAATCAATCACCTCACCTCGTTCCCCTTGCATTTTGCCTATTATTTTCTCTCTCTTTTTGGCCATCCATTACTTTCTCTTTCAAAATAATGAAAAACAATTTTTTAAAAGCTACCATGCTATTCCCAACGTTTTTGCAGAACAAACTGACGCACTGAGCATAGAGGTCATGTCTCATCAAAAGAAAGAGGCAAGTGGCTGAATTGTTTAATTTTTTTAAACATGAAAAATGGAGGTTGTGAGGGGGAAAAATTAATTTCTCACCACCGGTTTGGACCGATTCAACTCTGGTTTGACCCACTGACCCTTAACCTAGTAGCCCGACCGGTTTAATGACCGGCCTAGGTTTAAGAACCTTGCTTTTAACCCTTTCTTGCGACATATCCCTTTTAAGGTAGAATTGCTCAAATTAATATGTTTAGCCGCTTCGCTAAGGGGTAGATGGAAGAGGTTACTGAGATCAGTAAGTGACATTGATGCTGCCGTACTGCTTTGTTCGGTTCTTGTCCTAAACAATTTACCCTATTTAGGAACTAAGGAGTCACCTTGTAAATTATTTCCAACCTCAGATTCTTTTCCTTTATAAGATATATTTTTTGCATTGGTTTAAAATGAACTACCAAGGGGTTCATTTTGATTTTTAGTCCATTCCAAACCAACTCAGAGAGCCTTATAATAGGCTAATAAGGGATCTGATGTAACTTCCTCCATTTTAAAGGACAACTATTAATTACTAACTTGATTAAACCATTTATTAAAATGTTTTATACACATAGTTAAGCTTTGGATTTTACTAGGCACATGTTTTTAAACTAAATATTGCTTTAGAATTTGCTAAAATATCCAAAATATGCTAGAGTATGCAAAGTGAGCCATAATGCGGCAATATACAATAATTCAACATGTACCAAAAAGGTGGAAGCATAACCGTTAGCAAAAGTAGCTTAAGCTTTTGAAGCCTTCCCTGATTGACCCACACAAGAACTATCACCTGAAAAATGTTTGTAACCATCAATCCAGGTCATTATAAATGCTAATATGTGCTCGTAAGGTGTCAAGTAGAATATTTTATATAACAAAGTACTAGATATATAAATTTACAAATTTATTAAATCAAATCACAAATTCTTAATAAAATTTCTATATCAAATTTCATATCATGAATCACATATATAACATGCCAAGCAACATATTGATACCCAGACAATCCTTATCACCCCCACCCTTATTCCACTGACAGAACCCATGGGCTTTAACATAATAGGTTTAGTCTATATGACAAGACTGCACCAAGCTCTCCAATAATATGGTATAGCGGGGTCAAAGGCTATAGAACCCATATCGGACCATGAGTTCCCTTTCCTTCGAATATGGAAAGGTGTCACTGTCCCAAGGGCTGACCCTTAACCTGCCAAAGGAAAAGGGTGGTACCAAGGGCCCTGAAAATATCAAAGCCATCCACTGTGCACCGAGTGGTGGCATACCACGTGGTATTTATACACAACAACTCTCATCACCACTCCACATCCATCACTGCTCCTCATTCAACCATATGCAACAATTATAATCTTGGCATGAATATATGAAATTACAAACAAGATATATTATAGTAATACATCATCACAATAATCATTAAGATAACAACATTATTACAGGTCAAGAAACCATAAAAAAGTACATTTTTCATAACATATGATATCACTAATCATTCCAAAATAAATCTCACAAGGCAACTTCATTTCCAAAGTAGTTTCATAGATTTATATAATTAAAATTCACTCACAAATATCATACAAACAAGTACAACAAGTGGAAAGTGGTTACCTCAAGTTCTTGACACAAGAAATAAACTTGAGAGATATCAAGTCCACTCTAAAAATAAATATATAATTACATGTTAATAGAATTAATGACAATACCAACTAATATAATAATAAATAATTAATTAAACTATAATTGTCTCATTTTAAATTTTCTTAGAAGAAGTGAGAATTTATTTATTCCTCAAATTATCGTTACAATCTCAGTTCCTTCCTTCATAAATTATTTCTCACTAATTATAATTATCAAAATATCATCATATTCTCAATTTAACCAAAGTACCCAATTTCCTACAATAAAAGCTTCACCTAAAAAATTCAAATATTCACATTCATTTATAAATCTCAAATCTAATCCACCTAATCCTCAATATAACTTCCAATAAATTAACAATGAATTATAAATTCGAATACAAAAGATCTATTATCACAAATCTCAATTTCTTAACTTAATAATAACTTATATAAGCATAACCCAATTTATTTAACAAATCTTCAAATTTCTATATAATCAAAATCATATGAAACTCTAATTGAAATTCCAAATCCCAACTCATAGTTTTGTATCATTCAAAATTTAGCAAAACTAATCGATTAAACTTATAATGATATCTCTAGCAATCCAACTAAATGCTTTAATCCTCATTTAACCGGTAAAAATATCCTATAGGATATAAATCCTAAATTCTTTTAAATAGAAAATAAATTTAAATTCCCACAACAACCAACTAACAAATCTAAATCGGTTAAAATTACTTATTAATCATGCTCTTGATATATACAAATCATCTATTATCAAAACTCAAAACTTTATCATAATTCTAATCCCAAAATTTTCATTATTCAATACAATATTACTCTCATTAGAAAGAGAAAAATGCGTAGAATAGCTTTCATGAAGAAAATTTGTTAAAAAAGAAATTAATTTAACTACCTAAATGATCTTATAAAATAAATAAGATACCTTAAAATATCTCCCAACTGATCTTTTCGTCTCCTCTTCTTCTTTCCTCACCCTCACCGTCACCCTCACGCAGTGATCTCACCGCCTAATGCCCATATATATAGAAAATATAGGGGGTGGGGTATAATTATTAACCCCCCTCCAAATGTGATTACGTGGGCAACCACGTGCGCCCACTTCAAAAGTTTTTTTCCCTCTTCTTTTGCACTCCACCGCCTCCTTTTTTTTTAATGAAAGGGAAATTACCTCGAAAGCCCAACTATTTTCATAACCATTTCTCATCATTTTTCATTTTTTTAAAAAAAATTAACGACAACAACAACAAAATATTATTATTTTCACATCATTATTCACTAATTTCTTTTAATATTATAAATCATATTTTAAATAAAAACCTTTATTTTGATAATTATATGATAAATTTCATGTATCATGATTAATTAATTTTTCTTATCTGTAATTAAATCCTAATATAAAAATTAGAATGTTACATTTGACAACAGGACAAACCCTAATGAGTCTTGGTTCAAGCGATATCATGTCAATAAATGTTTGATTTCTTCCATATTTTTCTTATTGAAATCAAACATTTGAAGCATGTTAGTATTGGAAGAACCCCTTTGTACATCCTGGTGAAAGACAACATGACATATCCTACCGATCCTCCCATGAACTTCAAGTTTATGATATTGAAGCCCATTGGTATGAATGATTTCCTGCAAAACATGGCAACAACCACATGGGTTAGTAGTTTCAGCTAGAATGGAAGCAGGGTCCCTTGGTCGAGAAGGTTGAGTAGACTCCATAAGTTCTGTCATATTACGACATCTCTTGACAAGTTGCCTTGATGGACCTGCTTCAGATATTCCTTTATTGGTAACCATAGGAGTAGAATCTTGAACCCTTGGGGTTGGAGGAGGAATGTTCACCTCTAAAGGATTGTGAGAAAGTAATGAAGAATGGGAAAATTGTACATTGTTGGATAAGTCAGACAACATGTTAGGCTGATTATCATTCAGTAAAGCTTCAAGAAAGGAAGAGTTAAATGGGTCAGAAACAAGAATGAAGTTACTTGAACCTTTCATGTTTAAAGATAATGTGAAAGAGTAAAGAGAAAGGTACTAACGAAGGAAAATTTAAGAGAGTAAACTAGTATGTTGATATTTCTATAGACTTGAGAGTATGTGAAGCATATACCTTACTTTTGCCTTCCTCGATTTATAGCTGAAGCCGATATTGTCCTTGAGTAGTGTTGTACCCTAATACACCATAGCAATCACTAGCTCAGAACCGTTTAGACTTTTATACATGCGGTACTCTACAACGCCGCACCCTAATAACCCGTTAGCTTGAAGCCATTTAGACTGTTGTGCATACGGTACTCCGCATGGTAATCATTTATAACATTGTCTCCAGGAAATTTGACTTGGAGAATACTGCCAATCATAGATGCTGTGTTGGCATTGAATATGGTGACTAGAGAGGATCTTAGAAAATTTAAAAATGATTATGTTTTGGTCTTATCTAACTCGAGAGCATCCTTCACTCCCTAAGTATTCGTAGAATTCTATGAACTTGTCACATATGATTCAAAGACCATTTACTTTTGGATGAACGTGTGTAGGAAGATTTCTGGAAATGTATTAAAAAAATGGTGATCCTTAGGGATGCCAAAAGGATGTTAGAATGAATACGGTAAATGTTGAGGATAGGCTTGAATCTAATCTAAGCTGACATAGTATTTAGATCAAGAGGCATCTTTGTGATATTTCGGATTGAGGTAAAATTAGGACCTTGTGAATGCTTCAGAGGTTGTGAGAATAGTCTTTGAGAATTAGACTAGGAATTGTGAAGATCCTAGTATGTATAATGGGTATTGTTTGGGAAACATGATTTCTCAGTTGATGTTGAGATTCTAAGAATTGAATTGTAAATTTGACGGTTGTTGCTTTAAGAATATTTGATGATAGTGCCCAATATGTAGCTATGAATCATGATGATTCTGGCATGCTTATTCGATATGGTCGAGGTTTTCAAAATTAGGATGATGAACCTAAAGGTTGGATAGGCATTTAGGGGGATTACTATCAATTGAATTGTGACCTAGGAATCCAACTTAATAGTATAATTGATTCTTTAGGCATTTGAATCGACCTAAACAAATTGTGGTATTAGAGTATAGTATGGATTAATTTGAATGAATTTAGGTACTAGAATATGGTACCAATTGAATTGAATGAATTAAGGCACTAAAATGTGGTACCAATATGTATGAATGGTTTGAGTAGCAAGGGTTAGAGTCTGGAATGTACTTAGAAGTAATGACCATCTAGAACATTTTTCTGGTTCCTGAGTATATTTGAAAAGTGAATTTTGAAATTGTCAATGCACCTCTAGTATTTGTAAATTTTCTGAATTGAATTTTCGAATAGAATGTTTTCCAATAGAATTTACAACCAATTTGTAGTGGTTACTTCTAAACTATGTTGTCTTATAGATGGGGTTCTTGTGGAACCCAAAATTGTTTTGTGAGATGTGTCTACAAGCGAATTTCAAAGGACTGTATGAGAGATTGAAACTCACACCAGTATTGAATACTCCCGATTTGAGAAAGAAAAGTCTGGTCTTTCACCACTTCGATAGTGTGTAAATTTCATCTAGTAAGGGCGCGTTACCACTTCGATGGTATGAATTAGGATATGTCCTAATGAAGCAGGACAAAATTGTGGCGTGTGTGTCTCAACAGTTGAAACCTCGCGAGATGAATTACCCACTCATAAATTTGAGCCGACAACACTTATGTTTTCTCTGAAAATGTAAAAGTACCATTTTTGTATGTACGATTATGAAATCGAACTGCGACCACATAAATTTTGAAATTTTAAGTATTTGAAAACTAGAAAAGTTGAATATAAGACAACATTGAAGAATGAAAAGTGGTGACGGGATTGTCATCGCTGATGAAAAGCGGTGTAGTTGGTGATCGTAATGATACAGAAACTGAAACTAATAGAATGGTCTTGAAATTTGAATTGATTAAGTTAACTAATATTTGCTAACTATAGTGCAAGACAAGAGGAAAGTAGTCTAATAGCTTAGATAGAAAAAGCTCAGATACAAGATAGATGAGTAAGATCTATAAGAATAGTATTGAATGAGAAAATCTTTAGAATTTGAAGTAGGCGATCATGTATTTTTGAAAATATCTACGGTCACTAGAATCGGTAGAGCAATCAAGAGAAGCTTTCACCTTATTTCATGGGTCTTTATGGAATTTCGGGAGGAATAGGACTAGTAGCTTACAAAATTACATTACCTCCACAACTTGCAAACCTTCATGATGTCTTCAAGTATCACAACTGAGAAAGTATCGACCAGATCCTTTCCCAATTTATTGAAATGGAGGAGGTAGAATTGAGATAATATGACATATAAAGCTGAGCGAACGGATGGTTGAATGTGAGGGATAAGCAATTTAGAAACAACATCATTAGACTAATAAAGGTTGTGTGGAGAGGAATGGCTCCTGGAGATGTTACTTGGGAAATAGAAGAGAATATGCGACATTCTATCCTCACTTATTTAATTAAGTAAGTATAATTTTCATTTATTGAATTTTGGGGACAAAATTCCTTTTTAGAAGGGGAGAAATGTAACATCCTAAAATTTATTATAGAGTAGATTAATTTATGATAACTAATTTACCAAGAATATTCAAGATAGGAGTAAAACTTTCTAATATTTGTTAAAATAATAATAATTTTTATTATTGTAATATATTAATATTATAATATATCATAGTAATATTACACACACACACACACCTATTAGAAACGTGGTGGGCAAAACCAACCACGTTGTAGTTAGGGGGGTTGGTCCCCCATTGTTGACTTTAGAAGGGAGGGTAATAAAGTTTACCCAAATTACTCCCTCTCCTCAACCACTATAAATACGCACCTTAGGGTGCGTATTCAGTGAACAAGCGAGTGTGAGAAAAATAGAGAGAGGAGAGAAATAAGGAGAGAGGGAAAGCGTAGAGATAATTATTTAGGGAGCATAGTAGTAGCTTTTTGGTGATTATTTGAGAATTAACAAGTAACAGATAACTCTGAATATTCTTCCATATACTTGTGAATTGTGTATGATTATAAATTATTATTGTTTTATATAGACTAAATTATATGTATATGTATTATAATATTATTATAAAAAAATTGAATATTACAGTTTTGTGCACATAAAGATTATAGTTTTGTGCCCGACAAAAATTACAGTGTTGCCCCCAAATTTCAGAAATGACAGTTTGGTCCCGAATTTCAGAAATGACAGTTTAGTCCTGAATTTCAAAAGAAATGACAGTTTAATCCTTCGAATTTCAAGAATGATAGATTGGTCTGATGAGGTTTTATGAGATGTTTAGTTTACCTTGTAATTATATTTTATATAAATGGAAGCTTATTTGAACATATTTTATTGAATACAATTATCATGGCGGCTGTATTTGTGATGGATTGGAATAAGGAGGAATTTGAAAGATAAGATTTCTTTATGCCATTACTCGATGCACAGTGATGGTACTTGTCAGGGCCCCATCTTCTATGTCTTCCTTTGGCCGGGATTGCATTGGAGTTGTGGGATATGTGACACCTCCTTAGTTGTGATTTTAAGGAGGGGAGCCACAGTCCAAACTTAAGCTCTATACCTTTGGCCGGGTGTATCTTAAGTTTTGGTGAGCTTGGAACCATCCAGTCAAATGAATGAGTTTCTATTGGACTATTTGTTAGCCTATGGCTCTAGCCAACGATATAAAGGGTGGACGGTGATATAAGGGAGGCTGCATATTGCATATTGTATAATTGTATAGTTCACAAGTTGACATAATGATGATTACTTTTTCAAAAGAATATTGTATGAGAAATTATGGTACATACATACATACATACATACATACATATACTGAGACCTGGAATCTCATCATATATTAACATTTTTCAGGTAAATATTCTAGTAAGGAGCAAGATAAGACATCTATGAAGTGAGCTTTGAAGGTACATACATACATACATACATACATACATACATACATACATACATACATACATACATACATACATACATACATACATACATACATACATACATACATACATATACGAGACGTGAATCTCATCCTATATTAACATTTTTCGGTGAATATTCTAGTAAGGAGCAAGGGAAGGCATTTATGAAGTAAGCTTTGAAGGCTCTTTTGTACTCCTATGGCTTGTGTTATGTTATTTTTATTTGTTATGACCCTAGGACTTCCACATTGTATTTAACTCTGAAATATTTATGAAATTTATCTTAACTTTGTATTATGAATTTTATTTGAAATGGTTATGCAATTTAATGATTTAGATATTGATCATCCTTGTTAGAGGTATTTCAAATATTTTGGCCAAGTTTTCGTGTGTTGGATTTTGGGTGTTACAATTACAACCTAAACATAATTAAAAAAATTATAAGATATTAATAAATATTGAAAGATTTTAAAATATTTTATTTTGAAACAAATACGAAATAATGATTATGTAATACCCGATTTTAGCAAATCGGAATTCTTGAGATAAAAGAAATTAATGAATATTTTGATGAAGCAAATTCATGAGTTTAAAACTAATATAGAAAATTGTTATAATTGTCGAGTAAATTGTCGAAAAAGTTACGTAAAAATCGATGAACAGAATGACTAAATATGCAATAATGGTGATAAAAATAGTCTAAAAACATTATGATAAATACTGAAAGATTATGAGAAAATTATGGGAGTATTATCTTTAATTATAAGAATTTAATAAATTGTTTCAGAGGAAATAACATGAAGAAATGTTTAAAAAGCATTTCAGAACCATAAAGTAACTTTATGGTGTAAACATTTTTAATATTTTACATAGGATATAAAATGACAATGTCGATAAAGTTTGTAAGATAATAATATACTGTAAATTATAAAATTATCAACCATTGGTAAGAGAATGATTAGATAATTACTAGCTAATTGATTCAAAAAAACAAGAGAAATATATAAAGTTAAGTTTATGGTAAAATCCTTAATTAAGAGATTAAGGCCGGTAATTAGCATAAAATATACTTACTAATTATGATAAAAAGGATTAAGAAAAAAATTAGTAAAGATAAATGTATGAAGGAATCTATTCCTAAAAAGATCACTAAACGAAGAATTTAGGCCTGATTAAGCCTTAACGAAAGCAGGGGTAAAACATGAATTTTTGGTAAAAAATATTATATTTTTTAAAAATAGAAAAAATTATGAAAAAATAATTAAAACTGAATTTTAAAATGAAGGGGCCGAAATTCTTGGTATTTTTAATTAAAATGAATTGTTTAAATAATTAAAATGATAATTAGAATAAAATAATAATATAATGCGGTGAGTCACCTTATAGAAGCCGAGGGGAAAAGTTAGAAATAAATCCTACACCAAGGTATAGGGATTTAGTCTAAGTCATCGACTTTTTATAAACCGGTGAAATTCTACCTCGGAATGACTGTCTCCGAGGTCGGGCTCCGAAACCAACAGGGTATTTAAGACACCGGGTAGGAGAGAGAAAATGCAGATAGAGGATTTAGAGTTAATACTGAAACAAGTAGTTGCCGTGAATTAGGTACCTAGTGACTTGGGTCAGATCATATTACAAACCAGTGGATTTTTGCCTAGACGCTGACGCTTCCGGAATTCAATTCCGTAACAGAGGGCGTCTGACCTAAAATCTTCAGCAGATAACGGAATGCTCTTAATAGGATTAAGAATTTAGGCAACCCAGATATTATGATTAAGGAAGTTTAAACCTTCGAAACACCGTTGTCGAATTTTGAGTTTCGACAAGATTACGCGACCGGTACCGATCGGGAGACGATCGGGGTCGGCTAGGGTGACATCATCAATGATGATGTCACAAGAGGGGGAGATGTCGACCAAGCCATCCAAGGGCCAAGGGAATGCCACGTGGCAAAGTGCGATCCGACGACCGAAATCCGATCTGGAAACAAATTTGGAAATTCCCACCTTGTCCCTATTTTTCCCTATAAATAGCAAGCTCTCTTGCTCTTCATTTCCATCCCAAAATCCGAAACCTAGAGAGAGGTTCTAGAGAGAGAAGCTCTGGAAAAAGTCTGAGCAAAAGTCTAGGTAAGTTCTTCTGTCCTTAGCTTTTAGTTTCCGTAGTTCTTTCGGTAGTTATAGTAGAACCGTTGTTTTGATCTAGGAAGTTTCGAATATATTCCTATACTTGTTTTTAAGCCTCATTGCATTGAAATATTCCTGACGAGGTAAAAACCTAGTGGGGATAATTTTGAAATGGAATAAGGTCAAAGTAACGAAGTTCGCGAAATTCCGCCAAATAGGGGTAGTAGGGGCAAAATGGTCTTTTTCACCTAAAATGCCTGTTATGCTACCAAAATTCATAAGTGTGTTATTATTCTGATTAGAATACTTCTGACTTCGAACCACTGTCGAAATTCCATCGTTCCGCTGTTTGCCGCAGTTGAGCCGCTGTTTACTTGTTTTACGTACGGCAAAAAGTACCGTTTTTAGCCTAAGAGCCGGATATCCGCAACTAAGGTACGGACGTGTACTGTAACCCTAACTCTATGCTACTTATATACTTTTACGTTATAGATACGTTCATAGACTGAGGTTCTGTTGAGAATCGTTAGAGATACTTATAGCTTTACCCACGGATTATAGTATTGGTAATGCCGTTTGAGTTATTCCTAGCGCTGAGGACACGTTAGTGGCGTGGCACTGGATATGTGCAGAACTAGTAGAGAGAGACTTTACATACTGCTTTGTGCTTATGTTCTGTCCATGTTATTGATCATACATCTGCTGTTTGCTTTTGTGATGATATGCTGTATTGAAATGAATATCTGTTGTACGTATACTGTTTTATTTGAGCATAAGGTTAATCAGTTACTCGAGATCCATATGTGGAATGGATCTCAACTTTAGCATCAGGGTCTGGAGGACCGATGTTTGGCGATCGAGGCAAGTAGCTGGAGTAGGCCAAGACGTGTCTACATTATTTATCGTTTTCTTTAGTTTCTTTAACTTTTGAGAATTCTGGATGACTATAATCCGATACATTTACACTATGGTCCATATTTTGAATGTAATGTAAATTACTTACTCGCTCCAATGCTCTACTCTGATTACTCTGCTTGAAATATTTGGAAACGTTTTAAAAAAACAAAAATCCGCCGTTTTCAAATGGGATGTTACATTAGCTTAAGGAATAATTTTTATTATTTTTAATAATAATCTTCCATTTTTGAAGAGTTGGGTTTCTCTCATTATCTTCTTTCTCATAATCTTATATTCATCGTTAGAGGTTCATATTCAATTTTTTATAATTTTTTTTATAAGCATAAATAAGTAAATTTAAACTCTTAAAATTTGATCTATACCATTTATAATTGCAATCCAAAAAAACAAAAAAAATATAAAATATTGAATCTAATCCATCAATTTCATGATCTTAAGGTGGAGATGAGATTATGAGAAGACAATGAGAGTATCCTCTCCCACTTTTGAATTATATGTTTGAATAATATTTAAGATTCAAAATAATAAATAATAAAATATTTATTTTTGAATCAAACTTCTAAAAATAGAGGTTAACTTAAAAAATTTGAAAATATTCTTAATAATTATAACCTATTTTTGGATTATATATTTTATATAAAATATAATATTTAAGATAATATTTTAAAAGATTGGATATCATGAAAAAAATTCAGATGTTTTCGGTAGAACAATTTTCAATTAATAAACAATGTCTTGACTTTTTGACTTTGAGTGGAAAATAAAGAGAGGGTGCGCCCGTTTAGTCGGTCCCTCTTTCTCTCTATATAAAGCCAAACTCTGGCGGCAGTCTTCTTGTAATCCCACTGCAGTCTTCTGGTATAAAATGGAAGACCATATTTAGTCATATCAACAGGTAGGTTATTATGGACTTTTTGACCCTTTTGCCCTTAATTAATTAATTAATAATCAAAATGCCCCTGTCTGAAACTATATTACCCTTTTGCCTATGTTTAGTTGATTACATACGATATGTAGTCGACTAAATTGTGGCGAATTATTTTTATTTTATTTTTTTTATGTTTTCCCATGTAGTTGATTACATAGCGACATATCTGTTTTTTTTAAAACCCCATTTAGCGCAAAATCAGAACCTAATAGTCGATTAAAGCACCGAAGCCTCTCCCTCTTGAAATTTTTCCCCAAAAGCTCTTTGAATCCGTTGGTGGGTTGAGAAGGGATCGATTATCTAGTGCCATTTGCATTGATTTCGGTATGTACTCATCTCCATTTCAAATTTTGCCCCCTTTTTCTTTGTTTATCCGAACCCTAGTTTCTTTTCTTGTTTCATTGGGTGGTTTTGTTATATCTCTTTCATTGATTTGAGTATTTGATTCCATTTGAGGATGAAAATGATGAATGTATATGGGAAAGTGAATAAGGTTACTTTGGTTGATTTTTTTTTAAAAAAAATTGGTCGAATTACAGGTTTGATTTTTTTAATTTCTTGTTGTTGATTGTGTTTGTTTGTGAAAATGATGAATGTTTATTGTTTATACTGATAAATATTTGTTTATGTTGTTTAAATTTTAAGTTTTTTGAATTACTCATCTCCTTGAATGTTTGTTGTTTATGTTGATTGTGTTTGTTTGTGAAAATGATGAATGTATATGAGAAAGTGAAAATGATGAATGCTTGTTGTTTGTTGATGGTTTGTAATGTCCCTTTATAGGTCTTTGTTGTTATCATGTATCAAAGACAAGCTCCCATTAACACCGGCAGTGAGGGAGAGAGATGGACGAAGCAACGGCAGAACCGTGGGTCATCCTTCTTTAGGCCACAGCAACCTGAGCTCGTTGTTGATCTCCGTTTTGGTTATCTGGTTGATGATGATGCAGCACAGCATGCATGATTCATGGTCTCTTTTGCTAGCAGACCCATTTGCAAGTCGAAGTCATTAGATATGGCGTTCTTTGCGAATGAGGGATTTAATATAGTGCCCTTGTTGGAGGTTCCCATTTGAGAGGCTTGGCAAAGATGGTATGTCCCTACTCAAAGGTTATAGTGAGAGCTTTCTACCATAACCTCAGCTACATAAATGGTGATCTGAAGTCTTGTGTCTGCGGTGTTGACATATTGATGACGGCTCCTATCTGGATGGAGTTAATGGGATATGATTTTGATGTGGAGGATACAGTTGAGTATGATGGGAATAGCAATGCCCCCATTGATGGATTTGTTTGAGATGAGGCTGTGAATGAGGCCAGTAGGTCATAGAGCTATATTTACTGTGGGTCATCTGACTGGGTTAACAAGAAGCGGTGGTATTGCTGCGGTACTCAGGTTTACTGGGTTCGCGTCAGCATCAAAATCACCCTCCACATTAGAGCTGAGAATCAGGGTCGGCTCGGCCCGATAGGGCCTGGGGTAATGAAAACATATGTTTTTCAAAGCCCGGCCCGATAGTACCAGGGCCAGGGCCGGCCCTATAGGGCCTGAAAATTACTATTCCAAATTTTAACTATTTTTCCTTCGATTTTTTTAAAGAAATATAATTAGTAAATTGCAATCATTAAAGTTCTATACTATCAAATAAATGTTATCAACATTAATATCTAAACAATATAAATCATTCAACAAATAAACACATTCATTAATTCGTAATAACAAACAAATAAACACAAAGAATATGTTTTTTCCTATTTTTTTCAAAAAATATTAAACAAAGGAATTGCTTTATGTATGCCCACGACAAAATGTCTTTCCCTCTCGTAATTTTGTATGTGTCTACAAATTCCTTCGGTTCATACATGATTTTACTAACAGGTAAAAATAATTATACTTATTGTACACCAAATATATTTATAATTTATTACTTATATAATATTGTAATACTAAAGTATGTGTTTATTTAATATGAAAATATCCCTTCTTTAAAATTTATAATAACTAATTATGTGTTTTAATACGAATAAAAATAAACATAAAAAAGGGTTATAGTTTAAATTAAAAAAATCTAAGTAATTACAAATAAACACATTCATTAAGTGGAAGTCTACGCAATTAATTTATTTATTTTTTAAAAGCTACAGTTAAACGGGCCTGCAGGGCCGGCTCGAGGCCCTACGGGGCCGGCCCGGCCAGCTCGAGGCCCTACAAAGGGGACTGCGGCCAATTTCAAATTTTTAACCTATTTTTCAAGCCCGAGCCCTACAGGGCTAGGGCTTAAACGGGCCGGCCCGATGGGCTTGGCCCGATTTCCCAGCTCTACTCCACATCAGTATCTGAGGTGTCACCTAGTGGAATAAACTCTCATATTCACCCTCCTCACTGCTATGCATATTCTCATCTTCCTCATCCTCCTCTTCCTCCGTCAATGTTATCTAACTTAAGACTTGTGAAGGTGCAGATAAATCGATAGCTCTATCTTCTTGACCAAAATATTGTGGAGATCTTGTATGCATGGGTACAGATGATGATTCACCAGATTCAAGATGAACATATATCTCAATAAAATTTTGTGATTTCTGATTAGCAAATGCATCTATGACACACTCTACGTCTTCATCATCACATACATCGTTACTAATGTAGTATACACTATCCTTACCGACTATAATCTCCACTTTGACAATCAACCGATGAATGCAATGGCTGCCATGTAGCCCCAATTTTCAATAAATTCTTTCTTTGAGCTCGTTGTACATAGTGCCCCATTTGATTTTTATCATTTTCGTTTTTCCTTCAAATTGAACACCATCAAGACCTTCAAAATTCCTGCCACTATGGTAGATTACAGTAACGTGCGTGTTTGAACTTGAACTCATCCTTCACACTTGAAATTTGGAGCTACAAAAGGGTGGGTTTTAGATTTTACAAAAAAAAAAAAAAAAAAAAAAAAAAAAAAAAAAAAGCTTAACAAAGTGAAACTACAATGATTACACAACAATAATACTTTCAACAAGGTGGGATGGTATTAAACTTTGATGGGTCACACTAAAAATTATAAAAGAGATAGCATTGGGGAAAAGGGGTACATTCGTGATAAGAGTTCCGATTTGCTCCAAATGGGGTTTTAAAAAAATAGATATGTCACAATGTAATCGACTAAGTCATCGTAGCTTAGTCGATTACATCACGAAAAACATTAAAAAAAAAAAAAAATCGCCACTGTTTAGTCGACTGCACATCGTATGTAATCGACTAAACAGGGGCAGAAGGGTGATATAGTTTCAGGCAGAGGCATTTTAGTTATTAATTAATTAAGGGCAAAAGGGTCAAAAAGCCGGTTATGATGAGGGGATAATCTTATAAGGGAAATTTATTGTCATAAATATAAGGGTAAAGGAGCAAAAATACATATGTGCCTTACCCTCGGGAGCACCCAACACCATATGCTTTTTTTGGGAGCAAAAATACACATGTGGTTACATTTTAGGAGCAAAAGTCACATTACCGTTAAAATCTAACTTAACGGTGTTAATTTTGGCCATTTACAACAGAAAATGCTTTATTTACAACAATATTTAAACACCTGGATTTTGAACATAGAAATGTCATTTACAATAGAAAAAAAAACTATATTTACAACAGAAAGTGCTGTATTTACAACAAAATTTAAAATCTGGCCATATTTACAACAGAAAATGTCATATTTATAACAACATTTAAACACCTAGATTTTGAACATAGAAAGGTCATTTACAACAAGAAGTGCTGTATTTACAACAAAATTTAAAATTTGACCATTTACAACAAAAAAAGTCATATTTACAATAGTGTGGTGTGACTTTTGCTCCTAAAATGTAACCACATGTGTATTCTTGCTCTAAAAAAAAGCATATGGTCTGGGCGCTCCCGAGGACAAAGTACATGTGTATTTTTGCTCCAAAACCCTAAATATAAGTAACTTGTACTTCTTGGTTAGAGAATGATGAGTTATAAGTGGCTCAGAATAAGAACCATAATATATATATATATATATATATATATATATATATATATATATATATATATATATATATATATATATGTTTGAAACAGGGGAGGAAACATGGGTATAGATGAAGAAAAGTACATAAAAAGAAGAGGATATCAAACTTTGAAATTTTTTCATGATATCCAATCTTCTAAAATCTAATCGTAATTGTGATTTGTCAATTGTAATTTCTGTTTAGATATTTTTTTATCCAAAAATAACTTTAACAATTATGATTATGTTTGGATTTTATTTATTAAAAGCACTTGTAGTTGTATAATTACGAACAATGATATAAATTTTATAAAGTTATATATTTCTTCAATAAATGTCTACATTTTCATGATTATATTTAATAATAATTATTAAAAATTGTATAATTATTATTAAAGATGATTTAATAAATTACATAAATATTTAAATATTATTTTTATTTTATAATTGTTATTATTTAAAAAATTTTGTTAAATAATGGCCAAAACAAGATTCAAAATAATATTGCAATAACTTTGGAGATAATTTTGGAGAAGGGATTGGAGGGTAAATTGGAGAATTTTTGTTGTGGCAAGTTTTATCAAGATTTTTCAATAGCATAAGCAACCTTTTTGTCAATTATGCTCAATGTGCGGTTGGAGGATAAAATCATGATTTATTAGGTTTGATCGGGATTTTTAAAAAATTATCCAAACAAAACAATCGAGTTTTATAATCATAATTTTTTGATTTAATCTTATCTAAACTCCCACAGTTTACCAAAGAGGCCATGACTCTCCTATTATATATGCTTCATGAACTTTATTGTACCCGCGCATTCCTTCCACTTCCCATCTTCGATAAATCCAAAAAATTTAGATTTATTGTGTTTTACCATTAAACTTTCAAGTTTATTTTAAAAAAAAATCATTTATTGGAGGAGTGTCAGATAGATAGGGGAAAAATGACTTCCATGCCCCTTATAGCATCAATGACTCCAAAGATATGAATATCCCCTGAAAGTTTGGGAAGAAATGGCTAGAAGAATTCCCAGCTAATGTGCTTGTAGCTTGCTCCATGCATCAACACCACTCCATCTACAAAATATTGTAGTTCTTCCAACTACCACTGATATGCCACATAAGCACCCGTACATTTTTATTGAAATATTGGATAAATTGACGACAAAGAAATAAAGAACTTGATATAAGTTTTTTCCACAAATTATATACTTAGGTTATCATAACTTGAAAAAATAATTAAATAGTTAAAACTTTTATAAGATATTAATAAATATAGAAAGATTTTATTTTCAAACAGACTTTGAAATAATGATTCGCTTAAAAGATAATTTTTATTATTTATAACCTATTTTTGAATTACAGATTTAAACAATATGTAATATTTAAAATAATATATTTATATATGATTTTAATAAATAATAAAATATTTATTTTTAAAAGAAAACTTCTTAAAAATAGGGGTCAACTTAAAAAATTTGAATATATTTTTTAAGATAATATTTTTCTATAAGTTTGGATATCAAGGAAAAATCTCAAATCTTTTTGGATAGATTTTGAAAAAAAAAAAAAAGACAAGACAAATGTGCCTCTTTTCCTCTATGTAATAAAGTTCAATGGTCTTTCTCTTTGAAGGAAGGGAATAAGAGGGATAAATCTTTAAGGAGGATATTGACCAAATTATTATTAATGAGAATAGTATTATTGTTATGAATATATTATGTGGATGACCCATTATGGACATTAAGATTCCCACTACTGTTATGGTGGGGAGTGGGTAGTCACCCACTACATTCATGGCGGTGAGTGGGTAGAAGCTACATAAAACTTCCCTACTCTCCAACCATTATAAATAGTCCTCTACCCCCTCACAAATGTATACCGAAGAAATTGAATGAGAATTTCTCTCTTTTGAATCTCTCTTGCTCTTATTCTCTATCTTTTACTTCTTCTATATCTTTATTTTTATCACACGTTATCAGCACGAGAGCTCTAATAAAGGTATTATTTCTTTAATGATTTCATCTACTTTCTTTAAAGATATACGTTTATTTATCCAAGTTCTTTTATATTATTGTTATTATAGTATGGCCAAAAGTCATACGCCTTTGATTTCTTATTATGAAATTATATGACAAGAAGTCATATTTCTTTAATTTTTATTTTAATATTATATGGCCAGAAGCCATACCCTTTGATTTCTTATTATGAAATTATATGACCAGAATTTATATTTCTTTAATTCTTATTTTAATATTATATGGCCGAAGCCATACCCTTTGATTTCTTATTATGAAATTATATGACCAGAAGTCATATTTCTTTAATTCTTATTTTAATATTATATGGCCAGAAGCCATACTCTTTAATTCCTTATTCTAAAATTATATAGCTAGAAGTTATCCTTTGACTCTTATTTTGAAATTATATGACCAAAAGTCATATAGCTTTTACCTTCAATCTTATTGTATGGTCAGAAGCTATAATATTCAACTTTTATATATCTTGAAGATAAACGGTCAGAGTTTAATTTCTCATTATAAGATTAAATGGCTCGAAGCCATAAAATTTTGAAATTATATGACTAGAAGTCATATTGCTCTGATTTCCTATTACATGGCCAGAAGCCAAAGTCCTTTTATTCCTACTTTGAGATTATATGACCAGAAGTCATATACATTTTGATTTATTATTTTGATATAATATAGCCAGAAGTCATATTCCTTTGATTTTTATTATATGGCTAGAAGTCATATATATATATATATATATATATAGACACACACACACATATCTTACAAAATGACCGGAAGCCATAATGTTCAGCTTTTGTTTATCCTGAAGATAAATGGCCCGAAACCATCAAATTTTGATATTATATGACCAGAAATCATATAGTTTTTATTTTCTATCTTATTATATGGCTGGAAGCCATAATGTTCAACTTTTATTTATCCTTAAGATAAATGGCCTGAAGCCATAAAATTTTAATTTTGTTGCAATACTTTATGAATTATTTTTGTGAATTTCCTATTATTATCATTAATGTTTCATAATATTTGTTTATTCAACATAAACGGCGTATAGATTTTATGTCTCATGTTTATCCTGAAGTTATAAACGGTGAGAAGTTATATAGATTTAATTTCTTATGAAAAGACAAATTGACCTGAAGTCAGGAGGTACAAAATGGCTAGAAGCCATATTCACTTGATTCCTTATTTTATGACCGGAAGTCATATACTTTTTATCATTTATTTTATCGGATGGCTAGAACATATATTTAATTTTTATCTATCCTGAAGATAAATGGTCAGAAGCCATATAATTCTAAATTCTCATCATTGGCCCGAAGCCATGAGACTAATTAGCCTAAAGCTATGAGAATTAATTAGCCTGAAGCCATTAAAACTAAATGGTTTGAAGCCATAAATTTTTAATTTCGTAATTTATGGATTATTTGTTGTCTTTATGAATTTATTATTCATGTTATTATATTGTGTGTTATATCTCATAAATTTCTTTTTATAATGAAATTTAAATTTGTGTTTCATGAAGCATCAAAATTGTATATTTGGCCTTATAAAACCCTCTTATTCTTTAGAACAAATTAAAGGAGTTGTATTACCACCAAAAGATGGTTGTTATTCCAAAAGCTCATTATAAATGGGTATATTCAATTTGCTCTATGAGCAAAATTATGAAAAAGATTTTAAGAAATATGTTGAATTAATTTCTTAATCCTATATGACCAAACAAAACAATGCGTTTTTGTTGCAAATATCATGAATCCTGGCTCGACTTCATTCCCAGAAGTGAATGAAGTAACAAATGAATCTAATAATGGCCGTGGATGTAAGAGTGAACATGTCTACAATCTTGGGCATGATCAAGATTGTAATATATTGGTTCAAATTCCCACATAAAGTGGAAAAAATATTATTGATAAGAGCCACAACAGGAAAACTATTGGGCATAATAAATATGCTGAAAATTCATCATATCACTATGATACATATTATTTTAATATATTATGACATGATCTTATATGACTATGAAAAAATGTTTTATGGTTTATATGGTTTTGAGATATGATATAGCATCTTCAAATATATCAAAAATGTATTTCACACAATGTTACTATGTGTACAGTAATTTACTATTGTGCACAGTGATTTTACTCTTTCGCATAGTAATATTGTATAATAATTTATTATTTTGCATAGTAATGTTGTATAGTGATTTATTATTTTGCACAGTAATTTATACTTATGAGTTAATTGGTGTTCTAAAGAGGTATAGAAGCTTGTTCACACCCATGAATGAAGAGTGTATAAGAGAGTGGCTTTGGATTGTTATAATATTGAGGCCTTAAAGGGTGTTTCAAATATTGTATAATACAATAAGATTTTAGTAGCCTTGGAAAAGTATTGTCCTGAAGACAATAACTTGCAGAGATTTATGTCGTAACAAATAAAGGCTAATAGTCCTGGGGACTAATTAGCATATTTTGCCTAACTTTGTAAGAGAGTCTAATGTTCAAACTATATATATATATATATGGCAGTATAAATTTGGTGCTCAATCCTTTGTTTATTTGATTTCTATTTTGTGGAAAGGTGTCGGAAATGAAAGCAGAGTATTTTCCTCCCAAAGAAGACGTCATCTTGCAAAATGAAGCTCCCACAGATTTCTACATTCTAGCTACAGGTGCTGTGGTAATAATTCTACTTTTTCTGGGTGACAGATTTCTACATTCTAGCTACGGGTGCTGTGGTAATAATTCTACTTTTTCTGGATGAATTAGTAGGCTGTGTTGTGAAGGGCAATTTATGGGGAAAAACATTTTCGATAACTTGCTTTATAAAAAAAAATACTTTCTTTTTAAAATTAATAATTTATAATCTTCAATCAAGCATGAATTTCAACTGTTTTTTTGGCTTTTAGCATGAAATTGGTTGGCAGAAAAACAAATAGGTAAAGAAAATGATATTCCATTAAACACAAGGTTTTTTTGTATTCAATATTAATTAGTATTTCAAAAATATTTATTTTGTTTAGTCTTTCTTATCCGTTTTCCTTTTTTTTTTTCCAGTCTCTTTTCCTCTTAAAATACATACTCTTGAACTCTATATTTTAGTAGGTTATGTGTGTATATTGAAGATTTTGTTTACCAAACAAATTACATGTTCAATGTTGTGATAGGAGCTGGTTGTTATGAAAAATGGGGTAGAGCAAGTAGTGGGAGAGGCAACCAGTGGTGATCTGTGTGGTGAGATAGGGGTACTCTGTTACAGGCCACAACTCTTCACCGTGCGAACCAAACGATTGAGCCAACTTCTCCGGCTGAATCGCGCAACCTTCCTCAACATTGTGCAGGCCAACATTGAAGACGGCACCATAATCGTCAACAATCTCCTTGAGGTAGTCTGAAGTATCTCATTATTGGAAACTCCTCTCTTAAGTGTGAAAGAGAAACTTCCCTATATAGTACAATAATGATGGATTATGTTGAGGGTGGTGTTGTTATTGTGACAGCATTTGAAGGAACAGAGTGACCCAATGATGAAGGGAGTGTTGGTTGAGACAGAGAACATGCTTGCTCGTGGAAGGATGGACCTACCCCTCAGCCTCTGCTTCGCCGCTCTAAGAGACGACGAGTTGATGTTACATCAGTTGTTGAAACGAGGCTTGGATCCTAACGAATCTGACAACACCGGAAGAACTGCCCTTGTACGTACCAAACTACTTTCCTCTCATGCAAAAAATAAAATTAAACCTACTTACAGCTCTATATATTGCATGGACTATATGAAGAAGATTATGTATTAGAAACCTTACCATACATGAATTCTAAACATGTTTCGTTATGAGTAAAAAGATAAGTAGGGTTGAGTAATAACAACAAAAGTATAATAGTAGGGTGAAGGTGCCAATTTAGTAACCATTTTCCTACGGGCAACTAACACAAATAACTATTTTTAGGTGTACAAATAGACATAAACAATTTATATGGGAGCAGATATAACAACGCCGTTAAGGATTAAGGTAGGTGCAAAAATAGAGTGATAAAATTGGTAAATGCTCTTATGTAAATACCTACATTTGTCTCGTAAATGCTCTTATGAAAAGTAATTGTGTTAGGTGCCCATAGATAAATAGTTCATTGCTAAATTTGTATCTTAACCCTTCTAAAAAATATATTAAAATAATAGAGAGTGATAAGATTGGTGGGACCTACAATACAAAAAGTAACAGAAATTAACTAGGGTTAATGGCTTTGCTATATCTACTCCCAAATAAATTGATTATGTCTACTTTGCACCTTAATCTGTGAAAGTATCATATATATATATATATATATAAAGAATAATACGGTATACTATATTGGATTTTTTCCCTTTCAGAATGAAGTTCTTGATTTACGGTATTCTAATTCTGTATATTTCTTTGTGCATTATCAGCATGTTGCAGCGTCTAAAGGAAGTGAGAACTGTGCCCTGCTTCTATTGGATTACGGAGCTGATCCTAACGTAAAAGGTAATTTCATCTTTCTTGCAAATTCTTTATGTTTTGGCATTCTATATTATATAAAAGAAGTCATACTCATTTGATATATGAAATGTTTTGAAATAATTAAAAACTTTGTTAGACTCAATAATGTAAACATGCCTTTCTCGTTTACCAAGGTTCACTTATTAATTATCCCCATTTGCTCTCACAAACAGAATATGTTGTTATTTTTATTATTATTTATTTTAAAAAACGGTGCCATGAGCCATCGGCAGTTGCAGTCTAAATAAGATCACATTCTTTTCCAAAAACTCAACTTTTCTGTTTGGTACACCCAATGGGTCATCAATACACATTCAAATTAGCCTTTGCTTGCCTGTCCCACATTCAAACATAGAAGTTACACTATGAACCTTTTAATATTAAAAAATTGAGGAAAATGAACGTTTCAGACCATGCGAATTCATTTTGTTAATGTAAAAATTTGCAGATTGTGAAGGGAATGTCCCATTATGGGAAGCAATTCTGGGTGGTCACCAACCAGTGGTGAAGCTTTTAGCAGATAATGGAGCTTCCTTAAAATTTGGAGAAGTGGGTCATTTTGCTTGCACTGCAGCAGAACAGAACAACCTTAGCTTGCTCAAGGACATAGTCCAATATGGAGGAGACGTCACACTTGCTAGGACCCACAATGGAACCACAGCCCTCCACGTGGCGATCTCTGAGGCCAACGTGGAGATCATCAAGTTCCTGCTAGATCATGGCTCCGACATAGACAAACCGGATAAGGAAGGCTGGACGCCAGGAGGGCTTGCAGACCAACAAGGCCATGAAGAGATCAAAGCCATTTTTGCATCTTCAGGGGAGCCCAATAATAAAGCTCAACATGTTGTAGCCATTCCTCAGGGACAACCGAATACAAAGATCAGGTACCTTGGGAGGTTCACTAGCGAGCTGGCCATACCGGTGGCCCCACGAGACGGTAATGACCGGTCATGGGGCATGGGCAGCAGGCCGAGGAGGAGGACGAGTAATTTTCATAATTCTCTGTTTGAGATCATGTCCGCTCTTCACAAGGAGAAGAACATGGAGGGTTTGATGTTTGCTGTTAAAAATAATGAGGACAATTGTAATAGAGGAGAGTGTTTGGCTGCTAGAGTTACTATTACTTGTCCGGAGAAAGGCGACGTGGGAGGGAGGCTTGTGCTTTTGCCTAAGAGCCTAAAGGAGCTGATTGAGATTGGAGTTAAGAAATTTGGACTGGTTCATGATAATGTTAAGGTTCAGAACAAAGAAGGGGCTCAGATTGATGATATTGAAGTTGTTAGAGATGGTGATTATCTTGTTTTTGTCTCTGTTGGTGGTCTCATGCGTCAATCCAGTTGCCCAGCAGAACCACATCAAAAGGACATGGTATAGCTGAACCACATTTCATGGGATAATGTAAATAGATGAGGTTCACGGTTTTAGTCTCACTTTACGGAGAAAATAGGTTTTTTTAACATGTATTGTAAGAGCTCAGATTCAGAATTAATACTTCAATATATAATTGTATATAGATCCCTTGCCTCCTACGTTATATGTTTGATTTTATGTGGTTTCAATTTTCAAACAGCGTCATTACGTTATCAATATATACTTAATAGGATTTTAAGCCGTTTCACTGTTCATTGCTTTTTCTGTCTCTGCGTTCACTGTTTATTACAACAATAGCAGCTTCAAATACAAGTCGTTTCCATTTATATACAAGCCATTACTGTTTATATCTTTGTGCCATTTATTACCCTGTCCTCCTTCTGTTCCTTTGCTGGGTGTTCTCTTCCTGGTGAAATTTTGAATTTCAAAATGCCTCTCTCCTCTTCAGTTGCAGATCCATTTCCATTCGAACACTTTGCCCAATTCAGGTTCCAGGTTCATAGTCCCAGAAATTATGGTGAGCCCGAGCGCCATAGAGGTGGCCAAGACGGTACTGGAGGTGGCCTATGTGGCTTGGACCGCCGTGGAATGCAGTCATCGTCTCCGCCACCCCGGCGATTCTCACAGCTCATTTGATGAAAACGATGAAAATTTGAAGTCGTGATCTGAAAATCGGCGCCTTAGGAGTTTGCTTGAGAAGAATCTACTGCTACTTCATAAGCTTTCTCAATCACCTTCATTCTTGAACCAGATGTATGCCTTATTATCTTACGCGTTCATGGTAATAGTTAACTTCTATATAAAAGTCGCCAGTTTCCTAACTATTTGTGTTGCTGCAAGCTAAATAGAAAGGGAACAAAATGAGCCCAATTTTGTTTATTTATTTTTAATAACAAATGATCTTTTCGGTGCTTTTGGGTATACACTCCAGCCCCCTAATTACCTCTCGCAATCTGTTCATGTGTTATTGTATTTAATATAGCTGCAAGCTCGATTAGTGGATACTGTGAGGTCTGATGACGCGGCTCAAGTGCCTCCAACAAAGTTGTATTGAGGGAGGCAATGAATTTCCTTTCAAGGAGGCCATAAGTATTGACTATATTTTGTTTAGACGACGGGGGCGAGGAGCTAAACTAACGACTTTATATGTCATTGTTGCAAAAACTTGGAATTGACATTTTTATGCTGCTGGTCGTTCATTGTCAGAGGTTGATTATCAATCTACGGATATTCTGGTCAATGTTGATTCTGAAAAACCGAGCTAGTGGGTGTGGGTCAAATATGAGGTGAAACCAAATAATATTGAGGAACTGAGTGGAATTGATGATGAAAATTACGACTTCAAAGGTGAGGAACATGTGGTAGATGGCTAAGTGCATTCTGTCAAACCCAAAAGCTCGAGCATGTTCACACTTATACTGATTGTTATTTCTTATTTTCTGTATCTAACTTTATTTCTTTAATTTTGATTGCAGAATTTGTCACCAGAAGAACTACGGAAAAGTAAGTATCTGGTGTAGCTTTTGTTTCATCTTGCATGAGTTGTCTTTTACATCCTCTTAAACCAAATGGGTCGGGTGAAGGTGGCTTCAACAGCGAAAAAATTCTGGGAAGGTAATTGTATGTTGTGGCATGGAAACATTTTTTAAAATCAACATACAAAGGCTATAAGATTCTTTTGTCTGTACTTTTCTTTCAGTGTCCACAATGCAAAAGGAAATGTGCATTGAGGGATGTGAGGAAACTCTATGCTTCACGTGTACTTGCTGCTGATGAAGAGTTACACAAGGTTGTTTTACTCATTATTTGGCTTAATCTTCTCTCTAACACCATGAACTTAACTTTAGTAACTTGGTAACCTCTTTTAATGATTAGGGTAGAGCCTTCCCTTGCTAAAACATTATCGTTTTAATCAGCCATCATCACAAAATCACCCAAAATTCAGAACACAAAGTCACAAGAAGCTAGGAAGAATGCTTACTTTACTTGTGACTTGCTTTCTCTTGAATTTCTTCTTCTTTGTGCCACTGAATAAGGTCGGCCTTAAGCATCAAATAACCATAAAAATGTTATTCAGAGGAACCTTGAGGGTACACATGAAGATTGAAGGAGATAGAAGGTTAGTTCAACCAAACTTTGGACCTACTTACCTTGATCTTCAACTTGAGTGCCTTCTTCTTCCTCTTGGTGTATGAACTTTTCTGCACTCTCTTCCCCCTCTCTTGAACATGATTTGGCAGCCCAAAATGAGAGTATAAGAGTCCTTTAATATTCACCATTAGCCATGTAAATTATCCATGCAAGTTATTATCCATTGGTCCAGGGCTTGTCCTAGGTTTTTGACTTGTTTTTCTTTCTTTTTCTCTAAGTTTTCTTGGTTTCTCTTGGCTTTAATGGGGCTGGATGATAATCTACCCATTTTGAACTGATTTTGGCTGATTCCTGATAGGGCAAAACTTTAAGCCTAAAACTCGCAAGTATACGGGCCGTACCAAGTAATAAAGTGATAAGAAAGATATCGTTCCCACGAGACTTTGTATCCCAAACTTCATTAAGCATTAATTGTACACTTTTGTTTAAGTTGAGAAAACCAAATTGAATTTAATTAAGAGAAAAGAAATTAAAATTAGAATTAAAATAAACAACTACGACAATAATCAAATGAGCAACCCAGTCACTATTCCCTTATTAGCTTCGTAAACCTTGATTTCACTAATTTAATTAGCCTTAATATCAATTTTGTTAATCTCGAAGTATAAATAGTTATAAGTGCCTTTCGGTCCACTTACAACCCTCTCTTGAGTAAAATTAGTTATGTCTAACATAATTACTCAAGAGGCAATAAATCTCGAACACACTCCTCAACAATTATATGGGGCCATTAGGTATATGTCTATCCTAATCGCAAATTAAATCGTAATTTAATCCCATATTACTTAATCTAAGAGCCTAATTAAAATCTCCTTCGTCAAGGTAAATTCTAATTCTCAAATTCATATTCAAATGATGATCGAGACACTAAATAGATAAATCTAAACCAAATTAAGTAACCAAAATTAATATTAATTATAACTAAATAATAAAAACAAAGTCTAATCCACACCTATAAGCTCATAGCTACTCTAGGTTGCAAGACAAACTAGCCACACATGGCTTTACCAAAAATCCAGATCAGCACAGCAAAACCAATAAAATTCAGAGAAGGAACCATATGAAAATCACCGGAAGATAAAGGAATTAAACTGAAATATTGACTTGAAGATTAAAGGAGTTGCTTCGTCAATGGTCGGCTCGGTAGGATCATCTCGTTCAAAGCATCGCTGAACTCCTCCTCTGGTTTTGACGGTAAAAAGATGAAGAAATAAGAGATATCGAAGGCACACCCGAGTTCCTTCGTCCTCACTCCGGTGACCGTCGCTCTCTTCGTTCCTCCTTGATCCGCTGTCTCGCGTCTCGGGTTTGTGCGTCTCGTTTTTCTATTCCAATCGTGCTCGTGCGTCTCTGCGAGAGTCCAAAATAACCGCCTCGTATTCCTCTTTTTATTCGTTTCCAATTCGTCAATCCTCTAGGTCCGCCTCGTAGTTTGTTTCTTTTAGGTTTTCAATTGATTTCCATGTTGTGGGCCCATCCCTCAATTCAATTCTTATTTAATTCAATATCAATTGTTTCGTGAAAGAAAACAAAATAAAATAGTTATATAATAATAAATAATTTTTTTATTTTTTCTTTTCTTTTCTTTTTAGTTTTTTTTCTTCAAAAACTTCCTATTACTATTATTTATTTCCCGAACTCAAAAACCTTTATTTTAAATTGAAATCCCCAAATAATGCATCCAAATTGATATCTCTTAAAATCTCAATAAAATCTCTTAAAATTAGTAATAATGACTTCTCAAATATATCAAAATATATCTCAAATCTATTAAAAATGAGAAGTCATCACACCCCCACACTTGCATCAAATCTTGTCCTCAAGATTTTAAATTTTAAAGCAACCAAATTCAAGAAAACCATGAAAGTAAGATTTTTAAAGCAAGCACTACAAAATTAAAGTCAATCCAAACATTCAAGAACCAAACTTTTTCAGAAATCTTTTCCACCTTTCAAAAATGCAAGTAGCAAGACAATTAATTTGGCAAAGATAAATCACAATAGAATGTCTCTCACAAGTCAAGTGTTTACACTCATCTCTCAAAATATTCAAGGGCTTGTGTTTCACTCAATTCCACCTATTGCAACTTGTTTACCATAAGCTTGTTTATCATCTCAATCTCCACTTTATATTATCCAATTGCACACTCAAATCAAAAGGACTTTCTCAAGGTTTTAATGATCAAGGTAGGATAATGAAATGAAAGTGATCAAATGGCATGGGAGAATACTTTAATTAGTGCCAAGTAATTTAATGAAATTCATGATGAAGAATGAAGGAATACGCACCAAGAGAAAACAAACTCACTAACACTCTATAGGCAACCTTTATTCTTTTGACATCAACAATCTTTTTTTTTTGAATCTCTATTTTTTCATATTTTTTTTTCTATCTTCTTTTTCTTTTTCTTTTTGTTCTCTATTTTTTGGTTTTTTTTTTGTTTTGTTTTTCACTATCTACACATACTCTTGAAGTCTTGACTTTCTAATTCCTTCATTCTTTTAAATTTGTTCACTTAGTACTTACTAAAGTAACTAAA
Organism: Acacia melanoxylon; assembly: GCA_019022615.1. Classification (NCBI taxonomy): domain Eukaryota; kingdom Viridiplantae; phylum Streptophyta; class Magnoliopsida; order Fabales; family Fabaceae; genus Acacia; species Acacia melanoxylon. Next base: position 4,875,651 of record JAFJYJ010000030.1, on the reverse strand, counting down.
ATGATGGGAAGAAAAAGATATAAAAATTGCATATCTCAAACAAAGGGCTATTTATTCTATGCAAATTTCTTTTTTTTTTTTGTAAAAAATAAAATAAAAATAGTAATAATAAAGGCTCAAATGGGGTAAACAAAAGATTTTCATGTGATAAGGATGGACATTTGGCCGAACTAGCTATGAAATGAATGTCTAAATCATCTTTGTGCATGAAAAAGGATTTCAAATTTCAAAAGAGATTCAAGACAAGTTTTAGAGATGAAATCACAATGGGTGTACTCCCTCTTGAAAGAAATGAAACTTAAGGCTCAAATTCCTCACAGGTTCTTTGACATCCTAAAGTAAAGTATCCAAACCAAATATTTACCTCTTTACTTAGGGTGTGCATGGCAACCATTCTGTTCCCCAGCACCGTTTCTAAGATGAAACAGTTTTTCCTGATTCTGTGCCTTGGAAGAGTTCTGAGAATCAGAATGATGTTTGTTAACTCATTTTATTTTTACTCCGAGAATCGAAATACGTTTGGTAACACAATTTTTTTCATGCCAAGAATCAAAATTACGTTTGTTAACACATTTTTATTCTTATTCCGAGAATTAGAATTACCTAATATAATACAAATCTATTTCTATATTTTTTGTTTACAGGTTTCTTTACGTTTGCTCTCATTTTTTTAATACAAATCTATTTCTATACAAATCAACGGTATAAAATAATCTATTTCTTTACATTTGCTCTCATTTTTTAATACCATATTATTACCTTAATATTAATTATGCAAATGAATAAATAAATAAATCGACATTAGTCACATGATTCAACTAAATTGTCATGATATCACAATAATTTAAAGCAAAAATAACTGATGTTGTATTGAACAAAAAAATATGACAAGTCTCCATTGTATTTCGAATATGTCTCTTAATCTATCAACATCATATTGGGGGCAACTGATTGTCTCTAGCTAATTGGTTTGCAATATTTTTTTTAATAATTTTTATTTCAGTCACTTGATCTGAATGGCCTTCATCATCTATAGCTGCAGATGTATGGGTTGCTGCTGCCATGTTGAGATTTGCATAATGTGCTAGATTTTTGTCTGCTTTCTGATGATCCCTAATAAAGTTATGTACTGCACAACATGCAATCACAATGAGAGCTTGCTTCCGAAATGAAAATGGAGGAATTTTACGTAAAATTGGGAACCTATTCTTCAAAGCTCCAAATGACCGTTCGATTACATTTCTCAAAGAAGAGTGCCTATGGTTGAACAACTCCTTAGTGGATCTGGGTTGATTTCGCCTTCCTCTATAGTCATTCAAATGGTACCGCTCTCCTTTGAATGGTGTTAAATAACCATCCCTTGTTGAGTATCCAGAATCAACGACATAAAATTTGCCTACACGTTGACAAGAATTTACCAAAAAATAAATTGCAATAATAATAAGGACAATCAAATGCGAAACTAAAGGAAAATGTCATTCATTTTGTTGTACAAACTCATCGTACCTGGTGGGGGATGAGGAATTCCAACCTAGGATGTGTTTTTATCACCATTTTGTGTACCCTTCGGATGCCATTCTCAATTGAAGAAATAACTCCTCACTTTGGATTCAACCTAATGTATGACGAAAGAAAGTATTGAAAAATATTATGATGGCATTTTCTAAAGTACATCGATTTGAAGCAAAAATAATAATAATTCAATTGATGTTGTTAGCCCAAGCTTGGGCAAATTCAATTGAATAAATGAAGAATGAAGGGAAGATGGTCCTGATAGGAGGGGTTAAGTAATCAGCTGTGAGATTGAACGATGGGTGTGGCATAAAGCAAAACAGAAAATCCTATAAATAGTTGTGCGTCCTTGAACAAAAGGAAACCAGGTTCAAAGCTTGTCCTACCTTGACCACTCCTTTGACAAGATATCCGAGAGAAAAATGGGTTTCAATAATCCTTAAACGGCATAACTCACAAGAGTGAGGCTCCAAGACTTCTGTTTCTTCGACCACTTTGGAAACAAAATGTTCTCGCAATTGGTTGAACCACAAAGCGATGCAAAGCGCATAATGCTGCAAAATTTCCCTTCATAGAGATTCCTAAAACCACACGGTCCCTCAACCACCTAGACCTTCCCAAACTTTTAAGCCATGCAAACTCAGGGAAAAATACCTAGTTACATAGCACCTTGCACATGAACTGCCTACCAACAAATTCGGCTAAATTGCTCTCGCTTGCATAAAGTTAAACTAATATAACAATTCAGAGTTCGTGAAATCATAATTGACCTTTACCCAAGGAATTAAATACGCATACTTAGCTTATTTAAGACCCCTCTTCAAAAGTCTACTTACTTTCAACAGTTAAGAAATCACAAACTAGAGAATGGCACAACAGATAGCTAAAAGAGACGGGTTTATCACCGGAAAGGCTTGGGAAATGTTACAAATAGTCCTAGGGTTCCGAGGCAATGAGCTTTTCTGTGCAATCTACACTACGGAGACTTTTATGTAGTTCAAAACTCAACCAACGGCAATCCTCCATAAAATTAAGTGTAGCATAACTTAACCTAAAAATGTTCAATTAGATTCACCCGCACACGATAGTTGCTACATGCAAATGCAACTAGCGACAAGGAGACGCGGTAGTTAGATAAGTTGTTGTCATCTTGTTTATAAGCATAAAGAAAAGCCAATTACAGAGACATAATTACACTTTCGTCTTACAAGGCAAAAAATTATTTTAGACAGAAAATCCTAATCTTTATCTATTCAAAACTCCAACAAATGACCTCACCATTTATTCATCCTCCTTACATGTAAACAAGCTCCTACTCGCTTCTCAAACTAAAGTACATCGATTTGAAGCAAAACAATAATAATTCACATATACAATTCAGCTCAATAGATAGCAAAATAGTGATCATTATCAATAACCACAAGAATCCATTAACAAAGACGGACCGAAACATCAACCACAAGAAAACGAGTATGATACATGAATACAACCTTGACCAATCTTTTCAGGAAACAATCACTTCGTAAAGATTAGATTCACCATCATCATCAATACACGCATCATTAAGGGGGAGGCAACCACAAAACTCTCCCCATTGAGGACATCCAGAGTTTTCAAGCAGAACTCCGTCCTGCTCCAAAATTTCAAATACCAAAGACGCATCATCGTGAAAGACAACCAAATCACACAATTTCTTAATCCTTCAAAGAATTATCTTCTCCAACAAAGCAATTATCTGAAACAAAACACATCATAGCCTAGCCTACAGCTTCTCAACGGCCAAAGTGCAAACAGAGATGAAGGAAACAAGAAGATACTACAGCTACATTACCTCTAGTACAAGAATCCAAAGAATCTCACAGATAACACAATTATTTAAGCACAACGAAGAAACAAAAGAACAAATAATGAATAGTGCAAACGTCACGTAACAACGAACTTTCTACTTGGAGGGGTAGAGACGATTTGGTCGACGATCCAAATTCCAAACAAACAAGACACAATGACAAGAAGATCCGATGAAGGTTAGCGAAGCTCCGATTAGAATCTCCTTTCACGTTTTGCAGATACGGAAAGGAGATATATAACAACTGAAAGGGAAACGAATCAGAGTGGAATTTATAGGTCGGGTAGGAAACGCGGCTCCAGAAATAAGCTACTGAAGATTTACTATGCAAGATGAAGAGAACAAATGGAGCAAAATGAAGCTAAAACACATTACCCAGAAAAACAACAAAATCCAAGAGAATCCACAAATTAAATCCATATTGCAACTTCAAAAAGATTAGGGTTTAATCAACTTACTCTTTCTCTCTGAAACAGCCCTAGATCGCAGAGGCGGAGACCAATGACAAAAACCAGATGACGCCGGAGATCAGAAAATACAAAGAGAAGGAGCGACGGAGGGTAGCGTCGATTCCGATTTCGAAATCAGAAGGGGAAAAAATAGGGGAAGAGAGGAGAAGGGGAAAAACAACTTACCAAGTCGGACCTGGAGAACGTGAGACGCTTTCGCGACACTACTCACGGTGGTAAACTGGTTGCGGTGTCGCTGGAGTTGGTCGAAGGTCGAAAGAAAAGAATCAGGTCGCGAACGTAATGGAGAAGCTCTGTTACGAGAAGAGAAGCAGGCCCACAAGAAAAGCGATTCTCATTTTCGACCGCGAACGGAGAAGCTGAAATTTTTAGCTTCTTTTTTTATTCCCCAAAGACAAAAAATAAACCGGTTCATCCCAGGAGTGAAAAAAAAAAACCGGATTTACCAAACACAATTCTAATCCATTTTCACTCCAGGGAACAAAAATTAACAAAAAACTGATTATGGCAAGGTTACCATGCACACCCTTAACATCCAAAGAACATAGAATCAATTCCTAATCAAATTCACTCCTTTTTCATGTTCAAATTAACTCAATTGTGATAATGCTCACAAATAAAATTCAAACTTCCATAAGAATTTTTTTTTAAGAAAATCTGAGGACAAAGGAAATCATGTAAAATCCAGGATACCCTCACCCCCACACTTAAATGTCACATTGTCCTCAATGTGAACAAATAACAAAAAGTAATAGAAGTGAAGAGCAACCATAAATATGTATAGGGTAACACCAATTTCAGAGATTTCAAATTTACAACAATGAAACAGCTCAAGTGCTAACAGTTAGTCAATAGTCATCACATGCAAATCCAACTAAGACCAGCACTCATTCACAAGCAATATATCATCAACAATCAAATAGAACAAATCAAAGAAGAGTAGAAGAAAACTCCCCTATTTGTCATTGACTTGCACTCTCAATCCTTGTTACAAAAGTGGAACACCTCATTAGGGGCTTTCAACAGTCCTACAAAATAAAATAAAGCATCAAATCATACCTTGGGTTGCCTCCCAAGAAGCGCTAAGTTTAAAGTCTTCAGCCAGACTTCTCAAAACAACTTCTAATCATAAGTATCAAACACCAGAATCACCTTGTCTTCATCCCTTTTCCAGCAACAAGGTATCCCATACAAAAATTGATAATTCAAGTTAATTGCTTGTACTTCCCTAATCATAGACAATCTTGGAGTACAAGTATTTACTGAATTCAAATGAAGCACAACATGCATATCTTTGAAAATAAACATAGGCACGTCCAAGAATTTAGAGCATCCAACAAAATCCACTGGACTCTCATCAGTAAGAGTCAACACTTCAATAGGAGAGTCGTGAACAACAACAATTGGGACATCTAGATCAATTTGATCACCAACATCACAATCCTTAGGCTCCACAGCCGAAACCTCTTCTAGACATCTACTATTCTCATCTAAATCAATTTCAAGCTCTCAGTCACTTTCTACATTATCCACAATTTCATGCAATTCCACACCTTCAACTTTTTCACAACAATCACTATCAGCAGAAGAAATAGTCGTCAAGCTTAAGGAATTATCTTGCCCTATAGTCTCAAGAGTTGAAACAATTTGACTCGCATATACCCCCATATTTTGAACACTTGACTTAAGGCTAGTGACAATCATCTCCTTTTGATCTCTACTAGATCTCTCTGATGCTTCCGCACACTCCTCAATTAATCTTTCTAAATCAGATTTTTCCTTGTACCCAATGGTGTGTTTTTCAACATATGGATAAGAGTGAAAAGGAGGGGTATTTTCATGAGAACAATAGACATGTGGATCCCTAAAATTTTGTTGCTCAACTTTCACTAGGACAAAATGAATGATCAAAATAAGCTTGGTTCCTAGCAAAATCATCCCCCACAAAATGACTAGTTGTACTATATGGACACTGCTAAGATAAATGATTCCCTCCACAATAAAAACAAGACATGCAAACATATTGAGAAGAATCAACATATGGAATACAACCATCATTTATGCTCCTTTTATGTTGCCTAGATTCATTCAAAGAATTTATAATAGCAATCAGTCCATCTTGTATAGAAGACAAAGAATTCATCTCCTTCTAAATATTAAGACCAACTGGTTGCCCTGTAGAATCCTTTTTTTTTGTTGAACAAAAGAAAAGAAACAAGATATTTACGAACTCAAACTTAAACTACTAATGCTCATTCAATTCTAACCAAGAAAATTGTGGCACACAAGTCCCCGGCAACGGCGCCAAAAACTTGATAGGGCAAAACTTTAAGCCTAAAACTCCACAAGTATACGGGCCGTACCAAGTAATAAAGTGATAAGAAAGATATCGTTCCCACGAGGACTTTGTATCCCAAACTTCAGTTAAGCATTAATTGTACACTTTTGTTTAAGTTGAGAAAACCAAATTGAATTTAATTAAGAGAAAAGAAATTAAAATTAGAATTAAAATAAACAACTACGACAATAATCAAATGAGCAACCCAGAGTCACTATTCCCTTATTAGCTTCGTAAACCTTGATTTCACTAATTTAATTAGCCTTAATATCAATTTTGTTAATCTCGAGTATAAATAGTTATAAGTGCACATCGGTCCACTTACAACCCTCTCTTGAGTAAAATTAGTTATGTCTAACATAATTACTCAAGAGGCAATAAATCTCGAACACACTCCTCAACAATTATATGGGGCCATTAGGTATATGTCTATCCTAATCGCAAATTAAATCGTAATTTAATCCCATATTACTTAATCTAAGAGCCTAATTAAAATCTCCTTCGTCAAGGTAAATTCTAATTCTCAAATTCATATTCGGTGATGATCGAGACACTAAATAGATAAATCTAAACCAAATTAAGTAACCAACATTAATATTAATTATAACTAAATAATAAAAACAAAGTCTAATCCACACCTATAAGCTCATAGCTACTCTAGGTTGCAAGACAAACTAGCCACACATGGCTTTACCAAAAATCCAGATCAAAGACAAAAAACCAATAAAATTCGGAGAAGGAACCATATGAAAATCACCGGAAGATAGAGGAATTAAACTGAAATATTGAATTGAAGATTAAAGGAGTTGCTTCGTCAATGGCTGGCTCAGGTAGGATCATCTGTTCAAAGCATCGCTGAACTCCTCCTCTGGTTTTGACGGTAAAAAAGATGAAGAAATAAGAGATATCGAAGGCACACCCGAGTTCCTTCCGTCCTCACTCCGGTGACCGTCGCTCTCTTCGTTCCTCCTTGATCCGTTGTCTCGCGTCTCTGGTTTGTGCGTCTCTGTTTTTCTATTCCAATCGTGCTCTGTGCGTCTCTGCGAGAGTCCAAAATAGCCGCCTCTGTATTCCTCTTTTTTATTCGTTTCCAATTCGTCAATCCTCCAGGTCCGCCTCTGTAGTTTGTTTCTTTTAGGTTTTCAATTGATTTCCATGTTGTGGGCCCATCCCTCAATTCAATTCTTATTTAATTCAATATCAATTGTTTACGTGAAAGAAAACAAAATAAAATAGTTATATAATAATAAATAATTTTTTTATTTTTTCTTTTCTTTTCTTTTTAGTTTTTTTTTCTTGAGAAAACTTCCTATTACTATTATTTATTTCCTAAACTCAAAAACCTTTATTTTAAATTGAAATCCCCCAAATAATGCATCCAAATTGATATCTCTTAAAATCTCAATAAAATCTCTTAAAATTAGTAATAATGACTTCTCAAATATATCAAAATATATCTCAAATCTATTAAAAATGAGAAATCATCAATTCCACATGTACGTTGGACTTAAATTTAGGTCTTATACTTGGTACAAATTGGTTGGCTTTCAACTCAAGGTTTTTAACTTCAACTTCCTATCATAATGACTTGTCTTTTGTTCATCTTTCTTGTCCTTGGGTTGACGCCATTTATGGTTGAAGAGGGGGTTCAGATTTTGTCTTTTTTTACTTGCAAATTAAGCCATTACTTGGTCCTATTTGGTTCCCTTTCATTGGCTATTTTTTCATGAGCTTTGACTCCTTCATTTGGCTTCATATTTGCTTGAAATTTGCTCAGTTCTTCCCTTACATGGCTGGGCGAAATTTTTAGCTTATAGAGGAAGATTGTTTGACTTTCCATTTGCCTCTAAATTAACTTGTATAAGTGTCTTACCCAAAGTCAAACTTAATCCCTAAGTTGGCACTTGTTACACAAGGGTTATACAAAAGAAAATAGTCCACAACAACATATAAAGCATTCAGGGATCAAATATCAAATATCACAAATCATAGGTAGCAACAACTGTAAATCGATCACATGCAGCAACAACTGCAAATACAGGATCCAAAACCACAGCGCTGGGCCTTCAATTGGGCAACAACCTAAGTCATCTGGCCACATAAAGGTGGGACGTTTCACAAACAAGGTTCAAACATACATATACAGTTATACAAAGTATGTGAGAGTTAGAGTTACTACCTAGACACTTTACCAATTCTCGCTTTAGCTCCCCAATTCCTCTGGTCATCTCGGGCAAACATCGGCTCCTGTAGCATACATTCACAAACAACGAATTACTACTTATTCAAATTCTTCACAATCTTAAAATACTAAGATTAGGTTATCTTATTATTACTCTATGCCCAACATAAAGCTAAAGGGTCTACATTAACCCTTAAGAGCTTAATTTCTCATTCTTGCATAACATTCCAAAATTGGTCAGAATTTTCAATCAACTTTGAAAATTCATAACTCATTATGCACATGACTAATTATGATGATTTCAAAGGATATATAATCATTATTGAGTCTATTTTCAAATAAAAATGCCTTCTACAGTCAAACACACGCACACTGACCAGTTTTCAACAATTATTGCACATTGTCCAAAAAGGCATTCTAATTCAATGTTCAACTTCAAAAATTCATAACTCAACGTGTACAGATCCAAATTAGCCATATGAACCATAAAATTAAATATTGTTATGGCTACTTTAAATCTGAAAAGTTTCATAGTAATTGAACATCATTTACTTATCCAAAAACAAATCACAATTGGATTACCTCGCGGGGAATCAGAATTGGCAAATTAGGGTTTTTGTCTAATTTAATTCCAATGCTTCAGAAATCACTTCATAACCGTTTCCCTACACAATTTTCCATTTTAAAGACATTGAAAGCATCAAATTGGACAAATTCCCATTCCTTATGCATGTCCTGTTCTAGGCCGAAACATAAGCTAAGGGTAAATAAAGTTAATTTCCAATATAAACACCATAGATTGTCTTAAATCACCTCCTAGCTTGTTGTTTAAGCCTTTAATGATGCTTTAACCATTTTTAGACATTTGGGCAGAACCTACCCTTAGTCTTTTAGGCTTCCAAAATGTCAAGAATTCAAGAAGGCATCTCAACCATCAACAAGTCCATGAACAACAACATTAGGGTTGGAAACACCTCTTACCTTGGCTTTCTTATGTCTTCTTGCAAATTTTATCCCTCTTGATCACTTAGGGTTTCGGTTATCCACATTAAATCACCACACCAAGAGAGCTTTTAGAGGCTAAGAATTGCCACAAGAACATAATTGGAAGAGATAATGATCATGGCATGCATTCTTACCTCTTATTCTTGGTTTTTCTTTCCTCTTCTCTTCTATATTCTTTCGGTTGTGGCTTGCCTTTGGTGTCTCCTTGTTGGCCTACTTTGTGATCATGAGATAGGGGATTAGATTGTCTTGAAACTACTTGGGGAGCAAACACATGGGTCCCATCAAGCTTCTTAGTCGACTTCTCCTTCTTTCTTTCCTTTTTTTTTTTCATGTGCTAAATTCAATTGATTACATGCCCTCTCTTTTATGTCCCAACTCATCTCCCACAACTCCATAAAGAAGAGTTGAGGCTCATTGTAGAGAAAGACAAGCTGTTGAGGAATTTGCAGGTGATGGCATGCATTTGGGATTGAGAGAGTACCATGGGTATTTATAGATTGGATATGGATTCCTCTTACCTAAAGATGCGCATATCTGTTTGGGGGTATTTTTGAAAATTGAGACATGTATGAAAGGCTTATATGTTACACTTGTTGACCAATTTCACATGTGTAGCTTATAGTTTACACTTCTTCTCTTTCTCTCTTACTTAGTTGGCCGAAAACTAAGGCTTGTTTAGGAGGATTGTAAATCACACTTTTTTACTTGTGGCACATGCTCGAATGATAATTTAAAATTCCCAACTTATTGGCCAAGTTTTCATGTGACAAATTAGCCTCACACTTCCTCTCTCTCTTCTTAGCCGAAAATGGGACATGATTGGGGAGCTTGTGGATTACATTTTATTCACCGGTTGATACATTATCATTGTTAGTTCTCAGTTTTAAATTTTGATGATAACAACCACTTGCCAAGAATAAGAACTTAATGATTCAAGACAACTCGAGTTTATATTTGTAAAACTTGAGTTATCAAACTAGTATTGAAACTGACTTGAATAAGGAAGTTAGACAACTCGAGTTCTTAGTTTAAAAACTCAAGTTATGGTTTTCAAAGTAAATCATTCAAAAGTGCCCCAACGCCTGAAGTTCGTGACTTCTACTCATTCTGGATCAAACAAGGTAAAACTTGAGTTTGTCTACACAAAACTCGAGTTCCAATCAATCAACTTGAGTTCACTTTATAAAACTCAAGTTTTGAGGTATTTCTTCAACTCCTCTTTGACCTTAAGTTTACTCAAAGCATGGTTTGGAAAACTTGAGTTCTACTTTATGAAACTCGAGTTGGTAACTTTAGTTTGAATAGTTATGACTCGAGTTCTTTATATTTTTCAATGAACTTATGATTTCAGCCAAACTTTCAAAATGCTAAAACTCAAGTTCTACTTTATGAAACTCAAGTTGGTAACTCGAGTTTGTACAATGATAACTCAAGTTCTTATGTTTATAAAGAACTGATGATTTTTGTCAAACTTTCAAGAATGCTAATACTCGAGTTATATTTGAGCAACTTGAGTTCCTTGTTAACATTCAAACTCTCTAATAATTATTCTGTTACTTTAAATTATCACTTATTATTATTCTCATGCCTTTAATCATGTTTATTAGTGAGTTTCAGATAATCAAACAAAGGTTTAAGTGAAAATCTTCAATAAAGCAAAGTCTACCATTTATTGCGTAGTAGAAAACAGTCATGGACACAAAAACTGATTCAAAGTAGACAAATGATCATATGTTCAGAGACCCATTATGGCGAAAGCGAAAGCGACTATATATAGTCAACGTTGGAATAAAAGAGATGTTGTGCGAAGATTTCCTTCGGCGATACGAAAGCGACATTCATTCAAAACTTCCAACGTCTTCGGCTTGTGTTTAACGGAAAACTTCTAAGTCTAAATGGAAAGCATGAAGTCTCTCAACGGATAGTTTAAAGGTTCACCAACGGTCATTAATGGACTCCAAATATAAATACGAAGAGCATTTAATTTAGAGCTAACAACCAACGACGATATTATTTATTGCTCAAGTTATTGCTCATTAATACTTTTTGATATCTTTTGATATTCAATCTTCAGTGATTACATATTTACTCTGTGAGAGAGTCATCTTCTTTCAATTATTCAATTGTTTGTTGTAAACTCTCAAGGTAGTGGGACCTTGAGTGTGGTTGCTTGATTATAGTTGTAAGGGGGAGTGAATCTATTGAGATTACTTAGTGCCTATTGTAATCGTATTATGAAAGTTAGTGGAAATCTCAAAGGAGCTCGGGGACTAGACGTGGGCCACAAGGTTAAGGCTGAACCAATATAAATTTGTGTGCACATTTTGATGATATCTCTCTAACCTTTCCTTCTAGATTTAATCATCGCTTAAGTTTGTTTTAATTTTTATAATTCACCCAATTCACCCCCTCTTGGGTGATTCTTGTATCTAACAATCACATGGTCATTTTAAATTCCCATTTAGCCCTAACATTTATTTTCCCTTCATTGGCCAAAAATTAATAGCCTCGGGGATTAATTGGATGTCAATTTTATATGACTCATTCTTGAATTAATATATGTCGCCAAAATTTAGGTTTCAGGGAAATCAAGCACTTAACCGAAATTCACCGTTTTATTCCATTTATACACATATTGTACAAGAGGTTTGAATACCGTGAATTGAGGATATTATACTATCAACTGCAGGAGCATAGGCTTGAACCTTATTGGTAAAGTACATTTTGCTAAGGGATCACTGGATCGATCACTTGAGTGATGAGCTATAAAGTGCATAACTATCATACCACTATAGTGAACCAACTGGTAATCAGCTTTCTAGAAAGAGATTTCAAACTAGATTACTCGATGATGTTTCAAAAATGTCAGCACCATCACTTTAGCACAATAATCTTTCCTAGTGAAATGTTTCAAAGAGAAGATCACTCGAGTGACTACTCGAGGGATGTGTTAAATTTTCATCACCATCACTTCACAACTATAATCTATTCTAGTGATAACAAGTCTTCTAGAAAATTTTTAGGAGAAGATTACTCAAGTAACCACTCGAGTGATATGTGTTAAAGTGTATCACTAGCACATCACCACAGTGAAATACCTAGTGATCTGTTTTCAAAAGAAACAAGATAACTCGAGTAATCCTATATTTATACGTCACTACTACATCACCACGATGAACCATCCATTGATCTATTTTGTTTTCAAAAACATTAAGTGAAGATCACTGAGTAATGCAATTTCAAAAAATAGAGCATTGTATTGTAAATATTGATACTGATCTAAATCTATCCTAAACTTATTCTAATTGCTTCCAATTGGTCTAACACTTCATTATACCAGTGCTTGATTATATCACAGGTTGTTAATCAAGGATTAAACCAAGATTAGCACACACAAAAACACACACTTTTGTGTCAGAGCATTAATGCACCGAGCTTATGCATGCTTCAAATCCTTTTTGCCTCCAATGATTGAATCAAAGCACAAAAGGAACAATATAACATGCTCAACAGACAGAAGTAAAGACCTAACACTCCAATGGCTACCTTATAAAGTAATGGTCTTCAAACATTCTCACACTATAAATAGAAGAACACTGAAGATAGAGAAACTTACAAACACTGTGGATTTACTATTAAATTCATTGCTAAGTCTCAAAGCTCAATTTCTGAGTGAATTCGTACTTTAGTAATAATTTATTTACTCTTGTGAGAGAATATACTTAAGCTTTTACTTCGGTTGAGATACTCAAGGTAATGGAACTTTGAGTGGGCATCAATTACAAAGTGTAAGGGGAGTAAGTGTTCTTTGAAGAAGAACTAGCTTGTATTGAGGCACCAAAAGCCTTGTGAATCTTGAAAAGATAGTGGAAATCTCAAAAAGGCATTCTATGGACTGGACGTAGGTCAAGTGGATTGGACCGAACCCGTATAAATCACTTGTGTTCACATTCAATGATATCTCTATAAATCTTCTCTCTTTACTTAGTTTGTGTTAAAGTTTAAAATTCTTAAAATCACCCAATCCACCGCCTCTCTTGGGTGAAAGGATTGAACTAACAGCTCTTTCATGAACAAGTGGATTATACGTATGAACAAGACAAATTGAACAAGTTGTATTTGCAACTATTCTACTCTTCATGAACAAATGAAATTCTTCTATAGACAACACATTAATTTATGGTGGTCAGAGATTCGGCTAGTCGCCACAGGACCTTCGATGGCCATCTAGCAATTGCCACTTCGGCCTAGCAACTGCCAGTGACTAGTTGTCGAAGCTCTAATGACAATCTAACCTTATTTATATAAAATAAAGCAAGGGACATTTTTTTTACCTACAAAACTTATTTTCATTTTCATCCTTGGGTTTGCAATGCAATTTTGTTAATGTTATAGTCCTTGATTGAAATAAATTTGGTCCTCTAGAACTAAATAAATTCTCCCTAAAAAAATAGGATCTCGTTACCAAAGTCAACTTTCCTAATGATATCAAATTTAAGCTTGTCCATCCAAGAGTTCAATGTCAATTTCTTGTCACTACCACTGTGATCCTTATTAAAAGTCAAATTTAATAATGAATATTGAAAAAAATGCTATGCATTTTCTCTCACCAACATTTTCAATAGTAATAACATTTGAAAACAATTATTAATAATTTTTAGGGTGGACTTATATTTACGACAAAAAGAATTGAAAAACTGGACCATAGTGGTATGATGGAGCACTTTTTTTTAAAATATTAAGAAGGTTAAAAATGTTATATTTATACTAAAATCAATAAAAGTATTATACTTTATTTATCTATATTTTCTACTGAAAAAATGTTCAAACATATTCCACTAATTTCAACTTCGGTGACAGTGTCATTCTGTAACAATTTTGTTTGATGTCAAAAAAAGAGGTCTATTTTGTTGGAAATTATGCCCTAGGGGCAAGTCATTATACTTTAAACGTTTATGTTATTTAAAGTATTCTCCTTTAGTTATCATTTCATTTGCATGTTTATAGTGATAACTGATCCTTGGATATATCTTATAGATTATCCTAAATGTCCCTGGTCGGTCATCTACGCGGGAGTGAAGATGAAATAAGACCGGTATGACTTTGATGAGGTATAGAGATACAAATCAAAGTCATGGGCACTTGTAAGAGTACAAGGTGCTGAACCGACCCACTATGAGAAAGCTGCATGGATTAAGTCATAAGCTTTTTTCATGTATAATCGCGTCACAATGTCCCTTGATCTGAGATCATCATGGATTCCTACATGATAAGTCGCTGCTCTTTGACCTAGTCAAAAGTCACCTTTGACCGAGTGATGATAAAGGCTTGGATCGAGATCAATGGTTTTCATGCAGAGGAATGTGAATGGTCAAGATGGAATTTGTCCATCACATTTGTAAAGAGATAATACTGGGCCCCTCGATGAGTGAGTCTGAGAAATGTATGGCCATACTACAATGGAAAGGATTTTTCATTTCAATTATTAGACTACTCGAGGATCGAGAAAGTAATGGTCAAGAACAGGAAGTTGACATTATCCATGCCTCATCCTTGACCAAATTATCGCGTGACAAAAGGGACGTGACATGGTTGTACGATAGGTAGTATCGTATCATCGATCCCCATATGAATTGGGTAGTCGCAATGTCTTGCTAGAGGCCGCTTGCGGCTTGTGGGCTGATATAGTATTGGCCCGCTACCAATCTCATGTGAGCCTCCAGGGTCGCACACAAGAATAGCCCAACACAAGCAAAAGTGTCTAGATTCATTGAATCTTATATATATCTAAGATTTAATGAATACTTTGTATTTAATCTAGGTTGAATATATATATATATATATATATATATATATATATAAATTCAAAAATAATATATTATTATTATTTAATAGAGATAATAATATTATTATATAATATTTGTTGTATTTAATTTATCAAAACAAATTGAGATATTGTATCTCGATTTAATTTTCGAATAAAGATATCATATATCTGTTTTAATTTAAATTGAGATATATTATCTTAGATTTAATTAAATAGATAGATATCATATCTCGGGTTTAATTTATGAAGATAAATTAAATCGAATGCTTTTAATTCGGATTAAGTAAATATATTAGATTAGATCTATTAGATAGATTTAATTAATATATTTTTTAATCCAAATTCAAATTTCAAAATTAATAAGGATTAGTTTTGAATATAATACGCATATAAGGTTTAGAAAAACCTACGGGACATTAAGTCAGACGTATTAGAAAAGCCACGAGAAACCCTAGAAAGAAAAGAGAGACGCGAGAATACTGAAGGCGCTAGCATGCTGCCGTCTGTGTTGGAGGCTGTTCGTGTGGATACCGGTAGAGGGAGGAGATTCGCAAAGTTTGCTCCTGTTGATCGAGTAGGTAGCCCACTAGATCAAATCGAACGTAGGACGCTCACGAGTTCGCATAGGTAGTGTTTCTAACAAACCTTAATTTAAACCCCGTTGATGGATCCTCTCAAAGGATCCGTAAGTTTTAAATGGATGAGAATCCTTTCGCTGCGTGTACGGATCAACATATTTTTTGACACATCCGTCGGCTTTATATGTTGGTGTAACATCCCGTTTTCAAAAGCAGTATAATTTTTTTTTCATCAGAGTAGAGCATCGGAGCGATTGAGTAACTGATACTTATATTCAAAATGCCGTAAGTCTCTGGTTTTTTACAACATCGGTACGATGGCAAGTGTTTCAAAAGTACAAAACATCGAAAGAAAGGCTTCGCCGGAACATCAAAAGTAAAGGACAACATCGGAAAGTCTTCATCCGTCCTTGAACCTCGCTTGCTTTTCTCTCCTCGGTCCTCGGTCCTTCCGAACTTGATGCTAAGTTAAGAGCCGAGATCCAATTTACCACATTGGATCTCGGGTAACTGATTAACCTCATGTTTATGTATACACATACACAACAGACATCCATAATATCAACAAGACAACAATCACTCTACCACAACCCATGCATATGTATTGCCCCCGAAGATGCGGACACATTGCACCCAAAGATACGAGACCTATTGCACCCAAGATACGAGACATATTGCACCCAACAGATCGACATATGCACCCAAATGACCGACATATCGCACCCAAAGATACGACATATCCTCTAACCGCTATATGCACTCGCACGATAACACCTCTACAACACACATACCACATATATGTAAACCATAAACATCGAGATAAGGTTACCAAGACGCGAACGTACCTTTTTGGCGGTACAATGTAAACTTTTACGGAAAAAACGTGAAATTCGACAAATGGGAAAAACGCGGTATGACGGCGGCACAACAATGCGGCTCGATTAGCTCGGATATCCTATAAGGACAACGTTTATCAACATTTGGCATCATAACGAGGCCATTTGGGCGAAAATTACTATTTTGCCCCTAGTACCCCTATTTAGCGGAATTTCGCCGGAGCAATGTTTTCTCTATCTCTCCCGAATTTTGACAGATCTTTTCCCTTATCATATTTTCGAAATATATATCATATTTACCCCTAAATATGATATCTAGACTATCTTGAAAAATTAAAGATAAATCTAGCATTCCTACTATATCTACCGAAAGATCTCCTAAAACTAAAGACCGGGGACCGAAGAACTTACCCGAGACTTTGCTCCAGATCTTCTCTCTCTAACTTCTCTCTAAGGGGCAGATTTTTGGTGTGAAAAATGAAGAAGGTGCTCATGCCCTTTTATAGGGAAAAATTGTGCCACTTTGGTAATTTCCATATTCCAAATCTTGTAATTTTCTCTTACCTTATAACCAAGTAAAATCAAAGCATAATGGTGTTTAATTCTTGACCATGGGCAGCCCTTAGTCGACATTGGGGAGTGATGTGGCAGCAAGCCATTGGTCCAAGAGTGGTGAGTCAACTTGCTTTATGGCGGTTAAACGATTTTCCCCTTCGAGTCTCGTTTCGCGTCTCTTCGGAGAAATCTCAAAATTCTGAATTCATAACTTTGAAGATCTTCTCTTCCTCATCAAGAATATCTAATTTAACTTAGATTTCGGTCCCTTATAGGGTTCCAACGGTCCAGTTGAAGTTTTCTCAGCGTGTCCGAACACGTCCGTGTCGGAAATCGCTTTCGGAATTATCAATCTCTGGATAATAATTCACGATTCCAAATATGTCCAGATAATTATAAACTCATCTCTAGATGTTGAGTTATAATTATTTTCTTCAAATTCCAAAATATGACCATCGGTATTTTTCCCTATTTCGTCTTATTAGGAAAATGCGCTAGGCCTCTCAATTTACTTCGGAAGAGGTCCCTTGAAGGTAAAAACTCACGATCAATATTTTACCTTGACTCTGGAATTCATATTCCTGGTTCTCTAGATAGGATCCGTTTCCTATTTATTCCATTACTATTCACTATATTATATAATAATACAATTTTACAAAAATATCATGATATTTATTTTTTTTTCTTTTATTTTTTATTTATTTTTCTAAGCATAAAATATTTTATTAATATTTTATTTTTTATTTTTTATTTATTTAATAATTTCGAATTTCTCCAATTAAAAATAATTATTTAAATTATTTTTAATTCATTTACTTTATACCTTAATTATCCCATTAATTACCAGATTAGCCACTTACTAATTTTTGATAATTTTCTTAATTAGGATAAATCATTATCTCACAACTATTTTACTTACATTGGTATTTTATATCCCATGTAAAATATTAAAAATCATGGGGTCAATTATGATCCCCAAAATAATATTAAATCTTGCCTCAATATTTTTCAAGGAAATTAATCCCATAAATTCCTAAAATTAGAGACAACATACTTTCTAATTTTTAATAAATATTTTATTGCCTCTTGGGATTTATCATAATATTTTTAGGTCATTTAATGCCCTAAAAATACATTTTAGCTCTTTATCTCTCCTAATTTCCATAGTAATTACCTTAGAAAATAAGATAATTATTACTTATTATTTGAAACCACATGTTCACCTATTTTCAATAGGTATTATCTATTGAAATATAATATTCCAGATAAATAATTATCCGGGTATTACAGTTGGGATGTTCACGAGTAAGCCATCGCTACCTGTCAAGTTAGTACAAAGA
The DNA here is from genome assembly GCA_019022615.1 of Acacia melanoxylon. Lineage (NCBI taxonomy): Eukaryota > Viridiplantae > Streptophyta > Magnoliopsida > Fabales > Fabaceae > Acacia > Acacia melanoxylon. The sequence goes on along the minus strand of JAFJYJ010000030.1, from coordinate 4,857,159 downwards.
AGAAAGTACTCTTTCCGTTCCTTTTTATAAAATATCAATAACTTATGTAGATAAAAAAAAAAGTTAGTTTAAATTACTTAAATACAATAAATATGTAAAAAATGTAACTCATTTTACAAAAACACCCTTATTTATAAAGAATGTGTGTGGGAGAAAGAATGAGAGGGAAAAAGTAAGGAGAAAAACATGTAATTAATTGAGGGTAAAAATAGAAACAATGCATTACATGTTTAGGCATATCCAAAGATTATCTTCAAAAAAGGAGCGTAACCAATTAAAGAATGGTAAAAAGGAATAGAGGGATTAACATTTAATATTCTAAACCAAATATGTTGTTAAAGAAGTCATTCTTCATAAGTCTTTACCATTATCCGTGGTGGAGCCACACTTGTGCCTATGTGGGCAAGTGCAGACAAACAATTTTGAGAATAAATATATTTTGAAGGAATTTTGTGACAACTTGGTTGAGTGGTGTGGTTGGTTATCACGCTACGTGCACCTAGAGGTCCCTTGTTCGAACATCCTCTCTTCCTTTTACCTTTGTTTTATATTTTCATTTTCTCATAACCCTTACTGCTCCCAAATCACGTCGCCCTCTTCCCCGTTCGCCGCTCTTCCTCTGCTCTCAAAATCGCGTCGCCCCTTTGTTTTTTATTTTCATTTTCTCCCCTCTTCCCCGTTCTCTGCTCTTCCTCTGCTCTCCAAATCACGTCACCCCTTTGTTTTTTATTTTCATTTTCTCTTAACCCTTGCTGCTCTCCAAATCATGTTGCCCTCTTTCGCCCCTTTGTTTTTCATTTTCATTGTTCTCTCAACCCTCGCTGCTCTCCAAATCAGTTGTCTTAGCTTCCCTTGCTTTGTTGTTCAGTCTTCCATCGTCTCGGTCTTGCTTCTTGATTCTGTCTTCCAGCTCTTCCTTCTCGATTCTCAGCCAAGTTGAGTGCTTTCTGAGGTAATTTTCATTTATCTCTTTTTTCTCTTTGTTGTTCTTGTTGGGGTTAGCTAGATTGGAGTTGAGATTATGGTGAGGGTTGATAAAGGTGAAATTCTTGATGTGAATAAGGGCTGAATTTAGGCTTGAATTGACAATGTTTTGATGTGAGGATTAGCATATTACAATGCTTGCTTGCTGTTATTTGGAGAAATCTACTGAGCTCATATTTTGTAAATTGCAAGTCTATTGCTGGCAACCTATTTGGAGAAATCCATAATGAGACAGCAAAGAGTCAGAAAACTTGGGAGATAGACTGAATTTTGAAGTGGATTTTGATATTATGAAGAACATGTTGACCTATGTTAAGATCAACATTCGTTTCATAATCTTGAAAAACATAGTGGGCTATTGGGCTGCAAAGATGAAAGCTATGTGATATAATAAAGTGTTCTAGATTTGTATTTTGCAGGGTAGAGTGCTAATCTTGTGCTTAAATTTCCTACTGAATTTGATTTTCCTTCATAGCAATTATAGCTTCATGGCGCATCCCTTAGTTTTTCTTGGTTATGAATAACAGGATTATGTGCCAAACCGTCTTTAACAATTTCAATGCTAATGTAGTTATGGATAGAAGCACCGTAAACCTAGGTTTATAGGATACTGCTAGTAACGTTGCAACTGCAGCTGCAGCCACTAATTTCAATAGAATTACCTATGATTTTCAGCATTTCATTTGCCTTTGGTGGTTTGACAGGTCAGGAGGATTATAATAGACCAAGACCCTCGGGCTATCGAGGAGCAGATGTCTTTATTCTTGCCTTTTATCTTATAAGCAAGGCCAGCTATGAAAATGTTGCGAAGAAGGTGTAACTCTTGAATAAAATTAGAATGAGGTCAATTTGCATCATTTTTTTTGCATTTCAGTTGCCTAATAAAGTTATTGTGCTTTTAATTTCAGTGGATCCCTAAACTAAGGCATTATGCTCTTGGAGTTCTAGTAATTTTAGTTGGGACCAAGTTAGGTAATCCTTCTGTCCTCCCAATCCTGGAATGTATTGGCATTGCCATGTAATTTTTTGGACCTTTATTTGTATGCTAGTAGTGAAATGAGAGAGAATTTGTCTTTCGGCAAGTTGTTACTTGCTTTAGAAGTTGATTGTGATTTTGAAGATGAGCAATCTATATAATCATGTTGATTAGTTGTCTACTTACCTTTGGTGAAAGAATATCAACTTTCCTTGTTGTTGTCTTTGTCGCTGAATTTGTTACTGAATTTATTGCTGAATTTATGGCTTCTCGATTCTGTTTTCCTGAGACATCTATATAATCAAGTTTTCTTTTCTTTTCTTGTCTATATTCTTTTGTTTTTTTAATGCATTTACAAATTTCATTTAAAAAAATATTCAGGGGTGCTACCCCCGAATCCCCAAATTCTCCTCATTAATTGTGCATACACAAATATAAAATCCTGACTCCGCCACTAATTATATCTACTTTCTTACTTGATAGAGCGTGGTGACGGGAGAATTATAGGCTAACATGCACCGTTTATGATGCATCTCTTTGGTTGTTAATTGTCATTAGATGTCCATGGAATTGTTGTGGCTTCACTAACGATGATGAAACAGACCATCCATTCATGTTAATTAAAATAATATGCAACCCCCCTAACTATTTTCACAGCAAAACTCCTCCACTTTAAATTCCTACTCCTCATGTTTAGATCCATTTAAGGATAAGGCAACCCCCTCTTCATTTATGTTCTTCACAAAAACTTTACTAACTCAGGTTCCTTTCCCATCTTTTTCAATGTAGCATTATGCAAACCCATACACCTTTCACATCCCCCAAGTTACACCTTCCGACTGCCTTGAATAATCTGCCATTTAATACTAATTTATTCAAAAAAAATTGTTATTATTATACCTACATGTAATTCCCTATTAGTGGTCTCATTTGCAGATGTGACAACAACCAAGCATCTTCTCTACTCATTTATTTATATATAGCTGAATCCACATTGTTTCCTATAAGAAGACCCCAACACATGCTCCCTAAAAGATTGGCATGTTTTTGGTGGATGAGCAAGTACATATGTAGTGCCTTCCTATCATTCCTTGTGGTTCTTTACCCGCTATATATTACTAATGGTAACTTTTGTAATACTTACAGGGCACCCAAATCGAGGGTTTTTGCAACACAACAGAGATTGTTGTAATGCTACATGAAAGAGATCAAGGAGGGAGAAGTCTGCCACAATGAAAATTTTGAGGTACTGGAGAATAACGACAAATATAAAGTGACCACACACTCCTAGAAAATCAGATTCCACGAGGTAACATATTTCCAGGAAGTAGATTTCTTAATCCCCAAGGAAGTATTCAATTTTGTTCCCTAAAAAACATTGGTAATTACACCGCCAAAAATGAAGAACTAATTGGTACCCTACATTTGAAACTCATTTTTTGGGTACCAATTGAGAGTTGGATGTTGTGCATCTCACTTTTTGACTTTGAGTTGTTTACCAATCCCACATAAAAGCATATGTGATAGGATTTCTTCAAGCTTTGGGGAACTTGGAAGACCAAAAAACAAACTCTGGCACTTGCAATTTGCAAAAGATTGAACCTCACACTTGCTGCTAAAAAGTATAACTTGTCCCATGACAAGCTTGTTCCTTATTGTTTTTCCTAAAAACCAAGCAAATTACTTTAATTATCCAATAAGACGGATCCACCTAGCAGATTCTGCAAATACAAACTGTTTTGAGACCTAATTTTAAGTGAATTAGCTTTTTGAAAACCACAATTTCACAAAAGGGAGAATTAAACGTGCAAAAATAGTCACCTCTTCATTAGTTTCAGATTCTTGGATCCTGATCGGGGCCTTTTCTTTGAGGTGGAGACATGAATCGGAGTTGTTTTTTTTGTTGAGTGGGGGGGTATTTTGTTAATTTCAAATTGCAATTAACAGATGTTAGCCTCTTTTAACTGTGTTGCCATTTTTTCTCCGATTTTACAGATTCATAGCTATTTTTGCACCTTTAAAAAACATATGGTGATAGGCGCACTTTAGGTAAAAACTCATGGGTATTTTTGCATCTTAACCCTATAATGAATTATGCTAAGATTTATTATGGAATATATGATAAAACACATTTCATCAGAAGTATTTTCTGTTACCAAAAATGACTAATTTTTCTTAAGATATGGAAAACAAAACGAACACATTTTCCAAATATGTTTATTATAATCACAAAAGTTGGACTAATTGCGTACTGACAAACCAATTTATAAGTATTATAGCAAACCAATCAGCCAATCAATTTCTAAAACAACTATTCTGCACAAAGGGGATAACTATCACGAAATGGAGCAACCATTCAAAACTAACAAGATTCTGAACCCAGATGTTATAGTCTCACATATATATCCTCAGAAGATATATATGATGAATAAATATTTATTAAAATTCAAATTAGAATTCATAATTAAAATTATTATCAAATTAAAAATATTAAGTTATTATGATCATAATATTAAGGCAAACAAAGTATAAATATACGTATATGCATGTTTTAGGGCCAAAAATTAATGTGTGTGTGTGTATGCGGAATAATCAGATATATTCGTTTATAATATCTTGTATGTATCTAATCATTGTCATTGACCCTTGTTATATGCAATATTTTTCTTAGAAATTCTTCAATGTGGAAACTTCCTCACGCATTCTTCAGTCTTGCTTTTTCTCAAGTAAGTTTATAAAAATAGATGGGTAAAATTCAGTCTTTGAACCAGCACAAGTTCGCATTGACTCAGTCTTCTTTATATCGCTAATATGAATTTGAGTCTTTGCACCACCACACACGTCGGAGTAACTAGACACAGTCAGTCTCCTCAATATATAAACACACACATATTCTAAGTATGAATTCACCAATCATACTCAGTTTTTTCCAGTCTCCTATAAGCAGTACCAGCCACCCTCTTGTTCTCTCATCCCTATATAACTTTTCTTGCTCGAGCATTATATCCCCTTAGAAATCATGAGAAGATCACTGAGATATGGCATTGAGGTGCTTCTCATTTTATTTCTACTATTTTTTGAAGCTTCACAACTCTGTTTTTGTGGGAGTCTGACTGATCAGGAATGCAAAGAAGAAGAGAGGCAGGCTGTTTTGAAGTTCAGGGACAGCTTTGACAATTACTCAAGGAATGTCCTTGCTTGGGACGGCAAACAATGTTGCAAATGGAAAGGAGTCAAATGTGATGCCATCACTGGACACGTGGTCAAGATTGATCTCAGCCCAAAAAGCTATTCAATTATCTAATCATTTTGAAACGCTTACTGTCAAGTAAAGCATTGAGTCCATCCTTGCTAGAGTTGAAAAATTTGACCTACTTGGATTTAAGCTTCATTGATTTTCAACAGGGTCCTATCCCAGCATTCCTTGGGTCCATGAAACAATAAGGTACCTTAATCTTTCCTACTGTCGCTTTTATGGAAGGGTACCCCACCATCTAGGGAACCTCAGGAATCTGCAGATTCTTGATCTCAGCTATTCTGGGTTTTCTCTTGTGGATAAATTCACATGGGTCTCTCACCTTTCTTCTATGAAACACATTGACATGAGTGGATCTACCATCAAAAGTGAGATCAATTCAATGATGCAGGCCCAATAAGAATAATTTTGAGCTTATAGATTATAGGGCCCATTTGTATCTCAACCCAATAGGGTTTCTATACACAGAAGATATTTGTACACTAGATAGATGTCACTCATTTGTACATTCTAGGGTTCCTAACCCTGCTATAAATAATATTACAATAGGTGGTCATTGTGTGCCACTTTTACAGAAAATATTAATTAACCTCAATATTTTATCTTGGTATCAAAGCTTTTAAGCTGGCAACCATGACAAAAACACTTGATCTAAGAATCGTCATATGCTTTTCCCACAAAAAAGATATCTAAGGCACTTTCTCTTGCATCAGCAACCTCTTTATCAAAACCTTCAGCCAGCAGTAGATTTCCCAAGTGTGTTCTGTCAAGTTGGATGGAACCAATTATCTCATATGGCAGACCCATGTGCTACTCATTACCAAGTGTCACATGTTAGTTTTCTATGTGATTTGATGATAATTGACAAATGTAAACACAAGTTGAAGTTTGTCTTTGGTAAGTTGAAAGACTTACTGTCAAAGACAAACTCGAGTTTTGATTTGGAAACTCGAGTTTGGACGTGACAGAGAGTAGCTCAATCTTTATGAACTAAGCAAAACCCCAGTTTGCAAGACACAGAGAGCACTCCAAGTTTTTCACATAAAGACAAACTCGAGTTTAGGTTCACAAACTCGAGTTTGCACCATATAGAGAATCTTCAATATTTCCAAAGTAAACAAAACTCCAATTTTGATTTACAAACTCAAGTTTATCTGGCAGAAAGTCTGTCAAAGTTTTCTCTTATGAGGAAACTCGAGTTTGTGTTTTGTAAACTCGAGTTTTGGTCATACAGAGTCTACAATGTTTTTCTGAACTTTAGAAAACTCCAGTTTTGATATGCAAACTCTAGTTTCCACCTAGCCATGAGTTTTATAGGTTTCCAAAGTTTTGAGGAAACTCGAGTTTGTATTGGGAAACTCAAGTTTACACTTGACAGAGAACTCTCTTATTTTACCCACTTTGAGAAAACTACAGTTTGCTTAGAAAACTCCAGTTTTCACTAAACATAGATTTTCAAAGGTTTTCAAATTTAAAAGAAAACTCGAGTTTGTATTTGGAAACTCGAATTTACACCAGTGCGAAAGCTCGCTCATTTCAAAGAATTTGAAATTGAAAACTCAAGTTTACACTTGAAAACTCCAGCTTTGAGCTTTTGGACTTAAACATGTTTTTCACTATAAATGTCCAAAACTCGAGTTTGCCATTAGTAAACTTGAGTTTCACTCTGTGATTCAAAATGTGCTTTCAAACTTAAGACACGACATTCTTCTCTATAAGAAGGAAACTCGAGTTAGGATTTGGAAACTCGAGTTTGTATTCTGAGCACAGTTACAAACTCCAGTTTGGATAAACAAACTCGAGTTTATGTCGATGGTTTTGAAAATCAACTTGCTCGAATTTGTGAAATCTTCTCGTTTGATCTTAATACTTCTTATCATCACTCATTACTATTCTTAACTATGTTTATTCGGTTTGTTAGTGAGTTTCGGATGATTTAGAAGATATTAAATGAAGATTTGAACAAAAGCAAAAAGTGACGTCGGCAACACATTAAATGCAATGTCCGTAAAACTTGCATCCTTTTGGACAATCATTCTACACACGTGTTGCAAAGGGATTAATGTTTCCTTTCCACATCCAAGTCAGGCTTCTTCCAACGGATTAATATTCAAGAAGTCAACCATAAACTTTTGTGCAACTGGATTAAGCAAAGAGTAGAGAGAGAAGAAGACCAAAGCTTAACCTAATCCTTCCTTAATGTTGGCAACGGTCACATTAAAGATTACAACGGTCATTTAATGCTCTCTTTGTATAAATAGAGCTGCATTCAATTCTTCTCAACAACTAATCTGCAGAAAACAAAAATCATTCAAGTTTCCAACTACTCTGAGTTTTCTTGTGTAAAGTATCTTTTGATACATTTGTACTTCAATGATTATATTTATCTACTCTTAGAGAGAGTTCATTTATTGAAATCCATTTATTGTAAGTATCTCAAGTCGGGGACTTGGAGATTGGGATATTGATTGCAACTTGTAAGGGGAGTAAGTTCTAGTGAGAGAATTACTCTAGAGTTACGAGTGTGTAATCAATTGAGATAGTGAAATCTCATAGTGTCTGCATGACGGACGTAGGTCAAGAGGTTAGACCGAACCAGTATAAATTCCTGGTGTCTTGCTTTCCTTTCTCATAATCTACTTATCTATGTTTTTAGTGAACAAAGACAGAGCAGTTTGAAAAGAATTTTAAAATCCTCAATTCACCCCCCTCTTGGTGATTAAGCTCCACTTTCATCACAAACTTGAAGGTTTTCTCACTTGATCAAAACCTTGTCCACCTCAGTTCATTGTTGAAGGAGGTAAGACCATACTCAACCCAAGTTTTGAAGACTAGATGGCTACAGATCAACATGTTTTTGGCTGGATCTTGAACACCATGATACTAGAGGTGTCTTCTCAAATGACAAATGTCTCCACAACTGCTGGACTTTGGGCAACAACAAAGGAAGTTGCTGGTGCTTAAACAAAATCTTGAATTCTCATACTTAAATTAGATTTTCAGCATACAAGAAAGGACTCTATAAGAATGAAGGAGTACCTGGCCAAGATGAAAGGTTTTTCAAAACAACTCACTATTGCTGGTTGTTCCATTTTACTGCCAGATCTGTTCATTTTGCAAATTCTTGCAGGTCTTGATACTTAATACAACCCAGTAGTTGTGCAATTGAGCAAGGACATTGATGAACTCAATTGGATTGGTTTTCAATCCTCTCTTTTAACCTATGAAAACAAAATGGATCAATTAAATCATTTTCTAAACTCTTTCAAATAATTATGTCAACTATATCAAAACAGAACGTCCACCTTCTCGAAACTGGAGTGAAAATCACTCTTTCCATGTCAATAAGGGAAAAGGCAGAAGAAATTACAGCAGAAGAGGTGGAGGCAATTACTATAATAGTAGTTTTGAGGAGAACAAACCAAAATGTCAACTATGTTATAAATTTGGTCATGAAGTTGAACATTGCTTTTAAAGGTATGATAAGTCATTTGTCAAACTTGGTAAGAAGAAATACAACCTAATTGCTGCTTCTAGCTCAAACAATGTTAATTTTGCTTACTATGGTATCTGAGGAATGTCAAGGGGATAAGCTCCCCACGCACTCTACTGTTTCTCCATGAATTACCTCCTTTTGGAATATAAGGGGTGCTGGGGCTAAATCTTCCCCTCTTATGCGTGGATTGGTTCAGTCCTTTGGGGTCGACTTTGTTGCCCTGTTTGAAACTAGGTGTAGTGGTCCCAAAGCTCATCGTATTGCAACCTTGATGGGGTTCTCGAATGTCAGAATAGTTGATGCGGATGGGTTTAAAGGTGGTATATGGTGTCTTTGGTCTGATAAATTTAGACACGTGGAGGTGTTGGGGGTTACAACCCAGTACGTACATATTCGTTTTACAAGAAATCTACTACATGTTTGGGAAATGACTTTTGTGTATGGAAGTCTTAATATCGTTCTGCGACGGGCGCTGTGGCGCGACCTATGGCAGTTAAGCTTATCAGTGCAGGCTCCATGGTGTATAGGTGGTGACTTTAATGCAACCCTTGCTAATGATGAGCGCTGCTCGTGGAGATCCACCCAAGGCTCAGATAGAGAGTTCTGTAGTTTTGTGGAGGATGCTACTCTCAATGACCTGGGCTTCGTAGGACCACCTTTCACATGGAAACGAACTGGGGTGGAAAGCAGGCTCGATCACGTCTTGGGGTCGAATACTTGGCTAGAGACCTTTCCTAATTCAGCAGTGAAGCACCTTAACTGGTACAAAAGTGATCATCGACCTCTTCTTTTACAGCTAGAAGGTTTTGTGTTGAGGCACCGTGTGCAACGGCCATTTCGGTTCCTTGCAGCATGGGTGTTAGACGAGCGTTTTTCCCCTTTTGTATCTGGTAGCTGGAGGAATGATCTTTCTTGGTCAGAAAATGTTGAGCAATTCACTACAGCTTGCGGAGAATGGAATGGGCAGGTGTTTGGTCATACGAACGCAAGAAAGAGACAGCTTCTGGGAAGACTAAATGGGATTACGAGAACTGAGGCTCAATTCGGTTTAACCATGGAATTAGAGGAGCTTCAAAGATCGCTTTGGAAGCAGTTGGAGGAGGTTTTTCTACAAGAATCACTGATATGGGCTCAAAAAGCAAGAAGTGAATGGGTGGTAGATGGGGATAGGAATACTTGGTATTTTCACTCGCGTGCAAATGGGAGGAGGAAGAGGAATTTCATTGCTGCCTTGAAAGGAAGTGACGATGCATGGGTTTATGATTGTGATCAGATTAAGGAGATGACGGTCACCTATTTCTCGATGGTGTTTTTGGAGGAACAAGCCAGGCGACCTTCCTTGGGATGTACCGTTTCCTTTCCAGCTATTGAATCAACAGAGATTAGCAGTCTGGGAAGAGGTATCACTAACACGGAGATTAAGCATGCGTTATTTAGTATGGGTGCTTTGAAGGCGCCTGGACCCGATGGTTTGAATGCTCTATTCTATCAAAGTCAATGGCAGGTTGTGGAGAGATTTGTGTGTGAGTTTATCAAATCTATTTGGTGCTCCCCTTCCAAAATTCAGACAATAAATAATACTCTGATTGTGCTCATTCCTAAAAAGGATCACCCGGAAGTGGTGATGGACTTTCGACCGATCAGTCTGTGCAATGTGGTTTATAAGATTATTACTAAAGTAATTGCAAACCGAGTTAAGGCGGTACTTCCTAAAGTTATAAGTCCCCATCAGAGCAGTTTTGTTCCTGGCAGGCACAGTTCTGACAACATTATTGTTGCTCAGGAAGTTATTCATTCAATGCGACAGCTTCGGGGGAAACGGGGGTTTATGGCCATTAAAATTGACCTAGAAAAGGCTTATGATCGAGTGAACTGGTTGTTTCTCCGGGATTGTCTTGCAGACCTGCATCTGCCTAGTACCCTGATTGATATCATTTTTTTCTTGTATCTCTACTCCCTGTATGCAGCTTTTATGGCATAGTGAGCGAGCAGGGTCATTTACCCCTTCTAGAGGCGTCCGGCAGGGGGAACTTTCTCCGTACCTCTTTGTGATATGCATGGAACGTCTGGCTCATCTAATTCAGGAATGTATTGCAGGAGGCGATTGGAGACCTATTAAGCTATGTAAGGGTGGCCCTCCCATCTCTCACTTGTTTTTCGCTGATGATGTTGTCTTATTTGTTGAAGCATATGTGAACCAAGCGGCCGTGGTTAGAAATTGTCTTGACAATTTTTGCATGGCATCGGGTTTGAAAGTGAACACGGATAAAACCCGAGTATTTTTCTCTAGAAATGTGAATGACATTAGAAGGACTGAGCTTTGTAGTATGCTGGGATTCCAAGTAACCCCGACCTTGGAAAGTATCTGGGTGTACCCCTCCATCATAAGCGGGTAACAAAGGGTACCTATAAAGGAATTGTTGATAAGGTACGGAACAGGCTGTCTGGCTGGAAGGTGAATGCACTGTCCTTAGCAGGTAGATCCACACTTGTTTCTTCTGTCACCTCTGCCATTCCGGGATATACCATGTAGACTGTGTATTTACCTAAAGGAACATGTGAAGAAATTGAGAAGCGGAATAGAAGGTTCCTTTGGGGTTCGACTCCGAAAAAAGGAAGACACACTTGGTGGCTTGGCATACCGTATGTGAACCGAAGAAAAATGGAGGGCTTGGTTTGAAACACCTTCACCGTCAAAACCAAGCTTACATGATGAAGTTGGGATGGAACCTGATTAATAAGAGGGATTATCTATGGGTGAAGATAGTGAGAAGTAAGTATAAGTGTGGGGATGACTTAATACCAAAGATTGATCCAAAGAGACGGGGATCAAACGCTTGGTCGGGAGTCAAGAAGGTTTGGGAGGCAGTGTCTGCAAGTATGGTTGTGAACACATCTTCAGGGGTTGCTCATTGGAAACATGAACGAAATGGGGGATTCAGTGTTAAATCAGCGTACCAAACGTTATCTGACCCCCCAGTCGAGGTGGATCGGACTTGGCAACATGTATGGAAGATGAAGTCACGCCACGGTGTAAAACGTTTATGTGGCTTGCTCTCCACAGCAAACTTCTTACCAACGAGGAACGAGTCCAAAGAGGGATAGGGGAGGACGGCAGATGCTCTTGGTGTGGGGCTGAGTCAGAAAGTCTAGCCCACGTGCTGAGGGATTGTCTTGACACAAGAAAGCTATGGATGGAGGTGGTGGATCCAATACGTTTGCATAGCTTCTTCCAGTTGGAGGTTCAACCATGGCTTAAAAATAATATCCATAGGGTTCATGATCGAGGGAAGGGGTGTTCGGGAGAGTTTTTCTCCACGACTTGTTGGCTGATTTGGCAACGACGGAATGCCAGAATCTTCGACAATACCTCTGTTAGCAACAAGTCAATTATCTTTCGAGCTAATTCTATTATCTCTACTGGGTCGAATGCTAGAAGGCTGTTGAAGGGAGTTAATCTTAATGGCCATCATGTCCAACCGAGTTCTGCATTATGGGAACCACCGAGTCTAGGTTGGATTAAGCTGAATGTGGATGGAGCTTGCGGATACAACAATGTCGCGACGTGTGGAGGTGTGCTTCGGGATGATGGCGGCTCACTCAAGCGAGGTTTCATGTTTAAAGCCGAGGCAGCAGCTGATAGCCTTCTTGCTAAACTGTGGGCTGTTCTCTTTGGCCTCAAGATGTGTTGGGATTCTGGTGAGCGCAGAGTATACCTGGAATCCGACGCACGGAGGTTGTGTCGATGATCAATAGTGTTGTTCAGATGAGTCACCCAGACTAAGCGGTGATCAGAGAGATTAAGAGTATGGTGGATAGAGATTGGGAGGTGCTGGTGCGTTGGATTCCCCGAGAAGCCAACAAAGCAGCAGATTATGTGGCCAAGCAAGCTTTTGATATTTGGCCTGGTATACACCGGTTTCACGACACTTTCGGTGGGTTGGATGAGGTCCTGAATAATGATAAGAGGCATGTAGGTTCTAGAAGTGGCTTTGGTTGAGGGATTCCCCTCCTCTCTTTGTATCAAAAAAAAAATATATCCCTATCGAAATTTGCACCGTTGATCTCTATCACCATGATGTGCTAATTTTTTTTATTATTATAATAGAATTTTAGGAAAGGGGTTGAGCTCGCCCACAATCCAAGCGTTGGGCTCCAAGCGCCCTACTTGGATTGTGGGTGAGCTCAACCCCTTTCCTAAAATTCTATTATCAAAAAATAAAAAAATAAATTAGCACATCATAGTGATAGAGATCAACAGTGCAATAGAATCCCTATCGAAAAATAAAAGTTCTTTCTCTCTTCCTCTTGAAATTCATAAACAATGGCAGAGATCAACGTCTCTCTTTTCAAAGGAAATGAAGACACAGAAGCGATGATAAATTTTGATAAGAGAGATCAACGAGCATCAATGTTTCGTGCTCATGGGAACTCCCACGCTGACTCAATTCACCACAAATAGGCAAGGAAGACAGATCTCGAAATTTCTCCTTCTGCATTCATCCTTATTGCTCAAATCTGCATGTATATAGCGGCGATTAAGGAGGGTACGGAGGCACGGATGGAGCCGAGAGCTGTGGCTTCACTGAATGATGTCAAGGGTGGGCTTCTTCATCTCTATGGTTGTGAGTGGGGTGAGGGAATGAAGGATTAGGGAAGAAGGAACACTTTGTTTTCAAAAAGAGTGAATGAGGGAGAGGGAGAGAGAGAGAGAGAGAGATGATGCCACCTCATAATGTGCTCGGTGATGCGAATAATGAGATGGCATGTCATATTGGATATTTGATTGATTTAACAGTTAAAGTTAACAATAGAGAACGGTGTGGCAACATTGCTACATTTTATAAATTTGTAAGGCAACATTGCTCCTAAATTTTTTTTGAAATACCCATGGTTCTTTAGTGAAAACTTTTAGAGCAAAAAAAAAAGTAACCCTATAAATTTATCAGCTTATATATATGAGTTTTGATCTTTAGGTTCTTGATTTTTCTTGAGTTTTCAATTTCTTTGACCGTTTGGTGCGCAATCTTAAAGGGGTTGGCTACGATCCACTCATCTCCTCATCTCAGCTGTTGGATTGAAATCTTAACTGTTTAGATTTATTATTTTATAAAATTATTATTTTTTATATTTTTTTAATAATTTAATATTTTTTTAATATAAAAATAATATTTTTATAAAATATTAAATCTAAACCGTTCAGATTTCAATCCAACGACTGAGATAAGGAAGAGGATGGGAAGAGAAGTGAACCGTAGTCAAATTCATCTTAAAGTGTAGGTTGCAAAGCAAAGTTTAATCCTTGGGATTGTAGTGGCTGCAACTATCTTGATCTTGTTGAATTGCAAGATAGTGGAAAATCTCAAGACTGCTCTTTTAAGACTAGACATAAGTCAAATGGTTGGGCTGAACCAAGATAACTTATTATGTCTTACTATTTCATTTATCTTATTTCAGCTTTCAAGTTATCATCCACATTATTGCTTCTGCAATTTAGTGCTCCACTCATTTCTAGTATGCAAAATTTTTATTCGGAACCCAATTCAACCTCCATCTTGGGGTCAACATGTTCCAACATCTTTAACATGTGACCAAGTCTTAACTTGTTCATAAGTAGGTTCTAGTTTGCTTGTGATGAGAAGGTCAAACCTCACCCATAAGAAGGTCCAACCTTACCCGGGAATAGGTCCTAACTTTAGTTGTGTGTATGACATATCTTCCCTATAAGCTAGTCCATTATACTAATATGAGTCCTAGCTTGGTCTTAACTTGCAAGTAAACAAATACTAGGTCATGAGCAAAGTAGACATTGCCAAAGCTTGCATGTTAGAAAGTCTAGTGTTGCCCTGAGTGAAAGAAATGACAATACACCCAAAGAAAGGTTAATTAGATATTAACAAAATTTTCAGATCTTTTAAAACTTTTAAACAGAGTGTAAAAGTATAAAAATTAATTCAACTTCTAAAACTTGTATATAAGAATACTTGATAAATTTTCACAAGACCAGTGAGTACATTTAAGCATCAATCACTTAGATGATATAAATGATACTCCCTCCGCTCCTAATTATAAAAACGTTTTTGTAGTGTAAATTGCACTACAAAAGTGTTCATATAATTAGGACCGTTAGTACAAATTTTGGCTCATGAAAAATGATTTCCGATTAAGATGACGTGTAACTACTTCCAACATTTTCACACTGTTAAACCTTTTTGAAACAAGTCTCGAGCATTATATTTATAGCCCATTGAAAAATATAGCTGTTAGAGACCCCCAAAAAAAAGTCATTTATAACCATTGGAACAATTATCACACAATTAACATTTACATTATGGTACACAGTAACTAATGAACTACCATTAATACCTCTTCTATTCAATTTATGCACATTAATGTTCTCTTTTCCCTTTTGGGCTTTCCTACAAACCTTTCCAATTCTGGCAGAAAGAGGGGAGGGGGAGGGCTCAGAGAAATCCGCCCTTGTGGGTCCCACTTCTCTCCCCTCTTGCTTTTTCATACCAAATCATCCCTTTGTAATCTCAATCAAACATATTTAGAATGGCAATATGAAGGGAGAATTTGCAGTCAAATGATATGATCAAGAATGACATGCGACTACTGCACCAATGCTAATCCAATGAGAACTCCTCTAGCCATATAAGCACTTCATTCCTCTTCCATGACATAAACCACAAAATAAATGAAGCTATTGTCAGTAAGATGACAAGTACCAAAAATGACAAACCAATTATTATCATGAGATATGAAATTAAAGCATAAAGGAGTTTCAAGCTGAGGATGATTTGTACTTTTGCAGAAGACTTCCTACTGTGATATCAAACTCAAATTTGGATGGGCGGGAAGGACACATCACAGCCAGTTCTAGGGTACAAAATGAGTTATCATCAAACTTGGACAATATTATATTGTCCTACAGTTACCCTGAGCTTAATCTATATGTTCCCAATTCCAAGATTCTATCCAAAACACAGATAATTGTTTAGGCTGTGAATGTAGTTATAATAAGTTAAAAAGTAGAGAAAGCACCAAAATAGAATTAAAATAAAGGCAGCAGTTAAACAACCACTAACATACTTAACAAGAATTCATAGCATACCATTATGAAGTTTGGTGTTCGACCAGGATCATTGTAGCGTGCTAGCAAACAACCCATCTCAGGTTTAAGACCATCTCTGATGATATTAGAGCGAAGTAGTTTTTCCTTCTCATAAACAAGCTCCTCTGTAGGTTTTCCACTAAACTTTTCTACAGCCGCAATGCCTCCTTCGACTTTTCTCAAGTTGATTGCTTCTTCATTGGGATTTGGTAAACTGGTCAAAGATGAATATTAAGTTCAAGTTTTCAAATTGCAAAAATAATTTAACTATTAAAAAAACGCTGCAGTTTTTCTCCGAAGACTTCATGCTTTCTCTTAAGTGAGTTATATTTATATAAAACTCTTGAATTTTTATAGTTCATCAGACCTCAGGGGAAATACCTATTTATTTCTTTGTCCAATGGAAGAACTATTTGGACTGAGACTTTGGATAATTCAGCATCCATGGCTTGAGTGAAGACCGGAGTAGTCATAGGTATCTTCTCTGCTGTCGAATTTTTTCCAAATATATATCTAAAATAGAGAGATTGATCAATGCTTGGAATTCATTTTATAAGAACAAGTATGCAGCTGTATTTGAAATATCAAAACTAACCCAGCAACATTATTAAAGCCAGCAGACCCGGATAGCTTGTCTCCATTTGTTTCTACCACTATGAATGGGGCATAATTTCTGACCTATTATACAAAAGAGAAGGAAAAAAACAAATGAATTTTAAGCACGGAACAATTATAAGGGGAAAAAAACTATCAATAAATGCATAAAAAAAAACTTTTATGATTACTCAGCTACAATTGTTCAGTTATGAATGGTGAATCTATAAAGATTTAAGATTTTGTAGGATGATATGTAGTGTAGGCAAAAAAAATGTAGGATGATATGTAGTGTCTGGTACAGGGTTGCAAAGTGGCTATATTAGAAGCATTTGATATTTTTGTGCATAGAAGTAAACATGATCAATAAGATATTCTTAGGGACTTAGCATACTAGTAGATATATGCAGATGAATAATCTAAAGAGAAAAAATAATTATGTCCATTAAAAACTAATAGACCTCATAATTTGCTGTCCTTTTCAATATTTGATATTCAGGTGATTCCAAGTCTGGAGTCTTATAGATCCGCAACTGCAGCATGCCCAAATTTAATGGTTAGAATAGATTTTAATAAGATTTTATGAGAAAATGAGTAAACAAGTCATGTAACAGAGTGACATAGGAGGTACCTGCTTAAATACATCCCATAAACCTTCCAAAGAAAAATAATCATTTTTCTCTATTGAATCCCAAAAGTCCTTGAAAATTGGGAGAGAACAATAAAATTAATTCCTAAAATGAACTGGCAAGTATTAAGAATCCAACAGCTAATTTCTTTACTTCTTGAAACCTACCACATGGCTACAGAACTTGCCAGTTTCTGGGTTAATTCCCATTACAGATGTTCCTGTAAACACCAATTCTGGTTTCCATGGAAGAAGCATGAATGTCATAACCATAGTCCATCTTGTGGTTATCTTGTATGGTCCTGTCTATATAAATCCAATCAATTCAAGATAAGGTTACAGTTAAAAGAACTGTTTGAAGGAAAATTTAGCAATTTGAAAATGGTTAAAATAAGGAATAACTCTATTTTTGAATATATACTATCTTTTATCTTAAATTATTTCATCGTTACTAGTATATACTAACATTTGTAAGTGAAAATTGCCCATTTAAATCTTTCGCCTTCGAAGATGTGTCGCTATGAAAAAAGTTGAAGTGAAAGCATGAGGGAAACAGAAATTCACTAAACTGTTCATCATTTTCACATAGCTGAATGGAAGTGAACCGTAGGAGCTTTGAATTACGGACTTTTGAGCCACCAACTGATATAAGGTTAAAAGAAAAGGGGTAACCTATAATTTACACTATCAGAAATGAGGATACTGAAGCAGACCTGTATACAAGTAAACTATATAATTTTAACATTGCCCGGTGGTGCTTAAGTTTAAAAAAAGGGATAAACTATAATCTACGATATTAGAAATGAGGATAGGGAAGCAGACCTGTTTGACCCAATGCAACTGAAATTGAGGTCTAAAGATTGTCTTCAAGAGGGCAATGTTGAATAGGTAGCCACTCAAACTATCGTGCTTGGTAATGGGATCACGGAAGATAACGCGTTCATCGTAAGCCGTCTTATCGATGCCCTGATCATCGAAGAGATGAGGAAGATCATCATAGAGAAACCCTACGAGCTGATCAACATCAACGGTTGATTTGGAGGACTCTGTTCAACTAAACTCAGTTGAATAGCCCATTTGTGGGACTTGTTAGCCTCGACAGCCAAGTTTATGCACTTAGACGTTTTGAGGGAGTGTGGGCGGAAGGTCACGGTGGCGTTCGGTGGCCGGGAACCGACGCAAAAGGCTGGAAGAGCACGAGAAAGATGGTGGCGGAGTGGGAATGTGGCCATAGTGTCGTGGGATTAGAGCCACATTCACACTGCTTGAAATGTGCTTGTGGACTTGGGTTCATCGTTGCTCTGAGCGTCAATCTTGTCCACAAAATAATGATTGGCGGAGCTTGGAGGGACTAGTTTGGGATTTGGGGTGTTTAAATGGCATAACGGCGTGGTTTTTGGCGCATAACCCACATCTTGTCCTTTATTTTTTTAATAAATATTTTAGGATAAGTAGTAAAAAAATACTACCTCCGGTCCTAATTATAAGACATAGTTTACTTTGTTTTGAGAGATTAAGGAATAAATAAATAGTTAATCATTTTATATGTTGTATATCTTTAGATCATATATTAGTTTATTAGTCAAACTAATTACTTTGAATAAAAAATAAAAATAAAAATACTCTAAAAGTAATTTAATTAAATTTCCTTAATTTCTCCAAAAAAGTCAACTATGCCTTATAATTAGGACCTCGGGAAGTAATTGAATATTGAATGATCTTTGAATTTTTTTCATAATTTTAAAAAATTATTTTAAGATATTGAAAAAACATTTTATGTACTAACTACTACTAAAAATATAATTTAGGATTTTTCCAAAATCCTAAAATAATTTTTAAGATAATGAATTATTTCTTTAGTACCACTTAGTATCCTTTTAATACCCATCATACCCTAAAATATTTTTTTTAAGATCCTAAAATAATTTTTCAATATGATGAAAAATTTTATCTAGTACAATTCAAGATCTTAAATTATTTTTTACTACCTAACAAAGTTACTTTTTTCAAAAAAATCTTTTAAAAAGGGATTAGGGGTGTGTTTTGTGCCAAAAAGGACACCCTTTGAAACATAGTACGGCAACGGACCTTTATCCGCAAAGATGTAAGCCAAATCCGTTTCAATGTTGATGAGTACCGATTTTGACGAGCCCCGTTAATTAGTTGCCGCTTTTTAAAAACATAAAAAGAAAAATATATTTTTAATCATTTAAATATTGGAAGATATCTATTTTTTTAATCTTTTAATTTTAAAATTTGTGTTTTTAATCATTTTAAACTAAGGTCATTAACTTCATTAATAAAAAATGATATGTCGGTAAAATGAAAATGCTGATTGTTAGTTCTCTATATATGTTTTGATGATGATTAACCATTGCAAATAATGTATGCATTATAATCTAGGCAAATTGATTCCAACTCAGTCAAAAAAGTGATTTTTAGCGGAAAACTTTTTGCTGTCAGATTGACTCGAGCCAATGGTTAGCAGACTCGAGTCTATCTCTTTACATATATTATGAAATTGCCATTTTTAACTCGAGCCACCAAATACTTGCCTCGAGTTTGGGTCTAGACTCGAGCCAGAACATTATCTGACTCGAGCCAATTGACTTTGAACTTAAAAGATTTCAAAATCTCGTTTCTCTTGCCTCGAGCCAGTGTGTGTTGACTCTAGCCAGAATCTTAACCGTTATATTAAAAATCAAGATTGACTCGAGCCTGTTTTCCTACCTCGAGTCTAGAGATTGACTCAAGCCTAGTTATTTTGCCTCGAGTTAAATCTCTTCTATATTTTTTAATGATTATTTGAATTTAACTCTAGCCATGTTTTTCTGTGACTCGAGCCTAAGCCTAGACTCGAGTCAATGTTTTATCTGCCTCGAGTCAAACTGTATTTTCAAATCTTCTCTATGTCTTGAACGTTGGATAGACTCGAGCCTATGGTAATTTTGACTCGAGCCAATTATGTCTATGTTTTTGAAAATGCTTAACGACACTCTGAGAATCTCTAAGTATGTTTTTGGATTGTTCATATCATCTATCAGTATTGTTCTTAACTGCATTTAATCAGTTTGCTAATGAGTTACAGATAATTATAATGCGGATTAACTATGGTTTTTTAATAAAGCAATCCGACGTGTCAGAGCATTTAATGCGTTTACCTATTCGAGACACTCAACCAACAGACTTGCCTCTGAGCTACCAAAGACGCTTTGGGACAAGATTGTTTCATTCCTTTTGCTGGGTTCTCCAACGGTCATAAATCGCAGAAACAAAAGAATTAAAGAATATTATGACGACGATTATACAGACCTTCCGCACTTCAACTCTAACGGACATTTAGAAGAGTCACAACAGATATTTCATCAAGCTTCTCAACGGTCATAAATGTCAATAACTATAAATACCCGAAGCTTTGAATTATCCACCTACCGAAACGTTGTGCAATCAATTCAACTCAACTACTTCTTACTGTTTCATTATCTAAGCTAATATCTTCGGATATTTTCATTGTACTTCAGTGTTCATTATTTATCTACTTAGTGAGGAGTTAGACACTATTTGATTATCTTAATTGTTTAAATCTTAAGGTTGTAGAACCTTAAGTGTGGGTATACAATTACAATTTGTAATGGGGAGTGAGTCCTAATGAGAGGATCATCCGAGTACAGTGTGTAATTGTATTTTGAAAGATAGTGGAAATCTCATAGTATTTCTGGGGACTGGACGTAGGTCAAAGAGTTGGACCGAACCAATATAATCTCTTGTGTTTATTTCTCTTCCCTTCTCTCTGTCACTTTTTTATATTCTTGAGTTGTAGCAAAAGATTTTTTTTTTTACAATCACCTATTCACCCCCTCCTCTAGGTGATATTCTATCCTCACTGATAACTCAGCAAATTCAAAATATTGACATTTTAATTCTTTAATATAATTATTTTTTATATTTTAAAATTAAAATCAATCTTTGTAAAAACAAAATGGGAAATACTACATGCCTATTCCCATCCACGCTCTGCTCCTGTCGACCCACTCTGCTCCTCCTTGATCCTTCCATTTCTTCTTCACCTTCGACCGAGGAGGCAGTGACGCCAGCTCCTTTAGTCAACTGCAAGATCTGAACGAAGAGGCCTTTGATTAAGGAGGAAGTGACCCGGAAACTTCAATGAGACGCAAAATCTGAAAGCAATTATTAGGTTTGGTGCTTTCTCTCCGAACACCAGCTCCAAGGAGGAAGACTCGGCGTTCATCGGCAAGAAGCACAAAGTCGTGAGGCATTACAAGGTATCGATAAATATCTTATTCTAACTCAGATGGCTTGTAATATTCCTTATCTTGTTCATTGGGATGAGTTTTTTTTTCATATACCCAGCAGGGATGAGTTGGTGTTGTTCAACATTGGCATATGCTTCTCTAGTCCATACTGGTGAGAGCTTGCGACATACTCACGATTTAAAAAAAAAAAAAAAAGCTTTGACAAGATGAGAAATTGGCTTTTTTTAGATCGGATTTAGGTCTCATCTTACATCGACTCGTTTAAAATGTTTGTACCGGAACTACAACAAATTCTAAAAGTTATTTTTTCATAGCAGTTGTTGTGTTAAAAAGTTGTAATTTATAATAAAATATTTTCACTCTTTAGACCAGGTAATTTCATACCCGATCTAAGCAGTGGGCTTTTTAATAAAAAAAAGTGTATGTTTTATTTTATTTCACATAAATCCTGTTGGATATTATTATATCTAAAAGTTATATTATATGTCTAAAGCTGGGTGTGGAGGTCTCTTACAAGACTGCAAAGGAATCTGGGTATGTGGTTTCACTAAAGAACTGGAGGTCCACTCTGTTAATTCTGCAGAGGAGTTGGGCTATTCTTGAGGGGATGAAAATGGCTTGGGATTTAGGCCATAGGAGGATCATCGTTGAGTCAGATTCTTTGGATCTGATCAATAGGATTTCTTATGGAAATTATTGCTGCGGGAGTTTGCTGGTTTTTCAGATCCAACAACTAATGAAAAGAGAGTGGCAGGTGGTATTTGGCCATATCTTCCATCCTACTACTGGTCGATGAAGACGACAATCGCTGTTGTACCGCCAATCACTCTGCCGAAAGGAAAGAGGATTGCTGCTTGTGGCGCCAATCGCTTAACGCCCCCTTAGCGACCCGTGCCAGATTCATCGAATTCCTCCCTCCTCCTTTGTTTCGCTGAAAGCACTTCCTATAGCGAACCAGGCAAGGAACATTTCGATGGATTTTACTTTATTCATATATTGTATTCTTCGACTAATAGTGTCGATGCTGCGATTGTTAATTCAATTTCCATGGATGGGTGGAAATATTTGTAGACAAGGAAAATAATTTGATGATGGCATGAATTTCGATCCAATTAAAAGGCGAGGGGGATTCCTTTCACAGTACATCACGTGTTTTCTTTTCATTTAAAATATATTACCACAAAAAATCCAGCTTGGAAAAATCTATTTGAGGAGGAGCCGGCGCTAGCTAAATTTCTATTGTGGTTCATTAACTAGTTTGCGGCGACCTGTTGCGCACTTATGTGGATAAATTGGTTCAGTAAACAAAGGATGAATAAATTTGTGCGTGGTCTGTCATTGCCTAAGTATTTATGTGTTGCTTATCATATACTTCACTGGAAATCATGATTCGTGATACTTCCCTTTTTCTCATTTTGGTTCATTTGCAGGATGGGTAGGTGCTTGTGTTTGCTCACACCACATTATCATTGTGCTTTTTCCTTGTTATTCTTGACTGTAACATCTACTTCCTTTCACTGTTAATGTTATTTATGCTTTGAGTATAAAACATTGTCTTTCTTTTTCTTTTTTGTTGAATCCAGGATCCTATACTAATTACCAATTGTGCTTATTCTGTTTGATTATAGTTCAAGTTTTCTCGGCTAAGTGGTAAGGTACATAGGTGCTCCTCATTTATGTTGTCTTGAAAATAAGTTTATGTTTATATTTTAATTTGTACTTTGTAATAGCTTCATGCAAAAGGAAACTACTTGTATCGACTTCTCTTGATACCCAAAGATGAATGAGGAGCATGTCATGAACTTTATGTTATATTTGACTCTTTTGGCTTCCCCCCCTTCTTACTCTCCTGCATGCAGGCACTTTGTCCCCAATCTAACCATTGGTATTCTAATATAATTGCTGCTATGCTGATCTATGTTTTCTACAGTGGATATTTTACCTCTTGTTAAGATTCCCCATCTTTTAATAATTTGCTTTGAACTAATGCAGGGCATACCTTGATTGCCACCCAATGGTCACAAATCCCCTTGATTATGTTGAACCTTTGAGAAAGGGCCGGCGCTTCAGTTTTTACATTTCATATTGAGACATCTAAAGGTTGCTACTCCTTGTACCTTGTTTTCTTGGCTTCTTGTTTACCATTGGCCACATTTATTAAGTTATTTTCTTCTCTCTGCATGCTTAAAAGCTTGTATTGTGGATGGATATAATCTGAGAGAATAAAATCGGGGGCATGATGCCTAGTGTAGCATTAAGGCCTGGGACACCAATTGAAGAGATTTATCCTTTGGTATGATTTCCTTCTTTTTTTGTTCTCATTTGATCATATGATTATATTGCTGGATTTCATGCTTACAATGATAAGTATGATTTGAGAGTGTCCTGGCCCTTGTTTGAATGATGGGTAGCCTTAGAGATAGTGGCTTTTTTTATACAACTGGCACAGTAAAATTGCCTGCAATTCTGATTGACAATAAAATTGCTTGCAGGTTACTTCTATATGTTGCTGGAGTCATGAAAATTGATTGACTTTGTTTGATAACAGATTATACAAATAATGAGCAATCTTAACCAAAAATACGCCAACTCAAACTACATCATTTGAGAAGACATGAGAAGCCATAAGAACAAAATAAAGACTTCATGCACAAAACGAGTGCGCTTGACCAAAATAGAGCCGACCAAAGAAGTACAAAATGAGCACCGTTGAGCAAAATAGAGAGCAGCCCAAAGGTGGAATGGAGGCTTCATGTAGGAGAATCATAGTCAATCATTGAATCTGTATTTGTAATACAATGCAATTTTGTAGTGTTAGTGAATATATATTGTTAGTCGTGAATTTGTCTACTATTGTAAGATGAGACAATGTTATGTAAACAATTTCAAATTTCAATATAAGAGTAAATTGTTTTTTTCCATTATCATTATTCTTTATGCTTACCAACATTATATTTTTGGCTGAAATCTAGTGCTTCAAGCGATGTAAAGTCGCGATCAAGTGGCCTTTTGTAATAAAAAATGAAATAAAATAAATCTCTCAATATATTTAACAAACTAGTTGAGGATGCTATTTAACATCATATGACATACCATCAATAAATTCGTAAGAGTCATCGACTTGATTGAGAGCTATCCAACATCATATTATTATGTTGCACTGGAGTTGGAGTTGGTGCCTCGGTTTTTGAAGTTGATTATCTTTGTCCCTAAAACATGTTTACAAAGAAACATTAAATATGTAATAAGCATTAAGCGTCTCCCGAAAAAATTATTGATCAAGTATACACCGTAAAGCTTTATGAGGCTTTTTAGAAGCTTTTGTTATTCCTTTTCTTGGTGGTTTTAAGACAACTCTTTATTCGTTTACTTATCTTTCTACCATATCTCTTTTTGAAGCCAACAACTTTCCCGCCACCATTATCGCCATCATGATTCCCACACCATTCTCATTACCTTTACCATCATCTAATAGGTATTTAATATGAAGCTGGGTCACCTTTTTACTTAGTTCCAAGACAGCTTCATGAACAAGCGAGAATGCCTCTGAACTTTCTGATGCATCATTAACTAATTTAACAAGTAAAGGGCATAATTGTCTATACCGATTTGATCTTTGAAGTTTAGGATCAACTTCAATCTGTTTCCCCTTGATATCGTACACTACTCCCACACCGGTGCTTCTCTTGTCCACCTTTTTACTATATATTTCGACTGGAGTAATTTGACATCACGTTCATTCAATACTCTCAATGCATGACAACATAATGCCAACTCGCGTTCAAACTTCTTGCAACTACAAGTTATTGTCTCATTTGAAGGATCAAATGTCAAACTATGCTCTCGCTTACTTCCATCCATGGTGATCACATAATCAAACATAGTAACACTATCCTCCACATCCATAATGATATTTCTTTCTTTCCTCTCTTTTATACGTGTAGCATCACGTAGATCAAATTGTTGTTGGAACAAGTTAAAAATAGGTCGAGTATATACATCAGAAAGCTGACGAAGCATACTTGAACTCTGTAATATCAACCTTGGCAACTTGTCAAGCGCCTCAAAATCACTTTTCAATTCTTTATAACGCTTATCCTCTAGAACTTGTTCAAATTGTTGGATGAATCGATTGATATCCAATTTAGCATTGGTGCAACTTTTGACAGATGCATTGACACTTTCGCTGATTTGTGTGCTTCTCATGCCAAGTGTCTTTGAGTTCTTCATATAACATACTGCCCATTTCTCTTTTATTTGGTACATGGACATCAACCATGAGTTTTTTGTCATATCTTGTTGTGATAATAATGTTTGCCAAGCTTCTTCAAACTCGTCTTCATCCCAACAATGATACATGCAATGGTTGAAATCATTAACCATTAAGCTTGGAAGGTGCTTCATTGCATTTTTTGAAATATGCCAGGTACACAAGGCATGCTTAACCTCTGGCATCACTTCTAGTAATGCACGTGACATAGCAGCATCTTGGTCAGTGAACATAGTTAGTGGCCTTGCATTTTTGTGTGCACACAGAAAAGTTTCAAAGAGCCATTTGAAACTCTCAATAGTCTCATCATATAACAATGCCACTCCAAATATTACCTCCTTTGTAATGGTTAAAACCGGGAGAATATTGCAAGAGGTCTATGGTCACGATTTGTGCAATAAGTTGTATCAAGTGAAATTACTTCACCAAAGCAAGCATAGTCGACCAACATGCGTGCATCAGCCCAAAATATATTTGTCACTTGCTCCTCCGAATCCATTTGGTGAGCATGAAAAAATGATGGATTTTCTGCTAATTGACGCTCAAAATACCCAAATATACATCCTGCTTCTCCATATTTCATGGCTCGTTGCCTTCTTGAATTAAGATAATTCTTCACATCACCTCTCGTATATCCCAAATTGGTTCGACCTCTTGCATATTGACTTTGCAAATTGAATGCTGCTTTTTGACTAATCCCAGCCCTTTCAGAATTTTCTAACTCATATTGTTGAGCTGGTGTTAATCCTCGGAACGATGCAAACAGATGAACAGCTTCAGGAGGTTGAAGAGGATGATTATGATCCAGGAAAACTTCATTTATTTTGTACTTTCCATTTACTTCTTTAACTTTCATTCTTGCTTTGCAATTTGTTCTTGTCTCCTCTCTAGGCTTCCTTGTTTTCACATTATGAATGTCTGGTTTCTTCACCCCTTCTTTGCGACAAACATATAGATAAGAGGAATATTTTGACTTGTCTTTTTTGCTCTTGTTAAAGCTCTGTTTTCGAACACCAAAACCAATTCTTTTTCCATATGCCATCCAAAATTCCCATGATTCTTCTATATTGTTAAATTCAACATCAAGTGTAGGAGTTAAATTTATGTCCATCTGCAAAATTGAAAAATAGGTACCCAATGTTAATATAAACTCAACGAAAAATATAATTTTTTTTTATCAGAACAGAATGTATTAATTAATAATGCAGGGCAATTTTTTCAATTGTTCCTTTTTCAATACAGAATGAATATTAATGGGACCACAGGAAGCTCTCAAAGAAAAACAAAAAAGATACCGTTAAACAATTAGTTGACAGATCCGAACTGGCAACCAAGTTCAACACAACACGCCTATTAATGCACAATCAACTTGAGGAAGAAGCAGATTATATAATATCAAGGTGGGAAAACAGTCCGGTGTTGGAGCGATGTTGGCGCGATGTTCAAACACTTGATGTAACTATATCAAATTATCAATGGTAGATTCCCAGAGAGAGATGCTAGCGAGAACATGGAAGACGTTTTCCCACCTCCTCGGTTTTTCCCGCGCAACTTGAGGCAGAACAAAGGGATGATGGCGCGAACACTCAAGGCGGACCAAAGCCGGGTCCTATTTTCGGAGAAGCCACGCGTCATTAATAGGGTGGTTGATGTTTTGGCTAAACTGGGAATTAATAGTACTTCTATTCTAGAGGAATGTCCTTTGCATCTTAGGACATGGGTAGATCAGGAATGGGATTAATTTCCCCTGTTAGTTAATTTCATGTGTTTTGTAATTTCTAGCTCTTAGCCATTCTTTTATATATATATATATAGGGTTAAGTAGAAATTTTGCCCCAAAAGTACACCTCGGAGCAATTTTGCCCTAAAAGTTTTTTTTGATCAATTTTGCCCTGAAAGTATGAAAAGGTAGCAATGTTGCCCTCCCCTAGCGATAGACACTGATGGCGTTAGCGCACACTCAAGTGTGACTTCTCACACTTGAGTGTGTACGGATTTTTTTTTAAAAAAAAAAATTACACACACGAGAGAGTGTGCCAAAAGTGCACACTCTCTCTATAATTTTTTTTTTAAAAAAAAAAAAAATCCGTACACACTCGAATTCGAGTGTGTTCTAACCCCATTAGGTATTATCGTTAAGGGAGGGCAACATTGCTACCTTTTCATACTTTCGGGGCAAAATTGAACCCCAAAAAACTTCTAGGGTAAAATTGCTCCTATGGGTGTACTTTCGGGGCAAAATTGCTACTTAACCCCCATATATATATATATATATATATATATATAAAGCCCTAAAAATACAAATGCAACTGATATAAAAAAATAATTATAATTAATAACCATAAATCTAACCCTATATTATGAGATAATTATTAAAGCTTAATTCCAACATTTGTTTTTTCAAAGTTTACTTTTTGGCTTGCATTTTCCCCACTTCTCAAGGAGTTATATTACTCAAGTGTTGGATTCAATAGACACAATTTTAGGCCTGACATCTACATGATGTTGACGCATAATCCATATTGTGAGCATCCCAAAGTTGAATGCTACTACCCATAGATTGGTTGCTAGGTTCCCATACTTATGCGCATTTTGACTCTTTTGGATCTCAAATATGAGACATGCTTCTGCACTACCCGAGTCTCAGGTGATAAAGGAGAATATTCTTATTTAATGAAGCTGAGTATAACAAAATTATTATATAAGTATGAGAACTGGATTTTATATGTGTAAATATGATCTTGTGAGGAGGTCTTAGTTGAGAAAGAAACCAAACTAAAGGATAATAATAAGGACATAACTGACTAGGTAAAAATACTAGTGGCCAGGTGAGGATTAATAACTCTAAATTGGTTGATGAAAAACATTTGACGGATGACTATCACTTGAAAGGATAAATTTGTTGGATTGGGTGGCAATCCAATTCAACAAATTCCTCCTTTCAAGTATTGATCACATGACCTACATTTTTCATTATCTAACTTAAACGTCTTAATCATCAACCCTTCACTAATAACTCCACCTAATCGGGTAGGTCCTTCTTATTAGCTTTTACTTTGATTTCCATCACAACGAAGACCTCATCACATGACCAAATTCAACCATACAAAATAGGATTTTCAAATTTGTATATCTACCATGTTAAATTCAGCTTCATTAAATAAGATACTCCACCTTTACCGCCTAAAAATGAGGTAGACCGAGAGCCATATTCTATCTAAACTCTCAAAAAAGCAAAAATGCTTAAGGATAGTAAACTTAGCTCTCAATCCAAGGGTTACAACAATTGACTATAAGGATGGCCTGCAATACAAACCAAGCATCAACAACACCCACACATCTGGGTTAAAATTACAATCGATACTCCCATCCAACGCTCAAAAATGATCTAAGCCTTTTCAAGGAGAGGGCATTCAAACAAACAAACAAAAACTTAAAAAGAATAGAGACATGACAAGCAAGATTCAATCAACATACATGTACACAAAACCCAACCATAACAAATTACTTGAACAAAAGTTTTCATACACTAACTATAACAACTACAAAGAATATACATCCAACAAAAAAAATGTAAACTTTAATGTATCATGCAAAGAACATAAAAGAAGGCAACAAGTACAAAAAAAATATATCATATTTATACCAGTGAAAGGAAGACTTTTTTTTGGTTTTCGAAGTCCTATAAGAACTATCACACCCTTCCAATAATATGTCACACTTCAGAGCATTATAGTGCAGTGCAATGGCAAAATGGTTTGGGTGTAGTATACTAATAATATATTAGAAATCTTGGTTATAAATTTTAAATATAATTACATAAATTTTCTACAAATATCACTTAAACAATCTAGAACTGGTCCGACACTTCCATTTGCTGACATCCACTGCTTTGTCCTGGGAGCCTCGTCCAACATGCTGTACAATTCGCAGGTAGTAACAGGGGCTAGAATCCCGAAGGATCCCAGAGTAACAGGTTAATCTAATGCACAATATATAAACAATGTATGTCAATCTACCACAATAATGAAAATAAACAATATGGCATTTAGTACATATCACATACAGTCACATAATGCACACAGCAAGTCCTGGAACACGCAGTCACATAATGCATACATCGTTGACTGCAGAGCACACAACAAGTTCAGGATTCACAACGCTGGGAAAAATAACAACTGTAATTGGGCCTTGAACCCAAAACTACTGAATGCAATAAACGCATGTCTCAAACACGAATTCACAATCATGGTAAAAACAGGCATACAAGGAAATACAGAGTGTCTGATATTAGAGTTACTACTTGACAGATTTTACATTGACAATCACTTTCCAAACTCTTTTAAAATCTCCCGGCAACAACACTTCCTATAATTATAAATAATATTCATCATTTGTGCAAATTCTCCATAAGCCAAATAATACTTGAATTACTTATCATTTGGCCCAACTTAAGGCTAAAAGACCTTTATTAATTGCAAGGACACAAATTAATTAACTTTGCCCTTTAGGGCTAGTTTGGTTTGAGGGAGGGGGAGGGAGAGATCTTTTACCCCCTTTTTACCAAAAGTCCATGGAAACTTTTTAATATTCCTAAAATATACTCTCAACAAAAAAGAATATTGCCTTCATTAATGGCAATTTAGTCAATTCCCTACTTTCCACTCCCTTCTCTCCCACTCCTCCCCTCAAACCAAACACACCCTTAGGACTTCCATTTTCGGATTTTTCTCAAAACTGTCCATAATTTTTAACAACTTTGAAAATTCATAATTAATTGTATAAGAATCCAATTGAAGTGATTCCAAAGGCTATGTGACCCTTGATAAGTATAGTTTGGTGCCAAAATAACCTAGATGATCAGTTACACGCATATTGGTTTGGTTTCACTTAAACTTACTAATGTCCAGATTTACTTTTCAGATTTAAATGTCATTTTCAAAAATTCATATCTCTTCGTATACAATTCCAAAAATTACAAATTACCCATCAAATTAAAACTCTATGTATCTTATTTAAATTTGAAAAATATCGAAGCCATTGGACATCATTTATTCATTCAAAAACTATCCACAAGTTCACTGCCACGCAAGAACCACAAAAACAGTTGTAGAGTTTTTTGTCAATCTTATGATTTTATGTTCTATTTGGCCTTCTAATTCCACTTTTAGGTCTAATACACTTTTAAATCCATATTATAAGTCTTTGAGTAGAATCTCCTCTCAAGTTACAACTTTCAAATATACAAGGAAACATGAGAAAATTAACCCAAAATCAATAACACAGACAAGTGCAAGAGGCTATATAAATCACTTACTTAGCTTGGGTTTGCACTTGTTGAAGGTTTTCCTCCTCCTTAACCCTTCCTAGCTTTCGGCCTCACTTAGAAAAATACCATTCACATTGGCTTTTCAATATATGAAACTTACATAACAATTGAAGAAGAGAAATGAGAACCAAATCATAATAACTCACCTTGGTTCCTTGTTGTTCCCTTTCTTCTTCCTTCCTTCCTTCTAGTTTCGGCCAAGCTCTAGACTTGGTGTTCTCTTGAGACCTTGAACGAAATTTACCATGACAAGAGGAATAGGAAGTGTCTTTATAATTGATGAAGAATTACCTAATACATGCTCATCCTAAAATCTCTAAGCTCAAAATTCAAGATATTACAAGAACGGCTTCCATGTATCTGCAACCTCAAATTGTGTTCATTTGATCCACTGTTTTCAATTACAATATTAAGTTACATATTAGATTAGATTATTTAATACTCTTCACATGTGTACAAAAATATAAGTGATAGCTACAAAAAACCAATCAACTTGCGCTCTTCACATGTCTTTTCAGAGCTCTTCATACTCCTTTAAGTAATAAAAAAAATTGTAATCAGCAAATTCAATACAAATCCACTATAAAACAGATAAAAATGATGATGAATGATGATGATGAGAATGGTACAATTTCATTAAGCATGAACATATCAATTGGATGCTTCTAAAGATATGACAAAACATGATAACATGTTATATGATATCGATGTCGTGATATATCATGAAAAACACTATCATATATTCATGTTTATTGAAATTGTATGATTCTCATAATGAAAAGTTCATAATGATATGTCACGAGCATCTATGTTTAATGAAATTGTATGATTTTCATAGTGATAACGTGTGGAAGGAAGACTCTTTTTTTTTCCCCACTTGCCCTTCTCTCTCAATTTAGGTTCCGCCAACCTACCCAACACCTACTATTTAAAACAATAGAAACTTTAAGGGAATATTTGTAAAACAGAGAAGGTGAATTGAATGTTAGAAAATTATGACCAAATTAAAAATATAACTTTAATGGTTTAAGTGCCACTCATCTTATAACGCTCCCAAGCCAATCCTCAAAGATATTTGCTACTTTGGTCAATACTTTTAGTACTTGATATTGTTAAATATGATTAGTTTTGATGATGTCTTATATAGATGTCATTCTTAAGAGCAAAAAGCTTGCATACTACATTTATATGTTACTTTGACTAATTCGATATTTAATGTAGATGTGAAGTTTACTAATGAAGAACAATCAATAAAGGAGATCAAGGAGGAGGAACTTGCTGAATATGATGGGAATATCAACATTCAAGTTCTTGTGATACTGGAAGTCTCTTTGATCAAGTGGAAGTTGAAATAGCTTAATCCGGAGTTAAAGTAAGCTATTTGAAGCATCAGCATGAATAGTATCGTATACGTGAATAGTATACCGTATACATGAATAGTGCCATACAGTACGAACAGTGCCATACGAATCAGTATGCGTATTTTGCTCTTGGAATGAGTTGCCTCGAGGTACTCCACTAATTGCCTCAAGTCATTCCCGTTCATTTCTCCAAATTCACTCAGAATGGCAAAATCGTAATTATGTTGAAGTTCAGTTTTAATGGCAAAATCGTAATTTCGATGAACTTCTTATTCTGCCTCCAGTCTCCACGCATGACTCGACATTACTCGCATATGAAAATATCATTACTCGAGTAAGCCATGCGAGTAAGCTACCGTTCATCATACTCTTTGTTTGTCTCTCGTTCTACGTTTTTCATGGGCGAAGTTCGGTGTTTTGATGATATCTTCCAAACCGTAGAGAGATCGGATTGAGGTGAAACCAGTGGCATATGAAACTAGACTCCCAATGCGTCATTTTGACATAAAATTCAAGTCCAAAGGAGTTCATATGAAGGAGCTATGAATTTTTGAAGATGACAGTGAAATCAACGTCACACAAAGAGACCAAGCTTTGGTAATTTGAGTGTATCTCACAAACGAAAAATCTAAATGAGCTGAAACCAGTGCCATTTGAAACTAGACTCAAATACCTTTTCAAAAACATCAAGTTCATGAAAAAAAAGATCAATTGAAGGAGATATGATGTTTTGAAGTTGATAGTCTCGTATGCGGATGTTGCAAAAACGCTCGATTAAGAAGAACCTCCATTCATTTGATGATAACGGACAAAATACAATGAGTTTGGAGCTGATTCTTCTTGCATTGGAAAGAAGACTTAAAGAGCTTTCTGAGGATGGGTAATTTGGAATTAATCATTCTCTTTTAAGAAACCATCTGAAAATTACTTTCATCCTTTACTCAAGTAAGACTTCTTATCTTCGCAAGTAATGTCATTTTACTTGTTTTCAAAGAACCGTTTCAATATTACTTTCGAAGCTTACTCAAGTAACAAATATATGCTTCGCAAGTAATTTCGTTTTACACCACCGAGACTTCTACTTCTTGGTTATTTTCGATATTACTCAAGTAACAAATGTTGTTACTCAAGTAATATCTTTCCAAAGAGATTTTATTTGAAGCTATTCGATATTACTTTCGGACCTTACTCAAGTAATATTTTCTCGGTTCCGCAAGTAATTCGGAAAAGCCTCGGAGGATTCTATTCCTTAAAGAAATAAGATATTACTCAACCGAAAAGCAAGATTTGTGTCGAAGCATTTATTGCGCTGAAAAAGCGAGAACACGCAAATGGGATTGAAGCGTGTAGCGTTGAAGACATTCCAACTTTGTTATTCGACTCACCTTCTACACAAGTAGGTGAACGCATTTAATGAAGACACGGATGTTTAAATGATCTCAACGGATATATACGAAGATTCAATGAAGCTGAGTAGGAAGAGAAACTACAAGCACTTGACGAAACAAGCAAAACGACAAAACATTTAAATTCGCCAACGACTATCTCTCTTTATACGAGATGAACACCACGCGACATTTAATGAAGTTAAATGGCGGACAAAAGAGAGAGGAAGCACGTATGCCCCAAAGAGCCATTCTCAACGGACCGAAATTCAAAATTGTTACTATTCACAACGGCCAAAACGCAAATGTACGAATGCTTCCAACAATTGTCTATAAATAGAGAAAGAGCGAAGGAAGAAGAGCAGAAACACGAGACACGAGCTTACATCTTCAATATGTCAATACTCCGATATTCACTTACTCTCTTCTTAATGCTTACATAGTTTACCGTAGAGAGTGAGATGATAGATTATGTACTTCAGTGATTATTATTAATCTACTCGTGAGAGAGTCTAAACACATATTTGATTATCTCGCTTAGTGATCAAATCTCAAGGTTGTGGAACCTTTGAGTATGGGTGTACAATTACAACTTGTAAGGGGGAGTGAGTCCTAGGGAGAAAGGATCATCCCGAGTACGTAGTCGGTAATTGTATTCTCGTAAGAGGATATCTCCGAAAGAGATTGTAAAGGCCGCACAAGTGCCCGACTAAACTTGTGAGGTTGTAAAGGCTTTTCTCTTGTGCCGGTTAAACAAGGAGATAGTGGATTGAAAATCTCAAGTGGAGCTTGGGACCGGACGTAGGTCATCGTGGATTGGACCGAACCAGGATAAATCACGGTTGCATATTCTCTTCCCTAAACTCTTATATTTCCAAAGTATATATGTTTGAATGATCGACTATTGCTTTATAAATTATTATTGTCATTTAAACTACCTTCAGTAAGTTGCGAAAAGATTTTCAAAGTTCCTAAAATTTTATCAGACACCCAATTCACCCCCCCTCTTGGGTGATAGCCAGGTCTAACAGATATATTGTTGTTGGGTCCTTTAGTGTATGTGACTTTATTTTCTCGACTATGCCACCTTGTCTAACGGAGTTTGTATTCTAAACTCTTGTTAATTGCATATATGTATGTGTGTGTGTATATCACTAGTACCAAAAAAAAGCTTTTAGACCGCCACATTTAGACCAGATATAGAGGATCAAGTCTAAAAAGTATGACTAGTGACAGTTTCATAAACATAAAGAAGTTTTTAGACCGGTTCCTTTAACATGAGATCTAAAAGATATTATTTAGACTGGTTTCCCAAACAACTTGTCTAAAAAGATTAACAAAATGTTGATTATTTTTAAGATTAGTTGTCTTGTTTAACTAGTATAAAAGATGATACTTTTAAGATCGGTTGTTAACAATAACCCATCTAAAAGATGAGGAATAAAAAAAAATACATTTATTACTTTTGCAACAAATTGTTAAGAATAACTGATCTAAAAGGTGAATTTTTAAGACTTTATTTTGATCATAACCGGTCTAAAAGATTTTCATTTGAACCTCTTCGTCGCACCGGAAATTGAATTGAATTTCGTGACACTTTCTTCATCCCTTCTAGACATCGTCCCTTTTTCTCACCCCCTCAAACACGCTAGATCTTGCAATTCTCTTCTTCAACATTATGATTTCTGGATTTGTCCCTGTCAGCCGCCGGTAAGTCGTTTGTTACATTTTTTTCCTCCAACTCAGATTTTCCATTTTTTGGTTGATTTTGCTGTATTGTCTCTTCTTGCATTTAATATGCTAGATTTTGCTTTCCCAAAATGGTTAGTCACTCTTCTGTTAGTTATTTTTCTTGCCCGGTCACTCAAAAGACATGTAAGAACGAGTTCAAGTTATGGAAAATTGAATTAGAGAAGAAAAGGAGAAATGTTGAGATTGAAGAAAATGGTAATAGTGAAAATAGCAAATTGAAGCTTCCATGGTTGAAATTAAGGGTTTTGCTTCTGATTTGGCTTTCTTTCTTCTCTATCTATTTTCTTCGACGCAATAACAACGGACAGGTGAGGTATCTTTTCCTCTTCAACTCTCATATCGCTGAAGTCGCAATGTAGCTCAAAGTCTCGGATGCTTGCCACTGTTGCCCTCAACCTCACCGTGAGCCCACGATGGCGTGACCTTTAGTAGCTGGGATATGGAGTTATAGACTCGCCACTCTCGGCCTCTCGCCCTCAACCTCGCTGCTAGCCCGCAACCTCTCGTTGCCGTGATTTGGACTCGCCACTCTCGTCCTCTCGTTGTGAACCTCGCCACTCTCATACGCTTGCCAAGCTTAGCTCTCATCGCCCGCAACCTCTCCCTCTCGTCGCCGACTAGTCAACTTCGTGCTTCTTCTTCTCAAATATGTTCGACGGCGTTTACAATCTCACCATCTCATCACAAATCACGTCTTTTAGGAGAAGCATGATGGAGATACTTTTAAGACCGGTTGTGTACAAAACCGATCTTAAAAGTGAAACTTTTAAGACCAATTATTTTACACAACCGATCTTAAAAATGAAACTTTTAAGGCCGGTTATTTTACACAACCAATCTTAAAAGTCTAGCTTTTTAGATCTAATATCTTAAAAGACCCGATCTAAAAAGTGATTTTTAAGAATCAGTCTTAAAAGTAATAGACTTTTAAAACCGGCTGTATCGACACCATTCCAGAACCGGTCTAAAAGGCAATTTTTGTAGAAGAGTGTGTGTTCTTATATATATATATATATATATTGTCATTTTATCTAAGAAAAAAGTAAACAGAGATAGAGTAAGAAAGATATCATTAGAAGTTGTGCAAGACAAGAATAAGATGAACACAATGATTTATCTTGGTTCCGTCCTCTACTAACCTACGTTTAGTTCTCAGACACCCTTAAGATTTTCAATCCATTATATCATTGTTTAAACAAGCACAAAAAGGGGGGGGGGGACTTTGCAACTCCACAAATTTAGCCAGACACTTGTGAAGCCTTTCAAATTCACACCTAACTTATCCGTCTATTCAACAACAACAATAACCTCACACCAAGGTAAGCACTTCCCTTTACACGCGTGATGCAACCACTCTTGATGATAAAATATTACAGTCAATGATCTTCCTTCTCAAAAATATATTACGATAATCACTTAAACACAATCAAATCATATCTCTCTCTCTCTATAAAGTAAATGATGTGATCATTGAAGTACAGAGAGTATGTGAATAAGGGATTAAATGTCAGCATTTTGGCATTGTGAGCTCTTGCTCTCTCGTCTTCTTCTATTCATACATGATGTTGGATATATGTCTGTTAGGCACAATTTCCTTCTTGTTGAGCTTTCCTTCCTCGTTATAATATGACAGTTAGAGTTAGTCATTGAAAGCTTCTGACAAAAAGCAATTTTCATAAGATTATAACCATTGGAGCTTTGATCCATTGCTTCATGCATACAAACTCGTTTTCCTTGGAAGAAGTAAGTTAATAAAATTTTATAATAAAGTTTCAAAGGATTTGAATGAAGATATATGCATTTAAGATCAATTCAAAGTTAAAGTCTATATGATATATATGATGATAATTCTGTGACTATATGACTAAAATAATCCATATGACCCGGAGCATTTTTTACCTCAAACTCTTATTCTAATGTTCAAGGTGTAAAAAATATATTTCATCTTTTGTTACGTCCCGGATAAGGAAAATGACTCAGGCATTTTTGACTCGGAACACTTATTCCCATACTTGAGTTGTAAAAGATATATTTCTCATTATATTATGACTCGAATAAGGTAAATGATCACTTGGGGTATTTTTGACTTGGAACACTTATTCTCATATTCAAGGCGTCAGACATAAGATGCAATGTGAACTGGGATAAAGAGAGTTGATTTCAAGATGAATTTTGGATGGACATAGTTCACTAAATTTAGCTACACATTTGACAAAGGACCTGTCAATGGAAATCTCGCTCCCTGAATTTATTTTCCAATGCAGTAAGAACCACTTCAAAATTCCTTACTCGTATTTTGAAAGATATTAATGAAAAAGTGAACATAGGCCCGTGACAGCTCGTGAAATCCAAACACAAACTTTTTAGACACATATCTCTTTCATATGCAAACATTTGAAACTGAAATAGGGGTCCATAAACCGGGTTTTGTGTTTAGTTTCACACAAAAAAGTTCAGAGTTTGTGGTTTGTGAGATATTGCGAAAATATCAAATACATGTCAAAGCTGTATGAAAATAGAGCGTAATAGAGAATTTTGAATTGTAAATGTGACTCTGAGTTAAAGTAAGAGTGACTTACCTTAAAGTGATAAAAACACAATTGAAGATTAATTTAAAGGGTTCAATTCAAGCTATAATGATATGTCTTCCACATATGAAACTCTAACTTCCAATCATCATTTTTTTTTTCTTTTCTTGACATAACTACACAAGATATTCATATTACCCATATTAATTAGTCAAAGCATGAAATAAATATGCGATGTAAACTTTTTGCTCTAATATTTTAACATAATAACAAATAATCATATAGGTTATCAAAACTAACAAATACATAATAAATTCTCACACACATAAAACATATTTTTGAAAATTTTAAAATGATTTATAATTATAATTAATATTTATATTGTATGATTTTTTATTTTAAAATTATTTTAACAAAAATAATTTATTTTAGATATTAAAAATTGTATAACAACCATTGGTAATAAAATTTATGGTAGTTTAAATAATCATGAATATGATTTTTAAAAAGTCATATTTGATATATTTTGAATTTTTAAGATATTAAAAGGGTATCATAATTATATTATTAATATAAATTTTTATATGTTATTATATTTTCAAAATAATATGTTAAATAAATGATCTCACACTTAGACATTTTTGAAAATTTTAAAATGATTTATAATTATAATTAATATTTATATTGTATGATTTTTTATTTTAAAATTATTTTAACAAAAATAATTTATTTTAGATATTAAAAATTTAAAAAGAAACAATATAAACAATATCTTTTTTATAAGTTTTACCCCTCCAATCAAAGTTGTCAAACTCATGAGTTTAACTAGACCCTCCTTCCCCTGTTTTCCAGTTTTCGGCAGAGAACCGACGCCTGACGCACGTGGGCCCCGCTGCTGTGTCCTCTCTTCTTCAACTTGTTGAGCTCTGTTCCTCTCTTTGCAACCCAGTTCCGATCTTCGACGGTGATAGTGAGTTTAGAGAGAGATGGTAGTGTGTGTGGTGAAAGAATGAAGGTAGACGAAGGAAGGACGATGGTGGTGAATGGAGAAGGTGAATTTTTCGAAGGACGGACGGACGGACGATATTGAGTTCAGAAACACACGTGGATTTTTTTTTTAATTTCTTCTTTTTTCCTTCACCTCCAACTAGGATAAAAATTCGCTCAGTCAGCATCCTTGTAAGCGTTTTTAGTCAAACTAACAGTCAACATAACAGAAATGTGATTTTTGTCCCTTTTTTATAACCAGCGTATCACATTTACTTGAGGACGCACTTATGATAAAAACGCGTGTGTATTTTCTGTACATGGATGTAAGCTCCTATTGTGAGTTGAATCGTAAACTCGTAAAAATTTACTTTTATAATATTTATAAGAAAATAATGAAAATTAAATAAATGGTGACAAATTGATTTAAACATTTAAATGTATATAATTGAAATTAAATTCACAAACATTCACAATTTTTCATACCCAATAAGAAAATGTTCTATGAAATTCAAATATAAAGTCACTATGCATAATCAAATAGAAAATGTTAAGACGAGTTCAAGAGCGATTTAAAACAATTGTTAAGTTAAAAA
This sequence comes from Acacia melanoxylon, assembly GCA_019022615.1. Lineage (NCBI taxonomy): Eukaryota > Viridiplantae > Streptophyta > Magnoliopsida > Fabales > Fabaceae > Acacia > Acacia melanoxylon. The sequence goes on along the minus strand of JAFJYJ010000030.1, from coordinate 4,817,626 downwards.
CGTAAATTCGGTATGTGAACTCGCAAGTTAAATCAAATTTACAGCTAGCACAAATTTAAGGGTAAGTTAACATGATATTATAAAAAATGGTAAATTCAAAGAACCAACTCGTGAGTTTAATAAATGAGCTTCACCCCGGGTAGGGATGTCCAAGGACCGGGCTAGATCGAGTTGGAGATCAACCCGTGGTCTAGCCCGATATAACCTCGGGCTGGAAAAATCAGCTCGAGGTCTGGTTCGGTCTAGTACCAGCCCGAGCTCGGGCTGGACCGACCGGATCGGCACTAGACTTCCCGGACCCGGTCAAAGCGATCCGGGTTTTTTTTCGCATTTTTTTTTCCAGTTTTTTTTCCTTCTTGAGATGCAATATTTTAGCTTTGATTTCACCTGACTTCCCAAAGTAATAAAAAGTGACATAGTGAAAAGTGATTCCTATAAATTAAAAAGTACATTAGGATGTCTAGACTCCAGTAAATGGCTCAATGTAATGGTGATTTACCCAAAAAAAAAAACCTCGGGTCGACCGACCCCGATCCGGGGATCTAAGCCCCTAGACCAAGTCTAGTCCAACCCGACCGTTTGTCCGGTCCGGCCAAATTATCTTGGGCCAATTTTTTCTTACCCTAGATTGGGTTGGGTCGAACCGGACCAACCGGATCTCGAGATTTTTTAGACAACCCTAACCCCGGGTTTTAAATATTGATCAATGAAAAGAAATATTGTCTCATATATTGATTGATTTTATGTAAATTAAATGAAAAGGAAATCAAACATATTTGTCATAACATTTTAAGGTTCAAAGAACTTAATTATGATATTCATAAATTATTCTAATTCAAGTAATTAAATGTAGGAACATTCATTTGTACTAATTTATTGACTTTTAGAAATGCATATCATAATGTTAATAAAGATACAATATAATATATTTATGAGTATTTATTGTCTACATCATTTTTAAGTCTTGCAGACAAGGGCTTTTCCCAAAGTAGCAAACGTCTTCCACACACAAGTTTTATTAGTACTATTTTACTACATGGAGTAATCATATAATGTATTCTATTAACAATCAAATTTTTTACTACAAAAAAAATTCAATTTTTCAGATAAATCATCTTGAACACGTATAAATAAAAATAAATGATAAGATTTTTTCCACTAATTCTTCTCTCTAATTTTTTTATTGCCTTAATTGTTAGTTTTATAATAAATAAAATAATATAGTAATATATATTCAGAAGAAAATCACACTTTGCTGTTGAGCTTATGTGGAATATTAGATTATCTATGGACTTTATAGCATAAAGGGTTTTTGCCTTCTTACATATCCTGAAACTTGAATTTGTGTTCTCATCATTTTATCTATAAGGGGGTGAATTTGTGTTCTCATCATTTTATCTATAAGGGGGTAACGTTGCTTACCACATCAACTAGCAAATTATTGGTATTCACACCTTAATTTAAACGGTTCAAATTTATAAACTGTTAGGGTCATTTTGAATTAGCATTGAAAAAGTACGTTTACGTAAATTGAAACAAAACTCCTCTTACAAATATACTTCTTATATCGCAAATCCCATTGGAAAAACAGCTCCTACCGCTGATCCCAACAAGCACTTAATCTTTAATTCTTTTTAATTATAAATTTATTTTTTAAGAAGTGAAAATTATAAAATTATCTTTATTTAAGATTTGGTATCGATTAAAAATTTATTTATGATATATAGTAGATTTAAATATTTCCCCTCTCAAAATTAATCTAGACATCCAAATAAACAGTCCGTACTCATTTTTAATCTTACAAAATTGAAATAAAAAAAATAATATTGAGGAGCATAAACTGTGTCCGCGTCGGAACATGCTCTTACTGGTGTTAGGATTAGCTTATCTGTAAGACTGTAACTCAGGTTTAAAAAGAAACATATGTGGGGTCCACCTAACAATCAACCTCGATCTTCTTGCAATAAATTGCTTAGTCTCACGTACTCCAAATCTATACATTTGTGATCCGCCCAAATCCATGGCGACGTTTCACTCCTCCTCCACCGATTGCCACTAGAGATTTTCCTTTAAATCTGCAGGAGGCCATACCAATTCTTCTTCTATCATATCTCTGTTGTTCCTAGTGCCGACCTGACGACCCTAGCCTTCTCTTGGGGGTCCTTCTTTCATTCAAACTATTTTCTTTCATGAGCAAAATCCGAAAATTTCTTGAATACCCAGAAGCGAGGTTTCACCATAATGTCGTTTAGATTGACCCATTTCAATTAATGTCTGCACCATTCCCCTTGGTTGTGTTTCAAATTTTCCCCAATATGTTAGATTAGTCGGTGACTTTGGTGTAGGAGATTGAAGATGTCTTCGATTCGATTTGATGCCTCCAAGTCGTACTACACCACAAGCAGTCTTGTGGTTGGGTATGCTCTCTGTTCTAGCTTGCTAGCGATCATTAACAAGTATGCCATCACAGTGTTCAATTACCCTGGCCTTTTAACTGCATTACAGTACCTCGCTTCGGTTCTCGGAGTTTGGGTTTTTGGGAAGTTGGGTCTTTTACACCATGACCCTTTCACTTTGGAGATGGCCATGAAGTTCTTGCCTGCTGCTGTGATTTTCTTTCTAGCAATCTTTACCAATACCAATCTCCTCCGGCATGCCAACGTGGATACTTTCATAGTGTTTAGATCTCTGACCCCTCTCCTTGTTGCGGTGGCTGACACTACTTTCAGGAAGCAACCATGCCCGTCGAAGCTCACATTCGTGTCATTGTTGATCATTCTTAGTGGAGCTGTTGGGTATGTAGCCACTGATTCTGCCTTTAGTGCGACAGCATATTCATGGGCATTTGCTTATTTGGTGACAATCACTATTGAGATGGTTTATATCAAACATATGGTCATGAATCTTGGGTTGAACACATGGGGTTTTGTGCTGTACAATAATCTCTTGTCTCTTATGATGTCTCCCATATTTTGGATTCTGACGGGTGAGAACTTTCAAGTGTTTGCTTCTTTGAGATCAGACTCGGGGAATTTGTTTGACTTAGTCTCATTTTCTGTTGTATCATTGTCCTGTGTATTCGGTTTGCTCATCAGTTTCTTCGGCTTTGCGGCTCGGAAAGCTGTTTCTGCAACAGCATTTACTGTAACTGGGGTGGTTAACAAGTTTCTGACTGTGGCCATCAATGTGGTTATTTGGGATAAGCATGCTAGCCCTTTAGGTCTAGTTTGTTTGCTTTTTACAATTGTAGGGGGAATTCTTTATCAACAATCAGTCACTGGACCTAGTACTGCTCCAACACAACGTGACACACTGGTTTCTAAGCAATCAGATATTGAACATGATGATGCCAATAATTTGGAGGATGGGAGTGAAGGAAAAGACAAATCTGGTCAACATGCTTCTATATGATAATTTTATAATATTTGTAGCCTCAATGCATTTCTATGCTATGCATTTGTTGTCTTTTCTCTAGCAATAACAATGTTTGAGATCCTTTGGGAAATATGAGTTATCATGTGTGATATGAAATTGCCGTCTATTATTCTTGATTAAAGTTGCCTACTATTTTATGGTTTGTTTCACATATTTCTGTTTGCTCAGTGATCTTTATAAGGCCTGACATCAGTAGATAAAGAACTACTAGATCCATTATTATATATCTGTTTTGATTTTTTTCTCTTAAGCCTCTCTAGCTGGGGAATGCGATTTAGGAGCATTGTCATTTGATCACTATTAACTGTCAGCTTAGCATCATTTCTCGTGCCCACTACCCATCGTAAATGATCTCAAGATTTCTCAAAATCATGTTAGTTCCATGTTTTAATTTGGTGGCTATCTCACAAGATATTCCATTTTGTCACTGAATTTACTGTAACCTTTTCAATTGTTGCGCTTCTATGGCTTGTGATATTGCAACACAAGCCATTGTTAAGCAAAACAACAGAACGTCCCCTGCTTTGTGGAAACAAAATTGATTTCTTTAGGGTCAATAGACGATCTCTTTTCCTCGTTCTGTCTCAAATAAAGCACAAGTGTAACCCTGATAGCTATATACCTGTATGACACTAGTTTGGAGTAGGCAAGTGGGGTTATCCAGAAATTGAACTCGGTTTTAGGATACTTACCGCAAAACATGAGGAGATTATGCCATTGGTTTCTTGAGAGTGACACTGTCTTATGGATTATACTGATATATACACACACAAATGTATATTATTTGGCTGTCATTGGATATAACTAATGAAATGCCAGTTTTATAATGCTTGCTGATTTTACCATAGAAGTTACTACTTGCATAAACAATGTTGTCTCCAAGTATTTGGTCTTTGATGAGTTACTTTCATCGATAGTGGGCCTGTTTAGAGTGCAGCGTTAGGAGCGTTAGAACCAGCAATTTTGAAAAAAAATTCAGTAACGTTGCCAACTGAAATGATCCGTTTGGCAACAGCGTTAAATTCACTGGACTTTAAATCAAAAAAGCTTAAAATGTCAGTTAAGGAAAAAGCTCTCAACTTTTTAATATGGGCTACTTCTACCAATATCAGTCCAAACACAAATCATTATTTACAACCTGACTTTTTGCTTACCGAACTTTTTTTAAAGTCAGATAGTTTTTAAGTCACCGCTCTTACCACCAACCCAAACGAGTCCAATATCAGCTTCTTTTTTCCGGTTCTGTATGATAAAATTTTTTTGGTGGGTGCTTTAAATTCTAGTTCTTGTTGAGTTTCTCCAGGACTAGTTGTGAGCTTTAAGTTCTGATTCCTTGTATCTAGTTCTTCTCAAGTTATATTTATAAAATTTTCGAGTGTGGATTTCTTTATACTTGTCTACTATCAGACTGAGTTGTTAACTGTTCAAATAATTTTGATGAGTGGAAGCTTTAATCACTTAGAACGTAATTTCCCATAAATCTCAAAAATATCATTTGTCAGCTTAAAGAGGGTTACCTGAAAGTAAAGCGACTTCAACTTATCAGATTAATTCTTCCTCTTCACCTTTCTTATCTTCACTTCCCTAAAATAATGGTCATCCAGCTTTTCATGAGTTGAAATAGTGATAATGAAGACATATATATATATATAGCCATGCATGATTAATTGTTCAATCATCTTCCTGATGCTCCCAAGCAATATTAAAGAAACCCGTCGTTCATGAGAAATTTTGACAACTTTTCCTACAAAGACTAGGACCGTATTTTCCAAACAGTTTCTCTCATCTCCATTATCATTTCTTTTTGAACTCAAGTTTTCATATTTCTTGAATCTTACACTTGGGGCTAATGCTTGTGTAGCTGATCTGGAATTTGAGGAGGAAGCGGGGAAACAAAAAGAAGATGATCTGAAAGTAGTGAAGCCTTGTGTTATGAATTCATATTTTGGGCCCATATGAGATATGGTCCAATAGAGGCATATTGCAACTAAAGCCCTCCACAAGCAGGAGAAACACTAATCCCCTTATAATCCTGGCACTAATCTGACCGTACAGATAGTGGAGCAGAAGCATGTAGTGGAGCAGAGATCACTCAGGTAGTGGAGCAGGCATCTAGAGAACGTGGAAGGTGCATGCTGCTGAAGCGATAGACAGAGAACCAAGAGAACAAAACCCTAGGTAATCTCTATAAATAGGAGATTACCCACCAGGTGCACACATTATGTTCATATCCTTTTATTATACTGTTACACTGTGCATACACCCCACTCCCTTTGGCTCATTGCTATTTTCGTGTAGCACAGTGATCAGACGATACTCTTTGGTGTCTTCCTCATAGATATTACTGAGTACTCATCCTCTCTTTGGTATTGCTTATATCACTACTAAAAATTTCGGTTTTTGCTACGGAAAAAATCCGTAGCAAAAACCCATTTTTCCGTAGCAAAACATGTTTGCTACGGATTTTGTCCGTAGCAAAATATCGCGTGGCAATTGCTACGGATTTCCTGAAATCCGTAGCAATTGCGACGGATCTGAAAATCCGTAGCAAATTTGAAAATTTGCTACGGATATTTTCTCCGTAGCAAATTTCACAAATTTCCGAATTTGCTACGGATTTTTTTCCGTAGCGATTTGTTTTTCCGTAGCAAATTTCGAATTTGCGGAGATTTTCTTTTCGGTAGCAAATTTTAAATTTTTTAATTTTTTTTAATAGAAAATTGAATACAAATAGTAAAGTAATGTACCATGAATATATTAACGATAAAAAAGAGTTTACATAGTGAAAACACAATATATATATAATCCGTAGCAACAAACAAATACAAAAAAGTAGTAGCAACAAGCAAATACAAAAAAGTAGGCTAAACAGCGAATTTGTGATCATCGTCATCACCAAAGCATGGTCATCATCACCGAGTCGACCCGGAACCTCTCCTTTCATAAGGGACATGATTTGAAGCTGCATCACCCTCATCAACTCATTCTTTGAGTCATCTCCTGTCGCATCATCGCCCGTTCCTCGCGCAACGCCGCTTGATCGATCTATTTCTTGCCGCAACGCCGCTTGATCGATCTTGTTCCTGAATCATCTGCTGCCTCATCATCTCTGTTTCCTGAGTCAGCCGCTGGCTCATCATCTCCCGTTCCTGGGTCATCTGTGTTGCTTGCTCCTCCACCAACGCCTTCATCTTCTTCAGCTCATCTACAAAATTGATTAGTACATTTATTATTTGTACTTCATTTGAATGGACAAGAGAATGAAAATTATCAAAAACAAATGTATTATGTTTACCTGAACAAACCCCTACAGTGCCGGATGAGAGGCGCTTTGTTCGGTTCGGGGCCGCGTACTCACAGTATCCAAAGACCCTCCCTTCTTGTCAAATCCGCCGGTAGCCTCAAAGAACGGACTCTCGTTGTCGGATATAGAGGATGAGGGGTCGATCTCACGCCGCGTGGCTCTCTCCCCGCGATGCTTCTCAAAGTTTTCCTACAAGCAAACAAATACATAACAAATAAGACATGTAAAATGAAATAAATATGGTGGTGCATAAAACAAGTAATAAAGGCAATAAATGTCTAACCGCTATTTGTTGCGCCCTTGGGTTAATCCATTGCCTCTCACTCCCTTCAGGCTGTCGGGAATGGGTCCGCTGAAAGGTAACCCACACAACCGATCCAGCTGGAGCTTCCCCAGACTCTACCTGCAAACGCAAATGATGACCATAATTAATTACTTCAAAGTACAAAATATTGAATACGTAAATAGAAAATAACGTGTACTTACAACTTTTCGTCGATGCTAACTAATTGATATGGAGCCGCCAAAGATATGATGGTCCTTCCATTTTGGCCCTATTTTGCTTATTTTTCGCACTTATGGTCTTAAACTTGTCATTGTTTTCCCAATTGCCAAATAATTCATCTCTAGTGTCCCGTGGAAGCCAACTGTCTTGCCTCTCGACCTTCTCAATGCATAGAGCTTTCGACGCACCATCACGCCGGCCCCGTGGTTATAAGCTTTTTTCGATTTTCAAGATGCTCGTGCAACGTCATATGCTTATCCCGAAAATCAATAACGAACAATTAGTGCTCAAAATTTTAAAAGTACTAAATTAACACGCATAAAAAAATAACTTACCAAGAACTCCTTGAACCACGTGTCTCGTTGCTTCTTAGGAATCTCTCCCCACGCGGTCCAAGCTTGAGTGTAATTACGGAATATTTGGTCCGACATGAAAGTCGACACCGGAGTATCGTGGCAAAAATCTGAAAACGAGATTATCATGCAAATATTAGCATACAAACCAATTAGAAAAGAAAATTGTAACATTACGGGTAACTTGGCATGACTTACTCGTTGCCGTCGGGACGGATCCAAAGAAACCTGTCTCTCGGATCTCTTGAGCCCCGATTGGTACCTACGAAGAACTACCTTCTTCCCCGACGTGGCTCGAGACGACGCAGTGTGCTAAGGAAGGAATGTGAAATATTGAAGATGTTTGTACATAGATGGTTTCAAGAAACTAAACAAATGTAAATCAATCGAAATGGTAAAGTAAACCTGTGGTCCTCCTTGCCGTGCATCGGGGGGTAGCCGCCGTGACGACGATGTATAAAGTGACGGTGAAGATGACAAATATCCCGACGGTGACGACGAAAAATCAAATAGTGGCACCTCGGAGAAGAGCGAGCCCTCGCCTCCATATGGAGCGGTTGGCGTCGCCCTACCCCTCTTATAGTACGGGGTCGGGCTCGACCACCGCCATGTCCACTACTTGAACGTCCTCCCGGATGCTCCATCTCCGAACACTTATAGACATCATGGCAAAATATATATATATATAAAAATTTAGTTAATATAATAGTAGCAAAGAAACAAAGTATGTAGTATAACATATCGTCATAAACAAAGAACTAACACAAATCAACCGGACGATTCCTGTTCATCGACATCTACTAGCATGTCTTCATCGAACTCTCATAGTCGTCGAACTCGATTCACTATCGAGAAGCTCATTTCGCCTCATCCTCATCGTCGATTTCTCATCGTCAATTTGTATAGGAATCAACTCTAACTCCGCACGAGAATCAAAGAGATTGCTTGGTACTTCGTCATCGAAGATGTTTATGGGCAAAGACATGTTCCACATCGCTTGGAAAGGTTCACCATACTTGTCATTTGATTCCCGCTCTTTCGACTTTGGTATAATATTTCGTGCTTTGGTTTTAATAACTCCCGTCCACCCTTGGCGAGATGTAGGGTATGGTGTATAGTAAACTTGTTCCTTTGTTGAGCAAGGATGAATGGGTCATAACCAACCAAATATCTCCTTGTCCAGGTGGATCTCAATATTTCCATGTTTGTCCACTTTTGTCCCACGCGGACCGTTATCAAACCACTCACACTTAAAAAGGGTCACCACCTTGTCCCACCGGTAACTCAAACCTGAATTATCTCAACTAACTTCCCGTAGTAGTCGGTCTCCACCCCGTCAATTTGGTCACCTCGACAACATACACCGTAATTGCAACATAGTGTACTGCGTTCGCGTCAACAGATTACAAATCGATACCCATTGATTATATATTTGTTGCATCGGGTAACTGTCATTGTAGCTCCATAAGATAAACTCCACGCAACTTCATTGGGATCGATGGATTTTCCAAGAAATATGATCGAAACCATTTTGGAAACTCGAAATTAGTGAATTGATCAACTTGGGACACCGACATTGAAGGATTTCCCGATCTGACCCAATTAGAGAAGTAACTGTAACAAAAAAACTTAAGTTAATACTTTAATACTTACCGTAATAGTAAACAAAAAAAAAACTTACTCTAGGTACTTTGCAGCCTCTTCACAGTTGTTTAGAATGTACCACTCTGCAACTCGCTTATCTCTTTCGTCAAGAGTTGACTTCCAACGTTTTCCCACGACTCGCCCTGGAAAATTAAATATTGATTTTTGATCCCTCGTATCACCGGCATCATCGTTACGAGGTACCCTCTCCATCTTGACATCATTTCGGGGGATAATAGTATGACGCAAATTTTGCGGCCTCTTCGACTAGATAAGCTTCAGCGATAGATCCTTCAACGTACCTTGTATTTTTGATCTTGTGCTTAAGTGTGCGTAAAAACCTACAATGGAATATCTCGAGCTAAAGTATCATGTCGGTCAATTAATAACATCGCAAATCAATATATATTACCTCTCAAACGGATACATCCATCTATACTTTGTTGCGGGCCTCCTACCTTTGCTTCGTATGCCAAGTGAACGGGCAAATGTTCCATTGAGTCAAACAAGCTAGGAGGAAACACCATTTCTAACTTGCATAGCGTTATGGGCATGCTCGCCTCCGGTGTCCTAACTTTTCAACATTAAGCTCACGAAGCACAAATTTCTCTAAAGAACATGGACAACTCCGTTAGAATAGACCATACATGCTTCGGTAGTGCTTTGAAGGCCCACGGCAACAATCTCGGAAAAACACATGACAATCATGACTCTTCATCTTGCTCAACTTCACCTCGTGCATGTCGACACATCTTTTTCAGTTTGACGCATAACCGTCAGGGAGTTTCAGATCTTTAACCCATTGCAACAATTCTAAATTCTGCTCTTTATTGAATGTGTACGGCGCTCTGGGTTTGGAAATTTGTCCAGTGCCACTGTCCACCAAATGCAAAGCAGGCCTTCTACAAATCGCTTTAACGTCCAATCTTGCATTGACTGTGTCTTTCGTCTTGCCCTTGGTGTCCATCACGGTGTACGTAATATTGCAAAACACATTCCTCTCAATATGCATGACATCGAGGTTGTGTCTTAACAATTGATCTTTCCAATATGGTAGTTCCCGGAAGATCTTTGCGTTTGTTCCAATGATGATCAATGCCGTACCCCTCGGGTTCGCTTGAAGCAGCCCACTCTTCGACACTCGGAATGTGCGACCACTGTCCCATATTTCTTGTCCACTTAAACGACGAGGTGGATTTGCTCGTTCGACAACCTTCTGCGTGAAGTCTTTTCTATTTCTCCTAAACGGATGATCGAGGGGTAGGAATCGTCGGTGCCTGTCAAACCAACTGACCTTGCGAATGTGTTCCAAGCTAAAACTCATGTTCTGTTCAAGACATACCGGGCATGCGAGCTTTCCCGACGTTTGCCAGCCACTCAACATCCCATATGCGGGAAATCATTTATCGTCCACATTAAGGCAGCCCGCATGGTGAAATTCGACTTAATGATATATCATACGTAAGAACACATTCACTCCACAACATTTTCAACTTGTCTATCAAAGGCCTGAGGTACACATCTATCTTCTTTTTTGGGTTCGACGGCCCAGGGATTAACGCGTTAAGGAAGAAAAACTCTCTTCTCATGCACATAGAAGGTGGGAGGTTGTACGGAGTCACAATGACCGCCAACAGAATAATTTCTGCCCGTATTGTTGAAAGGAGCGAACCCATCCGAACATAGACCAAGACGAACATTACGGGGATCCATAGCAAAGAAAGGATTCGCCTCGTCAAATTTACGCCAAGCTTCGGCATCGAGATAGATGCGTCACAAAGTTCTCATCCCTACGATGCTCCGGTGCCATCTCATGTGAGCAACTGTTTGTTCGGATGCATACAATCTCGTAAGTCTGGGCACCAGAGGAAAGTACCACATCTTGCTTAATGCATGACGGGTCTTTTTCCTTCCTTTCCCCACAACTTTATATCTGTCATGTCCACAGAATTTTCAATTTGTCAGCTCATCATCATCCTTGTAATACAACATACATCCTCTGGGGCAAACCTTACTCATGATCTGCATCATTTCGTTGTAATTCCTCTCACTCATATGGTGATCAGTCTTCAAGCTTAGTGTTGCTAGGGTAACCGATAGCGATGAATATTCACTATTTTCAAAGTGGTCGCAACCTTCCCATAACGGACGTTGTGCTTCTTGAAGCATTTTATAGAACCTAGCGGCTTCGGATGAGGATCCTCACCCATGTTTGATGGTTGAGGATGGGTACCGTCTCCTCTCCCATGTATGACGGTTCGATGCAGTAACGGATCAAAATATTGGCCGATCGACGGTCCCGCGGCATCCATAACCAACTGCTCATATTGATTAAGGTTTTCTCGATGACTACGTCGCCGTAATAACCACTCGGTGTCCGTCGGACTTCGCCATGACATTCCCAACATTCATAATCTTTTATGAATCCCTTTTGACACAAATGAATCCCGACCGTGTCCGCATCTCGTAAATCTTAAACACTTACATTTGGCACACGGACACCTGATCTCCCTTCTTGAATTATTTGAATTCGCCAAAGCAAATTGGACGAACTCTTCCAAACCCGCGAAGAATGTTGTTGTTACTTGTCTTCTATCAGTTAGACGATTGTACATCCAACTTCTATCACGGTTGCCTTCCATACTTCCTAGCTAGTTCGATTACTAACCTAATTAACATCTCAACATACCACAAATATATATAAGTCGCCTCTTATGCCTACCAATTGCCACTTAATCAAGAAAGTGAAAAACAAACACATGCATTAAACAAAGAACATATTCCAAAAACAACCGAGAATGAGGATAGCACACCAAAACATGGGGACATGCATATGGAGGAGGGGCAAACAAAGAATAGAATACTAAGTATTTTGGAGTTTGTAACCTATATGGGCTAGATCAAAGAGATTACTTAACATTTAATCAAATTTATTGTATAACTTGTTAAACATAGATTCAAATAAAAAATTTAAATGAAATATTTTTTAAACAAATTACTAACTGTCATTTTTATAATAGCCTAAATCAAATAATAAATTCTACTAATTTTTATAGTACATACAAATGTGATTATTCTTCAATGTCACATCTTCCTCCTCCCACTTGACATTAATTAATTAATTAATTGTCTTATCCCTAAATTTCATTTCTAAACACTTCACTTTTCTAGTTTCAACATAATCCTATTTAAAGATTTATGTATCAATACCAACTAATACAAAATCTTAATTTTATCACACCAAAATCAGAATTGGAATTTCTAAATTCCTAAAAAGTGCTAGATAAAAATACTTCATTATTCATTATTTTCATTATTCCAAATAAGCAAACATAATACAAAATCTTAAAGTGCTAGAATTGGAATTTCTAAATACTTCATCAATACCAACATTATAATTATATAATTATTATATTTAATATTGAATTCTATTTTATTTTTTTATTACTAATTATACTAATTTTATTATAATAATAATATATAATAATAATAAATGATAAAAAAAATTGAATATTTTAAAGCTCTACTTCATTTAATATGTTATTGTTCTATTAAGATTTTTACCTGTTATTTTTCTATTTTTATATTGTTATAAAGAGATTTTTGAATCACTAGAATTCATATCATATATACTTATACAAAGTAGATTTTTATATAGAAATCTATATAGAATTCTACTAAGTATATCTAAATGAGTATGAGTATATATAATAAATTATTCAATTTTTAATATAAATTCAATATTAATTAGAATTCTAATTTTAAATATAAAAAAAATAGTAATATTGAATATTCATTTTAGAATGAATTTTAGAATAGTATAATTCTATTATAATTATATAATTATTATATTTAAATACAAAATCTTAATTTTATCTTAATTTCACAATTTATCTTATGTAAAAAAAAATGATTTAAACTCATGTAATCGATAATCTTCTACCAACATACATATTTTCATAATAAAACGTGCTAGAATTGGAATTTCTAAATACTTCATCAATAACAACTAATACAAAATCTTAATTTTATCTTAATTTCACAATTTATCTTATGTAAAAAAAAATAATTTAAACTCATGTAATCGATAATCCCTACCAACATACATATTTTCATTATTCCAAATAAGCAAACATAACATAAATATCAAATTGTAATAAAAAGAAAATATACTTCAAGCTAACCCGCAAAATCGTAAAATCGGAAGTGGATTTGTTTGTAACACCGCAAAAAAGTGAAAGGTAAAAAAAACTGCAAAAAGGGGGGAAAAAGGCGGCTTACATACCTTGCAAAAATGGGGGATCGATCGGGAGAACCCGACGGAGGAGGGGGCGACGGAGATGGGGGAGGAGGGGAAGGGGGGTCGGGATGAGGGAGGAAGGCGGAGGTGGGGAGGGGGGGGGTCGGGTGAGGGGGAGGAGGGGGTCGGGATGAGGGAGGAGGCCGGAGGTGGGGAGGGGGGGAGGAGGAGGGGGGTCGGGTGAGGGGGAGGAGGGGGGCCGGGATGAGGGAGGCGGCCGGAGGTGGGAGGGGGCCGGAGGAGGGAAGGGGGCGAGGAAAATTGGGAATACGAGGAAATGTTGCGAGCTTTAGGCTGCAACATTTTGCGACGGATCCCCGATCCATCGCAAAAAGCGTATAAATGGCGGCCTTTTTGGCCGCCATTTTGCGACGGATCTCGATCCGTCGCAAAAAGCGTATAAATGGCGGCCTTTTGGCCGCCATTTTGCGACGATCTCTCGATCCGTCGCAAAGCTTGCGACGGACCGCAGATCCGTCGCAAAAAGCGTAAAAATGGCGGCCTTTTTGGCCGCCATTTTGCGACGGATCTCTGATCCGTCGCACGATTTTGCGACGGATCAGTGATCCGTCGCAAAAACGTATAATGGCGGCCTTTTGGACGCCACTTTGCGACGGACAATTTTGCGACGGATCGAGATCCGTCGCAAAAAGCTTTATAATGGCGGCCTTTTTGGCCGCCATTGACTGCGACGGATTTACTTTTCCGTCGCAATATCCGTAGCTATTGCGACAGAAATTTTATTCCGTCACTGTTTTTTTTTTTTTGCTACGGATTTAGAAATCCGTAGCAAAATCCGACACCATTGCTACGGAAAATTTTCCGTAGCAAATTCCGTAGCTATTTCCTATTTTTCTAGTAGTGTATATATACCGAAGATCATTCAGATCCTATATTAACCAGATACTAACCCAGAGATTAGACATTTGTGTTCGTGGAACTGAACACCTTGAAATTTTTAAGGGCTTGTTTGGTACATGAGAAGGGAAGGGAAAGTGAGCAGAGAGAAAACTTTTGAAGGTTGGATTAAATTTTTTTAATCAATTTTCCTTACTCTTTAATCTTATATACTCTCTTTAGTAAAATTTTATAACCCTACTTTTCCAATTTTATTAAATTCAACTCCTAAAATTTTAGAGTTTTTTTTTTTTTTTTTTTTTTTCAGATTGGTCAAATGGGTAGCATTAAATCACTCAATACGATTTGACCAAAAATAAAATCACTCAATTCGAGATATAAAAACATATCTCTCAAAGGCGCCAGCTAAGTACTCTATTATAGTTGGGTGCTTTAGCAGGTCTATTGATATCTGTTTCTCTCCTTGGCCTCTTTCTCCTCATCCCTCCTTATCTCTCATTTTTTTTAAGATCGGTCAAGATCCTAAAATATATTTTTAGTACCAATTAGTATCCTAAAATATTTTTCCAAGATCCTAAAATAATATCTTAAAATCATGAGGTATTTTTTTAGTACCAGTTAATACATTGAAATATTTTTTAGTACCAGTTAGTATCTTGAAGTATTTTTTTTAGTACCAGTCATTACAGTATAATATTTTTTCAATATCCTAAATTAGGATATTGAAAAAATATTTCAGAATACTGACTGATATTAAAAAGTACTTCAGGATGGGATAGTCCAGATTAATTCAAATCAACGGTCTAAATTAGTTGGGGAGAGATATGAAAGGTTGAGATTGGATGAAGAGGGATGATGAGAATATTAGACAATGAGAGGACCCAATTCCCTATTGATAGGGGATCACTTGTTTATGCTCCCATGCATTGATACTTCTTTTTTTCATTCTATTTTTGGGACAAAAAATAGTTTAAATTACTGCCATACCACTCTGATCCTATTTATAAATCCCTTTTGACTAAAAAAGTTGGTTCTATATATAAGTCCTTTTTGACCAAATAAATGAGATTGTGACAATTTTGCCCTTAATTGTACCAATGAAAATAGAGAGAGGAGAAAGAGTTGAAAGATACCCAATCATAAATGAGGGTAAAGTTGAAAATTCACCCCATAATTATTGAGTCAACTACCTCTCCTTGGTATGTGTAATTTGGTCAAAATGGACTTATAAATAGAACCAGAATGGTAGGATCTATAATAATGACATCGGACTTGAATCTTTTTTTTTTTTTTTTTGGGAAATTACTTTTTCGGTCTATAGTTTTAAGTTTTAACCGGTCCTCGAAATCCCACCAAGTTTTCTTTGTGATGCCATAATGGACGTACGTAGGTGGAGGATATTAAATTGAGCATTGAACCGGTCAAACTATTAAGTTAAGGATTAGTGAGTTAGATTGAGGTTAAATTAGAGCTAACTCAGAACCAAACTAGTGAATATTTTAAGGTTATTTACATAAAATTTTAAATAAAATTTAAAAAATCGAATTAATTTTTTTTTTAAAATAGTGAACCAGTTAGTTTGCTTGTTCGCCGGTTTTTTTGGGTTCAATTGGTCGGTTTGGGTTTAATAACACTGTGTGTCTTTGGCATCACGTTAATTTATAACCCCAATATGACTTATTATGTCCAAAACGCTACTTAAAGCTCCAACTATCCTTTTATCTCATGTTTGGCACAGTGATTGAGTGATCTTGTGTTTTGGTCCAATGGTGAGGTAAAAGCATAAGAAGGTTTTTAATTGCTTTTGGTCCAATCACGGAGAGAAAATGAGAGGAAACATAGAGAGATGGGAAAAAAGCAAATTGCCCACTTGGACCTGGCTTTAATATAAAAAAGAAAGAAAGAAAAAATTACTTGTTAATGATCGCAAGCAAGTAATACCGGAATGGTGCGATGGATCATTTGTACATTGCATACGTACATAAAACCAATCCAAATATAAATCATACTCCCTCCGGTCCTAATTATAATAGCTAGTTAACTTTTTTTAGAGAGATTAAAAAACTAATTAAATTAGCTTAGAGTATTTTTATTTTTATTTTTTTCTTCAAACTAAATAGTTTGACTAATAAACTAATATATAATCTAAAAAAACACAACATATGAAATGATTAAGTAATTTATTTAGCTTCCTTAATCTCTCCAAAAAAAGTCAATTAACTCTTATAATTAGGACCAGAGGTAGTAATATACTATTTGACTTTTACTCAAAATTAAGTTTTCAAAAGTCAAATGAAATAAAACCCAAATCATCTTAGACGTCGGGGATTTCCAGCTTGTAATAAGCATGATTAAGTACATATCTCTCTCATGTATGTGCTCTGTACGTGCACTTCTAAATTGTGAGTGGTTAACAAAGAATCAAGAAACGGTATTCCAAAAGTGTGCGCGTTAGGAAGGTGAAGCTGGAATAATATGTTACATGAGCGACATGCCCAAGTGTTGCATAGCTATGTATAGTACTCCCTCCGGTGCTTAATATAGAAGGAAGAACTATTTCTTTTTTAAAAAATTAAAGGAGCTAAATAAATTATATTAAGGTATCTATATTTATCATTTTTTTCTAAACTAATTTGTATGACTTATAAACTACTCTTTTTTGTCCTAATTATAAGACCTAATTGACTTTTTTGAAGCGGTTAAGGCAGCTAATTAAATTAGCTTAGAGTATTTTTATTTTTATTTTTTCTTCAAACTAAATAGTTTGACTAATAAACTAATATATAATTAAGAAAACACAACATATGAAATGATTAAGTAGCTTATTTAGTTTCCTTAATCTCCCCAAAAAAAGTCAACTAGGGCTTATAATTAGGACCGGAGGTAGTAATAAATAATCTAATAATACACAACACATGTTATGATTATGTAATTTATTTAGCTTCTTTAATTTTTTTTTTAAAAAATCAATTGGTTCTTACATTAAACAAGAGAGGCATTGTTATATTGATGTAGAGTCATCAATCGGGGCGGCCGTGAAGGGCAGGGGGCCCTATCAGAGCCGACCTCCAGGGCCCGGAGTAAGAAAAATACATGTTTTTCAAAGCCCGGTCCGAGAGCACCAGGGCTAGGGCCGGCCCGCAGGGCCCGAAAATTACTATTCTAAATTTTAACTATTTTTCCTCCGTGTGTTTCAAAGAAATATAATTAGTAAATTACAATACGAA